>CM058060.1:23403762-24802631 GCA_030157275.1 Cynaeus angustus
GTAAATTAAAATAAAATTTCGGTAATATTTCCACACGATAAATTCATAATTATATTCTATGTAATTGTTTAAAATAATAAGGTCGAAATAGTGAAATGTAAAAACTCTTAATGCCATCTCTAATAGTCCGACTTCACGGTAATTAAGAGTAATTAGCGTAATAATCAAAATTTATTACGTGCCATTGAAAACCTTTGAAATGTGAATGGGCTGACTCAGGTCATTGTGATTGGAGAAAAAACCAGACGTCATTTTTTTGGCAATTTGTGATAGGTGTGGCGCAAACTAAATGCTTCATAATTAAATGTCAATGTCAAGAACATGCAGCAGACCAGAACATCGACTGAAAAATTCGTGTTAATCTTAAATCATACGAGTATCAATAATTTAGTTAAATGAGGAGACTTCCTGTAATTACTCCGACTTTTGTTGCAAAAAATTCATTAGATTAATTAATTAATCCACGTTGGCGCAACATTACATTTTTTTCTTCGTGAAACCAATTGGAAAGGCTATCGTCATACTCCCAATTAAACTGCAATAAAACCATTTTGTCAATTACACCACTTTCCGTTCTATTTAATTATTCTTCATTGATTTATAATGCGTGGTTATTATTGGTCACGTTTGTCGTAATCTAATCGGGATTTGATCCTGGCGTTTTTGGAGGACATTTCTTCGGGCGTTTGTCCGTTTTCAGTTCAAACATTTACTTTGCGCGGAAAATATAAACAAATCCGAACTAAATTGAATTTGGAGTATTTACATCGAAATATTTACTATTACATCACTGCAAAATCTTTTAATTAAACGCACTCGAAATTTCCCTCCTCCGATCGAATTAAAATTCTTTATTTGTTGCTAATTAAATAAGAATTTATTTAAATGTTTCCATTTAACAGCAAATTGTTATGTAAATAGGTGTGTCTTTTACGTAGTTGCTTGAAATTATCGGCAATTCCTCTTATGTTAATGGCACCAGTGGCGCCCCTCTGCTCAAAGTGGAAGAATAAATTTTCAATGACAATGGTTCCAATTTCGCTGAAATTTCATTAAATAACAATACGAGTCGGAATATGTTCAGAGGAAAAATTCGACGCAGCTATGGTTCTTGGAAAAAATAGCACTAAAAAATAATGATGTTATGAAGGTCCGTGCTTTTAAAGCAACCGACCTAGCTTTATTTTCGATTCTAATGGCTCATATTTCTTTGTTTGGTGGAAGCCGACATTGTTACGGCCGCCACTGGACCCACAAATGTCGAAAAATTACTTTCTTTCTCTGATTATGCAAAGTCATTAATTAGAGCGACGTTCGGAAGTGTCAGTCCACGGCGAAGTGTTAATTCGTACCATAAAAATTCCGCCAGATTTATTAGCTCTATAATTTTTTGCTTCCGCTAAGAAAATGTGCACCTGGTTTCTTACCAAATTTTTTTCTTGCAGTACATAGAAGTAAGAAGCCTGAATCATGAAAACCCGCTAATCCGCAAAAAGCGCCGTAGATCTCAGTACATTTAAGACTTCAGCAACGCCAAGCAATCTCCAAGCTCAGTCAATGTTCCTGAAGAGATAGCAAGAAAGCACGAGACCGTCGATCAGCGCGGTGACATCCAGTGGCGTAGTTAAAACGGCTTAATCATTGGCGTAGAGATTGCACCTTCCCTTTGCCCGATGGGGGGCGATACCTCCCCCGAGCAGCAATACTCGCTGCGTTGGAATGACTTCCATTCGTCGATTCTGTCGTCGTTTCGACATTTGCGAGATGAAGAAGACTTCGTCGATGTCACGTTGGCCTGTGATGGATGTTCGTTTACGGCACACAAAGTTGTGCTGTCTGCGTGTAGTCCCTACTTTAGGAGGTTGCTCAAAGCGAATCCCTGCCAGCATCCCATCGTTATCCTCAGGGATGTACAGCAAAAAGACATGGAAAGTCTGTTAAGGTAAGAATGGGTCGTATCAAGATTCGGGAAGATTTGTAACTATTGCTGGTTTACTAAGGAAAAATATGTTGGGAAATAAACTCACTCATTTAAAAAGTTGTTCTTTAATACGTTGATTAATTTGTTTATTGTTTAGATTCTAAGATTAACATCTTAAGAATTTTAATACTGAATATTTATAACTACAAACATACGTGGTTGTATGTTTACAGTTTGCTGATTTTTTTTTGATAACAGTAAAAATTTAGCTAATGTTACAGTATATTACACATACTTACACAGATAACTGGAACTTGCAAAATAATTAAAAGAAACGTAAAAAAGGAAGAATCTTTGGCGAATTTTATTACAGGTAATTTTGAAAATTTGTATTATAAAATGAAATTTGGTCATTGACATTTGTGAAACTGTACCCGAAGAGAGAGGATCATCTCCAAATGGGATTTGTTTCTCTTTTTTTAAATGTATTTTTTATCACTTTTATCTAACTTTTGCAAAATCTGCATTTTTTCCATATTTGATTTTTTTAAGATAAATAGATGTGGCGGATTTGTTTCACTTCACTTTGCACATTTTGTTCTTATCATGGAATTCTTTTTTGTTAACAGGAAGAATAGAAAAATAAATATAAGATTTCGAATAGAACTGAGCAAAATAAATAACACTGATTTCAAAAAGGAACTTTTTTTTCAATTTTATCTAAAATTGAAGCGCGATTACAAATTATATGAAATAAATTATCCAGTGTTAAATTTTTTGAAAAACTTGGTCTCTTTTTAAGAGACAAAACCCGCTGTTTTCAAAATTTGTAGAGAATTTTAAGCTTAAAATGTACTGTTGTAATTTTTAACAGTTTTTGAAATGTTGGATCTCTCAAAATTCTAAGCAAACATTCCAAAAAAAATTAAATTATTACTTTTTTGACTACAAATTATTGAAGTCTAATTTTCTAGTTATGACTCTCTAAATGCAGTGCTGTTATATTTTCTACACCAGCACATTTTTTTATTAATATTATTATTATTTGTTCAAATTTGTATGTTAATATTTTTGTCACCATTATTTTCGGATCTAAGACTTTTTTGTCACATTTTTAGAATACTTTCATGATAATTCTGTTTGCTTTCATAAAAAAAATCATCTATTTTTCTGTTGAAATTATCACTTTTTATTGGTAGAAAAACTTATCTGTAACTCACTGAATAAAATTAATGACATTGAATTTTGAGAAACAATCTTCTCTTCAAAAGTGTTAAAAATGTGCGATTATGTTTTATGCTTGAAACCGAGCTTATGACTCACTATTAAAGTTTTCAATAAAGTTGAAGTTGAGTTTGATTTGCAATAAAAGCTTTGTCTAGAATTTGAGATTCAAAACTTTCAGAGACTGTTGTTGCCACATTAGGAAAATGATGTATCAAAATTCTGGGGCTCTATTAGAAAAGATGATCTGTTGCCCACAAAGGTTAAAGTCTGGATATTTTTCTAAAGAACCACAAGAAATTTTACCATAATTTTCACGGTCATAGAAGGAAAAAGTTTTACAAAAATTGCCTCATTAGTCCGGAACTAATGTTTACTGCATCAGCGTTTTTAATATTATTATTATTATTTGTTTAAATTTGTCCGTTTATATTGTATAGTCACTTTCAATATTTTGTAAAAGAAATCTTTTTTAAAAAAAACAGTAAACTTATTTGCAGTTTTTTTTTTATTTATCATGTGTTTCAGTGCGATTATGTAGCCTAAAATATTCATTTTTGAAAAATAAATTATTTAGAAAAATTATCAGGATTTTGAAATTTCTTTAAAGTAAACATATTCTTTTTAGAAAACTGGAGCAGACCTTCAAATTTGATAAAATCACAATTATAATTCAGTATTAACATTCGTAATAAATCTGGCCTAAAATTCTTATTCTTCGCAAAACTTGTTCTTTTCAACTTTTAATGAGAATTTTAGGCCAAATTAACATTCACATCGAGGATTTCTGCCAGTTTTGAAAATGTTTGATTTATCGCAGAAATTTGTACACACAGTACGTGTTCTTTGGACCATGCTCGAATTTAAATATGCCAGTTTTGTGTCGTTTTTTTTAGACATTTTAAGAATATTATGCAAACACTTTACCATTGTTAACTCTTAGACTAGTTCAAGATTCACCTTAAAAATTCGAATAAAAGCCACAACTAATCAGACTAAACTGTATCTAACATCTATCAGCTCCCCGTTTTTGGTCTAAAGAAGTCGACTAGAACAGATTCTAATCTTTCCAATGCAAGTGTTCATAACGTGACAGCTTTGAAATCTTCAGATAACTTGTTTGGTGTTGAAAAAAACGCAACGCTAGCATATCCCGTAATTAAATTCCTTTTGTTCCAGGTTTATGTACAATGGAGAAGTACATATAGGACAAGAACAACTAACGGATTTTTTAAAGACTGCACAAATGTTACAAGTGAGGGGGTTAGCTGACGTACCCGCCGGTACTGCAGGACAAAGACTGACTGCTACGGAGCAAAAGATCTCACCTGTAAGTGTAAAAAATGCATTTGAATTGATTGTATGATTTTCAATGTCTTGCATATTTTTATACACCGAAACTTGATCGTACAACCTTGGATTTTATATTACTTTATATGTTAATACGTCGAAATTGTTATTTAGTAAGTTGTAATAAATTTTGGCACCAATTAAATCGGCTACAGACTTGCTCAATTATAGTATACGAGTGACCTTGCGTTTTGTTTTGTAATTACGAAATTAGATACTATTTTCTCACAAGTAATAAAAATCTCGACTGAACTCGAGCAACTAAAGTTTTAATCACCTACTAACTAATGTATGTACCCTAATAACTACGTTAGGGCGTCTTATCCCTCACGTAATTTAATTAAATTCGGTTAATACGTAAGTAAGTTGGCTAATTTGTCACGTGTGGCCGAGGGAACATCCTTAGTTTTAATACACCGTTATGAAAAATGACTCTAATTATATCACCATGATTAAGTAATTTAATTAGAGAAAACTAACACTTCGGAATGAATAATCGCTTTTGAGGCTGTGACTCCATCTTTGTGTTTTCTGATCACAAGAGTTCATAACCATTTGCATGATGTAGCGTCGATGATTTGGGACGGAAGTGTCGTTTAAGCTGTAAAATATTGGAAACAGCTGCCAATACGTCCCTAAAGTCCGTAAAATGGAAGCGACATGGCTTCTCTTTTCTCAACCGAAATTTCTCTAAACTCGTTTTTATTTCTCATATTTTTAAGACCAATTAAGATTCCGGAGAAGTTTCACCAAGTTTTGTTCAAGAACAATCTCTGTTGCCGTAGTTGATGAATCGGTGCGTTGGGACCCATGATCTATTTCACCGAGATCAATTCGATAAAATCGCCAGTTCCAGTTTTTAATTTCGACTTGTTAATGGCCACCAATTCAATCTGCAAACATTCAAACTCGTTTTGGTAACGGAAAAAAATTACATAAATTTGAAAACACTCAATATTTATTAAGCTATAATAATAACGACTATAATAGTTAGGTCGTAATTAAGACTCGTTGCATAATGAAGTTTGCACAACTTCAAGGATTATTAAAAAAGTAATGTTTGCTATTAACCGTCATGATCTGGATTACGCCGATGAACATCTGTATTAAAATTATTAAATTAATTAATATATCAGACTAGACCTAAAAAATTTATAGTAGTAATTTGAATTTTATAATTGGAACATAAGCTGACTTGAGATTATTACTCACGTTTTAACGAATCACATAATTATAACATTTCAAAATTAGTAAATTATGGTGATAACACACCTGAATTACGATTTTATCCTTGTGGTGTTTGATACTAAATAATTTGCCGTCATAAAACAACTCCAGTATTCAAAGGTGAAATAAGTAATTAGACAAACGCGTGGGTATATGGTTGTTTCAGAATGAGAATTTTTCAGAGAGTACAATTTGTTAAAGTGATCAAAAATTTGCTTAGAACATTAAAGTTTCTACAATAAAAATACTAACTTTGCATTAAAATATTAAGACATTTTGTACAAGTTTAAAATCAAAAATAAAATTCAGAGTTCAGCATGAGAAACAACTCAAAATAAGTCTACTAAACCAATTCGAATGAATTAAAGTTAGATTATATTCTTTTAAATTATTATTTGAAATATTCAGACATTAGTTTGATTTAATGTCTTTCTAATTTATTTTAATATAATGAGTTCACGGAATTATACTCCTTGTGACACTTACGGGTCCGGTTTATTCCTAGTCCCCATTTGTTCAGAATCTGAGCGCAAATCTTCTATTTTTATTTTATTTTACAGTGTTGCACAATAAAGAAAATAAGAATTATAATTGGCGGAATTAATTAATTTGCAAATTAGTCATTATACAAACTGGTAGTAAATTAATTTGTGTACTTTCAAATGAGACTTCATTTTATGAAGCAACGAACTTTGTACCTCGTACTCCGAGAATAATTTTAAACAAAATAAATTAATTTTATCGGAAAAAACCGCTCGTTGAAATGAACAAATAGACAATAAATTAATGAACCTGAAATCTCTGATTAACATATTTGATTAGATCGCTCTGTGATTTTTGGTTTGAAAGAACATATTTATTTCGTGAAATCATTCGTTATTTTTGTAATCTAATTGCTTCTTGTTTGCGAAAGCAGCGGTAATTTGGTATTCTCAAAAATATAAGTTTCAGATAATTATTCCTAATTATTGTTGTTAAATGTGAATTCTCATACTCACACATTATTCGGCGTTGATGCAATGTTCAAATTAAAGTTTCGTCGCACTCATCATCAATAATTGATTGAAGCACGGAAATTGAAAACTACAAGCAAAAATAATGAGTGTTTTTGTCGGAGTTTTTTGTGTGAAAAATGATTGATTAGTTCAGTGCAAATGCAGTGGGCCGTAAAAGTTCGTTTAACCTCTCTTATTAGCGAGTCAGTTTCTAAATTAATAATTATAACGAATTTGTACACATGCTAATTACCACTTATTTCCTACAGATAAACAACTTCCGTAAGTGAGCTGATTAAGTTTCTAATGCACAGTAATAATTAAGGCGTTGTTTAAAACATCAATCCCCGATTTATAAACAATCAACGATTCAATGACGACCAGTAATAATAACAATAACTCAAGACATGTCATAATGGCAATGGAAAGGTCAAATTGAAATAATGAAGAAATGGAGAATTACAACGGAATTTATGAGAGGACGATTTTCGTATAAATAAATTTGATTGAATAATGTAGCATAGCTTCGAGCGAAATAAAAACACAGGATCGTTTACTTTGAGGCAAAGCAGGTGGATTACGTTTATACAGTGCCACCTGCATAATGAGGCAAAAATAAAAGACTTGATGGGGTTTTTGGCTAATGTAGTTTGGCAAACTCGTTCGATTTGAAAGAGGAATGCAATTAGGTCTACTGAATCCTACGAGGCAAATTAATGCAAGTCGTCTTGGGACGATTTTTTAATCTTGTCCTCAAACTCACCCAGACGTAAAGTTTATTGACTATCTGTTTACTCAGCCCATTGCATGAAATATTTATTTGTTTACTAAGAAAATGAGAGAAGACGTCTTGTGCCGAATTGCACTCATTATTCATGGTAAAATACCATACACGCAAGTCTACATTTTACTCGTTACGTTACGTACGTTTATTATTCAAATTTCATTCATGAAAACAGTAGTTATCTGCTCGGCACCCTCTACGTTTCATTTAAACGAAGGTAGACAATTCAGGGATCAATAATACGTGCATTTATCAAGAATTTTTCTCAGGAATGAAGCTGGATTTTGATTATCCAACAGTAGCCGGAGAGTAGTTCAGTGGCCTTTTTTTTCATTAGGCCAGTTTTGAGGAATTTAGTAGATATGGCGTAGAAAAAGCAGTAGTCGGTTTAGAAACAGCTTTTTACGTTTGGCGTTTATGCTAATTAGAGGTGAAATAAAAATCAATAATATATACGCCATAAATCACTCCAACGATAAATAAAATCCTTCTCAAACGTGTAATTATTTTATCCAGAAGGTATTACGGTTCAGCATTGAGTTTGTTTCCTATGTTTCAAGTTCGTTGTGGATCAGTGAGATGAGCTTGAATTTTTATGAATTTCTAACAAAAGATTTACGAGCTGACGAGCCAGAGTGATATTTTGGTCGCCGGTAATATATGCATACATTAATTTCGAAATTTATTCGCAAAATTGTTCTCTAACGGTAGATAATGTGCAACAACTTTTAAATGACTTTCAAATGATCGCCTGTTGAGAATATCTACAGCCTAAAGACATCCAACATTGATTTATTGCAGTGTATGCCCATTATCACCATGCTGAGCTCTTCAACGCCCCCGGTAACCCGAAAATCGACTAGCATCGAAATTAAATAACAAATTTGCCCACTTTCCTCCTCGGGCTACCACGCATGATTTCCATTTCCCATTACTGTGAACACGCAGAAATAGAAATCATATTTTATTCTTGCAAAAATTTGACCGGAATTAATTCTCAAAACGTTCATATTCGGTGATCCTGTTTATGAAGACTATATAAAATTACGAGCGAAAGAAGTGTATCATTTCGTTGGAAACGTCGTGAGCTCATAAAATATTTTGTCGATTTTAGAATTCTTCATCTTTACCGTGGGCGACGGACCGATCAGATGCTCTCCGCGAGGGTGCTTTATCGCCGCCCCCGGCTAAAAGGGCCAGGAGTACGGAACGAGGGACATTTACGCCTGACAGGGGAAGGAGTCCCTCCAGGGGGAATGGCGATATGCAGGAGTCTCTTCTTGGCCAAGCCTTGGAGGGCGGACCTACGATACTTACTAAAGAGGTGAGTGTTTGCTAATGAGCGTTGGGGGTTAAAAATCCAGAACGGCTTAATATAAACGAGGAGTTAAAGGTTAATTGAACGGTTTGGATGCCACATGAATTTGGGTGTATCAAAATTTTTGTTTGCATTTACTGGGTGTTTTTTGGTACATTTGTGAACTACCTCTTGCAGAAGGGCAATTCGGACTCGTCGCTGCAAGCGCAATCGACAGGCGAAGACAGCAACAGTAGTGACACAGCGATGAGCGATCACGGAGACCCTGTAACCCCAAAGACTGAACCTTCCGATTACCCCATGTTAGACGATCATCATCCTTTTAATACCAATGGCGGTCTAATTGATCAGACGCGGACTCCGACATTTCCAGGCGCGTTGTTGGGTCTACAAGGTAAGATTACAACCCCTCTAAGTATAATTTATTTTATAATTGCCTGTGTGGATTCGAAGGATTAGACTCAGACTAAATATAATTAGAAGTAAATATTTGAGCCCCGGGCTAATTACCACGTTAAAGTTTCGACAATATTCCAAACACAGGCAATTATGTCGATTATGACCGATCATAACGACAACCGAAAAATGATTCGTAATGCTCCACAGCCTCGGGCGCGCCAATCGACCATTGATAATCTGAAGAAGTGTTCCACACACTCCCTACGACCGTTATTATTGACTAGTAATTCAAGAAATTAAAATGCCTTATCTTGCTGTTTATTGCCGAATGTTGCGGAGATCGTGTTTGGTACAACAAGATAACATTGTTTAATGCTCACTCGTTTAAATTGTTAATTCTTTGGTTGTTTTGACCCCGGATGACCCATCAAATCTCAACATGTCGAATACTTGTAATAAATTTATCAAATTCCAACAGTTCATTACAAATGGTTTAAGCCTAGTAATTTATGTAAATGGGTAAATGATGGTATTAATGTCAGATTTTTTCATTCAAAATCTTCCTGTGATTGATGTATCTGAACGGATTCAAAGATATGAAACAAAGAAAACTTGACTCTTTAACATCTCTGTTGGATTTCGTAGGTGTAGGAGGCATGCACATACCACTCAGACATTCTTTATATTTCTACTCTGTTATTAAAGAAAAGACTTAAATAAAGAAGCGAAGCTTGTATGACCTCACCGACACGAGACTTGAGCTTTCAAATCAATTAGTCTGATTTAATAGAAATCCTGAGCATAAATCATTTTTGTAAGCGACAGATCGATCGCTAGAGAAATTTCCATTAAACGGAAGAGATTGCATTATCAAAGGATATGCTACAATAGTTATTAGCCCGATAATTACCGTAGTTGGGAAATTACATTTGTTCTACTTAGAATTAATTTTCGTAAAATAGAACCTTTCTAATTTTGGTTTTGGTGTCGAACGAAAATGATTTTCGTGTGAAAGCTTAGTTTAGATTTTTCTCCGCAGTCGCACGATTTTTCCAAGACACGTGAAACCGCAATCTTTTAAAGCGAGTTTTGATATTAATGCTCTTTTCTCCTGTAGGATTAGGAGGACTCATGCCAGGTCCTTCGGGGATGCACAACAGTACGGATAATTTCGGTAAGCAGATTTCATTCTTTAACTTGATTTAACAATCGATTAAAAGTCAAACATATTAAATGGTCGAGTCGAACTGTAGCTTTGTCTCCGGAGGGAAATGTAGTTAATATTTAAGTTGGTAAGAGATGGGGGAAATCCAAAAGTGACATCGACAATTTTTTTTATATTAAATATTTTATTCTTGTCTCTGCCGTCAGTGCAGTTTGGACGCGAGTCGTGCAATATGTCAGATGACCTGACAGTGACCAAAGTAATGAAAAATGAAAGTGACTGGTGGATTGTGACGTTGCAAGAAAAAGCGGAGGCTTTAGTCGATTAGTTGACCCGAGCGGCGAAGAGGAAAAATGGAATTTTCAAGGGGTAATTCGGTCAAGATTTTTAAACAAATTTAGGTTGTTCTTCTTGTGGAAGTGTATTAGAGGCGACCCTTTTTTAATTAGGTAAATTCACACTCAAAAAGACTCTTCCGATAAAATGGTTTAAGGATTAAAAGAAAATACGCTTCGATAAGCAGCTTAACGCACGGTCTCGCCGTTATCCATTTTCCGAGGACACACCGCGAAACCTCTCCTTCTACTTTAAAAGAGTTTCCTCGTATTGTTTGCCTGTACCCAGCCATCGATTTCTTGCGCTAACCCCAAGTCCACATAATGGGAAATGAAGCTAGTGAACTCCTCATAAACATTCGACCAAATAGACAATTTTGACAGAGGGGCCCTACAGTTGCTAGGGTTACTCATAAAATTACGCACGCCCATTCTGGAAACTACCTATTATAATTGAATTTCTTGTAGCTTCCAACACTGTATTAAAATTGTTTCCTCCAACCCCAGTCTTTAATTGCGTTTTACTGTAAAAAACTTCAGCGACACCCGAAAGCACTCCAATTAAATTTGTATGAGTGCCTAAGTGAAGGGACTTTCTGTAGGTGTCGCTGGGCCACCTTCTAGGGTCCAGCCTGGACAAAAGAGGAGAGACATACGAACGGACCGTATAAATCAATAGACCAATGCCGGGAACGGGGGAGTACATCCACAGCAATCTCGATGTTTGACTGTGTGCTTGCTATCTGCCTCCCCTCGACCTTCTGCCCCTCAAGAGCAGTTCGATCAATTGCAGAAGCGGCTCGTTAAGATTGTTTACGCGCTACAGACATCGACGAAAATGAAATTACTTGCATCGACGTACACTCGGAACATCACAAAAGACAAAGAAAATCGAAATATCAACCACAAATTCATAATATCAACATATTGTTTTTTTTCTTTCAAAACATGTTTACTTCATTACACGTTTTATGTTTTTCATATCAACGAATAGATATTTTTTGTTCGAAAAAGCATTATTTGGTGCTTTTGTAAATTTAATGTACTAATTTTTAATACTAATTAATTACCAAGAAGAAGCAGATCCTCCTCCCATCATTCCAGAAAAACAATTGACTTCAACTTCTCCAAACAAAATAACGATCGGTCCCCTTTCATTAATTCACAAATATTCCGTCCGCATACTCCACATTCGTCCCCATATTTTACCTTTGACGATGTTTTTCGTGGATCGATACCCCTTTTCCGAAGTCCCTTATTTTTCACAAACATCAACATCTCGCTTAACTTATGGCCGCCATTTAAACATCTGCCATTCTGTTAATCCGATTCCCATTCCCAGCAAACTCACTCCTAAAGAAATCGAAACGTTGACGTGATTCCACTTCCTCCGTTCCGTCTTCTTCAGTAGAGTCAAATAGTCCAAGTGAAGGCCTCATTTATTAATAATTTCCGTGGAAAGCTGAGTACAAGAGCTTGGAGCTTTTTTCAGATGTGCAGGTGATAAGAAGGGAAAGTTTTAAGTACCAACTCTAAGCTGCTGATTCTTATCTGGTTCTTTTTTGTTCTTGTTCTTATGAAAGAAGATTCGAGGTTCGATATGACAAAAACCGGTTAAATTAGTATTATGAACTTCGAGTAACTCGAAGTTGGACATTGAATTGGAATATTAAAATTTGCCGATAAACAAGAAAATATGGCAATTTAGGAGCCGGTTATTATAATGATGTTATTCACTTGGAGTTTATGGGCGATTGAGGTGATCACTTAAAATATGCTTTTTTCATCTAGTTAAGCTTAAACTGGTCGATATTAAGAGCTTTTGGCGGTGTATTTTTTCTGTCGTTGGAAACTCAATAGAAAATGTGGACCTTATTTTTATGTGGAGCTAGGATTGAGATGCATTGGTGAATAACACATTTATGAAAACATTTCGATTTCTGGAATATAAAAGGAAATGAACACATTTCAGCGGATATTTCTGTAGGTGTGAGAAAATCCCGAGAAAGCTCAGAAATACAGAAAAGCTGTTTATCACCAAGTGTACTCGGGGAAAAGAAGGGAAAATGTGCGATTGAGTCGGAAAAAGGGAAAAGGAAAACCCAGCGACGTAGAAAAAAGAAGTGTGCTTCGGGTATGTCAGTGTTTCGCCTTACATTACCGGACTGTATCAGTCGGCAATACAGCCCTCGTTATCGACTGTTCGTGCCTGGACGCTATAACGCACATTTATTACTTTATGTTCGATAAAGTCCCCATTGCTTTGGTATATTTTAAGAAATTACTCGTTGCCTACTCGTATTTTACTTTTACGTCGACAGATTACGTCTTTCTTGGGCATTAATTTTATTACGCTCGGGAAAAGGACCCAGTCATGGCCTTTTTTATTTCACAGAGTAATGCTCGCTATTGCATGTCAGGAAGGGGATAATGTAGTATAATGAAATGATATTAACAACCAAGCCCGAATTTCGACGTTTTCGTTGATGCCGTTTATAGGTCACTTATATTTTTAGTTACATTAACCTAACGATTTATCGCACCGTACCACCTAAACTAAGCGCTAAATTATAAATTTTATACCAAACCTGCACCGACACAAATCACTTCTTCATCACGAAGACTCCATATCACCACGCATTACTTTTTTAATCAAGATTTCATTAAAGTTTGAACGGAAAATACGACACTGGGTGCCTGTGTTGTGTTGTTCACTATGTTTTTTTTTTAAATTTATTTCTTTATTTTCTATGTTCTCATAGTTTCGACCGGTGAAAAAATATGAAGAAAAAAAGGCACATTTTTCGTTGGCGCCCACGACTGAAATGGAGCGTTAAAAGGCACATTTTTTTGTTCCCCCGCTGTTAAGTAGTAGAAAATTGAACTCGAGATGTTGATCTAACTTTCAATTTTAAATTGTGCGATTTAAAAGAGTAATTACTTTAATGATTTCAATTCGAACCAATTATGACCTCCATTATTTTAATAACTTTAAATTAAAGGATGTACTTAGCATTGCTCGAGCGAAGGCTTTGGAACATCTGAAATTTATTACACGTCTCCAGTTTTATGTCGAGGAGCAAATCAAAATAAGTTGCATCAGAGTAATTGTGGTAATGCCCAAGATGGAGCAAGTAGGAAATAAAAACGGTCGTTAAACAGCTCGCAGCTCATACTTTACATTTGCGCGGATGCCCATAAAAAATACGAGGAAGCAGATAACCAGTTATTAAAAAGGATTTATGGCTAATAAACGGAAGAATAGGAAAAAAAGGAAACGGACTTGTGCAAGGATAATGGCCAATTTGGTAATTGGAAGTGCAATATAGAATCGGGAAACACGAAATGTTCCGTTGTTTTTCCTGACATTATTTACTAATGCCGCCTCTGTTGTTACAGGGGCGGCACAGCAGAATGCGTCTAATTGCTCTTGGCAGGAGAAGCCCAAATGTCAATACTGTGGTAGACTTTACTCTAACACCAGTAACTTAAGACAGCACATCATAAATGTGCATGTGGAAACCGCACAAGAGAATTGGAGAGTGTGCAGTTTTTGTGGGAAGAAATGCAAGACACAGCATTACCTTATCAACCATCAACTGCAAGCGCATGGGATCAGGCAAAGACAACATGCGCCCACATAAAGTGCGATAATGAGACAGACTATCCACCTTTATTCCATCGTCACACACTTTAAACTAAGTTGCAAAAGACACTTGTTACTTTAATCACAATATTATTGTTACGCAATGTAGAATAGTATTGTCGCGAACTTTTTTGAGGTAGATTAGTTAATTCGTTTTTGTTTATTGTATTTGGTATTTGTATAAAAACCAGATAAATGCAACTAAAAGTGCAGCGAGATTTGGCATTCCAGATGCCAGCACCAGTGGGTTGGGAAGATATTCAGCAGCCGAAGAACCAGCTGGAGTATCCGTGAAGTACGAGTGCCCTCTATGCGATATGATTCTGCCTTCGATCAACATGGCCAGATCACATATCGATGAACACTATCCTAGAGACAGTCCTTTGTGTCCTGTTGCAGAGTGCGGAAGACGATTTACGCATCCTAATTCTGTACGAAATCATATGAGAAGCAAGCACTCCAAACAGTGGGACATTATGAAACAAATTAAATGGAGCTTGTAGACTTCCAAACTGTGCGAAGCGCGATAATTGCGAGTGTAAAACGGGAACTAAAGAACTCGAAACGTTGACAAAGTGAAATCTGCATTACAAAGAAAGATTTAACATGTTTGACTTTGTAGATAGTAAATCTTACAGAAACATTGTATATTAGTTACCAGCTGCTAGATGTAGTGATATTTTGATTGCTAGTAAATTTTCCAAAAAAAACTTCTTTTCCTCTACCTTCTCGAAGTTTAGAGCGTCTAAATTAGACGAGCTTTCCTCTCCTTTTATTACACTATTACACTTTTTAAGACCTTGGCAACTAAGCCTCCGTAAGTGTAATTGCAGACTAAACCCTACAACGCGAGCCCTGTAATTAAATTTATTTTGTTTCTAGTTTCGAGACGTTCTCTGGACATGATGAGAGTCAGAGCGACAGACCCTAGACCCTGTCCGAAATGCGGTAAAATCTACCGGTCAGCTCACACGTTGCGAACTCATTTAGAAGATAAACATACGATATGCCCTGGTTATAGATGTGTGTTGTGTGGAACAGTAGCAAAATCTCGAAATTCCCTTCACTCTCACATGTCTCGACAACATAGAGGAATTAGTACAAAAGACCTCCCCGTTCTGCCCATGCCCGCTCCGTTCGATCCGGATCTAGCCAGCAGGTAAGCTCGAAACAAAGAAAACAACCAGTCTTGCATTCATAGTAACGCTTTTGTACAGAGGACGAAAGTCAGATATAAAAAGAAACGCAGAGATGTAGCTTCCAAGGGACGGGTACTTGTTGTTTGCATTACTGCGAACAATGGGCGAAATGAAAGTCACCACACACAATGGGACACTCATTACATGTGGTTATTTTTGTTCGGCACGCAGAGATTTTATCTTTACACAAAATTGTCGCTTTTAATTCTTGGACAAGCCAGAGACCTAACAAAATTACAAGTACCAGCGGCCCAAAATTAAATCAGTTTTAATTTTTTTTTTGTCCAATTTTGCAGTTTTGTTTATTTTTAATGTTATTCTATTTTGAACAAATAAAATAAAAACAATTTTTTTGAGTTGGTTTGTAAATTTTCTATTTTGTGTTTTTTTTTTAGGTTGCTGGCAAAGGCAGGTGTGAAAATAAGTCCCGCCGAGCTGCGAGCTCGCGCCTCTCCGACAGGCCCCCGTCGCTCCGACGTGAAGTTGGACGCGAAAAGCGCTTATTCAGGGGCGGCGTCAGAGGCCGGCAGCTCAATATGCGGCGACAACGACCCCGAAGACTTGACAATCTCACACCAAAGGTATGGAGGGTTAGATTTAGCGCTATCTCCCCCTCTGCACCACCAGAATTCTAACTTTAAACTGAACAGGTTTAATTCGACGGGACAGGCGGTGGCCGCCAAAAGCGTAGACTCTCTAGCTCACAATCTGTCCAAAGAGCCGTATCCGGCGCCGCTGCCCCCGCCAGTTTCGGGGGCGAATTCGACAGGGTCGGCAATATTGGACACTTACCTCCAGTTTATCACGGAAAATAGTCTGGGAATGGGTATGATGTCGTCTGAACAAGCGGCGGCGGCAGTGCATGCCGCCAAATTGGCTCAGTTGAACGCCATGGGGTTGGATAAAGCGTCGCAACAGCACTTCTTGGAGAAGATGCAGCAACAGATGCAAAACGCTAACGAGTTGATGATGAAGAGAAGTGATGAAATTAGGCGAGGCGATGGGGAAATGGTGAATCATGAGAGGGAAAGAGAAAAGGAAAATGACGAAGCGGAGTCTTCGGGTGGTGAAGAGGAGGATTATAGTGAAGACGAAGCTGAACCTGAAGCTGTCAAAGCGGGGGAATAGTTGTATATAGGATGGAAGAATGAAAGTTGCTAGTTATAAGTTTAAGGAAATCAGTCGCCGCCACTCTTGCCAAGATCATCCAACTTAATACTCATTTATTCCATCCAACTACCTCAGTTTTTATCTCATAGAATATTTATTAATTACTTACATTTCCTTTTATAGTGAGAGGTTGGTAGTAACCGCTTCCACTATAATAATACTAAAAATTCCATCCGTCTACCTCAAAGATAGTATAGGATACGAGTGCAAGATAATAAGGGTTTTCAAGTGTATACGGTAATTTAGAAAATAGTATAAAGTTTATATTGGACTACGTTGCAGTTATAAGATAACTTAAAATCGGTGTTTCAGTAGGCTGTTGTGTAGGTTTGTACTGCATTAGAACTATCTTGCCGGGTTGTTATACTGCGATTTAGACCTGAATTATTTTCGCAACGGGTCCGTACATTTCAGTTTCAATACGGCACGCAAGCCCAGATTTAACAAAATGTTTTAATCCAATTACCTCCAACTCAGGTCGGATCAATATCACTACCTATAGAATTTTACGTGTTCCTATCTAACTTAGTTACTATATACAAACCATACTTCCATAACGAAAATTTTGTCAGATCTGTATTGCCGTGCTCCCAATCATGGTCCACGTATAAACATGTTTAATAGTGGTACCTATTCCGGATGTTTTCAATTGCGTACTTGAATTATTAAATGTGTTTATCGCAACATGTATACATACATTCAATTCAGGTGAAAATGGTACAAAGCGTTTTTGCCTTTACATCAATATTTTTGTACGTAACTTTAAAGAAGAAATACTGAAATGTTACAACTTTTTGAGATTTACTTTATTTTATAGAATGCTTCCACATATGTTCGTATGCTTCCCGTTATAAGCAATTCGTAGCTATATTACAATCAAATTGTACTACTTAGAAGACATGTGTAGATATACATATGTTGTCTCATATTCATCACTCAGGACGCTCCGATATCATTCTTACCGAAGTACAAATTTCCGTATCACTTTCGTGCCGTTTTGTTTTAACAAAGAATCTCACACTTCAGGGATTTTCTCAGATTCTTGCCAACAAATATCAGTATGAAATTATTTTTTACATTCTTGATTAGTCATGATCAGTGATAACTCGTCAGGTAAATAGCAAATAATCAGGTATCATCAAGTCATTTACTAGAAATATTCATAGCTTCATTGTATCATCATCAGTCACTAGGTTAAGTGAAAATAATAGTGCTTCTTTATTAGAATAGACTTCCAATTCAACTTCCCCAGAACTCGTTGTCCACACGTACTTAAGCTTGCATACAGGCAACGCGGTCTCATCACTTACTGAGTAGTTCTTCCATTTATTTATATACTGTTGCAATAGTTGTATACTCGTATTATTTATAAGTATTTTTTAATTTTTTTATTTCGTGACGACTCAGAAAGTACTTATTTTTATACCTCGCATATTCATGCTTGTCGCTATAAACCAAGTTCAATTGGTAGTTCGTTGTTTCCCGGTGGTAATCATTGTTAAATGTTCATAGAAAGTATTTGCTTACGTTCAAAGACAAAGCATAGTAATAGACTAAAAACTAGAATAGCGATAGCACTCGAATAGAGGTCATTGTTAATTATTGAATAAGATTAACTAGCATAGAGGATATTGTTAAATGCAAATACTTCGATGTATACCAATAGGAGGAAGCACCTTCGGCTTTTGTTCTTAAATTGTTTGCATATTCTGAACCAGTGAAAAGAAATTGCTTTAAAGCTTCTTGCGAATATGCCGTACTACACTCATGATGGCAGCGATTTAAGGACAAAACGTTTAAGCAAATATGAGCTTGAATACTGTTCCTTCCATGATTAGATATTAAAGGAGGAACATAATATTTTTATGGTGCTTTTTGTTTCGAGATAACAATATTGATTTGAGGTATGTTATTGTAAATAGTCTCATATTTCTTGTTAACACGTTATAATTATGTGACGTTTCAATTTTAAAGTAGCATTACTGTACATATTTTTATTTTCATTTACTACCGATAAAATGCAAATAATTATTATTAAGGTCTATGCGATAAGGGAGCCACCGAATTTCTGCAGTTTCGTTTTTCTCAGTACAGTAATTGTTGGATTCTCAAAAGGCTGCAGGATGAGGGGTGTTGAAGATGTCTCATTATGTTAATGCCGTTGTGATGTAGTATTATTTTGATATTGTTGTTTTTTCACGTTACCTACCTCATTTTACGATAGTGAGACTTTCCTCACGTATCCAAACTCAGAAATGACATTGCAGATCTCTCTCCAATAATACTGGTATTTTTTGTACTTAAAAGAAACAAAATATCAAAAAATATTTTTAATTTTAAGCTTAGACATGTACATACAGTTGTTTTATAGAATTTGCAAGAAATGATGTTAAGTATTTGTGAGAAATCCTTACGGGACTTATGGCGAGCTTATATAAGTGTGCAGTGCCATATATTAGGAAAAAGATCTTTTTGCAATTTTTTGCTTGCGACAAGTTGCAAAAAGCTTGTGTTTTATATATAGGACTCTACAGCAGTCGTTAAGAAATGCAAATAAACCGGAGTAATGGTTCCTAATTTAGTACGGTTCCTCAACAATATTTTTTTACGAACAATAGCGAAAAAAGCCTTCAGATAGTCCCGTATCTCCTACTCACAATTTTTCGTTTTCGTTGAGCTATGTAGGGTCTGGATATTGTGCAAACTGTGTTTATTGTTGAGGGACTGGGTGCCTTCAGAAAATAATTTAACAGCTAATCGTTAGAAACATCTAGCGATGTGAAGCTGAACAGAGTTCCTAACATAACTCCCTTTACGAGAGGTGAAAATACATTTAAAAACAAATAACTTGTAACTTTTATATAGCGTAGTGAACCGTTGACACCGAAATATAGTTTTGCTAAACGGCAGAATCGTATATACACTATATTATTATATGAAATAGGTGTATGTGTAAGAGTATATAAACTGATAGGTATACCTAAAATACCCCTGTGTCCTTTCATTATTTGCATTTCTTTTTTTACAATCTTATTTATGTTGTACTTAAAATCGGAAAATGTGAAGAATATTTTATTTTTGAGATTTTTATCGTTACATGTAACGTTCTCTTTGTTTGTAATTAAAATGTTCCTAATATTTAAGTTAGGGTATGTTAAGTTTTTATTGTCCTTGTTTAATTAGAGGTAGGTGCAATAAGATCAACACGATTAGTGACGTTATAAATAAATACCTATTTGCCATATTATTATTATTCTATTATTAATACGTTGTGTATTGCTTGGGTATCATTTATACATAATAAATTAATATTAAAATGAGACTCTTTCATTTAATTAGAAAAAAAAATAACAAACTGATTCAATCAACACATTCACCAGAAATCGAACATTGAAACGTGCTCGTTGGAAATATTGTACGCTGAATTTTGGGTTGCCTACCTCAAATGTAATGTAATACAGTAATTTTATAAAATATATTCAAAATTATCCTTTTAAATAAATACAAATTATTATACACCACAGTATTTTTGTACAATGTTATTTATACTTTTTAATTATTAAGAAAGATAAGAGATCTTGAGATAAGGAAAGTATAATTAAGAAAAACCTGACCTGGTATTTAGGACTATTTGATTTTTTTGTTTGTTTAGGCAATAATTTATTATAATATCAAAGTTTGTGCTTAAGTTTTTATTTTAAGTTTTAGTTTAGGAACTGATCTAATTCGGTTTACATGTTAAAGTTAGTATGAGTGCCAAATTTCAAAGTTGTAAAATTTTAGATGTTTAACAATTTTAGTGAAGGAACTTAATTATTGTTTCATACTAAAAAACGTGCAAGTTATTAGTGTTCCAAATTTGCGGGTGTTAAAGTTACAGCAGAGTCAACTGGAAGATGTAACTCATTTTCAGCAAAATTAATTCCTTGTAAAAAAATTAATTTCAAAGCTATAATTATGAATTTTGCAACATCTAATAAATATGTTATTGTTAGTAAGTGTGCTAAATTTCATAGTGATCAATCTGCGGATGTCAAAGTTAGCATTTAGAGTAAAGTTGAGGATATTTCTTATTTTCAGCAAAAATCAAACCTTGCAAAATCTCAAATCTTAGAGCTATAACTTACTTTTAGCAGATTTAATAAGTTTGTTAATATTGATAAGTGAACTTTTGACAGTGATAAATTTCCGGATGTTAAAATTATGGCATTTAGAGTGGAGGGGAGGTCATTTTTTGTTCTCACTATAAATCAAACCATATACAAACTCTAATTTCTGATCTATGAACTTCAATTTTCTAATATCTAATAATCATATAGTTAGTAAGTGTCCCAAATGTCGCTTTGATAAATCTGCGGATTTCAAAGTTATATCTTTTAAAGTGAAGTGGAGGACCTATCTCATTCTCATTAAAAGTGAAACCTTGCAACGGCTCTAATTTCTAATCTACAAACTTGAATTTTGCAACTTCTGTTAAACATGTTAAAATTAGTAAGCGTACCAAATTTTACATTGATAAACCTGCGGATGCCAAAGTGCCAATGTTATGGCATTTAGAGTGGAGGTCATTTCTCATTCTCATAAAACATTAAACTTTGCAAAAGTTCTAATTTCAAAGCTATAATCTTCCAGAGGAGATTGTCATGTCAAAGTTTGTAAGTGTGCTAAATTTCATAGTGATAAATTTGTGGATGCCAAAGTTATGGCATTTAGAGTAAAGTTGAGGACGTTTCACATTTCCAGCAAAAATCAAATCTTAGAGCTATAATTTTAACTCGGATGTTAAAATTATGGCATTTAGAGTGAAGTGGAGGTCATTTTTTATTCTCGTCAAAAATGAAACCGCGCACAAGCTCTAATTTATGATCTCCAAACTTCAATTTTGTTACATTTAATAGTCATCCCTAAGTTAGTAAGTGTGCCAAATTTTGCAGTGATAAATATGTGGACTCCAAAGTTATAGCATTTAGAGTGAAGTAAAGGACATTATCATTCTCACCAAAAAACAAAATTTTGCAAAATTTATGATCTAAATATCTATAATCTTGATTTTTGACACATCTAAAGAACATTTTAAAAATAATAGCTGTGCTAAATTTTCAGCTATAAACGTTTGAATGTCAATGTTATGACACTTAGAGTTGCATTGAGGACACTTTTTTGTACTTACTAAAAAGACGTTTCCATATTTGAAATTTGTAAGCTACAATTTTATTAGAATGTTCGTAATTTAAAAACATGTGTAAATTTTTAAGACTTTCTGTAATATTCAGATTTTTCACACCTTAAAGATTTTGATCACTTTTTTTTTACTGTAAAGGAATCTAAAACTTTTATTTTGTAGGACTAAATAATACATAAAATTAATAAAGTTTTCGCAGTCTTAGGACTGTCTTTTATATTTTAAGCTTTTTTTTTTAATTTGCAGCATTTTTCTTCTCTTCTAAAGCAATACTCTTAAATATTTTTTTCTCGCTTTGAACCTTTAGAACGCAAATTGTATGCATCTTAAAATCTTTCGAAGGTTAATACTAGAAGCTGACACTGTTTTTATTCCATTATTTAATCAAATTCTGTCTGCTCTTTAAAAGTGGAACACTTATTTTTTTCTTCGTTTTAAACTTACTAAAATGTAGAAACTGTGCCATCATTTTTATTTTTACAGTTATTTTAAATATTTACATGTGTACAAAAACGCATTCTCTTCAAACATTTACAATTTTCTACGTGCAGGTTCCTCAGGCTCAGGATGAGCTGCGTTATATTCCAAAGACCTTGCAATAGCAGCAGGAATTTCAGGAGCTACAGGAATATGTGCACCCTTTGGTTGGAATCCATTTTCATTGGCAATATACTCAATGGTATACACTACGCCATCGTCACCAGTATAAGAGAAAGATCCAGTAACTTCAGCAGCTACATCATCAGGATTGTTAGCATTTTTCACGATTCCATTTTCCGAAGCAGAAATTCCGTTTCCAGTTTCATAGGAAGAACTGTAAGTTCCATCAAAGTTGACTTCTTGTTCCTGCTTGACGATAGGAATGGGTTCTTGGGATGAAATAGAAGCGGCAGTGGCGCACGCCAAAACAGCACTGAAAAAAATCTGAAAGAAATTCAGTAACAACGAACGACTAACGATTCTATACTCACAGCAGATTTCATTTTGACTGTTATCAGTGAGGCGAAGATTCACTTTGATGTGGATACTCCTTCTTCGTGTTTATATACTAATCACGGGCTCCTCAAACTGCTGTGTTGTAATAGAAGTTATATTGTGTTTACAAAATGTTACTCTCATCTTCTTGTCAAGGTTGGTTCTTCTTCAAATTTCAAGGCTAAAAAATTTAATTGAATGCAGTGAAAAAAATGTAAGATTCTTACATCATCACTGTATGCGACAAACATTTAATTAGACGTGTGCCATAAGTGTGTGGTCCAAACTTTAATATTCTTCAAGAGCACAAGGATAGCGTTTGCAAATTCGTGACATTTAAAGACGCTTCCTATATTGACTAAGCAATTCCGTGCACAAATCTGACGTCAATTTTATTGCTAAAGAATGGGATCAAAGTCAAGGTTTAGAGATTTAACGCATGCCCTTTAAAGATAATTTCATTCAAATCGCCCGTTGAATCAGACAAATTAGAGGATTAACATAATATCTGATTATAAATGATAAATTTTATTAACACCCGAAAGTAAAAGTGTAAATATTATTTGAAGGTAGTTAACTGGTATATCAATTTTACGAAAAGTAACGCTTAATTATGCATCATTCTTTTTGTGAATTGACATTAAACAAATTTTCTCTGACGTGTAATGAAAGGTGGCAAAGAATCTTGTACTAAATGTCAGGAGCAATTAATGCTGCAACGTTCGATGAAAAACACAGTCAATTGTTCACTAGCTTTTCTTACGATAAATCTTGTCGCACATAAATCTTGATAGTTAAGACGAATGCAGCTTTGTTGAGACGATATTTTCATCAATAGATAATAATAATTTATGTGAGGCTTTACTAGTAAATAATTTATAAAAACGGGAAGTTCAAAGCGCACCGAAGCGCAGTAAATCTCAGCCCTCAGTTGCAACTTTTAGATGATTCTCTTTTTATATTCTCAACTTTAAAACCATGATAAAGGAGCAAAATGTTGTTTTATCAAATTTGTTATGACATGATCAGTTGGTGCAAAATTTGGTGTGTACATTGTTTCGAAATGTTTTTATACAGTTTTTAGGCGAGTTGCGCGTCTATTAGAAATCTTTTAAACAAATGCTATTATTATTTCGAAACCAGTCTTTTATCCCGAGATATTTTTGTTAAATATTAGTCGAATCGTATGCAGAAGAAGACAAATTATAATACTTTAAATATTAAATTATTAAGGAATTTTGATTGTAATTTTTTGTTCAGTGGGAATGATGTAAAATATAGGAATAAGATAAATATAAATAATCACCAAGAGAAATAATTTCTCACATTTATGTGGATAAACTTTAAACTTGTCTGTGGTAAGTACTAAAAATAAACTTGCGTCAGATCTTTACTTTCGAAATTAAATTCAAATTATGAGAGTATATATTTTCTTACATTCATACATTTTTTTACCTTGCGTTTTTTATGAAAAGTTTAAATGGTGGAATTATATGATTTGATTGGGATTTCACAATTTTTAGCATTTTCATTTATTTTCATGGTCTTTGAAGATTTTGATGGTCTTGTCAAAATTTAAAACTGAAAAGTATTTTTTCGTATCCTAGTTCAAATCCTTAAGATTTTTTTTCTCAAATTTTATTAAATTTATAGATTATTTTAATTTTTGTTGATTTTTATCTTAAATTGTTTAAAGCTTCCCGAATCGTAAAATTTTAATTTTTTTAGGCTTTTACTTTTTTGTGGAGTTACTGTAAGAAAATAAAAAAATATATTTTCTGAAGAAACTCGATTGCCAGAATGTTGCTCTGTGTGTATGCTTTAATAAAATAATAATTTTAATGACCGTGATATATTAAAATATTTTCTAACTTTTAGATTAATTTTCCACCGCTTCCAAAGACCTTGGTTTTATACATAAATTAAAAATCTCCAAAAAATTATGTGAAGTTTATTAACGGTACAGAATGTTTTTTAATTAAAAATGTAATTATAAAATTCTCAATATTATATTTAATTTTCACCAAGTTGAAAAAAAATGTGTCTAGAGCTGTAAAATTTCAAATTTGTATAAAACAAATACTTTTTAAATTTGTAATAAATTAACTCTGTGTTCTGTTAGAAAATAAAAGCTAGTTTCTTATGTAATTTTTAAAAAAAACATAGAAATAGGTTTTAATTTCCTCTGGAATTTTTTTAAAAATTTCTAATAGAAATTATTTCTTTGTTTTATAAATCACATTTAATTTCTTGCTTTGATTTGATTAAGATTTCACCATTTTTAGTATTTTCATTTATATTCATGGTCTTTAAAGATTTTGATGGTCTTGTAAAGATTTAGAACTCTGAAAAGTTTTTTTACTATTCTAATTCAAATCCTTAAGATTCTTTTTCTCAAATTTTAAAAAATCATTTTAAATTTTGTTGATCTTTATCCTAAAATGTTTGAAGCTTCCCAATTTTTTAAAATTTTAATGTTTTTAGGCTTTTACTTTTTTGTGGAGTTACTGTAAGAAAATAAAAAAAAAATCTATGAAGAAACTCAATTGCCAGAATATTGCTCTGTGTGTATGCTTTAAAAATAAAAAAATATAATAGTCGTATTTTCTAACCTTTAGATAAATTTTCCACCGCTTCAAAAGACCTTGGTTTTATACATAAATTAAAATCTCCAAAAAATTATGTGAAGTTTATTAACGGTACAGAAGGTTTTTAATTAAAAATGTAATTGTAAAATTGTCAATATTATATTTACTTGAGTCACCAAATTGAAAAAAAAATTGTCTAGAGCTGTGGAATTTCAAATTTGTATAAAACAAATACTTTTTAAATTTATATTAAAAAATAACTCAAGTGTTCTGTTAGAAAACTAGTTTCTTATGCAATTCTTAAAAAAAAACATGGAAATAGTTTTTAATTTCCTCTGGAATTTTTTAAAAAATTTCTAACAGAAATTAATTCTTTGTTTTATAAATCACATTTAATTTCTTGCATTTGGAAAAATTTAAGAAGTTAAATATAATTTTACAAGGTGACAAAAACAGCTTGTAAAAATGGTAAAATATATTGTCAGAAAATAAAAACTCTTACATGGTTTATCAAAGATAAATTATACATATTCACAGAAAAGAAGGGAAATGCTTTTAGCCGTCTTTTAAATCTAATTTTTAGATTCTTAGGGAAAAAAGTTGTTTTGAAATTGTCCACAAAACAAAATTAATTGACCATTTGTTCCCAATAAAACCCCATTTGAACAAGTTAGGGGTTTAACCCTTTCACTTCCACACAGAATGGGGGTAATTTAGTTCATTATTACAGACCTGAATAGGGGCCACAATTTCCTTTAACTGACGACAGATTTATTTAACATCATTAATAAAATATGATGAGTTTGAGAATCGAGGCAACTCAATTTTTGTACCACTTTAAATATCACATAATGATTTACAACTACTTTATGTTTTAATTATTTTAATTCTTACCAAATAATTATCAAATTAAGGCCCGGCCCACAAAAGCGAAACCACTCAACCTTGAAATACATCTATGATTGATGATGCCAGCGGTTGAAGTAAACCGTTAAAAGACAATAAATTTTCGTAACAGCACAATTGAAAAAATGTAAATGAGTCCACTAAACGTCTTTCTAGGTCTGAAAGGTACTATAATTATCACTTTATATACCTTAACCACTGGGGGGTGCCGCATCGGGGGTCGTTCCTAACATGGACGAAAATTGATACTTAAAATTTCACGAGATAAAACCCGAATCCCACTGATTTCCCACGATTTATGTTCATTTTTAAGGGGGTTGTTTCTTTGGAGTTACGAAACGACTTGTACGCTCGACACGTCTCGGTATGTGATGCTGCATGAAAATTTCGTTGTTTGGAGGATTTATCATATTTGTGGGGGAAAATAACACCAACGCGTTTCTGAAATTTTCTAAATCAAAACTATTTCATTCAGTTTTTAATTTGGATTTATGGTCCCAAAGAGTTGACTAAAATTTTTGTGAACGTTGGAAAAACATGCACACAGTTTTCATGAACTTGGTGATCCTCGGGAGAAATCTTCTTGTTTAATTTGTAGCATGTATATTTCAGAAGTCTCTTAGGTGTAATGTACATGGATGGCGAAGAATTGCTCAAAGCTGAAAAACTGATTGTTGGAGAAAAAAAATTATTAGGTCTCTTCTTTAAACTCGCCGCTTTTATTAATTAAGAACCAAACGGGACAATATCAAACATAATTTTATAATTAAAACAGTTTAGCGACCTAGCGACCTCTGTGCATCCCTAAAGTGTCAGTGTTGATCCTGAAAATAATCCGATGTAACGTATAATCGACTTTCATCATGACACAGATGCAGTATCAGACCACCTAGGGAATGATGAACGATATGCAAGTCAGGAATTCTGTAAAGTAATAGCATCATGATAAAGCTAAAGTTTCTAAAAAAAAGCGAAATGTTAGCAGATGTCTTCATATAACCGGAGAAAATTACGTGAATTTTGAGCAGTTTTGTTGAAGATTAACATTAAGGTCGCTGTGCTTGGAGGCGCTTTCGTACAGTTATTATTACCTGTAATTTTTCTCAGAATTGCTTATTTGTTTTAACTGTTAATGGCGCTTGAGATATGGGAAGTTTCAATTATTTTTATCTTGTCAGTTATCTTTAAGCGCATGTTTATCTTCTACTTTTTTTTGAATGTAGATCTTAAGAAATATGCTTTGTCACTGAAGGTGCAAATTACCGCACGATTTTTTCATTAGATGATTGTTATGTAGATCTAGATCTATATTTCTAGGGGGATTTAATATAAATGTTGTAGACACCACTCACGTCCGAATTTCCGAATGAACCATCAAACTCTACCTAACGACCCAACCGTTTAAAGAATTAGGATTCGTCTCCCTTTATCAAGACAAATTGTCGTCTTTATGTGTCGTGTAAACTGGTCTTTCGTGATAATCAGAAGCTATTATCTGGTCTCACGTTACAAAGACTCATTTGATTGACCGGAAAAGTGCTCACCCCTGCCGATCCAATAACTACATGGTGACTAGGAACACCGACAAAGCTAGTCCGGACACATTCGATCTCATTACATGTTAGTCGGACTATCACACTTTATATTCGCTTATAATCCTCAGGGTTGAATTCAGATTGACGTTGGATAATGCAAGAAGCGTAAACGAGTCGAGATACATAAGAACTGTGTTGTCTCGAATATAAACCAGAAATTCTTAACATTTTGGTTGAGCGTTTGTGGTGTCATAAAGTCAATATTTCAACTATACATGCAATGTCATATTTACTATTTACATAATAGTGACTGGTTTTTGTTTGATTTGGTCTTTGAGAATCGGGTGCTAGACGATGCTGACTCAGAATCATTAATTGCAGGGGTCATGACTCTAGAAATTCCATATTGGGGTCATCGAGAGAAATGTATCCATCATTGCTAAATAATTAATATGGTCAGAATTAATGACAGGGAAAGCGAAAAAAACTAAGGTTATATTAAATGGAGAATGATTCTCAGGATTTTAGCAGGTTTAGGTCGTAACATTTAAATTTGACTTTGCGCCTGTTTTATTTAAGTGTTAAAGTGGAATAGAATTTTTACAGCAGGTTTGTTTATGAATTCATTTTTAGACCACTTGGTTTATCTTATGATTTTATTCGGGTGCTCAGAGCTATGCTTACATAAAATTTAGAGTCCATAATTATAGAGAAAAATTAGAAATCAACATGTATTTACAATTTTCTGTCTAAATGTACCTAAAATTCTTAGTTGGTAGATTTCACCTATTATTGTCTTGTTTGGCAATTTTATTTAGAACTTATTTCTGTAATTGTTAAGGTAAATTTCTGCAAGTTTTTAAAGTTCGAGAAATAAAAATCATTTAAATAAAAATAAAACAATTTGATTTTTTTTAAATTTTTTCATGAAGCAAATCGTCTGCTTTATAGCGAAATTAAATACTAAATTGTTAAATAAAATTATTTTTTATAAATAAATGCATAAAAACAACTTAAAACACAATTCTATATATCAATTTTTTATAATAAATTTTCAAGCTGTTTTAATAGTATCGAAGTGTTTAATTTTTCATTTATAGCACTTTTACTTAAATTGTAAAAACACCCGAAATCTACAAAAAAATATGAAACCTAAATATGTGCTAAAAATTATTTGAAAATATATAGTAGAGCACGATCTAAAATTAATACCATGCAAATCCCTATGATGCGTCTGTAACGAAATGTTCTGTATAAGATTTAAGATAAGAAGAATAAGAAATACAAAGAATCTAAAATGATCAGAGTTTAGCAAGCGTAAAAATCCAATCCACTCATATAATAATATTTAAAAATCCAAAAATCCAAATTCGGGAAATTTAAAGAAATGGAAGACTTTCAAAAAATTCTAAAATATTCAAAAATTTAAAAAATCTGAAACTAAGTTGGCATCGACACTTTAGGGATTTCGTACATGCAAAAAATTTGAAGAATTGAAGGGATATAAAAAATACGAATAATTTAATAGTTTTGAGAATAGAAAATCTTGATAGAAAAAAATTATAAAAAAAACAATTCTATCTAATTTAAAAAGAATAAGAATTCAAACATTCAAAAGAATACAAAATTCTAAAATGAGATAAGATGAGGTGACATTATTAAAAAAAAAAACTGCTTGTTTTATTTAATCTTTTTTGTAATAGAAATGCAATTTTGTCAAATGATAATAAAGGTAGTTTTCATTTTGTTGAGATTTTTATTTTAATTTTGTCAGTATTTTTATTTAGTAACTCTAATAGAAGCAGTTTACATAAAATTGTAAAGAACAATAATTAAACAAACGGAAACGGAAGTCTAACCCATTAAAAAATTATATACTACTATAATTTAGTTCTCGTATCGTTTTTTTTTAATCCTTATTTTGTAACGAAAAATTTAGAAGCTTCAAAAACATTTAAAAGATAAATCGCTCAATTTTTATTTGTTTTTATAATGGATTTATCATAATTTTTTTGGGATTTTTATTTTTAGCTACATATAACTCAAACATTTCGTACTCGTAGAAGGAATCATTTTAATTTTAATAAGTTATAATTGCAGACGACAATTAAAGAAACTGGAATTTTTTACAGAATTTTAAAATATTTATTTAAATCTTTTCTATTGTAAAATTAACAAAAAATAAAAAAAAACAGTTTAATAATAAATATTAAAAATAATTGAGACAAAATGTCAAAGTCAAACTGAAAATTTGTTTTTGTTTTCACATATTAATCTTTTTTTTGTCTGATGTGATTATTTTATTGCGATGTTTATTTCATAAACTAAATTTTAATAGCCATAAATGATATTTTTAATAAAACAAATGTGGGGGAGCGAAAATTTAAAATTTAGTAGCTCCAATACAAGCAATGCTGGGACAATTTAAAAATTTATTTTCTATTCGTAATTTTTCTTTGAATTTTTGATTATAAAAATTTTATTTTGAAAGAAAGTAGTCAGCAGGTTTTCTAAAAATCTTTTATAAACTGAAAAAAAAAGAAACGTAAAATATGTTAGTTTTACCGTCGAAATGCTTTTATAGTCTTCTGTGATTATTTTAGTAGGATCTATATCCTCTGGCCATAAATTTAAAATTCAGTGGCTCCAATAAAAACAATTTATCTTACTTCAACCACTATGGATTTTCTTTATCTCATTCAGTGGCCACAAAAACTTCATAAAATTCGGTGCACTTATTGCATTAAAAAAATTTTTTTCTTAAATATACGTAGAGAATTTGAAATGATAGTCAACGCTTTAATACTAGTCAGCGAAAATTAAGTTTTTGTGCACACTTGTACACTTGACGCAAATATCATCACAAATGCAGAGTTGGTCAACTTTATCACCATCCAGCAATTTGTGAGAAAAAACTGGTTTACCTTTCCATAGGGAACATAAGTTACCGTATTATGTAGATGAGATGTCAGATTTCCATACAGATTAAATTAATAATATTATTTTAAGTGAAGTCTGGATAAAAGATATCAGTGCTGTGCTGCGTTTTTAAGATCAGATTGACGAAGAAATGCAAAGAGTGGAAATATAAACGACAGCGTCTGTTTACATTAATTTATGAAAATATGAAATGTTGGTTTTGTTTCTTTTTTAATTTAATTAAAATTGCAAATGCAGAGTCTGGAACAGTATTAACGAGAGATAGGCAACTAACGTTGCGCTTCTTGTTTATTTGTTGTCAACGCTCACGCTTCTCTCATTTCCATTGGAAGAAAGAATTTCATTCCCTCATCAACTCCAACGACCGGACAAAGAAAATATGATCCTTCTGAAACCCGTAAAATTCTCCAGTACGTCAATAAAATTTTTACTGCTCGTCAACAGAGCATAACGTCGGTAGAAGTATTTTGACGCATTTGCGACAAGCTTATTTAGCTCCTCCCTAGTTTTCTAGTTGCTAAAATAATTCTAGCTTTTATGTGCCTCCGTACAATAATAATAAATTTGATGGTTTAATGTTGTTTACGAGGTGAGGTAATAAGGCGTAAAATTTACAGTTAGTGCCCTCTGCAAATAAATAATTTACGCTTTCACTTTACGGTGATACAATTTATTAAGTTATTGTACGATGAGAGAACTACTAAAAGATTCCGAAGAGGCTTGGTCACTACACACCTAAATTCTTATTGGATGCACTTTTTCTGTCCCAGCTACTCTAGATCCGATAAGATGAGCTAAATCCATTCTATGGTATTTGCTTTCTCTAAAGGGGATGTGTCCAGATCTTAACATTTTCACCTATATTTGTACCGTAAATATGTGTTGCGTACACAGCATTTCTTCATTTCCTCGAATGTGAGTTTATGGTCATGCACAGTTAGATATCAAATAAGTGTGGATTCTTCAAATCTATCTTGCAAGTTCAAAACATTAGCGTTAATGTGCAAAGTTGTACAATTAGCAAACCCTAAGATCTAGGATAATTCCAAAGTTAAATGACCCCTTGATAATTATCCGGTCAAACTGTTTCCTCAAAGGTTAAGATTTAATTTTAGCTGTATTGGAATTATTGGCGTTAACTCTTCGAGACTTGCGTCAATAAAAGTGAACGAGGGCGCTTTAAGACTTAAGTGCAGCCAATAATAAATCTATCAAGTGGTAGGAATTAGCCGTCAGCAGGAGCGCGCCAGGAGGAATGGATAGCACGAACACGGTGCTTATTAACTCTTCACGGAGGTCACTGGCTTCGATTCCTCAAAGCTTTAACAGCTTTGCAAAATGTATTATGTGTTTCAAATAGCGACTTCCTGTTGGAGGAATAATCATTACTTACAGAAAGAAACTGGTAAACATCAGAATCCGAGCTTTTAAGCCATTATTCTTCTCTCCAAACACTATTGTGCAAGACATGTTCAAACAAAATTAATCTCGGATTGTTGAACTGATTTCCGTGCTTTGTTCCACATTTCCCTCCAATAATGTTTTTATTTTACGTTCCACTTGACTTTTTTGGCGTTTACGAGGCAGAGAGAAGTTCATAATTCATTTCCCGAGAGGACTCCACTTGCCTCAATATGTCTTAATTATTGTATCTTTGATACTGAAAAGCTTTGACGCGTTCAAAAGATATTATTTTTAGAAAAATTTCATTTCGGAATGCTTCACACACTTCTATCGTTGTGTTCACTTGCAATGAAAATTCAGGGTCGACCAGGATATTGCTGTGAAAAATCCAATATGTCGAGACTTTGATTCATGTGCGGAACGGAAATGAGACATCTGTAAGTGGAAATTGCGAGTATGGGTTAAAATTTTACATTTAATTCACAGTTGCGACGCCACATTTGGAATAAAATTTTTCTTAATTGATACCAGTTGTATAAAAAAAATCGAATGTAATAAGTTTTGTAGAAATACATCAAGTTTTTTAGACGTTCTAAATGTGAAGGGTACTAAATTTGGAAAAATAACGGCAACCAATCAGAAGCTGTAAAATTTAAGAATCCTTAAGACAATCTTAAAAAATTTATAAATCTATAAGATTTAAGATAAGAAAAGATAAGAACAATAAGAAATACAAAAAAAAACTACAACGATCAGAATTAAAAAAATGCCAAAAACCCCATCCACTTCAAAAATATCCAAAAATTAAATATATATGAATCTCAGAATATCCAATCCAACTAAGCTACCATCGACACTATAGAGATTTTAGAACATACAAAAAATTTGAAGAATTGAAAGGATATAAAAAATATGAAAATAACAAGAATTCAAAAATTTTAAAGTATACAAAATCTAAAAAATATATGAAGACATTTCAATAATTACAAAGTTTCTAAAGATAGTTAATTTAAATAATATTTTGAATCTAGAAAAATCTAGAAAAACGCAAAAAAATTAAAAGATTTAAAAAATATTAAAATTTGAAAAATTAAAAATTCAAAATAAAAATTCCAAATATAAAGCTTTAAATAGATACAAAAAATTAAAAATTCTGTTCAGTGCATCAAAAGACAGTAATCGATACAAAGATTCTAAAAAAAGAACTATGGAAGAGAATGTTAAAAAATGTAGAATTCAAAAATTAAAAAATTAAAACAACAAGTCCAACAAGATTTTAAAATATCTGAAAATTTTAAAAAAATCTGTAATTTAGATAGTGTCAGAAATCTAAAAAAAAATAAACAATTCAAAATTTAAAGCATTAAAAGTAAATTCGAAGAATAAGATGAATCGAAGAAATTTAAAGATCTGAAGCATACTAATACTTTAGTTTCTAAGAACATTTTTAAAAACATAAAAAAAACAGCGACTGAAGAACTTTTAAGAATTAAAATAGCTCAAAAATTACACGAAATTTATTATCAAAGGGTGTAAGAATTTAGGGAATATATGAAACCTGATACTAAGATTCTAACAGAAATAAAATATAAAGAAAACAGATAGTCTAGAAAGTATAAAAGAGCTAGAGAATCCACGAAAGCTATCAAATTAGAACAATTTAAACAATTAAAATTATTAAAAAATTTACAAAATTTATAAGGAATGTAAAAAATGTAGAGAAAAACAAAAATTTTGAAATTCTAGAAATTTTAATTAATAGTGGCAATCTGTAGACAAAATGCTGAGTTATTTCTATTTAGAATTTCAGAAAGTTGTACAAATCTCCATTTCGAAAATTTCAGGCTAGAATTTTAGGCTAAAAATCTTCAATTTTATAAACACGCTTATAACTACATTACTACACTGGTAGTAATAAAATTTGATATACTTCTAAACGACGCGCTTTTTTGTGTGAATCACAATCTCATTTGAGGTTCTGTCATGTTAAAAAAAAACTCTAAACAAGAGTCTAAAAATGATCACTGAAATTTTCTAATTACAATAAATCAATTATTGTTAATTTAGTATCATCTTAAGTGAAATTTTATTCAAATGCATGTGATACATCGAAAGTTGCATTTTGTGTCGAAATGATGAAGTTTCCTATTTCAAACATTGCTGACTATCTCTCCGAAACTAGGACAAAAGCTGGGTCCGATCAAGGGTTAGGTTTAGGTTTTGACTCGATTTTGAAAACGTGATTATCTCAACACAGTAAAAATTTTAGAAATTCACTTCCAAATTGCTGCAGCGATTGAGCAAAAATTGGCACATTTGTAAATTTTGAATTGACGCTGAGCACTCCATTTATTTTATCTCAATCTGGTCGCATCTTGCGTCGAAATACTTCCGGGAGACTTATTTCTTCGGAATTAGAACACATATCATGTGGTAAATAACTTCTATCTGCGATATTAAATGCTTTTCAACAAATATGTAATTTTTGTTGTAATCTGTTCATAAACTTGTAAAATTTGATTCAGATCCACTAAGAATTTTGATAAGTGTAAGTCTTCTTTAATTTTTTTATTACGATTTGAATTCTTATTTCTTCCACTGTTTCATTTTATCATTGTAACGTAAAATTCACCTTCTTGTCCTCCGACAGTTAAACGACTTGCGTCTTTTCATAATATTTCCAAACCCCTCGATATCTGCAACGACTAAACACTTCTTCGAAAATCTCTCAATATTCACTGACCCTCAACAAAACCCCTTTGTGCTCTCTTTAACCACAGCTTTTCGAAGAATCCTTTCTCATAATACAGCTTATTTATGATGATGTCTTCATGATAAAGAAGTGCTTTACATATCGACTCTAAGTAAAAACAAGTCAGTTATCTCCAGATCGCCATCTAAATGAACAAACCGAGCCGCTGCATGACTTCAAAGAATATTCGAGCTCTTGGCAGATTACAGCACGAGATGTCTTTTTTATTAGTTTTGTTAGAAACAAAATGTAGTTATTATGTAAATGGACCATCTTCTTCGCCATTTTTTTCCATACGTGTCTTTTATACATTTTGACGAGTTGTTGAACGTTCAGCACGACTTCGAAGTTATAAGCTACAACTTGACAGGCAATTGCACGAAGTTGTCCATTTTTAATGAAAATAAACGCTTTAGTTTGATGACAGGTTAATGTTAAATGTGTTCAAGATTTATATCGCGTTAATTAAGTTATAAAAGTCTTGACATTAACCATAAGCTTGGGGAGTTTAATATCACGGATTTAAGAATTTATGCACATGCTTGGTAATAAATGTGCATTTTTTTAATCTGTGTTCGGTTGATTACGCGTCTGGGACAATATTACCGACAACTCTATTTAAAATCTGCTCACACTTAGTTTGTAACCTTTTGAAGTTATGAGGTTCGCAATTGCAACATATTATCTCAGCTATTGTCGTGACGTAAAATTTGATTTTACGGCGTAATAAAACATAACTGCTTATTCTCAGATCCTAAATTAAATGCATGTTCTCACCAGTTATAAAGTCTAGAGTGAAGAGCTTTAATGAAATGTTTCGAACCACTCCACTTGGCGGTTGAACTTTATCAATTATGAGCTATAAGCGTTTGCTGTTTTTTCTTCGAGTTTGGTGGCATGGCATGTTAGTGCTGTTGACGTTGTTTATTCTATTAATGTTTGTCTTAATTAATCACACAATTGTCATTTTCTTATAGTGACTACTCTTTCTCCACAAAGCATTGTATTCCATGTAATAAGACCTTTACAAGGAACATTCTTCATCATCAATCATCATCACGATTCGTCTCTATTCTTTCTTGTTACTCTGCGACACATTTTTCATTAATCATAGTCTTATCACTGTATCTCTACCAAACTTTAGCTACTCTTTCCACTAATCCCAATTTAATTCTAATTAACACAACCTTAAAAGTGGCTGAGGTGACAACAACAAAAGCACGATCGTGAGTGTGAATTTCAACCAATGCTCTAAATTGAAACATGTGTCGGTTAATATTGGAGAATGTTGATTTTGTTGGCAGAGATCTCTAATTAGTACAACAAGGTGGAGCTGGAAATATTTATAAGTTATCAATTAAGTTATTTCACGCTTCAGTGACGGATTTGTGGCATTCCAACGTGTTCTGCATTCTCTTATTAAGAAGTATAATTAAATATAGTGACAAAAACTGACAGCTTGCATTTCCCTCTTTTCAGTGGGACGCAAAACAAACAATAGTGTAGAAAGCTAATGAATAATTGATCAAGAAAACAAGTTTTGAATAAGATCCCAATCAACCAATAACAAACAATTAAGTACATTTTAAGCTCGCTAGCTTTCGCTGTAATAAATTCAAACGCGTGCAAGGCTTTATAAAATATCAGTGACCTCTTATAAGTTGGTAGCTGCAGTTTTATTTATATTCCTTTACGCTGTGTATTTTGTTACGCGTGAAATTGAAAGTTTGAACATGGAATCAATGAAGTTATTGAGTTGACGTGATTTCGTATCGCGTTGCATGACTTCTGTTGCAAACTGAGATATTTGCTTTGAATTGCAAATTACAGAGTAACAAGCTTTTATTCATTAGCGGACGTTGTAATTATTGACATGAACGCTGTCAAATATATAATTTAGTTTTTTATTTTTGATTTATCGCCAATGACATGTATACGAGCATAAAGTGACGCTGGTATGCATTAGAAAGACCGTTATGTGATCCGATGACTTTAAATGGTACACAAGCACGTGAAATTCATTAATACATTTTTGAAATATTTGTTGAGTAATGTTTTTGATTTGTTTATTTATTTTTAAACTAGTTCTGTGTGTTGACGCTTCAGTTAAAAATAGTCACATGATTTAATACAAATTTCACACTACTTGCACGAAACAATTAAATCCTGAAGTATCCTGAACTAATTAGATTCATTTTGACCCAGAAAAAAACGTCACTACAGGAATTTTCATTAAACAACCGGAAGCATCTTGATAAAAAATCGACGCTTTTACTCCGATCCTTATTACACATTTTTGAAATAAATTACAAAACTGCAATAAAACGACACTTTGTGTCGATTAATCGTGCACGTCCTGAAATACATTCAACTACGTGTACCTCAACAAATTCAATTCTATTTTATTTTCAGTGCGTTCGATAAAAAGAAACGTTCAACGATCACGTTCGTTGTGTCTATAACGTGGATTTATGATGCAGTAAGCCGTTCACTGTGCAAACCTCTCTTTATTTTCTATACTTTAGTATCAAAAATTGCCACTCTGTAAAGAGATAAAATGTTTAATTCAACCAACTTCATATTAATATTGTTCGTTGTGACGTGAGTGCCGACAATTTCCTCGTGAGAGATTTCAAACTTCCGTTGGTTTACAATAGTAGAGTTTAAACTCCTAAACGTTTGTCTGGAATATCAGAGTTTATCTAGTTTACAACGAATATTAGAGTCGCACGTGAGAGGGTGTAGATCCAATAAAATAAATTCAAAGAACCGTAAATACGACAGGTTGAATAAGAGGCAATTTTTACACTAGAGACAGGTGAAGTGTTTGTTAATTTACAAAATAATGACAAATTTTCTGTTGTTAATAAAGACCTGTTGATAATATAATTAGTCTTTTATTCGATTAGATCAATTAATATAAATAATAATTCATTACTTTTTGTCATACCGTTGAAAGCACGAATTGGAACTGATCAATTTTTGCTCCGACATCGTTAAATTTCAAAATCTGAGCTTTACCAATTTATGAAATAACTGAATTTTTCATACAGATTTTTGTTTTTTTCTATGTATTTTAATTAATGTTAAAATTTTAATGCAGAAATCAGGAATCTAAGAATCTGATATCTAACTACGTAAAAATTTAAGAAACTACCTGAAATCTTTAAGTTCTAAGAAAATTTAATTAGTAATAGTTTAAATAAATATCGTCAAAAAAAAGAAGTCAAAATTGAAGATAAAAAGTCAAAATGAGAAAATTTCAAATTCTGTGAATCTGGGAAATTTGGAGCTCGATAATAATAACCTAAGAATCTGAAAATTTCAAATCTTACGAAGCTGAAAATTAAAATTTTAGAACACTAAGATTGCAAAAAAATTTGAAAATTTTAGATAAAAATAAAAAAAAAATCAATATAGGAAGAAAATGTTAGAAATCTAAACATCGATTACCTGAGACCTGGAAACCTGAGAATCTAAGAACTTCGCGAGTTGATGGTCAATGATCCAAAGCACTTCAATATTTAAAAATTTGAAAACTTTAAAATTTATGAAGCACATTTCAGACCTGGTAGATTAATTAATTTAAGAATATCGTAGATTATCTAGTTTAGAACGAATTTAAAGCTGGACATAGGAGGGTAGAGATGCGATAAAATATTCAAAGGGTTGTAAACAAAATGGGCTGAAAGAGAAGCGAAGTTTACAATTAGTTTTATACACAAGCGAAATGTTTCTGATTATCGTCAAAACGTGGAATTTTCTGAATTTATGTATATTTACTTATTCTATTTTTTTTTTATTTTTAAATGTAAATATAAAAAAATTGGAAAAATTAATGAAGTTTTGGGTCGGTTCTTGAGCTTATAACGTAATATTTCAAAAAAGAGAAAAGTTTATTCCTAATTTTTATATAGAAAAAATTTAAAAAATGGATTAAAAGTTTAAATCAACTAATTTATCATAAAAAATATCAATTTGTCAGTTTGTAAAATTTATACAGAACTTATTAATCTAAAAGTCTGACTACAAATTAACTATACTAACAAATCTAAAAATCTCGAGAACTGAAAACCACAAGAACTAGGTCTGGAGAAATAAAAACCTTAATAAACAAGAACCTAAGAATTTAAGTGAGTAAATAGAAGCCACGAATTTAAAAATTACAAATCTTTGAATCTAGCAAAATAATGCTATAATAACAAAATAATAACACAGAATTTGATAATGAGAACCAAAAAATCTGGAAATTTCGAAGTCCATCGTGGAAACCTGAGAACTTAAAAAACTAAAAAGAAGCAAAACTGATAAAACCTGAGATCTAAAAATTTGAAAGATAAAAAATTTGAGAAGTTGTAAGCTTATGAACACTTAATTCTTAATTAATTAATTGCTAGAATTTCAAATTGTTGTAGCGAGTTATTTTCTACACGCTCTACGGTCTACGATATGATTGAGTGACACTCAAAATAATACAAGAATATTTTTATTATATAAAAAGAGCTTCCCGTTAAATTAGCGTTTTTCTCCGTTTATTGGTAAACACAACAAATACCGTCGCAAAATTATTTTGCTCTAAATCCTTCAAATTCCTCAGCTCTAAAATAACCATTATAAAAGCAATCTCGCAAAAACAGCAAATTTTTCATTGCGGTTATGTAACGCAAAAACTTTTCTATAAGAACTAACCTCATTTAATAGACCAATGAATTTGATTGAATTTCTAAAAAAGATGTGCAAGAACTAAACAAAAACCGTCTCAAGGATTCCTGAAATAGTCATTTAATTTAGCTTTCTTTTGCGAATGTTTTTCTTAATTACAAATTATTTAAATTTATTCGTTAAAGCATGAATGATAATTAAACTCAAGAAAACGAGCACCAGAATAAAAATGTATAACTGGTTGCGTTAATACAAAATAATTTTTGAATAACACGACGTAAAGCAGAGTCGATATTACGTAATTTCAAGTAATGGTAGCCTGCTCTATCATAAATACGTTCCACTTATGCGGGTGCTTGTTTAAAACGGTTAAACAAGAAACAGACGGGATAAAATTGCTAGGGAATAATAAACAGAAATTGGAGAACGTTGTGAGGGAAAATAGAAGAAATCGCGCTTTGTAATTAGTGCGATAAAATCCGATGTAGTTCAATGGTTTGCGTTGATTGCCGTCTTTGTATCGTCACACTGAACCAGAGCTAAGTTCTCAGACCTCTACAAAGTGAACTTTTAAACTACAAACATGGTCTATGAATTTCTCGCCTTCGTTGTGACAAAACTATGTCATTTTTTGAGCCAAGTATGCGAAATATCCGAGTTAATAAACCCACACACCCTTTGTATTCCTAGAACAGAAACCCAACCAAGTGCAAACCTTGGATGTAATTTAATAAAGCACACTATAGCAAGCAAGAAAGTGGCTCACTATACAATGAAAATTTCCACCGACTTAATCAGTTTCATATTTGCAATGAAACTCTGGAATTAACTCGGAAATAGATATTACACGGTATTAAAATCGCTCAGGTGCTTTATCGTTGGTTAATTATAAACGACCTGATTAGAAATAGTACTTGCAATATAAGCACAGCCAAAGTTATATTTGGAGAACGCCAGGTTGCCTGTTTCAATATTTGAACTGGCGGAGACAAAAGGGCTAGTTTACACTCGTTCTAGAAGTTTAGGTAGGTATCAAAACCCATAAATTCAAAGGAAGGTAAGAAAACGGTCGGTATTGTCTGTTAGTAATGTCGCTTTTACCTTGTCCAGTTCGTTCTTTATTAAGGTGTCTTATTTTGTAGTGGAGGTATTTACAGAGTGGGACATATTTTATAGCGCAATATCTTGTAGAAAACATGGAAACTCTAATATACTTATAATTGTAGTGGTTTCACTCCAAATGGAACAGTGGTCATTATGTGACATCCGGCAGTGGAGACAACTATTTCAAAAATGTAACAAAAGATCTACAGTATGTCCTCGGATTGAGTTCACAAGCGGAAAAAAAATCACAAAAAAAATATTTTTTTTCTACGACTACATCAGGATAACATCATTTTACAACGGTTTTTATATACATAATCGACGTCATTCTAAAAAACTGTTACGAAATATATTTTGTAACTTGTTGCAGAATAGCCATGCCATTCTGTATTAATTTGCAAAAATTACAATGGACACCAACAAAAATTACTAGTAACAATTTCAATTTGTTGATGGCATCTGGTTTTCTCTTACATTCTCATATTTTTTTCTAATTAATTACGTTAGGTAAATATAATATAATAATGTCAAGTGAATCAGATGACGATCTACTTCAAAGTCCGTCTACCTTGTGCCACTTTGTTACCAGAAAAGTCGAGAGCGATTTATGAGCTTACTCTAAGCAAATTTATGAACTGGAGACAAGAAAAAAGTCACATCTCTCTGAAAATGCCTTTTTCTCACATTTTGGTTCGCTAAGAGAAACGATGAAACCATCTACATTATGGAAAATTTATTTCATGTTAAGAAGTGCTTTAAACGTTAATACTAGAAATTATAACAACTTATGGGCAAGAAAATCGGACGACGATAGGGCGAAACAGTCAAAAACATTTACTCCAGAATAAATTAGAAAATTTATTAGTGACGCTTCGAACGAGCTTTATCTGGGGACAAAGGCAACCTGGCAAAATTGTAAAAAAAATTGTTCATGCTTTTACTCACGTTTTAGATGGTCGTTGGAATAATAGGTGCATGTAGAAAAACAGAACTAAGGCAAAGAAATAAATTTAAGCTAAGCAGATTTGACAAATGTTCCCAACACAAAAACTAAAATACTTCGTCAATTTACAAAAACTGGAGATTTTAATGCTAATTTCAAAAAATATGTTGCACTTAGACCACAAAATGTTACGGCACCTAAATTTTAAAAAAGGTAAATGTACGAAACACGTAATAGGAATAAACAAATTTGCACAAATGACGAAGCAAACTGCTTTTTATTTGAAATTTCCACAATCCCGATTACTGGTTCAGTAACTCTTTTGGTAGATGCAGCTAACATCGCCACCTTTAAACGTCATGGCTGATGGCGATCAGCAGAATTTGGAGAAGTGAAAAATCGTTAAATAACCGAATTAATATAATCTTTGTTGTAATGTTGTCGTTTTTGTTTAAAAATTCTCAACATTTTTAATTATATCCAACATTAACCTGATATTTATCATTTTGAGAGCAACGTCTATACGTTTACAAAATTTCTGTAAATAAAAATATGAGAAATTTGTTTTTAAGAATACAGACCAGTAATATTATAGTATATAACAGTATTAGGCTGATATGGATCATATAACAGACGAAGATAAGTTTAGGGCCAAGGAGATAGTCGCGGCTCTAAATTATCTGAGACTCTTATATCCATATCGACCGTATTCCGTTTTATATTTTTCGTGATACTTAAGAATTAATTAAATAAATAATTTGACGAAATTATTTACAATCATGGCAAATTTGGCGGAAGTAGTCTTCCGAGTATGCTTTTGTTTCTATGGCTGTTTGTTTACAAGAACAGAAGTAAATTTACAACACGGAAAGTAAAAATTGTGCAAGCGTTTCTTCTAAAATCATCAAGAAATTTTCAATGAAGCGGCTGTAGCGACTCAAAATTTTGAAAACAAAAAATAGATACGAAAAAGAACATGAAGGATTCTTCAAATGGAGGAAAAAAAGAAGAATTGATGCTGTTAACGAACAGGTTTACTCTGTTATTTCTTAGGACTGGCAAAAACATTTGTTCCAATGGTTTGTGGACTAAAATACCAATGCTGGAACAGTTATTTACCTAACAAGTTCGGAAACTTAATTTTCCCACATGAGCACTTTGTTTGTATTTAGTGCCAATGCGGGAAAAATCTTTCCGAGAGAGTTAGGTACAATGCTTTTTATAACGAATATCAAAATAAAAAAAATAAGTAACTTAGTTTTTTTAATGGTGGGTTGGTAACATGATCTATCTACTGCAAGTACCTACTAGATGTTTAAAATTCAAATCATCTGTCATATTTTTTTATTATTAACAAAAATTGTTGAAATGAGTGACAGCGAGGAATCTACGTGTACCCCTCCCGAAGTACAACAATGTGCCAAAGAGGCCGTTTCGCGTCTGCTGCCCGAGAAAAGTGGCGAACGGAATGAATGCACTAATCAAAAATTGAATGACTGGTGTCCTCAAAAAGTCGCAATACCAACCGTATAACGCAAATATCCTTAGCCGCCAGCGGAAACTAAAAAACACCGGGGTGCGGGAAAACCGTTTATCCGTGCATCGGGATTAAGCAGAAAAATTCTGTTTCCGTACAATGAGTACAAAAACTTATTTGAAGTTCTAGAAAAACATTGACACTTTTAGATAAAAGTCATGTTAACCTTATCATGAAATTTATTTTACGATTCATGTTTTTATAGGTATGAAAATATATTTATCTGAAGTCGGAGTCTTACCAATCTAAGAAAACAAAGGTGTTAACAGCGAAACAATTAAAACTCTATTTGTGGAAGCATCGGATGAAACTCTTCTGCTGGAAAAAGTAATTTTATTGTTTGGAGTCTATGGGGCTTGTAGACGTAAAGAACTCGTAAGATTGTGTATTGATAGCATTGAAGATACTGGTAAAATCATAATCGCGTTGGAAGTGATAGTCACAGCGGTTTATATAGAAAATATGCGGTGCAAACCTTCTGGTTTGGAGAGTCTCCGGTTTTTTGTCGATTATAAACAAAGGAAGTGCACTAGACAATTCGTAGGAGCGCATAAAATGGGAAAAATTTCTAAAAATATAGCAAAGTTTTTAAATTTGGAAAACCCTGAAAATTTTACAGAACATTTTTTTTGGAAATCTAGTGCTACCATTTTGGCAGAAAACGGTGGCACTTTTCTTACATTAAAACAATTTGGAGGGTGAAAATCTTCAACGGTAGCAGAACAATACGTCGAAGAATCTGTTAATAAGAAAATCAAAATTTCTAAAAACTTTTTAGTCCAGTATTTGAAGATTTTCAGCAAATCATAAAGAGAGAAAATACAATGCTAGCAAATTCATATGTTCGGGAAATTCAAACTGTACTTTTAATATTAATTTTTGTTCCTCAGTTTGTTAGAAAACTAACGGCCGTTATCGATGTCATAACAAAATATTGGATATAATGTAATAACAATCAAATGTCACGAAAAAGGTTTAAGAGCAAATTTATCCATTCTGAATTTAGCAAAATTTTTTATGCCTTTGTCCTTTGTAAAATTATTTCTGGAGCATACTGTATACTAAAATAAAATAATCAAAAATTTCTACGGAACTGACCAACAAAACATGAAATTAGCTAATGTATACTAAAAATAATCCGACCATTCACTGTTCCACCTCGGTATTATACGATGTTCTGCATTTGTAGACGGAAGTCGTTAATATTTGCACCATGTGAGCAAATACAATTTTGAAAAAACTGCAGCTTACACATATTGCAGTAATAAGGGAGTTGAACCTCAAGTTTGTTTTAGTTGGAGCTTAATCTAATCTCTTGGGGCTTAATTCACATAAACTGCAAGTGCACTTCGACAGAACAAAAATATCCGTGGATTTGGGTTATTTTTGTAGAAACATTGTAGCGTTTGGCACAAAATATGTACATTTTCTGTGCGTGAAAATGTATTCACGTTGAAAAATTTGGAACGACTATGTTGTGGCATTGTTCCCAACGTTCGTCTTAGATTTGCATGATCGTATTTAGTTTCAAACGGTGTCTTTTAAACTTTTAATAGAACTGCGGAGTTAACACGAAACTTTGCTAACAATATTATCACACAGAACCGTTTTGTTTAACAAGATTAAAAAGTTGAGTTATTAGCTAAAGTCATACTTTTATTTGATATAATTCTGCTCTGTTTAAATACAACATCTGATAACGCCAATAAAAATGAGTTTGTTTGTGTTTAATTTTGTTTTAAGCAAGCACAACTGACGTGGATAACAACAATAGTGGTTTTCCCAAATGTGTTGCAGATTTCAAAATCTGTGCCGACAAAGTTATCGCTTAGTGGGATTCTATTCAAATTTCAATTATGCTTGAGTATTTCTTGACATTATCTGAAGTAATTACTGCATCACTGTTGAATTTGCAACTTCAAAAGCCATGTGGTATGTTTTATACGAGTAGCTGACCTGATTTTTGTTGGAATGAGCGATCTTTGATGTGTAGTTCAAGCACTAGAATTGATTATAAGAATAACCAACTCAGTATAAAAAACAGTAGTTATAAGTATCAATTGGTTTAAAGAAAACTCATTTTTGATGACCTTTTTTTTCCAGCGAGCTTTGGAATGAGAGGAGCGGCGAAATTGTAACTTCTGGTTTTAAGATATTTAAAAAATAAGATGATGTCATTTTTTAGCATGAGAAATTTTTACTGGAGTTCAACCAAAGAATTAAAAGAAAAAAAATTAAAAAGAATTCAATGTATGCAAAAATTTTAAAGGATCTAAATTAGCTAAAAAAATAAAATATCCAAAAAAAAACTACAATCGAAAAAGTATAAAATAAAATATCAAGAATAATCTCCCAATCTCAAGAATTTAAAAATTGCAAATATCCAAGAAATTTAAAGTATCCCAAAAAAGTCAAAAAAAATTCATAGCATTAAAAAAATCTAAAGAATCCAAAAAATAAAAAACTAAAAAATGCAAAGAATTCACGGAATCCAAAAAATCTGAAAAAGCCGATAAATCAAAAAAAAAACTGAACCATCCGAAAATTTTTAAATGGGCCCTATAAATCCAAATAATCAAAAGAATGCAAATATTGCAGAGAGTTAATGACCTAACAAATTCTAATTTTTCTAATAATTCAAAAAATTCAAATCATTCAAAAACAAACAAAAATTTAAAGATTGGAAAAAGCAAAATATTCCAAATAAATCCAAAGAATGCAAAAAATAAATAAAAAAATACAAAACTTGTAAATAAATCAAAGAATACGAAAAAATTAAAAAAATCTAAAAGTCCAAAAAAAAAAACAAAAAATTTAATAAACCCAGAAAAAGAAAGAATTTAAGTAAACTAAACAATTCAAAAAAAAGCGAAAAATTTAAAGATCTAAAGAATTCAAAAGCTTTTAAGAATATAAAAAATTGGAAAACTTTAAAAAAGCCAAACTGTTTAAAAGAATACAAAGTATGCAAAAAAATTAAAGGATCTAAATTATCTAAAAAAAATAAAATATGTAAAAAACTTCTACAATCAAAAAAACAAAAAAAACTTAAGAATAATCTCTCAACCTCAACAATTTAAAAATTGCAAAAATCGAAAATATCCAAGAAATATTCAAATGTTCTAAAAAATTGAATAAAAAATTTTAAGATTGAAAGAACCCAAAATTTTCCGAACATTAAAAAAATCTAAAAAATTCAAAAAATAAAAAACTTTAAAGAATTTACGGAATCTAAAACACCCGGTAAACCAAAAAAATCTAAGCGACCCAAAAAAATTTAATTTGTCCAATAAATCGAAATAATCAAAGGAATGTAAACATTCCTGAAAGTTAATAATCTAACAAATTCTAATCCTTCTAACAATTTAAAAAAATCAAAAAATCCAAAAACAAAAATTGAGATTGAAAAAAACCAAAAAATTCCAAATAAATCCAAAGAATGTAGAAAATTAAAAAAATGTAAATAAATAAAAAAAAAAACAATAAACGAAGAATTCAAAAACAAAAAAATTAATAAATCCAGAAAATCTATAGAACAAAAATTTTAGAGATCTAAAGAATTCAAAAAGTTTAAAAAATATAAAAAATTGGAAAAATCTAAAGTATCCAAACAACTTGAGGTATCCAATGGTTTCAAAAAATTTATCTTTTTCAAATCAAATTAAACAGAAAAAATCTAAAAATTTCAGAGTTTGAAAAATCTAACAAATTCAAAAATTTAGAGTTCAAGAAATCAAAGAATCTGAAAATTCCAAAATTTTCAAAAAATGAAAGCATATAAAAAATCTAAACAATCCAAAGAATGCAAAAAATTTAAATAATCCAAACAGTTTATTTAAAAATTACAAAAAATACAAAGAGAACATAACAAGCCTATAAACTGTAATAAACTTAAATATTCAAAAAATTCAAAAAATCAAAAGAACTTGAAGAATCTAAAAAATCCAAAAAACTCAGTTTTAAGACTGAAATTTTTGAAGACAAGTTTTTAAATCTTGAACTTTAAACTGTCATATAATCAGTTTCTGCAGTCATAGATTATTATCAAATTTGGAAAGTCGAGTAAATCGTATATATAGTCCAAAAATGTACATTTTTAATAGCTAAAAATTGACAATCTATAACCTGATCAATCGGCAATATCCATTTGAAATTTTTTTCTTATAAAAATTTATGCATTAAACATTTCCAAAATAAAGAGATTCTATAACAGAACAAAGTGAAAGATTCAAAACAATTTCAAATAAAAAATATCATGTTGTGGATTTTTAACGAGTTCGGAACGTAAAATTATATAATTAATTTTAATTTAATTTAAATTCCATCAAAAAGATGTCTTAACGCAAGAGGGAAAAATGCGACCGATTTTACTGAATTTATATGGTTACACTACGTAACAATGATAATATTTAAATTTATGATCCACGATATTGTTGCTCTGTGGCGACACGTCACGGTTTTTTACCAGCTTTAAAAAATTCCGTATTTGACACTATGTCACGGAAAAGCATCCCAAATGATCTTCAATAAAATCTCGAATCAAGGAAATAAACAGTCCACTAGACCGTACGTATTTATTTACTCAACATCTACAAAACCAGCAGATGTGCCTCCAGAAATCCTCAATGACCACGCTCGTTTATATCGGTCAAATGCATTTCCCAATGGGAAGTCTGCAAACGCCAGAACCAGAAGTCCAATAATAACCATTTAGTGTCGCATCGTTTTCTATTCCGGTCAGCGCTAACCAACATTCTGCACACGTGACCGGCGCAAAAAAAAAGCGGATGGGCCTAGCCAGGTAAGCAATAATATCAACAAAGCACCGAATTGGGCAAGACTTAACAATAAAGTTCAACGAACAATAGCAGCACACTTCCTACCATCATCCCAACCTTCGGTAGTCGAACTGCAGGGTACAGAGGCTGTTTTCCGAGTTCCGGACGGAGCGCGCCGTCAGTTGCGTCCGGGAAACCGAGCGCTCAACATCGGAAGAAGTAGAAGAAGCCCAAATGCCGGGCTTTCGCGCTATTGCCTACTAACACGTGATGTTATGATGAATTTTAAATCGAACCGTAGTTGTAGTCCGCGCATTTAAAATTCATCGTGCTTATCTAACTTAAGTCGCTTATCTAGGTTAAGTCATAGTGTCAAGTAATTAGGCTCAAGTTAGGATAAGGTGCTAACGTAGTTTAATTTTTTTCAAAAATGCCGTGGATTAAGTCGTGCTTGTGTCAACATGAAAAGAAAAAACCACCCACCATTAGCCCTCCCATCCATCTACTGCTCAAGGTAAGGACACCCTAGATTTAAAATGGGGATTTACAATAGCGTGTGGTTGTGTAATTGGCGGCAATGGATTTATGACACTTTGTAATGGATGCAGCTTTTTCTGTGCATTGGGCTATTAGTTCATGCACTAATGGATCTGTGGCGGAAAAAATGATGTTTTAATGACCAGACGTCCGGGTCAGTTGAAGCAGTAAAAAGATCTTGACCATTTTTATTTTTTTTACCGCCAACATTTTTTTTTTTAGGATTATCCGTATTTGTTACACATATAAGCACATACATTATATCCACTGACTTGCAGAAAATACGCACGAAAAAGTGTTTTCAACATTTTAATTATAGACATATTCTACTATTGCTCTAAATTATCTTCGATGAAATCAAAATTTAATTACTATTTTACATAGTTTACTCATTTTGACCGTGAAAGGAAAAATTTTACATTTTCAACCAATCATTAGGCTATCAAACGCCAACACAGCATAATACCCGTTCGAAAACTGAATGAAAGATACTACAATGCAATAAAAGGACTTTGTTCTACGCCCACATTTCAAATCGCCCATAGATGGTTACATAATTAACTTTTCATCTAAAATGAGAATCCGTTACTTCTTTCCTTCCTTTTGAATATAAATTATAGGCGACTATGGCACAGTTAATTCTTATTGCGTATTTACTGCCTGCGTGTCCATAATCGCAATGCAAAATTGGCTCGGACAAATTTACAGCGACATGAAGTTTGAAGCTTCCTCGGTTTAATTAGATCCAGAAATTATACAGGACACAGAGAAGGTTATTTATTACATAATTGTATGTTTTTAGTCTAAATATAGAATAATGGTTCGTTATTGACTCTGTGACGATGCATACAAAATTATGCGACGATTTTTACTGTCTCTCCAGTTTTTTTTAATAATATTTAAAATTTTGTTTATTTGCTGGTCTTGTTATTGATTTTTTCTCAAAAATTATAGACACAGCTTGTATAAACCCGCTCGAAATGTTTATTTTGTCGGAGGATCATTTTTTTTCCCTTGATTTATAGAAAATTTCTAGAAAATCACAGAGCGTGGTTGGCAAAACATACAAATATTGTAACAACGGTATTGATTTTAAAATTATTTATAAAGCAAAAAGCGTGATAAATCAGATATGTATATAGTAATAACAAAATTTATTGCAGTTTTTTATTATGCAGTTACTGCGTCGTTGAAAACGCAACTGTTTTTATTGATAATGCATTATGGCTTTTGCTTACCAAAATCCCTATAAAAATACTTTTAGTGTTTTTTCGTGTCATTAAAACGTACATTACACATAAAAGTTGAATAAAAATAACACTTCCAAGTGAGTGCCCGTAGGTCAATTTTTATATCATTGAATTACTGTACCTGACAGCTGTCAATACTGTGAGTACCAATTTATATTATTTACGGACTTGGGAATGTTATTTTAAATAGGTAAATGTGACGGTGTAAGATTGTTGGAATGTTCATAACTCTGATTCCTGATTATTTGGAAATTCTCTGATAAAAAGCCCAATCAGTCACTTTACTGTCAGAGCTACGATTTCAATTATGGCGAAATATTTTTAATTTCCTGCCGAAAATTAAACCGTTGCTCGTCACCTGAGTGCGAAAATGAACTTTAATGCCATTTTATATGAACTTAGGTTTCTTCGTAAAATCGTAACTAGCAGTTCGAACAGTGTGAAAAAAATTGGGGTTTTACTGAAGAACGTATTTAAATATTCTATAAATAATGATGTTAAATTAAAGCATGGTTATTTATGGTTTAAATAACCTTTACGGAGATAACGTTATCCGGAGCAATAAAAATTAACAAACCACAAATTGGCACTCATTTTTAATAAGAAATATTAAGTAAATATGCGACACATTCGGATTTAATTTTATTAATATAAGTACATTTTGTTTTGCTTTTAGGGTATTAAGTTCGTTCCACTTTTACAGAAAACATTGTCATCAGCTTGCAATCTCTAACATTCCATAATTTATAGTCCAATCTTCCAATAAATTTGCTAAATGACCTGCAACCGTGCGACTTTCTATTAATAGACCAATTGTAGAACATAAGAAACATCGTAACCATAAAGGTGAGCATTTGACAGCAAAACGGAGAATTTACATTTAAATTTATGTCGGCAAAGATAATTTCCATTTGAATATAATGCCATAGACGGTCATATTTTCTGGGACATGACGTCTAAGTTGCAAATTTTTGTCACGGAAGTAAATCGTTCTTTCCTTTTTGGCTCAGAGGAGCAAATGCGGCAGCACCCACTTTTTAACTGTTGCACGACAATTAAACCCGACCATTTACAAATAAATTCCCATAGGAAGAGTCGGTGGCAGAAGCCATAAAAAGTGCGTTGCAGGAGACCCCAACCCTTCTGGTATTATGTCACTGTCACTGACCTAGGCGCAGGAAATTTGTAGCTTTAACCTCTTGGGAAAGCACTTTGGCAAGTTTCTACTCCATCATGTCTTTGATGGGTGTTCATTCACGAGGAGAGTTGCGTTTCGAGCAAATTTTCTTCGTTTCTTTCTTTCTGGAAGGGTGCGATAAGACGGAAAAGATGTCGATTGCCACTTTGCACCAAGCACTTGACGTTCATGCCTACAGCACGGTGTTAACTTTTTGATCGAAGACATGATAGCAAATCACAGTGTGCTATTTATTGAGGTAATAATATTAGGAGCGGAAATGGGGGAAAAATTCGAGAATGGAGAGTTTTTTGTCCTCTAACGAACTAATAAATACATTTTGCTCATGATGACCGTGCACAGATTCAAAACAGTGTGAGCATCTAATTATGATGGTGCTTCATCACCAAAAAAAATCGATGTAGTTTCTACTTCGTTGGGTGTGAAGTGACGCTCACTGTTGCTTTCTTGGAATTGAATGTTTTGGTTTGATGATTCCACTCACGTGACTACAGAATATTTTATAAAATACGTTCATAATAAATAATACGTGAAAACGTGGCTCAGGGATTATGTAATAGTTTTTAAAGACTTCCAAGTAACTGAAGCAAGGTGCATACAAATGGACCGTTAAGGGTGGAACCAGTGGTGGACCTTACTGTAAGTGTAAGTTTATACTTATCATTAGAGGGAGTTAAAATTAATTTTGGAGTTTCCGCTAAACGAATTTGCTCCTTTTGTTGGTGCTTCCGAGTTATTGCATCATCCATAAGCGAATTATTAAGCTATCACTCGCCGGCCCCCTGCTACTGACCTCTCCAGTTCCGCCTCTGTAAAGCAAAAAGATTCGCTACTCGCTGTTTCATCAGGCGTAATAAGTGGTCTACTGTTGTGGGCTTCGAGTAAGATAAATTATCCGATGTTATCAATGAACATCACATAATAAAGTACAGTAATACCCCGGACTTACGCGATAGGTGGGACCACCGTGTAAGTCGAATTCGCGTAAGTCGGGGTTCAACTTTGCATATAAATACATATAAAGTTAGTGTAATTGGGACCAGAGTCTTAAGAAAACAATAATTTAGAAGAAACATGTTTAATAAAATGTTGGATAATGAGGACAATCTCCGAATTCGCGTAAATCGGGGTAGCGTAAGTCGGGGTATTACTGTACATGGAGAACAATGAAACCGAAAAGGAAGTTGACTATTCATCCTTCATTATTTCTTGTAGACTAAGGCTCCAAATTTCAGGAAGCTAATTCGACACTTGTGCCACATTAGCCTTTGATGAATCGTTGGACCTCCATCGTGGTCGTCTCGGTGTTACCATCTACATACGTTGCTGCCAAGAATGATGAATTGTTAAGGGCGTAGAACGTGACCTTTACCACTTGGCTGCAGCGGTTGAAAATTTAGAAAACTCGAAAAATCTTTCAACACATGTCAGTTTGATTTTCTTTCAGTTTTGACCTACCCTAATTCTATTTGTTTGGAAGCTGTGTAAAGAAGTTCCGAGTTCCGAGCCATTTTAATAATGCAGAACCTGGGGCGATTCTTTATGGCTCCATACATTCCACGAGGGCATTAATTTTGCACAAAATCGCCACTCATGAATAATGAAAGGACGATCTCGCAGAATTGATTGTAAAAGGGTTGCCCACTGACGTTCATTTATAAAACTACGACGTTATGCTTACCTACACTTTGTTATGTCATTCTTATGTCACTGGTTATTTATGGACGTGCTAACTGTCTCGAGGAAGGCCGAATAAAATTTTGGACTAATGCAGGAGTTGTTTTGAAGTCTGGCATTACGTCAACTGAGTTTGTAATAAAGATAAACTCCATAAAAAATGTTATTTTATTCTCTTATCTCGCCAAAATACGAAGCAATCTGCAACTCGGTAGCAGAGTTTCTAAATTAAAAATTAAGTAAATCCACCGTTCTCAAAACAACAATAAAAATCCCTATCGCTCTGTGGCAACTACTTATCATATTTTGTTGCGAAGTCAGTGTCAAGGTAACTTCAATGTCGTTCTCATTATTCGCAAGGTTCAGAATTATCGTGAAAGTCGGTAAAAAAATGACAGTTTTTCGAGATTCGCATTGCAGACGTGTGTCTCAACAATAAAAACGAAATGAACGACCTAAATCTCCGCGACGCGAAAAATATTAAACCGCAAGCAATTTTCCATTCGCAAACAATACCACCGGAAACTCAGGTCACTCAAAACAATTCCAAATTTATACAACGAGGGCGTAATTTTGTCTTCTTTCATTCTCATCCCACAATGTCAGCTATTGTTTCGTCCGAGTTAATTTGTTTCAAATAACTTCAGATAAACTATCTCCATTAAACAGACGAGCATTGTGTCCACTACAATTTGCTTACTAACTGGTTTATTATCGTGTTGTAGAATAACAGTTGGAAATTTAACCCTTTATGCTAGATTAAATTCCGCTTTATTGACCATCCAAAAAATTTATTTTTGTACTGAACACACAAAATAGAGCCAGTAAGGCGGAAGCGGAGGTGAACGGAAATCGATGCTGATAAAAACCGTTTGCATATTTCCAGAATTTAGGGCCATTGCCAATGTCACATTGGGTGTTGACTGCTATAACTCTGCAGTTTTCAACGGAATTCGAGAAAATGCGATGTTTTCAGGAAAATAAATAAGTTTTTCTGGATTTTTCCGCCGGAGAAGAGATTTTGTGGGCCAAGCCAATATCAGATCGGTAACTATGTCACGTGCAAAAAATGACTTAGTGGTTAAAATACTCTAGAATTCGCAATAAAGCAGTGAGATGAGAATGTTATTTCTCGATGGAATCGTCTTCCAGTTTTGATGTTTTGTTTTAAAGTTCATTGACATAAAAAATATTTAAAAAATAATTGAAAATATATTTTTGTACGTAATATAATCCCGTCATGTGTCAGCAACATTTCATTCCGGGAATTATGTTCAAGAAAAATTAGTGTCGGGCGAACACCTTCCAGATGGAAATTTTGCCAATGTCAGCACAGTTTCCGCACTATTTCCCGGACTCCTCTTTCCACTTTTGATCAAACAAATAGTTATTTGTATCACTAGGCCAGAAACTGACTTTTTGCAACTATGAGCGTAGTTTGCAGGCTAAGGCCGAAGGCCGCAGCCTGCAATAGCGAATTGTTGCAAAATAAGTTTCTGGCTGTGTGATACACACTATTTTTTGGGCCGACAATTGATTAAATTTGTTAAAAGTTAATATTTTCGTATAAATTTCAATAAAATTAAAAATCAAGTAAGTGTTAGTTTTTGACATTGACTAATAATTAGGATTTACAAAATGGAAACACCAGTGCACTTTACGGAAGCTCCGAGAAATTATTTGATATATTCTTCTATCAACATCGATCGTATGTATCGAATATCGAACGTCGCAGACGCTGGCAGAGCATACGGCCGACGCATGTCAAACCTCAAACGATTCAAACTCTGTGTTCTGTAGATGGCCGTGCATTTTGCAGGTCTAGGCCGCGAAACGGTCGGTTTCAAGCGGATTTAGACGAATGCAATTTGTGTTATTTCAGAACGGAGGCCCAAAAACTATTTTGCTTTGTTTGTTGAATGAAGGTTCAGCTTATTGAGGAATACAGAACTTTGATGAAAACTCAGTCAGCAGGAAGTATGCAAACAGCAGCTGAAAAAGCTGTCTTCATTCCAAAAGATACTTTAAACTTTCTTACAAATCTTTTATTTTCCGCCGAAATAATAGGAATATTGAAGGAAGATTTAATCTAATTTCAGAACTAATGGAGCAGTAATCTGTAATTAGCTACTTTCTTTATTATTCTAGTAACTTTTAAATGAATAAAAGTTTGTTTCTTTTAATTAAAGCTGAAATTTCCGAGCATTTCATCATGTTCGATCCCCGGTTATAACAACGTAGTTTTCCAGACCGGGGCGTTCATTTCTTGCACGAGTGAATAATTCAAGAGTAATTTGTATTCAAAAACCGAAGTAAACGGTCATGGTAGATTCGTGTATTCAAATGAGCATGCCACGGAAGGGCCTAATTGTTATTTCAAACCGATCGAGGAGCTGAGCATTACACGGCTCACGAATTTCGATTGATGTTAACAGTAAAAAATAAGAGACAACAATGACTCAATCTCAGAAAGACTGGGGGCGGCTTGACAAATAAATTTCATTTTTGACCGAAAACCTCTGTTGCGCTTCCATGAATTAACAAGTTTCGATTGGTGACATGTTCCAGCGATCCAATTTTTTCGAGTTATTGTTGGAAAAGTTTAAATTGTTCACCCAAATGGCATTAATTAAAATTCTGTGTTTTCGGTTTTGGAACACCCTCGCGCTCGTTTTTCGCGGTGGAGCGTTTAATACGTTAAAAACCAATTTGCTTTATCCACTTGGCAAATATCTTCACATCTGAAAACGGTCGCTGAAAATTGGGGCACGATTATTAAATTATCTACACGAGTCAAAGAGGTTTTCTCCTCAGAATTTACAAAAAGGAGTTACAAAAAATAAATATTTCACACGAAAGATTTTCATTCTCAATTTATAGTTCTTGTGCAAATTTGTTGAGTGATTTGGCAATTAGTGGTTTGAGTGTGACAAATGCGCTTTTTGATATTTATTTAATTATCTCTGGCAACCTTTCGAGGGCCCTTCATTTGGCGTGATTCTGTAAATAAAGACCTCCATTTCACTCGGATTTTTTCGTATCAGGTTGGGAGTGTTTATTTACCTGCTCATCTCGGAATTCCACATAAAACAACTGGGGGAAAATTGAGTCGGCACTCAAACGTTCACCTGTACGCGTCCATAAATAGCACTGTCAAAACTTTCAGAGTTTTCTGTTCTGCTTTCACGTCACTTGATATGTTTGGAGCTGAAAACAAGTGCACGATACATTTTCAATTTTCTTACAGAATAATTTAGCCTAAACGATGAGAAAGCGATAATATTGACAGAGTAACATAAAACGTGGGAATGCTGGCAAAGCGGAAAACAAACAAAAAATAATTTGGATTTTCTAACGCCCGAATATTTAATTCGATGTCAAAGTTTACGAAATAAATTTAGCGTGGACGTTTTAATTCTTGTTGGAGCAGTTAAGCCGGTTTATTGCCTATTACAAAGGTATTGTTAGACTGTTGAGAGTTACAAGTTTAATTAAAGTAACAGACGATAACCACATTGAAATTGTAGGCATTCGAGATCAGAAAATAGTCCGAAATTCACATGCGTGTCGGACTTATCGTGTAATTAAGTTGAAAACATGCTCCGCACTGTAAAAAAAGAAATTCCCTGTTGGTGGTCCGAGATTACGGAGCTATTACGGCGAAGCCCTAAATTCTCGAAAATTCTGTTTGCCCGTTGATAATGCAGTGATTATATGCGTGCCGCATATTTTGCAAGTTTATTATGAATTAATTTAAATGGTAATTTAATAGCTTCATCATACACCGGCATACTAATTATAACTCCACGAAAAACACGCCAGGAGGAATCTCGTAGATTACGTTTTTTGCGGATTCCATCAAACCAGAGATAATTCGGTTAGGATAACCTCGTATCAATCGGAACTTGCGGAAATAACAAGCACAACTTCCGCAATAACTTCAACTCGGTCACGTGAATAACGTCACTTTGATATGACAGATACGATGACTCAATTTCTGCAGAGGTCATCTGCAACAAATGGAACGAAAATCACTTTTGTGTCAATCGCAAACTTTTCATGTCACGAATTACTGTAATTAAAATTCAGAGGTGCTTCTGTGGAGGATGTTTTTTTCTAGAGCAGGCTCACGGGTTCAATGTTGGGTACTAAGTAGCAAACTTGAACTCATCAAGCTTCGTTGTTTATTATTCAATAGGGATGCACCGGAACTTGTTAATTTTGTAACGTGAGCGACATTGGAAAATTAGCGTTTTTGGTTCAGGCTAAGTTTTATAACGCAGTTTTGATTTTGATAGCATTTTCCAATAAATGTGAAACCAACAGATGATGAACATTGACTTTACTGTAATGTTTATGAGCATGCGCCACTTTACTGTATTTGGGTTCATGATATAATATTATGTAGCTTTGAGGTAATTACGGCAGTGTAAATAAACTAAACCAGTTTTTCAATAAACCAGTACCATTTATTGTCACCTGAATAAACGTTAATTATCAGTTTTTGCTCTAATAGGTGAATATTGGACTTAAAGAAAATTGAGCTGTTAATGACACATAGGGATCAATTAGGATCCGGTTTTTTCTGCATTTTTGGGAGTAAACAACTAGGACTGAAATCCATTACTGTCACTATTAAAACCAATGTTTACATTACAAGAGTTACAATAGTGATTAAATCCGAAACAATTTCTACTATTCGCATTGTCCGTCTCTTTGATCTTTGTTGCTTATAAAATCTATTGTTTTAGGCTTAACGTTAAGGAAATAAGCAATTGTAAATCGCAAACCTGTGGTTTTAATAATCAGGGTCACATATTTTCAGATGACATTCCTCTGTTCTAATCAATCAGATTGTATTTATCTTAATCCCACATATTTTTTCACTCTTTCGACCAACCACTGAGTTCCTTTTGTTATAGATAGGATTCAGAAAATCGGATTAAGTCAACTGAATATGGAATGAGTAGAATTGGAAGACCCCGAAATCATTCAAAATTTATTTCATAATGTTGCAATATTTTCTCGGTACGCTGCTCAACTTTTTTAGGGAAACTCGCGCGCATAAATTTCTCTGTAATTTTAGGAATTAAGTTTTTATTTTTATCGTAACGCGAAGGAGTTACTGTGCAAAGTTTGCCCAGCTTTTAGAGTTTAGAATAAATTGTTGGTAATTGTGCTTGGTAGCGAGTGAGAATAATTGATTTTGGTGCTTCCCCGGAATGACGGTTTTTTACGTGCCATAATCACCTAAATAAAACGGATTAGATGACCACCTTCTGGATCATAAAAGGGATACATTACTCACCTCCAGACTTAATCCCTTAAGGACAAGAGCAGAACGAAGGAAGTCGTTTATCTTACAGTTTTGACCATCACCTTCTTGCGTCATTTAAGGTCAAGCTGATCACTAATCCAACATATTAATTATAACATTGTTGTGACGGCCAAGGCCTTTGATGTAGGCGATGCAATCCAACGATTTTGTCGCATTTGCATTAACTTTTGGTGTGAAATGAATTCTTAGCTTAATTAAGTTTTCGGTTCGGAGGACGCAGCTTTGTGTGCAATACCAAAAAGGATTCTGTTATGCATTTTACCGGAGTTCCAGAATAAATTAATAGATAGTACGTGGTGAAACCAGCATTTGAAGAAGTTGGAGGACGATTAATTTAACAACAGTGCACTCATAGCTCATTTTATTGTATTAAACTCGTTCCGCTCTGTAACCACGTGGCAGAGAAAATTATTTCCCGTCACTCTTTGAAAAATTGGAAGGTTGAATTGGTGACAGTGACAGAAGTTGGAACTGTTGTGGATGATGTGCACTGGATCACAAACAATGGCGATGAAAGAGAAGATTAAGTTTCTCATATTTTATTTATGGAATGAGGAAGTGCTGTGTTTAGTAAACGTTCTTTCATTTTTGGGGAAATTAGAATTGGAGAGGAATACCGTCTCGTGGGAGTCACGACTCCAGTTCGCACTTTCAGGAATTCCGATTTCAGTAATGATTTCGCTTAGCATTTTTTATTTTTGATAGTCTTCGTACACTTCAAACTTTTCCATTTCTTTACAATACTTGTTTTACCTGTAGGAGCCAGTTTCAAAAACGGTAATAGGTACTAACAACCCACAACAATAAACCACTCCCTTCTATTTGCTTTACACTTTTTATCAAACGAAATCCAGTTTCCCCAGCTAAATTTTATAACTCGTTGTTTAATGAAAGCTTCACGGCGGCCAGACCGGAAGTGGCACAAGCAGATGTATAAATTACCCTTCGAAATTTTTTGAAACACGTGCTGCCACCCCAAAGGTGTATCCCCGAAAATATAAGCAAGCCCACACGTGAAATATTACACCACAATGAATGAAAGATTGTCATAGGAAAAAAAGTACCATAAATGTAAATGGTACAATAGAACAACAGTCAAGAAATCCAAAAAGTCTGTTAAGTCACAAAATGTCTGCATTTAGAATTTAGTGTCGTTGTTGGCTTGTATCTAATTTCAAGATGAAGTAAACAAAGTCACCTGGTCGGTATGAATGGGTGCCTCCCATTTATGGACAAAACTCGGAGTGGTTGACTGCGACAATGGTTTCGACCACGAACACGGAAATCGAGGAAAAAATCCTTGAAGAATCAAAGTAGCATGAAACTTATCAAATATTTATTCTCATGTTATCTCCATTATCTAATAGCTTACGTAATAATCAATTGGTGTTTTCCTCCAGTTCTCTGGTTCCCACGTGCTTTAAACAAATGCATCGATTACGCAACATGTCTGCACATCCATGAATATTTAAAAGTCAATTAAGGGGCAGATTAACCAGAAATCTGAACCGAATTAGGGGTGAAGTTAGCAGCAAACTTACCAGTTCTCCGACAACAAAAAACCAGCTAACGACCTTTGAAAGAACGTTCTCTCGATGCGGAATTCTTCCTTCCAGGAAGTCGACCCATTGAAACAGGAGGCTCGGCTTTCTTTCCTTGGTATTTGTATGATAGCGCCATTATTGTTATTGTAGTGCTTTAGGTGTGGATGGTGCGACTTTTCTTAACGGTATTTACGTTTAATAGTGAAAACGTTGGACAGCACACCTACCTGCGATGGGTGGTATAGCGTGAGGATAATTGTCGTCATTATTTTTCACGAAAATGACTCGACTAATTTTGTATATTTGAATAGTACCCTCATAAATTTCGATTCAGAAATTTGGACGATGAGAGTTAATTTAGTCGTTGGGATCAATTTTTAATCTGGTAAAAGCGCCGAGCGGCTTTTTCGTTTCTTGAAAGACGAATGAGCAGTAAAGCAATCTGGGGCGAGATTTTCAGGGCCAAGCGAACAATGTTTTGTGAATTTTTTATGCTAACGAACCAATTAAGAGGAAATGTGATGTTCAAAGGAAGGGCACAAAGAGATTGAGAGAAGAAGAGGGTGGCCTCGAGTTCTGAGACGTTTAGGGTGAAAACGTTGACGAAAAAGGGGGGAGATCAGTCATTATTTAGATATGAAAATAATTTAAACCACGAAAAATTTTTTGAAATTAATTTCTTGTACGTTTTTAGAGCACAATTTTATAAAATTAAAAATCTGAGCCTGAGTTTTAAGGTAATTAGATTTCTGATTTGAATTTTTGAAAAAATAAATAAATTGATAAAGTGGGAACTATAAAATTCTAAATTAAATAAAACTTCAAACTAGAAATCGTCAAACTTAGAAAAAATAATTGAAGATTTAAAAACAAAATACACCAATTCAAAAAATTCAACTTAACACATGACAATTTATAAGTCGGATACTGAATTTGAAAAACGACTTCGAAGTTGAAACTTTTGTTTTTAAACTGAAATCTCAAAACTGAAAAATTAACATTTTTTTAATAATGAGAATTTTTAAACTGGAAATACAAAACTTAACAAAAACAATTGTTGACTGTCATAGCACAAAAAAATTCACACCAAAACATTTGGCAGAAAATTGCTGACCAGTTCAGTGCTCTGATGATGGTAGCTTTGCTGCCGAAACGCACGTCAGCAATTTTCTGACAAATTTTTGGTGTGTGGGTTAACAATAAGATTCAAGAAAATTCATGGAAATACAGAAATTGGAGAGTTAGTTAATAAGAAATTACAATTTGAAAAGTGAAAAATTAAACATTCCAAAATTTGCGATTCATGCATTAGATGCTTAGAACTTGAAAATAAAATTTTGTCAAAAATAATTTTTTATTTGTGACTGTGAAGTTTACAATTTTTAAGTTGAGAACATAACAGCTTTAGATTTTTCTAGCGTCTAAATCTGGATGCATCTTTGTTTGTCGAGCTTTTGTCTGTTTCCGATTTAATCGATATTTCATTCCCCATAAATGTACATTTATCAACATTTTCTCGCTTATGTTGATTCTCATTGTAAATACCCTTTCAGGCTTCACTGTGATCAATGAAGCAGAGACTCTCATGAGTGACAAGGGAAATGACCATAATATAATACTGTTCGTTAACACCCGGATCAAAATGGTTGATAGCACTATTAACAGATATGACAGCCCGACTTTACGTTATAACGATGTTGAATCAACAGAGAAAAACGAGAATGGAGTTCGCAATAATTGAAGGGTTTTTTGGCTCGCAGCCAGATGTGTGTCTAAAAATATGTTTTCACGCAGATTACAGATGATGAATCTTAGACTATTCAAAATTCGTTACTGCTTGAGTTGTCAACCACATGTTCGACAGAAGCGTCTCAACATTTCCATGAAAAAATAATGTAGTCATGTTCAAACTCAATTTTCGTTTCCAATGATGTTGCGCTGACCCGCGAAGAAGGTTTTATGACCAATTATTAATACTGAATGAGCTATTCGCGTGATGGAATAAAAAGAAGACAATGCTGTAACTTTGTTGTCTCTTGAAGAATTTGCAAGATTCGATTTCTTAGAATGCCAAGGTCTACTGAACACGAGACAATGTATAGTAAAAATCGGCGGTGATTTTTACCGCGCTGATATTAAAAGCAAACCTGCGGCGAAAACTCATTATAAATTACTCGAAAAGGGGATTTGAGTGGTGGCTACGAGCCTGTTTGTAATAGAAATCTTGTAACTAATTAGACACTTCTTAAATGGGTTATAAATTATCTAGTGCCTTTGAACGGAACCCAATTATTGAATAGTTTAATGACAGGAGGTAATTTAAACTAAATTGATGAAATTTCTTTAATAACACATCCACGGGGTTGATGATTCATTTTTCTGGATTTATTCCCCGGCTTCATTTATCAACTTTCCCAACATATTCTATTAGTGTAATGGGCAATTTATTGGATTAAAAAATAATATATCAATTTCACGAAGTTGATCGTCCACGACAATATTTTCTTGCGATGAGTAATCGTTGATTGACGATGCTGTTAAGCCGAGTTCACAATTGAATCTGATTTGCGATATATGGCTTATTATTTCCTTCCGAGTGGACGACCCACTGCTCTGAATTCGTGACTATAAATTGCTCGTTTGCCATCGACATTACATCTACAATTGAATTATGACTCGTGAACGATTCGCATTTTGCGCAAATGTCGGTGTTTTATTTTGCTTTTACCCGGTGGGGTCGCAACAGTCTTCATTACGAACCATCTTCTAAGATAATTGTGTCTAGATTGGATGTCTTGCGATGTGATGAGGAACTGGAACTTTGCTCTCTTAACAATTTTACTGTAACATTGCAGCTACTTCGTGGGGCCAGAGGAGGTCGATTTCGTTCTTGGATGTGCAATGAAAATTGAGGGAATCCGTGGCTTGGGGGTAACATTGTCGGAGGAATTTTTAAATTACTCAGAATAAACTCCGTCTCACGTTCTATTACATTTATTTAAATTAATACAACTTCCAGTGCAATTATGGACTTTTTGAGCTCGGTATAATTTTTTTTTGTTTACGACGTTTGCAAATTTGAATCTCCTGTATATCATGAATTTTTAGATGTCCTCGAATGGAATTATCGTCTGCATAATGGCACCCATAAAATACTGATTAAAATCACTTTGCTTGTCGCATAAATAGCACTTTTGACGCACGTTGCTTCTGTAGTTGTGAGAAAGCTGCATTAAGCTCGGACATGATTTAATTAACTTAACATGGCGCTCATAAGGTCATGTTTGATCTTGCCGAGTAATATGCAAATTTGGTGTTATGCTTTTTGTTATTACAAAAACAAACGAGCGAAAGCATGGTTTGGACGTTGGGCACGTATTTAAAGTAAAAGTTTTTACCGAGTAAATGTTGATAAAATAATTTTATTGAGACGGCACAAATAAGTAAACGATGAGATAACAGTGTGTTGGGCAAGCTTTATTTATCCATATCTTCGTGATAAGAATATGTGGCTAAAAAAATTGTTTGAATACCTGGCAACCACATTTTCTATTTTCTCCTACTAATGTGATTTATAGAAAACATACTTTTATGATTGACCACCTACAACATACTGTCAAGTACAGTGATTTCTCCACCCACCAATCGATTTCGTCCAAATTTACAATCATCAACTCATGTAAAGCAATCGGTATTGAATTTTATCGTTTTTTGCCGTTTAACATCGTTCAATCACTTGTTTGCATTCTCACCCAAGCATGACAGGCAATTTTAATATTTAAATTGATGCGACGCGAATTTATTACCAACTTTTAATCATTTGCTATCACTAAGAAGGAACGTTCTGACATTGAAAACATTAGCGTAGGTCGCGAAGTGCGGGTGTTGCAGATTTACTGTTATAATTTTAAGTAAGGATCATGACCACTTTAGTCCACCCACTTCGTTTTTGACAGCTTCCATTATTCGTACTTTTTATAGCTAAAATTAAAGTCTCATTGAGATTTTATGTACGAGTTTCGAATTTCCTGATTTGGATAATAATAAGCTAAGAGAGAAAGGCGGTTGATTGATCGTAATTGAATATTAACATTTTATGACGAATTCTGCACATTCTTTCCCATGGTTATTTGTGATGAGGAGCTTATATTTGTTTTGAAAGTTAGTGAGCACTTATTATTCCATTTATTGCGTCAATTTTGTTTACAAGTGATTCTGAATGCGCCTTTAATGAGTTTAATAATACATTGTCTAGATAATCACGGGTCATTTAATCCGCTTTTTTTTCGGCATGAATTTAACAAGGTTCTAAGTTCACTCGAAAACTGTCTGCTGGCGGAAATTGCGTTTATCTAGAAATTACAGTAAACGGCGATTTACATGGAATGTTGATTCTTACGAGATATACATTTTTAAGTGAGTGTTAATTATGCTTTTATTTGCAATCTTAGAGGCGAAAAAAGGGATAATCTTGCTGGGCCGGAAATCGACGTATATGTAACGAAATTTAAAAATTCAAAGTTGTAGATGTGGCCAAAGCACTTTTAAAGTAAACTCCAAAATGAAAAATCTTTGCTGAGATAACGAATTTTTTATCATAAATAATCTTCTTTCCTAAGCTCAGGTAAAGCTCTGTTTTCGTGCTGAATTAAATTAAGCGCTAAAATTTTTCTCTCTAAAAAATTGAAAGGGTCTGTCTCACCCATACAAACAAAAATGAAATATTTCGGTCTCGCGAATTATTCTTTGCTGAGAATAAATTATAATTTCAGTTTTGTAAAGGTACATAAATACAATTTTAAATTCATCGGATTCCATAGGTCTTTCTAAATTCTAGATCTGAAGATTTAGGTTTTTAGAATTGAAAGATTTGATTTGAAAGATAGTCTTTCTAGTGTACAAATTCCAGAAATTTTCAAAAATTATGTTTTAAAGATTAGACTCTTACAATGACAAACACATTTTTATATCAAATCATATTCTTTGCTTTTTTGAATTTCCAGATACGCGATTTTTAAGTTCGCCATTTTCATACTTCCAGTTTTTACTTTTGTTTTTGAATTTTAAATTTATTAGGTTCTAAATTGTATATTGTTTTTTACAATTTTTGATTTTAAGGTGCTAGACTAAATAGCAAAGATAATTTCAAAATATTCCAAAATCCTTATCAAAGATCGTTAGATTCTAAATGTTCATGCAACAAATCTTGTGTTTCAAAGAATAAAAAGATTCAAAAAAATTAAAGAATGAAAATAATTTCATTAATCAGAACATTAATCAGAATCGCGAAGAATCCTAAAAATTCAAAGAATCCAAATAATCCAAAGATGACAAAAAAATCGAAAAATAGGAGGAATCGAAAAAATCTTAATGCTATTAAGAATCCAAAAAATTGAACGAATTAGAGTAATCTAATAAATCTAAAGAATCGAATGAATTATTCTAATACAGGTAGTCCAAAGAATCTAAAGAATTCAAGTAATCAAAAGCGTTTAAAGGATCCAATGATTTTAAAGAATTAGAAGAATCCAAAAAATGGAAAGAATTCTAAAAATTCTACAATCTCCTATAATCCATATTATCCAAATACATAACGCAAAGAATCTATAATACTCGAAGAATATAAAGAAACTAAAGATTTCAAATAACTCAAAAAATAAAAAGAATCGAAAAAATTCTAACAATGCTAGGCACTTAAAAAATAGGTTTCTAAAAAATGAAGAAATCTGATAGATTTCAAAAATTTTTAGAATCAAAAGAATACTTTAAAGAAAAGGACGAATCAAGACATTCTATAATTTGAAAAATAGAATGAATCAAAAAATTTAAAAATTCTGAAGAATTGTAAGGATTTAAAGAATGTAGAAAATCCAAGTTTCCAAAAAATTCAAAAAGGAAAAATAACTGAAAAACAAACACGAAAGAATTCTAATAATCCAAAAAATTGAAGAAATTGAAAGAATTCAAATAATAAAAAAAAAGAAGAGAATGAAAAAAAAAAAACAAAAAATACAAAGGTTCTAAGAATTACAAAGATGCAAGGAATAAAACGAAACAAAAGGATTTAAATAAAGCTAAAAATCCAAAAAAGGTTAAAAGTTCAAAAAATCTAAAGGATTCAAAGATTCAGAGAATCTAAATAATTGAATGAATACAAAAATAAAAAAAAGGAAAGATGTCAAAGAATTCGAACCAAAAAATTCAAAGAATATATGGCATTGAAAAATTCTAATAATCTTAAGAAGACAAAGGATCGAACAAAATCCAAAGAACAAAAAAAATTTAAAAAATTCAAACAATTTAAAGATTCAAAATATCAAAAAATCCGAAAAATCTTAAATTACAAAAAATCCAAAAATAAGAAGTAATCAAAAGAATTTAAATAATACTAAGAATGCAACGATTTCTATTGATTATTATAAATGAATAATGTAAAGATTACAAAAAACTGAACACATCCAAAGAGAAATGCAAAGATTCAGATGAACCCAAAGGATAAAAACACTTGAAAGAATTCTAATAATTCCGCAAAACCAACGAATTCTGAAATTTGAGCTCTTAGATCTTTAGGTTCTTAAACAGATAACTAAAATCCGAATTTTTTAGGCGCAACGAACAAAACGGAAAAATCATTACATAGTAATAATCTTTTAACCTAAGCTCAGGTAAAATTCATTAAATAAACCCTTAAAATTTTTCCCCCCAAAAAAGTTAGAACGAAAACAAAATGAAACATTTCGGTCTCGCATTTTTTTTATTGAAAATAAATGTTTATGATGTTTCAGAAAAATGTCGGCAATCTTCCGTCGAAGTTTCCTCATTTCTTTCTCTTGAAGCACTGATTCCGTAGAAATTATAGGTAGCTGCTGGCGCGATCATTCTCATAAATAAAATTATGCAAATAAATTCCATTGAATGGCTCACGATCTCCGGTACCTCTGGTTTAAACGGCTTGAAATAAATTTCGTTGAAGCTGTCAATCAGAGATCCCCCATGTTTTGCTTTAATCAGCAAAAGTGTGCAATAAAGTTCCCGATCGAAATGCGAAGCACATCTGACATCGTTCTTGAAAAATCAACTTTCACAAAAAATCGCGTATTGTGGATATTGCTCCGAATTCCTATTGTGCTTTCTACTTTGTGTGCTTCTGCATTTTGTGATTCTTTTGTGGCTTGGAAACAGCTGGTTCTTTAGGCCTTCGCGAAGCAATTACCGTTGCGGTTTATTGAATAAATAAATAGGACAATCGCATACTTGTTTTTTTTTCGCACGCAGTTTTATGGTTAAGTGTCTGATTTATTACACTAAGTCCTGGAGTGTCGTTTAAAATTCAAATGGGATTTGCACTCATTGAGTGAATTCAAGTCGGTATGTACATACAGGGTGTGTTCTTCTTCTGGCAGCTAATTAATTGTTGCAGTTTCAGTTACGAACACACCTACTCAGAGAAATCAAACTGAAACTCGTTCCGATTCTCACATTCATCTATCACTGCTTTATATAAAAGTCTCGTAGGAAACTCGAGCTTTATATGTACAAAAGAAGTACAATTAAACACGTCTGGATACACGGAGTGAGCAAAACGTCAGCAATCTGGAGCATACGACGTTGTAAAATGTAATGAATGTTTAGGAATCCCTTTTAGGGAACTAGAATCCTTATGGAGTTGACACACGTCAAGATCGGTGTTCACTAGACAAAAACAACATACATCAACCCCGTTACCGTATCTTATTAGGGTCAGCTGGTGTGGGTTTACTTCACTCTTATCAAACGACAACGATAATTGCAATCATTATCGTTCATCTAGTTCCTAATGATAATTACATACCAGAAACCGCTAATAGGTATCCGACGAGGTTCTAATTGCGTCGAGGTTTTAGGTAAAACTTGTTAATGTTTGTATTTGCGCAGATTTATAGACAATAATTATGGTCTAGAACTGTTGTTATCAAAATGTTATAAAAGTGGCAACGCTAATTAATCTTGAAGGAAATTGCGATGTAATACAGATAATAGATATAAGCAGCACGAGGGAACTTGAATAGAAATATATTATGGTTCGTTTATTCAGCTCCTGCTGGTTCTACAGACATGAGGTGTTGTTAACACAATAAATCTATATGTCACATTTTTCCAATACCAACAATATAAAGTGTAGCGTGTTACGTTTCTGGTTTTGTTATGTGGCTCAGCTGTGCATTACCTTCTTTTACCATTCTTAATTGGGAAATAAACAAGAATGGTATAACGTTGTTGATTCATTACTTAATTAGTTTTAAATGGCGTCTTAGCACATTAAGTTGCGGAGTTTAAAGCTACGTTTTCATATAACGGGTGTTACTAAAAGCGTCTTTTCATGTTTCACTACGACATCAAAAACAAACATAGAGGGTCGTTAACCAATTTTAATACCTGTGTAATAATTTTATCGTAAAGTTTATGCTGTTTTCGAAGATTGGAGCTGGGATTGACCTTTACTTCACAGTTTATAGATCTCATTTCTCTGGGCTAATGTGCTCCATCAAATGTGAAAAGATCAAATTTAAATTATCTAGTTGAAATCTTGTACAGAGAAATGTATCTCATGAATTTTTATGTATTGAATGGGGCGGAATGAATTGTAGCATATTTTTTCAATTTTCTCCTTGTACAAATGTTGTCTGTTTGTATTTTCCCAGTCTTTTTAATTTTAGAATTTTTTTGACAGATTAGCTTAAAACCAAAAAAAATCTAGAGCTGCAGTTTTTTTTTTCATAGAACTTCAGTTTGTATTAGCTTAATCTTATTTTGTTTGGAACTTGACACTACAAACGGCGAATATTGTACTGTATTTTTAAGTAATTAAAAATCACGATGACGGTGTTTTGTCTTTTTCAGTGTTACACATTTATATTTTTTATTTCAGTTTTAAAAAGACTTTTAGATATAAAATTTTAAATTGATCAGGTTCTAAATTCTGTGCTTGAAGATTGAAGTTTTTAAAATTCAAAGATTTTCAATTGTACAAATTTTTGAAAATTTTCTAATTATGTTTTAAACATGAGACTTTCTTGCAATGAAAAACATTTTTATTTTATTTTTATTATTTATTTTTACTCATTATCTTCGGTTCCCATGGGTAATATTAAGAAGTTCCAAAACTATTTTGGAAACCTTATCAAAGATCGTTAAATTTTAAATCATACAACAAATTCTGGGTTAAAAGAATAAAAAAATGTAAAAAATTTGAAGAATCAAAAGGATTCAAAAAATATGACGAAATAAAAAATATATATAAATAATTTTACGCCTCCAAAGAATAGATACGAATGGTCTAAATAATAGAAACAATAGAACCATCCTAATAATTCTATGAATTCCAAGAATTAAAACAATCAGGAGAATCCTAAAAACTCAAAGAATGCAAATAATCCAAAAAAACACAAAATGTTAAAAAAATTAGGAATTCAAAGAATCTAAATAATTGAATGAATTCATGTAATCCAAGTAGTCTAAAGAATCCAAAGAATTCAAAGAATCTAAAGCATGTAGAAATCCAAAGATTTTAAAGAATCAGAAAAATTCAAAAAATAGAAACAGTTCTAATAGTCCTACGGTTTTATAGAATACAAAAAATCAAAATACATAACGCTGAGAATATAAAAAATTCAAAAATATAAAAAATATAAAGATTCCAAGTAACTTAAAAAATAAACAAATTCGAAAAAATGTAAAATGCTAAGGATTTGATGAAAGAAAAAATTTAAGGAATTTAAAGGATTAAAAAAATTATACAGTCAGAAGAATACTTTAAAGAGAACGATTCAAAACATTCTAAAAATTTATGAAAGTGAACAAATTGGAAGTATCCAAAAAATCCAAAGATTTAAAAAAATCTGTAGATTTGGAAGGATCCAAAGAATATAAAGAATCAAAGTTTCCAAAAAATTCAAAAAATTAAATTAATTAAAAAAACTATTCTAATAATTCTAAAAATTCAAGAAATCTAAATAACACAAAAATACAAAAGAATGAAAAAAAAAAAAACAAAGAATACAAAGGTTCGAAGAATTCCAAAAAACCCCAAGAATTCAATTTATTTAAGGCTTAAAATTTAAGGAAGCTAATAAATTCAAAAAATTTAAATGATTGAAAGATTCAAATACTATCGAACGAATTGAAAATTCAAATAACCAAAGATGCTAAAAAATCTGAACATGAAAAAAAAATTCAAAGAATATGGGAAATCGAAAAATTCTGATAATTTTAAGAATTCAAAGAATCGAACCAATTAGAAGAATACAGAAAACCAAAAAAAAAATAAAATAAAAAAATGTCTAAATATTAAAGAATTCAAATAATCGTAAATTTCAAAAATCTAAAGAAAAGAAGTAATCAAAAGAATTATAATAATCGTAAGAATGCCACGATTCCTAATAATCCAAATAATGTAAAGAGTTCAAAGAAACACATCTAAAGATTTCGAGAGAAATTGCAAAGAATCAAAAAAAAATCCAAAGTTGAAAGAATTTTAATAATTCAAAAAATCCAAAGATTTGTAAGATACTGAACAATTTAAGCTCTTAGATCTTTAGGTTCTCAAATATTATATTTTCAACCCAAGGACAAATTTTCGAATTCAATAGTAATCAAATTTTAACGTATTTAATATGAGAGAAATATGTTAATTAAATATGCATGAAACCAGAAAGCTCAAATCTTGCATTAATCTACTTGAACATCTGAAATGTTTAAGAATTTAGATTTAAAGGTCTGAAATATTATAATAAATTTTTGATACAATAAATCAAAAAGTGTAAAAATAATCCAACAACGAGAAATTTAAAAATCTTCTTATTCCAAATGAGAATACTCGAAATTTGACTGCCTAAGAATTTTATGATATTGTACAAAGTTGAGAATATTTAGACGCCTCTGAATTAATTAGATATGTGTAAAAATATGTGTTGATTTTTTAAAGTAAGCAAACGTTTCAAATGACGTTTTAAATGTATTCTCGTAAAAAACATCTATTATGAGGAACATTTTTTGCTAAATATTATTTTTCCGTGAAATAATAATTATCCATTTCTCTTTTGGTACAGTATTCTATAAATTACATTTAAAAATCTGTTATTAACAAAATTATTGATTGCCTCAACTTCAATTAATTTCGATGAATTTATCACGCACCATTTCCAATTGAATTAATTCAAAACTCGTTATTCAGGCCGTCCAATTGCCCAATCGTAGTTATTTTCCTACTTTTTTATTAGTTCAATTCCGTATAATTGTCCGACTAATTTAAATAAAAACTTCTTTCCCCAAGTATCATTAAATCTAAGAATTTCGTTGCACGCTGGCCCACCAAAAAAGAAGCAGTGACACTGCATCATACAACCTGTAATTTCACGTGTTTGAACTCACGACTGGATAAAATCACGAGACGGAAGGTCGAAGCTGTCAGTTTAATTATGGATATGAACTTTTAATCCCTCGAGGCGACCAATTACATCAAAATTTCATTGACTTGAAGGTTCGATGGAAAGCTCAATTGAAACATTTCGGACTCTAAAATCTGAAGTTTCATGGAACGTCGAATCTACGCATCTTAAAGTTTTCGGTTTTTTGGGGTTACCGGTGTCAAACCGAGTAGACGAATATTTAGATAGAATTTCATGTAATTCGCTTGCACGCAACGAAACGCTTGTTTTATGGTCCCATTAAAACCGATACCTGGTTGGAGTTCATATCGTTTTATAACCAACACATATTTAATTATATGTTGTACAGCTGTAATAGGTAGAGTTGTAGATCGAATCAGGTTTAATTATTGCAGTGAGAATGCTTGTAACAGAATATCTGATCCTGATAAATAATAAATACCATATTAGAGGGACATCTCCAGTTACAAAACGAAATAAGTCGCGACGATAAAGGATGACGACACCCTGCATTTCTCTTGTTACTAAAAGGAACTACCGTAATGACGGATTTCCTTTGAAGTTCCTGCTGACTAGGTCATTTGTCAAGACGTGGGTGTGACTTTCGTGAATATCCGTTATGTTTATAAGGAATTATGGATAGATGTGTCATCGAGATTGATGCATGTGCGAAATCCTCCGTCAACAGCTTGTATTATCCTTTTGATCAAAGAGGAGGAAAAAAATTCTTAGAGTACTTCACTTCTAGAAACCCAATTTGTTGTATTTTTAAAATTCAGATGATTTATTACCAACACATTTAAGTGTTTATGGTTTTCATTATCGAGTTTAATTAAATCTGAAATCGTAATTGTTTGTATCTTTGACTTTAACCCAGAAATAAACGCAGCTCATAAATGATGACTCTAATGACGGTTTTTTTGTTGGAACAGTCATCTAAATTCCTACTGATTATTTGAGAGGCGTTTGCATATATCTAGCCCCCGAGAAATCTATATCGCTATATCAATTTAATTGGATGCGATAGTGTATAAATATTACATTACATTGTAACGGTATTAGCCAAGGTAAATGTCAATTACAACAAAATTGCCGGTCGTAACCAGATAATCCGTGATATTACAGTAATTAAATCACGTCTCGGGATGGTTGGAAGACGTCGGTTGCAACCCTTTCCTCGTCGCCTCCAAACCTCATTTTTAATTAATTTCCAACGCTTTGGACACTAAACAAATGTTGATTGTTTGATAAGACTAACCCGTTCGTAGTCAATTTTTCGTCATAGACTAATGGGCCATAATCTTGAGCTTGTTTTAGGCGCCAAGAGTGGCGCTCAATAATTAGCTTTTAATAATCTCGTTAAAAAGCAGCTTATCATTGTTGGGTCTTGATTAACTTTGAGGTGACATTGTCAGACCCATCTGCTGAAATTTACATGTCAATATTCAGCTTGGAAACTCTAGGATTTTAGTTATTGTATAACTAAATCTTAACTGCGTGGGCGGGTTACAACACCATCGGCACAGTCGCTTAGATTTATATTCCAAGTAACATTCCCTCCACCACACAAAGAAAAAACTTGAGCAACTGAAATCATATTGTCTACTCAAAGAGCCTGCAGCGATATTAAACCGAAACGTATTAACTAATTCGGTGTAATGAAAGCATCTCCTTTAATCACAGACACTGATAACTATAATATAAATCTGATGGTGCAACGCTTCCAATCAAGATCGAGAAAGATAATCTAATTTCTATTACAGTCTTTCATCACCATTGTAAGAAACGGAAAAGTTCTCTCTTCATTACTGATCCGTTTAGACTTCTATGAAAAACATAGCAATGCTTTTGTAGCGGCGCAACGGGGCCACTTCTTAATTGAAATAAATGTTAATGACAGAGAGGCAATAATTAAAGTTGTTAAGAACAATTCGTGCTTCTATTGCTCGTACACAAGGGGTGAACATTTTAAGTCGATTAATTATTTAAATATGCAGCTTAGAAGTTCTTGGGCGTACTTAGAGGAAAGTTAGTGTTATCAAAGATGATAACCTCCAGAAAGCCAAGTTTTGGCCCAGGCGAACCCTAAATTAAATTTACAGAAATGTGATTTTTGTGCTTGTTGTTTTTGGTACAGCTCGGAACAAGAAATGAGAAACGTGCACCCAATTAAGAATTCTTCTAGCATTTTAATGGTAATCAGGAGATTAATAAAATTTTAGGTTATAAATTTTGTTGCTTTTTTTGTTCAAGAAATGGAGAAAATTTTCTTTCAGTCACTGTTTATGAAAAGATTCAATAATTTATTCAGTTCAGTGGATATTAAATTTCCCTGAATTCTAGACGTAGGTTTTGGATACAGAATTTTTGATACTTATGTAAAGCTTAGTTTAGGGACGTTTCAGATTTTAAATTCGTAATTGATTTCGAATCATAAGATTAATCTAATATTTAGATTTTCTATCGATTTTTAAAACTCTTTGAAATTCTTCTGTTTTTAGGATATTTTTTTTTATTTACAGTGGAATATGACATTTATAAGTTATTAGATAATTTTTTTGTCAATATGAGAAGTGGAACATTATTTTGGCTTTGGATATTGAGTTTTAAAATAAAATTTAGAAATATCGTTTAAGTTTTCAAAAAAGTGAAAATAAAATAATAAATAATAATAATAATAATAATAATAAATAAAAACTGTATAAAATAAAAAAAAAGTTCAATGCACTTCAGAAAGATCGTTTCTGACTTTGTTTGGTATTTTCAAGATTTTTGGTTACATTTTTCAGGTAGAACTTACTAATTTGTAATTATTAATTAATTATTCTTATTAATAATGTATTAATTTTTTCGATTTTTATTTTGAAATTTCTTTAGAATAGTGTTGTTTTCTCAGTTTTAGGATTTTAGAAAATCCAAAAATTTAGAGTTCAAGTTAATGCAAATTTTTCAAAATTTATGAAAGTTAAAGAAGTTTTAAAAAAATAAACCCGTACGCTGGGATTTAAAAAATTACGATTATTTTAGAAGTATGTAATACAAATTTTTACATGTAAAATATTTTGTAACTTCAAGAAACTATATAGATAAAAATTTCCTGTTCAGTAGGAATTTACGTTGAAACTGTGTGAATTTTGAAAATTTATAAAATTAATTTTTTTATGAATTTTAGAACCTATGTATGGTATATTTTTAAATTTATTTTAATTTTTCATTTTAAGTTTAGGTATTTGTCATTTTTTTCTATTTTAGAAAGATATATGTAAAATTTCTGACTGATGTTATAGAATTTGATTTAATAAAAGTTAACATTTATTATTATTGATTTGAATAAAAATTTTTTGTTCATTTTTGAATATTAATGATTCTTCAATATTTTAAGAGTTTAATTATTTAGAATTATAGTTGTTTCTACTGCAACGATTTTTTTCCTATTTTTTATAATTTTACACATTTCAAAAAATTGAAAAGATCACTTGATGTATTGTAAACGAACATATACAGTTATACAAAAAATTTCTGCAATTCAACAGTTTACATTAAATTTTCTATTGATTTCTTTGGTTTACTCCTGAATTGGTTTGCAAGTTTTTTTTTTTAATTTTATAGCCATAATAATGTCTAACAGGTATTTTTGTTTAGCAAAAGTGATAAAAGAGCATAAACACTGAAAAAGCAAATATAAATGCAAAGGTAAAATTCGAGAAACACAATTAATCAGCTCAAAATATCTAGATCAGATTCTGTATTAAGCAATAATTAATTTAGTGAAGTCTTAATATAAACAGTGTTCTCATAAGTCTGCACCACAAATATTTGTTCATTCTCTTATTTCAGCCATTTATCCTTAATCTGTCCTATATTTCCAAGAAAGTTTGCTTCAATTAAATTTTTATCATTTCAACATGTATACTTTCACGATCAATAAATCAAAAGTTCTGTTCAGGGCTTGTGTTACAAAGGAACGCATAATATGTCACGGTGTTTAAATGTCTGCTTTTATCTGATGTGTAAGTTCTAAAATTACAAGACACTGTATTTCGTTCTTTTATTTCTTTGTGTAAAGGGATCGTGGTATTAATAGTTTTTTTAAGTTTATGGCCCGACAAGAATTTAATCCCACAAAATTGCTCTTCGAGAGCTAATAGAAAATATGAAAATTATCGAAGAGAATCTCCTAAAATGTTGACGAACATTTCCGACATTTAATGTTTCCAAACAGTCAAATCGATAATTATTTTCATTACTCTTTTCATGTGTTTGTTTGTTTTTGTGGATCTTTTAGTAGACTTCTCAGGAAATGGCATGCAACAAAAACGTTAAAGATCGATTTCCAATCTAGGACAAACCAGGACATGTCCATCCTCTCCATTGGCTAATAAAAAAAGCCAACAACTATTGGTCACAATGTCATTTTCACATAGCGTCATCAATAAGGTACAAACATATGTTAGTTCCATCACTGTCACATCTGGGAGGATTTCGTTGGACTTAGGTGTCTATAAAATGCGTAATAACTTCCCTTGGCTGGTGAAACTGTATATTTTCGGCACTTCCTGCTTGTTATTAAAACGTATTAGTCAACATATAAAAGATAATTGCTTGATAAAAGTTCTAACATGAAGTGTGTTGTTGTTTATTTCTTCTCTGGTTTACATTAGCCGTTGGGTTTTTTATCGAACAAGGCTGATAAATTGAACGTTCGCGTTTCAATTTGTGTCTTTTGTAATATTAATGTGGGTGCTAAGTGAGCCCAGTAGCTATTGTGTTCCCTCCAAAAACATTGGCTCCGTTCCAGATAAGATTATCACGCAAGCAAACGTAAAATGCAACAATCCCATCCTCAAAAGACCCGAGATGATGTCGCCATTCCGTGTTGACGGAAGATAAATCGTTGACGAAAGACGCATGCATTACAAAGAGCAATTAACCCACTTCAAGTCGCACGCTTACAAAAACTGCTACATTGTGTTCGTCGCTCATTTTTTCCACCCTTGTTGAAATTAAGCGCAAAAAGCTTCTAATGGACTTTATAATCAGCAGCTATTCATCGAAGGAATATCAGATATCATGCTTTTTACAACATCTGTCTTTTGGTAGGTAAAAATTAGCTATGGCCGTCCAACAGCTGATTTTTACTATTTCGTTTTCTGAGGGGAAAGCTAAAAGCTTTGGGGTTTAGGTTTATAGCCATTTTTATGGTGAAGTGTACCGGAAAATTGATTAAATGTAAAAGGCGTGAACAATAACGAAAAGCCTAAATGATTCACTCGGCTTTCAAATATGACAAAAAAGGGAGCAGAATCATCCACGGTTTGTTAGTTGGTCGATTTGTGCACCGTCACTAAATTAGGAACAACCGCAGATATTTAAAACACTATTAAGAACCACGAGATCGAAATTCGAACAAAATGTTTTAAATACACCAAGCCACCTTTCAGATGATAATCTCGTTTTCCCCGACACTGATAAATTCGAATTTAACCTTTCAATGATCCTTCCACCGTCTTGTATTCTTTTCTCCCTTAAAAAAGCGCCGCAGATCTTAATCTTTTCACACGACATTCTTACACACATGCACGTGGTCCCAACAATGGTCTGTTCTTTAAAGGTGTTTTCGTAACACCCAAGGCTCAATTAGTTGAAACTGTTGTCGGTTCTGCGGCTTGTCTCTAAATTTACAGAAACTACGTGGAAAATCCGACCTAGAAATAGAATTAATGACGATAATTAAAGCGAATTACTTTCATATCAGAAAGACCCCGTCAAAAGTTTGCTTAATCTCATGGAAAGATTTCCTTTTAATTAGCTAGTTAGAGTAATTAATGAGTATAAAATTGAATGGCGATAATGTCACCTTAACGACGGATTTTAATTAAAATATATCGCAGGGTGAGTACGCTTACAAAGAAAATGTCGATAACGTAAAGCCCCCTGCTTTATGTGTTGGAAGGGAGGAGATACGGCTGAAAAGATCCACGGCCAGGTTTCGTTATTTTGATTCAAAATTGTTGGTTTAAAAATTAGAGAATTTCATAAACGAAACGAAAATTAACACAAAAGTGTTTTGAAATTATCGCTGAATTATTTATCGTTTTCTTTCTGCGCTGTTTATTACCGTTATTTGAGAATTCTCACGGTTTTACTCATATATTTTTGTTTTCCTGTTTTGGTCACACGTTAAATTAAATTAATTAACACGTATTAGCACCTTAAACAATTTAATGAGTGTTACTACACCATTCAAATACAAACATCTATTGTATCTGTAATACAAACAAAAATTGAGAAAAAGTTGGATATATTTCCGTATTTCTAAGTGACATTTTTAAAATTTTTACAGTTTTTTTTCAGATTGTAAGAACCTAATACATGAGGAAACTCAAAAGTAAAATTCGTTATTGAACAAAAAAATTAAAGAAAATTGTGAGAGATTTACATTTGCAAGGATATTCTTCCTCAAACTGCAGACCGCCTGCAATTGCTCTTACATCAAATAAATGTTCTGGTTATAAATATACTGCTAAACACTTTAAAAACAATCTATAAATAAATTGTTTGGCGGCGTAAATATACTTCCGTATTTCGGAGTGATTTTTTTAAAATGTCAGCTTTTTCAAAAGTTTTCAAGAAGAATCTGGCGAAACTCAACTCTTAAATTTTTTATTGATCAAAAAATTAAAGCGAATAGTCGACTTGATGTGAGCTTTACGTTTGAAAGGATATTCTTTCTCAAAACTGTAAGGCTGCCTGCAATTATTGTTGTAAAAAAAGTTTTTGGTTATAAGTTTAGCGTTAAACAATTTAATAATAATTTAATAACAATCCATAAACACATTATTTGACGGAGCAAATAGATCTCCGTATTTCGAAGTGACATTTATAAACTTTAGCTGCTTTTACAAGTTTTTAAGAATAAAAAAAAGATTTTAAAAAGAATATAAATTGTAGAACCTCAAAAGCAAAACCCTTTATTGATGAAAAAAAAATAAAATGAATTGAAAATAATTAATTAGTGAGCTTTATGTTTGATATTGGATGTTTTAGTTATAAATCTAACGTTAAACAATTTAATAACAATTTATAGACAAATTACTTCACGACGCGAATATATTTTCTTATTTCGAATTTTTTTTTAAGTTTCGCAATGTTTCTGACTTGGACCGTTTATTGCGAGCTAAACGAGCAAGTTTTCTAGTAATTATGTCTAACTTTTTTTGATGTATTCTGTGTAAGAATTATTTGTATTTTTTCTAAAATATGGGCAATTTAAAATTTATCTCAGCAACTAAGGTACATGCTTTCAAAGATTTTCTGTAATATTTATTAGACCTAAATCCTAAAAAAATTCTAAGGTTTTTAAAATTTCGGACTTATGCAAGAATTTTACTTATCAAAAAATTTTCAAGGTTTCTATGATTTTTAAAAATTATAAAATTACTTAAGATTTTTGGATTTTCTAAACCCCTAAAATTAACAGGTTCATTAACGTGTCTAATTTCAAAAGTTTTAGAAATTTTCTAGAGAGTACCTAGAATTTTTAAGTTGCTACGGCGTTTAGCTTAAAATTTTTAACGGAGTTAGCATTACCTACTAAAATCCTGATTTTTAAAAAAATTAGATGGCGATTTATTTCCCGAGATACTAATATTCCAGGATTCCTAAATTCTCACGCTTCCAGAGCTTTGAGTTTTTCTGCAATATCTATTTTTTTTTAATTTTTCAATTTTACTTTTCCCCAAATACTAGGTCTCCTAAATTTGTAATTTTTTTTAAGTTCACTTGTTTCAAATAACAATAATTTCCACGATTTCTAATACTAAGATTCTTACAAATTTCTAATGTACGTAAAATCTCTGCGAAGTTCCTCAAAATTATAAGATTTCTAATAATTTTAAGCTCTGTTATACAATTTAAAAATAACAATTTAACAGAATTCTTTAACGCCGCGAACACATTTTCGTATTTCAAAGTATTTTTATTTTAAATTCCAACAGTTTTTAAGGTTTTCCACAAGAATTTAAAATTTGAGGAAACTTAAAAGTAAAATTCTTTATTGATCAAAACATTAAAGAGAATGGTCGACTTAATGTGAGCTTTACATTTGAAAGCATCCTTACATCCTTAAAGCTGCCTGCAATTACTCTTGTATTAAATAAATGTTTTAGTTAGAAATCTAGCGTTAAACAATTTAATAATAATTTGAAAATACATTGATTGACGCCGCGAATATGTTTCATGAAATTTTTAAAATTTCAGTTCTATAAAATTTCAAGTAGAATCTAAAATTTAAGGAAACCCAAAAGTTGATTTTTTTTTTTATAAAAAAGTTAAATTGAATAGTCTCTCTAATGTTAGCCTTATATTTGAAAGGAGATTTTTCCTCAGCGGTGCAAAACTGTCTGCAATTACTCTTGCATTATATGTTTTTGTTATAAATCAAGCATTAAATAATAATTTAATAACAATCTATAATTAAATGTTTGACGGCGTGCATTGTGTAACGTTGCAGCGTTTAAATGTCATGTAAATATTGATAACATTATGAAATCATTTCTGTGATTGCGGTTTCGAGATTTTGCAAACTCCATTATGGATTTCCCCAAAACTAATTTTATAAATCGACGTAATATATCACGCTCCCGTATCGTACACAACCCAGAAAAAAGTTTTGATTTATGTCAGCCTGAATTAAATTAAATTGAGACGAGTGAAGAATATCGTAATCTTAATTAGTTTGTGTAAAATTACATGCCTGTTGAATGACGCTTCATGTTTCGGGATTACATTAATTACAGTTCCAATTAGTTTTTTCAAAGGTGCTTAATTTCTGTTTTGTTTCAGGTATGTGTTTCCCAGACGGTGAGTTTCGAGAGCTTTCCATCTTCTATAATCAGAGTTATGGCTCCACATTAATCTGTCGGGATACATTTCATAGGGAATTTTAAAAAGCTGTTTGTCTCGCCACGACCTTGAAATTTTATAAGCTTCTTGTGATAAAGGATCATAGTGCTTTGTGTAATAAATTCCGTTCTAAAAGCTCGAAACAAAGGGGATGAGGTATCGTAAATGTAGCTACACCACCACTGTTGATTTTACCGGTCAAAACTTCCAGACTTGTCAAATTAGTGGCGACACTAGACAGGAAATTCGCAATGTAATCCGTCAAGTTCCAGCTACTGAAATCTCTACCTGAAAACACCGAATCGGGCTCTAAATCCTCTGAAACAAAACATTAAAATTCCGACTTTGACATGTCCAATTATTTTTTACTTCGGTGTAAGCAAACAGCAAGGACGTGACTTTGGTTTAGCAAATTTGGGCTCCCTGCCAATAAATCTTACGAAGCAGTTCAATTTCCTTTGTGGCCAACGAAATCAGTAAAGCGTTCGCACTGCAATTTCAACCAAACTATAGAGGATAAAAAAAATCCGTGGTTGTGAGATTTACTGCATTGTATTCGTCACGGTTTCAATATGAATCAGAACAATTAAGGAAGGTTTTCATAAAACACGTCCACGAATGCTTCAGCGGTGAAAGCTCATCCTTTAAAAACAAACCAAGCAGCTGGGAGGATGTTGTTGTTTGTTATAATTTACCAGTCGCAAACTGTGACTAACAACAATAACAGCAAAAATTACAGAAATGAAAACAACACAACGCTATACGTTTACATAACTTATTTTTTCCTTTTTTGTGCACCGTATAAACACAATAAATTCACCTGTCGTCTTTATATGAAACTTATGATAAATTGTTATTTTTGTCATGGTTGGGAGCCACTAACATCAAAACGTTTACACGCGGCGATGTAATTTTTGCTGCATCATTTTGTTGGAATAAAAAAATCCCCTTGTGCTTACCTTTCCACTTAATGTCAGGATATTAACGCAGGGACAAGTAAAAAACTCCGAGTTTTAAAAGTTTCCATGCTCAGAAATTCCATTATGTACTCACTTCCTGAAATTCGAATATCTAGAGGGAGTTTACATAGTGCAAATGTAATTTCACGTTCGTTTAGAGTCGTATCAAGGGAGGTTTTATCGTGGTATTAAATTTTATTTATGAGCGAGCTATAAAACGAAACGTAATTTCGAATTTTGGGATAGGACATGCACAAATCATACCTAAATTAGATTCTATTTTGTTAGCAGTGCTCTTCATGTTCAGAAAGTTTGTACCTTTCAGGATTCGTGGAAATCTGAAGTGAATTTATTTAGATTTATTTGAATATATTCTAAAGTTAGTTTGATGAGACTTGGAACAGTTTGGAAGTTTGTTGCAAAGTTTTGTTGATAAATTAATTTATATGTTAGCCGGTTTGAAAACAAATTGTTTAGACATTTTGAGAATAGTTTAGATAATATTTGGGATAGTTCAGGATCTGTACTGTATAATTTGGAAGCATCCCAAGTATAAATACGTGGCTAATGGCTTTGATTTATATTTGTTACAAAATTTTGATGAACAGATCTAAAAATAATTGAAGTATTTATTTGTTTTTCAATCAGCCAGAAAATTTTAATTAGTTGCAGTTTGTTAGTTTTGATTTATTTGCGTGTTGGACATGGAACCCGGAAGGCTTATGCAATGGGATGGTTTGTTTAAAAATTATCTTGCACTCCGATGTTTATAAAAAAGGTTTTCACAATTTTTATTTAATTTTATGTGGAACATGCTGTCTTAAATTGTTGAGTTCTACGTGTACACGTTTGTACAATCTTTTTCTTTAAATTTAAAGTAATAATTTTTTGGCGGGATTTTAAAAGAATCAAAGGCTTAAAGAATATCAGTTTGTAATTTCTTTTTAAATTCCTTATTAGATTTTTAATTTTTGCTCTCATTATGACAAAACTGTAGATTATTTGTTTACCAAGAATTTCAGCTCAATATAACATTTTCAGTTTTTCTAGTTTGGATGTAAAATCTTGGATGTCTTTTCCGGATCTTGGATTTTTTTCTGTTTTGACAAGGTTTACATTCTAAGCTTCTAAATTAACATGTGCTTAGTCAATCAACTGATTTTTTTAGATTTTTACGTTCGATATAATGATATATAATATAAAGTCGAATTTAGACGAAAAATGTTAACCGTCTTCGAAGATTTTTATTGAATTTTTGGAAGCTTACATTCTAAGCTTTTACATCAAATTAAAATGTTTTCATCTCGTAGGTTTTCAGAAAGCCGACGTTTAAATTTTAAACACCAGCTTCCGCATTTAATTGAAATTTCCGTTTTTTTTTTACATTTTTTTTATAAAATTGTTCCAAGCTAGGCTGTTTTTGTTTGTGTATTTTTTTCGATTTTGTTGATTTTAGACAGTTTAAAAAATCGTACTTTTTAATGAAAATAGGAGTTACTTTTATTTCTGAATTTTAATTCACAATTTTAGTTATATCAGGTTTTATTATTTTTTATTTAAATTTTGTGTTTTTTTTTTGTTTATATTATTTATGTTTTCATTTCTTTTCATTCAGTTTTGAATTGTTAATTTACAATGGTAACCTTAAAGAAAAATTTACCAAATGACAGAAATTAAAAACCTTAAAATTATATATTTGGAATCCTGAATTAAACACGTTGATATGAAATATAGTAGCTGCAAAAAGAAAACGTAGCTTTATAAAATTTGACGATAGGCAAACTATGTAACCATTAGAAATGTTTAAAATCAAATTAAAAAATTAAAAAGGATAATACATATTCATCAGAACTTTAAAATCGGAATCTAAAAGTAAAATCTGTCTACTGAAAACATTGTACACGACCTAATAATGTAAAAAAAAAATTGTATTCTTAGAAATTTAAAGTGGATAATAAATTTTTTTAGAAGATTGAAAACCAAAGAAAAAAAGTGAAAAATGAGATTAGATGGTAACAAAAACAAAAACAACGGCAAATCTCAATAAAACCTTTAATTTCTTAAATTTGCTTAAATTTTTGGAATCTATACAATGAAATATGCAAATTTTCAAAAAAATTTCTGAATTCTTTCGAATCTTTGGAATTTGTAGATTATTTCAAATTTGTCGAGTACTTTAGATTTATTAGGTTGCTTCTAATCTGCAAAATTTTGAAATCTTTAGAATTTTTTTAATGACAGCCTTTTTTAAAATATAAAATTTCTTAAAATTTTTAAATAATGAAAATATTTAAAATGTTGGAATCTTTTAGTTGTGTGTAATGTTTTCACTCTTTCAAATATTTGTATGCTTGGATTTTTCTGAAAGTTATAAAATTTAAAATTTTAAGTGTTAATTTTTAAAAAAATTTATATCAAGTATAACGTTTTTACTTTGTCGGCTTTGGGCGATCCTCGGAGATTTTTATTGTACTTTAAGGAGCTTACGTTCTAAGCTTTTACATCAAATTAAAATGTTTTTATATTCACAATGTTTAAGTTTTGAAGAGCAGCTTCCGCATTTAGTAGGAATTTTAGATTTTTTTTGCAAATTTTTAATGATATTCAAAGCTCTTGATTTTAGACAGTTCGAAAAGTCGTAATTTCTAAAAAATGTGAGTTTATTAAATTCCTGAATTTTAATTCACATTTTTAATTAATCTTAAATGATTATTTTTAGTTTTTTTTTGTATAAATTTTCAATTATCCCGTTTCTCCACATTTTGATTTAAATTGATAATTAAATTTATTCTATATTGCTAATCTAAGAAAAAATTATTAAAAATGAAAAAACCTAAGCATTTATGATATGAATTAAAAAGCAAAAAGCAAATTTAGATATATAAAACCTGACGATGGTCAAATCTTGAAAGTGTGAATTTAATTTGTGGTCAATAGTTTTTGCTTTTGTCTTAAAAAGTTTCGATAAGCGAAACAATGTTTCTATGCAAGAAAATAAGCGATTTTCTAAAATGTTTTCTCACAACAACAGATTCCTCGGCTTCCAAATTACAAAGAACAACAATGGTATTGATTTAGACTCAGACGGTAGAAATTGAATTTCCTCCAAATAATTTGAGAAAATTACATGCAGTTGTGTCAGAAATCTGAAATCGTAATTGGTTCCAACCTTCTTCACACGATTTAATCGCCTAAAACATTCTATTCCAAAGTATTAGTTAGATCTGATCAGATCTCCCAAGCTCATAAATAAAACTTAAATAGAGGTCCCAAAGGAAACTCAACTCACACACCATCTAATTAAGTTGGACGAAAACGATATTCCTACATATCTAACAAGATCATCTGCCAGATAACTGTGAGAAGAATCCATTGATTAGTACTATCATTTGTAATCTTGAGTTTTACAATAGTTTCAACGCTCGTGTTTCGATATTAATCAAAAACTTGATTGAAAAATCAAAGAACGCTTTATTTTCTGTAAACGCACTCTGAAGCAATTACATCCATTATGCAACTGCGACAGTTATTTTTCGTTCACAAAGAAGTTGTTATTTCAACGAGTTTCCTCCCATCAAACGTTCATGACTGCACATTACTTAATTAAGATCGTCCATAGATCAAAATAATGGATACCCACTGCTTTAATTGGTTAATTTTCGTCCAAGTGTCTAACTGACCACACATGGAAATAAAAAATATATACGACCGTCTTTTCTAATAATCTCGAAGACTTTTCATAATTTATTACCTAGGGAAAGAACCCACACAAAAATGTAAATGTGACACTCATTCTGTCTTTGCCTGAAAAGTACTAACTCTGAGATTATATCTTCAATTAAGGTAAAGTCTCGTGGTGCGGCTTTTCGCTGAAACTTAATTAATAATTGATCACCATTAGATTCTGATCCCAACTATTAGCACATGATGTATGGGCCATTACCTCGTTTTTTAGCCGATTTTGATCAAAATTCCTAATTAAGGCGGCACTATATTTTTATAGTCTATCTAAACTCAATGTACTATTTGAAACGTAGGAGGAAGAGCATGTCACCTCCTACAATCCGGAATTGGGTTGTATTTTTTACCGTCTGTTGCATAAACTTTCTTTCATTCGAGTGACGCTTTCTGGTTTTATTATCAATAAAAACCTGTTGGATTAGAAAATGGGGATTTAACACGTTTCAATGACGAAGATTAATGGGATCGTATTATCAAGTTATAAAGATTTTACGTTTGGGGATCAATACGATTAATTATTATCAGGCGCGCGGTCACGTCGGGTAGCTCATACTTTTATTCATTCAGAACTCCAGAAGAATAAATAAGTGCGTTTCAAAGTGAAATCGTTGCGAATACTGGAAAACTTTGCAAACGTGTCTTGTTCCGTTGTCGGCACTTTTAAATCCAAAACGTCAAGAACACACCCTAATTATTCGTCATGTTTACGTTGTCAATGCTCGGATCCAACGATAATGAATGCTCAGTTTGAAACTCAAACAGATTTGGAATATTTATTTCGAGTGTTACCATGCTAATCCGCAACCGTCCACAATACAACTCTTGTTAATCCATCATAATTTCACATCTCTTCAGATTCAGAAGTGCTTCACCACTTAATCCATTCAATCTGCAATCGTGGCTCCATTCATTTTTTCTCCGAGTCAGAGTTCGATATCAAAGAAAAGCTATCAACAACCGCATTCCAACCGTGTGTGATCGAGATGTAACGAAGCATTCCTCTATTGTTTGTAGGCAAGAAGAAGCATCGTGCGGCTTTTGAAGCACTAAGCTTTGAATTATTCATAAAGCGCACTTTTGTGTATACTCGCTTTAAACAATACGTAATCTAAAACAGGTGTTCATCGTTTTTATTCAATTCCAAGTCATTCAGGTTTGAAGATGCGGATTTTCAGATGCTGCCTCCGATCCTGCTTTTGATTAAAGTCACATCTGAACAGGCGAGCTGTTTTATTAATTACTTGATTAAAGAGCTGCTTGTTATCTTAATTCTTCACGTCAACTCTGACCCCGATTGGACGGTTTCTCAGAAATTAAAAACACAGAGAGCTTGTTCGATGTGTTTCTTAATTAAAAACGGATCTCAACGTTTCGCAGACTGATAAGTCGATTATCAATGTGGGTGGCCCAAATTCGGTGAAAAATAAGACGCAGCTGAGACGATTATCAATAACTTTCGGGAGGCTTAGCCGATGACTTAAAACGTTAGATAAGTAAAAATATTGGTTGAACAATGGCTCGTTTTATTGTGCGCTTAGCTTTTATATAGAAGTCGTGCGAAACCTGCACGTTTCATAAAATAATACCGTTTTCACCCTTGCGTGAACATCCCCTCTTTGATCCACGCTTTATGTTATTTATTTAGCACCCTTGAACCTTTCACCCTTTCGTCGAGGTACAGAAATCAATTGAGACGGTCTGGGGCGATTATATTGCAGCTTGGAACAGGTGTTTTTAAGCAGGTTAGAAAAAAGAAGAAAAAACAGAAACATTAAAATGTGTCTGGAAAATAAAACGAAAAAAGAAAAAGAATTGAGGACTAAAATCCTAAAATTTTAAAGGTTTAGATCATGAATATCAAAAAATATATACAAATAGATACTAAATGTATACACTAAATATGCAAAATCCGACAAAGTTCTGAAAAAAGATGTAAAAGAAAACAAAGTGTGTCAAGTTTGAAAAGCTCTGGAAATTACGAAATCTTGAAAGTTGAATTAACAAACTTTAAAAATGTAAAAGAATTTTAGAAAATATGATACTGATAAACATGCATTGTAAAGATGATTTTAGTAATTTTAATAAGGTCAAAAAAGTCCTGAATTTAGGAAAATAGCTGAATCTGAAAAAACTTTAGAATAGAAAATTGAAAATATAATCAGAAAGTAGGATTCTTATTATACATAATTAAAATAAATTTTGGGCTTTTAAATTCAAAGTGGGAAAGTTTTATAAAATTGATGCATGCCTAAAGCTTAAAGCTCTACAAAGTCTAAAAGAAAAACGCCTTAACAAATGTGGTCCTATAAAACGTGAACTATGGAGCAACATCTAAAACACATTAGTAAAATCTAGCCAAAAAAAAATTTTGTTTTTGATAATGATGAGGATTTGAGTTGATCATAAAATGTTCAAAAACCTAAAAGTAAAAATAAATTCTTAAGATAAAAACTCGTCACAATAAAATTTAACAATTAAAATTTACAAAGTTCGGTACTGTAAAAATTCATTAAATTTTAAATCTTGGAGCTGAATAATCAAAAATCTCAGTCATAAAATTTAAGAACACCGGAGAAAGTAACCATGTAACCATTAATTTTTTTTTTAATCAAGTAAAAAACTGAAAAAGGATAATACAACTTTCTGAAAATGTAAAAGTATAAACTGACAACTGAAAATAAAAGATAGACAAGAAAAAGCCTTTTTACATAACCTAAAATCAGAGAAAATTACCCAGAAATAATAATTCTAATAAATTTTCTTAGAAGGTTGAAATCCAAAATCAAAAAGTAAAACGTGTGATTAGACACCAAGTCTCAGTCAAACCTTAAATTTATTAAATTTGTTGAGCTTTTCAAATCTTTATAGATTTTATAATTTTTTGGTATCTGTACAATATTTGAAATCTTCGGAGATTTCCAACACAGTGGAATTTCTGAATTCTATCGAATCTTTGGAATTTGTAGAATATTTTAAATCTGTCGAGTACTTTAGATTTATTAGCCTGTTTCTAATTTACAAAATTTGAAAATCATTAATTAATCTGATGACATAGCCTTTTTTAATTGATTATTTTTTTAAGACTAACAATGGAAATATTTGAAATATTAGAAATTAGTGTAATCTTTTAGTTGTATGCAATGTTTACACTCTTCACTTTTTTGAATGCTTGGATTTTGTAACGAAATTTTGTAATTTTTAAAATTATTGAATTCTTTAAAATATTCCAACATTTAGATTTTTTAATTAAACCGCGAATCCAATAAAGTTATAAAATTGAAGATTAGCAAAAGATTGCAAACTGGTAAGCTTAAAACTTTAATTTTTGAACTTTGGTTTTCATTTTTTTAAACACCGCTGCGGTTGGCAGAAATTTTTGTATACTTATTGATTACGAAGCCAAGAATATTGGAACCAGTTACATTCCGAGAAATTCAAAATGGATAATAAATTTTCTTAGAAGATTGAAAACCAAAGACAAAAAGTAAAATAAGATAAATCTTTAATTTCTTAGTTGAATTTTTCAAATCTTTATAAATTTTATAATTTTTTGGTATCTGTACAATATTTGAAATCTTTGGAGATTTTCAAGACAGTGGAATTTCTGAATTCTATCGAATCTTAGGAATTTGTGGAATACATATTTTAAATCTGTCGAGTACTTTAGATTTATTAGCCTGTTTCTAATTTACAAAATTTGAAAATCATTAATTAATCTGATGACATAGCCTTTTTTTAATTGATTATTTTTTTAAGACTAACAATGGAAATATTAGAAATTAGTGTAATCTTTTAGTTGTATGCGATGGTTACACTCTTTTCACTTTTTTGAATGCTTGCATTTTGTAAAGAAATTTTGTAATCTTTAAAATTATTGAATTGTTTAGAATATTCCAACATCTAGAATTTTAATTAAACCACGAATCCAATAAAGTTATAAAATTGAAGATTAGCAAAAGATTGTTCAAACTGGTAAGCTTAAAACTTTAATTTTTGAATTTTGGTTTTCATTTCTTTAAGATCGAAATCTGCTATTTGTTATTTAGAAAATCAAAATAGCCAAAAATTGGGACTACCTTATTTTAGAAATATGATATTAGAACCTTAATTATATTATGAACATATAAAATTTTGACGAAAACAAAGTCCTAAACTAAAAACTGAGTCCAACACTCCTTAGATTTTTTTTTAAACCGAAAAGGTTTGGATTACAAAATTTAAAAATATTATATATTGACAGTAGAAATGTTTTACAAAAACACTTTTTAACCCACACTCTTATTAAAACTTTTATACTTTTATAAACGCTTTGATACATAGGAAAAAAAACTTTGTACAGAACCTAAGAATATTGGAGCCAGTTACATTCCGAGAAATTCAAAATGGATAATAAATTTTCTTAGAAGTTTGAAAACCAAAGACAAAAAGTAAAATATGAGATTAGATGGTAAATCTCAGATAAATCTTTAATTTCTTAGTTGAATTTTTCAAATCTTTATAAATTTTTATAATTTTTGGAATATGTACAATGTTTGAAATCTTTGGAGATTTTTAAGACAGTGGAATTTCTGAATGCTATCGAATCTTTGGTCTTTGTAGATTATTTTAAATCTGTCAAGTACTTTAAATTTATTAGATTGTTTCTAACCTGCAAAATTTGGAAGTCATCAAATTTTTTTTTTGAGCTTTCTTTTAATATATTTATTTTCTTAAATCTTTGAAATAATGGAAATATTTAAAATATTAGAAATTAGTGTAATTTTTAATTGTATACAATGTATGCTCACACTTTTTTACATTTTTGAATGTTTGTATTTTTCTGAACATTTGGAATTCTTGTTATTTTAGAATATTTAAATCTCTGGATTGTGTAAAGAAATTTAGTAATTTTTAAATTTATTGATTTCTTTAAAATATTCCAACATTTAGAATTTTTAATAAAACCGCGAATCCTATGAAGTTATAAAATTTAATATTTTTAGAGTGTTTTGAATGTTGTAATCTTCAATATCTTTAGAATCTATAAAATCTTTTACATTTGTCGATTTTGTCGAACAGTTAAAGAGAAAAAATTAATACGATAAAATAATTGATCTTGAGTGGTAAAGGACCTTTATTAGCTTCAAGGAACGCCGTTTATTCTAAATTGACCTAAAACTTCCACGACGATCTGAACACGCACTAAAAATTAACCGTTTCGTTGGTACTAGGTATCACCAGATAAAATTACCTAAAACAACATTTGTACCTTTAAAAACTGCACCTAACTTTGCGCAACACCTCAAAAACCGTTTCACATTCCCAACATCGTTCAAGAATCCGTTTAATTCAAAAAAATTTAAATGTGGAAATAAATCTGAAGTGTTGGTCATATTAAAGTTACCATATGACAGAAAACCATACTTCTTGTGGAAACCAGCATGACCAAATAAATCCGTGAAGCCTTTTGTTTGACATTAATGGTGCATAACGTCCCATACTGTAGATTTATAACTTCTTCCTTTTTGCTTTCTCATTTCCACTGTGTATAAATTATACAGTTAAACAACAATTATCATCGCGACTTTCGGGATTTGTACCGCGTATTTTTATTGTCCTTTCCCGGAGCTACATTTTTCTTGCTTAGCAAAATTAAATTATAATCTTGCAATAAATTAACGGCTTATTTCAAACAAATTGCTATTAGCGAAGCTTGTAGACTCTGAAATGGGGAATAATTGCTTGAAAAACAAGTTTAACGGAAGAATTACAGCGTCGAACGAATGAAGTGGAATATGGACTTTTTAATTAATTCTAAATTGAGAAAATGTAAATTATGTTTGTTGATTATGCAACCAGTTATACGTTTTTTTACGTCTTTCAGTGGGAAAAAATCCCCTTGGTTCGAAATTCTCCGAGCAACTGTGCAACTTTTTAATTAACCTTGCAGTTCTCAAGCACTTGCATTTGCATCAGTATTTCGGAAGGAAACTCGTAAATCACCGTTCCGACTGCAACAAAACGAAAAGAGTAGATTCTACCATGACTTTAACAAAGCTGACGTCAAGTCCGAACACCGTAAACAGTCATTAAATAATTTATTAAAAGCTCCAATACCGCTTTCAAGTTGGCAAGATTGTAATCTATTAACACTTGCCGTTGCGGGCGTGGTAACCACTACAATAATCCAAGACACCGCGAATAATCAGGACCGGATCAGACCACGACGGGCCCTAATCTATGAAAAGGAATGTGTTTATTTAGGGTTTCGTGTTTGTTGCGCCAATCTGCAACGATATGTAAATGTGCGCCATGTTGAACGTTTGTTTCGCGCTCTGTGCCTACGAGATAAGAACGTGGAATTTTTCGTGTCGACACGAAATTGGTGGGTTTTTACGGAGATGGTGGAATTTATTGCTTTCAGGGAGAACGGGTATAAAGAAATTAGAGATTTATTATCTCAAGTGGACGATTTGCTAGGTTTTGTGCGAGGTGATTAGAGCGAAAAAAAATGTACACTTGTTTTAGTTGGAATGAATGAGGTTTCAACGAGCTTTCTAGTTCTGAAAAAAAATCGCTTTTTATTTTCAAGTGTGCAAATTGTGGCTCTGTATTTTTTCCTTCCAAGCTTTTACACGGTATTTGCAGTTCCATTACACTTCAGAAGTAGTAAACTCTTTGTCCTTTCACTGTGTCTTTTCTCTCGTTACATTTCCACTTATATTTACTTTATTTCTTTCTTTATTCAATTGGCAACTCTTCGTGAAACGAACAAGATCAATTTAACAGTAGTGCTTTGTACCAAAGTGTTCTGCAAATACGCTTATTTGCCATCTGTTCTCTCGTATTTCTCACAGGATGGTTCCAATAACATTTTGTATGTAAGGAGAGTAGCTGTATACATATTCAACGCTACGCCACACTGGATGGTTATCTGCATACATTCAGACACATTTTCGAATTTCAACTACTCCGCCGGGTTATAAATTATGCGAAGAATTTCTCGGTTTATTGGCGAATGTGAAACGGACGCTTCGGCATTTTGATTTTTATGACTATTTTTAGGGTTGCTTACGTGCTGAGCGTTATAACGATCAAGATCAACCCGGTTGCGTGTACGTAAAATGATATAATAATACAATATGAGGCGATGTAGCGCCATCGGGGTTTGAGTGCAAAGAGAAAATGATAATAAACGCAGTCTTTTTCATAAAATTGCGTTATCTATGTATGGGAACGACGAAATGACCAAAGTTGGATTAAATAATTTCGTTGGGGTAATTCTAACGGATCGTGAGGTGACTTCGTATTGCAGAAACAGAACTTCCTTCAGGAGTTTTGTCTATGAAATTGAGCGTATACTATAATCATGACAAAAACTTACATAAACTCGGGGTGAAACTGAAACATGCTTAAATTAAATGTGGACGGTGACAGGAGCTTGTAGGAGCAAGAGCTTGTAGAAATGTGAACAAGGTTTCGAGTTGAGTTTGTATTTCGTCGGCGTGTGGGGAAAATAAATATTTTATGATCGCCGGAAGAAAGTCCGTATAAGATGGTCGTTAAACAACTAATTGGTAATCATTTCGCAAAGATGTTAAAATTAAATTAGTGGCGTAAAGTGAAAATTAATTTGTTTGTTGGTGTGAAGAAACTTCAGTTGGGGTGTTGTGCAATCAAATGTTTACAGCCTTCACTTCCACCGACAAGTATTGCAATATACGAGGAAGCTTTTTCAATTTTAAAATTCTAATTTGGTTGTGACAATTTTTTTTCGAAGCCCAACAATCAACTTTGGGGGAATCGCAAAGGGGAATTTTTCTAAGAATCCGCTTTTATCATGTCTAGATTCCCAATTTATTTAGATGATAATGCAATAAAGTCGTCATTTTTATTAGTGGAAAAAATAGCGTTTTTTAACTGAAATTAATAGAGAAAATGGACTTTTTCACGAAAATAGAAAAATTTGATTTCATAGACCCAAAACTTTGTGATTCTTGTGATTTTCCGGGGACACACAAAGATGTTCATTTTTTTTTATTATTATTTTTTTTAACCGAAAATGTTTAGATCACAAAATTGGTAAAAAATTTTTTTGTGTGGACTAACAAATGTTTTTGTAAAGTATTCTGAACACCAAATAAGATCCAAGCTTGAAAATCTCTATTTCAAATTATAAAAACTTAAATTACGTACTCAAGATCAAGATCTGACGCTTAAGAAATTCTAGATAGTCAAAATAGTCCATATATTTAAATTGTACTTTCTAATTTTGATTAAAAAATTTTTTTTGAATTACAAAGTTAAAGACACGCACTATAAACTGAATTTTATAAAAGACAACTTCAGACAAAAATTTAAAAAAAAACTTTTTTAGTAGTCACTGAGACGACAATTCAAAAATATTAATATAAAATAAGTGTTTCTGAGCTCAATCCAACTATTCTTTTAATGCTTTCTGTAGCGTTTTTTAACTGAAATTAATAGAGAAAATGGACTTTTTTTTTCACGAAAATAGAGTAATTTAATTTCATAGATCCAAAAGTTTGTGATTCTTGTGATGTTCCGGGGACACACAAAAATGTTGAAAATTTTGACCCATACATTATTCTGAAGCTTTAAATTTTGTTTTCAAAAATTGCAAATTTTTACAAAGGATTGTTAAGCTTAAAACCCTAATTTTTGCAAACTTATAAACAACACTACCCTTTGACAACCAAGGCCTAATTGTAGCAACAATTTAATATTTAGAAAATCGAATTAACCGAAAATTGGGACTGCTTTATTTTAAAAATATGAAATTCTGACCATAATTTTGAAATTTCTGCTTCTAAACATAAAATTTACACGTTAGCAAAGTCTAAAATAAAAAATTGTGTCCAAAGCTCCTTGCAATTTTTCTTTTAAACCGAAAAAGTTTGGATGACAAAATTAAAAAAAAAAATTATAGACATATATACAGTGCAAATGTAAAGTTGAGAATCTTTACTTCGAATTCTAAACTCTAAAATTACATACTCAAGATCAAGATCTGACTTAAGATTCAGGAATCCTAAATAGTCATAAATCTGGAGTACTTCCTACTGGGAATATAAAGTGCCCAGTGTAATTTTTTAAATGTTAGATTGAAACTTGACTAAATTTATATTGGATTATCAGTTAAAGTTCAAAAAGTACTTTCTAATGTTTTGACTAAAAAAAAATGGATTACAAAGTTAAAGAAACAGCAGCATTAACTGCACTTTTAAAGACAAAACTTGAGAAAAAAAAATAGAAAAAATAACTAATTTTTTAGCAGTTACTGAAAATACAACACAAAAATACCAATAAAAATTGTATTTATTAATTCAAACTATCCTTTAGTGTTTTCTGTATCCACAGAATTACCTGTTTGCAGAATTTTTTCTTTTTGTATTGCAACCTAAATTTGAAATTGCTTCGAATTTCAAAATATTATCAAAATAACCACACTTTAATTACCAAAAACTAAGCATTAAGCTTTGGTCTAACGTGCAAAACATATAAACAAATTTATGCAAAAATAAACGCAAGAGTCCCGTAATAGCACTTTACTTGTTATGATTATAAATGAATCAAGGAAGCCCACCTGAAATGCTGCTACAAAAAGTGGTCCACTTTGGTAAGACAGATTTTTGTTTGTCTTCAAATGTGGATCATTACCAACCACAAAATGACCACAAGTCTACAATAAGTCAGATAGTGTATTTTTTTTTCGAGCTTTTTTTGTCCTGTTTCAAACTTTTTACTACAAAGACGAAATAATGGTTGAGGGACACCCGAGCAATCTTAATAATAATGTCAGCGCTTTTAAAATGGTTTTGTCGAATATTTGAAAGACATAGTTATATCTTTTATAAATATATTTGTTTTTATTCTGAGGATTGCCACGTTAAAATATTTACATAACTGCACAGTAGATTTAAGAATTTAAAAAATCAGATGAAATCACAAGTGAGATCTGTCACCGTTTAGAAATTAAAAATAGAAAGAAAATTTGACTACTCTAATTCATAATAGGAAATCGAAGATCTAATTCTAAAATTGTTAGCTCGAAAATTTACAAAATTTAAACTTCGATATCAGATCTCTAGTTGAGTGCTCGAATTTAAAATTTCAAAAACTTGGATTTTGCGACTGCTGGTGTTTCCAGGCTTTCATATCACCGCAACTAGGACAAATCTCGTGATGCAATAGATACCATCGTATTTCTTAGCTTTCAATTTAAAAAACGGGTCTTATCTTGCTTTCTATATTTACGAACTTTGACCGAGATTTTTACGTCAATGTACTAAAAAATCTTCATTTTGACATTTTCGTTTGTATTTTTATTTTAAATTAACTGATTCGGATAAAATTTTGCATTATTTTGGTTAAACTGATTCGACTACGATTTCATCTCATAAATATCAAAATATGAGGTCCAAAAAGTCATTAAATTTTATATACCAGGTATGAATCTTTCCAAATTTCGCCAACTTAAAAATCTAAATTAGTTATTACTAAAGCCGCCATCAAGGGAAGGTCATAGGAAAATTGTGGGGATGACAATTTTCTCCTGGAAATGATTTTTGTTTGAGCCATTTTCATTATTTTAGTATTTTTATTTGTTACTTTGCTATGCCTTTCAATCCAAAGTGTGCCCACATCCCCTCTCGAAACGAACGCATGCTGGATGTTTTTCTAATCGATCAGCTCTTGTAGCCCACGAATAAATAGCTGCATACCTCACATTGATTTGTTCAGCTGCACTTTTATAGCACTAAGAGGAACAAAAACCTACAAGAGATTACGATACAATACAATCGGCTCGTATTTTCTAATAAGTGCACTCAACTTATCCCTAATGGACGAATAAAAAGAAAACGTCTCATTATAATAGAAATGACAAAACAATAGATAATGCATAAAGAGCACGACTGGGTAAAAGTCCCACATTTATCTAAACATCTCCCATAAGAAACCGTTTAAACGACAATCGTGTTGCAAGTTTAAGTGCTGGCAGGTCAATTGTCCAATTATCTAAGGATTAATTCGATAATCATCCAACACTCGTCTGTTTCGCTATGTGAAAATAACATTCACAATGACGAGCGTTTCCTCCGAAGACAAATATCATTAATATCGTTTAAGCGCCTACGCTATCATTCAAATCGTTAATTTTGCCGGGTGTAGGACGGTGCAACATTGAATAATTGAGCTTTCTCGAATTTTCGCAATGAAAATTCCACGTCTAAATTAAATAGCAAAAAAACAGCGATTAGTTGACAATCAATCAAGGAAGTTGTTGATAAGTCTGCTCTTCCATTTACTTCATTCCACAGCTAATGAGCTTTTGTAACTCGGTTACTCCAGATGGAGGAGCAAATTTCATAATCATACATCAAGTTGAGAAAAGCAGCGCAATCGTGACTTTCAGTTAAAGAAAGCAACGAGACATGACAGATCGAGCCATCATCTTCTACAACTGACACGCTATTGTTTTCGACGGATGAACGTCCATTATTTTCATTATGCTACAACAGAAAAATTCTTTTAACAGAATGGTATATTTCAAGTCACACTTATGCGGTAAAGACCACACAAGACTTGTGATTAAATTAACAGCAACAGTTTACTAGACTTTAATCAATCATAATTCCGGTTATCAAACCTGTCAAACCCTAATCAATCTAATTAAAGAACATGTGACCCGCATTGTCACCACTTTTGACCTCGGTGCGGAAATCCAAATGGAAGAAGCATGTTGAAGGTGGAAAAACAATGACGTCAAAAGAATTTAATCAATCACGAGATGGTGGAAGACAAGAGCTTTTCAATGAAGGTTAGATGCAATAGATCTTTCAGTTGCATTGGAAAAGTCGGGAACTTTTTTTAGTTGTTCCACAAAAATAATAAGTTGATGTTTGAAATTCAATGTGGAATGATGATAACTGACATACTTAAAACTTAGAACGTCCTTGTTTTGACAAATTGTACGTATATGTGCATAATAAATTACTTTTATCTTGTTATATGACACTAACTTGAGCAAGCTTCTGGAATTTATGTTGGAAAACTGTACAAATATTCATTTGTATTTATGTAGATGACTAAAACTGGAATTGGAGAAGTTTACTAGTTTACCTGTCAACGTATATGTTTGAGCTAGTGACAAAAAATGTAAAAATCACACAACAAAATCAAAGTTTTGTAAATAATTACAGTTCTCAAGAAAGTAATGAGGACAACATTCTGAGTAAAGATTTGCAAGAAGCAGAGAATTTAAAAGAGCTAAGTGGTACAACAAAAGTTTATTAGCTTCCTTATTCTAAGAAAATAAAAACGTAAAATAAGCTCGACTGCAATTTCTTCTTCTCTCTTTCCAATATTCTGCCATCTGATTTTAAATTAAAAAGGATTTTAGAGAAAATGTAAAGTTAAGCTTGCGAACTGCCACTTTTTAGTCTGAGTTTAGAATTAAATTAAAAATAAAATGAAAATAAGAGTAAATGTTTTTTAAGAAGTTAAAAAGAAAATTTAGATGTAGGTGAGCCGTAGATAATGATAGACAAAAATTTACAATCTAAATCAATTGGCGGAAAATCTACAAAATTTATTAGAATAGCAACAATGATTCCAGAAGATATTTAAAATTTTAATCAAAATCATTTATAAATATAGAACAAAACATATGCAATAAAGATACGCAAAATTATTGAAAAATGTGCATAAAACTCTTACTAGGTATTGATATATTCTACATTCACGATTTACATTATTTGTATTTGTTTAGTTCTTTACATTCCGAGGATCTCGTTGGATGCTTTGAATTGTTTATTTTTTATATTAAATTCTTTTTTAGATTTGTCATGAATTTTAGAGTTTTTTTAAACCTTTGGATCTAATGATGCTCTGCAGTTTTTCTATTTTTTTATTTTTAAATTCTTTGAAATTTTTTTTCTATTTTCAATAATTGTCTGATTATTTACATTATTTTTAATATATTTTTTTCTTATATTATATAGAATTTTCTAACTTTCTAATTTTTGAAAATCTTCAAAATTGTAAATTTTTCCTTTTTTATATATTTTTTTTTGTAATTTCTGTATTTTTAAATTTTGGACACTTTGAATTTCTCATTTTCTTCATACTATTTAAGTTTTTGTCGATACTTTCGACTTTAACAGCCTAAATTCTTTTGATAATTTTTATTCTTTGGATTATTAACTAAATAATTTTATATTTCTAGCAAAATTTTCATTGACCTACCAAAAATGAAATATAAAATTTCTAAAATTAGAACAGACCTAAAGCTTTTGTTAAATTCAAATAATTTTCGAAATCTTTGAAGTCATAAAGAATTTAAGGAACACTATAATTTGGTTTAAATACTTTATGAATTTTAAAGCATCAATACTTGAAACCTCCCAAAATTTTAAATATCTTGACAAATTTTGATCTAGTTCAGAAATCCTGACATTATTAGAATATTATTATAGATTTGAGGGCAATCTTAGACAATTAAGTTTCTAAAATGAAGACTAAAGTAACAAATAGCAAAAGCAGAAATTATATAATTAAGAAAACTAACTACATTAATTCAGCAAAATTGTTTTTATTATTATACAATAATTACAAAACTAAAAATTTACTATCAAATTTTTAATGTTTCGGAAGTAAGCATCCAGGATTTTTTTACTTTTCTCATATTTACTGGATCTTAATCATAATACTGTAACAATTTTGTAACACATTTAATAGTGTGATTTTAAACGTGATAAGATGATAAAATGTTTAGATTATCTCTTTTTCTAATTCTGTCATGCTCAGGTTATTCGATTTTTAATTTTTCAATTTTTTTTTCCAGATTTAGTTTCTCTTAATGTCTCAATTTTTTAATGGTTTTTTAAATTCTGTCACTCAGGTTGTCAAATCTTTGAATTTTTAGCCTTCTTGTCGAGAAATCTGTATCTAAATTTTGTAAATATAGAAATTGAAAGTATTTTACATTTCTAAGGTTGTTAAAATTGATAACTTTTTACAGATTCTTAAGATTCTGAGAATCTTTGATATTAGAAAGAATTGGAAGCCTTTAAATAATTATAGTGTCTTGAAAATCTACAGAATTTGAAGGATGTTGGAGAAATACTTGGAAATTTAATACGATTATGAAATATTTTGATAACAAATTTGCAAAAATTTTGAAATCTTAGCTACTTTCAAACGGCAAAAATTTGGAAGTTTATAAATTGATAAAATATAAATTTGAGGATGAACAAGAGGTTCCAAAAATATTATTGAAAAATTTAAGAGGTTTAAAAAATTCTGAATAAATTCAGGAACATTAATCATAAATAGTCAAAGACCCCACAATTAAACACAATCGAAAATTTCCGTTGCTCTCATATTATCAAGTTCTTCGGACCCTAAATTCCCAAATTTCTGAACACTTGGAGTTTTTCAATTTTATCTCTCGCTTTTTCAAATTTTAAAAATTTCGTCTGTTATACGATCCATATCAGCCTTCCACCGTTATATTCTAACTCATTTTTATTCCTTGAAATTGTTTGGTTACTTTGGTCTTTTGGTTCTTTCGAAACCTTTGAATATTTTATTTATTCTAGATTGTCTGTATTTTGTAAAGTGTAGACACTTTACATAGATAATTTCTTTCTTAAGCGTATCTATTTATTTGTGCTCTGGTTTCACATTTAAACAGAATCTTTTCTGGTGCATTGCAATATCGTCATAAATTGCATTTGCAATCTGATTCCAGTCCCAACTGGAAGGTAAATTTATCTAAGTCAAAATTCTCATGTTGGCAGAACTAATACAGCAATCTTTAAAATGAAAGGATCTCATGCACGTCAATAAAAGTTTCTTTTATCTTTTTCTTATTGCCTTCTTCTGAAATTTTTATACCCATCGTGCTCACACTTTACCCCATTCTATCACTTCAACATTTTTACATGATTTATGTCATACAATACACGAAGGGTTAAAATAGAATTAAAAAAGTATATATCTCTACAAGCGTTTGAATGTGAATCACGCCAAAGCACCATATTATATAAAGCGGTGGCTCTCAGAGCTTTTCCAGATTCATGCCATATTCTTGATACGTATTTCATATATTTATGCGATGTTATAGAATTGAATTTCTCCATTTCGAATTTAAAATCCACGTAACGACATGTTTAAAAGAGATCCAGTAACGCGGGAAATGAGCGACTATTAGCACTTGAAAAGGAAAAAGTCAAAAAGCGAAAGATTCCAACTTTGTATTTGCTTAATTATGGGCACTAAAAACAGCACGTTTTTATTATTGGGAAGAGAATGATTGCTTTAAGCGGATTACGAGATTAACGAGCTTTGAAATGACGTTGGATTAGTGACGACTGATGACGTTTAATCATCGTAATTTACGCCATTTCTGATTTTTGGTTTATTTGTATAACACTTAGAAGCGAAATGTTACGCTTTTGGTCCTCACGATGGCTTAATTCGGGCCGTTTCGTTTAAATCATCTCTCTAATTCACCAACCTTGGCGGTTTTATGTCTAATTTGAGTAATACACATAATTTAATTAAAGGATTATGTCAACATTCCGAGTGAATTCGCTGTTTACGCTGCTCCATAAACAAGACTTAATAGATGTTCACGAATAGCGCAGATAAATTCCGGTATACATTATTCATAGATAGGACAGATTAGCTGAAGAATTATTTGTTTACTAAAAATAGCAAATCCCGGAATTAATTTTAAGATTTGATGTCCTGTCTTTGGTTTCCACGAAACCAACATGGTGACTTCTCCACTCCGACGTGCCGAAAAAATACAAATACTCCTTTGAACGTGATTATGACACGCAACGCATTTTGTTCGCATGATTTACACAAAGAGCTTTATTATAAATGTTGAATAAATCACGGTCACGTTAGACGAGCCGACAAAGGCGACTTCTGTCGGATAACTGATAATTTCACGACTTCTATTAAAAGACGCAATCGAGGGTTGATTGGAGCCACGTGAGCTCTCTATTTTCGTCGTTAAAACTTGAAATAAATTATGAGCGGGGCTGTTGATAGTTTCCAATTTTCATAAAGTACCAAAAATAAAAACTAGAGAGAAAAGCGTTTAAAGCCGCTTTTAATAGGTTACCGACGAGGGCTCTAAATCGAAATTGATCCGTCGTCGAATAAAACGGGAAGAACTGAAGTTAGCGGTACAAATGAGCCGCACGACTGTAACTGTAAAATGTAAATGTAAATGAGCAACGTATTGCTGATTTAAAATTATAATCCACCCACGCAACTAATGGCAATTAATCCATGTTTTGTGGGATTGCAACAATTAATTAAAGTCTCGCTACGTGTGCTAATAACTGTTTTAACATATTCATTGAACTTTTGGAAAAGCTCGAGTCCATTTCGCCAGTTGCCACTTCGTGAAACAAGAAAAGTTTCGTCGCGCCAAATGCTGCAGAATGGCCTGAATTTCGTTACAGAGACGCCGAAATCACTCGTAAAAGAAATATTTCCAGAAATTGAAACATCACGAATTAACTCCGGAATTTTCACGTATGATTTAATTTGGGGAAAAATTCAATCTCGTGAGATTTTAAGTGAGTTGGAAATTGCTTCAAAGAAGCATTCCAACAATTCCCTTGACGATGTCGTGAGGAATTTCAAGTGTTCTTCTTATCCTCGCGTTCATTTACATACATAACCATAATCTGACCATTACGACTTACTTCTATAATTAAATTAATGTATGTTTACACCGCATGTTCACTTAAGGGTCTTGCTTTGTCGAGAAGCACATTTGCGGCTTGCGTTTCCCTTTGAGATTTAAATTTTATGACGGGACCAATTAAAACTTTGGAACTTGTATAGAATTTCGCTCTTGACTCTTATCTTGCAGACTTCAGTGACAAAAGTGAAAAGGGCACTCGTATTATCACCACGTTTCTTATTAATGCAGCCTGATTTTTAAGAGTCTTCACAGAGATATTAAATTTAGATGAGAGCCTTTAGAGCATTTCATGAATTAGCTGAAATTTCCATCACAAATTAATTTATATGACCGGTGCTGCAAGATTATCTTTTAGAAATTAATTTTAATGTGGACAAATTCTCATTTAAATAGCACCGCGACACGTGAAAAAAATATGAATTACGAAGGTAGTAAGGTCGGGTTTCTTAACATAAATTTTCGAAAACTTATAATGGTTTGCACTACCATAAATGTCACAACGCAGTGAACGACGCGATACCAAGAGTCATATTCTTATTTACTACCAACGCAGAGAAAATTGCAAGTGCTATGATACATGAACATGGGAGCGAGATTTTTTATACCACAAAAATCACTTCCTTAAATGGCGTGATTAATCGCCTTTTATGAGGTGTTTTAATTAATTATTAATTATTGCTAATCGAGGTTTAAGGCATCGAGCGACGTGAAAATTGATAATCATTTGGAAAAAAATGCCTTGAAAATGAATTAAATATCTTAGAAATTTTTAGTCTCATAATAGAAAACAAATAGAAAAATATTTTAAATCTTAATCTTCTGTCATGCTTTGACTTAAGGAATGTCTCGATTTTCTAAGATCTTTAGTAAGTTTGGGTAGTTATATTTAAAAAAAAAAAATATAATTGTCTTCGCATTTTTGAAGATTTAAACGGTTATGTTTTTCAAAGTTTTCAAGGTTTTGTATTTGCAAATTAAAAACTTTTAAAATGCATAAAATTTGTGAAAATTTAAAAATGTTTTTCAATTTTCAGCATAGTTGGGTTTTTTAATTTGTCTGTTCGAAGTTTTCTATTTTTTTTAAACGTTTACATTTTTGGGATTTTTGAGATTTTCTCAAATAGTTCTTTGAATTTTTTTTCGATTTTTTTGGGTTTGACAGATTTAAGTTAATCTTTAAAACTGTCATGATATTCACGCTTTTATTTTAAGATCTTTAATAAGTTTTATTAGTTTTTATGTTTTAAAAATATTTATATTTTTAAAAAATTTCAAAATTGATTCTGCACATTTTGAGTTTGAAACGGTTATACTTTTCCTAGTTTTTAAGATTTTAAATTTTAAAGGTTTGGAAAATGCCTAAAATTTATGAAGATATAATTTTTTTACAATTTTCAGTATCGTTGGATTTTTTATTTGTTTACATTAAATTTTCTATTTTTTTTTTCTTATTTTTTCTAAAACTGTTATATTTTTTTGTACTTTTTCGATTTTTTTCATTTGACATATTTTCTGAATTTTAAAAATATTTTGAGTCCAATCTTTAAAACTGTCAATATTCACGCTTTAATTTTTGAGTCCTAATTTTATAACATCTTTAGTAAGTTTTGGTAATCTATATTTTAAAAATATTTATATTTAAAATATTTATACTTTTAAAATACTCAAAATTGTCTTAGCTTTTTTGGAGTTATATTATTCATAGTTTTCAAGGTTTTAAATTTTTAATTTAAAAGGCTTTCAAAATGCATAAAAGTTGTGAAGATTTAAAAATATTCTTCAGTTTTCAGCATCGTTAGATTTTTTAATTTGTCTATTTGAAATTTAAAAAAAAAATCCTATTACATTTTACTTTACATTTTGTTTTTTTTTAGATTTTCTCAAATGGTTTAGATTCTTTGTATTTTTTCAATTTTTAAATGTGACAGATTGTCTGGATTTTAAAAGTTTTTCGTATTAGAAAAACTCAAATTTTTGAACGTTAATCTTTTAAACTCTCGTAATATTCACGCTTTCATTTTAAGATCTTTAGTGAGTTTTAGAAGTCCCTATATCTTAAAAATATTTATATTTTTAAAAATTTGAAAATTGTGTTAGGATTGTGGAGTTTTAAACGGTTACATTTTTTCTAATTGTCAAGGGAATTTGAATTTGCAATTGAATTAACTTACAAAACCATAAAATTTATGAATATTTAAAAATGTTTTTCAATTTTAGCAGAACTGGATTTTTTAATTTGTCTAAATTTTTTTCTCTTGTTCTTTTTAAAATTTGTAAATTTTTGCTATTTTGTAAATCTTCTCGAATAGCTAAAATTCTTTATGTTTTGTTTATTTTTTTAAATTTGACAGATTTTCTGAATTTTAACAGTTTTTAAGTTCAAAAAAATCAAATTTATAAACACTAATCTTTAAAACTGTCATAACATTCACGCTTTAATTTAAAGAAATTCTCAGTTCTATATGATATTTAGTAAGTTTTGGTAATCTATATTTTAAAAATATTTATACTTTTAAAATAACTCAAGATTGTCTTAGGATTTTTGAAGTTTTATATATTTTTCGTAATTTTCAAGGTTTTTGCAATTTAAAAACTTTTTAGAATCCGTAAAATTAGATTTATTCGTTTATTTTTTTAATTTCCTTATATTTTTTTTATTTTTGTCGCTTATTGTAAAATTTGTAAATTTTTTGGTATTTTCTAGATTCTGTCGAACAGTTTGGGTTCTTTATATTTTATTTTTTTATTCTACTCCATATTCTCCATGTTCTTTGCATTCTGTACTTTTTGAATTTTAATTTTTCCAATTTGTTATTATTTTTTTTTAGAATAATTGTTTCAGTTGCAATATTTTGTTCCTTTGGGTGCTTCGAACTCGAACTAAATTTTTTACACCTTATTGCTTCGAGTTCTCCTTCGTTGTTGAGCTGATTTTAAGATTTTTAAGATTTTTCTTGCAGATGTTAAGATCTGATAAATTTATTTTGATTTAGCATTTTCTGTGATAATACGTGGAATAAGAATAAAATTTTAGTTCGAGTTTGGCAGCATACAACATTTTTTATAACCAATTTCTCTTTAAAATTTAAATGTAAAATTGCTCCCATTTAAATTCATTATAATTTTTAGAAATGGTGTAACAATTTGGACTAATTTTTTTATCGGTCTTAACGAAATGAATTTTGGTGGATGCGCTAGGATATTTCAGCACGTTTTTAGCGACGTTTTCACGGTTTTCGCTATCCGCATCGTAACATAATGAGAAGAACCAAGGGAGATGTTCAAATTAATTACATAGCATGTTTTACCTGGCTCACATTCCCTAAAACTCCAATTCGCACTTCCAACTTTAAACCCGAAACAGAAAAAAAAACTAGCAAGAATTTTCCCTTTTGTATTTTCCCAGTAATGTACTTCTAGCTCGTGGGCAAAACATTATCCTCCATTTGTTCCCGTTGCAACTACAAGCAATTTGCATCGAAATTAATGACCGTAATAAACTCATCTTCATCTGCAATTGCCCCATTGAAACTTTATTTTCTTTAGTTGTTACAATGACCGTCATTTCAATTACTGCCGATTTTAAAGTTCATAGTTACAAACTTCCGGCACAAAATGGCTCTCCTGTGTAATTTATTGACTTTTAAATGGCCATTGCAGATATTTTATCTCTTTTGGTGTGACTCCGACATACAAAGTATGTGCACCGGCGGCAAAAGGGGTTTTAATGTTTGCGTGGGTAAGACAATGGTGATCCTTTCAAAAGAGTTAATGGTAGATTGCATATTGTTTGCCACCTCGTTATTTTCCTGGCGTGTTTGACACAAAATTCAAATTGGTCGTTAAATCGAGGAAAGTTCGGTTTTGATGAGTAACTCTCGCGAAAGGAAATACAGTTAAGATTTAATTTATTGATCGCACAGGTTTGAGAAATTGGCAATTCAAAAGTACTAAGCGGAAATGATGTCATTTAATGTTTTTAATTCGTTTAAAACACAATAAAATTGCCGTTTTGTTTGTTACCACTGAATTAGAAAACGGAGAGGTAAACCGTTATAATGTTGTAAGACCAAAGAAACGTCTTTTTTGACAATTTATTTACATTATTGCGACGTATATTACCGCCATAATTGTAACTACATGTAAAGTGGCCATAAAAATTTTATATCAAAGGAATGTTGAAAGAATCCCAAATAATTTAAATTTACAACATGAAAAGCAATTATATTAATTTACCAAACAGAGGCGAGCTAGAATTAAACGTGACACAAATTTCGATGAATATCTAAACGAATTTACGGCACTAAAACTAAACACTACAGAAATGAAAATTGTTTATAATTTGTGACAGAGGAAATTTTATGTTCGGGGTTATCACAAATTTGAGAAAGAGAAGGTGCGTTGCTCCAATTTTTATCCCGCAGCAAAGATAAATTGTGAACAGGCCAAGACCTGAAACGTAACCTATGCAAGAAAAAAAAAAGTATAATTGACTTATTTATCTTAGCAGAACAAAGGCTAATTTAGAAGCAAATTGCGAATGCTGTTTTTCTGGACAACAAAAATGCGCTAAATGTCGATGATTATCGGAACAATATATTGAGTACTAATTTACTGGCAGTAACTCAAATAAGGTATTTGCTTATTAAACAATGCGTCAAGATTGGACGCTTAAATGTTAATTAGCTAATTTCGCTGCGGGAACTCTCGCTGACTGATTTTATTGACCAGGATTGACTTTGTGTTTTTGAGACCATAGAAATCAATTACAATCGTAATAAGGCACTTTGGAAAATTCTTTGTTTCCATCAATTTTTCTTCCACATCGTGTCAAACGCAATCAAAATTTAAAACTCGCGCAAAATTAATCATCTGCGTCTGAAGTAGCTCATTTTAGCGGCGTAAAAAGGGCCTGATTATGACGAAAGCAACACTTTCCATCACCCGTCGTAATTAATTGCTGTGAAAAAGTTTCAGAATTTCGCTAATTTATCAAAATAAGTTGTACCATTTGCAGAACGGCCGCGCAAAATGACGGCCAATTTCCTCAACCATTTGTTGTGATGAAAGCGAAAACATAAGGTCTCGTGTTTACGAATGGTGATGTCGTTTTTCAGGGTAAATATTTTTGCATGTATAATGAAGCAAGCGAACATTAAAACAATTTTGCGTTGTATTTTCTCGGAGTGAATACCCTCGCATTTACTTTTTTACTCAAATACAATAAATATTTGCAGGAGATTAGACGGGGAATTTATGACTGTTTAATGAAGCTATAAATTTACAGACACATTTTGAATGATGTTTTTCAGAGCCCTGAAACTCACGTTGTAATTTCCCAGTAACGAGCAAAGTAAAACCAGAATTCATAAATTATGGCTCTAGCGTAGTATTCAACCGTCTAGTTTTATTTAAGCTGATTTCCATTATTTATGCTTAATTTGAGTACTACACCTGCTCTGATTAAATTTTGTTTGCAGTAAAATTTTCATCAATGCACCGTTAGCATTTCAGGTAAATTAAATTTATTATGGTCATTAAAATGTATGAGTTGACAACGTATGCTGCCCAGATTACCCCGATTTTACACGACACCTGAATTAATTAATAAATTAAACAATAAATCGTGAAATTTGCCTCAGGGCGGTACTAAAAACCATTTTCAGCCGTTTTTACCTTTTTGTCAAGACAGCTCATTACGATTCCAAAAAGCAAAGCAAATAAACGTAAATTTATTGTTCTTCGTGATGGCTTTGGCACGGTGCTCAACATCCTGTTGAAGACGAATAGATTACACTAAATTCACGCCATGGTCTTTGAAAAAATTACTATTCAGTGTGTATTTCGGAGCGACAAAAGCGCCGCCTTTTTACTAACCGACTTAATAAGCTTATTAAAAATGAAAGCACGACTACGTACTGAAGTTTTTAGCGGTTTGAGTGATAAAGCTTACGAAGTATTTCATTGCTGGGAACGAATGGTAAAACAAGCAACAAAGAATGAGATTCTGTCAAAGTTTTATTTATTGAAGAATCTCATTAAAGTCGCGAAACGTCAATAGTTGAATATTTATAAGACGTGTTCTTTGCCGCTATCGTGCAGCTGTACTTTGCTTTGATCATAAGCGTTTAATGCAATGCAGAATTGCATTAGGAAGTATTTAGTGAGAGTCGGAGTTGAAATAAATTGGAAGGAATGCGAAGATGTGGGATGAGGGAGCTTGAGGGAACGAATAATTTAGAAGTGGAAAACAAATCACGAAAATTGACACTTTTAATGAAAAAAGGCCAAAACCTCTGCTTATGTTAAGTGATTTTCATAATTGAATCAATTCTTTCACAAAAATCCAATTTTGTACAAATTGCAAAATGAAAAATTCAAAATACTCTTAAATTAAATCGTTAATTTTGCACAAATTATTCAAATTTTGCTAGTTTAATTCAAAAAGCAAAGACGCTTTCAATCACTACATTTGTAAAAATCAATGCTAAGATTTTGTATAACTTTTTAGAATATTTACTAAGACTAATCAGTTTAAATATAAAATTTGTTAAAACTTTTAGTTTAAAAAGCAAAAATTAAAAGCATTAAAAAATATAAAAAATTGACACTTAAGGAAAAAACATCAAAATCTCTGCTCAAAGTTTCTAATTTTAATAATTGAACCAATTCTTTCATAAAAATCCAAAATTGTACAATTTGCAAAGTGAAAATTTTAAAATTGTCTTAAATTAAATCGTTAATTTTGCACAAGTTATTGAAATTTTGCTAGTTTAATTCAAAAAGCAAAAACGCTGTCAATCACTACATTTACAAAAATCAATGCTAAGATTATGCAAAACTTTCTAGAATATTTACTAAGACTAATCAGTTTAAATATAAAATTTGTTAAAACTTTTAGTTTAAAAAGCAAAAATTAAAAGCTTTAAAAAATATAAAAAATTGACACTTAAGGAAAAAAGATCAAAACCTCTGCTCAAAGTTTCTAATTTTAATAATTGAACCAATTCTTTCACAAAAATCCAATATTATACCAATTACAAAAATGGATTAGTTCAACCTATTTTTAAAAACCGTTAATTTGGCAGAAATCCTAGAAATCTCATTAGTTTTCCCCAAAAAGCAAAAACCCATCAATTACTACATTTGTAAAGATCAAAGTTAAGATTATACTAAATTTGCTAAAATGTTGACTAAATACTAATCAGTTCAGTTATAAAAAAAAGTTAAAAAGTTCAGAGTATAAAAAATAAAAATTAAAGGTAATCAAAAATGAAAAGAAATTCAGATTTAAGAAAAAAACTCAAAATCTGTGCTTAAAGTTTGTAATTTTCATGATTGAACTATTTTTTTCCAAAAAATCTAATATTATACGAATTAGAAAATAAAAAATTAAATCGCCAACTTTGCAAAAATCGCGTTAGTTTAGTTCAAAAAACAAATACGCTTTCATCATTAAAAAGCAAAAACGCTGTTAATCACAACAATTTTATTAATCAACATTTTTTTTTTCCAAAAAGCTAATATTATACCAATTGTGAAATATTTTTTTTAATTCTTAAAAAAATCACCAACTTCGCAAAAATTACAGAAATTGCGTTAGTTTATTTCAAAAAGCAAAAACGCTCACAATTACTACATTCGTAAAAATCAAAGTCACGATTATGCTAAATTTGCTAATACTAATCAGATCAATTATTAAAAAAAACTGTTAAAAAGTTCAAAGTATAAAAAACAAAAATTAAAAGTAATCAAGAATAAAAAGAAATTCAGATTTAAGAAAACAAACTCAAAATCTGCTTAAAGTTTGTAATTTTTTTTCCCAAAAATCGAATATTATACCAATTACAAAATAAAAAATTGAATCTCCAACTTTGCAACAACCGCGTTAGTTTAGTTCAAAAAGCAAAAACGCTTTCAATCACAACATACGTAAAAATCAAAGCTAAGATTATGCTAAAATTTCTACCATATAACTAGTAAAAATCAGTTTTTAACTTTAAAATTATAAAAAAAAAACTTATCATTAGATATCAAATAGCAAAAGCTCCAAAAATTCAAAGTTTGTCTACCATTGCTCAAAAAAATGCCTGAGACAAAAAAAAAACAACTTAACTTTGAATTGCATCAGTAACAATTTTCTAAACTGAAATAAATAACTCTGGAAATTGTCCGAATCGAAAAACTTTTCCTTTATCCCCAACTTCAACACTTTGAAACTTGTGGTTACTCCAATACCTGAAATAAATTTCGGAATTTACTCAACTTCCCCATAAATAAACTCTTATCTCAATCAAACAGACTTCCGAACTCGTTCATTTCTGGCGATGATTAATGACTCTTGCCATCACCACCAACCGAATTAAAAGTTTATTCATAATAATATAAATATTTATTTCGGGCCACCCGAATCGATTACCACTTGAATAGGGCTTTTATACTTCAATACAAAGCAAGTTAATTTTCGTTCATCCCCTCGACGCGTAATTTAAAAATCACCTGTTTATTTTTTCGTAGTTTCATTTTCTAAAAGCGGCAGCCGATCGAATTGTAAACCAGCTGCGAAAGCTCTGGATCGCCATCTGCATTGCTGACAATGCCATACAAGTACCGAAAAAGCTGTCTAATGAGAAACACGTGGCTCACAATACCTGCTTTGTTGTGATCGATTTCGGTTCGAATGTATCGGTAGGGTGGAACCAACGAGGAGGAATAAAAATAATTGCACGTACTCAATGCTCCATTTGTTTATTAGAAATTCCACTGTTTGTTTACTCACTCCATGCTGCCGGGGTTAGAAAGGATAAATAAATGTCTCCCAAAGGGAAATGAATCGAGTTAATAAAACCCCAACGACAGTTAAGTAATCGAATTTGTTTTCATTTGGTCTAAAGTGAGAATTATTGAGTCACCGTTAAAAATCTGATTATTTAAAAGGCGGACAACAGTGTGGTACATTTAGACTTTATAAACATATTAATTGATTATGGTGGCTAAACATCAATATTTATTGAGTTAATTGACAACATTAGTTGAGATTACAGTAGTCGGATTGATCGAATGGCAACTCTACAACCTTAAATAAATAAACATTTCGCGTATTTCATCTGTTAGTGTAATTAGCACGGCGACGTTTAAAATAAACATGAGATGCTTTTATAGGAGGTCACTTGACCGTTTTATAGCAGGGACATTTCTGAGCCAACTTTTTTATTAAAACTGGAATAATGTCCCGAGTTCCTACTCACTTTCCAACAAAGTTCATAAGCTCATTGTCGAGAAGCAAACACATTACAGACTCCACAAGAAAGCCGCTTATATTCTGAATACTTTGCTTACGTTCTTTTTGTCAACTAAACCGGAGCTCGAGATGCTTCAAAGTTTCTGGTCGAGTATTGTTAATACGATAAAGTTCTACGTGCTATTTACGATTCGACGAGACGTGGAAGCAGTGAATAAAGGAAGTAGAACGTTTAGAAAGAAATAATCCATAAATTTAACCCAAGAAAAACACACAAATGTGATGGAAGAAGAAGATTAAAATTCATCGGACTGATTTGTTGATACACCGTCACATAAATTCCGATGTGATAGAACGGGACACCAAGCAAGATAAATCTCTTGGTGGTCAACTTGTTACACTTAAACAGGAATACATAAACAATCGACTCGAAAAAAAGGAAGACAGTTGGGGCCACCTATACTGTTGTAAAAAATATGGAAGGAGCGGAAACGGGCCTGGAATATGCAACGCAACATACACGAGAGTTTAAAAGTTGGCGTCGTTAAGACGTGGAGATAAAACTAATTTAGTTGAAAAACTCAAATTTTACCCAACTTATAATTATAGAAAAGATGCGGATATAATTCGAGTTTCTAAACACAACCACGTTTCCAATTAATCGACGTAAATTATTCATGCACATCAATTTGTAGGAAGCGCCACTTCGTGCAAAGCTGCACTTTAATCAAAACTCGCTACAACCTAAGTGAATTTGTTATCGTTTTTTTTTTTGGGACGTATAGGAAAACTCGTGTTGCAACCGTAATACTGGTAATAAAACAGCAAAAAAAAGCAGCAGAAATTTAAGGTCAAAGATATACCTTTGAATGTTGCATGTCTCGGAGACGAATTATATAAATCGTGGTTGGTCATTTGGGTCAATTATGCATACAATAAGATGAATTACGTTTTTTACTTTTTGTTCCAGCTATTGTGCGGTAATGCTTCATAATTTTTCGCTGGAATTGCCGTTTGCTGTGGGACAATTGGTCATTAATCTTGATTTTTTGCTAACGTATTTGTGCCATGGTTAATAACTCTATTGTGCATGGTTTTAAACATGAAAATCTGTGTTCGATAATAATAATTACGCATCATTTCGATCTGATTTGATCTAAAAAAGTTAACGACTAAATTTCGACGTACTACTAAAATGTAGTTTCGTTTTTTGTTGTCTTTTATTTTATGTTTGTCTTTTAAATATTATAAAGCTCATAAGTTAGATTCTTTTTAAGACAAGTTTCTTAGATTCTACAGTTTATATTTGGATATTCTAGATACTAGAATCTTATGTTCTGAATAACATAATTTTAAAAGCTCAGCTTAAATATTCTTAGATTCTAGATGCTTATATGACGAATACTGAGTTGCTAGAGTCTAAATTCTCAGATCTAACTGCTCAAATTCAAACATCCTGTATTTGTAAAAATGTGTTTTTCAGTAACATATGTTGATAACTAATATATCTAGATCTTTTGGCTTCAAGTCAAATCTCAAATTTTTGCTTCCCAAAATTTATTTTTAAAGTAGTTTGTTTTTCTCAGTTCGCATCACAGATCTTTAGGTTGTTATTGCTTATATTATAACAAATTTTTTAGTTTTTTAATCTTTTAAATTAGAACATAAAATCTCTAATGAACAATTCCTGGAATTCAAACCCCAAATCTCGTTTTTAATTTTGAGTGGCAAATTTTTATAGGAATAGTAATAAAGCGTTCAGTAATCAGTTTTGTTCAGTAAAAAATTTGAAATGATTAGTATAAAATTAATTTTTACAAGTTAAAAAACATGCACAGTATTTTAGTGTAATTTGTTTAGTATAAAGTGCACAATAAAAAGTCGTGTGTTCACAGTATTTAATGCCTTTAAAAAATTAAATATTTAGTCATGCAGTTTATTATAAAATGCTAATTTTTGACAATCAGGCGATCAACTACTCATCAATCAATTGTATTGAGCGTCTATTTTTTTTATAAAACATTTTTTCTCCACTGTAAATTTATTATTATCACACTGACTTTTTGTACAAAACTTTTTTTTACCAAACATTTATAATTTTTTTACCGAACTTATATTTTTTAGTGGATATCTGTTACTTTATACTGTGTTTATTATAATAACTGACCGTACATTTTTTTTTACTTTGCATTTATAGTTTTTAGTAACCAACTATTATTTTACTCTTCAAATTATTTTTTATATTTTATTGTACTCAAGTACACATTTTTTTAAGAATCTTTTAGTGGTGTCGTGGTTGAAAATCTTGAACGTAGTCAATAAATAAATGATACCTTTTTAATAATAAAACTTTTGGGCGTTTTTTATGTAAAAGAAGTTTTCCAAAAACAACAAAATGACGAAAATCTTAAAATAAGTTTTTCTAAATTTGTAAACTTTTCTTCTAGCATTTTTTTTTAAATACTTTGATGAAGGTTATTCTGAAATATTGCTGTTTTTTTGCAGTATACTCCTAACATATTTTTTGTAGTCAAACATATTTTTTTATTGAAATTGAAATTAATTGCAAATACGGCTCCAAAATTACAGAGTAAACAAAAATTTTAAATAATAACATATTCAAAAATGGGATCTTAAAAATGTGTGAACCTGCATCGATCTAATTTTAAATATACGAAAAAATGTCTTACCTTGTTGTAATATAAAATGTGAGGATCTCTAAGTAAAAAAGAAATCGTTTTAAATTTTGGAAATAAGATTAAAAAAAAGTAAAAAAAACAGACATTTCGACAAATATAATCTGAACTTTCACTGCAAAACGTGAGAGATGAATTTTTAAGACCTGAAATCATAAAATGTCAAGAATCTAATGTAACAAATTCAAGTTACCTAAAATACTGAGATATAGATGTAAAAATAAAATGAAGTCATAAAATTTAAATGAAATTGTGAATAAAGAATACATAACAAAATAATAAAGGTTTAAACTAAGAATACTAAATAGTAGATAATTTTGAATTTGGAAACGGTAAGATTTTATGTTTTTTAATTCTTTGATTGAATTAATTAATTAACCGATATCATCTCAAGCCTAAACCTCTCTTTTTTAATGCCTGTCGACATAATGTTAAAACCTAGACTAGTAAAAGACTATAAAATTTCTTTCAACTTCAAAACTAACAGTTAAATACAAAAAATATGTATTCCTGAGAATCTATAAATAAAATTATTGTTTTTAGGATCAAAAAATTCCAAAAAAATTGATAAAACAATAGTCACTAATTTTAATTTTATGATTCAATTTTGAAATCACGGGATTTCAGTAAGAAATATGTATAGAAAATAAAAAAATGTACAGAAATTGTGAAAATAATAGTCGTACAATTAAAAGATGAGATTTAAGTTAACAAAATTTAAATCTTTTAAAATATTGATATTAAAACAAAATAAAGTTAAAAATTGAAATTAAACAGAACTGGAAAGTTCAGAATAGAAAAAAGAAGTAGTTAATGAATCAACACAACCACATCCAAACTAGCTCGGATATTTCATAAGCCTTCAGACCTAATGAAATTACGGTTTTATCCCGAATCTATTCAGGACAAAGCTCCTTCCAAATGTGTCCTAAATATTAATGCCAACCATTTACACCATACATTTCGTAACCATTTCACATTCTCCTAATGAAGTTGTCTCTTTTTCGTTTCAGCACGAAGATAGCGTAACCCAGGGACCAAGCCATGCATTTCGCTGTAAAACATTCAAGAAGCCACGACCCTGCCACCTTTGCCACCAACCAATTCTCAACGAAGGATCGTGTTGCAGAGGTACATTAAAAATATTATTTCATTCATTTTTATTACACATTTTTATCTCTCGAGCATTTGCAAGCGTGTAATAAGACGATAACTTCACACGCTTCGTGCGTATTTCAGAAGATAAAGGCGGTAAATTAAATTAAAGCTCGGCGTTTAATGAGTGTTTCTGTTTGTAAAGTGTCAGATCTGTTGCCGCCGTCGTCTGTTAATTTCGTGATGTTGCTGACTGACATGTTCTGCACATAATTGAAGAGGAATAGCAGCGATTTGACCTGAATAACGTATGATTCTAGTTTCCCGGAGTTCTGCAGTAAAAATAGAAAAACTTCATGTGAACTTAGTTTAAGCGAGGGCATCACGTGAGGAAACGGAACTGTGATTTTTGCAAGCTCTCTGCAACATGTACAAGTGACGTGGTGTTTTGTCCTGTCAGTTGGATATTTTAAAGAGTCATGTGCACGATTCACAGTGTGAGGAGGATCTTTCTCATGACTTTCTGAATAATGATCATGCAACAAACAAGGACAAGGAAATTTATTTTTAAACTTTCGAGCAAATAAATCTGAGGTGCATAATAGAAAGCGGGCTTTTGAAAACGACAAAGGCTGTAAATATTGTCGTGTGGGTGTTTCCAATTACGGCCAAAAATAAAAATACATTTTAAACTGAATCGAGATTGGTATTTATGATTAATGAATTCGTGTGAATTAATTCGCTGCGAAATTTATGGCTTTTGCCGGTTTGATAATTAAAAAGATATCAGGTGTGGAAGGTAAATGATAAATTTGCATATCTGCAGGTGTCGGAAAGCTCATAAAGTAATCACGATTAATTGAAATTTAAATGACGGAATCATTAGGATTTCTCGCAATGGAACCAAACGCTTACTAAGAACAATTATCATAGAACGGATTCAGGAGATGAAAAAGCAACGAGTCTCTCATTAGCTATTGTAACGAGAAGACAATTATTAAATGTGGGTACTTTTATTGCATCATTAAAGAAAATTAATGAGAACACTGTAAGTACAAATTTTATGAACAGTTCACGATAAATTCGCTACCACAGTTTACATTTTCTCCGAAGATGTATGCAAGAAATCAAAGTATGCAGGTGTGTGATTAATGAGGTTTTGATTGCAAAAACTTGAATACGAAAGGCGTAAAGCCGAAAAATTAAGATGTATAAATAAAATAACAATAATAATAAAAATTCACAACAATACAATTGAAATTTTACGACGACCACCTCACAATAAGTAATTTTTTCATCATGAATGATTCCATTGTTCCAAACTTTCACTATCAATGACAAAAAGTCCAACCTCTGACCCTCCAAGATCTCAATAGCCGCTCACAACCACATGATCGAGCATTACAATTCATAGCTGAACTGACACCAATACCCGTTACAATGTTACAAAATTAATTATGTCCTGAATGACTTACAAATACACAGTTCAACCCCGATTCATAATTAATAGGATGCATATAACATCCGATGTGACCGCATCCAAATCGAATTCGCAACATTGCTGGATAGCTAGTTAGTTTAATGTCTCAGCTCGATCTGGAACTCTCATTAGTGTCACAAAAATCCTTGTAACGACTAGGGGACAATATTTGCATAATTATGAAGCACACATTTCCATAATGTAAATATGATATGACTCTTATTATTGTGCACGGAAAACCACAAATAGGACTGAGGTGTACTCGACATTGAAAGGTGAGTATGCTAAGGAGAAAAATGCAACTATTCGATTTTTGGGGCTGACGAACGTGTGTTTATTGTCGCCATCACGTAGATGACTGGATAATTTGTGACACTGAGTGACAAAAATAAAAGAGCAGCAAGGATTTTTCAACCAAATTTTGTATATGAGTTGTAGGTAACCAAAATAAGGATTGATTATCAGGGCGTTAAGACCGTTGCCTAAAACTGCTGGCTGTGAGGGACCATTTTTCGATTGCAGACCAATGGTTTGGGAAGATAACTTGGGTTACCACTTACCGCTGCTCACGAAAGGCAACGGTTAGAGTGGTGCCGGAAAAGGTCGCAGTGAGATGAAGAATGGCATCAGGATAAGAGTTAGGAGACGACGTGGAGAACGGCAACATCCACAGCTGTTCATGAAACGCCATGTAAATGAAAGAAACTGTTGGAGTTGTGGTGTGGGGGACAATTGGGTATGGCAGTAGATCGCCCTTGGTGTTCGGGGTACCATGAATGCTCAACGATACGTTGCGGATATTACCCAAACCCTGTTTTTCAACAAGATAATGCTCGACCACATAAAGCCAGGGTTACTCTAGCTTGCTTTTTCCTTAGCCTCCAAAATCTCCTGACCTATTTCTTATCGAACATGTTTGGGATATTATCGGGACCCGAGTGGGCTGTTTACTTCGTCCTCCACAGACGACCCCATTAACCCAACGCCACGACGCGTTAAGTTATGCTTTGAGCATTCCGGCAGGGCAACGCTTTATCAATGCTAACTTCCATATTGCTCCTTTGTTTTGTTTAAAATGTTGATCGTTTAGTTATTTTGACCACCTACATGCAATGTATGAAAATCACTTCACTACTTCTTGGTGTTCTTTTACTTTTGTCACTCAGTATATTCTCTTCATACGTGACAACATGAAAGCTTCCTACTTGCATTGTCATGAATTCCGTTGCAGACAATGACGTTTGTATAAAAATCCTAATTAACTACGTGGTTACATTTGGATAAAGCTCATTCGTTGCGCTAACACTGATCACATTGTGGCCACTTGATATTTTCGAGAGCGCGAGTTTACGATAGCATAACCGACATAACTTGTAGTAATCCAGGTTAGAGATCGAGGTGGTGGATTTATGGATTCTGGCCATGAATGTGGTCTAACTTATTTATTAGATCAAAGCTATGCAAATCCAGTCATACATTTTCATGACCATAAAATTTTAACGACAATCATTTCTAAGAAAATTTTTTGTTACAGTGTGCAAATACGTCTGCCACAAAGTCTGTGAAAGCAAGGTAAGTGACTAATTTAAATGAAACCACTGTTTAGCTTCTGCATGTTCATGCATGAAGAATTAATTTATAACAGTACCGGCTCATGATTATTCTCGTCTTGATAACTAAACGGATCTAATAGTCATGGCTCGTGCTGTGTTCAATATTCATAATACCGGCTTGCGTAATCAAGGAAATTTTCCCGTTGATTTTTGCAAAACTTTGTATTCCCGCTGCAGATCGCTAATTTCCGGTGCTTGTCGCTAAGCGCCGCTACCATCGCACGCCTGGTTTTAGGCAACCTTTTATACAATCGTGATTTCTTGACCCCGGAGCTGCAGGCGTTTAAAAAAGGCCTCCAAGAAAAAATCCGATAACATTTTTATGTAAATCGAGGAAGTGTGCAGAAACTATTACTTAAGTCATTAATTAACCGCAACACGATTACTGCATCTAGTTTGCGGCAAATGCATGTTTGAAGAAAATGCGAGATAAGACCGAAGGTGGTAATTACCTACAGAACGGCTTTGTTGGGTGAAGATGGTATGATATGAATTATATCGGTACTGACGCGTTTCCCGCTGCGACCTTCTCTTGAACGGGGCAGACAGCTTGGCATTGCTTCAGCGTGCAAAAACTGGAAGCCGTGTCGTGTTATTACCTAATAAGTGCTTTAGGTAAACTCAGGATATTGACTTTGTTGAAACGGCATTCAATAGGCTCGTCGGAATGATGTTCCAGCTGTTTCAAGAAAATATCATGTGAAAAGTCGGTTGTTGCAAGGGCGGCAACGTTGTTTTATTAGAGTTCAACCACACTCATTGTTCTAAAAATATTTGTCTGGTAAATATTGGCATTATTTCTCACAAAGAGCCCAGAGAATCATAAAATCTCACTATTTACCGCACGGCGAGACCAAAAAGGGAAAATCGGTCAAGCTGTAAAGACACGATGACCGTTTTGAAAACTCTACCGTGCCGTTGACTCGGTAAAAATGTCCATCAAGCATTATACAGCGATGACTTGCAAATTTCACATGATTTATTCGTTCGTAGATCAGGATTATTACAGTTGTGACATTTGAATTACCCGAGACAAATCACTGGTTTAAATTCAAACATTCATGGTGGCAAGCTGGTTTAGAACCCCTATAATTGACCAATGTCCAGTCAGGATTGGGTTTAATTCAAGTCCACCGTTTTGCATTTATCAATCATTATAATTTAAGCAGTGATTAAGCTCTTCCTTTAATTTCCTACTTAGTCTAAATTTAACCGACTACTTCCTACTCTCGTAATTGCTGCAGGAAAAAAGTCCTTGATTAAAAGTATTTTCACACTGCCAACTCGCTGTCTTGCTTAGTTAATTAAGTTGCTATTAAATAAAAGTATCTGACTTTGCTCCTCTAGCCTAATTTATTCCAGTCATTAAAATTGTAAACGACAGAGAGAAAGAGAGAGCAGTTTCTTTTATTATATTTGAGAACACTTGGAAAACATTAGATGTATTAGACTTGAAAAGCCAAATGTCTTTCTGGGAACAACTTTTTTTGTTTTTGAATTGGGAGAAACTTTCTGGAGCCATTGTAATAGAGGAAGTTTTTCCACCTAAACAATTAATTGTAAGTGGATTTTTTTTACATTCACACAAGTGTTAATTATTTCTTCAAGTTTCCACAGTGCAGTATTATCAAGTTGTCTATAAAATACTTTTTTTATTTTACTTTTTAATTGTTCAAACTTTTTATATCTCTTCAGTCAATGGATTATTAGTGCTTTTTTATTCCTAAACTTTTTATAAGTAAAATTTTCAAATTGCTTGCATTTTCGAACAAAGGTTCTAAAAGCTCTCATATTTAAGTTAGAGCCTGGTATTTACATGAAAACTTTTTGTTCCTATAATTTTACACACTTTTTTTAGGGCTAACACAGGATTTTTACTATTTTCAGTTTTTTTAAAACGATTTTTGGGCCTAAAAGTGGGATCTTGTTACATTTTTGTGCTTGAAAATATTACTGCTTTTAATTTTTGCATTTCACAATTCTGCATTTTTGAGTTTTAGATTAATTGAATTAATCTTAAATTTTTTAATTTTAATTTCTTACATTTTTGGTTTCCAATTTTCAAGTTTTCATTAGATTTAAATTATTTAGAAACCAAAAAAATTGAGTTGAATAAAATTGATTTTGTTGTCTAGCGCGCTCTGCATTTTTTTTTATTCAAATTCCTTTGACGTATAGGCTTTTAGGTTTTAGAATTTTAGAAACGTTAGGTTTAATTTATCACATTTTAAGGTTTCTCAAGAAATTAAGCTGGCAGTCTTAGCATTTACAGTTTTCCAATTTCTGGATTTTGAATCATTTCAGCAAATTTTTTTCGGAATTTTAAATTCTGTTTAAAATATTTAAGAATACTATATACTTACTCATAAGTTCTTTGTTTTAATTTGTGATTTGGCAGCATTTTTCGCAATTTCTAAACTTCTCGTTAATATGTTTAGATATTAATTTTTCTGGTCTTACAGGTTTAAAAAAACACAAATTCACCTTCCATGGTCTAGATTCTATATCTATAATTTAAAATTGTTAGTCTTAAAACCATCGGAATTTTAGTTCGATAAAAATGATTTAGTTGTTTAACACATTCTGCTATTTTATTTTATTGCACAAAGTTTTTACATAACATCCAAATTTGTAGACTTAGCAAAAAATCAAATTCGGTAGGTTCCATATCATCAAAGTTTTGATAAATTAACCTGGCAAATTTTATTCATTAAGAGTAAAGATTTTATCACTTTATCACACAATCACTATTAAGAACTTTTCAAAAACTCGTAATTTTTTCGCTTTCAAATATCTGTTAAACTTTAGTTTGCAGGCTTTTGTATGGATTGATTTTCATTTGAAATGTTTCAGAATTTTAAAGTGGATTTTTTGAGATATTTCAAAACACGAAGTTATTATTCTTGAATGTTTTCAGATTTCTGGTTTCGTGACTCTTTTCTTTAAACTTTAAGTTTCAAATTACTTTTCAGTGTTTATTTTAGATCGAAAATTCGTGTATTTGCAGCTTAGATTGTCTGCTCCGAAGTTGAAACTAAATAAACTAAATAAATGTAATCTTATTAGATTTTGAAATTGTTCGTTTTTTTGATGCTTTGAAACATCAGTAATTTAAATTAACTAATTTCAACTTAGACTACGAGACTTTTTTTTGAATGCAGGCTTCAAATTTCTGTTCTGAAATCTAAAAACAATCTAGATTTCAAATCAGATTCCAGACACTACTCCCAAGTTCCACATCATAAGTTGTCTTCATATTTTTCTTTACATTTGCGGCCTTCTTGTTATGTTATTTTGTATGAGCGAGCGCATTATTATTTACACTGTAAAGGAATGGAAATTTTTGTTTGCTCTGTTGAACTTCACTGTAGAGTTCTCACTCTTTGATTTTCTGGCTATTTTGAATCAGAAAGGAACCTGAGCAATGAAACAAGGTTAAGGTGCAATGTGAGTCATATCCAAATGCAAAATGCGGTTTCAAGTTTTACTAGAGCAAAGTACACTCTAAAATAATGTAATGGTAGATAACTCACGATATCGATGTGTAAATTATTTACTCCATCAGACATCTGTTTTTTTCACTCTAATTAAATTCTGTGTAAATATTTGTCAAGAAGAGAATCTTCGTACCCCTGAGATGTTCTTGACATACCTCAGTATTTACGTTGGTGTTCCGTCTAGCTCGTGGTTCCATAATTTCAAGCGCACAAAGCCGCTATACACATACTCGAATAATAATAAAGATGGAGATTAACGATAAGCAATATGGAACATGATAACAGTCTCTCCTCCGACCTGCGATATTGTACCACCCAGAGTTGGCACACGGCTTTCGTTGGTTTCACTAGTCGTATCGTGAACCTGTTAGTGGCTTTGTGGTTTATTGGTGGATGAAGAACTTGTGTTTCACGGTAACGCAATCCTGCTGCAAATTGAAACGTGACAAATCCATAGCAATAAAACTCAGAATGATAGTGGTTCAATGGTTATGTTAGTTACCTTGTGCAGTGACAATGGATCAATGTGTAAACGTAAGATTTTAATTTATTCAGCTTGGAGACTAATTTCGCGCGAAAGAGGCGTCACGTCTTTATTTAGACAAAACTGGTCTATGAAACGGGTTTCGGACAATTGAGTCGGAATTTAATTGAGGATGTAATCAAAAAGACCCGAACCGTGGACCAAATTGTCTAATGATGTGATTCATTATTTCTTCGAGCACGACTATAAAACAAATCTAAAAGACGTTGAGAGAATTCCGCAAATCCTAGTGTTACAAAGAAAAGAGCAGAAATGCTCCGTGGTCACGCAGCACTCCCAAGGTTAACCTGGCTATTAATTTTGGTTAATCTGGAGATCGTCCACTTGCGCCAAAGAATGTATTTCTCTTTGGTTCACGGTTATGATTGTGTGCTCGATAACAGTCGTTAGAACTGACTCGCGAATTTACTTTCAGTCTTGTGCATTACGTAACAGAGCGCTTTGTTGATAGCACGACATCAGCAATGTCTAGCTTTCTTAGAAGTTTACAGGAAGCGTGAAAGTGAAGCTTGGTTGTTCCTGAAATATGTGGGGTAAAGGTTAACAGCTGAGTTTGTTAACCTTGGGAGTAATTCGCGAAATCGCTGTTGTTGACTGTTATGACCAGAGCGGTTAGATCTCAGCTAAGATAAAAGAGATCATATCACGTTCGGGAGCTACGTGCTTTTATAACACCAATTAAAAATCGCAAAACGCGTCTAGCTAAAATAGAAACAGCTGTTAAAATAGCAATGACGAATGACACCATACAATGCTGACATTGAACTTGGGCGGAAAAGCAGCTATCTCCTCCTTATACAAACTGCATTTTTGCCCTCAGCGAGCAGCTGCGGTTTTTTTCACAATCGCATTTTACATATTGACAAACTTTTTTTCCTGCATAAGATATTGAAAAGTGACAGTTTATACCATTCATTCTACACTCTTTGCTAGCACTTCGATTGCAATCTCATCAATCACGTACCTACCATCAACTATAACAGGGAAACTAGTGTGATAAATCAAGTAATAAATTAAACTACTGGTAGATCGCATTAGTGATAACGGGCGATATTGATCAACATTTTCGTTGACAGAGGTGGATGTAACACACCACGTGGAACTCAAGGTCTACTACATTTAAAATGTGCAATACTGTCAACAAGATTTACGTAAAAAGAAAAGTTTTAATTAGACTTCATTAGAACGAGTTGCATTTTAGAGTTTATATCCTTGTGCAAAAGAAACTGTGAAAGTCAGAAGATTATCTCCATTTGTTAAATAACACAGTTCCAAGAAACTGATAAAATTTCAATATTCTCGTTGCTTACTTGAAAAATTGACGCGGAAATTCAAGTAAATAAATCAATTGAAATAACACGAGTTACGACATGAGAGGTAATAGTTAATTTGGTCCATTTTAGTTGTTGCCGCATATGTAAAATGAATGTAAGTGGTTATAAAATATAATTTTATTGCAATTTTATCAGTAATGATAACTTTGCCAAAACATTCTAAGGCTCATTAAAAATAAAAATATTTGCAGGTGTTAGGAATGAAATAAATATCATTTTTTAATCGTCTCAAATCGCAAAGCTCACTTGCACTTTAACCTCAAGGGTAGATAAAGTGACACTTTAACATCAAGGGTAGATAAAATACTTGAACTTTTAGTTAACTTTAACACATTAATATTTTGGATTAATTGTAACAAAAATGGTACAATTGACGTTGCCAGAAACATTTAGTTTCGAGGGTTAACTGCACTAAACTTATGGCCACATATTCGCAAAAAATCAGATCGTATTCGCCAACATCGTAGCTGCAGAGCAGCAGAGGCAACGCCTAGTATACGTTTCGGTCAGAAAATTGGATCATCTTGAAACTTTATTCAATGTATTTATTCCTACAGGCTTAATAATAAACTTTTCTGTCTGTAGTTAACGAAGAGTTTGCTCTGAGGAACGTTTTTAGGACGCAAGCTTAAATATTTTTGTACAATTTCCAAAAAAATTAGTCCCACAATTCTTATCGGTTACACAAAACGACCGATTTTTCTGGGGTTTGGTATCAATAAATGAAATAAAAATCGTCTGCCAAAAATCTAATGATTTTATTCTGCTCAAATATCTCTGATTTTTTAGGCTTTTAGTCTTCACTTAGTTTCTTCAACAGTGTAGTTAAATGACCAGCAATGTGCTCTTTAACATTAAGTAACAGCACCATAAACACGAAGGCTTGAAGTTTTTGGATTTTTTTCGAAAAATATGCGAGAAGCACTTTTTCACTAATTCCAGTGCTATTTTTCTCATTTTTTTCTTTGAAACGCGCTATACTGTTATACTATAGATTTTTGAGGCAATAACTTTTTCACTGCCTCTCGTCTACGTCTGTAGGCAGTTCTAATTCGTTTTCTCACATTGTACTTTCGACACTTTCGAAAATGAAAAATTTAATAATGTAAAGTCAAGTTTTTCTTTAAAATCTGCCATAGCAAAAATAGTGTATTATACACGACGATAAAAAATCTTTAACAACCTCGTGAAATTTCAGTTTTTTTCAATTTTCACTTGATGATTAAAGGGAATCTTTATTGCCTTGTATAATAAACAACTATTTTCTATATTCTGTCCCATCATTTTACAATTTTGATTTTATTAAATTACCGAATTTGTCGTTGTGGACTAAATGAAATTTGCTTTGAAAGAAGCAAGCAAGTCCAAAAGTTTTAAACAGCTTTTTGCTTTTTATAGTAAGATGGAAAATTTCGTAATTCCGAAAGCTATGTGACGAATATGGAATGAACTAACGACCAATATTATAGCTCGTTCGAAAGGAATTTCAATTATCTTTCCAACTAAGGGCGAACAATCTTATAATTTTGCAAGTTACGAAAAGAAAATAGATATTTAAGTAATAATAAAAAAAATCTTTTTTTTTATTTCTGTGGAACGTGACTTCTAGAAATGACTGCTTTTTCCGCCAGTAAAATAATTTCCGAAGTTTGTAGACCAATGTAAAAAATGTTTTAAAAGATCTATTTTAACTTTTTTTTTTTTAAAGAGAAATTTCTTGTTTTTCTTCTTGAAATTTTAAAATTAATTGTGTTCTTGGAGATTTTTTCGAGGATTTCTCTTTCTTTGTTAATAAAATAAAAAAACAAATCAAAGAGTGAAACCGAATGAAATCACAAAATTTCCTAATAAATCAACCGAAAACCAGAGACGAAGACAAATTAGAAAACGAGAAATCTGCTTATATAAATAATCGATCTGTTGACTGGAATTACAAAACAGTAACTAAAGCAACCTCTCACGCTGATAAAGTCCAGCTATCAGGTAAATTTGCTGTATTGTTAGATAACAACACACATAATAGATAATTCGACTTATCAATAACAGTTTTGCAGGGTTTCTTTGTTCGATATTAAACCAGCGTTAAAAGACAATTTCTTACGATATTCCGCAATCATCGGTAATCACCCGAACTTGACAGACAAGCTGCCACTCATCAATGTTTACTCTTTACTAAATCAAATATTTTCTCATTCTTGAAAGCAATCAACGTTATCAAAAAGCGAAGCTTACGGTTTAAAGTTTTTAGCTTCAACCCTGATTTATTCACTCTTACAAAAGCAAAAGTTTGTTCAGCGTCCGCAGTCCTGAATTTTTTAGATCCTTCTTCAATTTAGTAGAATACAAAAAATGTTAGTGGAAGCGCTCCAGCCACGCTTTCTGGAAAATTATGTGCACATGCTTTTACACCCCAGAGCATAGAAATTACGGAAGTTTATATCACGGGGGCAACATCCGGTTTATTTGTAAAAGTTACACCCCCCGATGGGTTTTATTAAAAAATGGGAGTCAGTTTCGACCGGGAAGGAATTGTTCATTATCTTACGTCCTTCATGGTGTTTTGGGTCGAGCAGGAACTATATACAAAGATTTCTTTTTTATTGTATGCGTGGGTCTGAACTCTGCGGCTGTAAACGCAAGAATTCGTTCGGTGGGCGACGTTCTGATATTTAAATGCGATTAACGGAAAACATTTACGCTGATCTATGATTAGATATCAATTAAACGTTTTTCATCTCGGAAGAGTGAATTTCGTAAATGTTCAGCCGCCGTTTCCGAACCGAACACAATAAAAAGTTGAGCAATGCGCGTTGGATGCGGATGGAATTCGATCTAAAAAGAAGAAAGTGAGGAGTGCTTTATTGTGACAAGATATGTGACTTTAATTCCTAGAATACAAACTGATAACTTTGAGTCCACGTAGGATAATCCAAATAGAGTCGTTGATGGAGATAAAAAACTACTGCAGAAGAGTAAATACAGGATACATTACGAACATTGAGTTCCGCACGTGCTCGACATAACACCAACGAAAATAAACCCGTACTCATCTGGTAATTCTTCATTTTTACACAGACTTGTATTGTGGCTGCTTCTGGAAATGCAACTGTAATGCGAGCTTTACTGCTCTTGGTGTAAATCGGGAATTTACAACAATAAAACGCATTGGACATACATGTGTGTGCAGTATTGTTTGCTCAATGGGAATTGAAAGGTGAGCACAAATCCGGGTTATTTTTAAACAATTAGCTCGTTATAAATGGAAACTAACCGACGATGAAAAGTGATTTAGGTTTGCAGCAATGAGGAAAACCACACATCTTCCATTTTGAACCAATATTTGCAAATAGTTTAATTTATTTTTAACTTCGAGAGTCACTATTGAGGTGACAAAGTACCGGTTTCTCAATGTTAAAGCAATAAGAATTAACTCCAAAGGTCTAGAAAAAATTATCATGATTTATGATAATATTAACGTAATGTATTACGTAATCTAATCGTCTTTTAACAGGGTTATGCAAAGACAGTTTTTGTAGAGTTGGTAACAGACGTAACTATATTTGCAGATTGAAATATGAAAATGAAGCGTGAGTCAGCGATAATAATTTTGGCATTACAGTTTATGGAACAATAAAATTTTATTCTGGAATGCAAGTAACAATTTTTAGGTTTACAAGGCATGACAAGAGTAACGTACTCGTAAACAATTTTTCAAAAGTTTTGGTGAATAAAGAAGATCATGATTCCATTTCTACATTTTGTTTTTTTTCTGTTATATCTTTTATTCTTTTTCCAAATAATTGTTTCAGTTTTATAGAGTTTTAAGGGGGGATTTTGGGAAATTATAATACAAATAAAAATAAAGTTCGTTTTACCGAAGTTCAGTTTTTTTTTCATAAACTGTCCTGTGTAAATTTTCTGTCATTTTTTTTTTAGAAAACTCAAAATTTTCGGGGGACTGGCTTATAATAACTACATAAAATTTAAAATCCGAAGAATGTAAGCAATTCAAAAAAGTTAGAAAATATCCTAAATATTAAAAGAATCTTTGAAAAAAAATGCAAAGAATTTAAAACATTCAAAGGGCCAATGGAGTCTGAAAACTAAAAAAAAATGTATGTATGTTTGAAAACAAATCGTAATTCTAAAACCAAATAAAAAATACAAGAGATCTAAATAACAAAGAAATCCCAAATTCAGAGAAATGATAATTTTAACAATTTGAACAATAAGAAATACAAATAATTCAAAGGATCAAAAGAACAAAAAATCCAAAACTCAAGAACATGAAAAAAGGAAGTACTTGTTTAAAAAAGAATCTAAGAAATGAAAAAAAAATGCTCAATTTTAAAAATCTAAAGCCTAAAAAATGTAAAAAACTAGAAACCCTAAAAAACATGTAAAACAAAATTCAAAGAATTTGATGCAAAAATACGCAAGTAGAAGAATTTGAAATTTTTATAAGAAATTTGAAAAACTTGGAAAACATTGAAAATGCTGTAATATGGCAAAAATTTGGAGTGAAACAGTCGCGAATCTAAATCGATTAATGAAATCGAAAAATCCAACGAATAAAAAAAAACTATAATCCGAAGAATTCAACGAAGACAAAGATTGTAGGAACAATTTAAGAAATGTTTGACAATCCCAAGAATCCAAAAGAAACAAAGTAGGTAATGAAAATCTAAAGTCTATCGAAAGACTTTTGCATATTATTTTTTTGCGTATTATTGGCTCCTTAATAATTGCGTTTGGATACCCCACAAAAATTCTTCGTTGGGCCAGATAATTTTTGAACGTTTACGAATTTTATTTTGTATTTGGCACATTATAAAATGTATGCAAAGAGAAAAACAACACTTCTATTTTTTTTAAATTATTTTTGATAATTTCGGAAGTGGAAGAAAATTTACGCTAGGAGAATGACACTTTTATTGTTATTATTATTATTATTTTAATTATTCTCCATAATTTCTGAAGTGAAACAAATGAATTAAGTACCTCATTTTCTGCTAATTCAAATCTTCCGTTCCATGATTTTAGTTGCTCGAATAATTTTTGTATGCTCTAAAAACAAAATGGGTCAACGACCATCAAAGAGGTTGTTCCATTGAATCCATCGTGGTTTGTGTTTTATCTGAAATAAAAAAATGATGGAATCAAAAAGATTTGTCAAAATTTTTCATAGTTCTAAGCGCGACTGATTTGAAACAGACTTTAAATCACCATTTTTCTCGCAGGTGTACCATAATTTAGGTGTGAAATTCGCCACATTCATAATCACGAACCATTTTTAATATCCGTGGAACAGATGGTCTGAACTGCCAACTTTAAAATCGATGTAATCATTTCCATTTATTCATGATTCGTCGAGACTTGACCCGTTCTTCACGAAATGCATTCACATCACAGCGTCGCCCAAGTATAAAATTTTGATGACTTTTTTCCTGAAAAATTCGCCTCTGGTTTTTATCGATATTAACCACATTTGAAATTAGATCTCGCAAATTGTGGCGTGTCAAACCGCACAAACGAGCCATTTTATACAGTAAAACAAGCTCTAAAATACTTTATGACTCTCATCGCGAAACTAGGAACGGGGAAAAGTGATACTCGTTTTCCGTGACGCCCAAACAATGGCCTTTGATAACACGTAATATATTCAGTGTGTTTCTGGTTAAAAATGCAAAATAGCACAAAACCATCAGGGTTCGAAATAGAATGATAAAAGTAGTGTCTCTATCAAGTATTAATCAGCAATTAATATTGATGGTGGTCCTACCATGACAGGCGCTCAACAAATCGAAGAACCGTTCGGATTTCCGACTTTTACTCGCTGTACCCAACATAAACATAAACACAGCTCGTGGCGTAGTGTGTACTGTGATCCCATGCAAAACTGCAGGCTCAGTAATTTGGTTAATATGAGGTCGCCCAGTAGTTCCACTGTGTCTTAACCGACGAACGTGCAATTGTAATAAATAAGCGATTGGATCAACCGCCTCCACCACGATTTGTACTGCTTATTTAGCAGGATTAAGTCAGTAGAAGCGAGACAGCACGTCACGCCAGTCCTGCAACGTGATCCTCGCAGGATCCAGTGCCGAAATTGCGCCATCGTTACTTTCTTCAGCGGCCGCGAAAAGTGGTAATCTTTGCGCTTGCTTGACAATTCCTTACATCACAACACAAACATTAAATATTAAAAGTTCAAATAAATTCGTTGTGGCGGGAAAATTATCTGTAGGTGATAAAAACGGTAAACGTAAATATTTGAAGGAGAGCAGTTGGGATGTTTAGCCATGTGAGAGTATTGTGCAAAATCGTGATGTGTCGTGATTAAGTGAATTTACATTAGATACCGGTTAAAATGAAGTAAGTGGACAAAGATGCCGGGCACCGCACATGTGGATGTTGTCACGAAAGAGGAAAAAGCGAGGATCAAAAAGGTAGAGTTTGTTTTGGGACTAAAACAGAGGTGACCTTAAGGTCAAGTCCATTACTAAGTTTAATAGCAATTTAGACATGAATTAGGTCATTAGTTGTCATCGCATTTGCAATTAATGAGTTAAATGTCTAATGTCACACTATTCGATTTTTTACGCACTACCATCATCCAAAGCCGCAAATGCTTGGTCCTCATAATTCTATTCTCATTATTGTTGTCATTTTAATACAATTTTAGTTCCGACACCTGCACTAAAAAAGAGCTCCTGACTTTTTGAAAACATTTCTTAAATTACTAAACCACACTTCGATCAGTTCACAAACCCACTGATCTTGACTTTTAATTACCAACTGTTGATATTAATTATAACATTTTCAAGGCCTCATCACCGGCTTCCACTGTAAATAAATTGTCATCCTTTAAAAATAATCATGCAGTCCCAGATGGTTCCTCCGTCCGAGTGCGTTTCTTGGTGTATATTTTATTAATAAAAACTCTTCGCACATGGCCGCTATAACATACACCGACCTGTGTTCTTAAGTGAAAACTAATAACACAGGGTGTTATTTTAGTGGCCGTAAACCAGAAACACGACTTACAGATTTACTATGTTTTTATTATTTATTCAATCCAACATGGAGGAAGTAGCATTGAACCCTCTACTCTATTTTATGTTTCATTGTTGCTCCCAAAAATGCTTCCGGTCACTGAATGTGATTTCATCATTTTTAATGATAGCATTTTTCGTAATTAAGCGATTATCATAAATCCTGCAACGTGTGGATGTTCTATTTAGATGTTCGTCTTGTTTTAATTACATTAATTGTTTCTTAAAAGCTTAAATTAGCTTAAAAGCTTGAGGCGCTGGTAACACTAAATTTTGTAATCTTTTACATATTCATATGAGTCATTAAAATTTCTAATCTGTTGGGGAATGGGATTTACGTTTGTGTTTTTTTTTGCGTCAAAATTAAGCAATATGTACTTAATGAGATTAAAGTTAAAATAAATAGTACAACGAGGAAAATTGTGGATTATGACGTTGAGAAATATTCACTGCCTGAGTAATTATAATAAATAAAAATAGAAAAAATGGTAGTCGGTGAAAGAAAGTGGACTCATTTTTCTAGATTCGTGACAACGGTCGAGATCTGCTACTCATTTTTTGAATAGCTGATGGATATCGTGTCATCAGTGGCATGCGATTTTTCATTTTAGGTGAATTTGTGGTAAAGTTTCTATTTTTACGCATTTTAATGCAGAAATTAGTTTTTTGAGGAAAATTTCTCTTGGAATTCCAGGGATTTTATTAATTTATGTTTTTTAAGTATTTCGTGTAACAATTTAAGTTTTTTAGGATTTGTTTTTATATATTTTCAAGATTCTTAGCATTATAATTTTTATGTTTTCACTGTGTTTCTGATTGTTTTCTATTGTGAAATTTTATAGACTTGTAGAGTTTTTGAGATTTACTTAGTTTTTAGAATTTTTACGCCTCTTAAAGTATTTTGGTATTATTAGGAACTTCGAGGATTTTCAGACATGACTAGGATTTTTAGAAACACTAAAAATATGAGGCAATTTCGAATTATTTAGATTAATTTAGAATTCTTACAATTTCTTAAATTCAAAATTTCAAAGGAATCACCTAAATTATCTAGTAGGTAATTGAAATTATTAGTTACTTATAATTTCCATAATCCTTAAAGTTTTTGAGCTTTTATTTAAAGCATCTAAGATTTAAACATTTGAATTTGTCAGATTTTTCCAATTTATGATTTTTCTCCTTTTATTTAAAATCTCGGTGTTTCAAATTTTTGGTTTTGTTCGTTTCAATTTTTTTTTTCAAATAAATTGCATAATTTGTTTAATTTATTTGTATAACAATTACGTTATAAAGTTTTAATTTTAAGACAATAAAGTAACTCGTTATTTTGTTAAAACTGAAAATTCTAGTTGTTTGTGGAAAATTTTCATGGCAAGAACTATCCTGGCACTAATTCTATGATTAGAAGAATGAGAATTAGGTACTAAGTGCTAATATTCTTCCTATAAAATTTTTAGTACATTACATGTTTATTGCATATTAAATTTAAAAAATAGAACATAAATAGCATTTGAAGAACATTATAATTCAAGAATTCAAGAAAAAAAATCAATTAAAGACGTAGACAGAATTTAAAGAAAAATTTAAAAAATTCAAATAACACCTCAAAAATCCAAAAATCTCTAGAATATAGAAAAATAAAGAATATGGACACAATGTTTCAAAAATCAGAAAATACAAGAAAAAGTATGGAAAAAATGTAGTATTAAAATCTGAGGATCTAGAGAATCTAACAAATATTAGGAATTCAAAGAATGCAAATTATTTAAATTCAAATCCAAAGCAATCTAAAGACTTTTAAAATTCTACAATAGCCTCAGAATCCTAGAAAATTCCAGAATCCAAAGAAAATGACTTTAAAATATTTTAAAAATTAAAAACAGTTTTAAAAACAATTTGAAGAATTCAAAAAAATTAAAAAATCTTCACCATTCAAAGTTTCGAAGAGATACAAAGTAGTTACATAAATTGTCGAAACCAGAACAGTTTTTATTACGTGTCTACGTAGATTTTGATAATTATTTTAGATATTTTACAATTAATTAATGTATGTAGATGTGGTCATATTTTTAAAAGGTTACCTTCATATTTTCTGCTTATTAACAATATTTTATTTTGTTGTTCAATTTAAAATATTTTTCAAAAATAAACAATTTTGTGATTGTTAGCAAGAGCAAAAATACTACTTGAGACTGATAATAATTAAAACAAACATCAGCAAATTTCCGCAAACATTTTACCTTTGCTGCGTATATTTGTTTCCATATCAATCGAATCAATACCACTTGGTGATAAAACATATTCTTTGAGTTCAAGAGCACGATAGTTTACCTCCAAAACATGATACATATTTTTATCATCCTAAAACACATTGCTTCTAAACGCCCGATAAGATATTTAGAACACGCCAAATACAAGGTGTGTTTTCTATAAAAATACATTTTGCAAGGTGTTCCCTAATCTAGTTCCGACATTGATTGATTAACATTTATACGCATATGTTGCTAGTACTGATCCACGCAGTTTCCGCTGTTCAAATAATTTTTATCGACTTTTACAAACACGATGTGTAATCCTCAATAAAATTATATGGTAGGCATAACATACAAAATACAACTTATTGACGTTCATCCGTCATAACTATTGGTCAAAGTATTCACGAGGCGGATAAACGCAATTACATAATTGACTCTTAATTATTTATTGATATCATTAACGGTTACCTTGACTGTAATTGCATAAATGTGACGTTAATGTTAGTGGATGAGGATTTTTATAAAATACGTGGATTAATTTGAGCGTGGGCATTGTAGGTCAAGCATCAGAAAAACAATCCGCTTTCATCAACATCATTCACACTTCGTTTGGTAGCAAATTGAGATGAGTGGATATTAGTTTAGCTATTGGTGCATCAATGGGTGTTAATAAAAAAATGATTTTACGCGTTTGCAGGTGAAGATTTGATTTAGAGGAACCAAGCCATAAGTTTACTGATTTTTCCTTTTAACAAGAAAATGTTTACAGTCTTTAAAAATCTGCCCTCGCTTTGCTGCAGAAATTCGCCTTGAATCGAGTACATGACTAGTATACAGGTTCTAGTAAAATCGAGAAAAACAAATATCCTCTTTGTCGGTATGTTCATGTAAAGCTAACGTCTGAAGAATTAAGCGCATATTCTCCGAAAACGTGATCCAACTGTTAAAACGCCACATGTTCATCTTGTTCACGTTTTATACGGAATAAATTTCAACAGTGATTGGACAATTTAAAACACATGTCGGAATTAGCACGAGCTTCACGTCGGGAAGTAGGAACAGAAGTGTTTATGACTTAATAAAATCAGTCGAGCTGAAATCTTTATAGACACGCCATCAGCGAAACCTTTTCAAGAAGTTGGTGAAGCTCTGCGGCGATGTACTTAAAGTAATTGACCGGAAACTTTGTTCCGAATTTGTGAAAGCTTTCTTTGTAAACTAAATGAATCGTTTGACGAGCAATTATGGGCGAAATTGGAAGTTTTCCGATCGGGGGCCACCAGCACAGATTTGTCAAAGGAGGCTCGTGTAAAAATTTCAAATTTTGTGCTTGCCTTTTTCCGCTAGATTCTGAGGGGGGTTATAATTGATTTTATTGGCGATATTCTGCGCATAACGGCTCTTACTTTCGTTCCTAAGGCAGGACGGTTACTTCTTCCTTGCTTTTTTACACTTACAAATTTATAAATTTAAGTTATGTAAATATCAAAAGCGCCGCTCTTTCAAGTCACTCTCATTATCCAACTCGCCTTTAACTAATCTCCACTTGGCACCCTAAATCACCTCCAAAACTTAGTTACCAGTAGCATGCAATTTTTTTACGTTCAGAAAACATTGACCAACATGTTTCAGGAGGCTGTTCAGAGGTATACGGACACGAGTTGGCAGATACATCGACAAAGCAAGAAAAAACCGACGATAATACCCCTAAATCCTCCTCCCAAAGACGATGACGATACTAAAAACGAAATTGTTAAAGTTAACGGAGTCACATCTAACAGCGATGTTGTTCCACCCAAAACCGAAAAAACCGAACTACAATTCGAAACGGTTGAAGTTCAATACGAACCGGTGCAAAGCCAAGTTGAAGTTGTTTTGGTAAGAAACGTGTGATTGTCACTAACAGCGGTGATGACTAACTATTAGTATTCGGAATGACCCATCACCTTAACTTAGTCATTATAACTGCACGTTTAGATTAGAAGTCGATACACCATGTATGAAGGCACTGTAATTTTTCTTGTGGTTTTGGAATTTTTGTGATTTTACATACAGTTTATATGTAGTGAACTGTCTAAATAATGATTAACGGTCCAACATCAGCGTACGAGCAGCGAGGAAACAAGATAAAAGATGTTGTACTAAAATGCTCTTGTAAAATAAGATTAATGATTTCCTCTTTAGATTCTCCTTACGTTATAGTAGATTTCAAAAATAGGTAATAAATCAAGTTTGGAACTTGTTACTTTGAGATCGTTTAATCGGTTTTGCTGGTACATGAGGAGCTGATTTGATAAAAGGGTTGTTAAATTAAGGACGATGTGTTCTAGCGAAAACAAGCAACTTAAAAGAATTCAACTTAAAATTGCATTACTCGTTTTTCTTTTCAATGGGAGAATCGTAAAAAAACTGGATACACATTTTCTGTATTAGTCGCTATTGTTTATTTTTTGAATAGTTTCCGGATTTTTAAAATTGACAGTTTTTGGTAATTTCGAATGTTAAAATTTTTATAACTCCGTAATGTACCTACATTTTATGTAATTTTCAAGGTTTTTTTAGGAATTCATTTTTAAACGTATCACCATTTGTGAAAGTATTTTTCTTAATTAATCGAATTTAATTTTATTTAATTATTTTTTCTAATTGAATAATTTTATGCTCACAAACTTGAAACTATATTAATCAGAACTGTCTTATAATTCTATTTTTTATGACACATTATTTGAGATTCTAAAAATTCGATTATATTAAATACATCGTAAAATAGCCATATTAAAATTTGAACGTTTAAATTTAGTTTTTCCGTACGTCACAGGTTTCTAGTTGTGTGATTCAAAACTTTTGTAAAATTTGAACTCTCGGGTTTAGAAAGAATCTAAAGAATCTAAAAAATCTAAAGAATCTAAAGAATCTAAAGAATCTAAAGAATCTAAAGAATCTAAAGAATCTAAAGAATCTAAAGAATCTAAAGAATCTAAAGAATCTAAAGAATCTAAAGAATCTAAAGAATCTAAAGAATCTAAAGAACCTAAAGAATCTAAAGAATCTCGATTTAATTCAATATTTTTGAGAGCACATTTTTCATACATCTTCTAGAAAAATAAGGAAGTGTGAAAATCGTCAAATTTGAATTTATTTAATAAATTTACCGGATGATTTATCGTACTGACTTTGTTATTTGGGTTTTGTTTAATAGAAGTTAATTAGGTAAAATTTAGAAAATTTAATTTAATTTAATTAAAAATTAATTTAGATCTATATTGTTCATAAGAGTTTTGGTTTCGCGTCTTTGAGAAATTTGCATCGAAAGAATAAAAATGTCATAATTTTGAATATGACTACATTCATGTTTTTTCCCAATTCAAAAATTCTGATATCTTAAAATTGCCAAAAGGAGGGTTAGAACTCTGATTTTTATTTCAAAATAAAAAAAACTCCTTCATGAAAATTAAGTAATTTTTGTTGTATCAAAATTGTTGTCTAATTACACAGTTTTAAATGAACAAATTTCACAAAAATATTTACAACCCCCGAGCACTTTTAAGGATTTTTCGTGATACTCGATTGTTATTCCATCATATCTGTATTGTCTTTATGGTTTATATCTATTATGTTGTTATGACATCGATAACGGCCGTGACCGTTATTTATTAACAACACTAATATCAGTAACAACATTTTTTAATCAATTTTTATTTATTAATAGTGACAATAATCAATACAGCATTCATACAGATTAAGATACTGAACTATAAAATTGTTTAAAAAAATTAATGTTCTCATTAATAGATTCTTCGACGGATTCTTCTGCTATCACTGAAGATTTCCATCCTCCAAAATGTTTTAATGTAAGAAGGTCGCTACCGTTCTCTGCCAACATGGTAGCACTAGACCTCCGAAAACAATGTCCTGTAAAATTTTCAGGGTTTTCCAAGTTTAAAATTTCTGCGATTTTTTTTCGGAATCCCTCCCATTTTATGCACTCCTACGAATTGTCTAGTGCCCTCTTCTATAACCCGACTACAAACTCCAAGGTCTAAGCGCTGCATATTTTCCATATAAACCACAGTCCTTGAATGGCATAGCATCTGTATTTGTAAATCGCCTTAAAATCTTATTTTTCATGTCTTCCAAGGTGACTTATTATAATTTTATCAGTATCCTCAATGATATCAATACACAATCTTACGAGTCCTTAACGTCTACAAGCTTCATAGACTCCAAACAATAACCAACAGAAAAACTTCATCGGATGCTTCCACAAAAAAAGTTTTAATTTGTTCGGCTGTTAACACTTTTGCTTTCTTAGATTTTCAGACTCCGACTTAGAAAGGTAATCACTTTTTTGTACTCATTCTATGGAAACAGAATTTTTCCGCTTTATCCCGATGCACGGAATAACGGTTTTCCCGCACCCCGGTGTTTTTTTGTTTCCGCTGGCGGCAAGGGATATTTGTGTTATACGGTTGGTATTGCGACTTTTTGACGACACCAGTCAATCAGTTTTTGATTAGTACGTTCATACCGCTCGTGACTTTTCTCGGGCAGCAGACGAGAAACGGCCTTTTTGGCATATTGTTGTACTTCGGGAGGGGTACACATACATTCTTTGCTGTCACTCACTTTAACAATTTTTGTTAATAATTAAAAAAAAATATGACAGATGATTTAAATTTTAAAAATCTAGTAGGTAGTTACAGAAGATAGATCATGTTACCAACCCACCATTAAAAAAAAACTAAGTTATTTATTTTTATTTCGATATTCGTTACAAAAAATATTGTACCTGACTCTTTCGGAAAGAATTTTCCAGCATGAACACTAAATGCAAAGTGCTCATGCGGAAAAATTCAGTTTCCGAACTTGTTAGATAAATAACTATTACATACTTAAAAATTGTATAATAATTTTCATGACAAGTTTAACATGACTTTTACCTAGAAATGCCAATGTTTTCCTAGAGCTTCAAACAAGTTTTCCACATTGATATTTTACTCCACAAACTATTTGGAGTAAAAGTAGCCGCTCCTAACAAATAACGGAGTAAAATCTCTTCAGTAACAGCGTCAATTCACCTTTTTTTCTTCCATTTAATAAATTCTTTATATTATTTTTCGTATCTTGAATCGCTGCAGCCGCTTCATCGAGAAATTCTTGATAAAATTTAGAACGAACGCTTGCATAATTTTTACTTTCCATATTTTAAATTAACTTTTGTTCTTGTAAACAGAAACGAAAGCACACTCCGAAAGCTACCCGCGCCAAATTTGTCATTATGATTATTAATAATTCCTCCAATTTAATTAATTCTTTTGAATTGCGGAAACTATGAAACGACATGCGGCTGATATGCATATAATAGACTCGGATAATTTAGAGCCTCGGCTGTCGCCTAGGTCGTGAACTTATCCTCTACGGATCTTTTTAAAAATTATTATTATTTATATTATTAATATTATTTATTAATTCGCCAAACTTTTTCCGAAAGTGAAAGCATTCAACAATAGCAATTAAAATGTCTGGCAGTCTGTTCATTATTTCTGGAACCACGTTGATGTAACCTGTCTCAGAGCGCATATTTTTTAATTCTCACCTTTGTATTTTAATTTAGATTTCAAGATATTGTGTATTTATACCTCCGCTTTCATAACATCATAAACTATAACAAAAATAGACGCGGCGGCAGTTAACCAACAATTTATTATCTTTCTTTGTGTAATTTTTAAACTTGGGAAATTTAAGACATAAAAACTAACGAGCAGATTACAGATTGAACGGTGTTTATTTCAAAGAGCTGTAAAACTATATGTTATTTACGCAAAACCGCGAATTTCTACGTTTATCGAAATGACGATGAAAAAGAAGAGGTTTATGTGAACTTCACGGTGATAGTGTTTGATAAGGAAGGATATGAATGGTCATTAATTTTGTAAAATTACATTTCGTGACTTCTCGTTTTGAACGTGGAAAAACTAGAACGGTTTAAATTAACCTTAATGAGTATAAAATACCGCGTATTATCTTGACACTGATATTTACTTACTGCGAAATAACATTACGTGCAGTTCGGAAAATATATAATTATTGACATGTAGGGAAAACGGGAACATGTTGGACTAAGGAACGCTTTCCTTTAATCCAAATTCCTTTCATGATCTTTTTCTCACCTCCCCGAACGTCGTTTATTAAAATCTTCGTGACGATTACTCTTCCTCAAATTCATATCGTGCCAAGATGCATAATTTGTTTGACCTTTATTAGCAAAGTGCCTGGTAACCTAAATTGAACTTGGTATAACTGACCTACAACGTGGGGGGCGCGGTCCAGACCGGATATTCAGTGAATACTTCCGTTATAAAACATTTTGTTTTCGTGATTACACACCTTCATCGATGAGCTTATAAATTGCCATAGTAAATATACAGGTGTTGGTGATCGTGTGTATTATTACATGAGTGATTTTCATAATAGAAAATATTGTTTTCAAGGTCGGTGTCGTTGTTACACCTGTTTTGATTGTAGAATGGAAATGTGACTTTTCAATGAGAATTTTATTTTCTTACGTGGTGTGGCATTTATGATGTATTTCGTTACATTGTGACACTGGTTTTTACGATAATTTTCTCTTTGCTCTTGAGTGGAAAAAGTAGATGGCTCCTCCTGCTGTTACTGTGGCAATAAAGAGAACAGAAAAAGTCACTTCATTTTGTGGGAATGTTCGGAAGTAAAAAGATGACAAATCTGGGGTTTTTGAGTGCTTTTAGAAGGAGTTTTAGTTTTTGTGAGGTGGGTCAAAGACGGGGGGTCTCCAAGCTCACCTACATAACGAAAAGCTGTCATTACATTTCTTAACTTCAAGATTTAGATCACGAGAAATTATATCAGATTGTGATTTTAGATCATTAGATTTGGCTGTCGTTGTTACCAAAGAATTCAGATTTGGCACATTTTTAGGAAAGGTATCTTCCAAATATCATATGTATTCCAAATTTTCTCCGCAAAAGAGCAAACAACGGAAGCTCTAAAAACACAACGAATTCAGCTTTGAATTTGAATCGATCCACAAAATATTTAAATAACGACATTTTCTACAAGCCAAAAATTAAAACGAACTCACGAAACCAATGCCAGCTTTCCCTTTTTCATGGTTTTGACAACAAGATTTAAGTCGAGGAATTTATCCGAAATAGTTTTGATAAAGTTTAGATAACCTTGAAAAGAATTTTCCTAATCTCACGATTGTTTTAAATCCACAAATATTTGTACCAGTGATAGTTGATAAAAGAAAAATCGAAATCTGACCCTCATGCTCGGACGAGCCCAAAAACGAATTACAGGGGTCCAAATCGTTTTATTAAATTACGTAAAATAAATGAACGAAGAGACAAAGAAAAAACAGCCAGAGGCGAATAATGGGGCGCCTATAACAGAATTAGAAACCATAAAAGTGTCACAAGTCTCCTTTATGTTTTTAATTGAAGTTTCCATTTAAGTACTGTCTTACGGATGTCAACGCAATCTTCGAAGCAGTGCCATTAAAACACCGTAGAAAAAACATCGGCTCCAATTAATTAATAACAAATAAATTTCAGAAGATGAAAACTTAATAGCTCATATTAAAAAAAACTACTGTGGTAATTACGCCCATGCTGTATCAACGTGTTTAGAATATAAATTGATAATTATAACAAACAAAAAGTCCATTAGTACCTAATTTTTAATGAACGTTAACAGCTCAGGCGTGATAAATTCAAGCTGAATAAATCTTGATCGATCAGGATTCAACTACGCCGCATTAATTACTTTGATTAATAAAAATCACATTTTTTTCTTAATCTTGTTAATTTTGTCGAGGAGTGTATTTCGTGCTCGTTTACAGATGCATTTAACCGTCTTGAAGCTCTCAACTTCCTTGTCGCTCCATCTGGTTTCCTAAAGGGGTTGGGGCGCCACCTCGTTCTCAGTTCGTATCAGACATCTGCATGGGTGTTCTCGTGTTCATCAAAAAGAACATGTGTAGGAGCTTTACATACGTGTGCCGCATTGCTTCCCTTTCTCGTGGCCGTTAGCACGTGTTTTCTTCCTCTTTCGTCGCACACCTTTACTCAGTGATTCTTGCAATGTCAACGGCACCGAAGGCTGAGATAAGGAAGGGTTTGGGGGCGGTTGTGGTGGTGAAAATACAGCATATTTTGATTTATGTGGTTTATACCTATGTGTATAAACGAATTATAGGTGAAATGAGATGCGGATTTAATGGATCAAGTATTAAACTAAGAGAGGTCAGGGCCGGAGTCGCGGAATTTGGGCTAGGTCATCTTGATCACTACACAAAATTATTTTTTGCTAATTTTACAGTGAGGTTCGTTTATGAAAAGAACGACTACTTGCCAATTTAATTACACTAAGAAAAGTAATAAACTTCGTAATTACCTACTTAGACTACCTACATAAAAAATGGTACAATAGAATGTACTAACGATTTTTACAACAAAAAGAGTTATTGCTTAACAAGAAATTCCATTAAAGGAAAACTGGTCAATAAAATAATGAAAATGAATTTCTTCTACGTTTAAAAACAAATTGTTCAAGACTATTCAGAAATACTCTTTCCGTATTTTCAAAATGTTTGTGTAATATTTACTAATTTTTTTTTGCAATTTAAAACTTTGAACCTTTAATTCTTTTTTATTTTACTTAGAAATATTAAATTTGTACATTTTTTTAACCATGTTTACAAAATAAATCAAAAAGGATTTATATTTTCGAAATGTAGGTTACAAAAAAATCTGTTTTTATCCAAAAAAAAAGAAAGGTTTTTGAAAAATTTTGTGTTTTTTTATATCAATTTTAAGTTAGTAGGTTTTTCGAAGCCCAAAAAGGCTTGTGGATAGAAGTAGATTTATTTTAAAAATTTTGAAGTGTTATGATGTGTTGTTTTAATTTTATCAGTTTTTTTTTTATAAATTTTCAACGATTTTAGGATGTGGTTTAAAATCGCCGATACACTTTTAAAACTTTGGCAAAATCTCGAAAATTTCCTTATTATCAAGTGTCAAGTTTCCAGAAGCTACAAAGAAGGAATTAATCCTCGTCTCATGTCAGTGATGCGACAATAATGATTAGAGAGTAATCTCGGAAGTCTGGAACGTCTTCTGAATCGGATTAAGTTTACGTTAGGATAATTCGGTATTAACCGTTTCTGAATGAAAGCGACAGCCACCGAGTTTCCCAATAGTTTTCAAAACAACACCTAAAATAAACCGAGAACTTTTCAAACCAAATTAATTCGTCACTTCCTCTGACTGTATCTTTTCCCGATCCATGCCGTCCCCGTCGCCGCCGCCACCAGTTGCATCCGACCTGCGCAAATAAATTTTTCTCCAATGGTCAGTTCTTGTTAGCCATCAGCTTGCAACGGTGTGAAATTTAGGCACACCCAGAACCTTCTCCGAACGCTCCCCCTGAACCGGTCCTGCAATTAGCGTTGTCTTGGCACCCAGCGTTTGATCGTTGCCGTTCCAGCGTTGCAAAGGCTAAGAACAGCAACTGGAGTCAGTGACTCGACGGCATCTGCGAGACTTCGGCGCGGTTTCCGCCACATCCCGCGTCCAAGAGCGTCGGGACGCTCAGTGGCGGCGTCGATAGAGTGTGAAACGGGCGTCATTTCCGGCTCACTTTTGTTTGTTGGCGTGAGAATTGAGTGCGGTGTTTCCGGCCTCTTCCGGCGCAAGACTTTGATGGATATTGTGTACATTTTCTTCGGAGCGACTGGTAAACTTTAGGTTTATTAGGATAATTTAGGTAGTTAACTTAATGTGTAAACAGTGATGTTTGTGGTGCTCACTTCACCTAAATTGGGCCCTCCGGTGTGGTAATTACTAATTACCGATCGGTAAAACGGTGGAAATAATTCCAAAAGCTTTTTTCTCATTTATTTTGACATATTTTTGGGAATCAATGTTGTTTTTGTTGACAAATCCAACACGATAAGATAACGTTTGACACCATTGAAAATTATATCAATATTAAAATTTGTTTAGATCTCATTAGAAGTGTACGTGCTAAATGACACTCGCTTTATTCATTCTTGACACTCGTTGAAATTATTAAATTGAGTCCCCCGATTAAATTAAATCAGCTATTGTTGTTTTTGTTTTCCAATTTAAATGAACACATCTGCGTGCAGACAACCGATTATTTTTTAGTAACGAGTGGTTGGTTGCTTTGAATGGATTTCAATGACTTAATGTGGTCCTGATTAAACTGTGACTAAAGATTAAAATATTACGTCGCCATAAATAGAATGGGATTAAATTAAAAAAAAAAAAAAAACATTTGAGAGGTATCTGATAAAAAATTGGAGCACAATGATTTTATTTTATATTGAAAAATTGCTTTTATCTTTTCTTATCAGGTGAACGCAATTCTACATTCCTAAATAAATAAAATAACCTAAAAATTATCTTTATATTATGGGATGATGATAACAGTTTTACAACGTACAATACTAAAATCTGAAACCGGATATAAAGGAATATTTTTTTAAGAAAGGGCCACGAGCTTCTTTTGGAAACTGAAAGAGCTCAATAGCTTTCATTCGTTCAGAAGTTTTTCTATTTTTTGATTTTAATTTTTTGGAGTTCTATTAATAAAAATGCGTTTTCACATGAAGGAACAGTGTTAATAATTTAAGCAACAGCCTTGGAACATCCTTTATTTTTGGAGGAGACTGAGTATTCAACGTAGCAATTCTTATTTATTTCTAAGATAATCCCACCTAACATATTACTATAATTTTTAACAACAAAACTTGTAACTTAATCCTTCAAACAGTATAATTATTAAAATGTCTTCCAACAAAAATTTGAATTCCCCGGTGACATCTAACCTCTCCATCCGAATCTTAGAGTCATAGGTCAAGTCCTGTATTTTCCATGATTTACTCAAATTTACATTCCATCGATCTTCAGAAAATTCCAGAACCCCTCCCAACGGAAACTTTCAAGGAGACCACGTAATTGTCTTAAATATCAGCCCCCCGAGGCCACAACTGCTTGGTATTGTTCCCCAAAGGAACAGCGCAAAATCCATATAATTCAACCATGCATTAATTCAAAAAAATGTAATTGAATTGATGGTTTCTCTACAGGTGTGTTTGATCTCTTATTTACACCGACATTTTGGACAGGCTCGAAATAGTTGTAACATCAATTATTCATTTCGTTCATAAATTCAGCGTGGCTTGGGAATAATGCCAATTTGTTTCTACATTTACATAATGAATATGAAAGTCGCTGTGACTACACGAAATTTGATCAATATCGTGGGTTGGGGCTGTGTCGAAATAATTTCTTCTGATTCAACATTTATTAAATGGGCCGAATTCCGTGTACAATGTGGTCATGAAGAATCACTTTTTCAATGTTGAAAGCGACCTTGAAGGTACGACACCTACAATTTCAGGAAAGATGGACCCCAACCTGCGAGGTTAACAACTCTTAAATATTCCAAATAAACGAATCATGCTAAATCATCTTGTAACGATGCGTTGTGAAAGGTCCTAAAAAAGCAAAGGACTGTGTTAATGTAAAGTGACATCTCTTGTATATTTATTTTATTTAATCAGGCTGAATATTTTAATCTTTTTTGTCAGTCCGCGCAAAGCAATTTACAATTCGCAAGACGTTCAATTAGGGGCAATTGAAGAGTCCGAGCACGTGTTCCAAGACTAGAATTACAATTAAACGATTTACATGTTTTAAATAGGTGACATGTATAGCAAATTTGAGTGATGATGGTGCAACTGAACCGAAACACAATCCAAAATTTCCCATTTTCTGCCGCTACGATTCAATAAAACTAATTTCCACTACCTCAATATTTAAATGTCGGAAGTAGTCGATTTGTGGATGCCAGCACCCTCTGAATGGAAATTATCCCAGCTTAATGGCTGTAAATGCTTCTGTTATCTTCAAATCTAAGCGCTGCATGAATGTGGCTTTGAATCGTACGTAATCGCTCCATTTAGAACGCCGCAAGTCATTTTTCTCATGATTTAGAAACACTTCTTGTCCCCAATTGCGAATAATTTTTGAACCCAAGGCGCCACATAAATCTCTCGTTTTATTTGCTCTTCTATCGATAATTTTCCTCCGTATAGAGCATTAATCTCGGATTAGTGAGGATGTAAACGGTATCGCCGCCTCCACGTTCTTGTTTGATTTTCATGAATTTGTCTGGTTTGCTGGATAAGTAATAAATCATGTGAGCTTTTTTTAAAACATTAAAGTCTATAAATATATGGAGGGGGGTTGTGATTTTAAACAGTGAACTGCATTCCAAGGAGAGTGTAAACACTTAAAACGCGAAGGAAGTTTCTAAGTGTTTAAAAGGCTAAAAGGGTTCACATTCTTTAGCTTCCACTCCTTGATTTCTTCCTTGCGTTTGGACTGGTTTAATTTACGAGTGCCAGGTAGTTGTTGGATCGGAGTATGTAATTCTGCGGTTTGTTGGGGCAAAGCTGTGAGTAATTGAAATTTATAAGAAGAAATTGCTTGTAAATTAGATTGAAGCTGCTGGTAAAAACGACACAAATAAATTGGATCCAAACAATATAAGCTGTCTTTTATCAGATCATCTATTTATTTCTGAGCTAAAAAAAAAACAGAGGAAATTTCTTTCTTACATAACAAAAATTTAATATTTCGTCAATGTTGTTAACACTACATTTTTCAAAATCAACAAACGTTTGATTATTTTTAGGTGTTTAAACATACCAAAGTTTTGAAGGATTGAGATATTTTTAGTACCTGAGTAAATGAAATCGTAAGCATTTATAATTTTGAAATAGTCTAAAATAAACAATATTGTCAGCGCACAATTATTTTTGAATACCGGGAACTATTTATGCATCGATATCTATACTATTGTTTTCAAATTGTTCTTGGGTCAAACAATATTTTGAAGAAAAAAAATTCTGGTTAAAATTTGATACCCCAAAGTAAGAATTAAAAAAACAAAAAATTTCATACGGCGTAAATTTGATACTTTAAAAACGCGGACTAAAATATCTTTTATCTTTTTAAAAATTTAAAAAAACTTTATTTTTTTTATTATATAAATAATAGCATTGGACTAAATTATCATCTAAAACCATATTTTGTATGTATTTTAGTTCCTCTTGTCATTTTTTTTGTTGTCTTAAATTTTTTCCAGAACAAACATTTTTATGGATAACTGTAAAATGTAATCAAAAATCTCCACACGAAACGATAGCGAGTAACATTTTTCGGGGCATTTTTCAGTTCTTTTTTTGTTAAATCTAATTTTGAAATTTTAGGATTACAAGTTTTCATTTCATGTTGCCAAGATTTTAAAACAAAATTAATTCTAATCATTTATTTTTGGGCCTTCGTTCTAAAATAACACAAATTACATTCGTCTAAATCCGCTTGAAACCGACCGTTTCGCGGCCTAGACCTGCAAAATGCACGGCCAACTACAGAACACAGATTTTGAATCGTTTGAGATTTGACATGCGTCGGCCGTATGCTCTGCCAGCGCCTGCGACGTTCGATATTCGATACATACGATCGATGTTGATAGAAGAATATATCAAATAATTTCTCGGCAGCTTCCGTAATGTGCACTGGTGTTTCCATTTTGTAAATCGTAATTATTTGTCAATGTCAAAAACTAACACTTACTTGATTCTTAATTTTATTGACATTTATACGAAAATATTACTTTTAACAAATTTAATCAATTGTCAGCCCAAAAAATAGTGTGTATCACACAGCCAGAAACTTATTTTGCAACAATTCGCTATTGCAGGCTGCGGCCTTCGGCCTTAGCCTGCAAACTACGCTCATAGTTGCAAAAGGTCAGTTTCTGGCCTAGTGATACAAATAACTATTTCCATAGCTATTTTTTTCAGTAGTTGCCTTTTTTTTGTGGCCGAATTTTCGTAGAAAGTTTTAGCAGAATTTTTTGGTATTTTGTTTTAAAATTCAACATTTAAATTTCCTAAAATTTTACTAATTATCTTTAATTCAATTTTTTGTCTTTAGAATATTGATTTTCAAATTTTGTTATAGTTTTTATTCTTGAAACATGTTTCAAAATTTCGAATACCGTAAGTTTTTTCCATAATTTTTCGTATATCCTAAATTTTTTCCATAATTTTTCGAATACCGTAATTTTTTTCCATAATTTTTCTAATATGTTAAACATTAGAAATGTAGCTCTATTTCTTTTCATAAATTCAGTGAATTTCTCGTCTAGTTTTTTTGAATTTTTTGAATTTCTCGTATTTAAAAATTTCGGAATTTTCAAAATTTTAAATTTTTTATTGTTACGAAATATGCACTAACAGATATATATTTTAAAATTATGCTGGAAAAATTTTTGATACTATTTTTTGGTGGATAAAGCTTCAACAAAGTTTCAGTTTCACTTCTGAATATTTTATAAATGAACAAAAAAAAGCTTTTGAAGGTAGTTCCGAAACCACGAATTTTTTTGTGATTTTAGTTTCTTTAGTGTGAGTATTTTGAACTTTGATTTGAGTTGAAATCATGCGCGATAATCTAATTTGCAGAAAGATATTCTTGCACGTGCTAATTTCAAAGAATAACAGCTTCCAGCAAAACAACAATAAAAGTTCCGGTCTCTAAAACCGGATTACTCCGAACAACGCAGAGACAGCGGAACCAATTTGTTTCATATGACAGTTCCATGTCAAATCACGATTACAAGATTTTCCATGGCTCACACCTATACTTGGAATAAATCATAAAAATGCCCATAAACTTAGCGATTACTTATGCATGCAAAGTGGCGATTGCAAAATCCCAAAAAGAGCGGTGACGTAAACCCTTATTTGCCATTCTAAACAACACAGAACTGGTCAGACCTTCTACAATAAATCACCTGAACCAGTGTTTCAAAAACGAAAAATGCACCAACGTAATTTGGCAAAGTGTGAACGCTCCATTAATCTATTTATAATGATTTTTGTTTATTCGCAATGATGCTCTTGCGCTGCATTGAGTCGAGCCTTGGGGGTTTATGGCGTGGCAGTAATGGATGCGGTAGGGCAATATAAAAATATTCTCATGCATGTGTGGGTTCATAAATTATCGTCGAGGATATTGCTCGCAAATCGAAGGATATCGTGTTACTCGCAGCATGTTGAGGAGCACTGCTCACATGTCCGCGACGTCAAGAGCTCGAAAAATTCGCTACCAATTAGTGTTAGTGTTGGCAATAAGCTCGTACCATCAAGATCGCTCGTGAACATAAAAAAAAACCGTAAGGGTTGATCACCCTTAATCCGCGTTAACCAAACTACCATTATTTTATCGCGTAAAATAGTGTCTAGTTCCCCCAACATGACGTTACATTTTGACAGACGAGATTTGTTCTACACATATTGGACGGGGGTAAGTAAACATTGGGGTTCAGTAAAGTGTTAATTACAACAGAAGTCTAGTGCCAGACATGAAATATTTTTGGAAGTCGTAAACTTACTCTCATTGACAATTACCGCTCCTTTAAATTCAGATAACAACGCCCGCCTGTTTAATCACCATTCAATTAAAATTAAACGTAACATTTTATTGCTTATAATACAATACCATTGAAATAATTGCTGTGATTTAATATGACAGCAGCATCGATGAGTAATGTGAATTATTTAAATGTACAGAGTTTGCTTTTTAAAATGGATAATTTTAATGTCAGCGAGATGGTACGACGATTAATGTTGGCACAGTGATTTTTCTTTGATCGCCGACGCCGAATCAGCGGTTTACACGAAGTTTTTTGCTTATTGTTTCAAAGTTGCTGTGATTTAGATGGCGAGGAATTTTGTTCCGCCGGGAAATGTGAGAAGTTACATAGGTCACATTTAAATGATTGAGAAAGAGAATTCATGGAAAATGTCAATGAAGAGTTAAGGTATTTCCATCATTTCTCAATGCTGATAAACTATTTATTACAGAAACCTCAACAATATGCGCGGTTTCGACAGGTTTCCACCTGAAAGTTTAAAAATTAAGCTTCATTTTTAAGGGGATTGTTTTAGGGTAGGTGCAACATGTTTACAATTTTTTAGGCACATTGTCTTGTATGGTATATAATTTAAATATACTTCTTTTGAGACGGATTATCAAATTTTATAAAATCTCTACCAAAATCTAGTTTATAATTTGTTTGATAAAATGAAAATTTTAGATGTTTTGCAAGTTATAGCTTTCTCGTTAGAAAGTATTATTTTTGTTATTAACTGTTTGGCCTTCAGATGATATACACTCTCGTGGAAAAAGACTCATTTAGAATGCTCAGCTTGATACTAAGTAAAAAAAAAACTAATGCGGCTGAAAACTATGTTTACAGGAGGGAAAAGAATAAATTATTCTATAAAAAAACAATTATCGAATACGACGAAAATTGCTGATTATTATTATTACACAGCAGACAAAGATATGACAGGACGTAGTATAGAAAAATATACATAAAACACATTGAAAGTGTAAAAAGAAAATTTCATTACAATAAAGAAAAAAAACAGAAACAAAAAAGAAAACCGCGGCTTCAGGTTAACCAAATTTAATATAGGCGGGGAAGATTTTATCGAAAAGCGAAATGAATTATTGATATGTTTAAAAAAAGAAAAATTAACAACGTAGAAAGAGAAACTCGGACAAAATTATTAAGTGGAATGAAGAAAAAAGATACAGATTGACTGCATCTAATTTTGGCTCGGTTCACAAATTATGGAAGACAACAGAACCCAAAAAACTTTCTAAAAATCTTTTTACATCTAAATTTCAAACAAGTGCAGTAGTGTCAAAATGAGAGAACTGCAAAATTTGAATTTGAAAAACAATTTCGTGCGGTATCCGATTGTGGACTTTTTATTGGTAAAGACAACTGCTTGCTACGTGCTAGTCCTAGTGGAATAATAGACCATAATTAAATTCTATTGCTGTCATGATTTGTAAATTTTACTCTTTTTTTTAACAGAATATTCGAAATTTTGAAGAACGTAAGAATTTCTATGAAGTATCATTTTGAATTTTAGAATTATTATTCAGTCATTTTTAGTTTTCAAGTTTTTTATGTCTTTACAGCTTCAGTATGATTTCCGAATTATATTTTTTATACATATATTAGACAATTTTAGGATTTTTCTTCAGAATATTAATGTGTAAAATTTTTCATAATTTTTAGAATTTCAATATTTTTTTTCTTCGGATTTCAAAAAATCTATTGTTTAAGATTTTTTGTAATTTTTAAAACTCTTATGTTTTTTGACCTGTTTAGAAGTTTTATAATATTCAATTACAATTTTTAGTGTAGTCAAATTTGGAGAAAACTCAATATCATTATAATTTTTTCCAGTTAAAAATTTCATTATTTTTTTTAACTTTTTGTAATTTGTAATTTGTAATTTATTCATTGTCTTTAGAATTTCTATGATCTCTGGAATATGTAATTTTTTAAATAAAAAAAAAATGAAATTGCTAAAGATTTTTTTGTTATTATCAGAAATTTTATATTTCCTCAGTTTCTTCGAACTTTCAGAAAGAATTGTGATATGTTCAGGAAACACCGACTTATATTTTTTTACACTTTTATGTTTGTGAGCATCTATTATGTCTATTGCTCAAGGCGTTTTTTGTCATTTTTAGGATTTTTACCTACCTTATAAGAAATAATAAAAAATTCAAAATTTTGAGTTTTGAGAAATTTATCATTTTCAGGGTTAACTATTTTAGATTCTCGCATTATTTTAAGAATTTTAATTTTATTAGCGCTAGTTATTAATTTGCCTATAATTGCGGATTCAAAATGACTCCTAATTTTGAGAAGCAATGTTCTCAAAATTGAGACATTTTATTATGAAACAATAGCGCGTTTACGTTGTTAGTAATTTCCTTTATTGTCAAAGTTCTTAAAATTTTAATTGTAATATTTGTTTTTTACCTAATCCACTCAAAACAATCGTAATAAAACCCACAAGATCAAAGATGTCTTTCGCCAATAACATCTAACTTTTTCAGATATTTCGCATTGCTCCCTTTTTTTTACACAGCAATGCAAATATTGCTTATTCACAACTACAGATAGATCTGCCAAATTTAAATGACCCGCCCATTTCCTGCTGCGAAAGACCTTAAAAATTTCGATAGTTTACACAAATTCGTGATCTCGAGTTATTTAATCTCCGCGAGGCTTAAACCGGGACAAAATATTAATTGATTTTCTGAAAGCTCTCGGAGGCGCCGGGTAATAATTTTGAAAGGTTATAAAGTGTGTCTTTGACACCAACCAGCAGTTTTAATAAAGTCGTCAAAAATTCATCTGTCACATCATAACTCAGCGCCTTTTTTAATTGACACAAAATTATATTTTCGCCACCCAGCAATGAATGCGTCTTTATATTCCTCCATCGAATGTAGCTTTCATAAAAATATCCGAGTGAGAGTAATAAAGAAGCCAGCTACTGATCGACATATAATTGAAAAGTTAATTGCTTTGAAGCATTTTACAGTTGTTTTATTCGTTCTTAATCGTCTCTTCGTTTGTCTAAAAACTCATTTTCGTGGAATGATCAACAACATTCTTTTATAATTAAACTTCGCCAGGCAACGCTCGACACGTAGGTAATAATTATAACCCGCTTTTATAAATATATTCTCAAATACCCGCTAATAAACGTCCGCCATCACATGCTAATACCCACAATTAACAATTCTTCGAATTTACGATGTGTCAAAACCCGTAGACAGCTCACGAAATTGAAATAAACCACCTTTCCACCCTTGAAACTGAAAGTAATTTGAATACATTTGCAATTTCCTCTGATCACAAATTCATAGCTTTTTCATGAAAGCGCGGGATGCTGTGTTTTCACGTCGTCATAGTGACGAATTGACCAAAGAGAAGACAAAACCGTGTCGTCGGCCCTCGCTGAGAGTCACCCTTTGGTAAAAAAAGTGTTGATGTTGGGGGCGAAAATAGCCGAACGGTTGCGGAAGATCCGGGAACACGAGATTGGGGAGATTCTAGGAGAGGGGGTGACTCCGGGATGCAGACAGCGGGCGTGTCTCGCACCGCAATACTGAAGTTTTAACCGGAGTTTATTTGTGAACAATAATTACAAGTTTTGTGAGTAATTCGACTGAAAGTGATGGACTGTGATGCTATTGTGATATAAACGACTTAGATTTTTTTGCTCCATTTTTAACATGTCGGTTAAGAAGACTAAGTTAGAAACGCCAGTAAGTTGCTGCTGTCAGTGCAGGAAAAACTCGGATGCTGGCTTGGAACAAGTTACTGCGAAATTACTCTACCGTATCGCATTTACAATTTGGCACGTGGCCTTTCATATTGAAAACGAACAGGTTGGTTTGATTGCATTGATTCCCGCCAATGCGGACGTTGATTGTCGTATTGTCACGATGCGGCGATTAGCGTCTATATTACGAAGGGGAGGAAAAAGTTGCATGAATCGAAGACAAAAGGAATTCACGATAATCCTAACAGTAAAATAACATAAACGAAGTCTTGTGCTTGGATTTTTTTCGGTCATCTCTTAAAAAAAAATTACAGAAATTGCGAATAAAAGCTGGAACTTTGGGTAAACGTGTTACAAAGTTTGCGAAAGTTTTCTAACAAAGTCTAAAAGTTGGCGTTTTTGGTTGTGGCACATTTTGAGGGAAACACAGGAAACATGTATTTCGTCACATCTACCAAAATGTTTTGCAACTTATTACGATTATTAGTTCATTTACTTTTTTAAGTGCAAATACTTTCAGTTATATCATTGTTTAATTTAAAATATGTAGCAGCAATCGTGAGTTAAAATTACAAGTTCCTTGACCGTCAATTCCATGCTTACTTCTGCTCATTACTTCTGTATTTAATGAGTTAACAACTCAAACTAAAAAGCGGGCTTTTGTTTCAAGCTTTTTTCCCAGCGCAACAATGTCAAACTTACAGGAACACAACTAATAACTTAGTCCCTCTATTTCTGCTTGTCTACTCACAGTCATTTTATTTGATTAACGTTGACATTATTGCCGCAAACTAAAATAGAACAGAGCTTGAGGGTAACACGTTCCTACATCGCAACCAATTACCTGAAGGTGTCTTTCACAATTCCGGAACGTTATCAGTGCTGTTTACAAATGAGTACATGCAAATGGGGGCTATTACTTAGAGATATCGGTTGAAATATCAATAAAAAAAGTGCTGCAAGTCTAAGAATTCGAGTTGTGAAAACAAACCTGAAGACCTATTTTTGGACTAATTATGAAGCTAAATTCAAACGATAGTTGCGGCGTGTAGCGGTTAATAAAACATGAACCTGGTCGTTAACATTCAAAATAATGACTACAGATTGCAGATCTGTGTTATTTAATTTGTGTGTGCACTTGAAATGATGACCCAGCAATGATTTGGCAACGCACGGCTTCGTATCTGGAAAGTTTATCAAATTCCATCAGACTGCCTGAGTCATCTTTAAGAAAATTTTAATGAAACTTTGCCGTTCTGTCCGACGTCTGATGGCTATTTTAAGAAAGATGAGACCTTCGAATTCTTCAAGTCTGGAATTAGTGTGTGCTACTGGCATAGTTATCACCGTTTTTAACAATTCTCAAATAATTTGTTAAACTAATCATAATCTGATTTTTCGTCTGTTTTATAGTGTCAAACGGAGACACTCCTAACGCAATGTTTTTCCAGCAATTAACGATCCCAAGTATTTACCTTGTACTTGTTTATTCTTGGCTCGGTTTGGAGGTTTTTCAGAAATTATGAAGGATAATTTACGATCCATTTTAATTTACACCTCATCTCAGTAAGTGAATTTACTTTTACAGCTTCGCACAACGTTGAATTTCTCTCAAAGAATCCATTCTAATTGAAATCCAAATTCCAAGACCTCCTCGTTTTACCCTCCCACTGCCAGCAAGTAAAAAGCTCGAACTGCACTAACTCGCTGTTGGCTTTCGTAATCACGTTTTACCACACGATTATCTCTGTGCGTGTATTAATTATTTTAATTTCCCGAAGATCAAAGCGTTTTCATAAAAGGAAAGAGCTTGCAAGTTGATGAAGTGTTAAATTATAGTTAACTGCAATAAGCTCGCACTTGACTTCGTACGATTGCATTTAATAGCATTGAACTTTCCGACAATCGATCAACTAATGGTAGAAAAATCCATGGCGGCAGCATTCTCGGTCTCAATCTAAGATTATTTGTGTATGTAAATCTAGAGCTTTAAATATGCTAATGAATAAATGCCGCTTTTAGAGCGCAGTCGGCATCAAAACGATCATCACGACAAATATAAGTTTCTAGCCAAGTCGTTCGTAAAAAAACAAACTCGATGTTACTCCGCTTCTAAATCTTTATCTTTAGAGCTACAAGCGGCAATTTGGTTGTCGGTAATTATTACTGGAATCGCAAACCTTTCAACTTGAATTTCCGCTATCAATAAATTCGCGGCCAAACGGCGCCAGAATTTATCTTATTTACACACTTAACAGTAATTTTTTCCATTTTAAGCCGAATATTAACCGACGATTTTGTTACAGCACTCCCACGATGAACTGGCGAAAAACGGAACCGATATGAATAAGGTAAGGCACAAATAAAATTAACTTCCTTTAAAGTCGATTAAGCATAAATTAGAGCTCTTCATTTGGTTACGTAACCATTCGTGGTGCTTTTTGTTGCCGCTACCATCAATTTTGATTTATGGCTCAAAGTAGTAAAGTTTTTTCGTGATGATTAAAATTTCAAGGTTTGTTGCGGTTCAACCAAGCGAGACGTGAAAATAGGAACCAACAGAAAAAAGCAAATTTAATTAACAGGGTATTTAAGAAGAGCAAATTCTTTTGTAATTCCTGGTAAAAAGATTGGCAGGTGTGGCCGATCGTCCTTCAACAATTAAGTAGAGAATTGTGTCCTGTGAAGATAGTAATTAGTATAATTAAAAACTTAATTACTCTGACTTGCTTACCTCAGTATTTATAGTCAATTTAATAATAGAATCTTCTGTCACGAGATAAGCTAAAATTTTTTGTTTTTTGAGGTCTCGGGAAACACTAATTATCTTCATTTTTTATGATTCGGCTTATTAGCAACGTTTCGGATTAGGCACATCAGCAATTAACTTTTTCTATTTTGCGACTGGAGCGAGTATAATAATTTGCTACACTTCCTGCGTTTTGCATGTGAAATTAATTTTTCCGGTAATTTTCACGATAATGTATTCCTAACGATTGTAATTCAAATTGCACAATAAAAAATTAAATTAACCAAAATTTATCTGCTGGATTCCGAGAAAACTGTGTTCGGCAATTTATTAATTTATTCAAATTATCCATGTCAGGCAAAAATGTGGATTCCAATCTTGTTCTAAATTGGGTATAAATTTAAAAACAGATGACAACATGGCTAAATATATCAGCGAAATCTACATAAAACTAAAAGTCGCGACCTTTACGACAGTTTTTTTTTTGTAGCGCTGCTTTGATATGCAATTTCATTTAAATTTGGACTAATTTATAATAAAAACATGAAGCGATCGATGGCTCGATAAACGGACAATCTGAAACCATAAATAAAGTTGGATAGTGTGTTCCTTTATCGCAAGCAGTTTTTTTTTAATGGTTTGTAATAATTGGCGTAAAAAACAGTAGTTAACAGTGAAAATAGAAACAACGGTAAAGAGCTGATAAGTGACGTGGTGGGTTGCTTTCGTTAAAAAATTGGAATTTTAACTGAAAATCAACAGGTGTTTCTACGTTTTTCAGAACTGCGGAGTTTCTTTGGTGCTGAATTTCCATAATTTAAGGTCTGTGGGTTATTAATATGGTAGGAATTTTTTGTTATGTTAATTAATTATGATAGTCTGTCAGACGATTTTTTGGGTACTGAAGTAAAGTTGGGGAGTTCATGCGAAACAATTACTGCGCGAATTTTCTCAAATGCAAAATTTGTACGAAGCTTGCTAATTGTAGTCGATTGTTTTTAACGAACCTACCTAAATGGAAGTATGCATTACTCTTGCACTATTTAAAATAAAAAATAAAATGAATTACCCTAGCAGGGAAAAATGTAGAAATAGATTTTTTATAATTTTTTAAAAATTCTTGGATTTTTAGACATTAGTTTCTTTCTTAGGTTACGATATTTTCAGGCTCAGGTTTTTAGGCTTTCATTTATAGATTCCGTTTCTAAGATTTTTAAATACTTTGGGTCATTAGTCTGCTAGTTTTAAGTTCTTATATTTTTTGATTTTAAGATGGTCGTCAAGCTCAAGTTTTCAGACTCCCAAATTTCAAGCTCATCGAATCTCAGTTTTTTAGTTTTTACGATCTTCACGTCCCAAGCTTTCCATTTTCCTGTAGTTTAATAGTTAACTAAATTTGTCTAATTCTATTATTTCTAGATTTAAAAGTTGTTAGATTTGGTTTTTTAAGATTTTCAGATTCTTACGTTCTAACGTTTTTAAATTTCCAGATTTTTAGAATCTAAATTATTCAGATTTTTGCACTCTCAGATGCTGGATATTTACGGTTCTTAAGTTTTCACCTTACTATTTTCTGAGAATGTAAGGTTCTTAAATCTTTTTAAAAATTTTGTTATTCTTAGTCTCTTCTGATTAATTTAAAAAAAATGCATTCTTGAGCACCTACTTAGAATCGTGTGTTTCGAACTTTTAGATTTTTAGTTTATCAGGACCTGAGGTTATTAAATTCTGAAATTTCGAAATTTCTCTGGCTTTTTGCATTTCAGGATCTCAGCTTCCTCAAGCCACAGTTTTCAGGTTTTTAATATCTCGGTTTATCAAATTATTGGTCTCCTAGATTCACAGGTTTACGGGTTCTTAGATTCTCTCTTCTTTTCTCAGATTCTTAGATTCTCGATTCTTCAGATTTTCATGTTCTTGAAGTTTTAGATATTTGTTTAGATCCAAAAATTTTTCAAATGAGAATCAAAATTCCTTTCATACTCTCAGGCTAGCAAATTTAAGTATGAAAATTTATTGGATCAAAAACTTCGTGTTCCTAAGATCAAACAAAATATTTATTGTATAAAACCCGCACACCAAAATGTCAAATTATTAGCTGACGCGCGTTTCGGTAGCAAAGCTACCATCATCAGAGCGATAATTAGAACTGAGTTTTCTACAATAATGTTGTGTTTGTTAGCAAATTTAAATTTTCAGGTTCTTGCAATTTTAAGTTTTTCAATTCTTAGTTTTTTAGGTTTTTTAAGTTTTTCAGATTCTTTATTTTTAAATAAACTTAAGGGCACAAGTTATTAGTTTAATTGGCACTACAATAAATCAGACCAAGCTAGTGTCATTTAGTTAGAGTTGGTCCCATTTAGTCAAATAAAGTGCATTTTAATCAAAAACTCAAAAACGATAAATAAGTTTGTCTGTCCGACGGATATCAAATTTAATTTATTCTAATTAAAATTAATCCAGTCTGACACAAACTTCGGATCAATTACCAATCTTTAAAACAAAAATAAATTTTCTGAAACAAGTTTTCTAATGGGAACAAATTGATCGTTCAGTATGCAACAAAAGGAATATTTTTTGTACAGTAAAATAATAAGTGGTCAGTAAAAATGATAAATGCACAGTAAAAACTATGCAGGATCAGTTATTATAATAAATGCAGCATAAAATAATAGATGTTCAGTAAAAAAAATAAAAGATTGTAAAAAAAATGTTTCATAGAAAAATAGGCGCTTGATACAAATGATTAATGACTGGTAAAATGATCGCCCTATTGCAAAAATTAGAGCAATTTATAATAAACTACATGATTTTTTTTTTAATTATTTGTAATTGAATATTTAATTATGGTTTATTATTTTTACTGTGCAAATTAGTATTAAATACGGTGAACATTTATTTTTTTACTGTACACTTTATACTGAACAAACTTCAATAAAATACCATACATGTTTCACTTATCGCTTTCATTTTGTTACTATGCAAAATATAATAATAATATAATAATCGATCATTTCTAATTTTTTTTTAACTTGTAAAAACTAATTAAACACTAGTCTATTTTTTTTACTAGATAAAATCGAGTTGATTACTGAACGCTTTTTAACTACCCTTTTATAATTTATCTCTTGTACAAAAGTCAGGAAGCCGCTTTCATGTATTAAATTCATTGCACCTGAACCTATTTTAATTCTTAGAAAGCTGCATACAAAGTTTCCGCGAACTCATGCTTGAACTACATTTTACAAAATGAATTCAGCGTGAAACTATTATTCTATATTGTGAGTTCATCTAAAAAATTTCACTGTGACAGTAATTTATTTTAGTTTGAAAAATCTCTAACACGGAGGCAATGCATCAAAAACTTTTTGCTTTTGACTACAAAAAGTACACCGCCGTCGGTTTTTAGCTAGAATTTTCAGAAGAAAGATTGATTTCCACTTGAGAAATGGTCTTTTTGTCGCCGTCTAAATGACAGCAGCTCTTTGATATGTAAATGCTCTAGATTCCGGTATTTAATTATTTAATGGCTGTCCTCATAAGGTAAAATGTAACAGAACATCAATCTGATGGTTACGTTTTTAATTTTTTTATCTTTATTTTGTCAGTTTATCGAGATCGGCATCACATCTGAGTCGTGTATTTTTATACGTCAATCGCAAACATTCCACATTTTAAACTAAATATTTTTATCGATTTGTTGAAATGTCTGTTTATTTTTTATCATGATTGTTTATTCCAATCTTTATCAAATCCATTACGAAACCTTTATGTATTCAAAAAAAGCGGCATTTTCAGCGCGTAACCGCTTATATTAGCCATGACGTCAACTCCATGCAAAGATCGAATGCATTTGCATCTACTGAAAGCTTCACGCTACAAAAACGTGCTAAAAGGCATTTCATTACTCAAGACGCGATTCTAAATAAAAAAAATACACTATCCACTTTTTGCAGATGCTGACTTCAACATCTTACAATGGTGAAGCTCTTACAAGTCAACCGAGATCATCCAGAGGGAGTTCTTCCAGTGGCGGCATGGATTTAAGTTATGTGACAGAAAGGATTATCTCGGTCTGGTTTCCGTCTTCCACAAATTCGCATTCGTACAGGCAGGGACAAAGACAGGCGGCTCATATGTTGACGAGTAAACATGGAGATAATTATATGGTGAGTAGGAAACTAGGTGCTTCAAAGTTAGTTTTGGGAGATAAAACTGTTTGTCCGTCAAAGGACAAAGTTTCGGTGTCAGATGGAGTGTAGCTTGGAATTGGAGATGGCTCTAGAAGTCTGAGCTTTATGACACAAGTTTGTATTTCTAACTCGCTTCTATTTTTCGGAGGCTACTTTTGAATTCGGGCATCTTTTATCGATGAAATAGGACGTTGATCTGCTTGTTGAATTAGCCGACTGGAAGAACAGAGTTCATTGTTTTTTTAGAAGCAAAAAATGATGTAATTCAACTGAGATTTCGCAAAGAACTGTCGTTCCACCACGCCTCCAAATCATTTTCCCTTTTTTTCGCTCTTCAAATCTGAAGAATTTCTGCCTCTGCAACCGAGCGTGACACTGTCGCGGTCCAGCAATTCCAGAAGATCGCATCTTTTGTGTCGTAATTATGATTATGCAACGCCCTCGTAGTGATGCTCATAAATTTCTTGCGCTCCACTGTTCTTGTGCACAACAGGTTTATTCTTCATCGTTCGTCTTACTAAGTGGTATTAATTTGATACTCGTGAAGATTACATCAGATTTATTCACCACAGATTTTCTCCCGTTTAAAGTTACGTTCCTGGTCGAATTTCCTGGGAATAAAATTACGAACGTTTTGCAGGTATTTAATCTCACCGAGCCTAAACGAGCACTACGAAATGAGCACAAGCATGTTAAAGAAGTCGGTTGGGCGCAAAACTTGGCACCGCCGTTGGAGAAGCTTTGCAGTGTCTGCAAGGAAATTGACTCCTGGCTCTCCGGGGATCAACACAGGATTGCGGTATTACACGCTAGGTAAATATTTTACAAGTAACCTCTTAACCTTCGCCATAGACTATTTATTTGAGAGGTATCGCGACACCTGCAAGTTCTTTGTACAACTGGTCCTGCTGTTCTCTTGTCAACGCGAGACGTTTTAAAATTTTATGGTCAGAACGTCATAATAAACGTAGTTTATGTTGAGAGCGCTTTGTTAATTTCGTTTTGTTTTAATTTTTTATGTTGGTGTTGGAACATCCTAGGACGTGTAACTAGAGACGAGAAATTTATGTGCTTGGTGTGACTTTTTCTGGTGTCATTGCAGGAATAATTTGTAGCACGACATAATTGTGGTTGGAAATGTAACACGAATAAATCTAGTTTAAATTTTGCAATATTCACGAAAAACTGATTATGGGGCATTGTATTGTGGAATAAGGTAACTGGTAATGCAGCAATAATGCTATTTCTCCTTTTGTAGCGGTTTAGGTACAATATACTTAACAAACATCCAGAAGTGTTTACCAATCAGGAAGTTTACTGTTCGCGATTTTAATGTTACTGAAATGCAAATATCAAGAAACAGCATTTCTTAGCTTCTGTTGGAATTAGATGTGGTCACTTTTTGACTCGACCTTCTGAGACGCTTAAAAAGCAGTATTTACTACCACGTAAGAAGAAAAAGTTGAAGTTGAAGGTTATCGTCTATTTTGTTTTTCAAATGACATGAACTCATACACTTTGAATTTTTCAAGTTCCACCTTAAAACTGCATTTGTATTATTTTAATGGGTATATGAGTAAGTATGACCACGTTTCTTCTATAAAATGGACTTCTGAACTTTTCGGTAAATCGCAAAATATCTTATAAGTTTAAAAAAATATAACTATGCAAAAGTATGCAGTCAACACTTAAAAGGTTTTTCTTATTTTCTTGAATTTTCTTTCCTTGGATTCCTTGAAAAATTTTGATGCTTTGAATTTTTTATATCTATTTTTTTATTTTACATTCTTTATTTCGTTTTTTTTTTATGCTTGAATTTCTTCAGATTTTGACGTCCTCTGTAAGGCGTATTTCAAATTTTTAAACTTTTTTAAAGGTATTTTCTTAGTTGTTTGAATTCTTTGAAATCTTTAACCATAGAAAGTAGTAAATTCTTTTTGTGCTTTTACAATTTTTTGATTTTTTTTATAATTATAAAGCTATTCTTTTTAATATTCTTCTATATTTAGTCTTTTTAAATTTTCCCATGTAATTTTCTTCGATTGTCTAAGATATTTTAGTTTCTGTTTACTCTACCTAAGTATTTGGACTGGAAATTCTCAAAAAATTTTTAGACCATTCAATTCTTTATTTTTTTGTTTTTGAGTTTTTGAACTTTTTCTATTCGTTGAATTTTTTGGATTATTTTACTGATTTAGACATAAGCATAGGTTTTTTCATTTTTCTAGATTCTTTTATTTTTATTTTTTTTGTATTCTTGTATTTTTGTAGTATTTGCATCGGTAGATTCGTTACATACTTTATATTCTTTAATTATTTATGTTTATTTTTTTTAAATTTTTAAATTGTTCAGATTATTAATAAATTTTTCATATCTCGTTCAATTTCTCTAGGTTTTCCAGATTTGATAGACCTGCTACGTACTTGAATTTTTTTTAAATTTTTTTAAATTTTTTTAATATCCATTACATATGCAAAATGCTTCCAATTTTATCTGATTGTTAGTTGTAGATAAAACTATGCATTGTTTTAAAAATTGTTTAAGGTATAGAGAATAGGTATTCTATTTATAAAACACGAAGACAACATATAAAAAAATGCAAATATACAAAATAATAAATTATTTTTAGAAGTAATTGACACAATGCGCACTTTTTTTAAAACAGAAACAGGTTTTATAAAAAGTGCGCATTGTGTCAGAACTTCTAAAAATAATTTATTGTTTTGTATATTTGCATTTTCTAATAATAATTTAATTCTAAAAAAATCACACTTACAAAACTTGTAGAATTCTAAATTTCAGTGTGTAATAAATAATTTAAACTTTACCGTAAAATTAAACACGAAGAGTCTAAAAATAAAAAAATAACTTTTGTTTATTTCATAAATGGTTTAACTGCTTGAGAAAAAAAAACGAATAACCGATAAAATACAAAATTGTTTGTTAACTTCGTTCTCTAAAAAATCTACTAAATCCAACGAACAAATTTTTGCTTTTATAAGTTTAAAAACTGATTAATAATTTATCAATTGTGCCAAAAGTTCGAATTTTTATACAAGAAAAAACTCATTTTTTGGCAAAAGAATCAATAATAAAACTAAAATAGAAAATACATATAAAAGAAACTTAAAAAAACAGAACTATTATTTTTTCTAACAAGTTTGTGACCTAAATGAAATTTCTGCTATTAAATAAATTTAAACTATTTTTTCCCTTGGTTGTATTTCGGGCGTGAGTATTGAAAAAAAATAAAAATTTAAATTTTAACTCTCAAATGTTTAAAAAAGGCGAACATGGTCAAATAAAAAACTAGACCATGGAAATTTAAGTATCTTTGAAAAAGTTTAAAAAAAACAGGATTTATTCCTGCAATAAATCAGATTAAGTGCAAAATAAATAATTACATGTGTTAATTGGCAATGTAGTTACAAATAAACTAAAAATTTCTAATATAGAAATTATCTCCAGTTTCTCTTACTATGAGACACAACCACTTCTCTGTTTTTGGCACTAAAAGCAAACATGACAGAGTGAAAAGAGGAAGTTGTTACAAATTAGGAAATGAAGAAAGCTCCCGCAATTGCGAGAGAGTGACAAGTGACAATTTAAAACACACACATTCCACGGTTTACTAAAACAGTTAATAATAAACGAAATCTCATGGTTTCTTACTCTTAAAGATGGCGTCAGAATTTTCCCCGTAAATATTGACCTGCCTCATAACCACGTTGTGTGTAATTCATTGTTAGATTTTATTCCGAATTTGTCACGAATTGAACATCAGATAAACAGCACGACCAGCTTAGTCGCTCTACTAAGCACCTCTCAAATAATCACATTGACTCCATTTTAACGCTTTTCCTTACACCAGGGGCAATAAAGACAAACTCGGAGTCATCGTAGCAGCTTACATGCACTATTCAAGCATTTGTGGAAGTGCTGAACAAGCTTTAGACCGATTTTCAATGCGAAGATTCTTGGACGACAATGTAGGACCTCTTGCTTTGCCATCCAACAAAAGGTGTGTTCAACGACCATCGTGATTATGATTTTTCATCAATTACGTTACAGATACGTCGATTACTTCTCTGGCTTGTTATCTCATAATATTAAAATCAATGCTGCTCCTTTGTATCTCACCCACGTCACGGTGCTTGGAGCCCCATGTTTCCAAAGAGGAGGATGCAGAGCTTTTTTGAAGCTTTATGAAGGACAATCTCCTGTGTACACCTCAGGTGAGTTTTCACTGTAATTTAAAGTCTCATTAAAATTAGATGTGTTCTTTGATCATATTTCGTGGGGAGTCAACGTGTTGAGCTTTTTGCGTATCTCGTTGTATATTGGCACCGATAAAGCTCTTACTGACGGGGCGACAAATTTATCATCGTTACCGTTGCAATTTTCCCATCAATCTCTGCTTTAATTGTCCAATCCCACGAGACAGAACCAAATGTTAAACTCGTTGAACGTGTCTTCTTCGGAGTCCAACAACTTCGTCAACGATCTTGTCCTCTGACAAGAACATTACATAACTTTAGATGTTTCATTTTTCATAGGCAATAAAACAAGCAATTCATTCGCTTAACTTTAGTGTGGTAATAAAACTCAGTGTCGCGTAACTAGTTTTATTTTCATCCATCTTTATGAATAAAAGAAAAATTCAATTCAAGTTCCATATGTATGAATCCCTAAGTAGAGATTCTTCGTAACTCAATTACGAGCTATGACGATCTTGGGACCTAACTTTCTCCAACAAATTTGAACTGGTTAATTCAACACCGAATTCTTAAGCCTCGAAATTTTCCCACATTTAATAACGAAAATTCTGTCGGTCATTTTATTTATTCCCTCAGAATCGAAGTTAATCCAACTTGGAACTCTTTCCAAAGTAAACTTGGAAAAAGAGGGTCGTCGGTATTTGCTGCCGCAAGGTACAATATTTTTAAGACCATCCAACTTTTCGCAGTGATAATAAATCTCGAAGCCACCAACTTGAAAGAAAGTCTTTTTTATTGTGTTTTATTTTTAAAAGTTCTAATTTATTTCCAAGGCAAGTTTACGGACTGGTTTTATCACTATTGATATTCAAAAGCTCACGACGCTGCCGTTATATTCCTCCAACTCATTTTAACGACATTGGTGTGCAATGTTCGTTCGCATCAAAATGATCTAATGGAATGTAAATGGTATTATGTGTTGCCTACACAGCGTATGAACTTCCGATGTCATTGAAACCTAAATTACCAATTTCTTGGAGAAATAACAGAGCTGTGGTTACTGTTCTCCGTAGCATGCGCTCGGAAATTCGAAGGATGTTTGATTGTTGGGTCTAAAGATATCTTGGATAACTGTGAACTGATTTGCTTGGAATTTGTGGAATAACAGATTTATCTAGTGAAGACTGAAGACAAAGACGTCCGGAAAAAATCTAGTTGGGATTGAGAGAGTCGTTCTCTAAAAAAAAACTTTCTGAACTGTTTATGATCACTTGTAAGTTGCTAATTTGCCGCTTTTCGATTGATTGGACTTTCTTTATTTCCTAATTTGTAATAATTTCTCATTTCCATTTATGGAATGTTTGTTTCTAATGCCGAAAGCAGAAATGTCAGAGAAACTGAAAGAAATGTGGTAAAAACTCGCGTTTCAATTAAAAAACGCAACAGAGTGTTGTATGTTTGCCAATTTATGTAGTTGAAATTAACTATTTATTGCGAACAATACATAGAAGCTGCGTTCCAAGTCGACATACCCGCGCGAACTTGGAATTTCGTCAAAGTTTAAAGATAATTCGCTAAATTTGAAAGAGTTTGAGAAAGCTCTTTGTCAAGTTTTCCCCATTTTGTTGATAAAATCTGCTAATGACATACGAGATAAAAGTTTATTTGAAAATTAAGAATAAGAAAAATCTATTTTTTAATTCCATGATTGTCTGAAGAATTTCTCGTTCTTGTGTTTAGACAGGCGAAATCTAAAAGAAAATAGCGACCTCTCATGAAACTGAAACGTTCAACTTAAATGAGACATTTTATTTGGGGAAAGTCTTTTTGACGTAAATAACGACTTGGAACGGTTTTAAATCTATTGGTACTTGAGAAATTTCTCGTCTCTGGGCTTGTACGGATGAAATGTACAATAAAATAGCCAAATTCGATGAAATTGGAAAAAATTGAATTTTTAGTTGGAAAAATAGATTTGGCGCATCCACCATTTTCGCAACAACTCATACTTATCCAGAAAGCAGAATATTAACATATTTTTTTTAATATTTCACTCTGTTAACTGATAACAAAAATAACTTTGACCTATTTTTTTTTTATTAAACATCAAGCGAAACGGCAAAAATTTTAAAACACTGGAAATTTTAAAGTGTATTTTTTAAACTGTATTTTGTGTTGAGATGCGAAATATACAGACATACTGGGAATTTAAACTTTACACAGAAAATAAAAAAAATATATTTAAAAATTTAAAAAAAAATCTAGATATAACAATAGCAAATTTAATTTCAACAAGCCTAATGTTTTTTTTTGTATATTTAAAAAAAACTGAATTTTCCGTTACGCTTGTAAAATTTACAAAATCTACAATAGCCGTACACCATGAAATTGAAGTTTTCAAAAAAAATCGCAGCTTTATTTAAAAAAGTAAAACAGAAGTTCCAGCAGAGATTAAGAATTTTCTCCAATATCAGATTTGATTTGAAAAAATCGAAGTTTTTTAGGAATATGTAAAATACTGCACAGCTCGGTTCAGATTTTACATGCTCATAGTTTTTCGTGCGTTCTAGGTTTTGTTTTAAGGTTTTCTTAAAAAAAAATCTTAGTCTTTTTTGGAAAATTAACTAGACCAACTATTGGGAAGAGATTTTAAAAACTTTAAAAGTTTTCAAAACGAACTGTTTCTTTTCGTTGTAAACTCGTGAATCTATCTATTTTCCATTTGTATCTTGTTTCTGTTTCGCCTCCTTATCCTATTTCCACATTTTTCCTTCAAATGGCACATTTCACGCCCTAAAAAATGGTAATCCGCTTTCCGCATCAGATATTTCTACATCCCAATCTGACATCTAATCTACGAAAAATGTATCCACATTTCTTCACAATTTTATTTGTGTTCCAGGCGTCTACAACGTATCAAGTGGTGTAAGTCAATTCACTGTAAACGTAGCAGGGGAGCATCGTCGTGGCCTGCAGCTAAGGGGTGACATCCTGATAAAGTGCTATCACCGAGGAGACGTGGGAAGAGAAACGGTATTCGCATGCCAATTTCACACTTGTGCAGTAGCCGATTACACGCTCAGCTTTACGAGACAAGAACTCGATGTCGCCTGCAACGGTAAGTTGTCATTCTTTAAGACATTACGCAACCCGGAGGAATACTAATACAGACACCCTCACATAAAGTCTGATTAAGGGAATTTATCCGGTGCTTGGAGTAAATTAAGGGAGGATAATAGAGGAAGGAACCGTGTCTAGTGGCATTTTTTTTAAAACAGTATCTTCGTATCCTCTTCTAGATCCACGCTTCCCGGCAGACGGCGCCGTCGAACTGCATTTTTCTCCAGGCCCAGAAGGCCGTCATCCCGCGCCCGCCCCCACGCCAGCGGTACCGTTCACGCTAGCGGACGATCCCATCACCAGGGCGGACAGCCCATTCTTTGTGGAGGAGTACGACGAGGAAGGAGACTCAGACTCGGGTAATTAATTACAAAGATTTAACATAAAATATAATACCGGTGGGCAAACTTCCAAAAAAATAAAAAAACAACAAACGATTCTTTATATTTAGTGCCATGCACTGCGATTATTTAGGAAAGTTGTCTGCATTTCGATGTTTGTTTTTGTCAAGACATGAAAATTTAAGTGAAAAAGATTCATTCTTTTTTTATGGCGCCTTGCGAAAATTTGTGTTCTGTCACGTTTTTAGGGAGATTCCAGAAGGTGGTGCCAGATCTCGGGATTTATCGCCTTGGTGAGACAGTTGTTAATAGTAAAAATACTTTCAATGTAGAGTATCAGATTTAATGGGACGATTTCTCAGTTGCGAAAACGTCCATTGTTTTTCAACCTCCGAAATATTCTGTAAGCAAAGTCCGCTGATTAATGCGTTATCACTATCGGAGACTAGTTTAAATCGCTGCACGCATGAGACTCAGTAAAACCGCTCGATTTAGCCAGTATAATTGTGTTCTTAGAAAATATGCTCCGTACCTGCTTCATCTTACTGTTTTAAAATAGCAGTAGAACATAGTTCCTGCACTAATTGGGTTGTTGCCGTGTTTAGTGGAAGAAACGCGTAGGAGATCGTTATGATCATTCTTGTCTCATTTTCCGGAAAAATCCGTCCCAATAAACATCCACCTTCCATTAATATAAATTACGTTGTTACACAGGACCTCATTACACCATGATTATTAGTGCGATACAAATTGAATTTATGACTACAAATGTGGAACAAATCGAATGTCTACGTCACGCTGTGCTTCACGCGTCGTTAACCATAATTTAAACTTTGCAAAATGTATATTTTGCCATTCCAAGCTCCGGATGTAAAAAGCAAAACAACTCCGGCAACTGGAATTTTTCGTTCCTGACTGAACCCTAACCTCAGTGAAATGAGGCAAAGAGTAGTATCTGTAAAACGAAACGTTACTCGTAACTGTGGGACACTTAGTTGAAATCACAAAGATCTATTTATACAGTCCACACCTGGCTTTAGTCTGCCAAGTCTCTGACCAAGGTTTTTACATCTTCTTGTTTGGATAAATCTGAATAAACATGCTCGACAAGCAAAAGTTTCGTAGTTTTGCTAATAGATACATCTCGTGGGAGAGATTCCGTTTCCGTACGCACGACATTCATTGCGAAAGAATGCGTTTCCAGATAATTGAGCTGGAGATGTGGCAGTGGAAATCATCATAAGTTTCCAGAGGTTGTTACGATCTCTGGAGGAAGTTGAACCGAAATGGGAGTAGGTTCATTAAGCGTATTTTCCGCAGTAAAGCTTTTAATCTCCGGTATAAAGGTAAAAAAAAATTGTTCATGAAGAGTTTTAGAAAGAAAAGACGCGGAGATGAAACCTTGTGGATTGTTGTTTTATAGAGGATTAAAAAAATATGGCATTATTACTGGTTTTGTAGACAGAAGTACGCCATCAAGCTTAAAAATAGAAAAATTATGGTATAGCATAAAATTTATCGATCGGTGCAAATTACGTCATCCACGTAAATTTCGCTGTTATTCTGGTTTCTTCTGTAATATTCGGAGATTATGGGTTTCCATAACCTGAACGTGATGGTTCATAAAGTTTGGTCTCGTCTATAAATATTCCGGGGTGAGATATGAGTCAATTTTCTATATTGAACTTTGCTAAAAAATATAGTTTCTTAACTCCCTTTAAATTTATTCAAAATTTGACAAAAGTCGTTTCAATAGGTATAGTTTTTATAAATTGGGTTTATAATTTCCAGATTCAAATGATTTCCAGTTTCACGTCAAGTTTTTTTCAAAATCTGGTTTTTTATTATCCAAAGTAATAAATTTCTGGTTTAGAGATTAATTTATGAGGCTCTAATTTCGAACCTGTCCTCCTCTTCTATTTTTTGTTCCCAGGTCATATTCTCCAAAGTCAGAGTCGGAGTTTCAACGACTAAAATTTGCAAAACTTCATGGAGCCACTGTAGGATTTTTTAATATTTATTTTTCAAAAATTCGATATCTTACAAAACCGGAGATTTTGAATATGCTGGAATCTCACTAAATTTAAAGTTTCATGAAGCAAAAAATTGGATGATCTGGAACTTCTGAACGAACTCAAAAAGATAATAGATTGGCTGAGAAACTAAGAATATCATTTAAAAAAATTTAAGGAAAACTGAAAGTGGAACTGAAAACTAAAAAATGAGAATGGCTTAGGGAACTAAGAATTCAACTGTACAAAAATGCAAATGAAATAATTCAGAAATTCAGCTTGAAATTGTAAATTTAAAAATTAATTTGTCTAATACGTAAGAAAAGCTCATACAACTGAAAAACATAGACTCAGAAATTTGAAGGGAATTCCAATATCTGGTAGTGTAAGGAATCGAATCTTCCAGAATCCGAGAGTTGAAAAAGTGAAAATTCTAAATAACGAGATTATTTGTTAATACATGAAAAATTTGAATGCATGTATTAGGAGCATATAATTTATATTTTCAAAACACATTTTTTTTTACTTTTTTTAAATCTGTAATTTCTGTTTTAGTGCAAGTGAGTTTTGTTTCCGGTTGTTTATCCTTACGTTTTTCTCATGTTTCACTTCAGACATAAAAATCTTTACGAGTTGCGATTTTCATGTACGAATTATAAGACGTTTTAATTGACTTCCACTTCATAAAAATTTACGTATTATTGAAGGGACCAAAATTGACGAGATTTTTCTTGGGACCGACTAATTTGTATGAATTAGCGAGATATACTAATTCTTACGACCAACTTTCACGATAAAAGTATGAAAACGGAAAAATTAACCTGAAAGTTGTAAAACTTACTCGAGATTGAATTTTCAAAATAATTAACTACATTCTGACTAAAATTAGCAAAAACTTAAGTACTTAGTCCTAAATTTTCACACCGCATGTATGTAACAAGAAAATTTAGTAAAAAATAATTGATCAAAAAATTTGAAATTTCGACAATTTTGACAAAATGCGTCAAAAGAAATGACAAAATCGAAAATTTATCCTGTCATGCTAAAAAGTTGTTATAACCTAAAAACATTTTCAAAATTTTTAAGATTGTAGGTTACTGAATTTTTTGGATTTTCTGTTTTCAGAAAATTTTTTAGTTGTCTAAAATATGTCGTGGTATTTTAGATTTTGAACAGTTTTAAAAGTAAGCAAATTCTTTATTTTTCGTAGTTTTTGTAGAACCTAAGATATTTTAAACATTTAATAAATTTAATATTTACTGAGAAAATCCGAGAAGAAAAACAGCGATCTTGGCCTCAATTTCCTTTTGTCTTTATTTTATTAATAGAATCTGCATAAAATTTCCTTCCTGTTGCTTTTAAAGTTTATCCACCTCTTGTGGCAGCTTGCTTTAAATCCTCCACACATCGTGTGGCCACAAATCTGTCATTTTCCAAAAACAAACGACGTTAATAAGCAGAACACAAAGCAAGTTTCCCAACACGTGGACGATGGCCTTCTATCATTTTTATTATCAACAAGTCTTCTGTATTAAATATTTGTATCGTTTCATCCGGCCTTTTTGAAATTGCCGGCAATCAACTAAATATAATTTGGCCTGCACCGGCCTCGCGTTATTTCTGTCCATTGAGGGGTACCTATTTTAGCGTTTGAAAATAAAATCAGAAGTCCGAGATCGAAGCGACGAGACGGAGTGCGTCGTATTTTCGGTTCGATCGGAAAATGTCTTGTTTTGATTTTGAGGTAAGAGCGGTAAATGCTATAACCATCGCATGTAAATGAAAAGTTTGCTAATTTTCGGAGTAACCTTGATGTTGTTTGCTGATTAATATTGTCTCGATGGCGATTGATTTGAGGCTTGCATTGGGAAAGGACAATGAAGAACCCTCAGCGATTGCTTAATTTAATTATAGACTTGAAGAGAGAGGCAATTCGGGTTTGGTTTCTTGAAAACCGCTAAAGCTTTGGATTCTTTAGAAAGGTGGTCATAAATCTTTGGAAAATCAATTTAGTAAATTATTGCGAGTCCGCACGACTGAAGCCAATCATTACAACTAATTAAACGGTTATTTATTTATGCCAAACAAATCGTAAATCTCCTATAAATTATTATAAGCCACAGTTGTTAGAGCTATTAACAATGTGCAAAATGTTAATACTGCCGATCCCACTTTCTCGATCAATTTAACAAGAGTATTTATTATTATAATAAAGAGGTCTATCCACTGCAACAATAATAAGCAATGTCAATTTCTCCAGCAATCTTGTACTTAAGATAAGTGGGGGCTGCGCTCCCACCTAAAAAGGATTGATCCGTAATTTCTAAAGGAGTTTTCATTAGTGCTTTGGTCTATGTGCAACGAAAAACATGTGGGTGGGTTCGAGAAACAATGATTCAGTGCTTTTGGCGAGTGGAATTCAAGGTTTTATTCATTGAAAAAAAAAATGGGGATTAATTAATTTACGACCAGTTAGAACGTAAGTGCTCTTTCAAAAAGCTGAATTTATTGACCGCTTTAAGGATTGTACACGATGTGGAGGCGGATGTTTTGCAATCATGTAAATTTTATTCAAAGATAAAGACATTCAGGACCTTAATTGGACAGGTGTTGCCAACAGGTCGTGAACCTTAACAAGAATTGAAAGAGATGGCGAGTTTATCGAAAACTTGAGACATATTTTGCTGAATTCATGTTCGCTTCGAATAATAATTTGAAAAATTGAAGACAAAATGTAGTCTTTGACACTTTATAATTCGCAATTTATTATTCACACTTTTTTGCTTGCAAAAATTACATTCCTTCGCCTCTTTTTCTGTCAAAATGTCTCTACAGTTTGATAAACCGCTCGTGTTTCGCTATCATGTTCCAATAAAACCCTTGAAATATTACCTGTTGGCAATTAATTACTCCCAATTTAATTAACGAAAGTGCTCGTAGTCAAGGCTGAAATTTTGCAAAATATTTTTATCCCACCCCTGAGGTGCGGCTACAAGCTTGCGTAATTTATACCACTAACTGAATTATAGCAACAAGTTCTGAAAATGTAAAATAAGCTCTGCCGGTGTCAAGCTCTAAACATTTTAATAACGGATCCCGTGGAGCTTTATTTATACATCGCAGTTTCTTAAGGATGTAAATTGCTCGCTTTGCGCCTTTTGATGTTAATAACATAAAGGTCATGTCTGGAGGAGGTTCTCACCTACAATTTACAATTATTACGTTCAATTTGGTCTTCCTTCACGTTTTGTGTGTTCTTTCAATTTGAACAGAAGAGCGATAATTATTACTGGAGGCGGCGAACTCCTGGTGAGACAGGAAATGAGATTAGGTTTTTTAAAGTACTTCGATATTAAACTCGTTGCTTCGAGGTGGAATTCCAATGTATTATTATGGTGCAAATGGGTCAGTAGTTGGATGGTGTTCCATTTCTTGGCAGTGGGTCAGTACTAAAACAGTTTTAATAACTGATGATATCATTATGTAAACTTCTTGAGAGGTCACATCATATTCAAACTGAAAAACTTCTTGTGATGTGAAGAAATAATTGATACAACCGTCAGCCTCCCTCAAACCAGTTCAAGGTGGATAGGAATATCGCTTGTGGTTTGTTGCCTGGACAAAAGACTTCCATTTGTAGCAAAACAAGCAATGATTAATCTCTCCACGACATAAATTATTTACCAAACGTAATTAATCGGTAACAGTGAGTCATACAGGAGCAACAATCAATTATCCGTGAACTCCACGCTTTTCATTCTTAAAATAAAGCAGATTGGATCTTCGGAGTGTTAACCTGTGATGACCAGCCGCGATTAAAATATAACCAAGTGTTGAGCGCTCCTCCATAAATGGTAATCAATTAGCAAGTGGGAACATGTCGGAGCCTATCAATTTTAGTGGCCTTGATATGCAGATGTATCATAATCAATGTCAATATTTCGAGAGCAGCAGACAAGTTTAGTGTGATCAAAGGCATTTGTTGATGGAGCTGAAATAGACATTCTTGGGCAGAATTCGAGTGGGTAAAATGTGCTGAAAAAAACTTACGCTTGTTCTCCCACGTAAAGATTTATTCTACGGGAGAGTGCGAGTTATTGCAATCGGTAACAATAAATGTGGCTTATATGGGCAATTATATGGCGACGCTAATGGTCTAATCGGATTCCTTTTACGCACAGAAGCCAAGGACTAGGACGTCGTTAGAAGTGGTGCAGTTAGATGGATACTGCTTCCGAGAAAAGTGACCTAGACAAGACGGTACTTTGTTCTCTTAGAATTACACTTAGAAATTTTTTACTTAGTTTTTAGTGTTGTATCCTTGACACGTGATATGTAAATAAGCGTCCTTGCTTCTGTTTTAACACCTCAAAAAACATCTCTTTACGTGCTTCTGTTTGGAAATTAACTGGATTAAAAATAGCAGAAATTATGCGGAACCACCACCAAGTAGGCGTGGATGTACAACTTCAAGAGCTTTTATTTATACACGAAATCATTTTAATGAAGCAAGTCAGAATCTGTGATAAATCGTGATACTCAGAATAAACAGAGCTGCAATAAAAATGTGTATTTAACTTGCAAATTAGATAATTAATGTCTTGCATGATTCGTATAAGAAATCGATGGTGATTATAGTGGACGGAATGCTCGCGGTCACTTCAAAGTGTTTGTAATTCAAATTGCCTCAGGTGTTTGCATTTTCTTACTTTGTTTTACCTCATTACCTGGATTTCCTTAAACAATAAGTCATTACGTCAACACGCTTCTAATTTTTCCGCATCGTGGTTATTTTTATACTAATTTGTTGTTTTTGTTGCAGACGACGTCAATCACACGTTTGGACCACTAGACGGTAGCATTTACGCAACTATCGCAAAAAAGCCAGAGCTGTCTCCTGGCGCCGTTTCTAGTCCGTTGACGGTGTCCATGGACTCAGGTATTTCGTCTGCAGGTACGTAGAAATCTAAAAACTGGCCACCATCTGCAGCGGTCATAAATCTTATGAGCTTGTTTGGTAGTTTGTCACCACGTGCTCGCTAATATTTGTTTGTCGGCGGCAGGACACCAGCAGAACGCCAACACAACCGCCTCCGCCAGTCCCCCACTAACAGCGCAGCCGTCCCCCTTGACCCCCGAGGATCAACACCGAGAGCTGGACGAACTCGTCTCGGACATGATGTTAACGGTTCAGAGCATTCCCGACCTGAAACCGCATCACCAGGACCAGTCCTCGGGTTCCGCAATCGCGACCAGCGGTAACAACTTCGGCCTCGACAATGTGCGCTACATAGACGAAGAGGACGACAAGAACATCCCGTACCACGCACGTCAAGACAGTCGTCCCTTCAGCTACGGTGTTAACTCCAACAGCATGATCGCCGACTCCAAGGGGTTGAGTAGCCCCAGTTTGGTGCGCAAAGCCAGCATCAACAAGAGTTCAGGGGATACGTTGAAGAAAGTGCAAACGCAAGTTTATCCAGACTTTAACTCGAAACCAGTGCCCAACTTCTCCAACCCACCCACTTACCACTCACCCTCCAACTATAGCACGTTGTCCAAGTATTCGAATTCGTACTCGGGGGCGACGGATTCGTTGAGACAGAGGGATCCCATCGATGATATCTTTACACCGAGTGCTCTGAGTGCTCAACCGATTAAACGCGAGTTCAGAGAAGAGTACTACAGGGATGAGACCAAGAGGTACACTCCTATGAAAAGAAGTGTGACTGAAGGGGCGCTAAGAACGGGCCACGACAAAGTCGACTTTAAAGTTTCAAGCCCGTATTCGGACTCGGAAAGTTTATCTCCTCCAGGAGCTTTCAGATCGTCCACGAAATCACCAGAGTTTCATGAATCGTAAGTCCAGTTTCTTTGTACTAACCATGGGTTCTCACGGTTTCGTAACAATCGATTTATCATTAGCTACCATAAAAGCAGATCTCCATTTAAAGCGACGGAAACCGAATTTTTAAATTACAATATTTAGATCGAATTACAGTCATTTAGAAAGTTCTCTACCCAGACCTAAAAAGGCTCGCAAATTGTCTATCGTGCCGACCACAAATTTCCGAATGCTTACAACTGTGCGTAATAACAATGAATATTCTATCCTTGAACTTCCAATGCGTTTATCGCCATATGTTCGCAACTCGACCAAAAACACACAATTTCCTAATAAATTCAAGCCAAATGACCACCGTCTGCAAATTTACGACGCTTTTAACACGTCTCTTAACACGTTCGTTCCACCTTACGAGAATAATGTGACCGTGTAAGGTTATTATTTGCATTTTTGCCAACATGTGCATTATAACCTACTTCTTGTGCCTCGTCAGCCTTGCTGCATTCTTGGTCCCATACTTTTCAAGCATCGCCTGTCATTTGCGGTTGTTTTTCATTTTTCTGGTCGATCATTTATGTAAACGCGGCTTCGGAGGCTTTAATAAAAGGATATGTGCAACTATCGAAAATGGACATGAAAGTATATGATAATCCTGAGATGAATGGCATGCGTACCACTTCCTTATTTGGACGACGACGGAACCATTAATGTATTTACACAAATTCTTGGTCAAAAGTCGCGGGCATTTCCTAGAACTGACCATGGGAATTTAGAAATTTCGAACGTGTTGCAAAATGTTGATATTTGAATGGTCACTCCTACATTTCAACCGAATTTCTTAATCTCTGCAGGCGCCTAGAGCTGTTTTCGAATTTTATTTCTGTAAATCACGAGTTGTGCATAATCCGATTGAAAGATGTTCGAAAAGTAATCAAATAGTAAATTATCGTTAATTAATGTAGATTCAAGGATTATGGCAATTACAGAGAAAGTTTTGCGAGTAAACAGTCACCTGGCAAAAGTACAACGAATTGTTTGCATGCGGAGTTCTATCGAAAACAGATGTCTTTTTGTTTCTGCGAATCCAATTGCCAAATAACATCCTGAACTGAAAAGTGAAACGTTTACTTCAACCATCTACTTTTGCAAAATATTTACATTTCTCCTTATGCGACTTATTCAATCGCATTAACGAAAGAGATTAGCCAACCTTTTACTTTTCTCGTTTCCTTCGTAATTATTTTTAGATCAAAAATTTTGGCACTGCGCCTGATGAATCACGCGATTGATGTCGGAAACATGACGGAATTATACAATATTTGAAGGATGTAATATGTATTGTAAGAATTTCCGCTCAAAGTGAATTTTAATTGTGACAAATCCCCGTGCACCTATATGGTCTGGAACGAGGCTCGTCTTGCATGAAACCAGTAAACAAATGAGATGACGTAAATAAGATTGTTTTTTTCGTTATCGCACGGTCCAGTGATATAAAACATTACGTGGGCCATTGATCGTAGGTAGGGTCAGTAATTTTCTTCTTAACGTGGGCGCCAACCAAAAATATTTGGAAATAAAACTCATTCATTTCTGTAATCTATCCGAGCAATTAAGTTATTGTGTTGATTAAACAATTACGCGATCTTGCTGATGAGCAGATGGTGGATCTCTTTATCATCTTTTTAACAATGTAATTTATAAACTAACCATCCAAGCACTTGCAAATTTCTCCCATAACTTTCGTTTTTATTACCTCTCAACATGCGCTTGCCTCAGGCTTACATGTCTTCGTGCCAAGTAAAATCCCCAGGGGATCACATCACGTGTCAATTTATCCAAATCTGAATATGATTTGTATTCTGATAATGTAAATCAACACGGTATCGTCTTTGCAATTACAGAAATAAACAGCAGGTAAATGTTAATAGATGTGTCGTTGAACTCCGGTAGCTCCCCGTAACATTCTTGGGAGCATTTTCTTAATTTGGAAAGACGAGTAGATCGACCTCGCAACAAAAAACTTACAGTTGCAATGTGTGATACAGTTGCCGGCAAAACTCGTTAACCCCAACCTTATTGAAGTTTTATTACGTTAATGTCATGGTCCAAAAATACGAAGGTCGATAGCAATTTTTCTTCATTTAAAGTAAATGGATGCGTGGGTGCACAATACCATGAGGAGGAAAAAAAGCGCCATTGTTTCTGGACCATACATACTAAGATAAAAGTAAATATTAAATTATGGGTAATTTTCAAAGTAATCTGATACAACCGTATAGGGAACAAACACGGAGGTGGTAAATAAGAAAAATCCGTTGATGTGTTGTTTGAATTATCGGTAATCAATGAAGCATGAGCTTGTAATACAAGGTGGTAAAAATAGCATTTGACTCATGAGGATTCATCAAAAGATCTTTGTTTATTACAAATTTTAGTACAGATTTTCTTTTCGCACTGTAAAGTGTTAAACTTTTTTTACTTAATTTTAGGTACACCTCGGGCAAAAACCTAACATGGCTTCAGAAACAACAACTGAAACTGAAAGAGCGTCGCGAGGTGCAGCTCCGAGAAGAGCGACACCCCCACGAAACGAGATTATTGTCTGAATTACGCCATGTCCAATCGCGCCACATGAAGCCAACAGCAAGTCATCGTCTGGACGGTTATACCAGTGACACCACCGCTTTTGCTGATGACGACGATGACTATACGATACCCCTTCATATTAACACCACGCAAAAAACTAACACAGCTCCTGGTTCACCGAGGACTCTTTCTAGAACCTACAGCGGTAGCAAAACTTCATACAGTAGTAAAACAGAAAGACCGTTTATGACCGTGAAGAGAGCCCATGAAAGATACGCACAGGTAAACCCAGTGATGGTCTTTCTTCTAACTCACCCATTAACACGTAACCAAATAACCATGGTCCTTACAGAGCTCAGATTCCTCACCGGCTTCGATATTGGCAGCAAATCCAATGGGACAGATTATAAGGCCACCTTCTAGAGGTGGCGATGCAACTGACAGCGGATTGTTGTCTCTAGTCGAGCAGGAGCAGTATAACAAACACAGTCCCCGCTATAACCAAGGGGGTTTGGTGGGTATTGAGAATGACTCTAGTGTTGATAGTTCACCAGCAGATATCAGGAATGATAGCATAGGCATAGATGCACTCAGTGATCTGATTGCTAGCTTATCAAGTGGTTCGGATAAGTCTAGCAATAGCCCTAATAACACCACATCTGCATGGCAGGTACTAACACGTCATGTTTTATTTCTTTTATTTTGTTTACTACTACTTAATTCAGGGCTTTTTGCATGGTGCCAGTGAGGATCGTTTGATTCTGTAGCTCGACAAAGAATAACGAGATTTCTGTTTTTAGTATCGAGAAGAGACCCACACTTGGCGTTCCCAATCAGTGAATGATGTAGATACAAGTCCTTCACATAATTCGTCACCAAGACCGCAAACACCAGCTTTTCCAGTGCATGTACGAACTCCTTACACTAATCCTTCGACGCCAACAGTGCAATTCGATATACCTTCCGAACGATTGCCGCCTAAAAGTCCTACAACCCAGCGGTAAGTCCACCGATGATGCTTAGCAAGGGAGAGGGTCAAGGTCTCGAGCTTCAACTATTGGCAAACCTTTACTATGATTACAAACTCGTCGCTTTGAACATTTGCCAGTAGCCTAAACGCGGCTTTAGCGGGTGTAGCGCAAAGAAAACCTTATTGCACTATTAAAGGTTAACAATCCTGTCATAAATTAAAACTATAAAATCTCTTATCTATAATATTTAATGATAACCATGTTTGCTACCGATACTTCCTAGTCGCACCCTTTCGATTCGTGTCTTTGGTGGTTTCTACAAAATTCAGCTATTTACGGCGTCGTTATTTTTAAATTTCTTTTATTTTAGACGTTTGAGTTGCCCATCTTCTAATAAACTAACTAAGAAGTGGTCGCTTTCTCCTGAAAGGTAAAGTACTTCATGTTGCCATGAAAAGCATGTCATTACATTTTCTCACCTGTCTGTATCAAATTTCCGTTAACTGCAACATGAACAGGAGAAAAAAAACTGTGAAGTGTTTTACTAATTTTCTAGAAAAGACCCGTTATTCTCACACTTTGTCTTGAAATTTTTAAACACATGAATGTCAGCACTTAGAATTAAGCTTTTAAGTGTTAAATGTACTCATTACTGGTTTCCCAGACTAAATATTGGCTGGGAGGTTGGGATTCATGACCGAGTAAACTTGGAATGCACTTTTCGCACATTAAAGCATGTCGACACTTTTCTTGTTTGCAACACGTTTTTGTTGATACAGAAAGGACCGACCGACTTCTCCGACAGATATGATAAACGGGTCTTCAGAATACTTCCACAGCACGACAAATAGAAGCGTTTCAGCAACGCCGCCAGCATCGTACAAAGAAAGCTTCTCGGAGAATTATCAACACAGTCCTAAAAGTCCAACAAGAAACGGCTCCGCTTCACCAACCGTTTACTTCGGCAACTCCAGAAGAAGTTCACTACATTCAAACAGCGAACCACCGCATGAAGTCTCTGCAGCTAATGTTAAATTCGTCCGCGACACTTCGAAGTACTGGTACAAACCTACGATTTCAAGAGAAGAAGGTACGTGGATCTCCGTCTTAGTTTGAACATTTTTACATGATTTGTTTCAGCAATATGTATGTTGAGAGACCAACCTCCAGGGACGTTTGTTGTTCGCGACTCCAATTCATTCCCCGGCGCCTTCGGCATGGCTCTGAAAGTAGCCACAGTTCCCACGAACTTCCAGGCCAAGACTTCTCAAGGAGACGAGTTAATTCGCCACTTCTTGATAGAACCGACATCTCGAGGAGTGAAACTAAAAGGATGTCCGTCAGAACCGGTGTTCAGTTCTTTATCCGCGTTGGTGTACCAGCATTCTGTGACACCTCTGGCTTTACCATGCCGGTTAATTTTACCAGAGGGTGATTTGAAGTACCAAGATAGTGCCAACAACCCCGCTCAACAGTTACTGACGCAAGGTGCGGCCTGTAACGTGCTTTACTTGTTCACGTTAGACATGGAGTCGCTGACAGGTCCTGAAGCAGTAAGAAAAGCAGTCAGTCAAGCTTTGCAGAAATTGCCCAAGCCTGAAACGGTCATTGTACATTTTAAAGTGAACGGACAAGGCATCACTTTGACTGATAACAAACGGAAATTGTTCTTCAGGAGGCATTATCCAGTCAACACGATTTCTCATTGTGGGTTAGATCCAGAGGAACGAAGATGGAGCGTGACTTCCGATGAGTCGGGGTCAACGGCCAGTCCTAAGTAAGTTAATAATTTTGTGGAGTTGCAGTTTTAACCGAACCTTTTCAGTAGGATATTCGGATTCATCGCGAGGAAACCTAATGTGAATAATCCCGACAATCAGTGCCATTTATTCGCAGAGTTAGAGCCCGAACAACCCGCGGTAGCTATTGTTAATTTCGTAAATAAGGTTCTTACGTCGAGTGGCATCAAGCCTAACATTGTGTAACTTACGCGAAAGGAGGAGGAATATCACATCACATTTTATGTAGTTAAATTATCACACAGTATTGGAAAATACTTAAAGTTTCGTAATACTTCCAAAAGAATGCCGCTAAATTTCATTAACTAGTCTCTTATTTCATAATTTTCATAGTTTTAAGTTTATATCTTTCAAGTAATTTATATTATGATATATTGTAAATATACGTTAAGTAACACTAAGTGTGCCTGCCTTATTTTATTTTTTAAACTTTTATTTTTATGTGAAGTGCTTCAAATATTGTGAATATTTGCATGTTCACTAACTTTATAAACATTCTACTGAGCCTTGTTGTTTTTGTTATGAAAAATGAACAAAAATTGTTAGCGAATCGAATTTTACGTAAATAATTATTTGCAAGGCATCAGTGGAGTATCTTACTTCATTCTTTGCTGTGAATGACAAATAATTATTTTTGTTCTTTTTTTCTTTATAATTTCACGCTAACAGTGTATCTGTAATCAAATTAGAAAGCAGGGTAATGAGATCCTAAACTGTAAAAATTATTTATAGAATTAATTTAGATTCCATATATAACAATGCTTAATAACAATAGTTGTAAAAGGAAACACGCCTCTGGGTCTTTGAGCATTCTAATTTTCGGTTCTTGTTGTAATAGTACAAAGATAGTTTAACTCATCAAAATGTCCTAATCAAATCTAAAGATATATCAAAATGCCATACTACTATAAAAGATATAACAGATTGTATCTAGAAAAAAAATAGAAGTACTAATAACAATAATGATGTGTTTTATTTTAACCCCTGAAATGAAACTAAAAATGATTTAAGTTCCTCTATTTTATTTAGTTTTCAAATTAAAAAACATACATCAAATACCACCGAAATGGCAAATTTGCTATAGTCGATGACCGAACAAAATAAAACTCTTTTCCTTGATGCAAAATTTATTTACCAGCCCGTTACTTATTCATTAATCACATCTACTACAAGAACTACTGTTATACATATTATTTTATCTACTTTTATTCGCCGCCACTTCTTCCAAACCTCATATGTCCATAATCATCAAAGGTCTCTTCTCCTCGCTTACCAAACCGTAAATGACCATAATCATCAGAAGTCTGTCTTTTGGAAAGCTCAAAAAGGTCATCATCATCAACTACAACAAGCTATTGCTTAAAAGTTCTAAGCCACAAAAACTCACCAATAAAGTCATTCAAAGGTTCAGTCTTTATTCTTGCATATTGACCGGATCCTCTGGAAATCAGTCTTGCGAAAGGCCGTGCTCGAGGTCTATGTGAATCTAAATTATTTACATTTCCTGGTGCAGCGGACGCGTTGTGAAATTGATGTATGAAAAGAAGATAAATACTTGAAATGAGAAATATTCCGGTAAAGACACTCTTCATACCCATACTGAAAATAAATAAAATATTGAGAAAGAAGGCTGTGTCTATTATTAACTGTCAAAAAGTTGTCACATTGTTGAAAATAAATACAGGTAAAATCTTTTCTAATTTACCTTAAATGTTATTTTACGAACACTACCCAAGCACTGCACTCAAGTCCTGCTGGTGCTAACTTTTATAGAAAACTCTTTCCAGGCAAAGTCACTTTTGAATTCTTTTTGCGAGCTATTTAATTCGATCACAGAAATTTCATAAAATCCGGCGGCAACTTCGTATTAAAATGTCGATAGCTAAAATTGACGATAAATCCCACCAAAGCGATTGCAAACTTCGTTATCTGAAGACTTAACACAGCGGGAATAACAATTTTTCAAACAAAACAAGCCAACGAAAAATTACGATTTATTTCTTTACAAATTCTACCTCTCCTAAAATACTAATCACAACGAAACTCTTTTCTCCTTTTTCTGCTTGTCGTAAGTGCTCAAAACCGCCGGAATTATCGGCTTACTCTTGTCTTCCTGTTTCATTTCTCTCCTTTTTCGAAAACTATGCAAACTGAATCTCCGCCAAATCTTCTCTTTTTCTTGTTCTTCCGTTGCGATTTTCTGGCACTCCTTTAGTTGTCGGTGTTTGATTCCATCTTCCAAGAACGGATCTGTATCACTCTTGGTCGGCTTTTTCCCAGTAAACAACGACTTTACCGTTGAGGACAATTTAATTGAATGAGAACGGTAATTAAAACTGCACTGGTTTCTTATCCAAGCTTCCATAATAAAATTCGCAAGACTTGTCAGGTCACGTTAAGCCTCCACACTGGAAAATACAATTACTGCCAAATTGACAGGCGCAGTGCAGTATTCTAATAAGATTATGTAAATTCCCATAACAATTTTATTACCTCATTCCTTGAAGGGCTTCCGACTCGTTACATAACTCATGTCATTACAAATTATGGTTGGCAGATATCATGGATTATGCCAAGGCGATTGCACAGCTGAAAGAAAAAATCCAAGAAAATAGACGTGACGTGGACAACGATTTGTTTCTACGAGAAGTGCGCACTGAATTAGCGTTAAAAAGAGTAAGTAAGACTTTAAGTGAAAAAGTTGGTTAATTTATTTAATAGGAGCAAGTTCTTCATTTAGCAAAAGAGCTGGAAGAAACTAATTCGAAGGTTTTTGAGTTGAACGCAGAGTTGGATAACAATAAATCGTTGCTAAATGAGGCGAATTTTAACTTGAAGCTAACGTTGCAGAAGTTAGAGCCGATGGAAAAGAAACTAATGGAGGTTAATGCGGCTTACATCAACCTAAAGCTGAAAGAGGAAATGAAGGTAAGCGGAGGACAACGATTTTTGTATTTAGAAGTTGCTTACTAATCTTAAAAATTAATGCAGTGTGATTTTTAATTGAAAATGGTGCATGCGCCGGTTCGAGTATAAAGTTTTCGATTTCTAATTTGCCTCCTTTTAAAGCTCACAGAAATTGAAATCCTGAAATCAAACATTCAGAGAATGGCTCTTGAGAACCATCAGCTCTCGCGAGAAGTTGACGATCTCCAACAAAAATTGAAGTGTTCCACTGCCCTCACCGACGAACTAGAACAACGCCAGTCAAAAATAAACGCAGTTGTGACAAAAACAAAATCGTAAAACTATTTTTTTTTAATACAACTTGTTTACTCTTGTTTTTAGGAATGTTGAAAATTTGGAGAGAGAGCATCAGAAAATTATAGAGCTTGAGAAGCAGCTGCAGAGCGCAGACAAACTCAAAAGTCGCACTGAATGGTTGGAACAAGAAAACGAACGGCTGAAGAAGGCCAACGTAGAAATGGAAAACGCTTTAATTACGAGTTCTGGTAAATTTGTTTTTTGAATTTATAGATCCCAAGTTGTTTTTTTCAGCTAAGTACGATAAATTGTGTTTTCTACTGAAAAAACCGGGCGCTTCGACGGGTCAATCAATGATTGATTCGATCAAGTTTCTCCAGTGGGAAAGTCGGCACAAGACCCTGCACGAAAAGAACTTGAACTACGAAGAGATAATTCGTTCTTTGACAACTTCCCTAAACGAGGAAATCCGAACTAACGCCCAACTAATCGAACTAAATGAAAAGTACGAGGCCCGAATTTACGAATTAGAGAACCAAAAACCTGAAATCAAGAAAGAAACAGACATAATAGAATTAGAGTAAAAACAAATGGGTTTATTGATAAATAAATTACAATAACCTATACAACATATACATATAAATCCGGTAAAAATAAGTAAAATAAAACTTCACTTAACCTGATGATCCCCTTTTAAAAATTCCATCCAACTAATTCTTACAAAACCAGCTTGGTACCCGGTGGCATAATACAAACTCGCCTGTCTGTTAGGATTGAACACAATTTTATTTATAGTAGTTAATGGATATTGGTTGGGATGCATGCACCCGTAAGATTTTGAAAACGCCGTCAGTTGTTTCACTGTAGTTTTTGGAAAATCGTCGTAGGATTTCTGAAAAGAGCTATGATCACACTAATTTAGCCAGAACAAAACGTACCATTCTATTATCACAAAATAATAAAGCGTATTTTTGTTCGGCTTCTTCGTACAGCACTGGCTCGTTGACGAACAGGTTATCACAATCAAAATCCGACTTTATTTTCGATAGCTTCACACCCGCTGATACTTTCTTGGTCGACAAGTTCTGGATGGTCTTTGATTTAAGCTGATCGTTGCTGATTCGTTCTGAAGGGGTTTTCCCTTTTTCTAACAATTGAGTGTAACCAAAGAGCTGGAAAAAGAGGTCAGAACTTCACGGTTGAACCTGGTGGAGCTTACCATTCTCTTGTTCTTCAATACCTTCTGTTGTTCGGGAAACTGAAGGAGTTGATGGGGAAACAACGCGATTATTTCTCCGACCGTGTTGGCATGGACAACTCCGTTCAACCAATCGCTTCCAGACACAGAAGATATAGTGGAATGAGAACACAGAAGCGTGATGTTGGGATCGTATAAGTAATCACGGACTTGCTTCAACATCGTTGTTACATAGTCTAAAACGAAGATGAAATGCGAGAAAGAAGAAGGAATTCTGCTTACTTGTTGTGGATCCTTCGTCGCATGTTGTGGCGTAACATAACCAGTTTGTCAACCAGAAGCCATCAGTGACTATGTTCTTTTTTACGGTGGTAATTGGATAGTTGTAGTTGTCCAAATCCCAGATGTTTACCAAGCGATCGAAGGATCCGGTTAACACCCATCGGCAACCACCGTGAAGATGGTACAGTGCAAGAGCTTAAAACAAGAAACATCCATAATTAAACTCAACCAACGATGACCCGGCGCATCCACCAGATGTCAACAACCTACCAGTGACTGCGTGAGAATGAGCTTGGAAGCACTTGTACGGTAAAACACACGGAATACTGTCATTATCTTCAAACTTCAACATCCAGGAATCACTTTTTAAGTTATACAGTCCCACGAAACCATTTGTGTAACCCACGCAAACGTACTGATGTCCAGAAGCCTTAAAAACTCCATAAGCAACAACCAACAAACCGAACTTCCCTTACTTTGCTCCAAGAAATCTTGGAAGGATAATATTTAAGCCCACCTAATAACGGGCTCTCAGGTCGTTGTAGCAACAATTTCATCACAGGCTTTGCTTCGTAAAATAAACCCCTGAAAACAAAAATGGAACAAAGAAGATAAAATTGGACAACTTACAATTTCTCTGGGTTGTAAAAAGGAATTGAATAAATATACACAACCGCATCTGAGCCAGCTACTGCAAGCAGCCCCATTCGCTCATCGCCATAGCATCCGGACGGACACCATTCCATGTGCCAGACCGGACCATGGGTATGAGCCAGACTAAAAACTAATTTTGGTTCCTCCATTGAATATTCTTTGTTTCTAAGTGCACCAAAACTCCAAAACTGGATCGCAGAATTCACTTGAAAGTTCTCGCAAGTTAGATATTGTTCATCTGGAGAATTAAGAACAGAAACTGCCAATATTTGGTTCTCTTGCTCTTGTAAGTACGGCGTTGGTAGCCAAGCGAGGGAAGATATGGGACCTCCACAGAAAAGTGTGAGCTTGTTTTCTACTATATCAGACTCAAAAAGGTTGTACTTTTTAAATGAGTGATCCTCTTTTAACACGTTTGTAAAAGAAGTGATTTTCGTGTAGGCTACATGGCAGGATTCGTTCAATTTTGGCAAGTATTTACTGGATTGGTCGGGTGAAAGTAGAAACCAATTGGATTTTTTGAAGGATAAGTGTTCAAAAAGAGAGTCTGAGAAGTTGTCTTCACAGCTAAAAAAAATCTAATAATACGAAGTTGGAAAAGTTTGAACGGACTTACAATTTTAATGTCCATTCAAAAGCCTGAGGAAATAAAACTCGTTCCGTTCTCCTGACGACGGTGCGCAAAAATGAAGGCAACCCTGAAAAAAATTACAGCAATTATTTAATTTAAAAAGTGTTCAAAAACATACTACTGCTATCTTTTTCAACGAAACTCTCCTCGTTATCATTATCATTTTCCAAAGCAACCTCATGAACGACTTCAACGTGGTAGATTATATCTTGCGGAGCTGTAGCAATGAAGAGACACCTTTTACAAACAAACCCCTAAAATTCGTACTTAGCTTTCTGTGTCTACAAGCAACAATCTTACTTCAGCTGGTTTTTCCGTACACTCTTCTAGATGTTTTAAGGCATCCTCCAGGTTAGTGGTAATACAGTTACACTTAAATTTACATTCAAAGAACTCCGTCTCGCTTAATTCCTTTTGCATGAGTTCTAGCGCAAATTCTTGGGACCCCAAATCTAAATTTGTCGTGAAGTACCTTTCCTGGAATTTCAAAGTCACAAACATAAAAAACCACTTACTCACATTTACCTTGTCGTCTTTTTTTGTGACGGTTTCTATTATCCTCATCGCTCTAAAATAAAATAACCAGATTATAGTTCCCGTTTTAGTCACAATATTTACTTTTTTGCAGCACTTCTTTTAGTTGACAGTGGCTTGTGTGGTACATCGTCTGAGAACTTTTCAGAAACGACTCTCTCCGTGGGGTTTGTGTGCAACATTTTTAGGTGGGTGCTCATGCTGACTGGTAACATTTTCCGGCCACATATTTCGCAGGCGATTTTCACTGATTCTAGCTGTTCTTCGGATTTTAAGCATTGGGAACGGTGCGATAAAAACCCAACCACGGATTTTTTCACTGCGCCACATTTATCACAGTATAACGGTTTTTTCTTCTTATATAATGTGTTTAGAGTGTGCATTACAAAAGATTGATCGTTTAGATCCTAAAAAAGAGACTAATAAAACATTGGAAAAAAATAAGAAAACATTTATTTCTAAACGTAAGTAATTGTTTTTTTTTTTGTTCCTTAAGTCTTTTTATTCCCTCTTTTTAGATATTTTTTTTTTAGATACCAACTGGAGCCACATCATAAAAATCTACATATTAATCAAATTCATTTTTATCCATCCCATTCGCTAGTGTGCATTTCAAAATTGAGTGGTGTAAGTTTGTCTTTACAGCGTTTGGGGAATAATTTGTCATCTGTCATATCAACGCTTGGGGTGAGGTTATGTTGCATTTTTTTTTAAATATAAATATAAATAAACTAAATGTCAAATATAATTTTAAGTATAAAACAGCCAAGCAGAGCTGTTAATTTAGGGAGATAGAACTAGTAATAAAATTTCTAGATTTAAATAGACGAGCATTGCTACCAATCGTACAACGGAGAAAAAACTAGGAAGTAGCAGTACCAACATTATTTTTAAAACGTGAACGGATACACGGAACTCACCTAAAAATTAAATTAAAAAAAATATATATTTTGGCTCTTAAGTTTCACAAAGTTAAAATTATTAACAATTTCACCAGCATATGTCAATGTCGACACTTATTAACCCTACATTTGAATCAATGTGCCGTTTAATCCCAAGCAAACTGTTTTGTCAGCACAAATTTGGTGCTTTTAATTTTATTTCCCCAAATTTTACAGTGCAAAATTCCATTATGATACTTAAATTATTCCTTCTTGTTCTTAACAACTTCTGTAATTAAATTGGAAAAAATACTTAAGGATTAATTTGCAAGTTAAACACCCAAATTTTTACACCTATGCTAATTTAATTACCAAAGGAGCGTCGCCAACTCTCCATGCCAAATTATTATGATATCTCTGTTTGTGATGGCTCCATAAACTTTTGTCCAAAGTGGTATTGCAAATAGCACATGTAACATTACCAGTACCATCATCCAAATCCTCCTCACTTGTGTTAGCTTTTTTACTAGTTTTTCTATATGGCCTACAAACCACATTGTAATAATTTATAATATAAATTGGAAACTGACCTTTTGCCGTTGGTACTACAATTTCCGGTACTATTACTGCTAGTGTTGCTAGTAATCTCAGCACTTTCTGGGGCTCCCTTCTCATCAGTAAACAAATTAAATAGAGTGTTCATCATTTTCACAGTTTCCCCTGTATAGCTATACCTCTTGTCCTTATTGTTTGGGGTACTAGTGGTTGCCGCTAAATTTGTTGCTTCATCATCTATACTAATATCTGCTTCTTTTGATTCTGATGTCACCATGTCCTTTCCATTAGAAACAACTCCTGCAACTACTTTAATTTGAATATATGTACAAAAAAAATAAAAAATAAAACCCACCACTTTCCTCATAGCTGCCATTAGCAGTGCTGTTCTGCTCCAAACTCTCCTCATCTTTAGCACCTTCTGAATCACTATGAACCCTCCTTTTTTTAACTTTTGTATCTTCTTCCCCCATACTGAAGTAGGATATCTCTGTTTCTAAATTTAATGGATATTCTAGGTTGTCAGGATTTGCTAACTCATAGTAGTTCACTTTTTTCCGTGGTCGCCCCCTCCTTGACAAAGTTTCCACTCGTGGTACAGTTTCAATAAACTCCTCAATTTGTTGGAGGGCTATTTCTGATTTTCTTTTCCTACCTCGTTTCTTAGGAACTTTAACTGGAACTTCTGGGGTCGCGGTATTTTCTGGGAGTTCAGGAATAGCGGACATTGTTGACTTTTCTGATAAGAGATAATCTTGAAAATTCACAGCTCTTTGAGTTTACATAAATCCAACGTTTTTCTGTGGTTACTACATAAATAAACAATTATGAGTTATTTTTTTCTAATTAATTAGCCCTTGTTTAGAGAAAAAAAATCTTTAGTCGCACACGAGTTTTTCACATAACCTTCAATTTTCTACACACGCAACGAAGCACTTTGCACTGTTTGCGCCATTAGGTACTTTTTTTCGTTCTAGAAACTTAAAAGATTATTTACAACCGATGAAAAATTGTTTTTGGCCTGAATTAGTGATAAACGGAAATTATTTTAATAATGTTTCGTGAAATCCGTGCCGTGACATTTAACAACTTTTGACATTTACTTGATTTTCATTGTTGCCAATTTAGGAAATATTTTAGCAACTAAACTGAAATTGAAAATTTGTGGTAAATGTTACTTTATTACGTCATTTCTCTTATAATACAAATCCTGACCGTTAAATCTTACAATTACTTATAACATAATAAGAATTAATCAACAATAAACATGGTTTGACCATCTTATTCATAATCATCATCATTATTTGGTAATGCTGAAGCCTGAGCTTGTGCTGCAGCTTGTAACTGCTCCCATTGTTGTTGTTCAGCAAAAGCTTGCTCTTGTCTCGCTTTAGCAAACAACTCTTGTTGTTGTCTCAACAATTCCTCCTCAGGTATCCCCAAATTCTCCAGTCTTGTGCTTTGCCTCCTCCTTTTTGCTGCCACAGCTTTGCAATCTTTCAGTACTGCCTCGGCTTCTGTCTGATAGTCCCCAAAGCCTAATTTTTCCAGAGCTACAACAGAAATTATAATCTATCTAAATACAAATTTAAAGTAGGTCCTACCCATCAGAACATGTTCAGCATTTATTGTTTTTTTGTGTAATTGATTACAAATTTCGTTAGCTTCCGAGCTTAATAAGTGTATGAATTCTGTGCAGCAGTTGAGAATTAGTTCTCTGGCTTCATTGGCGATTCGAACAGAAGGCACCAATTCCTTTATCATTTTGTTGATGCTTGCTCTGGGTAAGGTTAGTTCATCGTCTTCCGTGTTTGTTAAGCCACTGGCATTGTTTTGATTTGACATGTTTGAAAGAGTGAGTTTTTGTGGACTATTTATAAACAAAAGGCTGATATAACCTAAAACATTGCGTTTGACACGTCAAGGACGTCAACTGACAGGGCGGCCATTTTCTAATCCACAAGGAACGTGGCGCTAAATTTGAAATACCTTGGTCTGATTTTAAGTAACTTCTATTATATTCTATTTTGGCTGCTATCATACCTTCCAAAATGAAAAGGTCATCCCAAAATTATATAAAGTTTTTAGGTAACCACATCCACTGTTACTTTTAGGTTCTTGGGCATATTTTTTTATACTTATTCTCATGTTTTAACATTTGCCAGAGATGCTTACACAGTTGAAAAGGCTCATTGAAAAATAAATCTCCACTAGAGGTCCTTTATTAAGGTCAAATCTTATTAAATAATATACAGAGATATTTACAAACTGAATCTTTGGTATTTTATATACACATTGCACAGTTATACAAAACTTTTAAAATTACACTACATCTAGTCTTTGGATAAACACGTCAGACATAAATACAAAATTAGCTTACCACAAGAGAGACTCCAAACTTACATTATCAGCAACAAATACTGACTAACTGGACAACACAAATGGAATTTACAAATACAATTCTGGCGTACAATACTATGAGAAAACTGAAGAGATAGAATTAAAACAATCTATTAGTACACACAAGCTTTCTACAATCTTTGGTTACACATCATTTAGGCTGCTTCTATCACATCCAAAAACGAACTAGAACTCACACTTATTTACAGGAACGAAATCTTAAATATAAAAATAATTCTCATAGTCTGCATAAGAACTGTTTCCGTTCTTCGTCGATAGTTGAGAACTGCTGCCATAAACTTTCAGTTCGGTGTTTTTAGGGATACAGTCTTTGCTCGACTTCAAGAGAGCTGTTTTAGTTTTGGTCTCTTCTTTTGTGCTGGTTGGAGTTAGTGAGGTTTGAGACTTGGAGATGTGAGTTAGCTGAGTAGCTGATTGGTATAGCCTTGATTGAGGTAAAGGAGGCAAGTCAGAGACCCAAAATATCTGTAACAACAGCACGTAGTAAAAAGAGCTAAAACAGAGTAAACAATTTTACTTTTCTTCTAGAAAGCGGCAAGTAATCAGGGTTTCGTCTGACTAGAAAATGACACTTGTGTGAAGGTAACCAAGTTTGTTGCACCTGCAAAGGCCTATCATCCGGATGTAATTTTCTTTGTTGTTCCTTATCAGTGTTGACTTCATACAAAGAGAACTGTTCCACGCGCTCTTTGCTGTTGTAACAGTTCAAAAGAAGAGAAATGAGTTCGTCTACTGTCGTCCTAGCACTGATTAACAAACTTTTATACTGCGAGTTACTATTGAGAACTGAATCGTGGACTTTAACCAAACCACCTCTTCTAGTTTGAAGCGAAAATCTGAAAAGAAAGGACAGTTACTCCGACACGATAAAATAAACTAAAACAACTTACTTAGAATCGCCTCGGGGGTGGCAACTTTGTAAAACCGCCGGTCTAGCTTCCTCGTCCAGAGCTAGATGTGTTCGGACTCCGGCTTTGCGGACTGTTACTTCCATGCTGAGGTAAAAGAGCTTGGGATCTCGATGTTTCATCTTGTATTTGCCGAGGAGGGTGCCCACGACTTCTTTACAGGTAGTTTGGAAGGTGATGCTGAGGGTTTTGTATTCGATGTCGGGGCGGAGGCATTTTGCGTATACTTTTATGGTTGTCTGCAACAAAAAAAAATGTTAAAAAAAAAGAAAAAAATTCCGGTACCGGGAATCGAACCCGAGCCTCCTGGGTGAGAGCCAGGTATCCTAGCCACTAGACCATACCGGATGTTGCTATTTGGGGGTTATTCATAGGATTCGTGGAGAACAGGGTTAAATATAAAACTTAAATTGAAACCAAAAAACGGAAATCTAACTAATTCAACATTTTTTTTAGTATTGCATATCTCTGTGTGGAATTTTTTAATACATTTTGGAAAAAAATTCACTTTGGTACATACAGAATTAAAAAAAATGCAAGACGGTTAAATTCCGGGAATTATAAAAATTTCAATTATCATTTTTTGCTTCTGTGACAGAAAATTTTAAATTAATATTTTATTCAGAAATCTGAATGCTTAGAAAAGATTTTGAACATATTTTTTGCGAGCAAGTTTCTAGGCTGTTCAGATTTTTGAAACAAAAAAACAAAATTTTGACAGGCATTCCAATTGATTAATCATCATGACCTAAAATTTTGGGTACTTTACAGACTTAAAACCTGAAGTTTAGAAATTTTATAGCTTTTTTGATAACGGAAATTCACGACTGAAAAAACGCATTAATGCAACAAATAAAAAATGCCTTAAAGTTTTTAAACCTTAAAAATGAAATATTTAGATAAAATGTACAAGAATTCAGTTTGTGGTTACTTTGTGACAATTTAAAAACGATTTAGAACGATAAAACATCGGCATTTACACAATTAAAATGGAAAAAATGTTATGAGTAAAAAAATAATAAAATTTTAAAATATTAAATTGCGAGGTATACAAATTTCCATTTTTAAAGTCATTGGAAACAAAATTTTTAAAAAATGTTATTTTAATAATTGTTATATTTATTACTGAAGCAGAAAGAAAACTGAGGTAACCAAATAACAGTGAAACAGATACTGAATCCGAGCAATTTAAAAAAAAAATAGATTGTAAAAATACTTAAAAAATGTGAATAAATAGGTAACTTCATATCCGTTATTCTATGATTTTGACCAAATAATTATTTGATAAATTCAAACTTTAGCCTCTCTTAATATAATTTAAATTTTAATTAATTAAAATTCTGAACCCGAATATTCGAAATTAATTAATTAGTTAAAATTCTGAACCAGAATATTCAAACAGCAATTAAAGATTTTGCAGACCTGACTCATTTCTATTTTAACAACAAAATTATTTATAAAATCCCAAAAACTGTTTTTTTTATAGAATCAATTTTGTCTATTTTTAAAAATTAGGAACAAATTCTGAAAATTCTGTTAATTAAATCTAAAAATGTATCTATAATCTGAATGATTAAACTCAGGTACTTATATAAGACAGAAACAGAACCTGATGAAAAAAAAACTACATTTTAGAATTTTCAAAAAATCTAAATAAATAAAATAGCAGTGATTCTATAATGATGGTCAAATAATTAGTTGAAAAAATTCTAAAGTCCCACGACGTAAATATAATTTAAATTAGCACAAATTGATGTTCATGAATTGTAAACTAGTTAAATATCTTCTAAAGAAAATAAATTTCATCTATCCAGATTAGCTTACGTTTGGATATTAAATGCAGCAATTAAAAAAAAAAGTTGTAGCTTCGAGCCAAATTTTTATTTTTATTCAAAGTTGTCAGGAAAAATGTAATTATAGTTTGTCCTCTATTAGTGGTGTCAGTTGTCTTTTGTTACTCAATAGAGTAACAAAATAGATTCCGATACCGGGAATCGAACCCGAGCCTCCTGGGTGAAAGCCAGGTATCCTAGCCACTAGACCATATCGGATAGTTAAAAACGCTCCTGAACCAAAAAAACACGAGGGGTAATGATGATTTATTTATAGTTTTTCATCTTATTTTAGAGTGGTTTTATGTCATTAATATTCATTTACATTTCTTCTTAAAATTCCCCACAATTGTTAGTAAAAAACACTATTTTTGTTCATTATACGATAATTAACATAGCGAGACTAAAACCTTTCAAAAAACAGAACAAAACCGTCTTACTTTCAATTTTACAACAAACTTTATGTAATAATTAGATTAAGACACCGATTACATGGTAATAACACAGTGTGTGTAATAATAAAAAAACTCACATGAATGTTAGCCGCAGGAACAACATCTAAAACAAAATTTTGATATTGTGCCACCGTGTACATTTCCCAAAAAATCCCAAACTGGAAGTAGTTGTCACAACACGCTCTAGCCCGATCTTGAATTAGATTAAATCGACACCTTCAGCGTCGCGATGCTAGGCGTCTTCTTCCTGTTCCCGGCTCAAAAAAAGAACACATTTTTGGTGCGCCCGAAGCTGCGCTCATAAGTATGATAAATGACACAGCTCATATTTTACGTTTTGAGAATGTGGTCGAGAGAAATGACAAATCTGATGAAAATTGCCAACGGTTAATTCGACGACGGAATTATTTGGATAAATTGATCGATGAGCTTACGAACGGCGATTTTAATAATTTATGACCTGTTCGACTGTTTATAATATTTTGACAGGAACTAAGTGCTCAGAAATGGGCGCCATCGTTACGTGGGTTCGTGGCACTTATAAATTGCGGTGGCTTCTTTAATAGGTTTTTTGGTAGGGGAATGATTGGCTGGAACAGCATTCTTTTCGCAAATTTGGATTTTAACAACGTGTGCTAGTTCATTAACGGCACTTTACTCCAACCGATGCTATAAATCAATTTGTTAGGTTTATTACATGTAAATTCTTGTAGTACATTGCACGGATATCTAGCCGCAAATGGAGATATTAAGCTCGCAATCGCGTTACATTACAACTATTTGAATAACTTAACCGCAAGCAAGCGTACAAGTTCACACAACGTAATGAAATTATAATTTACCTTGTAAGTGGGCATTTTTGACCGAAAAAATTCCAAATAAAGAACGGCAAAAAATGAACGCTGCTTGAAAATGGTAACCGAAAACAGATTTTGCGTTCTTACCTTTCTCTCCCACAACATTCTGTCATTTAAACAAGTCTTTTAAAATTCCCGTGCATCGATCATCAGATAGCATTCTGACCCGGAACAGAGTCACAATAGAAACACAAAAACCCAAAGAGCTTCTCATAAGACATTAATGAAACATAATACACACATGTAAATATGTGAATAAATTACTCTAGGAGGACCCCCTCTCAGTAAAGCCCCCTGGCTTCAAACATCCGTACACATGTTTAGCATTCATAATTTCATCAAACTTAATATTCCGAAAATCCCCGCGAATCTTAATAAATTACCTATAAGGACACTTGGCTATATCCTGTGGAACAATACAAAATGGCTCAGGATCAGGTGTGCACATAGTGCACGTGCTCAACACACAAATGTCTATTTCCGGCACTAGTATCGCATTTCTAGGTACAATTTACCCTCTTAACGATCAAACCCTGCTAACATCCGATTTGTTTGGGTGCTAAACGTGCTCCAGCTTTCACCAGATTAAATTACATTTGGTAATTTTTGTGGTTGCTTCGGATTTATGCGGAATTGAGTAATTAGGGAGTTAATTATGGTTGGCAACAGTGTAGACAGACGTCTGTAACTCCCCGCCGATAATGAGATGGAATATATCAATTTAGATTACGCTCGGGCAGTGTGTAATTACTGCAACTGTAGTGGACATAATTAATGGTAATTTATGGTCGTTGGTGGGGTTTTCACGATCAAAAATGTACCAATTACAAGGTCGATTATAATATCATTAAGTTGTTTGAACTTCTGTTGCTTGCGGTAAGTTATCGGAACAATTGTAATGTGACATAAATGGGAATTTGATGGCCTAATTTGTAACTCGAAATGCCAGCAATGTTGGCAAGAACACTCATTGGTTTGCTTTCAATAACTAGTTTAATAAAAGAGTTTTTTGATATTACTTTTTCATAAAAAAACTGTGTCACTAAAGAACTCTATTTTCTAAATTTGTACTTTTTCGTAATAACAGTTCTCAGCTTTCAGATTCGAATTCAAAAAATAAACCAAAATCTTTCAGATTTATTCACTTTTATTGTTGTTCACAAAACGTTGAAGTTATTATTTCCTCAAAGAAATATTAAAACGGTAGGTTTTTTTACTTAATAGAGTAAGCACGGAATGGCAAAAAGTGCGCTCTACTTTAGAGGACTCAATGTCGGTAAATTACCTCTTGTAATGTAACAAAGACACGCTCGCTAAAAAAATCCAATTAAAGAATTTAGACCAAAAATTTTCAAAAATCAGGAGAGTAATTTTTTGAAATCTTTTACCGAAACTTTGATTTGTACGTCCAGGAAAATATTTGTTTTCACTTTACCACTGTTGTCCATAAAAAGGCACCATCGCTTTTCAATTAAAAACGATAATAAACCGCAATAAATCACATACCATCTACAATTAAGTCCACCGAACCATATCCGTGCCTCTATTTCATTACCCTTTTATGTGAAAACTAGGACGACTGTATTACCCAAATTACCTCTCATTACTCCTTGCATGTTAGTCCCCCAGCAACGACACGTTAAATTTGACATCCTAAACGTATTTTTTTCTGAGTTTCTTGTCAATCACCCTCAGGATGTGCTCCTGGTTAAATACAGGGGATTTTATTGGAGACGCCAAATGGCACACGCCAACATGGCGTGTCTGCTCCTGATGACCCCAAACATGTGACGTATGGGTGCACATATGGTAGCCCACTACCTGCGTGATTTATTCGTCTGTGGTGCGATCAGTTTCAGGAATAATAGTACCTTCGTTCTTGGTTGTTTTGCAAAAACGACTAGTTTCTTTCATGGTTGTAATCACACTCGCAAGGTAAGTTGCCTTCCAAGAAGAAAAAAGTGCGCAGCAGCTTGCATCCAATAGAATCCAGTTCTTTTATTTTCTGATTTATTAATTTACAAAAACCTGAATGTTTATCAAATACAATTAAGCTTTCTGTAAAACATTTTGCTAGAAGCCAGCTGCTACTCAAGACAGGATGCAGCAAGGTAGTGTTTTTGTTGGAAGAGAAGGGCGACCTGGTGTCCCCTTTCATCCCGTGTTAAATGTGCCTCGTTCCAGACGTAAAACACACTTCTTTGAATACTAGAAAGCCGCCGAATTCGCTTCACTAAAAATAAAAGGGTTCATTGCTGCAACTAAGTAATACTATGAAGCCCTTTTAAATGCCGCCTTCCATCTGTCCCCAACTTTAATTATTATTTATTTGCTCTGTTACTTTAAATAAATGTCATTAACGAATTTATAGCTGCATATGGTATACAGCGTCAAAAGACCGTAAATTTCTTAAATTGTAACCGTTTTTCATTATCGTTTCGAAATAGATTTGAAAGGTTATAATTATAAAATTTACGACAAAGTTATTATTTTTGATTCTTGAGGATGAACTTAACCTCTTATCGCAAAGTGAGTTGTTTTTATCGAGTCGATTTTTGTTCTAGGAAGGAGACTACTCTTTCTGGTTGTAAAAACGATTAAACGGTTAGAAGTAAGACACTGAAAGAAATATTTTATATAATTAGATATAACGGCTTCTATTAAATTACTTACTTAAAGATATAAAAAAATTGGCATAATTGTCAACTTTTTATCACTTTATATTCAGAAATATTTATATTATAATATAAAATATATTTAGATAAGACGTAGACACATTTTTAGTGATTTTTAGGACTTTCAAGACAATTAATAATGATTTCAAATATTTAAATTTCGGATTTGAGCAATGTTTAACTTTTCAGAATTCGTGAATTTTCAATTTTTTTTAAATTTTAAATACCAGCTTTTTCTAGTATTTTCAAGCAGACTGTAATTACAATTGTTATGCTCTCTACAGTTTTAAAATTAGGACAACTGGAAAATTAACCGATAATGATACATTTCAGATTTTGATGCCATTAAAAAATTTAAGACTTTTTAACTCCTACATTTCAATATTTTCTATGATATTAAAAGATTTGGTTTTTTCAAGTATAAATTACAAAATTTTGTTACTTTTTTCAGGTTTTTAGATTTTTCAGACATTTACATGATTTAGGAAAACCAGATTTGAAAAAAATGGCGTTTTTTTATTTTTTGAAATCGGAACTATATTTTTGTGTTCCACGGTTTTGAAAATGCTATCAAGGCATCAGAAGTCAGATGTGACGATTTTGGTATTTTTTATCGAGAATTTCAGTTTTGTATTATTTATACTGATAATAATTTAACATTTAATACAATCGATATTAAATCTCAAAATTTATATTTTTAGAAATTTCGTTCGACTTTTCTCAAATGTTTAGGAAGTAAAAATCTCTGAACCCTGAAGACATGAAACTAATTCAAGATTCCATTCTCCGAATTTTAAAAAGAAAATTATTTTAGGTTACATTTTTCCAATTGCAAATGTCGAACTTTTCGTTCTTTGTGGAAATTTACTCCAGTAGCTATTTCATAACATAGTTGCTCACATGTAACCACCCATTACTCATGTTTCTGTTATTACAACCATTTTTGAACGGAAATATTATTTTGCTGAAAGCCGGATAACCGCATTAAAAACTACATGCGTTACTCCAGTTAATAATTCTAGGAAAAATACTCGCAGGGAAATGTATGCAATTACTGCTGTCAAAACACGTTCTAATTAACCGCTTATAACATTTAGGCAAAAACTGAGAACAGTAAATCTGTCATTCTAATTTCCCATCTGACGAAGAGCAAAAATCAACAAATTTAAAAATACACCTTACGCCACTCTGCAAAAACTTATCGACAAAAGCTTAAATTTGCATAAAAACACGAATTCATTTCTGATATCCTTCGTTTTTTTTATGTTTCTCCCACGCATAATTACCTACTTTCAGAATTCGGCGCATTGTTGTACGTTAAATTTTGATTATTGAGTGATGTGGGTTCTTTCATTGACCGTAACCGAAATAACCATTCGAGTATCAAATATTGAAGATCGAGTTTATTGATCGTCCAAACAAAAATAAAAAATGTGTAAAGTGCGTGTAATTGCATGGTATTTAAGAACCGCAAGCTTAGGCTTCTGAAGGAAGTCTGCATTTGTTGTTTTCTATGAGAAAAGTGACCGAACTAGGTTATTACGATTTATCCGAAGATCCAGACATTGAAAAAATGATTACAGTAATACGTCAATTACAACAATACAACTTAAACTTTCTAATTAATGATAATTAATCTCTTGTAATTGTGAGTTTATTACAAAACATGGAAAGTGTGGGTTTTTCTTCAACAATAGACAATGTGAGGTGGTTCTGTGGCGAAAAAACCTCTGCTCCTGTTACGCCAGATCTTTTAATACTTAAAAAACCTCAACAAATAATCAAAATTACGTGCTTTAGTCATGGTTTTATCTATTCGCGACTTCCGCCTATTTCGCAACTTTGTCCTTACATCTTTTCCACCAAAATCAACTTTTGGCCTCTCCTTCACTGTTTATTTATTTTTTGTTATGTTCATTACATAATTCATTGTTTCAATATCCTGCAGAGGCGGAAATAGAATCACGGAATCGGATCGGTGCGGCGCTTCCTGTCGCGATGAATAATAGATTTTTTCACAAAACGGTAAAAATGTGAACTTCAAGCTAAAAATCACAGTATCAAAAGAAGGAAAAGGCAAAACATTCCAATTTCATCAGAAAAAAGATCTAATTACTGTTAAATACTTTCAAAGAAGTAACAGAAATTTCATCAAAGGATGAAGCCGCAAAAACATTCCTTTATCTTCTATTTTTCGTGTTTTAAGTTCACAATAGAAATTTGTTGCATTATTGTTGGTGCCTTATTTACTGTTTTTGTTAGTAGTTCCACTTTTGGGCTTTTATAACTGAAGAATTGATTTATATTTGGTCATCGTGACCTGCTAAATTCCTTTCTTATTAGCGCCTCTGATTGTTGTCCGTTCTGCTTTTTTGGTTTGATGTTGGTAAAACTATATGGTCCTAAAAAAAATGAATCAAGTAGAAAATTCGAATTTCCAAATGCGGCAAAAACTCTGATTTAAATACCAATTTGATACCAATTTTTCGCAAAAATTAACACTTCTAACAGTTCCAAGGACACAAAAAACTTTCTAGAAAATTAAAAGTCCAGTCGTTTGTTTTTCTCTGATTAACAGAAATAAAACCGAAAAAATTAATATACTTAATCTTGTTTACTTAAAACTTCAAGATGTTTGTTTCTTTAAAAATAAATATTTGCCAATAACGTACTAATATTGTTTTATTTATTTACAGTGTTTTGCTTTGTTATGTTTGTGACACCAGTTTTAAAAACAATTGTCATTCTTAGAGCATTCTCGCTTTCGGCGCTCTGATATTAAAAAAAACCCTTAAATTGCTCATACATTTTCCCACGACGCCTCGTTTGAAAATAACGAACAGGATGAACTTTAAACACGTATTTACGAGTTAATCTTCACTTACGCAATAATATTTAAATAACAAGACGGATATTGTATTGTAAAGCAAGGCTACAACTTCAAGTTTCATGATATAATAAAGAAAAAATAACACCATGATAGAAGAATTCTTAAGAAAAACATTAACATTTATATTTGTTTTGGTTAAAAAAACCTCAGTTCACCACAGCAAACAAAGATAAGACTAAAACCAACAATTATGCACACAGATAATAGTTTATTTATCGCAATTAATTTTAATGCGAGCTTTTCTTATCAGCTTTTTTAACACCTACAATCTCCGAGAAATCAATAGATTTATTTGCCGGACATAATAAAAGATATCGTGTGGGTGGTAGGTCCTTATAAATACATTATGACGTGAGTGAATTATTCCCACACCTACAACATGCAGTTCTTGGAGAGGCTAAAAATTTTTCATGCTCAGTTGATTAAGCTAAGCTAATTCTAATTGGGGACAGATTAAAATACAACCTAGCCCTTGTTACATCAAGCATGAATAAGATGTTGCGTGACAGATCGTAATTATAATTTTCGTTGATAACAATGGCTTCGACGGGCACGTGTTTGTTTTTAGTCTGGTAGCGAGAGAAATTTCTTCTCAACCCGACAGTCGCGAAGACCACAAACGTCGTCTGTCAACAGATAAATAATTTTTACCGCATCTGATTGCGGAAGGGCAAGGACCTGCAGCTCCCGTGGCAGGTAACGCGGGAATTTAAACTTTCGAAGAGTTATGCGGATGTAGCATACATTATCCAATCTTGTGAAACAACTTTTTAATAGTTGTACATCTCCAGTTATCTGCATCCTAACCTTGAGGATTCCAATATTCAAAAGAGTAGCGGAAATGAATTCGGTATCTAAACCCAAAACAATGCTGTAATAGAGCGCTTCCCGTCTCGTGGCCCTCTAATCTTCGTTTCAAGCATTGCGGTAATGTTACACTTCATTACTTTGATTACTTCCTCCTTAAGACGTCCAAACGCCCACAATCATCAATTTTGATCATCAATCTTTATTCAGAGAGTGGCGCTGATAACTCTAAGGTGCGTCCTTGAATATCCTTACGGACAATAGTATAATGTAAATTATTTTCACACACTTTCGGAATATTAAAGAGTCGTTCGGCAAAAAATTGGTTCGGGAACTACTCCAAGCATGGAAACCAAGAGAGGTGAAGATTCACAGAATCATAGACATGTGGGTCAACAAAAGATGAATTGAAAAGGAAGTCCGCCCTCAGCGAGCGGCCTCTTTTTCCCAGTCAACAGGACCATTATTAAGCGTTTATTACTTGACGCCATGAAGAATGTTCAAATATCATCCTGTGTCCACAGTGGAAAGAGCAACAACCGGCGTCAATGAAAACCTTATATCATGAATATTAAGCACTCTTCGAGATGAATTTGGTATTAATACATGCTTTTATCACTTGCTAACACATGTTGGGTTTGTTTGAGGAATTGGGAAAGAGCTGCGTCTCGAAAAAACGAGAAAATGTAATATGACCAAGAAAAGTTTCGTTTTGCGTGTAATTCCAAGATGATATGAGAGATTTTTCTACGAAATATGCACAGTTTGTGAAATCAGAGCGCTTTCAGTCTTTGGGCAAAAATTTTACTCACACCCTGGTCCGAATTCTTCTCTCTGGACTTACAAATTTAAATTCCTAAAGGTTACATTTAAAAAAAAAACGAAATGTATACTTTAAGGAGACGGCTGTTAACAGATACAAAGATTTCTATAATTCATCTTCGAATTAAATTTTGTTTTAGAAGATGATTAAGCTAAAAAGTTTTAAAATTGATACGTTAATCAGGACAAATTATTTTTATCAAAAAACAGACAGAATAGGAACAATCGGTTGCTTCAAGATTTTAAGATAATTAGTTTAAGATGTTTTTATTATACTGCATCTAGAACTAGAATTAGAATTTAAAGGTTTAGAAACTAGAGCCATATAAAAACTCAGAATCTCAAATACATACTGAGGAACCATAACATGAAATTTTAGGACTGCAGAATTTAAAAATTTAGAATTTAAAGAAATAGTATGTAAATGCGTAGAATTTCAAAAAACCTAAGATTAGAGAATTAAAAATCTAAAATTGAGATTCAGAATTTTGAAACGTACAATTAAAGTCTAAAAATATTAAATTTAATTACGAATCTACAATTTGAATAAATTTAATGGAATATCTGAGACTCTAGGATGTGAGAATCCAGAACTTTAGAATTTAGACTCCTAAAATTTAAGCATCTTTAATATAAAATTCCAGCATTTAGAATATAAGTTTAAGAACATGTCGAAAATGGAATTCTAGAATTGCAATAAATATACGATCTAAGTATCAATCTATAATTTTATTTAATGTACCAGAATGTCATAGAATCTAAAATTTTTGGATTTTAAAAAGAACTTTGAAAAATTAAGACACAGAAGATGTCCAATATCTAAGAATCTCAAATCTGAGAATCTACAAGCTGGTAAAGTAAGATCCCAGAATACAAGATTCTAAAAATAATATAAAGTGTCAATATTTAGCATACAAAGTGAGAATATATGAGATCTGGGAATCTAGGATCTGAGGATTTTCAATATAAATGTGACAGGTTTTGAATTATAAATTCTTCACAGAACTAGTGTCTACGATTGGGAGAATACAAAACCCAAAAATATAATAATTGAAATCGAAAACTTAATATATGAAGGTACTGAGAATTTACTGCCATAGAATCCCAGTGCCAGGACTTACAACTGAGCTTAAAAGTTGGGAATGTGTGAACATTAGAAACAGCGAAATTCGAAGTTTTTTTTTATGAAAAGTTGCATCAATATAATATTAATAAATCTAAGATCCATCAAAAATAATCGAATATATTTATAACGAAAGAGTAAAAAATAAATGATTTATTGTGCCTGTTATTTTTCCAAATTTGAACCTAGATAACTCTGGAACCTCGAACCTTGAACTCGTACTTCAATTCTGTCGACGCCGTTGGATTTTTCTTGAAATTCTGCGGAAGATAATATTAAGTTTATAACAAAACTTGGCGCATTTTTCAATAGAAATGGAAAACGTTTAAAACGATGAATACTAAAAATCTGGAATTTGAGGCATCCCAATCCGAAAATGTGAAATCTGTGGAAATATGAATCAGGTGAATGTAGGATCTAAAAATCTACGTCGTGAAAAATTTTTTGGTTTCCAATACCGTAGAAATACCTAATAGTACCATCGTCGGCAGCACCTCTCGTGATAAAACATGTGTACTGCCATATTAAATTTCTAAAGTAAATACACAAAATATCAGTAGTACCACACTTGACAATGATGACACAGAAACCGATACAACATTCCTGTGGAAGTTGAGATGTTAACCGTCAATAAACCTTATCATTCCGAGACGTCTACATTGATATGGCACCATGAATCACAAGCGTTAAATTACTAACAGCGTTGTTTGCATAATAGATAAAACAACATCTCATTGATACCACGGCACCACGAAGGTTCAGATTTATAGTTTCTGGCGACGCGAGATTTTTGCAAGAAGTAGAACGGAAACGGGAAAATATTATGAGAAAAAAATTCAATTCCGAATCGTCTGAAACAAGTTAATTATTTATTTAAATAGTTTTTTATTCCGCATTGTTTGCGCTTTGAAAATATAATGGTGAAAACTAGGCGAGCTACATTTGTGAGAAACGCAACAACGAAATTTCGCAGTACATTCGAGAATACAAGGGAGGTTCGGTAACCAGATGCTACACGACACCATGTGAACGTCCTTTTTTTTACCTTGGATCTTTTATTAACCCATCCCGGAATGAACGACGGAACGAAGATGGAAGATGACAACAAAGAACAGTACTGGCGTCAGAACGTTGAAAATGAAACCTACAATTACAGCTCCGGTTAAAAAATCTAAAACGCGGAGTCAAATCGATTCTTATGAAATGAGAAAATTTAACAATAGCCCCTCGAGATTTCATACTTTCACTGATTATTACTAATTGCCAAAACAGGCCTGAGCAAAGACAGAGGAAACGACTTCATTAAGAAAATGTATTTTCCCGCCGCTAATTGCTGAATTAATTAAAACTCATAATGCAACTCGTGTTACGAGACTGGATTTTTTCATCATGTTAAAGAATCCGAAATTGTCATTAGCGTACTTAAGGATGAATATAGTCGTGGGTTCGATCTGAGTACATATTTGCACATTCCGGTCGCTTCTTGGATCCGAGCATTTACATGATTACATTCTGTTGATGGGTGTTAATAACCGAGTTATTATTCCTTCTGTGAAACTTTACACGGACTTGGGTAATGTGCAAAGTTCTCATTTTATCACTACTTCCACAAACAGACGCAGACTAATTTGGATATGGACAAATATGGACGAGCAAACAATATGGAAACGTGACTAAAAAATGACACTAACCTTTAGTCATAAAGATTGACTGAGATGGACAAAGTAGGAAAAGTAGCTCACGGATTCCAATGTCAACCAAGAAAACATCTCTTAAGAAAATTAACCAACATGTACTCAATCAACAAAAGAAAGCACTATGAAACATTTTTTGAAGATTTATTTTATGGTAGGAAACTTCATCCCACTATGGTCACATTGAAACCACTTTTTACAAAAAAATTGACAGTATTAGATATTCAAAAAGTCTAACAGTAACATTTGGGCTTACAAACTTATAAAAGTTTGGATGTAAGCTAGCGATTTTTTTTTTGATTAAATAGAAGCTTATAAAAATTCACGTAAACATACATATGCATCAAATTATATAAATATGCAATACTTTTTAAAACATGTATGTGCAATAAAATTCACGAAAATTTAATCATACATATGCATCAAAATGTATGAATATGCAACAGTTTTTTAAAATATGTACATATATACAATAAAAGCTTTTGATTTTTTAGTATTGTGATTGGATAATTTTCTCTCAATCCTTCAAAATTGATAGATTTTTTGGATTCTTCATAATATTTAAACTATTACATTATTGGATTCAGAAGAATACATTTTTTGTATAGCAATTTTAAATTCTTTGTGTTTTTTACATGCCTTAAAATTTTCAAATTATCTACATTGCCTATATTCCTTTAATTTGGCTTTTTAGCCAAATTAGATTCGTATTCTTTATAATTTTTTTTTACATTGTTCAGATGCTCTGAATACTTTGGATGTTTAATAATTTTTCTAATTCTTCGATTTTTTATATTCTGTGCACTCTTCAGATCTGAAGCTCAAACAAAGTAAACACATATAGGTAGGCTAAAATGAACTAGGTTTTCACAAAATCACCTCTTTAACTTTAAAAAAATAACGGTTTGATCAATATTTTCCTATCAATATTAAAGATTTCTTCGAAGCACCGAGTACTTTTAATTAAAATTAGATGGTACTAATTGGTACATTTCCTCTGTCGCTACGAATACCATCAGACTACCCAAGCTCATATTAGACTGGTTTCTTGATTTGTACACTTTTTTTTTTAATTGTTCGGACGCTTCGAATAATTTGGATGCTTTAGATCCTAAAAATTTTTTAGATTATTTAGATTTACCACATACCATTAAAGTTTGAAATCGCGTCTTACTGTATTTGGATTTCGTTTTTTTTTTGCATTGTTCTTTGGATTCTTTGGTTCCTCTGAAGATATTGGATTTTTTGTACTTTATTATCAACATTAAACCTGAGAAACTCAAAATGATTAAATTGTATGGCGAAGATTGACATTTAGGCCACTGAAAGTCCAAATGTTATATAGAAAAAATTGAATTTGATAACTAGAAACCTCAAACCTCAAACCTGTTTAGTTTAGTAATTTTATATTTCATACCAAATGTTTAAAAAACTGAGAATTGAGCAGAAAAAAATTGATTTTAAAAAATCCAAAGTTAAAAATATGTTATAGAATATGATATAGAAACCTAAAAAAATATGCTTCGGATATTTTGTATACTAAAATCTTTCTCGCTTCGTTTTTTTCTACTCTTTGCACTCTTGAGATCTGAAGCTCAAATAAAATAGAGGCATATAGGTACTGCTAAAATGTACAATAAATTAAAGATGTGATTAAAATTTTTCTAAATACCTTTCCCAATTAAAATATTTGATTAAACATTTCTTGTGTATCTGTTATTAAGTGAGTACATTTATTTAAATTAGGTGGTACTACTTGGCACATTTCCTTTGTCGCTACGAATGCCATCAAACTACCCAAGCTCATATTACACATGTAACTAATTAAATCAAAACAATACGGTTAACGCCTCTTACTTGTAACAGATCAGGGCACAAGGACCTTGTAACTGGTATTTTCTCCATTGTCGCATATGGGTTGGTACTTCCTACAAATTACATCATGCCTTCTGAGTTATCGTTTTACGGAATTCAAACGTTTGAGCTGATAATACTATCATCTTAAACAGTGCTCGATGTCAGACAATTATCCGCTCAATTACAATAACAAGCGAGGAAATGCTAAACTTATCACGTCCTCAGAAAACAAACATTACACAATCGCCTAGTTTTTCTAATCGAAATGAAAATGCTTCAACGCACATGTGTAACAAACTGCTGGTTATTACGTTTCGATAGAATTTCAGGCCTTCGAACGACCTTACAAGGCAACCTATTTCCACGAGAAAGATCACAAGTTCCCACGGACGACGGTTTTGGAATTCTCATGCTGATGATTATTGTTTTAGGTAGCTAACTGTAATTTAACGAAACTTAATTTTTTGGATGCTCAGTGAAGACAGTGAATTGGGCACCTTTTTGTGTAATTTCGTAACGGTGTGTATTGCAGGGTTAAAGTTTCTCACGTGAGCAATTTGTTGGGCTGTAACAGTATTGTAATGTTCAGAATAACCTTGGTTCAAGTACTCTGACTGTGCATTGTTTTCTCTCATAAGATAAACGCAAAAATAGTAGCACACATTAGAGCAATTTGTCCTATTTGATGATTTATTAATTTGTTTGTGAAAGTGGGTGATAAAGTCCCGTTCTTATCATGGATGATAGAACAATACCGTCTCAATTCGAATTATCATCCCTTTTTTTATCCGATTCGTGGGTATCAACAATACTAGAGTTGCTATAAAGGAAATTTCAAACCATGCGAGCGCTTCTCTTACCTGCAAGTTTCCTGAAGAGTCGTTCAGCGACGAGTAACTCGACGACCGACTTCCAAGAGGTTCAGGACTGAGACTACCGTAGGATGTCGTGGAGCTTAAGGACACAGTGTCAGCTCTACTCCGATAAGGAGAAAGCTGCACGTGTTTCATCATCTGTAACAACATTTGATGCATAATTTAAAAAAATGCGCAAAAAAGACATCCACAACCGCCAATCAACAAAATTTATTATAAAGAATAGTAACAAAATTGCAGATCATCTATTTTTCTCTCGCCGATTAATTCCACTCCTCATTTAAGGTTCCTAAATTTAGCGCAGTGAAGAAACAGCTTTTTCCCAGCTCGTACTATAATGAGTTTTTTGTATTTGAAGAGATCCCTTGTTTAGTAAGTTGTTAGGTTAACGAGGAGATTTGTCTTCGTGATAACCTCGATATCAGTAGTTTCAACATTTATCTTTTTTTGGTGGCTTTGAAGGATTTCCAGTGTTCTGTATAAAGCAATAGATTTCAACTACTGAATGAAGTAGTGAAATCAGTTGCGTAATATTCGCGACAACTGAAGCAATTAAAATGTAAATAAATGTTGCGTAACAATTTGAGCTTTTGACCACCAATTAAAATCATTGTTTGGGCCACGCCAAAACCCACGGATTCTGAAACTGTTACGTCATTGATTAAAAGAGATTTGTTATAGAACTCTAGTGATAATTGTCTCGGCGATTTCCTCCGCAACATCCTTTATAAAAATGATGCAAGTAAAACAATACCAATAAAACATCTTGTTCACCTCAACATCCGGCGATTTTCAATCAAATTCCATATTGAAATTGTCAGGACTTTTTAAAGCCACAAATACTTTTCAAACCACAGGATTTTGTTACACCAGATCCAGTTCCATGTCGTAACGAGGTGCCCATGGCAATAACCCAACTGGGACACGTATTGTGGACAAAATAACGAATTTCGTGACTGGTAGATTCGTTATCTACATTCCCATGTCGGTGGTATTGCAACTTGGGTTTCATCCGGATATTGCAATATTAATGTTTTTGCACCGTCTTGGCACCAGTAAAGCCGAGACGCAGTAAACGGCTTTTAATTAAGAACTTACTGCTGAATGCCGCGTTGAGAAGTTGCGGAATAACAGCAAATAATTAAAAGTAAATTAAGTCCAACTGCAACATACCGGAGAGGTTATGAAGACATTTTCACACATTTCCTGTGCTCTTATTACTGCGGAGCAACCACAGGTTCGTCGTAACATAGAACGAGAATTGACCATGGTTCCAAAGGACAATAAAATTATCGGTTGTGCACCCTACTTGTATATTTATCACTCTGTATAAACATTTTTTATGCGATAATACACCATACGTCGTTAGGTACACATAAAAATTCGGTAGTAAACTTAAGGAAATTGAATCGGATGTTTTATTTCCGGCTTCTCCGCACTATTCCAACATCTTGAAAAGAGAAAACACCTTTTGACAAGCAGATGTGGCTCGACAACCGAAAAAGATACAATGTCTTCGGAAGCAGAACAAAGCGTCGGCGATTAAATTACGATTTAACCCTAAACAAACTATTACAAATTACTACTCTCCAAATAAACTGCTACTTCCTTTAAACAACCCCAAGGAAGGGTTCCTTGATTGTTATGGATAGGGGTCGAGACCACACAACCTCAGCTAAATATAGTCGACAATAATTCCATTATGCTAAAATTCAAACAGTCGGATTAGGGCAGTATTAAAGGAAGTGTTTAATACCGACCAATTAACAGTGGCGTCTACGTAATTAAATTTAAATTAGTGCGTAAGCAGGAAACGTACTTTTATTGAATCTCCGGTGCAATGTGAAATTTCAATATCTACGCATCCATAATAGAAATGTGAAATTTGTTCTTGTAAGTCGTAGCAGGAAATTCTCCGTTTGATTAGTTTCAGCAGAAGGAAGCGCAAAAATGAGACGGCGGCTTCGTGTCATGACAGTTTAACAGCTCTCGGTTGATGATGCGATCGATTTAATTTAAGATGACGAGCAGATGAAGAGAAAATTTAATTGGTACATTCGATAACTGCAATTAACCGATTGGTTGCATGGTACTGACATCGTGGGTTAATTGATGAAGTAATCAGTGTGACTGGTCCTGAAAAATAGCCTCGACCTTAAATAAAAATAGTGTATGCACGTGTCGGAAAAAAGAGCCAGGTCTCATCCTTAACAGTACCAAAACAGGATATATACTTAAAGTACTCTCCAATTAACTACGTCCTAACGATGAACGATTTAAATTAGAGGTACAGTTGTACGGGATCGGAAATGGCCATCTTGGAATGTGAAAAACTCAATCTTGAAACCAAGCGTAAATCAAGCGATAAAGGATGTGGATATATTTTATGGCTTATACGTTTTGTTTTTTCATTTCTAATTGCGCGATCAGGAATAAGATGTCTTAAAACTAAAACTATAGATTTTTTCCAGGTCGTCGACAAACAATACCATGTGGGTGCCTACTGATCCCAGATGTTGGTACCATGTAAATCATGAAAGCGTCTGCCTACACTCGAAGGTAAGATAAAAGCGCACGTACACCTGTTATGTAAACCCGTCACACAAACCACTGTTTTGTCATATCAGATGAATATTTATTTGTATTCTTAATGAATATTAAGTTATTGTTATTGGATATAAATTAAAGTAATTGTGGGCGTCGGGCCCAAAAAAGGAGCCGTCCAAAATTTCGCATTTCTGGTGATACAACCTACAGCCACCAATACATTGTAACAATGAGTACTACGCCTTCATCTTTAGGTCAAAGGCTAGTGAACTGTATCAGTACTAAAAACCCACCCAATTCCTAATTTTTGTCGTTTTGCAGCATCACGTATTAGTCAGCGATGCGCGATGTATTCCATAAACCACCAACAAAACGATAAACGTGAAGTTATTTTCGGAAAGCAATTAAGCGAAGACTTTAATCAACCTATTTTCATTGTTCTCTATTGAATTGTTTTTACTAGAGCATCACTATAATGCACTAATCAAATTACGCCCCCTCTTATCGTGATAGCAAAACAAGGGTGGTCTTTAGGAGTGGCGCAGAAAGGGAGTGTTCAGGTCATTTACCCCATACTATGATTACTGATACCCGAATTTAATTGAACTATAATGGAGAGTGAAAGTGAGGTGTGGCAGGAAGGATGCAATGCTGAAACGTCTGGAACTATTTCATTTTTTTTTGCTAGAGGGAAAAGATACGGTGTTTCCTTTCCTGGTGTGCCAAAACTACGAGAATGTGGATTTAGGTGGATGTAGGTGTCTCCAGGTGTTCTCAGGCTTAGTTATTCCGCCAACACGAACATGGCAAAGCAGGCACAAATTTAGTGACTCAGACAAGAAGGAAAGACCAGTTTATGTTCTTGATGATTTTTATTCTGAGTTAAACTGCGAATAGTGGGAAGATGTTTTCGGAAAAACTACTGGATGCTGTAACAGATATTTGTTATGATAATTTGGTCGTGATTTCCAGTTTCTTACTGTACAAGAACCACACTTTGGCTGTTGTTGATCTCAACTGCTGTTTTAAGGATCTAGTTTCATCTTGGTGGTTTGGAGTAAAGCAGTCAAAGATGGGGGTTGACAAAAACACGACCTCCATAAAAATTCCATCTCAATGTTTTTGTGAGAATCTGAATTAGTTATTTATCAATATTTCGACATGTAGTAATTAAATGATTAAACCCCTCAGGTGAACTCTTTGTCAACACGACTTCTGACATTCTCCACATCAATCTCCGTCAAAACAGCAATCTCCACTTCCTCTGAAAAAACCTTTTTCCGGCGCAGTTTCCCTTTCTCTTGGAAATCTAACCACATGATAATTGATGATGAAAGCAATGACCGTTTTTCTCTATTTTTCTTCCGGCAACCTGACGAACCTGTTGCCTTCCAACCCAAAGTATCACTTAATAATACACAATTTATGCAAATACCAATTTTGTGTGTCATTAGATCAGAGCTACTGACAAATCTATCATTACGTAATTGTCTGGGTTAACATTCGACCTTCTCCTTCGTTTTATTGGAATTGATACGCCAAGGAGTGTCGAGTTAAATTTTTGGTACTTTCAACTTTCGCTGGAAGGGTTATAATCTGGTCCAGAGAGAGTGCAAAGATCGCCGGACCAAGGAGGTCAATTAAATTAGTGATACGGCATTTCAAAGAAACAAGGGAGTTGATGGCAGACGGAACTGTAGACTTGTAAACATTTTCTCCGACCTTGAGTAAAATAATTAAAAACATGAGGGTCTCCCCGGTTTCACTTTAAAGTAACGCTTTTTTCAACCGGACGTTTGTAATTCTAATGCTAATTTTAAATGGGAAAATTAATTTGAAGGTACTTTCACATGGGCGTATTTATCTCTCTAGATTACAGTAGGATTATGGTTATTAGAATAGGATCAAGTCGGTGTGGTTTGTAAATCTTTATTTCAATTAATAACACACCACTAAACAGCATTATCTAGAATCTCTTTCATATAAAATATACTCTTCGGAAGATATTCTTCTCGAGTTTCTTGTTAACGTGCATAAGTGTGCATAATTCGCTTCAGTAATTACCTCGGTCTGCATGCAATAAACAAGATATAATCAAAACGTACTTTTGAGTTAACCGAGGTTGAAAAACCGAGCTTTAATCTATCATCTTCATTGCCCACACCGCTCAAAATGATTACCGTCAAAGTGGAGTTGTCTCGTTCTTTTTTTCGAAATTTCACGGGATTTAGTAGACGGCAACAACAATGGTTGAAGGAGTGGTAAAGTCCAGGCGTGTGGGATGAAGTTCTAAGAAGTGCACACTCGGTCACCATTGCTCAATACCCATCATAACCATGCCCTTAATACCATTCTTCTGTCAACCAAGTATTGTATTTACAATATAAATTACTACAGTCGTCAGATTGACTTTTATTGGCTATTTCAAATGGAAATTAATTGATTAAAATACGATATGGTTTAGTGCAAATGTTGATACTTATGTAAGAAAAGAAATAAAGTTTCTCGGAACTTGATTGATTTACGTGAGGAAAATAATTTATGGGAAAATGTGTAGTGCAATTAATTTAATGAGCAATAATACAAATAATACGTGAGTACAATGTGGTATTTCCGTACGTTTTACTGCAATTCGGAGTTTCTGAAAAAGAGGATGAGAATGCAAGCCGTAAAAAATGATTCAAGAAACAACTATTTTAATGACGGTTTTTCACGTGTTAGAATGCTATTACGCGTCACGAAACTCTTAGAAATGTGATTGGCAAAGTAAACGATTATCAAACAATAAAATTCAACAATTCATTTTGAAGTTTGTCACACATTGAGAAATCTGCACTTCCTAAATACAGACGGCAAATCCGGCTTTGGGTTTATGACCTCAAATTCTGTTTCTTGACATTTATAGCTTAGATATTAATTTTCAGGTTTTTTACTGATTTCAGGATCTTATATTTCAGTCTCCTTTCTATTCTTCCATTGATGTTCAATATTATTTTCAGCTCTTAACGTCCTCGGACTTCTGCTTTGGTATTTAAATGATTTCCAAATTTTTAGATCTTTTAACTTAACTTTAACGAGCCGTTAGAACAATCCTAAAACCCGTTGCTGATGATAAAAAGTGTATACTCAAATAATGAACAAACCACTTTGAAATTCGATTTTGTGAAAAAATGCGATTTATAGAGAATAAATAAAAGATAACTGCAAAAACATTCTATGAATTCACTTTAAGCTATTTACAATTACAAACAAATAAACTTTTCCACGAAAATAACACAAGTTTTTCCTAAAAGTATTATAACAAACCAGAATCATCGCAAAAAGGAAGAATTTTAATTAGTTCCAAAACTGCGGAATCAAAACTTGATGTTATTATTTTAATAAGTTAGATAGGCTAAAATACCAAACAACAGTTCTCATTTACTTGGTTCGTTTACAATTAAAATTCCAGTCAAACTCCGACAGTCAATCAACTTTTTGACCTCAAATTGTGGAATATCAAGAATAATTTTGTAATAGTTCCGTTAATAACGCAATTAAACGCAGCCACCAAAATGCTTTGTTGCCCAATGTCCTTGACAGATTTTTAATTATTTAAAAGACTAACAATGTAATTATTATCAGATAACGAGAAACTTTCAAACATAATTAACGAAAGGTTAGATTCATGTTACCACTTAGTAAGAAGCTGATAAAACATTTTTTACATGTCCATTGTGATGATATCGCACTATAATCAAATTATGCACCTGTCTTACCTAACTGCCCACTTATCTGAAATTATTGGTGTCTAGGATATTTTATGTGTTGCAGTTTAAAACGCAAATTGAAAGATTCGAATCTGTAGCTTCCGAAGCTCCAATTACAATTTGTAGCAACCTTCGAAGGTAAATGACTCAAGATTCCACAGTATCACGTTGCGAAGAAAGGCGAGAAACCAATAACTGCCAGTCATAAATAACAAAAACCATAATTTTGCAAATTACATCGAAAGAAAGGTAGCAATTAACCCAAGACCATAAACAGCGCTTCCCAAATCTAATCCTCCATGTCAACAGTTGCAGCATTTTTACTATCGATCTAAATGGGCGCTTAATTAAAGAATGTTAAAATTAATTAACGACAGGATTCGTGGCCACTTAAATTAATTACGAAGTGATGGAAGTTAGACGAATGAGGCGCGATGGGTTCCCCAAAGTTTGATCTAATTGAAGGACAAAGACGATGTCATTGCGATTTAAACTCACGACGGTCAGCGTACTTCGTAGTCACGGTTCGAAGACTCTTTTGATGTTGGAGAGGTGCATGCAGTACTCTTTGAGGAAGAGAAAATAATACTTTGTTGCAAAATTATCAACATGGTACCAGTTTCGTAATTAAAAAGTTAATCTTAACCAGATTTGACGGTCGGAATTAATTGATGGGCCTTCGTAGGATCGTTACTTTAATTGTGTTATCGAAGTTGTTACGGTTTCCTGGATCACTCTTCCTCTCGCATTCTTTAAAGGTGACTGCTACGGTTGGTAGCGTCGCGATTTTCACAGTTACCTTTTTAGATGAAAACTGAAATGTCACTGATGACGCACGAATTGTCTTACTCAGAAGTGAATCTTCTTTTTCTACGACAATAGCTTCTCTTGACTCCAATTACTCGGTACAATCGAAAAAAGCCAACCGCACTATGCGAAAGCGCCAAGAATACAACCATCTTTTCAAATTGTGGTTCATGGGTTGATCAACACCGAATGGAATGTGATATGGTTCGCTGGTAGCTGTTCGATGTCTCCTCACCTTGCCAACGGCGAAGGAAGTGAATACAGAACTCGTCCGAGCAACTTATTCCGGATATTGTTAGGCAGAAACTGTTATAATCATCGAAGAATGTTCAAAAATCTTGCAAGAAGCCTCGTGCGGCCATTTAAATCGAATTTGCTTATGTGTAAAGAGACTTCCTCCTCTTTTTGCCCAGTTTCCAAAGATTACAATTTTTTCCACGCTTCTACATTCCGTCACAGTGGCTGCCCTTTTCCGGTTTCACCCCCAGTTTTGATCAGATATTCAAACCCTCGTGGGAGAGTATCAGTTCCGTTACCATTTCCTCTTCTATACGGAAATGTATAGAAATTATGGGATATTGTGCGCGGTTAGTTCGTGGAAATCCTTTCAGAACCGTGTAATTACAAGGGTTTGACCACACAATCAAATCCTGTGGTATCCAATTTGTCATGTTTACTCAACTTGTCAAAAAGTGGGCTAATCGGGTTGACTCAACTTTTCTACCTGCCCACAAAAAACAGTATGCAAATGCAATCAAACCCGCTAAAAACCAATTTATGGAACAAGTTTTAAAGTTTTCTCCGAATTGTTTGTAAGACATTCTGCTGATATTAATCACGAGCAATTACAGTCCAGTTAACCACTAATACTGCTCTAAATGTTCCGAAGGTTGCGTTAAACTGCTACCGAAACGGAATTTACCTAAGGCTACACATTATTTCCACGAACAAGTTGGGTCTTTAATCAATGACGTAGCGTTAATTCTAAAGTCATAAAATTAAACCAACACGTACTAAAAATGATAACACTTTCCATGGAAATGTTACGTAACCAGAGAAACTTTCAAAGAAATCATCATCCATAACGTCTTCGTAAAAACAATTAAGCACAAAGCTATCGATGATGTGCTCAGTTTTTGTAATATTTTTATTTCGTGCTCAGCTGAACACATAATTTTATCTGATTCTTCGATTATTTTCGCCACTGGAATTATTTGCTCAAGTAACAGTTCCCAGTAATTATGATAAAGGAAATTGAAATCGTTTTAATCACCTCAATTCGCGTTATGTTTTCAAGGTAGGAAACTATCAATCGATGGAGATTTGTCAATCGGGTGCTCCAAATTTCACAAACCCAGAGATAAATAATTTGGAAAACAGGAAAGCGATTAATTGTTTGGAGAGGTTTAATGGTGCGTGAATTTACTATAAAGAGACCTAATTACATGTGTAATTAGATGTAAAATTTGGGATTAAATGCAGGCAGTTAACAAGAAACTGAAATGCCGATTTCGCGCTTTTTTATAATGCAATTTTTAGAAGTTACATTATCAGAAATTCAATTGCTGAGCAAATGTAAAATGAATGCACCTGTTGCATTTTGCTTCGGCAATGAATTTTTTGCAATTTTTTTTTTGCGAAAAAGGCACAGAATTGTGGCATATTTATTCAAAAAGTTGTAGGTAATCTAGTCATAAAATTCCTCGAAAATCAACCTTCAAGACTCGTGTGGCAACGTAAGCAAATTACTGTGAAATTATTGAGTAATTTTTTCTTCTATACCCAATTATTATAATTTGTGAGACCTATAGATTTTCTTCAGCTGTTTGTTCTGTGAAATCCCCACGATATTTGAACGGGGATTTACACCTAGAAACCTAATTAAATTACCATGTCTTCTCATCCTGCATTTAAAATTCAAAAATAGGGTTTTTAACCGTGAGAATTTGAATATCGTTCACAAGGTCGCTACTCGAACTTACTACACTAATGAATCACTTTCCATGGTTTACTACCCAACATAAAACCTTGCAAACTCACAGATAACTCAAAGGAAAAGGATTTTGCATTTCAGAATCACCATGACTCATCGAAGTCTCATCTTATTTCAGACTTCAAAGCGTTAGAATATTGTCATAATTATGCCACATTTAACATTCAGTTAATAAGATCAAGGTTAGCCCAAGCCCGAAATACGTCACTCTTTCAGATCCTGCTATTTTACTTCCAACAAGTGCAAGAAATAAATAAATCTGGAGGATCTCCTAATCTTTTGTGGTAAAAACCGGACGTTTACATGGATGTGGCCCGCCCAAATGTCAGTCTCTTCCACATGGTGTCCAGACGTTGAAATAAATCATTTCCGAGCCCATTATTATTTCTATAGCTCTTCTGCAGTGATTACATCTGCATAATGATCTAAGTTTTGCATCATACATTGAAACGGAGTGTGACGTGAATGTTAGTCTTCAGATTTCACTCGCTTATGACAAATTGGGAGTACCGGGAACACGTTGACCAATGTGGTAATTGATTTACAAATGCCAAGTAAGGTATTTCCATAAAAATGTTTTCTCTGAAACGGTTTCACCTGAAAAGGAGTTGCGGTACCAGATTTGTAAATCCTTGAGTACAATTATCTCTCGACATCAACACATTTTGTGTGCAGTTTCGTTGATAACGCCATTTCAATTCACACTTCGTCGCTGGGAAAAAGTTGTTATCTCGAAACTGAAATGATAGTTCCACATTCACAATGCAAAATTTGCTCGGAATGCAACAATGTTCACAAACAAGCAACTGTAGCTAATTATTGTTTATTTGTGAAAGAATGTGGATGTTTCACATGAGTTCGTTTATTGTTAGGAATTAGGAGAAAGAAGCACAATTTTAAACAGGAAAACCACACATTACAGACTGTAAACCATGTTATATTTTTAATTTCCTCTATAAACGTTTATGGGTAAGTGAAAAATTCGCTGTTGCACCTGACAATGCTTCAAGGTCTGGTTGCTAAATATTATTTTAGTGTTCGTTTTGTATTAAATCAAAAGACTTTGTTCTGTTAAAGAAGAAAAAGAAAAGACTGTTGTCGGTACTAATTATCATAAAATTTGTAAATGACTTGCAAACTTACAAGGTCTGATGTATAATTTACCGTTTATTGTAATTTCTAATCTTAACAATGTAGAAATAATTATTGTTTTTCCTTGTTTATGCTTTGGTGCAAAGACAGATCAGATACAAAATTTAAAAGGTTGCAAAATTTGTCCTCGTTATTTCAAAAAACAGCCTATTAAGTTGGGCACCATGTGATTACAAAAATGCGTAGTTTGTAAAAACAGTAGTTTTCTTATTTGATCTATAATTTATTCTCCACGTCAATCAGCTGATTCAATGAAATCTGTCTGTACTTTTTATTTTATTTGATATCTAATGTGAGATGGATAGTATAAAACAAAGAAATTTGAAATTTTCGAAATCCAAAAATTCAAGAAGGTACAACAATAAAGGTTGTACTAAATTATGTGGAAAAAATTGAAAATTCTAGAAAAACTAAACTTCGAAGATTTAGTATGTGAACAATACAACATTCAGAAGAATACATTTGGATTCAAAACATTTAAGCAACTTTTATAAGATCCACATATACTAAATCCAAAAAAAATCCATTTTAAATATCTAAAGACTAAAAATAAGGCATAAAGATCCGAATAAACTAAGATTAAAAAAAAATCAAATATATCAAATATCCAAAAATTCTATCAAATATTTAAAAAATCCAAAAAAATGTTTTAATAATTTAGCAATTGAAAACACTACGTCGTCTATGGAATTTGAATAATTAAAAAAATGTAGACAACTGAAATAAATGCAAAAAAGCTCTGAGAGAGTCTCTAAAGCCAATTTGTACAAGTTATTAAGATTTTTTTTAAGATCTTGAAAACCTAGAAACTACAAGACAATTTTAAAAATTTAATAATTTAAAACTTAAGAATCTAAACAATTTAAAGACTAAATAATTAAAAAAAAGTCAGAAATTCAAACAAAATTTGAAAGAAACTAGAAAGTTTAAAGAATTCAATGAATTAAGAGTTTTTTTTGCAATGGGCACAAAACAAAAATACTTAAATAATAAAAAACTTAGATTTAAACATTTTCGATAAGTGCTTCTATACTCATTTTTTTGAACGATTACATAAATTTAACAGTGAAAGAAATGAAATTGTTATTAACTGATAAAAGAAGATAAGGAAATTTTTTTTTTGAACTGCAATCGCTTACGTAAAATTAAAACTTATCAACTAGTGGGTAAATTTCAAAAATTTCACAAAATTCCCCAGAAAAAATTTCATTTTCGATTTCTGCGCAGGTAATCAAAATCAAAAGTTCAAAAAGTATTTTATCGCATTCAAATTCAAAAGTTCCTATTATTTTTTTTTATGTTAAAATTAACAAAATTGGGTAAATTTTAAAAATCTCATATTAGGAAATTTGCGTGCAATTTAGCACAATCTTAAAATTATGCTATTTATCGTATTTTATTTTATTGTTGATAGCAACATCCAGAAAATTATCAGGCTAAGTTTTTTTTAAGACGTTCAGCCACCTGGAGCTCAAAATTACTGAGGTTTTTCATATCTTGTGCGCATCGGTTTTTGAACTTACCGAAAGTAAAAGTTTGATACAATAATTAACTTGTAATAATTGTTAAAATAAAATGACTTAATGAATCTGCAATTTTAGCCAATTTATCTTACGAAAGTAATTTTCGCCTATCTAGAGATCTTGCTGCTTCCACATTTTTTTTTAATACCAGAAACGCTATTTCAGAAATGTAAATATTTTCGATCTGTCAGGACCACCAACAATCCCTGGAATTCAAAAATCCATTAAATGAAAGACCGGTTGTTCCTTAAATAAATAAATCGTCCCGGATTTAAGAAATATCAAGTCAAATGGTAGTAACACCGCTATAATAATTTTAAGCACGGAATTACAATAAAAAGATATTTTATCACCGCGACGTATCTGCCATATCAGCATTGTTGTACACAATATAACAGTGCACTGGAAATATTTGCATGCACATCATTGTATATACACTTGTCACTGACAAACAAGCGTCGTTGCCCTTCAAGAACGTCCTCACCAAGGGAAAAAAAAGAATATAATTACATAAAAAAAAGTTAGAGTGCAACCGTGGACATCGAGGAAACAAAACAACTTATATAAAGATAAAAGCACCACAACAAAATAACGAAAAATTTTTAACATACCTTGGAAAGCCCGCACAGTCAATGGTAATCCCAAAAACGCTCCAAAAATAAAAAAAATCACGAAAATAACAACACAATTCAAAAACGTGTTCAGCACATGGACTTGCGCCGATACGTCACAAATGCGTCCTCTCACTCTCAACGTCTAAACGCGACTGATCGTAAGTTGCGAGCTTTAACCCATGGAAGAGGCGCGCAACAGTGCTTCAGCTTGTCTCAAAGACACCATAAAATGCATTTCTGGGATATGCCCGATAGTGGGATGCAAGCAGGTTCATTGCGGTGTTATTGTTTGTATGTATTTTTATGTTCTCACACTTTCCTTTTAAACATCTTAGGGTGGGTGTTCAGATCAAGAGAAATTGTTCTCAGCTCAGTATTACAACGCATTGTTTAGAATGAAGAACGGGTGGGTTAAAAGATTTGAAGAGAGACGAGTTGGGCTAATTTAACTTAGAGATAAGGTAGACGCGGTCGTAAATAATAGTTACATATAAGAGATTTTTGGGTGATATGCAAGCGGAACAAATTTCGGTGTCGCATGGTAAGGTAAATAAACTATCGCTAGAACAATGACCAAGAATGTTGTGCGTAAATAAATTGGTTATCGTAATAATTATAGCAATACAATGCGAGAAACTAGAGATGTATATCCACGCACTAACGAAGTTGAAACCAAGATAATAGAAATGTAAAAATTTCTTAAGAACAATAGTAAAAACTGTACTTTTATTAGTTGATATCAAAATAATCACATAGCCAAGGACGTGGACTTAGCCAAACGCATTTTTTGGTCAATTTGCAAAAAATAATTGAATTAACTATTATTATAGCTATTAGCTCATGTTGCGTATAATTCGAAGAATTTGTTAATTAAAGTAATATGCAAATATTTTGTGAAATATCCGTTGTGGCAATAGCTGGTCCTAACCAGAAAAAAATTATTCGTATACTACCCGAATTAGCTTAAAAATTGATATTACAAGCAATTAGAAAAATTATAACTGCCGTTGACTCCAGAAAAATGGAATCATGTCTGAGCTATCATATATAATTGTGGGATTTAGAGAAAGCAGGTAATTGAACGTGTTTTCTTTATAAATTGCTGCGCACTGACGTACTATTATGCAATTAAAAGAATCAATTATCTGTGGTCGTGGTTTTGTAGATTTTTGTGTAAATATTTATCGTTGTTTGAAAGAAAAGGTAATAAGGTTTCAATTTTCATACCAATTCATTAACAACATACTGAACACTTTCGACAGCAAGATAATCTGGACAAAAAATTCAGAGGGAGCTGACATTTAGGACCGCTCTAATGTGAATGTAAAAGGAGAATTTTTTGGAATGATATTGGTCGGTTAATTTTCAAATTTTTAAAAATGTATGTATAAAAATATAAATAGTCATGAAAAATAGCTTATGACCTATTTTTGAATAAGATGTACGTATAAAAATAAAAAATAAACTTCTGAATCTTTAAATAAAAACAAATTATTGGTGTTTCTAGTTCATTCCTCTAAGCACCAGAGGATATTACATAAAAACATTTTTTGTTTATTATTTTTTAAAACAAGTCCATTCATAAATTGCTTGTTGATTTACACAAGTTTCCGCACAATTATTATGTTATTCATATTTGTAGTACCTACTTACATACATAACTAACTGTGTTGTCATCGAAAAGCAGAAATAATAATAATAAAAATGAAATTAACTCAAAATAATAGTTGAACCCTTATAAAAAAAATCTAGTTCATAGTGTTTCTGGTCGCTAATGAACTGATCGAATTATTAACTAAATCAGTTTACTGTTTAGTGAATTAGAACTAAAAAAAACACATTGCTGTGTAAATCCAGAAAATTTATTCCAGCTCTTGACTAAAGAAAACCCAAAGAAGAAAATGAGGAAATGAAGATTTGAGGGAGTGTTCAAATGTTTAATTGTTGTTGAAAACGCCAGAAAGACAGAACGGAGAGCAAAGAGTAATTTAGAAGACAAAGAAAAAGAAAGAACTAATTTCTTGTATAAATGAAACGCAACTGGTAAAGATAATGTAGTAATTTACGAAATATCTGATAGGGATAAGCAATAAGAAATGAGAAGTTTTACAAAACGAACGTAGTGAAAAAAAGACTAGAAGATACGAAAACGTATATGCATTCAAATTTTTTAGAATGTAAGTAAAAAAGGGTTAAAAGCAAATTGATGAGCCAAAAATGAAGTAAACGAAAAAAACTGGACAAATATCAAACGAAAAGAACCAAAACAGAACCCGTGTAAAAGCACCAAAAAAAAAATCTTTGAAAAAAGTACATGCTTGTAGTAAACAAGAAAGTCAAATAACCAATTCTCGACACTAATACAGAATATAATGGCAAAGAAAATTTTGAATATACCACAATTCTTTTTATTGCGCTTGGTATTGTTTTCTTAATGTTTATTTAATTCTTATTATGTTGATTTTTCGACATTTTAGAATGTTAGTTCAATTTTTGAATTTCCCGTTTTTTTTTTAGAAGCTCTGAAATCTTTTGGGGTGTTGTTTTTCCAGATGTTGTGAGTTCTTTTGCATCTTTAGAGCTTTTTTGATTCTTTAGATACATTGGAGGTGTTAAATTATTTAATTCAATAAATTTTTAAGAGTTTTTGGGCCAACTGGATAAATGTTGGAATATTTTACCTAACATTTTGCTTATATGACCTATATTGTTCCTTAATTCGAATTAGAGCTTACTGTTTACTACAAATTTTAAAAAAAGTTGCGATATCTCAAAAAGTATAGATAAAAAGTTCACTTAACAAAATTAAAAGGCTATAAAAAAGATAAATATATAGGGTGTTTTATTTAAAAAAAAAAACAAGTCATAGCTATTTAAATATATTACAAAATAAGTGTTTCTAATGTACACCCTGTATCATAGCATCAACTAATATTAGTGCCATACGAAAGAGCATTGATTTTTTTTAGTTTTTTACCTAGTTTCAATAAACAATGGCTAATAATAATGCTAAATATGTACTTTAATTAAACATATCTATTTTCAAAATTTTATAAAAAAATTGAAATAACTCGAAAATTTTAGATTCAAAATTTTAAGACAAGATTTCAATTAAAAGCATTTGATCCAACAAATAAATAATGTTCTATTGGGACACCCTATCTAAAGTAAAATATTTTTAGGATATATATTATTCTTGCGAAAGGTAAAATCGACCAATATCGCACTATTGATCACTCTATATATAATACGAAGCCCAAATTTCAAATTTTTTATAATAACTACTGCCCAAGTGTCTAAACTTAAATTTTATTAAGGAATAAATAAAAAAAAATGTACTAGAATAGAGCCACTGTAATAAATTGTAACCATATTTTCTGTAATTCGCAATATCTTATAATTTCCCAAAGGGACAACATGTTTCGAAAGAAAAGAGGTTTATAAACGTAACTGATAAGTTTCAAAATTTTGAAGTAGAAAATGGTTAGAACATATAATTTTCTGAATTTTGTAGATACTGATTTCAACAAGCAACATACAACAGATTTTTAAACGTGTTTATAAATTGTATTTACTTATTTATTTTAGTAAGCAAACAAAGTGTGTTGTAAATAATTATCGTTTTAAACCTTTTTTACGACACGTCAGTACTTTTAAATTTAAAATGAAACGACGCATTTCCTCAAAATAAAAATAACCGAGCTGTTGCACTACTTTTTACGGAACAAAAATTTAAATATTTCCCAAAGCCCGCATCGTCACTTTTTAAATCTAGTACAGCTTTCTAGTGATTATTTCTTTCTTACTCACATTTATTAGGAACACCACGCTTTGATTTACAAAGGTAATGATGATAAAACCTTATTATCAACCTGGAAGAAGTAATTGTCCAACTTCAGCAACAATGAAGCAAAATTAATCGATTTCTTCTCTCACGAATTAAAGTAAATACCCACCTGCACAAATCTCTTCACAATAAAGACGGATGGAAAGTAAGAAAATATGATGAGAAATGGACCATGAATGAGGCGATACGTAATTAACACATTGTCTCTTAGCAAATCGCGGATTTTAAAGGAAATGGATTACGAATTATTTCACCTATTAATTTCTTACAGCAATTATACCGTGAGTAAATGAGTCATGTAACGATTCAAACGAGAATAGTCATTTCTGAATGGTAAAGTCGAAGGCAAAATTAATTGATAAGTCAGATAAGCGAACCTTGAATGTTCAGGAAGCGGATACATGGTAATGGTAATGCGGTGTACACCGTCCCAATTATCTAGAAAAAACGTTGCGATCTGAATCTGGTAAATATTATCAAAATCCCAATATCAATAAAAAAATCTGAGTCTAGTTCTCACACTGTAGTAAAACAAACAAAAAGATCCTATACACTTAGAATACGGTTAATTGGCAGGTTATAATCGTTTTTACGAAAGCTGTAATGGACAAAAATTAATGTAGATTGTTTCCGCCCATCAGACAACCATTACTGTAATTAACACAGTACCAGTAGCTTAACAGCAGCAAACAGAGCATGTGTTCGCAATATGTCACCAAGGATCAGCAAAAAATGTGCTGGTTTACCTAATTTTTTTCTAGTAATATGATCCGACAATGACGTGATGAAATAGAAAAATGCTGTAGTTCTATCTCGGATGAAATATCGTCGCTTGACGGCTAGAATAAAAAACCGCAAAACTAATAGGTTATAGGTGGAACGTCGTCCGCTTGAACACCCTAAGGACATTTGGCATGGATGGGTTATACCTAGACTAAACATTTGTAAAGATTTGTGCAAAGGAGCCGCTTTTGGCACATGGCTGATGAGAGCCTCCTTGCTTATAATCACTTTTCAAACAAATATTCTCCGTGTAAATGTTTAAGAAACAGATGGAGCTTTATTATTTTGTTTACAGTGATGTTCCTTGCCATAAAGTGTTATATTTAGCGAGGTGTCTTCCTATATGGATGTAACTCGTATCAGATCATAAAAATGACAGATTACAAACAAATTTTACAGGGCAGGTGTTGTGGTCAATGTTAAAATTCTTGGCAAACAGTCAACCACGTAACCTTGTCATAATAATTTTAATGATCTACTTAAAAAAAAGTTTCTTAACACGCACTGTAATAAGATGTGAGCAGGTTTCTACAAACTACAAACGCTACTGTTGAGAATTCTAAATTAACTTACACTCCAGTTATTCGTGTTTAATGGCAATATTTATTGAAATTAAGGTTAACCTGAAGCGGCAAAAGTTGCTTGAAAACCTGATACGCAAGAATAATGTGGAAGCGCTTTTCTTATTTGTGATTATATGAACAAGTGGCGAAAGTTAATAAAAAGTTATAGTAGCAGTTTGTTGCAATAATACGAAGCATGTGGTGTAATTTAAACATTGTTTTTTAAAACAATTTATTTACGATCTTCAGTAACAACAACATTCGAAATGAAGTTTTTGTTGGCTTGTTCAACACCAATAAAACATGTTTTTTGATAGCACTCTAAAATTAGTGGGTAATAAATCTAAATTCAAAACCAATAACTGAAACATTTCGATTGTCTTTCATTTCTTTGAACACACGTGGATTACGTGCTCCAATCCTCGTTTTTACCCATTGGAAAGTCCTGAAAGAAACTTTTCAATTTTCCACATTTTTTTTCTTCTGTTATATAACGTGCCGCGTACGGGTAAATTATACAATTTACATAAACTCTGAACAACACCTACATAACTGCGGCTACTTTTTTATTTTGCCGCCAATTTTCACCTACTCACATAGTGAAATGTATAATGGAGTAGAACCACAATCTGTTTATTTCTCGTTTGAATATTTGTTGATTGCCTAAAATTGATAAGAATTGAAAAGAGGCTTTTAGAAGTCGAGTTAATCTAATTTCTTTATTTGTCCAGTTCCATATCTTGGTAAACAAAACCCAATAAATTGAAGTGGTTTTAAACTTTGTCCGAACTGTTATGTTTGTACGAGTTTGTAAATTGTTACCTGCGATGTGGGCTAATTCTGTTGAAATTTCGGTTGAGAGATAGAAAAATGAAAAGAATTTGTTGTAGCGGTGTAAAAACAACAAAAAAGTGTGTATGTCGACTGTGTTCGGTCTACTTTTGCAGGTACCGGAAATGGGTTCATAAAAACCGGCATTTGATAGAGATTATGGCATTTTCACCACATACACACAAAAATGATCTTTTTCCGTTTTTTCGGAACCATTGTTTCGATAAAATGTTTTGTTTGTGTCGTATATAGTAATTTTATGAAATACGTGGCAGAAAAAGTATAAAACGTTCTTAATTAAATTAGTTTTGGGTGAAGATAAATTATTTGTATTGTTAAAGAAGTTACACCTTAAAAAAGAAGTAATTAGCCTACAAACTTTACGACGACGTTAAAAATGGAGTACAAAATCTTGTACGAAATAACATTATTTTAACACTTTTCTTTGCTTGTATGAAAATAAATAACTAAAAAGTTCAGAAAACAGTCCCTAATATGATAATGTAAATCAAAAACTTAATATATTTTTACGAGTGTAAGAACTCACTTTAGAAAGCCTCATTTATTTATTAATTCAATTTGAGTATGCATAGTTGAATAAATTATACCAAGATGACTAAGATCTGAAACTATTTATCGACAACAAAGTAAATAATTCCGCAAAAACTTGTAAGTATTTTAACTTTCTCTTTTTTTCCACTTTCCACGTATTTCTTTCGAATCTTGATTCATCTTCAGTATTTTTTTTATTTACGGATCGAATAAACTTCTGTAGCTACTGAACTAGACATTTCATCAAAAAGAAAAAAGTTACATTTTTCTTTGATCTCTGTTAATTTTGCTAAAGCTTAAGTAAGTAAACAAATGCTCTGGTTGTCATGTAAACTCAACTACAAAAACATTAGGAAATATTGAGCTTAAAAGAAAAACTTTGTGGACTGTAAATTTGAAACTTTATCGACATAGTAGAAATATCGAACATGCGATTGCCCAAACTGCTTTTTTGGCAGAAGTAAGATAGCTCAGAAAACAGAAAGAATTTGGCTAAAAACTTAGAAAAAAAAGAAAGTTTTTATAAAAATACGTACAAATAAGTTAATTTGTTTTACATTATATTTACGTTATTTTGAGACAAGATACGAGCAAGCGTTTCCTTGTGAATTAAAATTTAATGTTATAAAAAACTAAGGCATTAAGAAAGTGTAAAAATTCACCAAAATAAAAAAATCCGAAGCTCCAAAAAGATCTAAAAACTTGATTATAACAAGTACAATATTTGGAAAGAAAAAAAAAAGTCTAGCAAGTTAGAAATTCTACAAAATCTATTTTTTTTAATAAAAATCCTAAGAAATCTAAAAATTTTAAAAATCTGAAAAATCTAAACTTTATAAAAAAATACAAAGTATAAAAACGAAGAAGTAAAAAAATTCAACTGCAACCGATGCAGATATTTTAAAGAGAATTTAAGAAGCTTAGAAAATCTACGGAGTAACAGAGATTCCTAAAATTTAAGTGATATAAAGAATCCAGTAAATCGACCAATCTAAAAATTCTAAAAGAATTCTTATAACGATTAATAAAAATAGTGAAAATCCGTCTTCATATGTATAGTATTAAGAACCAAAAAAATCTTTATATTTAATAAAACAGCAAAAATTTGAAAAATTAAAGAATCGAAAAAATTATTTAGAATTTAATAATCTAAAAAAATATTTTACTGAAAAACTCAAAAGAAATAATGTGAATCCTAATTTAAAACGTAACAAATAAGAAAGTATAAAAATTCAAAAATTATTTCAAAAAACTTAAGAACTAGAGTTCACAGCATCCGAAGGTTCAGGTACAGGATTCTAAGGATCTTAAAACTTAAATGATCCAAAGGTATTCGTAAAAAATTAAAAAAGAATATGTTCGTATTGCATTAATTTTGCACGTATAATAAACAGATTTTCGTAAAGTTGCATATTTTCTACTCTTTAGTAATAAGAGGAAATTTATTACAATGCATACCTTGGTGTGAAAACACTCGACTCAAATTTAAATTCTTGTAAATTTATTGATTTTAAACAAATTTTATCCAAATTATGGAAAACATGCCTCGTAAAATTGCCCGAAGGTAAAACAAATTATATTTGACGCTGCGGAGGTACACAGATAATCAAAAGGAACTCATGCGTTATTTTTTAAAAAGAACATCATAAAAGAAAACGTCAAATTAAATGTAGAGATGAGTTTATTAAAAAAAAAAAAAACTAAATAAAGACGTCCATGTTGTTTGACAAACGGGCGAATTTAGAAAAATGTTGCAATTATTGAAAATCTAAATTTTGAAAGAATTTGTTAGAGACATTTAAATTCTCCTTCTAGAAATTAGATTTTAACTTTAAGCAAAAACCCTCTGTCCCTACTAAATTGCTTGTTAGTTTCCACGCAACTTCGAGAGTTATTCCATTCCAGATCTGACCTTTTTGTCAAGTAGGAAAGTTTGTTCAGCTCCTTGCACTACGCCAGCGACATAAATCGAAGCAAATTATCTCACATATCTCGTCGTAAAAGGAGAGAATTTTCAGTTTCTGTTGTCAACAATCATTTTTCATTCCCATTAAAAAAGCAATGAATAAATAACTAATGTTCAAACCCAACCCTGGAACGCTTTTTTCCCATATAACCATAAACTTTTCCCAGAATCAATACATTTACTCTCACTCTAGAAAATGATTTCGCTCCCGTGCGTTGAAAATAAATATTCAAAGAGTTGTCTGTCACCGACAATGATCGATTAGCTTTCGGAAAATTAAATGTAAACTGAGAATAGGTGTGTACATTTAAAACGAAGGGAAAATTTTAATGAGGGTGTTTTATTTCACGATTATTTATTTAACATTTCTTTTAGTAGTTGGGATAATCGACATAAAGGCAATCCGATAACGTTGTTACAGTCTCCTTCGATCCTCTCCACGAAAGTGCTTGCAATGCCTTGGATGCCATACCCACCTGCTTTACCCCTGAAAATCAATACGTTATGTACCACACAATACACCGTCGTAAGCTTGGGCGTATAAATATTTAACGAAAAATTTACCTTAAGATGGTTTTAAAAACTACCTCATTTACTCACATCGGTTCACCTGTTTCTGCATACGCTACCACTTCCTCAGGGGTGAGTTTCGCCATGTAAACTGTCGTAACTTCTGTAAACGAGCGCACTTCGTTATGGTATCTCACAACAACGCCAGTGTAGACGCTGTTTGGTATGTTACTCTGAGTTAATCTACAATGTATAAATTAGTTAATTACCGGATAATTCGGTTGACTTTTCTACTCCGTGATCATTTTTACAGCCCCTTCTTTGGTTCTCGGTTTCCCGAACATCCGCCCATTAAACGTTACCATTGTATCCGCTCCTATGATGAGATCAGGCTTAACAGGGTCATTTTTAAGCTTTTCCCACACGTCATTAACCTTCCCTAAAGCGGTTTTTTCCACAAAATCTGAATAAGAGTGCTCTTTGGGATCTAAATTTTCCTCGAAATTGGATGGGACAATCTCAAATTTTAATTTCTGCAAATAAAAATGACTCATGTATTCATGCTGTTTGAATTTTTAATATTTAGAACACGAAGCGCCATCTCTCACCGTACTCCTTAACAACGCAGCACGTTGTTCGGAACTGCTAGCTAAAACAACGCGTAAATCGTTAAGCCTGCCTAATAATGGCTGAAGCATTTTTAGCAGGTCCTGGGAATTTTAGAGCAGGTTAAGCACGAAACACACTTTATTGATTCACAAAATGACTGAGCTTTCGATAAACTGTTCCACACTTTTAGTCGTTATATACCGAGCATCGATTAGATTTGTGAACTATTGATGCAGAAGTATTCTAGAGTTAGTTCGTGTAGAAAACTACTTATAATTTCGCTCGGAACCATCAGATGAAAGTTATTCTTATCGCTAACGCACAACTCAACAAACAACGCAGATCAAAGAAAGGATTTTTTTAAGATTAAAAATTATAGTTTTTATCAGTACATCCTGTTGTAAAGAATGTTCCTAATTAAATAAAAAAAAAAAGTGAAATGTTTGTTCATTTCGGGGTAGTCACTCGCATTTATTTTAAGTGAGAAAAATGGGGTTCGTTTAACAAAAAAGCTCGTTTTTGAAGAATTTTTGTTAAATAGCTTGACAGGAGAAATATTTTTCATTCACATTTTTCTAAGAGGTTCAATTTTTCAGTGGGGTTATTTATTAGCGCCTAGAAAATTGGTAAGGCAAAACTAGTGGAGCTGTAGCTTGTCTTATTTTGAAATCAATACAGTTCTATTTGAAAATGGGGATATTCTACTCCAACTAATTTTTAACACAAATTCTCAGTGGAAAATACAAACCTTTTAAACCCAGTTTTAAAAACTATCCGCAGACAATAAAAAATGAACGCAATTTCCGTTAATCACTGCATCTGCGAACTCTTCTAATAACACATGCATGAACTCTACAAAAAATTCGTTTTTCGACTTTATAATAGCATCGGTGGATTCATCCCAGCGTTGGAAAAGGTTATTTCGTCGCTATTTAAAAACTGGAGGTGAAGTATTTATATCAACTGCCATTTATGTACAATTTTGTTGACCTTTTGCTGTGACAAACCGGTGAAAAATGGTTGCCATTTGCACCTTACTGCAAAATGCATTGATATGTGACGAAAACTGGCGTTATGCAATTTATATTTAAGTGAAAAGGTTTTTAGTGTAATGTATTGAATTCTCTGCTGCGCTGACCTAGTCACCACTAGGAGCTAAAAACGGGGTGTTCCAACAAAAATGACTTAGTTGTTAGTCACACTGTGGGATATTTGTTATACATATAAGTATGAAGAGGTGTGACGATGACTGAGGAGTTGTATTTCCAGTCACATACGTGTAATGAAGAATTTATATTGGACAAGTCGGTGAGAGAAGAATTGTTTGTTGATTTGGATAGGTAGCTACGTACTTTAAATTGTTGGGTGTAAATTTCGAAGTTTCGAACTGGAAATAAGACAAGTAGTAAGTACCTATCGGATTTAATAAAGTGATTTTCTTCACAACATTTATTAAAACACTTTTTTTCTCTAATATTCTTTCTACACTTTATATATAAATCTCATTTACATTTTATAATAATATAGTAATAACAAAGTAATAATGTGGAACGTAATAATTTTAATTATTTATGTTATTGATTAGCTTAAGCAGAAGTCGTTTCTACCATCGACTTTTTAATGATCTCTCCGAAATTGTCGTCACAATTGTCTTCAGTATTGGCATTGTTGGCGGTAGTTTCGCATTTTTGGCCCCTATCGGGATTATTACTGGCGGGAACTTCTGACGGATTGAGATTGAAATTATTCGCATCTTCGTATGGCGGATAATTATACCGTCCGTTGAGTAAATCAGAAAAAGATTCGATTTTGTTGTTGGCCCCAACAGGATTTAAACTCGTGTATTGGTTCTCTTTAGCCTCGACGTTGGAGGAAAAATTGTCGTTAGCGAAGTGTTCGTAACCGTTCGTATTTTGCTGGAAATTTCCTTCCAGGGGCTTCGTTCCAAACTCTGGGCTGTAAATTCCCCCTCCGTACGGGTTGAAGACGGGGGTGAAGTCGGCGAAGTTGGACTGGTACGGCTGCGTGTATTGATTGGATGGCGGGGGATAGGGGGAGGCACCGGCTGGGAAACCGACATCAGAAAACCGGGGGTCGGGGAAGTGGAACCCTTGAGAGGAAGGTGGTTGGAAGGGCTGGTGGGGGTGTTGCTTATTTCTTTCCGCGACGGGACCGTCCCGCGTCGCGTCGTCGCCGTACCAATCCTCCCTGAAAGTGTACAAATCCAGAGAGTCTTCTCGAGCAGGCAAGTCGTTGAAACCGGGAGGATTATGCGAGGATATTTGCCCTGGACCTTCTCCAGGAGCTCCGTAGTGGAGGTTCGTGAAGCTGCCATCGTGGACGCAGTTCTCTACGTCTCGGACGTCCCTCAACAAGTTGCCGTTGTTGTATTTCGCACCACCCTTTCCGTCGGAGGTGGTTTGAGCGCTGCCGTCTTGCTTGGGGTAGCCCGCGTTCAGCCTTTCGTTTTCCATCCAATTCGAGGTGTCTTTGTTTTTCTCCGCTTTCATCTCCTCTTCTTTCTCTTGCTTTTTTTCGAGTTCTAAACGCATTAGGGTGTGGATAAAGTGCGTACGGACTCTGACCGGATTGAATTCGATTCTGCCGCTAGAATTGCCACAGTTGTCTCTAGAACAGCCACAAGGGAAGTTTAAACGGTCAACTTGGCATTTGATGCCAGCTTGACTGCACGAACAAGTGTCCGGATCACAGTACCCCTTACAGCCGCAACCACAGAATTCTCGCGAAGTCCTTATATCGCGACACTCATCTTTCTCAAGAGAGTCTATTTTGCGTACACCGGAGGCTCGCAACAAGGCTCGTCTTTGTCTTATCGACACTGGTTGTAAAAAGTAATAATTGTCCAAGTCCATCTCAGATTCGGAAGCGTCACTAGGTTCTTCCTCGCTATCACTCTCATCACTCGAAGACGCACGTCCGTTACCCCCAGTCGAATGTCTCTCAGATCTCAACTGTTGCAACAGCTGTCGATGTATTCTACGTTGTTCGTTTGCGTGTTCTACAATAGAAAATTTCCTCATGTACGAATGTTGAGCACCCATTCCCAGAGTCGACCCTCCCTGCGACGGAATACAAGTGAAACCCTGCGCTCTAGGAAAATAAAATACTGTAACGCTATCGAACGAAATGCCACGTTTTTTCTTGCATTTGGGAGGTCCATCGTCCTCGTTTGAAAGCTTCCTCTTTAGGCTACTTTTAAGAACCACTTTCTTCTGCGCGTCATCGAGAATACTTCTTATTTCTTCCATTGCGTTCTGCTTGACTTCATCCTCTCTAGGAGTTTCTAAACTAGTCGACGGCAACGCAAAGTCGTCTGGCTGCTCCTTTTGCGTAAAATCTTCTAAAGTCTGCGCTCCGTTAATTCGGTCCAAGAACGAGGTCTCACTATCGCTTTCGCCTAAATTGGCGGCCGTTGCCATAGCTTCAGGCCTTTCCTCGCTCAATTCTGAGCCTAGGCCAGAATCGGATCCATCAGATCGATCGTGGGGTTCTTCGGTGGACTCCTCCGTCGGCGGCAGACTCTCTGTAGCCGAATCCTCTCCGTCGTTTACATTAACGGTTAACAAATTCGGGGATTCGATTCTCTCCTCTTCGCTACATTCTTTACTATCTATTGCTTCGTTTGATTGTGGCTCCGTGAATGCTACTTTAGAATCAACACGCTCACTGTTACATTCGTCTTTGCTATTTGTACTCGAAGGCGTTTCAACAAAAATTTTAACAGGTTCAACAATATTCGAATCTTCGCTCAACAAATTAACTGGGCTCGTATTCACTCCATCGACACATATGGTTGAGGAATTGCTAGACCCCATTCTCTCCGAATCCTCCTCCACGATTGTTTCAACGGTATCGGTTTCGTTCGGACCCGTTGCTTCCACTGTAGACATCGCTAACTGTAAACAAAAACAGACATTACTAACGATTTAATGGCAAATTTCAAGCGACCGCAGCACTGACCTTAAACCCAGTTTTTTCTCTAGTTCGTACGTTTTTATCATCGGGAAATTTACATCAAAGCATGGGTGCATCACGGGGGTGTCCCAATAGACAAACTGGTTTCTTCCACGCGAAAAATTTGACGCAAAATTGTTGCCAGTGGTATTCAAGGTTATAGAATTATACCGTGTCGATTAGAATCGATGGGTTTGTAACCTCGAATCACCTGTTTTTATCGATAACGCCGTGTCTATTTCTGTCGTTTAAAAATAGGAACCTTTCACCGAATGACTTTAAACGTGGTGATATACGAAAAAACGTTAGTTTCATCTGCCAAAATGTGGTTGTTTGTCAAAAATCGGACCGTTGTCAACCCAAATACGGCCCTGATTAATATTAATCTTGACAATGATTCACACCGATCAACGCAGTTACTCATCGCGTAACATTTACATAAGGTTGAATTTACGGAGTTTTTTTTTTTTAAATAGTAGTTACAGGTTACAAGAGAGGCGAGATCATAATTAGGTCGAGAAACTTTCAAGTGCGGTTTCCCTTCACCGTTGATGAAAACGAACTACAAAAAGATGTGATAACATCGTCGGTTCGGCTGCGACTCAATCAAGGAAAACAACAACAATATTATTTGAATTGATAATGGTTTTGTTATGCAACTGGTTGGTATGCAACACACCGTACGTCTGGTAATCGGCGAGCTTCTGTGCAAACTTGCGTTGTTTGCAGGTGGTGGCATAAATAGTGACAACATTCCTCCTCGACAATAAAAAACAAAGAGATTTTCAAGTCGTAGAGCAACAATCTTAGAATTAAAATCGTTTAATAACGCGACCTTGTTTGATCCGTTTGCGCCGTTATTGTTTTCCGATAACCGGCTAAATTCTTGAGAAAGTCAAAACGGTTTTCAGCGTAAGATTACCTTGACTTCTTTTTGCAAAGATTGTCTAAAATTGCCGCAACGTTGCAGTACCTCTCTATGTGGGTACAGTTATTAATCTATTTTGTAATAAGCTGAGAGACACTATAATTTCATGCATTGCTTGAGGAAGAAGGTCGCTAAACCTTGTTGCTCCAGATGAATTTATCAGAATAGAGAGAAAATGTTTACTTCAAATGACATGATGAATTGTTTAGAATGAGGTGTATTTCTCATTCCGACATGCCATCATCGTCTATGCAGGTGATGGGTTGTGTAGGGTAAAGTCGTAGCCGGTTTTAATAAGGCGTTTTGTCGAGATGTTCTTGCTTTGTACCAAGCTTACCCACGCTGTCTTGCGCATAAACTCTATAAAATACTAACGGCTGCACCATTCCCAATATGGCACAGGATAAAACAGAAACGTCGTGTGTTCTCCATAAAGGGACAAAGAAAAATCCGCTCTTAATCAAATCTGCGTTATCACTGATAAGATAATGGGCTTTCATTACTTGGGTAAATATCCTGCAGCGACCCGATTTCTGATTTAAGGCCAATATTGCCAGAGGTGAACGAAGTGTCAAAGGGTTCCAGTTAACACCAATTAAATTCCACAAGATGTAAATCGGAAACTCTAGACGCCGTTAATTTCACTCGTAAACGGCTCTTCTATTTAACAATGATCATGTTTGCGCGATACCTAGGGCAATTTTATGCAAATTTCGAGGTTTAAAGATCGATAATAGCGTTTAAAGGCACAATGTTGCGATAAAATGAACCGCTACTGTTCCCCCTCTTCTATTATTTTGGCAATGTATCATTTTGGGGAATGGGGGAAAACGAGCTCCAAGGACTCCCCTAAAATGTTTTCACAATAGCTCTTTAAATTTTATACCAGAATTGTGCCAGGTATTTGTTTTTTCATCGAAATATATTCTTGGACTGTGTTGTTAACAGTTCTACTTAATTTCCAAGTGCAAATAAGAGTTTAAAAATTCAACGTGTTGATACAACATCAATATTTTCAATGTTGGATTCATTGATTTTATATCAATGATTTTGGCATCCACCGTTTCTATTTATAGCCAGGCGGCGATCGAAGCTGTCATTGCAGTGATTCTATATTAAAACTAGTAAGTTAAAAGAGCGGAAACCACGGCGGGAATTTTGAAAAAAAAACATAATTATTCTTCGCTATAACGTTCAATTTTAGAGAAAGTACGCTTAATCTGTAATTATTATTGAAACAGAGTACCTGCCCACCAACATGTAACAGCCTTCCCACCGCTCTGACGTTTACAAATTCAATTCCGGAAGCGACTTGTTATTGATCCATCTAATTTTTAATGATGATATCACTGTTTCGTTAATACGATAACCCACAAACAATCGTACACAATTTCTTCCAACCCTTTTCAATTTTGCATCAAAGCCTGAGCACATTATCAGTTATAGATCGATAACGGAACCTAAGAAGCTCTCCAATAAACCTCAAGACTCTTCAGCGCTGTGCTGCCGGAGCCTAATTAACATTGAATGTGATTCGCGCTAAATCTTGAAATTCCATTACTACAGGAATTTAAATGAGTATAACGAAAAAAATCGCGTACTATCATGTTGCTACTTTATGTTGTTATTAATAAGTTCAAGAGTTTACAAGTCAACAGATAGGACTATTAAAACATCGCCAACATAAATGTTTTCAATTGTCAGGTGGTTATTATTTATTGCAAATTATAACCCGTTCGGGCATCTGAGCAAGTGGAGCAAAATGGATGTGAAAGTGGGATCGAATGTAACAGTTCAATAGATAAAAATTCTACTAAAATATAATGAAAATTGTGTAATTAATAAATCTGAATTGTTAACTCTACAGGTGTTTTAGAAATCGGCTCAAAGAGAAACAAGTTTCAGGAAAAGTTTTGTGTTATGAATTATAGACAAAGTTTACCACTGCTGACATGTAAAGATGAAACTCGTTGTAGAGTAATAAACATAGAAATGGTTAGCAACATTTAGATGCTATTTATCTCAATTTAAAGCGCTCGTGGGCACAGAAATCATAAAAAAATTATATTTTTAACTCAACAATGGATCCGACCAGTAAATCAATTAATCGACACCCGAAATGGAATATTTTATTAAAGCGATTTTTCTCCAAGATTAAAACAGCGTAGGTATATCAGTAAAAAAATTATGCAAACTTTGTTGCAGTTTTTAACCAAGTTACTTCTCGAATTACGAAAATATTCCGAGAAAAATTACAATAAATCTTATCTTAATATTCTGATTGACATCAACCGATTCATTGTTACAAACGAAAAAACTGTTAGTTGTGAACGCCTTCCCTGACCCAAAAGGTCATGAGTGTCTAATAAAGGGCGGACAAAGAAAAAAACAGACCCTGACATTTTTTCAAGTTGTATAAAACACGTTATACGTTGTATTTGGTCAACTTTCTGATAAAAAGTGTGAATTATTTTGTCATTTTAGCATCATTCTCGACGTAAAAGTTAAAAAAAACAAACGAGAGCTTTGAAATAGTGCAGATGTTTAGAGTTAGTCTTGGCTTGCTAATGACAATCTCTTTTATTGGCAGCTCTTGTGGATCGTTTTAAATTGGCAACTTCAAAAATTACATAGAATGTTATAATAGATAGAAAATCAACATTTTTGTTCAAAAATGAGACTTTTCTGGTCCCTTAAAAGCGTTTAGTAGTGATAGAGAGTTTAATGCCATTTCCATAATTTCGATATCGTTAACACAAGCTTTTCGAGATTCAGTGCTGCGTCGTCCGTTCAAAATCGCTTTTCTCTTTCCAAATACTTACTTCTGGCGAAAACTCGGTACATTGGCTCACTTTACTCTCCTCATCCATATAAAACAGATCTGGCAGCGGAATCTGAAATAAATAATTACATCCATTTACTAATGCCATAAACGAAGTTAACGAGACATCCAATTAAATTTGATTGTATTAGATGTTAACCAAAAACTGTCTATATATACCGAACCTACAGCTCGTGTTTAACAAGCCCTTAAATTTACAAAAGATATTACATGGCATGTTTGTAGTATTTCAATGAATTTATGAGTTTATTTTGGACAGTTTAAAGCTCATCTAACAAATTTACATGAACAGGTAGGTGGTTTGACACTGGAAGTTCGCATTTCCGAAGTGGAAAGGAATCAGTCATAAGTCGGTTTTAAAGTGCATAAACAAATTGTTTTATTTGTTTTGTAAAGTACAAACAGCTCGGGTGTTACTCGATATCGCGACTATTTTTAGTTTTAAATGTAAATACTGTGTTTGGTTTTTTAATGACAGCGGATCTAAGAGGACTTTTATTTCACAAGCATGAAATTTTCGAAAAGAGAGGTTAAAAATAATTCAGTAAATTCGTACAACATCGTGCCTTCAATGCAAAAAAATCTTGCATTGAAGGCACGATTTACCATTGTAGTTCTTCGTTACTACAATGGTAAATTCTAATTAAAGCTTGCTTGTTTAAATTATTTACAACCTTTTTTGAATTTTGAGAAACAAGTGTCAAATCTCTAACAGAAAATCTGGCGTTAAATTTTTTTAAGCCATTTTTTATGCCGCTTCACAATTGATACCACTTTATAAATATCGGTTCGAAATTTTGTCATTGTGTGTGTGTCATCAATGTGTCATCATAGAAGCTGAAATTTTAAAATCAAAGTCAAATTTAATAATTTGATATTTTATTTTTTGCAATTCTCAATTGTTAACGTTCATTGGGCTATCTAAAACTGATGCCAAAGTGCTTAGACTAACCTGACAATTTTCAAAAATATGTCATATCGATAGTTTAACCTTGACCAGGAAATTCTAAGAACTGAAGTTAAGACCACAAAAAATTGAGACGGCTTGCAAGGCTCTCAGTTGCCAAAATTGACATATAAAATGAAGAGTACATTGTGAAATTTTGACTGAAATTGAAAACCGAGCTCATGCTTGATATTTGGTGTCAATTTCAACTAGTAAACTTGACATTTTTATAGTCAACATGATTGAAAACATCTGATAAAAACAGAAATTTCAAACCTTAATTTAAACTTGGTGAAACTTCCAAACAGTTTTATCATCAAATCTAAAGATTACAGTGACAATTTTTGTTCTGTTTTTCTAAGACCAAGTTGAGCTCCTAAACCCTGAAGCTTCACACTGTGGACATTTAGAAACCTTAGGTAATTTCAACTAGGCAATTTCATCCCGGTTAAAACCTGATATTTGTTGGTTTGTGTCGCCTTAAACTTGACTTCACTTAACAATATGTTAATCTCAAAAACCTCAAAAAAAAATAGTTTCTGGAAATTAGGAGTTTCCTGACACTTTGAACCTAAAAAAGAAGTTAAGTGATTTGGTGGAAAATCTTGCTTGTAACTCCCAAACAGTTTTATAATCAAATTTAAAGTGGGAAGAAAATTTTATTTCGATTATGAAATCGCTACGAGCTAGCTCCGAAAATTTAATATTTTTTACTAATAAGAGTCAGATTGTACAGATGAAATCTGACATCTCCAGTTTACACAAAAACGCGGATATTACCTACTTTAAAATACGGAAGCCTCACGATTTTTGGTAGATATTTTTAATCTGTATTTCGTAATTGACATTTATAGAAATAATTTTATTGTAGTGTTTGAATCTCAAATCAGATAAAAGCGAAATTTTATTGTTCCGTTTCCACGGCTTTTTTAATTCGTAACTTGATATTTTCGCCACGATTTAAGATAATGTCCCGCTGTGAAATGAGATCCAGTTTTCAGCAATAAAAACCCTTTATTTCCTTCGTTTCCACAAACAATTTAATCAAAGTTTCCCCCGAAAGCTCGAAACTGCGGTTTTCGTCTAGATTTTTGAAACGCGCCGCCATTTTTATGACTTAACTTTTGACTTAAAATAGAACATATGTTTTTCCTTTTCTAGGAATGCAAAAATCCACACCGCCTGGGGCTTGAGAGCCTCATAACTTTCGTTCTTTATCTCCGCGAAGAAGTGTTGTCGTAAAATCAGTCATGGATTTTTTACGAATTAAAGAAAAGTCGTGACGTGGGGAAAACCGACTTAAGTGCATTATTAAATATTTATCGCAGTGATAAGAGTTGAGTTTACGCGGACAATGTACGACCAAATTCGGAATTGTGAGCTTTCGATGAACCTGCAAAAGCGTGTAAACGAGAGAAGGGAGACATCCTGACATGGAAAAAGCATTCGAGCGTGCTAAAGTTAATTAAAAAACTTTTCTCATAAATAAAGCGAAAATAACGTTATCGTGGACACGTGAATATTTACAATTACATTGCAAGTTTGGTTTTTTGAAAACGACGTTGGTTTAAGTGCATTGTTGTTACAAAATGGAATGGACTGTAATTCCTCCAGCATAGGGGTCATATTCGAGGTGAATGGTGCACTACCTACTTTCAACTTGGTCTAAAAAAAATAAGAGAGTTGCTAAGGTTGCACCATTCTGGTTAAAAAATATTTCCCTCGCACCTGCCCCTAAAACGGGGAAAAATCACCTGCCGTAACCGTCGCCACTTCTTGCATCCGAGTAAACGTTAATCGGTAACAAGTGGGAATAGTTTGAATATCACACTCACATGTGTCACTCGAATTCACTCAATTTTAAATGGTTCAATTGGTGGTCATCCGGAGCGTGGCGTGGTTCACTCACTTTTTTTAAGAGCTTTCTCTCAATTTTTTTACCGTTTGATTTGGCGGTTTTAATTTAAAATTTATCAAAGTTTATGGTTCATTGTACCAAGTTTGTACAACTGCAAGCCACAGTTTATGCTTGTAAACTAACAGCGAGTGTACATTGAAGGAGCGGATTCTCTTGCGCTTGCGCTCCGAATAAACTTGAGCATATGACGTATCGTATACTATGGGTCGACAAGGAATTTCGTCGGTAAAGATGTGTCTGTGGCAAAAATAAATAGATTTGACTTCCGACGGTCTGATCGTCGACATTCCGATTATACACGAACTTGGTTATTTTGTTCAAAAATTCACCTGGCGGGAGGAAAACTTGCCGAAATTCGCGTGGAATTTTACGGGATAAACACAATTATTGTAATACAGATACGTTCGAAAACAGTAAACAAGTTCATTTCCTTCGTTTTGTGTGCTTGCTATTAATACATCGACGTCATACTACACGCGCACATCTCTACTAGCGGGCTTCTCCCCTTCACAATCTTAGCAACAGGAAAAGACGTGCGTTTTACAAAACAGTTTCAAAAGTTGACTCGTTTGAAAAATAGACTCGGATCTTGAATACGAATATTACGACTCTGAAGAGACGTAGTGTGTTATATCACATTATTTTTCTAGATTTCCAACGGTTGCGATAGCTGCAATTTCTACACGACCCATTTTGAGGCCTCAAATTTTCGTAACACATTTACATAAATTCGACCCTGCAATAAATAGACAATAAAGGAAAGGATTTTTTTTAATTGGAGCTTCGTGTGTTAAAGTTATCGACGAATTCTAGATCTGATTCGAAAACCAGCTTCTAGATGTTACGATAGCCAAAAAACAAAACTTTTTGGCGTTGGACCTAAGGCTACGAAAACTTTCTTTTTGGTCTCAAAAAGCATTTTTAACATGAAAAAAGATGCTAAGCTAACAAAAAAGAAAAATTTGGAAAATCTAAAAACGAAAGCCTAACTCGTATGACATTTTTTTAATTTAAACTTTTTAGTTGTTGCTCCATAGCTGAACAAAACTGCAAAAGATCCCAGATTCTTTTATGTACATGTTAATGTACCAAATTCTATTTTTTAGCATGTCATTTTTGAAAATTAGCATGTTATTTTTAGTTTTTTGTCAATTTTTAATGATGGAATATTATATATATTTTAGTTGTTGAAGAGCGGTAAATATGCATTAAATGTTTAAAACATATTAAAATTAGGAAAAAATTTGCAATCTATGTAATAAAATTTAAAAAAAAATCTTTTGATTCTTGCATTTCTCAAATTCTTTGACTCCTTAAAATCTATTACATTTTTTGATTAATCGAATCCTTCGACTTCTTTGGTTGCTCGAATTTTTAAAATTTTTGTTTTTAATCTAAAAATTACTTTTTATTATTTATTTGGATTTTTTAAGTTGCATTTCGAATTTTCGTATCTGTTGGAATCCTTTGAGTGTTGCCATGCTTTGAATTATTTAATTTTTTAAAATTATTCAGTTTTTTGAATTCAGTTGTAAGCGTTTACATTTTTTTTTAAATTATTTGAATTCGTTTTTGTTCTTTTTGAATTTAGGTTGTTATATATTCATTTTGATGTTACGATAGCCCAAAAAACATTGAGTTGAAATCAAAATTTTAAACTTTTTGGCGTTGGACCTATGGCTAAAAAAACTTTCTTTTTTTGGTTTCAAAATGCATTTTTAAAATGAAGAAAGACGTTAACTTAGCAAAAGACAAAAATTTGGAAAATAGTTGATAATCAACTAATATGATATTTTTTTAATTTAAACTTTTTCGTTGATCCATAGCTGCAGAAAAACAAAAATTGCAAAAGATCTTTTATGAACATGTTAATGTATCAAATTCTAGTTTTTAGCATGTCATTTTTAAAAATTAGCATTCATTAATTCGTGTTATTTTCAGTTTTTTTTAACAACTTTATGATGGAATATTATATATTTAGTAGCTAAAGAGCTGTAAATATGCATTAAATGCTTGAAAAATAATAAATTTAGGAAAAAATACACATTCTATGCAATAAATTTTTTAAATAGATCATTTGATTCTTGCATTTCTCAAATTTTTTGAATCCTTAAAATCTATCACATTTCTTGTCTCAGATTCTGTACATTCTTAAAATTGTTTTTAGAATAGTCGCATCTGTTGAAACTTTTTATTTAATATTTAATATTTTCAGATTTTTAAATTTCTGTGATACATCGAATTTTTTCGAATTTTTTGGATGCTTGAATTTTTAAAATTTTAATTTTCAATTTCAATTTTCCTTAAAATTTTGATTTTTTTATATGCTTAATATCCTTTAAATATGATAGAAGTGTTTGTGGTTTTTTTGACTTTCTTTCGTTTACTTATTTAGATTTTTTAAGTGACATTTCGAATTTTTCTATCTGTTGGAACCCTTCGATTGATTTCGTTTTGAATTGTTTGATTTTTAAAAATTATCTCAGTCTTTGAATTCAGTTTTAAGTCTTTGAATTCTTCATATTTTCATTTTTTCCATTATTCGAATTCGTTATTGTTCTTATCGGGTTTGGGGTTTCTATGTTCCTTTGGATTTTTTAGCCCTTTAAATTTTTTCTATTCCTGATTTATAGTTTTGCGAGAAATTTTTCATTTGCTTCTAGAATCTTTGTACGAGTATCTCTTAATTATTATTAATTATCTCTTTATTATTATTCTTCTACTTCGATATCTATTTTGCTTTATTTTTTCAAATCTTTAGACTTTTTGAAACTTCCATATACTTTTTTGGATTCTTTAGATTGAGTATATACCACAACTCTTTTAAATATCATTTCATGTGCTTTAGATTTTTGAATGTTCCCAGGATGCGACTTTCGGTCCTTTTGGTTGCTTTTCATTTTACAAATTTTCAAAATTTTATGAATCCTTAAGATTTGATCAGTTTTCTACGTTAAAGAAATTATTATTTGAAAAATGTTCACATGCATCTTTCATTTTATTATTGGGTCACGTATAGCCATTTGCACCGACAATAGTTAAAATTAAGTAATTTAAAAAAAAACTAGGAAATCATTAGTTTGACAATTGCAGTGAAAGAACTTGTATTGGTTAATGTTTAGAAACATCGTTGCAAATGGCCATTAGATATTTAATTAGAATTATGTACGTATTTTATTGTTGTGCATAGGCGGATCATTGTAAATAGGTACTGCCTTCACATTTAATAAATAAATTGGATATTCTGCATATTGTGCATAATTTCGAAAACAATCCTTCTAAATGTTTATTACAATGCAAATAAAGAAGTGCTAACAAGATTAAAGTTGTTTGAAATTGGCTTAGAATTTATTATCTACTGCATATTATTTTTTTTTAATTAGCGTCATTTTAATTTCGTCAGTTTTCTATCGGCGGATTTAATTTTGGTTTTAAAAACTGGAAATTTGTATATAGATTTTTAGTAGTTTTAACAAACTCAGAAGGCTGAAATGCTCCACCAAAAATATAAAATAAGGATTCTAGTAGGTCATTACCTCTTTGCCCTAAACACACGTTAACTCGGATGCTTGCTACGCCCCTGTAATTGCGGTTCGTCGAGTCAAGGTTGAAAGCGCATGAGGAAGTCCTGGATTTATTCCCGGTTGTCCCAATTCTACGGAAGTCCTTAATCTTCCCCCTTATTAATACCTTACAATGTGCCACCAGGTGCTTGTAACGTTCGGATAACTTCTGTCAGAAACTTCATAAAGGGTTACATTCGAATCAAATGCCTATTTAAATTATTGTCAAAGAAGTCTGCATATTGTTCGCTAACTTCGTTCTCATTTCGTAGTCTGCGTTCCACGAATTTGTGAGGATGATGGTTATACTTGTAGTACTTTTGTTTGAGATTTGTGGAGGAGGGGACAAAGAGTAGTGATAATTACAAAATCGAAATTAGAGGCTGATCCGAAATTATCTAAACAACGTAAGGGATCAATATGTGCGGAGAAAAATTATAAATCATTGCTGTAACTAATGACGTCGATAGAATGTAAATTATAATTTAACTGCAGACTACTGCTTTAAAGTCAATTTGATTCACAATAGAATGGCAATCATAAATTAAGTTTTAACGTTTTAATAGTGTTTGAGTACCTACGTATCTATAAATGGAAAATAGGAAGATGTTAAATGCATAGATTTTTCCAAGAAAATAGAGTTGTTTGGAATTTTGTTAGATACAAGGCATTGTCGGTCAGAAACAATAATCTAAATCGGTCATCGAAAAATTACAACCACTAGACATCACAAATTCTCGAATTATTTGATAGGTTTTAATGCCAAGGGTCACGAAAAATATAAACAAATTTTGTGGCAATATTATATATATTAGTTGCCAGTGGCGCATCGTCAATTAGTTTATCATTAACCATCAGAAAAATCGTAATTTTTTAGTCCATCTACTGCTTTATTAATAAAATAGGTTAACGAAATAATAAAAACTAATATTTCAGTTTTGCCCGTAATTGTTCACGCTATCACTCTTGCGTGTGAAACGAAGACTGTATTAAAATTTGTACAATAGATAAAGAAACTTACGATTTCATCGTGTGCGAAAAACCTAATTCAAAGCTTTGATGAAGCTAAAAGAAAACACCACTGCAATTTCCGGGTAATTATCTCGCAAGAAAAGTTCAAATTGAAAATCAAAATCCATCTCAAGTTAAGTTAAGGTAAGTAGTACGGTTTACTGGACTTGTGAGAAATAATTAACGTAACAAGTATTACATATTTGCACTGATCCTTTGGTGTTTACGTCAGTTACTAACAAGACTAAGTTCAATTTGTAATTCATTGACGTATGTTTCGACAGAGTCAACGGCATCTTCCAAGTAATTTTTCTGGGGGCGGGAATGTGACAATGATTTGTTAACTTCGCTTTCAATCTTATTGGAGATGGTTCTAAAAGGAGGAATTATGATTATGAAATTCATTGAAATTCTAGCAAAACCGTGAACGTTAGATCAGATACCGGTTGTTTGAGCAAGATTTATCGTACATTAATGGAAAAGTATAAACAATTTCGCGAAATGTTTAATTAGGAAGCAGATGGCACGAAAAGATTGCTTCTTTGCTTTTAAGTTTTTATGCTAAGATGTCTTACGTTATTTTATAAAAAAAATATTCTAAAAACTCGAAAACAAATAAATAAATGTCCTCTTGCATTAAGAGTGTAAATAGTGTAAAATGATTGTCGCATTTATTTGATTAAAACAACGTTTGCACAAGTTACAAAAGTAATGTACTGGTAATGAAGTTTCGTGTTATTTTCCATCAATAACTATTTTTTGAGAACGTCAGAAAGCGATCGATGATTTTCTACTTTGTAAATGTCAACTAAATCTAATGTTGGTGCTTTTTGATCATATTTAGTAAAATATTTTGAGAAATATCAAATCAATAATAATAGAAACAGCAGAACAATAATGTCAAATTTATAAAGAAAACAGTCAAAAATTCACTGAAATCGAAACAATTTCACCTCTTTTTGTTTTACTCCATTTTGCTAAAATTGCAAACAAAGGTTCTTTATGATTTATCAGTCGTGACAAATATGACCACATTAATGAAAAAATAGCTAGCTAGCATGACACCTAGTAAAGGAAATAAAGTTAGCTATTATTAAGTGTATTTTATTTAGTGACAAAGCATAAATTCCTTCGTTTTAATAAAGTGATAGCTAAATATTTCCCATTTATTCATTGAAGTAGCAGGTACAACGTTTGCAAAATTTTGCATTCTAATTTCTTCAAGCGGCTCATATGTTACATTCGCACCTGTCAAACGCACATGGGGCCCTGCTTAGGATTAATTTGAATAAAAAAACGTCTAAATTTGGTGTTTACAGGTTTAGCTAATAAAGTACCCTGTCATTAAATTAAATTGTCACTAAAATTGGAATTAGGGGACGAAATTTTAGTACCATAAACTATTGTTTCACAAGTTTTTGAATGAAACATTGGAATTAATTACTGTAACTATCCTGTAATAATTTTGTAGTTAATAAGGCTATTACCACAAACATAAATACGTGTTTTGATTTCTCGGTTGTTGCAACAAACATTTTGACTTGCGTTAGTGCAGTCAAAATGTTTGTTTTTTAGAAATAAATATAAGCGCTGGTTGTTAAGTGAATAATTGAATAATTTGGTAGAATTAAAATAGTAAAGTAGTTTTGGGTGTCAGTGAAGGTGATTTGGTGTGATCTTCGAAGATAAAACGCAGAATTTATGAATGTGTGGAATAATTTAGATAAGGAAATGAAATATAATTATATCACGGTTTAGACAATGAAGGTCCACAACAAGGTGCCAGTGTTTTTGTCTTTTTCATTGAAAAGTGTTTTATGTCAGATTTCAAGAAAATGGATATGGAATAATTTGCAGTTTCTGGGTTAGTACTAAATGAAAATAAAAATGGTCAAAATGAATTTATTATTTTGCATTTTTTACTTATTTTAAGAGTTGTCTTATGAATAAACTGTGTATTATGTACAGTGTTTAGAAATGTATGGTTCTGGAAAAACGTTAGAAAGTCAAAAAAGAATCTGAAGTTTTGCTATGGACCATGTTGCCATTATTTTCCTGTTTTTATACGTTGCCAATCTTTTACTTAAAAAAAATCCAGGAAATTGTAATCTAAGAAAGGATGTAAAAATGTAGAAGGAACTCAAAAATCTAGAGAATATACGTACAGATCCTGAATGATTTAAAAAATTTTGGCATATAAAAAAACTTGAAATATGTAAAGAAAATACCTAGAAAAAAACACGAATAATAATTCCTATATTCGCAAAATTTAAAAAATCACAGATTCAAATTAAATAATTTTAAAAATGTAGTTTTTGATTTTTGAAAATGTATCTAAAAACTCCGAATTTAACATATCCAAAAATTGTTGAGAGAAGCCAAAGATTTTAAAATAGAAATTTGCAGCAGATTCTAAAAAAAATAATAGAAAAATTGTGCAAAACTCAAAGAATTTATCAAATAAAAATACTTGAGAAATTAATCTATACAAAGAAAGTTTGGATCCAAAGAATACAGAGAAAAAAAATGGTTAAAGGAATAAACTGAGAAATCTTATTGAATGAAAATCTGAAAAAATTAAAGAGTCTAAAGAACGAAAATTCAAACTTTAAAAAAGTGTTAAAATGCAACAAAAGCAGTGTTTGAAGTTGGAAGATTGCATCAAATTGAAAATTGAATCAGTTAGAAATGAAATAAAAAAATATCTAAAAGATCCAGAAAATGGAAAATCTTAATAATTCTAAAACACCTAAGGTTCCAAGTGAACTACTGAATTTCAATATTTCGAGGATCTAAAAAAATTTAAATGCTTGGTATTGGGTCTAAACGATAATAAAAAAAAAAGTTTTTCCTAGAAGAAACACGTATTTTCCACAAAATGTAAAGTCAAACAATTCGCAACTCCATTTACTGGTATTCAATGGAAAGAAATTATACAGTTATTTATGATGTAAGGTAGTGAAGTTTTACTTTTTGTTACAAGTGAGAAGTTTAATTTTAAGAATTGGAAAATAGTCCATGAGATCTAAACTGCTGCTTTTGAAAAAAAATTACTACTTGGAATGTAAACATCTAAGATGAACATTCTTTCTTTAAATATACAAAAAATGAGCACTTTTTTATGTATATTCAAAATTGCACAAATCATACAAAAAAAGTATAAAGAGTACAAAAGAGTTTTTCTAATTTGCTGCTGTAACAAGGCTCTACTCATTTTGAATGTATTAATATATCATTAGTGAACCTGAAATCTAGGAACTTTTTTTCGGTTGGTAACACACATTGGACTAAATGTCAAATATCACTGTGAGTTTAAGATTACAGTGTCAAGCCATATACAGCAGATTAACTGTGGCATTTTCTGCATTTTGGCGTATTTCTAGCGGATTGCAAGAAATTTCTGAAGTCATCTTGGAGCACTAATTTTGCAATTTCATTTGGGCAAAAATAAGCAATTATTTTTAGTGTACTTGATGTAAATTTAAAATGTCAGCTTTGAAATAAAAGTTTCATCAATTCCAATTTCCTAAATTATAACGTTTGATTTGATTTAACAAAAATGTGTTAATTAGCATTAGCATTAGCATTAACATTAGAAAAAATGAAATGTAAAACTCGTTTTAGCAAACTCAAGAGCACTCGCTTACGGCACTCTAATACTGTTTTATCATTTAAAGTAAGTCATAAAAAATACTAGAAACCATAATTTCAATTTCGTCTTGATAGTTTTCTGACAGTCACAATTAAGAAACCGGAGATAACGCAAAATTGAAGACAGGAATCAAAACAGGACGTAAAGTAATGAAACAATCCCAATGTAAAAAACTAAGAAAAATGTGTTTGAACTGTACACGAATAAGAGTGCAACGACGATAAAATGAACCAAAAAACCAAAAAATTAAAAACGGTTAAACAATGGCCATAAAGAGAAAAAATATATACAGAGCGTCTCAATTCTTCATCGTAACAGCTGAATAAATTGACTTGCGTCCTTCCTCTGATTTTATATCAAACAAAATTCAAATTATGAAATTTTCTCTCTTTTTAGTGAAGTTGAGAGTAAAAGTATGACTACGTCATTTTCAAATTCCAATTGTAATTTTCCGAATTTTTGTACTGTTTATTTATTGGTATCAGAAGATTGAGCTTAATTTTGGTCCATGGAATCATTTTATCGTCAGTTCATTGATCTTGGATTTATGGCAATAAAATTCTAAAAACGCTAATAAGCGTCTTCATTCTGTTATAACAATCAAATAAATTTCATATTCTTGTCAGGACGTGACAAACCAACAAAAATTACTCCAAAGCTTGTCTCTAAAATGTGAGTGTTGTAAACTGTTCATGGAAAGTTTCACATTACCTGAATAATAGAACTATGATAACAAAAGTTGTTGTAAAAACAGGTTTTGATATAAATGTTCTGGGTGTATCTACTCTTGTGTTTCTTTGTCCGGTACAGATAGGACCTTTCAAGATATATTTTCCATTTTTAGCGTTCATACTAATAGCATTCATTATAACATTATTAAAAGTTGGAGCAATGAGCGCTTATAATCATGTGCGTCACATCAAACGTTGATAATATGTGACGCGATAACAACAAAGTTTAAATAAATAAATGTAATTACATGTTGGCTCGTAATGAAAAAAACAATATCCATTACTTACCAACTTTTGCAAAAATTTGATAACAAATATTTAAGAGCTGCTGGGGATAAAGACTGAGAAAACCATATTGCTTGAACAAGGAACGAGTGAGAAAATCTGGAACAAGATAAATAAATTAATTAAAACTCAAGTACTCGTTTTGTTTGTTTACTTCTCATAAGCAACAATGTATGTTTGGTGTAGCAGGAGAGCAGAACACTCGACAGTTCTCGTTGATTTTTCGTTGTACCGATACCGTTTTCAGCACTTGGGAAAAAAACCTCGTTAACGGTTCTTGTAACGATGCTGAAATTGCCACGGAGCGCTTCTTCTAAAAGTATGAAGAATCCGAATAAGGTTCACAATTGGGGAAGGTGGAAATTGGGGCATAGTAATTTCTAAGTTGTGTATGTTGCGGTATTTGCTTGATGACAGATAAACGGGTGCACACCATAGAAGAACAATAAATCAAAAATTAGTGAAATGCTGATTTATGGAGGGAATTGTTTTGGAGGCACCGGGTGATGATGCGCTGCTATTTATGGGTGAATAATGTGGCAGATTTTACGATGCCAAAGTATTTAATCAGCTTAATAGAGTTACGTAGCACTGTTTATTTCTCGGTCTCAAAAAATACAAAACATTTGCTTTTGGATGAGAAGGGGCTTGGTTTTCAAGATTTTTTCTCGACGCTGACAGAATGAATCAAGTAAGCCTTTTTTCTTGAAGTTAATAAAGTTGATCAAAGTCCACGAGTTCAAGATTTTTTTGTTCTTTTTGATCCAATTTCTGACTTAAAAATCGATTTGTCAACATTCTATTTCTAAACGAACCAATAATAGCAAATCTCTGTATAAGTAAAGTTTAAACCCAAAAAGGACCCTCTGCATAAGTCATAAGTTGAGTGACTTTGATTGGGTATTTGTTTGTGATGTTGAAAGGATGAACACTAGAGGGTTGAATAATACACATTCGGACGGAACTCCCGAACGTGAAAGAGTTAGGTGAACCAAACTTTCCTTTGTAAACTTCGTACTAAAATTTACTTCAAAATTCTAATCAACTTGTCGAAAATCTTCACGTACTTGGTCTCTTATAGAATCAATCCGAAAAAACGATCCAAAGTTCAAAAGATCAAACTTAAGCACACAAAAAAATTCTCTTCCTCGATCATTTATTAATACCATGAGAAGCACAAAAACCAAGATTATTTTGCTTTGATGGAACGAGTCTGAAACGGAGAATCGATAAAAGGTGGTGCAGCCATCTCTCGGTTAAAAATGTAAGAACCGTGTTTCCTGAAATTATTTCCAGCAGGTAGTTTACTGCACAGAACACTACTTTTAATGAATACAGCTGTGTTTTTTTCTGCCTCGGTGTTTATTTGTTTGCCTTTAGCAAGTTCAAGATACTTTTTTTTGTGAAGTTAGCACGATTTATGCGCTTGCAATTAATTGAAGTAGTATTAAATACGTTTCTATCCCATTAAAATTGTCAGTTTGTGTTTACTTTTTAACCGTTGCCGGAGGCGGGGACAGGATCGGACAACTGTAAGTTCTGTAAGCTTCCTGCAGGGACAGATTGCCGATATAAACTTTTGTCTCATAACAGGAACTGGCAGTCAACTGGGCCAAAATTGAACATCAATCGATCTAGTTTTTTGGTTTTTGGTCTTTTTTCATGTTTAACAATGTCGCATTTGAATTCGTTGGAAGCGGAATTTTCCAGGAAAGTGTAGACACAATATCGACATCCTTTCCAGCTGTGACAGAAAATGAAAGAGTGGAAAGCAAGGCGTTACGAAAATTGCTGTCTCTAGTTCGATCCGCGACTCGTTTGAACCCTGCTTGATGAAATTTCAACAAAGGGATGCCTAAAAATTCCTCTAAACTTTGAAATTTCCCAACATCTCCATTTTCCGACCAAACGAGCATCTCCCATTAAACTGCACATTTAATTAGTTTAGATTGTAAACTTGGCGAGCCGCAATTAATTATTAAATACCTCCACGCCCTCTTTTCCCGATTCTTTTTCCGAAACTGCATCTGACAGAAATAATCCTGGAATGAATCCTTCGTAAAGAATTTCCATTCCCGACTAAAAATAAACCAACAAAAGCACGTGGGCGGCGATTTCGATAGATCGACGAGTGTGGCGCTAGAATCGTTCGTGAAAGTCCGACGAGCGTCGCGACGCCGTTGGTGAAGCCGGTGTTACGTCACGCGTTACTATAGTAACGACTGACTATTGGCGACCGGCGCCAGCTCACTGATTGTGTTTTGAACTGGCAGTTTTTTTGCTTATAATTTAGTTCTGGCACTTCTACAGAGCTTAATTATTCATGTGCCCTGTGTAATTGCAGCTTCGGTTGTCCTTGTTGGCTTTGGGGAATTTGGGAGTTGGCTTCTTCTGTTTTGCATTCGCATTTCTTTTTCTATGATATCACGCAATCATAACTGTTCATTTATTCAGTATTAGGGTTGTAAAGGGATCAATTAGACACGGAAAGGTGGGAGGAAACAGGTGTTTTTACCTTATACCATTATTTGTACAAAGGGTTAATTACTTTCTTATTCGTAAAACCACGGTATTCATTTTAATTAACGGTTTGAATTTTTTGTTGAAAAATGAATGAAAGGAACGAATTAATAAGAGTTGAAAAAGTTATTAAGGGGTGTTCTTGATTCATTCATCTGTCTTGAAGCTGAAGTTTGAGTATTTACCAAGGTCATGCTGGGGTTTGGGGCCGAGATAATAAACGAAACTTGGGAACAAATAAGGTTTGGAGATGCGCTCCAATTTTTATTAGACGGTGAAAAACGGCTTCCGGAAGATAATGTCTGACGATGGCTTCATGAATACAGATAAAATCTCCACGGGTAAAATTCCTTTTTTTATTTTAGTACGTCACTTGATGCTTTGACATAAATCGGATGTGCTGTTCCTATCTTGGAGGTAAATTCGATTTTGAAGGAAAAGATGTATTCTAATTTGCCAGCGAAGAATTGGAGGACGTTTCGACATGTACCAATTTCGAACCTTATAATTTTTCCAACCATGGTTTCTTAAATACATTTTTTCCACCAATGTAAATATTCATTTTTTTTACAATTTACTTTTGTTGCGGTTGGTTGAGCACGGTAATGTCAACTCCCACATCTGGCGAATTTGCAGCAAAACGTTGATAAGAAATTTAAGCCTTTGATATTAATGTCAAGCAGAGGAATTTTCTTTCAACTCAAAGTTAACATGGAGACTAGGATAATATTACCTAGTCCTCAGACTATATTTTTCTTATAAATTTTCCACATATTTACATAAATATAGTATAAGATAAGAGAAGTTAAGGAAGAGGAACTAAATTTAAATCGGGGGCTGCAACCCTTGTTTGAATGCATTAACGTCAGGACGTCGCACGAGTAGAAAAAAGATAGTTGACAGCGTTCACCAACATTTATGTCCACCCCCAAAACCGCGTTTGATTGTTAAATTATAAATATGGTATTACCCGTATATGAGCTGACCAAATCACTCTATTCCTGTTGCTACCAAAAATGATAAAATTGTGGCAAACTTTTTTTTATAGTAAAAAACAACAATATTGAAGAATTAAAACAGTTAGTACTAAGAAAATAAATAATACATCAAAATCTCTTCAGCCTTTAATAAAATTTGTAGAGTCGACTGGTAAAACGTAAGCCTTAAATACTTGATACCAACTACTAATTTTTGGTGAAATTTTAATTAAGCTGCAGCGCTTTATTTAGAAGGATTCGACTTCATCTAAGTAGAAATGTAAAATGAATCGTGGACGTACTAAAAAAACGAGCTTAAAACCAAAGAAAAAGACAATGATTAACCGGACTGTTATTTTGAGTACAACATTTGACAAGATTCATCATGGTATCTTCGTTAAAAAATTGTTATCTTGTGGTTTAGGCGGTGCTCACTTGAAATGGTATGATAGTTATTTATCTGGTCGAAACTACCTTGTCAAATTAAATAATTGCTTGTCAAATCTTTGACGTGTATATAGGCGTTCCTCAAGGTTCGATATTGGGTGCTCTGCTTTTTTATATATACATTAACGATATTAGTCAATGTTTGTGTTGTGATTTTGGTCTCCTCGCTGATGATTTAAAAAGATTTGCTAAAATTGAAATTGAGGAGAGCATGGTGAAGTTACAGAAAGATTTAAACTCATTATTTAATTGGTGTCTAGAAAACTGTATGGTATTAAACTTAGATAAATGTTTAGTGATCAATTTTAGTAGAAAATTAGCCCCATCTGTTCCTGTTCCCTCATTTGTGTGTTGTTTATTTGGACTTGGAATTAGAAAATCGTAAATGTTATTAAAAAAATATGTAGAAAATTTTAAACAATATTTGTGATTCTCCTGGTGTTTTTAACGATGTAAAATTTAATGTGCCAACTTTAGCTTTAGATAAACCACATTATTCCACACTGAAAACTGCCATCAATTTTACACGTCATGTTCACCAATTAATAGAATACTTTCTTATTGTAGTGATATTTTATTAAATTGATGCATTAGAATATGTGGTTTTAACAGGATGAGGCATCTCCACATTTTGTCTGGAGAAGTTGTTAATCAACTCTTGAGAATTGCTGGATTTGTAGAGGTGGTGCTGTTTCTTGGCATATCACTTTTTTATGTGAAGCGCTATAAAAGAAAATTTTTCCGCATTCAACCAACAACGATAGATAATAATTTTTCTTCTGCTTTTTTTTTAAAGTATTTGTAAAAAATAAAGTACGGGCCTGAAAATGTCTACAAATGATCGGTGAGTACATGGTAACTACCTGAAAATCCTAACATCCTTGAAAAAAGTGATCGTTCGCTTGATTTATTAAAGGTCCTAAATCCAAGAAAATTTATTTAAATTTTGAATTCTAAAATTTAATTACGCAACAGTGTTTAAAAAAACTGAGTTAACCCTGTAAATGTAAATGACCTGCTTTTTGCGTCGCGACGCTCCATTATAAGAAATATATTTTTTTAGTTTGGTTTCTAGGAAATTAAAATTATCTTCATTTGCCCAGATTTTGCGGTGGTGAACATAAATGCTGGCCCTGTACATGGTCTTCTGTCCCAAGTTCACTTTAATTTAATCCTTTTAGCGGAAAGCCATCGTGACATATTCATGTAGAATGTTAGCCCCGTTAAACGGTACGTTGATACCGTTGTGTCTCTATTTTTATCTCGTAAAAAGCATCAATAAATTTCACCTTACGGCTTCAGCGCTTTATTAATATTACATTGATTTTTCCTGATGGAATCTGTGACGATTTAACAACTTCACCTTAAATGATGTCTCGAGGGCGCCACGGTTCAAAAGGCACAAAACTGTTTATAGCCTGTAATTTTAATTTTTGTAAAATTACACTAATCATGGACCAAAAACGGGTTTATCCAGGTTAAGCGTCGATTGAACTCTTTACAATGAAACAATAATTAATAGTAAGCTTTTTAGAACCTATAAAAGCTCGTGAATAATGGAGCTACTATAAATAAGATATAAACATATCGCACGCTACTGTGGTAAAGAGAATTACGAGAGATGTTCAATATTTGAACGTTTGGTTAGAGGTTCTAAATCTAGACGCTTCGATGTTTCTGATCTGGATCAGAGGGTAAAGTCTTCTTTTTCGGCGGATGTAGGCTGAATTATTTACCATGTACTTCCGGCGTCAAAACAAAATTATCCCGTAAAAAATATATTAAATCAGAATTAGGTCGGTTTCTGCTTTTATAATTCTTGGAAATTTAATTCATATTTCTTGAACATATTAATAGAGAACGTGGCTTACGTCAGATTCATTTCTTGAAGCGGAGCTTTCAAATTTCCTAAGATTACAAAGACCTGTGGGCGCTGCTATTATTATGCCTCTAAATATAAATTAATTTGAATTGAGTTTGTACAGGGTTTCCACTAAAATAAACTTTTATTTTAAAATCCTTGAATTTATAAGCAACGACTGTCACAAATATGGAACGATTTTGGTGCTGGAAATTAATATTTACTTTAAACCTCATTCGAGCGTGATAAAACCGTACTGTTGTGAAATAACAACTTTAGCAATTTTTATATTTGCATTAAGTAAATTATGTTGCTATAAAAGGTTATGTTTTACGCCCGTTGTCATAAATTGTGAAAATTTACGTACATTACTTGTTGATTCATATCTTCGAGCACAGAAAGGGTTGGAAGGGGTTGACGATAACGTAATACGTTTTCTTACACCACCCCAGATTTCTGACCCGAGGTCGCGATCTCTGGCGTAGGTACTCATTGGAAAATGATAGAAATTAACTAAAACGGGCGAAATCGGAAATTATATCCCAAATGAGGCAGATTTTTGAACACTAAAAATGATCCAAGCACAGACACTAGTAAATATTTCAGTAATAATAAGGATTTTTAAACATGCTGTAAAATTGGTGGACGCGCCAGTGTTCTGCGTTAACAAAATTTGAAATTCTCGCTAAAACCTCCAATTAAATTAATTAATTAAATTACGCCTGTTTTTTGTAGATTTCATCTACCTTTTTAAGAGATTGTAAAGATGGTGGATGCGACAAATCTTTCCAAACACAGTTCCTGATTTTTGCTAAAAGCTTCATTTTCGTGAAGTGTGGATCTTTCTTATATAAATATTCGCGTTTAACTAAACAGACAACCAAGGAATTTTCTAAATATTCACATAATTAATTTTTAAATTAATTTAGATTTATTGTTTAACGAGCTTTATTCGGAGATACAGAAATGGCATAAGAGCACGAATGTATGGAGAACTAGAGAATTTCTGCATAAACTAAGTCCAATTTCAACCAAACCTAATATCGATTGCGGATAGTTTCAAACATTATTGAAATAATTTCACTTTTTATTTAGAATTTGAATAGTTTTAAATTCGGAATAAATTCTACTCAGTATTTTCGACTCTTCATTCTTTAGATCAAAACCCCAACAAAAAAATGAAATTTCGATAAGACCGATTCCGAAGTCCCAATACTAATCGAGATCTAACTGTAATAAAAGATTTAATCATGTCTTTCTTTGTGATTTGAATTTGCTTCCTCTTATTGATTTTTGCTCTAACAAAGAATGTTTGACGCCGGTGTCGAAGTTTATAGATGCTTTTTCTTCTTTGTTCTACTTAGAACCAGAACCCTAAAACATGTCAAGGTTGGCGAATAATTCGATTACGATCGTACTGTCATAAATTCCGAATTTTAATGATAAGACTTGGTAATTTTTACTTACTAAGTTTTACCATCTTTAAAACTCAACTTTAAAAATACCAGAGATATGAAAATTTTATTTGAGCAATAAAATTAAGTATTCTACGATGACCTTTGTGTTGATTACTAAAATCTTAAACAAGACAACCAAAAATCTTAACCAACCACAACTAATTTGCATCAAGTATTTTAAATTTTTCATATTTCCAATTTCATTTTTTGGGAGTGCACTTTTACGGTGTCGTTGCTCCCTTACGTTTCAATGAGTTTCTTCATATCACGCTGGTCTAACACAGCGATTATTTATTACACTTATCTGTGATCAGTTGTTTACGTTCTGCTTTTATAGTGATGACGATAGCGTGAGTACCGAACATTTATAATTTCCTTACGTAAATCAAGCATCACCAATCTTTCGAGGTTTTCCATCAAGACACATTCTTCAAAGTTACACCTTTTGTGACAATATAATAGAGACGAATTGAAGGCGTGGACTCGAGTTTGGAAGGTTTAAACCCACACAATTTCGTAACATCGAGTTAATAGTTTTATCATTCAGTAAGGGAGATTTAAATTTGATTTCGTTGAATACCTGAATTTCCAGCAGAGGAAATTAGATTGTGAATTTGCTATTTTTGCGACGGCGTGATATAGTTTTTGTCATAAATGGAAACAGGGAATTGTAACGGCCTTTCAAGGATCAGTCACGTTCGGTAGAGTGAAGATTAAATTTGGTCTTAATTAACAAGATAGGGTCTTATTATTTTCCTTTTACTTTTTACCATAAACAAACGAGACTGTAATTAACTCTTCAGATGCGTGTGATGCAGTAGATTAAATTTATCGGTTTATAGAATTCGTGAGATGGATCTACTTTCCCGTTTATAGAAAGTTACAAAAATTGCAGGTTTTACAAAAATATGGTTTGAATATGTTGGTTTATAACGCTTGACTTTTTTAAATTTAGAGTTTCTCAAAAATTTTAATTACGTAGCGCTTTTTATTCAAAATCATTCTGAACACAGAAAAGATAAACTTATTTAAAAAAAGGATCTAAAAAATCTAGACAATCTGGAGAATTCGAAAAATGCAGAGATTACAGACATGAACAGCAGTACAAAAATTCAAAAGACCAGAAATTTGCATCATCAAAGAAATTTAAAAATTCTAAAAGATTTGATAAACTCAATGAAAATTCAAAATCCAAAAAGGTTTTATGAGTTTTTCAAGATATTTATCTTTTTGTTGCGATTAATTAATTAAGATTACTTATTTATATAGAAATGAATCTCAAAAATTTTTAGATTTTCATACTTCTTGATGACAGTACTAAATTCGATAACGATAATTCCAAAACTAGGAACAATTAAAAAAAAAAATAGTTTCAGATAACACAGAAAATCTCTTACTTTACTTTTGAGAATAGTTAAGAACGTTGGACGGTTGGAATTTCGAGTCTAGTATTTTCAAGATTTTCCGAAAGTTTAGCATCAAATATCAGTTTTAAAAATATGTTAATAATAAACAATTTTTTTTACTATTCAAAAAGTTTTGAGATATTTGTATTTTTTCATAAAATTGTAATATAGAACATTTTTTTATTTAAATTAACTTAATTATTTATAATTTCAGGATTTTTTATATATGAAAGCTAAAATATTTTAAAATATTGTGGCATAAAGTTAAATTTCAGATTTAATTTTTGGAATTGCTGAATGATTTAACCTCCAAAGTTATCCAAAATTTTCGAAATATAGAATTTTAATAATTTTTAAAATTTTAGAATTTTCCTATCTTTAAAATGTTCATAACCTTTTTAGCATTGATTTTCATAATTTATTTTTTGCATAAATATATAAATTTGGCCCGACGATATTAATTTTTGATTTTTAAATTGATCGATACTTTGACGATACAAAATGTCGATTTTTAAAATTTGCTTTATTTAAGAATTTTTCAACTACATCCTAAAAGAACCCAAAGTGTCAACAAAATCAAAAAAATATGCACATTTCAAAAAAATGTATGGATTTGAAGCATCTATAACATTAAAACTTTGCAGTTAAATTATATCAAATATACTTAAATAAATTTTTAAAAGCATGCTAATCCAAAGAATTCAAATAATAAAAAAAAATACAAACATTCCACTGTCTTCAAAATATTCAAAGTAGTTTAGCAATCCAAGACATTTACAAAAAAAAACGACGACTGCAAAAACAAAAAATAATACAAAATAAAATGAACATTCTTAAAAAATTCCAGAAATCCAGGTTTTTTTTAACCATCCAAGAGAAGAAAATGTATAAAAACTAATTATTCGAATGAATGTATCTGCCTAAGAGCCAAGCATTAGCGATTGTAAAAAAACAAGGAAGCCAAAGAATTACATTTATTCAATAGATTGAAAGTTTGAAACAGATACAAAGATTTTAAAGGCAATTTCAATCCGAATCTTAATAACTTACAATAATAAAGTATCCAAAACTTTCAAAGAATTAATCGGATATAGCAGAAAAAATCCAGGGAATTTAACGATCAAACGAACTAAACAGTATCAGTAAATTTAAATTATTGTATCTAAAGACTTTATTAAATATGAATATTATATGAATATTCATATTTAATAAAGTATTCATTCATATATTCATATTTTCCTTATTTTTAACCTGTTGCGTTCTTTGCAATAATTTACAGTATATATAGCATTATATCTATTTTCGTGGATATTGTTGTATTTTTTTCTTGTAATTAATCGTGGAAAATAAAAAATCATTCTCTTTTTTGTATATTTAGATTTCATGTAGTTCCAGCAGTGTAAAACAAAGAGGGCATTTCCTCTAATGTGTAGTTTTTCTTTTGATTATGTTTGTTTTCTGAATTTGTCTATTCATTTTTTAGTTATTTAGTCTTACAGTGTGATCAAACGTTTAACATATTTGTTAGAGTAAACGTAAGAGTTCTTCCCGTGAGCGCAATAATTCAAGCACCACACTTTTAAAAACAACCACCAGTTGATAGTAAGTGTATGTTTTATTATGATGCGTACATGTATTGTGTATTTTCTCAACATCCCAACATCCACTTGTTGAGTGATGCAAACCTCGCTTGATCCAAACCTGATCAAGTTAAGCCTTTCCAAATTCTGAAGTGAAACAAGCGCGATTTCCTTGACTTTAGCGGATATCCAAAGAAAAGACAGAGATGAGAAAACATAGTTTGTAAAGCCTATAGGAATCTGGTGTGGTTTCCTTCCGCCCTTTTCCGATCGTCCCAATCGTGAGCGTTCTAACGAGTGAAAATCTCATGATCGATCATAAGACGCGCGAAAATTCCCTGATGTCTTAAGCACGATCTGAATAAGGAAAGTTGTGTAATCAAAGTTTGTATCTTCCACTGCGCACTTTGTAACATGTAGCGTATATTTTCTCATTTTGTTTTGTTTCTGTCTACACTCGATTATTTCCCCCACCTTCTAAACCATAGAGCGGGAGCTCTCACCCCGAAATCTCCATTTCAAAAGGGTTTTTAGGGATAATATTATATACTGAGATCAATAATTCCTGAGGCGGAAACAGTCGACTTTGGCCGGAGGTTACCGAACGTTGGAGTCAATAGATTCAACAATATGTCACGGTGGGGGGTGCTTTACTAATATCTATAAACTTGGCGGTTTCCCCACCACCCTAATGGGCGCCCGATCCAAACAGGGGATGTTTACTCAAGGGAATTACATTCCGAGCATCTGCCGAATTCCGACAAGAATGTTCGGACACCAATCAACAACTAGGCGGGAATTTTTTGAATGTAATCTCCACGGAAAAACTGCGAAGCGTTCGGAAGCTCCCGAGATTTATTTTCCTGTTTTTTTTTTGTTATCCTGCGGCTATAAATCGACAGTTTATCGAGTTTGATTCCAGCTGTGAAAAAGTAGTTTGATAATCCGATCGTGATAGAAGTCAAGACGTCCTGGTGGAGGTTATGGGAACTTAATAACCACCTGTGGACCTATGTGTAGGTCAGTAAAACCGAAACATTACCAACTGCGTGCAAATGACCCTTAAACTGCTGACTAAATCCGTTTAAGCGGGATATTTCACACATAAATTTAAATAATGTGCACCATTATTATGCTCTTTTCAAATTCTCAACCAAGAAAGAAATTACGAAGTGAATTTTTTATGAGATAAGGGTAGCAAATAAATTATTATTAGGTAAAACAATATCGTATCGCTATTTATTTTCCTAATATCAAACACTTGCAGATTATCGCTTTAGTTTGGACCACTGAAAGCCTCCTATTAAAACAATAAAGCTTAACAATATTTAAAGCTCATGATTTGCGTATGAATAAAAAATTATTTCATTTTAATTAAAATCATCAATTTTCAAATAGTATAATAACTATATAAATGCATATCTACTGATCAACATTAAATAAAATTTAAATTTTCTACCGATGCATCTTCATAATAAGTGAGGGAGGAGTTTGTCAGCTTATAATTAATTGTAAAAGTTTGATTTTTTCAATGGAAATTTATAATTTGTTAAGTTAATTAATCAAATAATTATTAACTAATAATAACTTAAGAATTAATTGCGAATCAATTTAACTACTGTTTTTTTTTGTTTATAATTTTCTCAACTTCAACTTGAAAATATATTATTAGTTTTCGGAGACTTTTTATTTTTATGAACAAATTAATTATAGACAATAAAATATCATTAATTTACTAATTGCTACTGTATTTATCTCTAATGATTAAAAATGATCTGCAATTAAAAGCTGGTTTTCAGCAAGTTTAACTGTAAGTTTCAACTGAATTTAAATTTGACGATAAATGAATTGCGACCATTTTATTTTCACTGTTAAAATTTAACTGCGTTGTAAAATCTACAGTGTAATAATGGGAATTGCAATTTATATGTGATTCGCAATTAGATATTTAATTTTGGTTCTACAAACAAACCCTGAAATGTTTAGAATCTTAATTAAAAATTTTTTTGGGGCTTTATTTGCTATATGTGTAGAAATAAAAAGTCATTTTTGGGTATTGTGTTTGCCAATTATTTATTAATAAATTAGTGATTATACGTTAACTGAATAATTTGGTTTTAATTACATTAATATTAATAATGAATTATTTAAAATTAATTTTGAATATTATTTTTTTGTAATCTTTGTATTCCAGTATATCGAATTTTGTTTTAATTTATTGGACAAAAATAAAAAAAACGACTAGATGAGCTTTTTATAGCGAGTACTTTTCGGAATGCGTGACTTAAATAAAAACATGTTGAATTATTATTAAAATTTATCATAAAATTAAAGTGAAAAAAAAATAAGCAATAAAGAAAATTTTTAGTTAATTCCTTTCGAAAAATATGAACACGAATTATTAGTGTATTACGCAATCACAACTTTGCAACACTTCTTCATCTTGGCATACTAAGAATTAGCTGATCCAAATTGGTGCTACTGCCCGACCAAGCATGTTTCATCCATGCTCAATTGGGTTGAGATCCGGCGAACGCGCTGGAAGCTGCAAGTGCTCAATTTCCAAGATTTCCACTCTTTCTAACACACCGCGAGCACGATGCGGACGTGCATTATTATCCAGAAACCAAATCTGTCCTAAATCGTCGCGATAATTGTCTCTAACATAAATTTGAGCTGTCATATTCCTTTCGCAACAAAGAGGATCCTCTCTGTCTCTCCGTGAAATGGGTGTACTTCTTGGACGTATCGGTCATCAACTCTTCGACCTGGAGGCCTCCAGATGCGAATAGTGCGATCACTGTAGAGCCTAATTCAGCTCTCGTCTGAGTACATTACAGTTTCCCATTCAACTCGTCAATTTACTCGGTCTTCACACCAAGCTGCTGTAGTACGTCTGTGTGCAGGTGTCAATGGAATCGTCTTCTGCATCTTAGTTCTGTCTCCCTAATGCGGTTAAATATCGTTTTACCTGTGACATTAGTGCCAGTGGCGTGCAATAGCTTCTGTCTTAACAAAATACAATGAGATCGTGGATTCCTAGGAGCTTTCCAAATCACCAAACGATCTTTGGCCGTTGGTCGACCTTGTGGTCTTTCCGATACATTTCCAATTTCTTTATATCTTTGTTGTACACTGACTTACATTAAAAAATGCTGCCATATTCACTTCTCGAGCACCACCTTCTGACATACCGATCATTCTGTTGGCAATATCCGGGCCTTGAATGTTGTCTTTCCATTTTAGTCCGCGTCTTTTGAACGATACTAGCGTAAATAAAGATAAAATGGACAAGTGCTTGCTTTACATTTTGTGAAGTTTTGTCTTGTTTTACAGATAACTTTGTAATCGTTGTCACAAAAAATTGTATTTTACTCAGATTACTTAAAAAGGTTTACAAAATGGATGAGCAAAAGTTTTTCTGCAATTTTAGAAGATTTAGTAATATCCCTAACTTTTTTCGAGCGGTTTATATAATAGAAGAAGATCGGCGTCAAGTTTAAAATAGGTTGGCATTCTTATTGCCTATTGAATCTGATTTTTCGAAATTATTCACTTTTTACAAGTTCTAATAAAAATTGTAAATCTCAAATAAATAAAACTTTCAATAATTTGTTCAACAATTTTAGCAATTGGCACAAGTTATAAGCAACTCAAAAACGGTTTCCTCTACAAATTTTATTGCAATAGTGTTAAAACGAACAGTTTCAATTTTTAATAAAACATGTTTGGTTCGTCTTTGAAAATTCAGATTCTAAAATTCTCATCCTTCTGTTTAGAATATTGTACTTTGGCCCAGACAATTACCAAATCAAAAATAGTACTCTCTCCAAATTTCATTGCTATGGCATTGGAACTAGCACACTTACAGATTTTTAAAGATAAATGGTGAACATTTTTAATTAATCCTAAAAATAGAAACTCTCTTCTTTTACTTTGGACTTTTTTTTCCTCAGCATTAAGTGCACCAAAGTTGTAAGTTTTCAACACAATATTGGAAATGTATGATTTCGACTAAAAATGAAATTTGTTCTCTTTTGCTCCATAATTTTGTGCTTCAACATAGTTTATAGAAAATTCAAAAATAATGATTTATCTAAATTCGTTAAATTCGTTAGAGTTACAAATGTTATAAAGTGCTAAAAAATTGGTTCTTTTTTTATAAAAATTTACAAAAAAATGTCGCTTTTTTTTGAAATATGACATAAATATTAAAAAAATATTAAAGTAATCATAAAAATGTATTATGCAATAAGAGACTAATAAATTAATAAAATTTTGGGAACGTAAGTTTACCATTCTACCTGGTAAGCTTAGAAGTTGGAAAAACGCGTTTAAAACGATTTAGTAGTCAGTAATTAGTTTTTTAGAGCAACTCTATCTAATTTCATTGTTAAAAATAACATTAGCAAGTGACAAAATCGATGTAAACGACAACATAAAGTAGACTATAAATTTTGTAATTACACTATCATTTAAAAATGGCCGCTTTCTAACTCGTAAAATGAAACACTGCTATTTAGGAGCAATAATGATTGTTTATAAATGTTGTTTTGCTGAAATGATCGTGATTAAATACGCACTGGATGCAGCCATTTTAGGTTTTTGATGTGAATTTTTTTGATCAAAGAGCATTCTTTTACCCTTTTGAAAGTAATAATTAAAATTTCAACATCACATTACACCGATTGAAACCATTTTTGTTGAATTAATCTTTTTCGTCAACAGTTCAATGATTTCAGCGAAGTGTAAAAATACAAACAGAGATGACCAAGTAATGCAATATCTGCATCTATTTATATCTTCAATAAAAACGGTTAACTGTATGGGCATATTAGAATAGTTGCGCTCAAAGAAACGCAGATGGAATTTATCAAAAGGATTTCCGGTGTGGCAGCATGATTTTGCATACTTTATTGTAAACTCTCACAAAGAGCACATAATCACCAAGATTAAGATATGAAGTGGCGGAACAGCATCTTGTAATTAAATTTCTTGATGAAAATTATTATTTCATTATCGCAAAGCGCATAATTTTCATTTTAAAATAAGAACAAGGTGGATACTCATCGATTTGAATGAGATTTTATGTACACGACCTCGTAAATGCTATCACTGTGAATTTTTGTAGCAATCTCGACTGCGTAAAACTCGTAACTCTTCAGAATAGTGCAAGGCTGCAAGCAACATTCGAGGTAATTATTATGACTAATATTCTACCATGCTAGGTCAAATGAGATCATACCACAAACACAGTTCAATTAAATATAACGGAACGTTGAATGAAAATGTTCAGAACTCAAAGTCCATAAATTTCAGTGAAGCTCGAACCTTTTATTCCAATCATTGGCTACATAATAATAAGTTTTTCAGGTTGGTAGAACGTGTTTGATAATAAAACTACTTCAATTTAGTCCGGACTTTAGCTTGATCTTTTTTTCAAATTTCTTTTATTCTATTCACTGTTCGTTGTATTTCAGAAGGAATCGGTTTTAGCCATCGCTTCAATTTGGAACAAAGTTTATTTTCCTACAATTCAAAGCTTTCTTTTCCGGTATAAAAGATCTGGTTAATTTTTTGCGCTACACTGTAACAGATTTTCCGTTTCACACGTATTAGTGGCAGTAAAACCCCAATTCGAATTTTTAACCTTTTTACGATGCGGGATTCGATAAAGTTTTATGTTCGTTCCCCATTCAAGGGTTAATTGTGAAGCTTTCGTTAAAGATTTGTGACAGCGAATTGGAAACTGAATTAAGGATAAGTAATCGCAAATTTTACGGTTAGTGGACAAAATCGTCTCTAATTTCCACTGTAATAATTTAATTTCGAGCATCGATGGGAGTTATCAGTGTTTCAGACACTTTCCGAATTTTTAGCCGTTCTGTCGAAAATGTTTATTTGTGGGATATGAAAAGTTTTGTGGAAAAATCAATGGACGTCAAAACAATGCGGGACTCATCTCACTCTGGGAAAATAAACGGGATAGGAAGATAGGGATCTACGTCGTTACCTAAATGACGTCGATCTCTGTCTGGTGCTTTCCTCATCCATCACAGTTTTGTTCGTTTTGTTTTTTACACTTGCAGCGACAGATTTTTGTGAACTGCTGATATAATGGAGATTCTTCTCAACGAGTGATAAATGAAGGAGGTTCGGGGCAGTTTTCAATTTTCGCTCAAGGAAATTTTAATATAAGATGTAATTATTGAGAGGAAGAATGGGAGTTTTGAGGTAAAAAGTGGACACAATTCCAGTCATAAAAAACATGTATAGAAATCAGAAAAATCGAAAGTTAATTAATTTTCTATATAAAGAAATGCAAACCATGAGAGCACTTGATGCTTAAAAAAATCATTGAGAGGACAATGAATGAGATTAATTTCATATATTTGTTGAGTTCTCAATTTATATCGGATTTGGACATTTTCAAGGGAATTTGTGCCTTGTTTATTATCTAGTTTAATTTGATTATTTTATATGAAAAAATTGAACTTTGTTCCTTTATGTTATAAATTAAGACTCGTGGAAAATATCATTTTTACAGCTTCACAGTAATTATAGAAGACAAAAACGTCGTATTTATTTTAGTAGATTCCAAGATATGATAAAAAATGTTCCACTGACAAAAGGAAATGTAAATTTTCACTCGGAACTCTCACAATCAGAAGCAGGTTTATAACCCTTCAGATTAGTTTTTTTTGGTTTTTAAAATCGGAATAAGTACATCTAATTCTGGATTTGTAAGGTTCTGATTAAGAGATTCTAGATTTTAAGATGCTGGGTTATGAAATTATGCAATTCTCATTTCAGCAATCTTGAACAAGCTTATAACGCAAAAGATTCTTATTATAGATGTTTATGACAAATTCTCAATTTTAGATGATAAATTCACAGTTCTAAAGACTGTTCTAATATACTTTTAATCCTGGGGTTCTTAATAAAGATATTTTTTTTTAATTCACAGTTTTTGGCTCATTTTTTTAAACTTCTATTCCTAGGTTCTTAAATTATTATTAAATTTTCAGTTCCATTTTTGGATTGTCTACTCTACGACAAAAGGTCGAAAAAAGTATACATAAATTTTTCAAAAATCACATTATTTTTGAAAATTAATCTAAAAATTAAGAAAATTAAAAAAAAAGAAAATTAATGGACTTGTTAAGCATTAAATAGCAATTTTCAAAAGATAGAGTTTTAACCAAATGTATTTATTTAAAAATTTAAAATGTTCATGACATAAATAATTGGAATTATAACCTTAAAAAAAACAAATTTTTAAACCCTTTTGTTGTACCGTTTTTTATGCTTGAATTTATTATGACATATATTGGACGATTTTTTCTTTGAAAAAAATTTAAATTTTTCTGTGATTTTCTTATTGAGCTATTAAATAATCCATTAGACGATTGTCATTTATTGTAACTACTGTAAATCTACAAAATCTTCTAACAGTCGTGTTGATATAAAAAAAACTTAGAAAAGAAAACTTACAGAATCCTAACAAATTTAGACTTGGCCAAGTTTAATAGACTAAAAAGAATGAAAATATAAGACAGCCTAGCAAAGTTGAGTATTTAACAGATTTAACAGACTTTTAAAATACACTTGATAAATAAATATCTAGCCTAATTAATTTAATGAAATAATTGAGAAATAATTAATTAGATTTCTCCGAACCTGCTATTCGCATTTAAGTTTACAATTCACAATAAGATTTATAACATATATGCTGCCAATAAATTATTTTAAAGTATCGAGGGCCTTATTAGCAAATCCAGTTCAAAATCTGTTGTTTTGTTACTAAGAACTTTGTCATTAATTTCTGAGAAAAACTTAAATATTTGAAAAAAAGTAGGAAAAATATCATCGCGTGCAAAAAGATTAGGTTCCTAAAAAATTTACCTCTCAGTTTATGCAAAATCGCATCGCTTAAGAGTGCAAAAATTGATATTGATATTTCCGTTGCAAAAAAAATGACTTGAATCAGTTTAGAATGTGCTACGATTGATTCTAAAATTTAGGATGTCTTCAGAATAAAAATTTATGAAGTAGAACCAAAAAGCACTTAAAAGGAGCTGAAATTAAAATGCCTAGAAATAAACTTATTTGAATTAGCCGAAGATGAGAAAGTGCGCATCTGGTCACGTTGCACCGATATTAATTAATTAGGCACTTTCAGATAATTAAACTGTAAATTCTCTTATACAGCACCGTTTTATTACAGCTTCGTTTCTTATTATAATCAATGCGTGTAACTTATACTTATAAATTTCTAGGAAAAAAATTGATTAATTTGTTTAGTAGTAAAATTAAATTTGCACCATAACGTGCCAAGAGTAAGTTGATTTATCGCTATAAGATAATTCTTCCAGCACTTTGACTTCATTACAAGCGTAATGCGTTTAATTAAAAATTAACGAAGTATATCTGCTGAGGTTTCGGCAGAATATTTTTATATCAAAAAAGTAGAAATCACGTTCACAATTAGAAGAAAAGCGTCATCTGGTGACGCATGACGACTGTTGGTATCATCGTGAATCAGCCACGGATATATCCAGCTGTGAAATGGCAGGTTTACAAAACGTAAGTTAGTTATTTTTTGTTTGGGAGTGACGCGAATTAGAAATGTAGGCTACTTCATGTCCTAATTAATAATAGTCCCAATTTCGATGCGATCAGCTCAAACTCCAATTAATTTACGTTGTAGTGTATAAATAGAATTAACAGGATGCCCAATAATGGTAATATGGAAACGAGCGAAACGTGCTTGTTGGTAGATACTTAAAATGTAGATATTACAACTTGCAGTTTCCACTGCAAAATAATAATGCCACCTCAATATTTTTCAAAATAATTTTTTTTTGGGTTCGGTTGGGGAAGATTCTTGCTTTAGGTCTAAATATTTCACCGAACAACACGAATTAAAGAGAATGCTTTAACTGGAGAAAAAGTAAATCCCGAAAAGTCTTAAAAAGAATTAACTGAAAAACTTTTCCATCATAAAATTTTTGATAAAAAGGGCTGTAATGAATTTATAAACCCATAGTTTAATTCTAAGAGGTTGCCAACATAATATAGAAAATTCAAACAAGATCAGAGTTCAAACAACAAAAATCGCTCTAGTTTACTACATCTCCAACGTTTTCTATTGCCCCATCGATAAAAGATAAAGAAGTTATATGAAAGTAATTAAAGATAAGTTACAACTGTCCAAGTTTCTGAAGCATCGGTTAACTTCAATACCATAATTTTGCTACTTGCAAGAGTGTAATAATTTTGGTTCGATAGTTTCGAACTTTTATGGAATGCACGTCACCGTTTGGTTGTTGTCGCGGTAAACAATTTGAGTTTTCATATCTGCATAAATATTGTTAGTTCAAACAAATGTGATTGAATTTGAGATTAAATTTTGTTAGAATGAGACATAGGGTGAACCGGGGTAATGCGCCTCAGTGGGCCTACAGTCGGTTTGTAATTTCACAGTGGTTTGATTCAGAACTGTATTTTTATGGTCTAAGCTGTCTGGGAAAATACACTTTCTAAGAATTTTTAAAACTGGCTTCATACGGTGAGCTAATGAGACATGAGTGCGTTATTTCTTCGTAATGAGACTGCTTATGGTAACCAAAAAATTAAAGTGTGAATTATTGAACGGGTTAATTTCACAAAAGCAAACATGGGTTCACCTTGGCCCGAAATTTTCCCTTTACATCCACGTGTTACTGATGAAACTGATAGTTGATTTAAGGGATGGGTATTGTATTTCAAATTAATTATTTCTGCTCTGTTTCACAAGTCGACTATAAACAATTTGGATGATCTAGATTTCAAGTTTCTTTACTGTAATTTTTTGAAAATTGTATTTCTATAAAAAACCCGAAGCTATTAACATTTCTCCCCTCTTTGTTCGCCAATAATTAGAATTATTAATGACATTTCCTGCCGACAACCTGCCAATAAACAATGTGATTTCGGTACAAACCCAACACGAAAGTAAATTAATGTAAAGCCGACAAAATAGCCCACGGCGAAATGAAATTGTGTAATAATCAGGTCACGGTAAAACAAAATGCGAAAAAATTCGCGCATCGCCGAAGAAAAGCGTTTCGTGCCGAAAAAACCCGATGTCACTTCGGTTAGTTATGGCGTCGTGGTGTGACGACGCTAGCGTCTGTGCAACGACGTCGTCGTCATGACAACGCGCCGTTGTCACGGCAACCAACTGAACACATTGATTTCACGTATAGACGGAATATATTGCAGCCATATTCCGCGTGAAGTCCAGGGTGGGGGTTGGTAATATTGTTAAGTGTCCCATATATTATGGAATCATTGTTGCGCCCCACATTTAAATTTCGAATTTGATCACTTAACCTCTTTGTGAGTGTGAATATTTGGTATATTTTCGGGTTTGTTTTATACGTTCAGGGATTCACGCGTAAAAACTTGGGGATTTATTGCCTCCTTTGGTGGATTTATCGCTTGTCGTTTTGTCTTTGGTTTATTTCTTAAGTGGGGAAGAATGATCGCGTTGGAAATTGATGGAGTAAAGAAATATAATTATTCAAACAGGAAACAAAAAAATTGAGGTTAGGACAAACATGGCTGCCTTCGCCAAAGCACTTTTCCCCGGCTTACCCTATGTCGATTCTGGACTATGATGCATTCTTTTTTTTTTTTTAAAGTGAATGTAGGTCATGTCCACACTTACCCCGTTACTATGGTTGCAGACGTGTAAGGTTACAAGAGTATTTTTTTGTTAAATCAGAGACGTCTCGACGATAAGTAAGAGCAAGCGCTGTTACCATAGGGATTCGTGTTACTTACCTGGATGCAGAGAAAATAATTGTTGAGGAGGTTTAACATGACACCTGAAGGCGTCCTTCATTTTGTTCCAGTTAAAAAAGAATTTTTAACACTTTGAAGAATCTACAGGTGTCATCTCAGCGACACCTCACTTTTCAGTAGACATGATGGTTTATTACGTTAGGTACCCAGATTTGCCATAAATAATGTAAGCGCTTGCAAAGTTTCTTGTAAGTGTCTCGTAAATATACTGCACTTAAAACTTGGAAGACTATTTACACACAAACGTCGACGGTAACTTAAGTAGCTGAAATATGCGATTGCGATTGGATTAGGTAAAAGTGACTTGGAGAAAAACATGTCGCTATGAGGTCTTATCGTAAATTTTGCGTAATGACCGACATTTACCGTACTACCTATTGTTTCATTGATATGGTGTTATGGAGGTAACATTCGTATTGTCAAGTTCATAGTAAATACGAATTTACATACTTCCGCACAGTAAGTTAGAAATAATCGACAGTATTTCTTTCACTTCGACACTCATATAATCAAATCACATTTGATGTCCCGAAACACGATACGATACTTTGAGTAAAACTTGGAAAACTATAAATCGATTTATATTGGTGCTAGGGTGTGTGATTTGCAGTCGTAGAGGCCAAAATGACACTTTTAGCCAACTCTTGACCGCAACCACAAAAATAGTTTTATGCCCCATTGAATTTGTGGCAGTGGTTTTTATTTCAGTGACAAATCTGCGAATGGTCCCAATCTTTTTTTCTTTTCAATTCCAAGGAACAATTTTATGAATTAACTGTCTTAAACTTACATGAGTGTGTAAAACGAGCCACTTGTTGCATGTTTTGATATTTAATTCAGTCATGTAAATATGTTTGGTTTTTAATATTCATTGTTGGCTATCAGATAAATTAAAATAGAATGGAACTATTTGCAACCGTGGGTAGTTCAAAAATGGTGTAATTAAAACCTTTAGAAGGATTAAATCGGTATTAATTATTTTTATTCAATAAAACACTTGTTGAAAATTTATTTGAAGTGCTCGTGAAATTCATTTGGCGAAAGTTGAAAGGACTTAAAATAGTTCTGTTATCCGATTATCAATATTTATTTAAATGGTTTGGAATACGTAGGTACTTTCACAAAATGAAGTAGGTATTAAAATTACATAGTTGGTAATTGCAGAATTTGTTTGACAGCATTTGATCGCAAAGTATTATCTCAATATTTCCAGTATTTCGGCGAGAAAAAAAAGAGGAGGGAAAACAAACTCAGTCGAATCAATTCATTTATTATTGTTTAATTAACTTAATTAATTAATTATTATTAATTAATTAATTAATTATTACTTTGCTTTTTGGTATACTGTAAATGTTGCTTTCATATTGTATAAAGGAATTGCATATCCTGCATATTATATAGTTTTAAAAATATTTCTTCAAAAGTTTACTATAATTAGTACTTAACTTATAATTGCATTGCATATTCAAATAATCTAAAATATTTTATCTACTTTAAAAAATCTAAAAGGCGTAAAGAATATATCAAAGCTTTAAAAAGTATTTCAAAGATGTTAATTAATAATTTAAAATAATGTCTAAAAATCCGTAGGATATCGACAGGATAAACATACAATAAGATCCATTAAATTTAAAGAAAGATTTGAGAAAGCAGAGAATATAAAATTTCTGAAAAATACAAATAATGTAAAAAATCAAAAACTGAAGCATTAAAAGGGATCAAAAATTCTAAAGAAATTAACAAATCTAAAAAAATCTGTATTAGAAATAAAATATCCGAAAATCTAAAAGAATCTAAAAATTCTAAAAAATTGAGAGTACCTCGAAAATCTTAAAAATTTGGGATATAAAAAATTATAAACAAACCAAAGCATCTATAAATCTAAAGGATATAAGGATTCAATAAAAAAATTGAAAATTTAAAGAACCTTGAAACTATAGTAAACCTCGAGAACTTAAACAGAAAATCGAATACAAAATTGTAAAGACAACTTCAAAAATCTAAAGAATACAAAAGTCTAAAAAAATCAGCGAAGTATTAAAGCATATAATAATATAAATATCCTAAATGTATAAGGTATTTTGTAATTCAAAGAATCTAGAAAATATATAAAAATTTTGACGCAAATTTAAATTTCAAAATTTCACAGTCCATAATCTAAAAAAGTTAGCTATCCAAAAAAGACAAAGTTTCAAAAGAATTAAGGGAAACTATTCTAAAAACAATTTTAAAACTTTAAAAAACTTGAAGAATTCACGGAAAACAACAAAGTTCGATGCTACAAAAAATAAATAATTTATTAGTATCTAAAGAACTTCTCTATATTTATGAACTTAAGCACTATTTGTTACATTTGTTTTCGCTTGTTAGTTATAGGAATAAAAAAAAACCTGGAAATCATTTAGAAATCGAAAAAAACAGTCGAGTTAAATTTAAATTTAACGAGACATAAATTTTGCCTTACTTACGGTGGTTTTTGAAAATTATTAAAATTTGTATGCTGTTTACAAAAAATCTTATAATGGAAATTGAATATTTATTCTTTACTTTAGGGATTTCTGAAAGAACTTTTAAAATTACTATTTTTGCAGTTCTGAGAATAATTGCAAAGTTTCTCGTTTTAGTGTTTAGTCATTGTGTTGAGGTTTTTAGCAAAAATTGTGTTTTTTAAAGCAACTAATTTGCCGCACCTACTTTTTTTCAGAATATTATAAATTTACATTTACAATATCCATAATTCGAAAACAGCAGATTTAGCGCATTCACCATTTTTACAAAAAAAAAAATTAATTTAATTTAATTAAAGGTATTACAAAAATTCAAATCTACAAAAAATTCTTATGACATTAAAAACTGGCGAGATTACGCTTTTAAAATTCGGCATTTTGATACATTTAACCAAAGTTATGAAAATCTTGACCATAAAAAAATAACTGTACGTTACTATTGATTTTTAATTTGATTCCATTTAACGCAAAATTTCGCAAAAAAACGACAGTGTGCTCCAATTTCAGCAACGATTTGCTGTGATATTTTTAGATGTTTCCAGATGGCAGAAACTTGCTTTTTGACCCTAATTAATTTTCATCATGAATTCCAAAGAAAAATAATGCATAAATGCAAATCCGTTTAAGAAGTATTCACACATCCTTTTGTTTGTTTTATAAAGTTTTTTTTAAAAAAATTCGCCCATTAATTAACAGTATTTAATGCGATTCAAGATTAATTTTTTCCTCGTTGGTTTATCTAACAGATACAGATAAAAATTTACTTTTAAGTTTCTAAACTTAACCTGTAGCTGTTTAAACGCATTTTGTTGTTTGAAATGATTAATAAAAAAATATCTAGTTATGTCTGAAAATAAGATTTATTTCATTGTTGCTAACTTATTGGAACGATTTTCAAATATCAAAGTTTAAGGGTTTAGGTTAAATTATACAGTCAGCTAATAAGTATGAGATTTTTAATAAGTCGGTGGAATTATTTTTTCAAAAAATGCAGAGTTTAGAATTGGTTGCCTCATCATCTAGAAACACCTTGATATAAATTAGCTTTCCAACTCCCCATATTAGTGTACTGTAGGAGCAATTAAACGTGATTAATACTGGATTAAACTTCGTCGAAAGTTTTAATCAAAACCAGCACGACATTCTTACCATATAAAATATAAATCAAATTTATTTCACTGAGGTAATTACTTAAATGGGTCGATTTCAAAAATGGTATTGTGCGTGACACGTTAGAATTGCTTTTATAAATATAGACAAGTAAAATTTTACATCAGGTTAAGAAATCAAAGGCCAAGCAATCAAAAAAAAAAACGGAGCACTTTTATTATAAAAAAATGTTAATATTAATGGTGACTAGGTCGCACGTACATATTTTTATGGTTTAATATTTTTAATATTGTAGAGTACTAGTAATGATTATGTATTTCAGTAAAAATTAACACCCACAATAAATTGACTCAGCCTTCTTTGCCAAGAAAAGACTGGCGCGAAAAGGGCATAGGTTAAAGGTGGGAGCTGAAGAAATTAATAGTCAGCGGTACCGGCAATAGGATGTTTTTGTATTTTTTTTGCCACACCAGCCTCTACAAATACACTGTCAACCGTCAAAAGACATTTGTAAATGTACATAATCACAACGTTAAGAGAAATAAACACGCTTGATCTATAAAACTTGTAAAGCTTGTTTTCTGTCAGATAAATAGAGCTTTTTCTAGAAAGACCCAGGGATACTGCATATTTGATCACCCTCTTTACCACCTTGGATTTCGCCTCTCTTTTGACACAAGTGCATTTGATCGAACTTTCGTCAAACAAATCGGCGGAGTGTGACGACGTCGCGTCACGAATTAATTTGAGCTTGACGTACCTGGACTACATTCATCGACAAATTAGTGTAAACTGTCAAAAGGTCAAAAGCTGTTTTTTTTTTCGTGTGCAACGAGTATTTTAAGAAAATGTGTAACAATAAATTCGGGCTTCTCCGAACTCAACATGGGTAATTTTAAAGTATTAATAGACGTTTTGTAAAAATAAACGTAGGCTAAATATGAGTAAAGAAATAGGAAGATTGTTATTTTTAGTTGACTTTTGGTAAGTGCTGAACAAAACTGGACAAATTAAGTGTGTTGATAAAAAACGCGGAAAGGACAAGTCATGCACAAGCAGCTATTTTTTATCTGATAACGCTCGCATCACACAATTTGAGAAGATTCGATCATGAAAATTGCGTTTGTGCTCTTGGTCTGTGAAAACAATTACCACCAACCTGTATGATGTGTCGGCTGTCACGTTGGAGCAGTGGCGCTGATCGGGGGCGGCTGTCGACGTCGGAGGCGGCAAGACGACTGAAGTAAAGCCATCGGCGACATGGTACATATCTGATAGCGATTACCGATCCTGCAGAGGTTCGCGCATAAGCACTGGACACCTGCTTTCTAGTCGCTACACTTCGCCAGGACTTCGTCCTGAAACCCCTCGAACCAAGGATAATTTTCTCCTCAACACAAAGGAATCCGCCGACGCGCGATATGTCTTTTCTTTTTTCAGTCTGCGCAAACTGGTCGATGTGTTTATGAAGCTGTCAAGTTGAGTCTTGTCGATGATCACTATTCGACAAGTGCCAGTGATTTGATTTAAAGTTTCTGACAAACATTTCGGGTATTTTTTTATTATTGTGGGTTTAATTTTTAACGTTGGCGAAGAAAAATTTTTTTGTGGAAGTGGCGTATTTACATTTATGTTATGTGTTCAATAATTAGAGCGCTCATTAATGTTTACTCGTTACAGAGGTGTTAAAAATTTTATGACTTTATTATCTCAGTTCTAATTATCGTAGACACAATTAAATCATATAATAACTTGGTACTAAGATTTGAAGGACTTATATTATGCGGTCATAAATATATGATTTTCAGCTTCAGGCTATGATTGTTGTTTCCTTTTTCATAAAGTTGGGCTATTTTTCCAAGAACGTTGAAAACTGTTTTACTATAAATGGGTTGAACAGGTTTTTTTTAAAACACAATAGGTTTTATTTTTACCTTTTTCTTCTGCCAGACTGAGAACTTCATTGAAATCTCACAAAACCGACGAAGATTACTTGACTGTTATTCACCGAGCGAATTGTACACTTCCACGGCTTGAAAGCACTCACTACACGTGAAATTTGATTTATTTTTGTTTTAAATATTTGAAGAGTTGGGAGGTAAAAAAATGCTCATCTTGTCATGGCAAATGCTGGCTCAGTTGATAGAGGTAGACAGTGCTTCTAAAAATGTAAACGAGGCGAATCAAAGAGAAAGTATCTCATTAACTCGCGATTGTTTGAAAGTAGGTGGTTAGTATAATTTTTTGGTACCGTTTAAATAAGACTGTAATTAAAATGTCAGATATGACATGAAATTATCAGTTTTTGCAAAATGACATTAAGAGAAATATAAAAAATTTGAGCAATTTAGTTCAAAAATGGTGGTGAGTTTGGAGAACAGTTGTGGCCTAAATGTAAGCAACAGTTAATTAATAGAATAAAAAAAATGTTGGTCACTGTACTTGAAAGAAATTTTTCAGGGAATAAACAGATTTGTTCAAGCTTTTACGAAGAAGATGTACAATGAATTTATAGAAACGTTTTGAGTCTAAAAATCTGTAGATATAAGGTGCTTAAAACAATCATTGTGCTAAAGCATAAACAAACTCAAAGAAGCTATTGAGTATTTAAACTTTGGATTTGAAGGAAGTCTGTAAGTTTGTAAAGAGCAACTTTGCACCATTAGAACTCAAACAAGAACAAAATTTGTTAGTTTGGCCCGATGCTATCCTCTTAAAACAATAATTATGCGGAAAAAAGAAAAAAAGAATATGCAGAACTGGAGATAATGTAATTTAAATTTGTGGTTAAATACGTGACACCAACAACGATATGTTACTGTAACAACAATTTTCTGTATGGATTATTGTAATTCAGATACAGGTGTCCGAAATGTCACGCAGGTTCTCGGAGAGAGAAAAATGAAAAAATATATATTGTCTTTTATGTTCTATTTACAAGCAAATTAAGAGCGCAATACTGTTGAAAAATAAACCGGAGAACTTTAACTAAAATTCTGTTACTGTGGTAATTATTGTCAATGTTCTATTCAGGGAGTCAAAAATCCAGACACTTTATTGTTCACAAAAAAATATGGAACTAATACGTACGAACGTACAGTAGTAATAGAAGGAAATTAAAACTTATTTCCTTTTGAAAAATTTAACACCAAAAAATTAAATAATGGTTCCATGTATTTTATTTACATCGCAGTACATTGTTGAAGGTGTTCAGTGGACATGATGCTGTAGACACTTTCTTAATGTATTAACAATAAATTTTTAACATTTTTATTTGGTTTTATAAACACCTCAGTTCATACCTGAGATGAATCTAATTCTTAAATAATAATCAATGTTAAGATCCTCATTTTTGATGTTAATTTTTTATTTTTGAATCCACCACTCTGTTGTATGAAAAATATGATTATCAAGTAAAAATCTTCAATAATAACGTGAACATTGATACATAAGCCACATTACTCCTTAACCTTATTTGTTGTCAACAACTAATCAATTTTATAACTTTACATGCACTTATATTGTTGTACTTTCAACGCTCACCGCTTTTTCAATAGGATTCGTAAAATCGTAACATTTTTATGGAAGATAAAAATTTACAAAGTGCAGCAAATTCTGTTTGACTGTGTCTACGTCAGTAGAATAAAGGCTTTTTTTTAATTGTAAAATGTTAAGCACAAGTGCAAACAGCAGCTTTTAGAGAGAAAATTATTTTTTATGCACTTTAACGATGAGCTTACAAACAATGATATTAGTGAGTTATATAAGCTATAAAAAGCAAAGAAAAGTTAGGAAATACAAATTCAATAAATAATTTAATTTATTGAGTAGCGTAGATTTTTCGAATTGTCTTTCTTTTAATCTTTTCTATCTTCTAGATACTTTCAAATATATTTTTACTACATTTACTACATGGATTGTTTGTGTAACTTTTGTATAAATGTTTCACAATTTTTATACTTTTAGATTTAGATGTCTAGATATTTTAGATTATTCAAATTCTTTATTTTTTTATTTGATTATTTAAATACCTACTTCGGATACTTAGGACCATGTACAAGCTTTGGAATTTTTATGGTTTATTCTTTGAATTTATTAATTAATTTATAAGATTTTCTCGATTCTCTACGTTTTCTAGAATTTCTATAATAGAATCTAATTGTTTTTTTTTTCCATTTTTTTAAGTTTCTATTCTCGTCGGATTGTTATTCTTTGTAGACAAATCCTTCCGCTTCTGTAAATCGTTCTGGTTTACAATATTCTCTAGATTTTTAACATTTATAATCTAATCTTTAGGTTTCTATTTTTGATTCTTTAAATTTTATTAAGAATTGTTGAATTTGTTAATATTTTTTACGATTATTTAAATATAATGCGTTTTTTGTATAGATTTAATTTTTAGAATCTCTTTTGAATTCTATTTTTTTTGTATAATGTTAGATTCTTTATTAAATTCTTTTAATTTGTTTCTTAAATTGATATTCGATAACCTCCAGCATTTTGGTAAATTTTACTTTGAGCTAGATTTTTTTAAACCATGGAAATTTGGTACTAACTAGATTTTTGTAGTTTTATTTTTTTTATATTCTAGATATTTTTATTCTTTTAAATTTAAAAATTTTAGTATTTTAAAATGTTGTTGGATTTTTATGTTCTTTAGTCTAGATTTTCAATAGCTTTTAGTTTGTTTGTAAAATTCTGTTTAAAATTATTGCAATTTTTGCATTTTTGTATTCGTTGAATCTATATATAATTTGCTTCAAATTTCTCGAATTCTATATACTATATTTTGCAAATTTTTTGGAATTCCCAGTTTTTTATATTCTGTTTACAAATTTTTATATTTTCCAAATCTTAAAGATTTTCGGTGAGCTTTAAATTTTTGCATTTTTGCTGGTTTTCATATACTCGGAGTGTTAAAATGATTAGAATTTTCTGTAGCTCTTGGATTTTTTTATTTTTTGTACTTTTTATATTTTTTTGAATTTTTTAAATTCTTTAGGTTTTTTAGATTTTTGACATTTACAACATTCTTTATGGTTTAAATTTACAGACTATTTGGATGTCTTGAATTTTCGTGGATGATTGTTCATATCGATAGCAGAATATTTTTTTTAGAATATATGAAGATAAAAGAAAAGTACCGAAGAGAATTAAAAATTAATACTGAATTTTAAAAAAAGTAATAAAAGCAATAAAACAATCGATTTTCTCTCAATTCATGTTGCTCTAATAGTGAATCGATAACTTGCATCATAATTATTACCTCTAGATTTATAAATTATTACCTCTAATTAAATGTACGTTAATTATTGTTAATTACAATACGTGAATTTACATCACTCCCTGAAAACTCCATAAAAAAACGACGTCACAATTTACCTCTTCATATTTCGAATGACATCATTTATTAACATTTCAGAGCTGTTTTTATTTGCTGTTTACTGTTCATTCAATCAAGTTGCATGAGTATTTTTTGCAATGTGACATGAAGAATTTCCAATAATTCGAAACAGAATTTTTTATTCATGATTTCCCAACGGGTGAGACTGTATCACGTTTGAAATTAATTATCGGTTTGACTAGACTGTTATGTTGTAGTAAAATGACAGTAAAATCCGACTTTAATATTATTACCGCTTATACGGGCTATAAAGTCATGACCTACGACAATTCAAATTTCATTACTAGTAGCTAAAATGTGTGAAAGTTTTTTAAGGGACGATTTCACTGAAATTTGTTAGAACCTTGTAACATAAGCGTGTTGACACAGTATTAATTTAAAGTGACATGTGTGGCGCTTGCATTACATGATAACGTAATGTTATCCTAGAAAATGACTTTTGCCCCGGCATATCCAAGAAATATATGTTACAAAGTTCAATAATGAATCCATGGAAAAACGACGACTTCAGACTTTTACATATTTAATATTCGAGTCTGCTAAAAAGAACAAAAAAAAAATTGGTAAAATTACACGTGCCGATGATCGGCTACTTAAAATTTGTTTGAGCCCTTATTTGAAACGTGGGTTCTTTGTATATTTGAATGTGGATTTCAGGAGTTGCGGAGTGATTTTTACTATAGACTTCGAAGAGAAATAAATGATTTGGTGTAAGAATTATTGCTGTTGGAAAAAACTTTGATAGAGTTTTTTAAATCTCACTAAAATAGGTCACAGGATTTGTTCCTGGAGTCATCCTTGACGTAAAAAGGAGGCAAGTTTTTATAGTAAAGGGATAAATGGGTTTAGGTTGGACAAAATGTTTATTGTGGTTTATTTTTCTAATTTTTAAAGCAGTCTTCTCCTCTAACTTTCACCCATTACCATAATTAAATAGACACTGACTTTATTTCCCTATTTCTTTTACAAATGTAACTAAGTAAAGTTTCATACATCACACATCACTATGTTTTACAATTGACTAGATTGTTACAAGATTGGACATTTAGCAGTTAGATGCTAGAATAATTTGATTGTTAAAAACCTTAGTATACCTACAGATGTTATTGCTGAATTTTTGATTACTTTAATATTGCTTTCGTTTGATTACTCAGACTAGAAATTATCACTTTACTACATATAAAAACTATACTGCTCTAAAATCTATTCTATAAAATATTTCGCAAGTTGAACCAGTATAGTGTAATATGCTTGTTTGTAACAATACAAGGGTAAAATTTTATAGAAAAACATTTCTTCTTAGAGATAGTTGAAATTTATCTTTTTGATGTCAAGTTTGCAATTATAATTTTACAATGGCATTATAAGACTAGCACAACTAGAATTTTTGGAGCTACTTCATTTGACGTCTTTAGAAAGTAGTACAAGAACTAGTAAACACAAGTGAGTTAAAATAAAAAAAATATTCGCATAATGTGTGAAAGCATTTCATATTGTTGTGCGCTATAATGCCAACAAAATTTAATTTAAAAATAAATATCTTTAGATTGACAGTCCAACTAAATCAAGATCATAAAATTAAAATTTAAATAAACAATAACTTTTTTTAAAAGAAAGGAAGGATACCTTCCAAATTTGTAAGAAAAAAGTGTTGTTCCAATAGTTGAAATTTTATGGATATTTTTTTTTATTGGGGAACGTAGAAACGATATGTAATAAGTATTTTTTTTTCCTTATAAGATCATTAAATTATATAACTTCTGACAAATTCATGACAAATAATTAATACATATACAATTTTAATAAATGTCCTGGAAATAAAAAACTTGGAACATAATAAAAAATATACAATATATGAAGTACAAATCCGAATATGTGTATGATCAAATAAAAGTCGAAGTAGGCTGTGGAAATTTAAATGTGTTGGCAGCTCTGTCTGCCCATTTTAAAGCCTCTTTTTAGCATTTTGAAGTTAAACCTTGATTGATACGCAAAAATGTTGTTGACTCGTGATAGTTCTCACTGTCAAAATTGATATATAACAGTACTACCAACATGTATAATGCGTAGCCTACATGACGCCCACATTTACGATTTATATGGCGCTAAAATAATTTATTTTTATTTATGTCAAGAACCTGAAAACTTTGTAGCCGTTTAAAGAATTTCAAATTCTTAAAAAAAAATAATTTGTTAATGAAAATTGGCTCATTTTGAAAATTCCAAAAATGTAGATAATTTTATTCCATCAAACATTTTTTTAATTTATAATTTGTAAACACGTGCAAAACCAAATTTTAAATGTTTACATTACATAACTTTATAAAGTGTTTCTGTATTCACAAATCAGGGTGGACAATTTTAAGTAATATATTCCGTATGATCAAATATAAGTTTCAGCAGGCTTTGGAAAATAAAGTGTGTTGGCAGCTCTACCTGTCTACTTCAAAGCATCTCACTAATAGGTTAAACCTTAATAGATACGCATGTCACTGTTAACTTGTGTGTCAACAGATCTAAATGTCAAAATTGACATTGACATATTAGTATCGGGTATTCATTTATTATCCTGGTAATATTATTTTTGTTTGTATAAAGACATCTCGTAATGTCATTCTTTGCGGCAACTGTCAACTTGAGCTGTTGATCTTATATTTATATTGTTGATTTTCACAGATGTTACTACCAGCTTATTAAATGAACACCCAATACTACCAACATGGATAAAAATTGCATAGCATACTTGACGCCGTTATTTTCGATTCGATTTTGCCACTAAAATTTAATTTGTTTTTATTCATGTCAAAAATTTGAAATGTGTAAATTGTAGATAAAAGTTGTCTAATTCTTAGATAAATGTTAAATTTTTTAGATATTTGTATTAGTCTTAAATTCATTGTAAAATTATTAAAAATTAAATTCAGACATCATTTCACTCACAACCGTTTTTGTTATCTTTCAGCATTAAAACGAATAAGTAACTACATATCTTCACATAAAAATCACTCCAGAAATCTAAGTACTTAACCATTTTAAACCTAATATAAAAGCATTTTTGAGCAACCTTTCACATTGTTGAACCTGAGCTTCCATTATTATTCCCTTCACTATTTCTAGCATTTTCAGCTTGAAGAGCCTGTTGTTGTTGAAGAAACTTTGCAGCTGCAGGAAATCCTTGTAGATCAAAGCCTGGTGGGGCAACAATTGCGGCTGCTCCTCCACCAGTCCCTTGCAAGTATGCAATTAATCTCTTCATCTCTTCGAGTGCATTCGCTTGCATAAGTATATAGTTTTTGGCCAAAAGCAAAGTAGCAATTTTGGATAACTTCCTGACCGATGGAGAATGAGCATATGGAATCACAGCTCTTAGTTCATCCAAAGCATCGTTCAAATCGTGCATCCTTCTCCTTTCTCTTGCATTGATGTTAAGTCGGACGGATTTTCCTTGTCTGTTCTTTGCTTTAGAAGGATTGGCATTTTGGGAATTCTGCGAAGCGCGGGAATGTTGCGGTCTGAAAGAATTTTTGAATTATTTATTACTGATTTTCTACCTCAAGAATACTTTTTGTTTCTACGAGTTATTACCTGTTGGTTTGGTTGTTGTCGGTCGGATCTGGATTATTTTCGTCGGACGGAGGCCCATGGCTAGCAATGTTGGGTTGACAGCTTTGGAAGTAGAAACCACCTAATCCCACTGCACCCAAAGGGGTTCGTCTACCGGGAATTTGACCCTCTTCAGTAGAGCTTGAGGTAAAGGGAGCAAAGTTCGTTTGATCTAAGGCGCCAGACGATGAACTTGGACCACCAGTTGTTGACGAGCCGCACTGAATTCAATTAAGTGTTTAAACATGTGAGAGTTATTACAACAGTTAATTGGTTTACGGTTTAGGTGGCGTGGATAAAATAAGACTTGACAGCTTTCTTGCTCTTAATATATCAAACATGAGCAGAAAGTAACGCTCTAAGTTAATAAAAGAAGCTATTATGAGTCTAGAGCAAAATTAATTTGAGAGTTAACGACTGGATTTAGTCTGATGACGACAAATAGAAAGCTACTTCTAAGTTTATCACCATCAAACGTTAATAGGTTTTTTGAATAAAAAAAAAATACAAGTTCATTACTTCTTCCTGCAATCTAATTTGTGAGCTGTAATGGTAATTAATTTTTTTGTTTCAGTACATACATTTCCTTGCCACCCCCAGCCGGGGGCAGAATTCCCCCGCAACCACTGCGGTGGCTGTGCTATTGTCCGTGAGATGGGGTGAATTGTGGGTTCGTCACCTTCAGAAGATGATTCGCACTCGAACGATTTCATTGCTTTTTCTATGAATTCACAGTTCACAAATTTAAATCAACGCACTTTCATTTTATAAATCAATATTAATCCGATTTTTTCTCTAGAAAAATTCAATCATTGATTTGATTTTACAACGATTTTCTAGTACGCTCTCGTTTTTAAGCCGATTTATGATAGAATAGTTATAAATTTTTGGTTAAATACTTGCATACACGCATTTATCGGCAATTTACACTTTTTCTTTTGTAATATTTATTTTCTTTAAACACAATATTTTAATTATTTAGCCACTTTGTTTATTTTTTGTTGTATATTTCATCTAATTGTCATTGTAAACTAAACCACTAAACACTAGATGTTGAACTAGACGCGAAAAATTGACAGATGCGACCCCATTGAGAAAACGCTTAGGGTTAAAAGCAGTGGCGTATCAGTTCAACTGAATTTAATTTAATCTTGTTATGTCACAGACACTCAAGCAGGCTTTGGAATTTGAAATAGGTTGCTAAACTCGTTGTTTATAGAGGATGACATTACAGAACTGTCAAAAATGACATCTTTGTATATTTAACGTTTAATCTCTTACGCTTTGACAGAGCCACCAACATATTTCAAATTTCGAATGCCTTTGAGGTGTTTTTATCTGATTATTCTTACCACAGATGTAAAACAATATTTTGCTCATGGTATTGGTTTGGTTAATATTTTTCTTTCGAGTCTGAGAACTGCAGTAACTAGAAAATAAATGTTTTATATAATATAATAAAATTATAACACAGAGAGTAAACCACAACCGATATCCATGTGCGATTAAATTTGTTGTACGACATGGGGAATTAAAAAAGTAAGGTTATGGTTATTGTGGGATTTGTAATATAGATTTTAAATGTGGCAAATGGGTTCAACTAAATTTACCAATAAAAAAATTTAGGTACTTTTGGTTTTTAACAAACCTATTAAAAAATTCTGGTGTCTAGGCTTTGTCAAGAAGTATATGTAATTAAATTTATTAATTATATTACAATGTTAATTAACTAATATCATTAATTATGTGATATTTATCAAATTAATAAAAAGCTTATAGAAAATTAGTGTTTTTAGCAAAGATTAAGAATTTTATTTGGACACTAATTTGGCGCATTCACCATTTTCCTCGCTATTTTTAAAATTAGATTTTTCTCAATATTCGGAACATTTTGAAAATTTAAGTGTTGTTCTCTCTACTTCAAAGATGACAGTGCACTACATTTAATCAGATTTGACAAACTTTTTAAATCTGTTTTTTGCCTCTGTTTTGTCGACGCCACTGGTTTATAGCGGTTTTGTTCCAACCCCTCATCCGATAGGAGCTAAAGCGAACAAAAGAGAATGCTGTCACCATAGCAACGAGGGGAGGAGCTTTTAGCTGTTTTCAGTGCTGCCACACCAGGGTGTCGTTACCAACCACCTAAAATAAAAGTTTTAAAAAATATTTTTCTGATAAATGCAGAAATCAATAATTTTTGTGTTTTACAATGACACTTTTATTTTACTTTGATTTAAAGTGAAAAAAAAAACATAAAAAAAAGTTTGTGTCAGAAGTGGGATTCGAACCCACGCCCTCAGAGAGGACCAGAACGCTCATTCTAACCTGCATTACAGGCAAGGTAACCTTGAGTCTGGCGCCTTAGACCGCTCGGCCATCCTGACAACTGTCATTCACATAATTTTTATTGCAATAAAAACAGAAGACGGATGAGATAATCTTACAACAAATTAATTTTCATGTTTCTTTAGCAGGGATACAAAATATTAAAAAAATTTTTTTTATTTATTTGTTAGAGCACGATTGAATTAGTCAATTATCTTAATTTTTGCCAGTGAAATAAGCACGTGCAACGACATCTATGGGAATTCTCTGGTATGTTGTGTTTATCCAAGCCGCAAACAGGATGCTCTGCGTGCTCTTAAATGCAAATTTTATAAATTAAAACGAAATTGGAGTTTATTGAATGCAATACGCCAAAGTCATTGTAGCAAAACAGCAAAAAATGCTAATAAGTTTAAACATATATAAAAATGTATTCTCAACATTGCAGAGAATTCCAGAATTCCATCAAATTCATCAATAAAAGACCCAGAAAAATAAAAACAACTGTAAAAAATATATATATTGGGATTTAAAGGATTTAAAGGTGTTCGGATAAAACCGTATTCAAGCAGCTTATGTGCACAAAAACGTACGTCGACTGACACGTCATAGAATTACGTAATTCTCTGTCATTTTATTTTGATTAAATATCAATCTGGTTTACTCTCCTTATTAGCATGTTTTGTTGAAGCTAACCCAAAACTGAACGTCATTTCAAAATAAATACTCATTAGGTAATGTTAGTCTTCAAAAGTTTACTTTATTAGTAAAAAAAGATAGACAATTACGGTTGTTCTAATATTGATCCAGACAAACATTTTTATTTATATTTAGAAAAAAATCCAAGTCCTTTGAAAGATTGACAAAGAAGATCAGTCTCGAGTAAAATTTTCGGTGATTTGAACACAAAAGTCAAATGTTGGGCTTTTGTACTTCAAAAGAACAGGTATTTAAACAATTTACCCTCAGAAACCTCAAAAATCCCTAGATATCCCTCCATTCCTAGAATTTATAAGTGGTAAACCCAATCAAAGCCCACAAAAGCTCACTTTGTGTGTTTTCGTTGAATAATACAACATTGTGCTTGATTTCTCGTCGTCCATCGTTCTGCTAATTTATTTATCGTAATCATGGCCGATAGCGTCACCAGCATATTTACCTGGACAAGTAACCACAAAAGCTGTTTAAGCCTTCAGTCGGTAACTAAGTCAGTTTATAAGCAGTCGACCAATCTCAAAGCAGAAAAATTGATCATTGAAAAAATCATCTTGTTTGTAACAAGAAAATTAGCATCCACGATTTATTCTAGGTCGCAAAATCGGGAGTATTTAAGAACCAGGGTGTAGTCGTTTCGCTGCGCGTTTGATTGTTATATTGATCTTATGTTGCTAGGAAACCTACACAGCATCAACCAGTAGCTGTGCCAGGTGCTCGTTCAGTATTATTTGCACATACATGTGTAGATGAGCTTTGTAATGTATAAACATAAAAAGAACAAATGGACAGGTACATAGATACAAGTAACAATGGATTGGGATCTCTGCAGTTGTCCTTCGCAGGATAAGGACACAATGTAACTTACTTTTTATATAGGTAGAACCGATCCGGGAATAGAATACTTTGTGTTACTGTTACTGCATAATTAAATTCTAGAATTAAATATTTATCGATTTTCTTGTTTCCTGCTTCAGTAGCCTGTTATAAATAGACGCAGCTTTCAAGTTCTTTGTGGCATTCAGAGTTTTCTGGGTTCTGATGCCACACTGTGGACGTATCAAAATGTTTTACGAGAAGGGCGGTTTTAATAATTCGTGTTGATATTTATAGATAAACCAAAAAAAAAAAATGACTAAGAAGGCTTTCAAATTTAGAAGTATGTTGGCAGCTCTGGTAGTTAACCTAAACTGGATGGAATATTGTTGACATGTTTGTCGTACATTTCTGAAATAATAAATCATAATAAATTTAATGGAATTATCGAGCTTTACTAGATTTTTCAAATAAAAGGAAATTTTGCATTTATTTTTTTAAAAAAAAGTAAAAGTTAAAAAAAAAGTTCCGGTACCGGGAATCGAACCCGAGCCTCCTGGGTGAAAGCCAGGTATCCTAGCCACTAGACCATACCGGATTCCTAAAACATTATTTTTTAACTCTATATTTGAAGTGTCCACTTAATTTATTACACAACGAGATTTTAAATTAAATCTTTCTGTAACAACTTTTAACACCTGCACCTAATTGATCACATTTTTCGTTTATTTATAATTTTGTATTCTTTATTATGTTTTTTCTTATTTATGACTTCTATTTTTTATTTAATTTTGATAAATCTTTATTGTCACTTTTTAAATCTCTAACAACAATTTTGAAAATTTTTAAAGAACTATTATTCGTAAAAAGGGAGAAATATATTAACCCAAAAAATTAAACTCTAAAAAATCCAAAAATTATTAGTACTTATCTAAATTTTTAAATATTTATTTAAAAAGTACAAAAACTCTAAAATTCTTAAAATATCTATAACATATTCGTCCATAATCTCGAAAGTCCCTAAATTCACTATAACAAGAAAGTACTAAGAACTTTTCGAATTTAGAGCATTTTTAAAATTGAAAAATAATATAATAAAATAATAAAATGTTTTAATATGTACAAAATTGAAACAGAAACAAATGGTCGAAACTTTAGTCTTGCTCAAATATTTGATTTTGCATGTTTGAAATCAGCAAAATATTTTAAAATACAAAAAATGTAAAGTTTATAAAATTGCCAGAAATATGCCTAGCTTTTAAAGGTTGTAAGAATCTAGTAATTTCTATAAATACTAAAATTCGAAGAAAAATTCTTCAAATTTTTTCAAAAGTGCAAAAGTCGCAAATTTTTTTCTATTATTAATAGTGAATTTGATTTTCACTGAAATGTAAATGTAAATGAAATGAAATTGAAAATGAAAATTAGTCACTAATTATGAAATTTATTTAAAAGTTTAATTTTTTGGTATGTCCCAAAGATACGTACATCTAAAACTTCTCTTTGTTGATATTAAATTTTGTATTTTGTTAATCAAGTTAAATGTAGTGAGACTTTTTATAGCAACAAATTTTTATTTTGTTTTTGAAATGTTAAATGTTAAAGTAATTTTTTTATTCTTGCTTTGAAATTTTGCTAATTTGTCTGTTATAGTCTAAAGTCTAAAATATATTTCGCTTTGACAAGAAGATTACAATTTTTTATTCGTGTTAAAAATAGTAATTTTTAAATCTTCTAAAATTTCCTATACATAAATTGACTAATAAAAAAATGGTTTTAATGAAAAAGTATCTGCATCAAATAAAAAAAATTAAAATGTTAATGTGCGCGCTTCTTATTGTCAGTATTTTTTATTATTCTTGATTCATATTTTTTTTATGTAGTGGTTGATGATTAATTTTGTTAGCCTTGTTGTGCTCTGTTCTCTCCACATTTTTTATTTTTTAGATAAGTATGTTTCTTTTTTTGCCTTTTGTTTTTTGCAAAGTTGTCATTTATGTTTCTTCTTAATTTTTGACACGATTGCTGTCTTACATTCCTTTCTATATTTTTCATAATTTGCGCTTGTTTCTGAAGTAGAATATTTCTTTAAGTTTCTATTTTTCTTATTTTTCTGTAGATTTCTGCTGTTAACTTATTAATGATTCTGCTGATGTTTGATTTTAACCCTCATGGCCCTATGTCTCTTGTGTTTTGTTTCTTCTGACAGTTTGAAGCTCTTTACTTTTTTTTTAATAATTATATTTCTTCCTTTCTCTTCCGTTATGCTTTCTTTCTTCTTTTCACCAAATAGTGGTGACTTCCAATTTTGGTTCGTCTTGACACTTTCACACCGGTAACTTGTTTCCAATATTGTTTGTGGATTTTTGGAATTTTTTTCTTCTGATTTTTGAGGCACTCGTGTTTTTGTATTCTGTTGTGTTTGATTTTAAAATAATTGTATCTTTTTCTTTTCTGATCTAAGCTACTGTATCATAAAGTTTTTTATTTAAAAATGCGTTTAAAATTAAGCGAAGATCAGGTTTAGAATCTTATTCTTTGAAGAATGTTAGAGCACACGTAGATAAGTACTTAGGATAAACATAGCATTATCTCAAAATAAACTTGTGATAGATCCATTTATTACCTCATTGAAAATTACACCCCAGCAAAGAGAAACAACAAGAAACCCAGCTGTCTCATAAAATCTCAGCGGAACTTATTCCGGCTTTTAATGAATATCCAGTTCCTGTTGGATGTAATTTACAGGTAGTTAATAAATGACGTATTTTAAAGCAAAGTCCTAAAAAAAACAACTTGGATAAAATTAACAAATTTTTAATTGAAAAACGCTCTATCCTTTTCCCGATTGTAAATTTGGATAATTTTTAGCATGAATCACGATAATAATCTTTTTTGCTTCATGTTCAATCAACGAATTTGTTTACTCATGCATACAGCTTTCTGTCGGACCAGTTTGCCAATTAGCGATAGCATCCCCATGTGGCCCCTGGCAACGCCCCATCCAACCCCTTTAAATTCGAAATTCCATTCGTTTTAAATTAAATATGTTGATTCCCGCAAAGCATTTTCAGTCTTGCTAAAAAACAAGGCTTTGAGAGTAAGAAGATCGGTATTCTCAATTTATGAAATAATAATTTTGATGGAGCTTTCGAGCTTTTATGAATTTTAGATCGATAGTGATTTGGAGGACGGAGGAGTATTAAGAAGGTTGATGAAAATTTGACGATGGATAGTTGAAAATTGTGAGCTCTAATATTGTTTTAGGTATATTTAACACAAATCGCACCTTCAGTCGGCAGGATACATACGCTGACGTCACAATCCTGGAGCGTCACTATGGAAACCATCTAGGGATGCAGCAATCCATCTTGTTCCTTCCTACTATCCCTCTCTTTTTCCTGTAATTTATTTCAGCACTCCGTCTCCTTCGAGTTCATCAGGGGATCATGAGCGTTATCTCTCTTACTTTTCTTCAATCTATAATTTATTTCCGACCAAGCCTGTCGTTATTATAAATAGATGAGAATATTTAATTTTTAATTAACTTGATTACGGCTATTCGGTCACATTTGTCCTCTTTTTGTTCAACACCTAAAACTGACCAGTTTCAGTTCTTTGTGAATTTTCCATCTCAGTCCCGTCCACCTTTTTATCATTGTCAATTTATTTAATTCTCTTTTGATGCAAGTTTCTCCGTCCTTCTCTCCGAGCTAATTTACATCAAAATTTCCCGGCGTAAACAATGGTCTGCATTTATAACTAGAGCGATTAGCATTCTAAGGGGTTATGTAGAACGAGGGGACTGGGTCCCTCAAGGCAAGTCAGTGGTGGTACATTTATTTTTAATTAGTATCGTCGCTTCAAGCCGCTGGAATATCAACCCAATTAGAATTTTTACATAATGTCGCTGAGAGAATTGAGTTTTCTCGTCAAGATCCTGTCGGAATCTATCAGACACTCGTTTCAATAATGCTGTCCACCACTGATTGCAAACTTTCACCCTCGAGTCGGCTCTTTAAATCAATAGGGGTTACACCCTCCCATTCTGTGAGCGCATTATTTTATGATGGACATGACAAAAGTCGGGGAATTAACGTTAGCATTTTATTTCGTAATTCCGAATGGAAGCTTTTTGCTTACTCAGGATGTATAAACGCGTTCGCTTTAAATCTCGAGTTATGATGTCGCATTCTAATGAAGTGTTTGTACACATGACCTTTGCATGTTGGTCTTGGTATCTGTGTAATTTCCATTTATTCTGATAGAAACCGCAACATGAGGTAAAGAGGGTTTGATGGAATCAAAGTGTCGCACTAAATACCACTGCTGGATATATTAAGCATTGAGAAAATTAATCACAAGGATTTCATTCAACACATAATCCAAAGAAAATTTGTAGTCAAGCCACGGTCAAAGTATCATGAATTTACCTCAAACGGACCGAAAGAGTGCAATTTTAAGATTATAAAAATTTGATGAAAGTTGGACATGTTAAATTCAATTAAATGAAATAAATTGATTGTTTAGAAAGCTTGTCCCCCGATATTAAAAATATGCACGTTTGGTATTATCCACGTCAAACTAATTTAACAAGAAGAAAAATGTTAATCCCCTTATCCCATGTGATCATTTTTTAACAAGTTTTTCTCATCAGCAATTTCCCGTCGTTCGTGCTTTTTTGCCGTCGACCCAATCTAGAAAACCTCAAAATGGATGTATTTACATGTGCAGTATTTACGCGTGGTAGTTTTTATTGGTCACCGGAGGCACGAAACCGGACTTAGTGTAAGCTCAGACTGTGTCGGTAACCTTGATCGCTGCTCCGGGCACCCGGAGTCGGCTCTCGTTGCCAAGCAACCCATCCCTGTTCCCCACACGCGATCTCCCGTTATAAAGATGGGAGAGAATTCGATCATTTCGGTAACAAAGAGGCGGTTTCTGTAAATCATTAACCGACACAATTGATGATTGTCGAAACCGTGGGAGACTTTTGTTTTAAACGATCGTTTCGATTGAAAAGCTTCACGGAAATGCCACGAACATGTACATTTTGTCATATCCGAGTTTAAGTCGCTAGGCGGGGATTATCCTGTCCTAGGATGTCTAAGTGAGAATGTTGCAAAAATGGAAATTATTCCCTCGTATAAAGTTTTTATAGCGTTGCCCCATCTCTACGCTCCCGAAATGTATCGACCAGATCGACTGATGTTTATGGCCTCAGTTTCCAGGATTGCACCGAGCAGGATTCAATATCCTGCTCGAGCAGGATGCACTGCACGTTCTGGGTTATGCTAATGCAACATTACGTGAAAAGAAAAGAGACGGACAATGGAGATGTACGGAAATATCCTGTCTCGGGACGGACACTTGAGACGTTGGAATTTCTTATTAGCTTTTATAGAACTGAAAGTTGGACTTTTATTTTGTAGATTTACTACTTCTGTTTTATATACTTCTGAAAGTGGCACAAATGCTCCCTTGACGAGAATAAGATTCATTTGCTTATGGTTAATTCTCGAGCTCAAATTGGTTCACTATTCATTCGCGCTTTATTAAGAGCTTACGGGCCTTTGGAGACTCAGGTGGATTTAGTTGAAGCGAGAAAATGGCAAGCGCTAATTTCTTATTTGGGCGCAAGGATTTTTTCATTTAACAAACCGAGTTCATTTCTTTAAATTATTCACCAATTGCGACCAACCTTTCTGCGCTTTCACGCTCAGCATGTGCTTTTTTATAACCATTTTATTAGGAATAAATTCAAAAAGCGTGGAGAAATTCTTATGAAAATAAAAAATCCTTTATATAAGCACATCCGTCATGTTGAAACAATAGAATAAGCAGTATAAACGTGGTTTTGTTTTACTGCAAAATATTTCCAGTTTTTATTTATTTAATAACGATATCCGCAATGTGTATCCGACTATTTTACAGAAAAACGGTAGTTAAATGTGAAAATAATGATAAAATTTTACGATAAATGGCAAATTAAAATTTTATTGCATCATTTTCATTAATTTTTGCATGATTATACGATCAAATTTAGTGTCATCCGAGATATGGATTTTCAAAAATATAAAAACACTTCTAAAAATAACACTTTTTGCGTCATACTTTTCTTTCAAAAAAAAAAACACAAAAACAAAATGCAATTGCAAATGATCAAAAATTATTTTAGTTCTCTGGGTATTTAAAAACATCTGCACTTAATTAAATTAAAACTTTTAATAAAAATTTGTTTTTTTTAACGATCAATATATTTTTTTCGGCAACTTTAAAAATACCTTATTATTTTTAGTTAAAATTTTTCGTGTCGGTTTTAATTGAATGAAATCTGTAACAAATTTTGCAAAAAAATTAACACACTTCATGTAACTGCAAAAATTAAAGTTTTTTAATATTTAGCTGTTACCAATTTAGTTTTTTTAAATAAATATTTAAACAAATTAAACAATAAAGAATTCCAAAACAAAAAAAAAAAACAAAAAATTCAATAAAAGAGGAATTTAAAAAATCCGAAAAATTCAAACAACCGAACAACTAAAAAAGTCTCAAAATATATACAAAAATCCGAAAAATGTAAAAAACTGCAAAATATAAAAAATATAATATTTTAAAAATTTAAGAAATGTAAAAAATTCAAAAAATACAAATTCTGTGAATGTGTAAAATCTAAAAAATTAAAACCTTTTTTTTATAAACTGTGTCAATTTGAATAAAACTTTTATGGCAATCTAATGTCTACAAAGACACTCTTTTAGTAAAAATTTCGACTGTATAAAAAAATAATTCATAGATTTTTTTTTTAAATTTTTTCTCTTATAAAACTAAAGAGTATAATTTTGAAAATAATAATATTATATATGTCTTCTTTGAAGTTCGACTTCCAGAGGTTCAACTATATTTATATTTATTTGTATATTATTATATCCTTATATTAACAGTGAAATAACAAAAAAAATTTTCGCAATTTTTATTTTTTATGAGGTACTTACCATTAGAAAAAAAATTGAAAAAAAAAAATTTTATATAAAAATATATTAATAGATAGATAGTTTAATAAAAAAAATCTAAAAAAAAAATTTTCAATGAAAATGCATTGTTGGACAAAAAATGTTGAAATTTTTACCAAATGAGTGTCTTTGTGGCCAGTAAATCGCTTTAAAATTTCTATTTATTTATTTATTTATTTTTAATCAATACAGCTTTAGAAAAACAAATTGTCTTCTGTTTTAATATCTACAAGTATTTTTTATGCTTCCAGAAAATTGCTATTTTTTTTAAATTAACTGGTACAAAACTCTGCAACTTTTAGTTGGTATTTATTTTATTGCAGCACTTTCATAAAATTCTCTTCGCAATGATGTAGTCAACAAGTAAATTTTTTTCTGCAAACTCAAATCCAATTTAAGTTTGCAATGTTTGCAAGTAAATCCGTTGAAATTACTTTCAGACGGTGGTTTAATGGAACTTCTGAAACAATAATTGCCGTTTTAAAAAGATTCTTTCTTGGATCCGCTTTTTCAATTGAATCGAAAGAACGAGAACTAGTATCAAACTACAGTCCACAATTAAATACTCTAGAAGTCTCATTTAAATAAGTAGTGATATTTATTATCACCCACACATTTATTTCGCCTAGAATCACATCATTTTACATTCTCTAGCTTTGGTCTTCATTTTCTGCATACTTACGAAGAACATCAACGTAGACGAAAGCTCCGGAAGCGACTAGAAGAAGCATTATCTATTATAATGTCTAAAATGAACAGCAAACAATCTCTTGAAAGGATGATAATATGCAGATAAAACAAAAACTCTTGAAGTTCGAGTGACTGTAGAAGGAAAAGGAAAGAGTTTGCACTAGTTAAATGAGAAAATGTACAAGACCAATCAGGTTATGAAATGAGGATAAAAGGAACTTAGAGGTGTTCCATATATAAATAAAATTATGTGAAGTCTAGACTCGAGAAAATTGATATTTATGGGCTTCCACTGAATTTACACTCTACTCGGAAAAAGAAATGAACCGTTTGTCTTCGCAGTAATAGAAAATAAATTGGAAATTTTTATGTTACTGTTTAAAAATTGTAGAAAATATTAGTTTTGATCAGAGTAACTTTTCTTGAATTTTCTAAGTAGCAAGTATCAAAAGTTGGTTTAAGTTTCTGAATTAATTCCAAGTGGTTCCCGCACTATGTAACTTTTGATTCAACGCCACAACTCTGTCTTATAAATAAAATTTCCTCACGAAATTGCATGAGAGCCATATCAAAGAACTGTGTCAGAACAAAGCGTTTTCAGCGATGACATATTGCTCCTATGAAAAAAAAAACAAGAAGGTAAATAGACGTACCTTTTTTATCGTAGAATATTTCAGGAATGCCCGAATTTACGTAAGGGCGGGTTGCAATATTTTCATCCCGTGCTTCTGTATTAATCTCGTCGAATGAAATAAACAAGTGTTTTTTGTAAACGTTTGTGTGAGCACACAATTTCCATCCTGTCGCTAGCAAACTTCACACAGGAGCTTGATTGATTGAAAACATAATTGAAACTCGTTTGATGCAGGTGCAAATATGGATCGCTGAAAATGTCCTGAAAAGGCGTCTCATTCCGCAACAGTTTCCTTTTATTTTGAATTCCCGCTGCTAGAACCGAGCGCATGTGCCATAAACCAATCGATGGACGCATATGCTGAGGGCAAATATAAACCCACCCCTGCCAAAAGCAAAACTACCACAGTTTCCCATCGGTTCAACAAAGAACAGTTCTAATTGCGCCAGTGATTTTGTTGAAATTAATTAAGCCCTTCTTGTGCTGTGATTTTTCGTGGTTGAAATTCTCGGGTAAGTACCGGAATTGTGTCGATTTTGAGAGGCGAAAATTGGTACACAAAGCCGGGCTGAAAAGTTATTCGCATAATAAAAATCGCCGGCAGTTGCCAAATTTCTCGCAAAACAAAATACACGCGTCCAATGGCGAATAGCCGGCTGGGGTACGATTTCAAGTGGGGATAGAGGAGGGGTGGAAAGGGGTGAAAAGCTTGCGCATGGGGTGGAGAACGACATGACGCCCGCCGCGACGGCACAGATAGTGAGTAGACTGACTGGCGTCTACAGGTCTAGCGTGTCTGACAGATTTTTGGTACTTGGTAAGTCATTATTATAACCTTATATGTGGTAGTTACAGTTAGTTGTGTTTGTTAAGGTTTAGGGTGCTTGGTGACGGCGGCACTTTCCTTAGTAAGATTTTCCAATCCTCCACTTTTCCTTTTAATGTTTTCTTACACTTTATTCGTCATCACCCAGCGAATTACACACACGCCATCGAAATTTCAGCAGGAACACGAACCTTGTAGGAAATACCAAGAATTTTACTTAGTGGTGCTAAAATCGCGAAACGCTAACAATTTCACTTATAAAAATGAGTTAATTTTATTGAATGGGTGAAAATAAGAGATAAGATAAGCGCCCCAACTTCGGTAATGATAGTTTGATAATGCAATCACAGCGGTTGCAGAACACGATTTTACTAAATAATTGTGATAGTGTTTTGTATACCATGAGTGCTAAGTACAGCAGCTGTTACTGCAGGGTGTCGTACCCTATTTTATTCATTTTTTCGCTCTTCATATTCGGAAACAACGAGCAACCCCCTATAATTAGCATTGATTTTTAACTTTATACACCCCGATTCAGGTCAGAATGTGCATTTGCTCTATTTAAAGTAGAGAAACTAAGGTTAGGTTATGCATCACGTGGTATCATGACTGTCAAGAAAGTCAGGTTTATCGATTACCGCATGCGGTTACGGCTAAGAAGAGTTTACTTTTATTAAATCGATTTTAATGTGATAGGTACGGAATCACTTTTATTCCATCTGCATTAACCTCAAAATTAGCCTTATCATCAAATATAGCCTAAATCCAAAGTTAGCACGGTGTTAGAAACCCTTTTACTAGTGTTGTTTGGTGGATTAGCAACTCCTTTCTTTTATATGGTTTCTGTCGATATATTGTGACGTTTCATGTCTTGTAATTAGAGTGTTAGCTCCTTTTCTCGTTTCACCTAAAAACAGCGTAGCCGTCATTTTTGGATCGCAAAATTCAAGTGATTGGTAGATATTTGCGCATGCGCTGCTATTTTTAAGTGTATTTTATGCAAACGGAAGTGAAGAGGAAAGGTGAAAAAGAATCCCTTTAGTCCCTTCAGTAACTCCGCCACTGTGTGTGTTGAAGTGTACTTGATGGCTGTTAACTTTAATTAGTTAGTGATAGCTTTGTAAGTACTTTGTTAACTAAGAATGTGTCAAAATTTATTTTTTAACAAGATTTTAATTTAGTGCTCATCTTAATAGTAGCGACATACAAAATACAGTAATCAATGACGCGTCCTTTTCGTAAATAATTAAGAATATTGGGGTGGAAAAACAGGTCAGTTTTAGAATGGATTCGTTGTTAACCTGTAGATAACGTATTATTTAAGAGAATGGTTCGTGTTTTGAATTTACAGAATGAAAACTCACCCTTGTTGAAAAAGGGGTGTGTGCCAATTAAAAGTAAAAGTGTCGACGATGTACAGATCTAATTTCTTTATTTGAATAAATTGAAGACGTAAAAGCGGATGCCCTTTTTAATGAAAAATAAAATTGTGAGCTCAAACTTGGAAAAGTCGAGAAAAATAACTTTGAAAGATACAAAAATTACGAATTTTAGAAAATTGTTTAGTTTTTCCAGTTTTTTTTTGCGGTATCGCTACTGTCCGTTTCCATCCAGCAAGTGCACTTAGAAGTTGCATTTTAGAAAACACCTAGTTTTTCTGCATTTATAGATTGAAAAATATTTTTAATAGAAGCACCCACCCATTTTTGATTTTGCTTTGAATTTGCTTAGAACAATTACAATTATTATAGCTATAGGTAGTAATAACACAATGGCCCAAAATTGATTTTTATATTTGGTATTGTAGTTGTTTTACATTTCAAATCCGAAGTTTACATTTTTTTTAACGTAGTCAGTTTTTCAAAAAAAATTTAATGTCTTAATTAGTCTTGAGGGTTGTAATTATAATTTTAAAAGCGTAATTTGAAATAGATGTCACAAAAATGTCGCTTCAAAATCGATAACTATATATAAATTATATGTTTTAAATTATAGAACAATAATTTCTAGATCTGTAACTGAGAATTCTTCGAAACACGTAAAATGCTTTGTTTTTCTTTTTTTTAGAGTAAATAGTAGCATTTTACACAAATGCTTTAGATTTAAGAAAACTTTTAATGATTTAGTTTAAAAGATCACCACATTTCTTTGAACTTAAAATTTACTTCTGTTTAGTTTTGATTACAAAATTACCAAGCCGATGGCAAAGACGTCATCACGAAGCCTTCAAGCAAACATTCAATTCGGTGTTTTAGATAGAACTGTAAATAAAAAAAAATTCTTTGTTTATTTTGTTTTATTACTTTAGGTTTGATTTCATCGTTGTTTGTAACCTCAGATATTTATTTAAACTTAAACTCTCATTCGTTTTCACAAGTCAAGTACAGTATAAAAATTGATTTCTTTATCGATTTTGACGTATAAAAATAACATCCTTACCTATTTTACAAATGTCGCTCAGAAATAAAACCACAGATTCGGTTGAGGATGAAAGTTTTATTCCCGATTTAAAAAATCTCCAAATGCGCAAATTTTTATTATACACTTGAGTTTCCCACTAATGAATTTCCAATAATTTTAAAGGTGGGCCATACTTTTACCCTAATCGATATTTTATTTATAAAAACTCAACTTGCATGTTACACATTTCTTTGTGTAAATAAATCGACTCACTTTCTATTTTCTTTTAACGACGATTTAAATTTACAATCAACCCTCGCTTTTCGCATTTATTTACTATAAAATCCGAATCGATTAAATGTATTCGCTTCCACCTGCACGAATATGTGTAGAAAACCGCGCATTTTTTCGTCAAACCCATCAATTCTCGTGTTATGAGAAAATTCGGTGTGGTTCGAGCTGACGTAAAAATTTGGCACGTGGCGGCGACGTAGGGTGACGATAATGCACGCCAAAGCAGGAATATTGAATGGACTAGGAGGGTGGCGATCATCGCTCCCTATTTCAATTCAAGCTCATTATGCTTTACTCGTAGTACATGAGCGTATGTCTGGCTACATTGATTTTGTCTACGAAACACACTTTTGTGTTTCTTGATTTATAAATGCTATCTTCCATAACTCCCACTTTATGGTCTATAATAGAAGATTTTAAAGGTCATCTTGAGATATAAACAATTTAATTAAATTCTAGAAATTATAGCAGCATTGCACATGTCAAAAATCGCGTGCATAATTTCTAAGGGGGTAATTTTTCATGATCGTCGCTACTTTCAGTTTCTTCCTGTAAAATGAGCAACAGTGTCGTTGTTGAAATGACATTGTGATGATTCCATAAAATCGACTTTTTCTTACAAACTTTTACTGTTGTTTGTGTAGTAGTTTATGTACTGTGAGCGATAAGCAAACACTTTGTGTCTAGAGTGGGCTATTTTGGGGTCAGAGTTCAAATGCCACAACAAGAACTGCCCCATTTATTTCGCTGTAAGAGGATGTTAAGATATCGACTGTCAGTAATTGATTAAACAGAAAATACACTAAACGCTGTGTTTGAGCAACATCGTGGCTATCGACCACACTACAGACTAACACGTCGACTGGGGCCGTCGCGGCGCTGATGACGTCACGACTGCACGCCATAGTCACGTGTCGTAACAGCTGATAAGTGATAATGAACAGTCTAGGTCGAGTTGTGTCATTCTTGACCAGAGCGAGTTTTTTTTGGGCTCTGAATTTTCCAAAGTCTGATTCACTGTCGTTTTTTGTTAGATTTGATATTAATTTGGTATTTAATTTGTTGCACATCGAAGACATTATAAGTTGAGTCTCCGTTCGTCCTTCTAAACTCTCATATCAACTATGATAAAAATCAGATCGATGAAAAATTTATTATTTGCTAAAAGCTCAACACTACTTTTGAGATTTTTGACGGTGATGACTCATTCTGGGATTTTGCTCTAGAATGTTTTATTTTTTGGCAGAAATTAGGTCGCGATGTAATTTTTCTAATCCTAAACTTAAATTTAATGATTTGTGGCTAAAAATAACTCCGACAAGGTCGATGAAACATGCAGAAAATCTAATATGTAACATCCGATATGGTCTAGTGGCTAGGATACCTGGCTTTCACCCAGGAGGCTCGGGTTCGATTCCCGGTATCGGAATATTTTTACTGTCCATATTAACTAATCTTTATTACCCGAAAATCTAGCCTCGCACAAATTTCAATTGGCGTCTTCTTAATTATTTAATCAAGATAAGATATTTTATTTTATAACTTTGATGTTTGTTCAGAACACGGTTATTCACTTTTCCATGGAATTTTTCTTTCGTCATTATTATAGGTTTACTATTGATATTTGCAGCAAGAGTAGGTGTGTTGCCTCGCACGCTTAGTAATTAATTTGAAATTTACCTACATGAAATCAATGAAGGAGCTCTAGCGAACGCGTTTTTATTGTGAAAGTGTGTTTTGTTCTCAAATTGAGCACTACATCAAAAATAGTCAAGTTAGCAAATTAGCTGTGCAAGACCGAAATCCCCTTAAATTACCATAAGCATCCGATATGGTCTAGTGGTTAGGATACCTGGCTCTCACCCAGGAGGCTCGGGTTCGATTCCCGGTATCGGAAGACAAACGTTTTACTTCAAAAATTGGCCAACCGATTGGTATCCCAAACAACTTTGCGTGCCAATTCTATAATCGTTAACTTTACGGATTCCTCTGCGACCGTAAAGAGAAATTTTATGAATTTATCTGTACACATACACTTTACGGACTGGAGCATTCTTTTGCGGCCGTAAAAATGAATTCCGGAAACTTATCTGTCAAAACGCAATTTACAGACTGAAGCACTTTTTTGTAATCGTGAAGCTAAATATAATGAGCTCATCTGTCAAAATATACATCACGGACTGAAGCAGTTTTTTGCGGCCGTAAAGATGAATTTGATGAACTCGTCTGTCAAAATGTACTTTACGGACTGAACTTTGTTTTATTGTGCAACTTGGACTTTTTCACAAAAACATCATCTTTATGGCCTTGTTATATAAATAGTTATTTAGAGCACAATTCAAAAACAACACAATCATTTTCGGCACTGTTAAAAACACAAAATTTTAGATACCACTTTGATCATATTAAAAGTGGCGCAACATTTAATAGTTAAATTGGAGCTTTATGGGCCCTCATTGTCTCCATGTCCATTAATTAGTGCGCGAGATGTAAAAATTTGATACGTGACAGTTATTTATTTGAAAAAAGCATATTTTTTGTATTCGGTCTGCAAATTGATACTTTTGCAGACTTGTTTAACATCGCAAAATACCACTTTAGCGGACTAACTTCTTAATAACTAATTTAACAGACTAGTATTTTAATAGTTTTTAACGTACTGAGAGGTAACTTAACAACTAAGTATTACAAACCAAAATGTGTGCTGTTAGATAGCGTTTCGTCAACTTCACATCTTCACTTAAGAGTCATATAATTTTTCTTTTTTAGATCAATAAACGAATCGTAGCTTTCTCTGAAATTAATAAATTTTTGTTTCAATTTACGTTTTCCTGATGTTGTCGTCGAGATTATGTGTGTACCATGTACCTAAATACATTCAGCAGACTCAGCTGATACTCAGCACCAGTTTGAGTCCGGTAAAACTTTATTTTGCGTACTTGAAACATAAAATACTCTTCTGGCTCCTCATTACTCTTTATACAACAATATCAACGAGTCTTTATAAAAAAAGCACAAAATATTTTTAAGACATTGATTTAGGATGCAAAGCTAATAAGAAATGTAGTGTTGAGTTTTTGGAATATTAACTTTGCAATTATAAGTTTTTGACAAAAAAAATAATCAAACTTTTATAAATATTTAAAATTGCACATAAATATGTAATGTGTCGAAAAATGCTCAAAAAGAGCTTTAAGATGAAAATTGCAATGTACTATTAATCTTATTAACCTGTACAAAAATTATTTACCTATTTATGGGTTTACAGCCTCTGAGGAAGTTTCGGCGCTTAAAATGTGTTGGTAGTGCTGTTTCTTATCCACTCTGACATTTTAGAACTGTTAACAATAATGCGTTTAATGTGCAACTATCAACTGTCAAAATAACAGGCAGGACTACCAACAGATTTTGAATTCAAAAGCCAACTTGACACGAGTTTATTAGAATATATAGTGGAAGTTAAAATCCACTTTTTTGAATAGCAACAAAGTCACTAGCATTATTATTATTATTAGTATTTAGTAATATATTTCAAGTCAATTTTAATTAAAAATTTTAATAACATATCAATCAATTCTAGGAGGTTTTTTATTGCACATTATCAGTTTGCGAATGTTTTGATACTTTCGCAGCAAAATCGTGAAATTTTTATGATCTCATAGAATGCCGAAATATATATTTATGATTTTTTAGGCAAAATTTTTCCAGAAACTCTAGGGTTAGTCGAAATACAAATTAACATTATATATTTTTTGTCAGGTTGATAAAAAGCTTAAATTATGGTATAAAAAAATTAATGTAATTCACTCGCTTATTTCGATCACGGAAACTTTAATTATCTTTATTTTTCACAAAAACTAGCGTTTATTTCTAAAACATTTCATGTAATTATTGTTATAAAACCTTGTGATGCAACCTACAACTAATCAGCTTTTGTCCACTTACATAAACCGCGTGTTTTTCAATATCCAGATAATAAAAGCGTATTTTCTTTAATTAAAAAAATATTTTTATTTAAATATTAAAATATCGTTATTTCCTGAAGCTCCATGTCATCTGTAAACTAATCTGTTTATTGTCTTATCACCTTCACCTAGTTTCACCTTGTCCTCAACTAGATAATAGTAACAGTAGAAACAAAATTGTAAGTTATTATAAATTGATCGTTTTATAACCGCAATAAACCCCAAGAACTACCGCCATCGTTTGTGTATTGCATCTGACACTGGCATCGCGTGCCACTCTCGAATAAATTCCGGTTAAACTTCCACTTGCCATCATCGTAAACACTCTTTCCGTCTGTAGTAAACAGAAAAACCGATGACCAATCGTGTTTTCAGGTACCATCAACTCTAAATTAGGAATCTGTCATTCTCCTAGTGTTCACTGTTGGCCTGTATGTTCCATAACTCATAAGGCACGCGGTGAATGCCAAGAGCAGACTTTTTTCAACGGCCTGTATATTTTTTACTTTCCTCAAAAACAAGGGCGTTAATCAAAACTTCAAGAATGGGAGAACAAATCGCATTCACGTACCACTTTAAGCTCTTCAGATGAAATAAAAGCTGTGTCGTGATAGCAACGAGTTATGACAGGAATGTGTGTAAAATATCGGTGTCCCCAAATGCGCATTGTGCGAATTTAGAGGGTGCTTGTGTAGTGAGGGAGTTCAATGGGGTGCATGTTTTATCCAGCGCTCACCCTTGCATTGCTTATAGGGTGTTTGATTAAAGATAGACGGTGGTGCACTTGCATAAAATCACAGCCATGTATATAGTAGAAATAAGCAGAAAATACTTATCCTTATTTTAATCAAAACTTGAAATCTCTCAAACTTTGTTTTTTCTTATTGTGAGTGTATTTTAAGTGAATGAAAAACACAACATTTCAATTACCATAAATTTGCTTTTTAAAGTGGTTTTGGAAATGAATTCGTTCAGCTACTAAGAATATTAAATGAACAAGATTGAAAAGTTTCTTCCGAAACACTTTATCTGATTTGATGAAGCCTACATCATCTAAAGTTTTGTAGCTTCGAATGACAGTAATTACATTAGCTTAGAGCTTAATGTATTTCATAATCCAATCAAAACTCTTCACTGAGAACTAATTGATGGATAATGTAACGCAACTTTACACTTTCACTGTGGCGATTTTCACCCCTAATTATCGTCACTGGTAATTTTCATATTTTTGGGCTTGTTTACCAAGTCTCGGCGCAATTTCTGTTTATTTATTTTAGACTGAAACCAATCCGATCTTAGAAATAAATGGGCTGCTTACAATTTGCAAAACTAAAGAGCAAAGCTTTTGATTCTCATTTCACTTTGTTTTTATTTTACTTTTTTGGAAGCTATACAAGAGACCAATTACAAAGTTCTGCATTAAACTTTTGTAACTAACTGATCGTGCTTTGTGTATCTTTCTTCATTGTTTGCTTAACTGTGTACGTCACACATGTTTATTATTTTTATGAAGTATGTAATATCTACTGAATGATTAGTTTGAAGGTCCTTTTTAAGTTTTTTAATTAGACGCTCATAATAACGTTAATAAAAGTAATTTTCAAAATCGATATAAACTATTTGCTATTTTATTTAAATTAAAAATTCATTTTGTATTTATTTATTCCAACTTTGCCTTATTGCCGTATTTTTACTTCGATTTTGCCCATTTACTGACAAATATAAAAATAATATCATGTAGAATAATGTGCTTTACTTGCAATGGGCGACCGCTTAGTAGAGTTTTGCTATCATTACCATAAATTAACAGATGTTGGGCAAAACCTACATTTTGCCAGGTCCGGATTCAACTCAAACATAATACATTTTAAAAATATACAATAAAAATATTGTTTATTGAAAAAAGTTTTGTAGATACATAACATTAGTAAATTAATTACTATCGCTGTTTTTATTATTACCTTCGGCATCCATCGCCATAATAAATTTAGGAATATTGCAAAAAACATTAAAAAAATCTGTATCTACTACATGCTTGACAAATTTTTCCACACCTAGTAATCAATTTTTTAAATTTCTTCTCTAACTGTTTGCACGACACATACATTTAAGTTTGGGGTTTTATTATTTTTTCTAACTTCTCAATGGGATTAAACACCCAGTAAAGAGGAAGTCTTAATGACGTGTGTTAATTTTCTTTCGCTAATTCGTCGATTCGATTTGACCAGAAGAAAATGGCAATTGTAATAAATCGCTGGCTTCTTTTGTGGGGAACATCCACTTTTTATCAGTGTCATAAACGTTAAAAATTAGAATTTTTGCGTCTTGATGAAAGTGCCGTCTTTTCTCCGCGGATGTTCATATCTTCACCATCAACTTAATTAGAAGACGCATTTTCTTCTAAAATATATTGGTTCTAAAAAAACCGATTTGTCCAAAGTCACGAGCGAAACATTAGTCTTGCTGCTGGACTACACGGATCGATACTAACAATAATAACGTTCTAAAGTGGAAATACAAACTGTCCAGTTAAACTTAATTGCAAATTAATGAAAATTGATAATCTCAAATTCTTAGAATATGCGCCTGGAAATGTTACAGTCCACCAGATCTATAATCCGACCAAAATATTTATTGTAGTGAATATTTTTCCATTGTATTGAATTATGACCGTCATAATGAGGGTAAAGCAATATAACGTTATTTCTTCCGGATTTACTTGTATTCTGTTGTCATATTTTGTTTGTATTTTGTATTTAAAAAGATAATTTATACAAACTAAAAAATTTATTACATTTTAAGTTTTATTAAATACATTTTAAGTATTACCTCTGCATTATTATTTTTTAATTTGTACCTCAAATTTGGTTTTTGTTTCTTCAGAGTACATAAAAATACTGAACGTTAGATTGTATTATATTTTGTTTTTTCCGATTACAGTAAAACTGACAAATTATTACCATTTTTAATTTACAATCATAAAAAAAATGCTAGTAAAATGTTTATAACAAAAACATCTACAAAAAATGTTTGAAAAACTAACCATTTTTACTGTTTGAAGTAAGTTTGCTATTCATATTTCTTTAATATATCGTAGATAATAGAAGCTGCATTAAGACAAAAAAAAAATGATCGTAGTAAAAATATGTTTAATGTTTTTAGAAAAATTAAATTATTTGCACAAAGTTAGTAAAATTATTTTATTTATACTCGGTTTAATTCAACAGTTTCACCGCAATTTTAACAAAACTGCTGCATATGACTAACATTTGCAAAACTATTTGTAAAAACAAGTCTTATTTGTTTTAGTTATATAGTAAACTTTACTATTGGCTTATTCATTTTTAAATTTAAACGAATAAAATCTAAAAAAAAGAGTTTTGTTGTTAATAATTATTAAAAGAAAACCGGCGCATCCACCATTTTTGCCTTATTGTTTTAAATTTTGTGCGCTTGAGAAATCTTTGTTAAGTTTTACTCTAAATTAAAAAAATATGTTTAAAATTAATAATCTGAGAAGAACATACTAATTGTATCTGTCTGGAAAAAAAAATATTAGTTTATTATAGTTCATGGTTATTTTCCTCTAAATTTGTTATATCGCGCATAAAAACATCGAAAATCGACAATCGATATCAAATATAATTACATTTTACTCTTAGTTCTTGAAGTAATCAGTTTTCATTAAAAAAGTCTAACGACAAAATTAAATAGATTTTCCTTTAAATCCTATACCTTTTTAATTAGCTATATTTACTAGTTCTATTTTGATCTAATTTCTCGCATCACATCACGCAACGTTTTTCCCAACAGGATCATCTTTGAAAAAACCTTTCAAAGCAAATACCAGCAATTTACACCCGCTTCACTCTAAACGTCCATCGATTTTCTAAAAATGTACCATGTGAAATTATAAATTCAGAGTGAAGCAATTGTGTGATGTTTGATCCATTTTGCAAACCACTGCTGTACTTGAACGCTGTATAACGAGGGTGTTCTAAACGAGCACAGTTAGACGAAGTATGACGTTAGTCTACAACCCCCTTTAAGGGAAGTTGAAGGGTCCTCGGCAGCCTTCAGCAGACAGACGCGGCCTTGATGCCGTCACCAACAGAATTACGAACCCTTCACCCATTCACAAAAGGAATTCACCCTCTTTCAATACAAATAAAGCATATATTAGATTTAGTGTCTAATTTAATGGGGGTTCTGTGATTTTGTGCTAAAACTTAAGATACAAACCTTTGAAAATTTTTGCAGAGGAAATTGGATCGTTAAATGGTGAAAGAGGCGGGAAATGGGAACAACTGTGGCATCCATGATCCCGAGGGGTGCATGATTCATCTTCGGTGGTTTTAATTTTAAATGCTGATTGGGATTTGCGGCTGTATAAACAGGGTTGAGTGGATAAAATACGGGAATACAATAATTATTCAGGGATCAGACCCAAATTTGAAATTTCCGCATTCAAGAAAAACGAACAAACTTCTGATCTCCAGTAATTTATAAAATTATTGGAAGAAAAACCATCGTCATAAAAACGAGAGCTTTTAATTTAATATTTAAGTACCATGAAGAGATACTGTAGTACTGTAAAAACTTACTTATTTAAAGTCGTAAAAAACACCAGTTTTCTCCCTTTTATTGCAGTACTTATAAACTCCAGTTGCACCCTTGGGCAAATAAAAATGGACATTGAATTTATTTTATTTATGTTCTAAGAAATTGTGTAGAATGCCTCTTATTGATTGTCACACAATAAGTGTATTTTTCATGTCAATAGTTATTCTCTTAGGAGCATGAGACCTCGGATGTTTTTTAAATTTCCGATTACTCCTGTAAAAGCAATAGATATGTCTTATTAGGTAACAATGTCTCAAATAAAGCTGTAGTCACAGAAATTTAACAATATATATCAAAAACTTTGATAGGATAAAAAACTGCTTCTATTCTTTTATTTTTGGTAAAATTTTATTGTAGCTGTTTTTGAATAAGTTATAATTTGTGTTTCAACTCATTTTAGAATTGTTTATAAAGAAATTTGTATTATTTGATTAAAAGTGTTTTATAATTTATGCTATACTGTTAAAACTAACTTGTTAGGGTTAAATACTCTTTTGCAGCCGTAAACATGAATTTTATGGACTAATCTGCCAAAATAAACTTTACAGACTAAAAAACCCTTTTACTGCCGTAAAAATAAACTTTATAGACTCATCTGTTAAAATATGGTTTACGAACTGAACCTCGATTTCTTATATTTTGCAGTTTACATTTTTTAGATTCTTGTGATTGCCCAAAAAGTTTTCAGCTTTGGCCAATTTGTAGGCCTCACTGCGTTCATTCTCTGAACGTCGACTTCTTCAAAAAATCATCGTCTTTACAGCTTTAACAAAACTGTAAATTTTATTATAACAATATCAAAATTGTGCAAAATTTATAAATTTGTGAACTAAAATAATTTCGACAAAATATGAAGAAACCAAAAATTTTTTTATTATAAAATTAAAATATTCAAACTAGAATTTAACTACTGGGTATCAAAAAAAAAACAATAATCGGAGTAATACATAAAAAATTGTTTTCGGATTTGAAAATAATATTCTGGAAACAGAGTAGATAAGAGAGACGTAAATCAAAAATATTAAAATGAAAATTTAATTGTGTTAGAACTACATTCCATTCAACAAATATTAAGGGAATATAATGAAACATTATGCACCGTTAATTAAATTAAAATAACAACAACACTCTGTATAGTTCAAGCATGTAATAAAAGTATTGACACAAATTTAGTGCTTAAATTCAATTTAGTTTTTAAAATTCCAGAAAAAAAATTGAAGATAATTAATATACAGAGCATTTTTTAAACTAACATGTTCTGCATGTATTTGTATATGTCGATTAAAAACACTAAGCGCTCTCTCTAGAATTTTCTGTAGATGCGATTTACGTGGATAAAATTACTAAGATTTTTCAGACACCAATTACACACTAAAAAAGCTATCATCATGAAACCAATTTATGTCATTCGATAAATCACAATCTTGTGGATTTAGAAATAAAACTAGCACAGGAATGACTTCCAGCTGTAAAAATTCCAAGGAAGATGTCTTTATTCCAAATTAACCTTATACACATGATACGTGCACATTGGACTTTGGATTTTTTCTTGCTAAAGGTCAGAAAATTAGTCTATTCAAGTTCATGGATGAGAACGTTATTCGAAAGGAAAAACTCGTCTTTTAGCAACTACGTGAACTTTGTAATAGTAATACCACAATTTGCTGATATTTTTGTAACAATGACGGTTGATTGCTTTTGATCGAATTTAATATTAGGTCTTTTGTATTTCGATGTGTAAAATCCAGAAAGGTGATTCGAAAAATTATAAGAATACTTTCAAAGTTTGATTTCTTTCTTTTTTTTGCTTGGGTTGCATATATCTTCTTTTCCCTAAGTATATTGACAAAACTTTAATACTTAATAATTTAGCCCAGCACCTGCTTCACCTCCCTAGAATAAAATCTCTTAACGAAATTGATAAAAAACAAACTTAAAACAACACCCTAAAACCTATTACATTAGACCAATTCTTTCAGCCATGTTCATTTCAACAAAGACGATTTTCCACTGCTTTCCTCGCATTGTCCTCATTAACAAAATTCCTTATTTTGTCAACACTTTTACCCATAAAAAACTCGAAATCGCCATCTGCAAGGAAATGAATGAAACATTTGTGGAACACACCCTACCGGAAGAGGTCCTGCGACCGAAAATAGGTCCAGCCCAGCCCAATATGAGGCAAACGAAAGCTCTGGGAAACGGGACACGTTCCCTGGGAAATGATGAAAGGCTCAGCAGCAGGACTGTTTTATCGATCCTGTTGCCATGACGACAGAGCCTCTCTCTCGCAGATTTCATCTAGAAGCGACGGCCGGCTGATGGACCCAACTCGCTCTTGCGAATAATGGATACTTTGGCTATATATGTGTGTATTATTTAACTTTGATACGCGCGTGCATTGCAGACTAAAAGCTGCTGCAATGAAATGTGAAAGGAAATTGAATTTTATTTGACTTTTTCGATTCGGTCATGTGTAATTTTTGATGTAATCGACCACAAAGTGGAAAACAAAAAAACTTTGCGAAGAAGTTTTTTAGCGTGCTCCGATTGAAATTTAAAAAATCATGCGTTTCCATTTGTCGATGATATCGGGAGGTGTTAATATTTCACGGTAATCATGACGTAGAGTGACGGATTTTTGTATTTTCTCACTTTTTCTGCACTGAAGAAAAACAGAATGAGTTATGCGTATGAATAATTAAAAGAAATATTTCTAGAAGAAGAGAAAACTGGCTTTAGGGGATAATTTATGCATTTTTAAACTTTCGTATCCTCCAACTTTTGCAAAAATAAAAAAAGCGTACAGAAATCGGCTCTGACAACAGTTGTCAATTAAACGAAACGTGACAAATTGACCGGAAGATTGTTCTTATTCTATAAAAGAAAAACAAACATTCGACATTTTTCATTTTTGACTTTCCAACAGATTTCTAACTTTAATAGAATCAATGAGTTCAATTCTACTAAATGGAAAAAAATACATTTTAGTAATAGGTATTTCTAAATTTCATTATTTTCAATCAATTTCCAAACCATAGTTTTTGGATTGATCGTCTCCTGTCACTTACAGTTTCATTGTCCTGATTTAAATAGAAAATGTATCAGCCTAAATTTATTAAAAAAATTAAATGTTAATTTGTAGCAAATACTCTGTACTTAACAAATTTCAAAAATATCTTAAATTGCTACTATCTTTAAAAAGACAAAAAAAAGTGTAAGATTCAAGAATTTTGTATAAAAATCTCATTTGCAAAAACAATTAAATGTATAAGTCAGACAGACATAAATTCCATCATTTTGATTTTACCAATGACATAAATAAAATTACTAGACATTACAATTGTTATTATTATAATAAAAATAATTGTTTTCACTTTGGTAAAACTTCTCTATTAATCAACTAATCTATTAACGCATGCTTGTTTAATAATTTTCGAAAAAAATGTTTTAAATTTAGTTATGATAAAAACCAGAAATATATATTTCTACAAATTTCAGTTACACTTTTTTCAAATATATAATTTAAAAAAAATACATCTGATGCTCGGAGTAAAAAAACACTTGCCAATTAATTTTAACTTAAAGCCACAAATATAAATTAAATGTACAAAATGAATGCATTTAGTTAAAACTAACTACAATTAAACAAAAAAAAAATCAAAAATATCTTAAAATAAAAATTAATGTATCAACACATTTTTTTAAACAACAATCTGTGAGTCTTGTAAGAAATTAAATCTAGCACCAAATAAATGATTGTGAACAAGAATCAAGTAAAATTTGACTTAAACATAATTAACAAGAGTGAAAAATAATCCTCTTACTCGCAGGCAATACATATTATTAAAATTATGAAATAATTAAATAATTGAATTCTCTATGTAAATACACGAAAATAAATATTCTGTTGGTATAAGCGTACGTTTATACGTTAACTGTGGTTTTTAATAGCAAAAAGCTCCAAAAACATATTTTCGGATATTTCTAAACTGTTTCAAGATTTCAGAACGCTCGTAGCTTTTTTCAAAAAACTTTTGAAAGTATTTTAAGTATTATTATAATAACACAATTATATTATAATATTACAATAACATCATTATCATTACAATAACATAGTAATATGTTTGAAATTTGTACTGACAATAAGACGTGGGCGGTAGTAGTTTATGAAGTTTTTAAGAATATCATTAAACTAATTGCTGATTTTTATGGTAGACCAAATAAATTTTTAATCTTTTTTGCCTAGCATTTGGCTACTGCGACAAAAATGATTTTAGTGACCTTTTACACGAAAATATTTAGCCAATCAAATGACTATGAATAATAAATAAACTGCACAACTTTCGAAAAAGTGAATTATTAAACTAAAATCATTTATGATTCAATTTTTTTCCTTAAATTTGTGTGAAAATTAATACGTAGCTGCATTTGTTGCAACAGCTACTTTTCAATTCACTACAAAAATTTTGCGGGAAAAAATTAGGTCACTTATTTTTTAATATAATCAAATAATTGTGAAAAAGTGAGTGAACATTGTGCAAGTTAAGTGTCTAAATTTCGATAAAGAAATTTAAAATTATTCCCAATGTTGCAAAAATTTGTTGCTACTAAATTATTCCACAATGTTGCTATCTTAGGCATTAGCAGCTAAATTATTATATTCCACATGAAAAGTGGCATTTAGTTCTAATGCAAAAATTATAGACTAAATTCAAGATAGGCTAACATACAGTATTGATTTTATAGTGACCGAACAATTAAATTTTTATATTAGCATTTCGGATTAGACTAATTTTAGTGCAAATGAAAAATAGAACACCATTTTAACATTGCTGAAAGCTAAACAAAAAATATTTTATCGATAGAACAAAACGCTATTGTTAAAAACTAATTTTTCATAACTCTGATATTGATACACTTTTAAATAAAAACGTATTATTATATTTTCTGTAAAAAAACAACAAAAACTGCTATTATAAACTATTTTAGTACCGCAACTCACTCAAACTAAATTAACATGTATAATACTCGACATTACCACATTTTCCACAAAAACTTTTTACAAGAATGTCTCGGATCAATATTCAAATCAGTTAACATTTTAAATGACATTATTTCTATACATTTGTATGTATGTGTTAAAAATATGTCTTATCAATTGATCTTTTCTTTATAACGCGTGTTACGTGGTAATACTACTTTACCTTTGGTTTTTTATATCTTGTCTGAACTCTGAAATTTCCTTACATCAGCCAAACCACAAATCCTTTATTTCTTCCTTTATTTAAATAATGTATAGGGTTGGAACCCGAACTACAATAGAGCTGAGAAATCTGATGAAATTTGGTTTAAATGGTGGTAAACATTGATGGTAATGTGCATAACACCCTTGTGAAGCAAATGGAACATGTTTGCCATATTGGGAAAATTTATGCATTTAACAGCAGCATTTCTGTCTACAGAGTTGATTCTGGGAAAATTGTCCTGTAGAACTTAGATCTCTTTCAATTCTATTAACACAACGTTTGATGGGAGCATGAAGAAAAGATTAAAGTTGTATTTCAAAAGTACGTAATTATTATAATTAGAGACGGCAAGCACGAAGCAAAATATTGTAAGAAGTCTTTTCACGTGGAACGTTTGATGTCTTAAAAGACTGCGTTTATATTTCTGATAAGGTGAAGACGGATGGCGTTTTCTCGAATTTAGTGGAAAGGTAGGATTTTAGGGTCTTTGTTGATCTGCTTCGTTCTTATGTAGAGCAATTGAGTCTAGGAAGACTTGAAATTCCTTGGAGATAAGAGACACGTCAAAACTTTTTTATCAAAAAAATATCAACCTCCTGTAAAAATATTTTTTTCAGTGACAGATATTAAAGTGTGCTTCATTCGTCTGAAACTGCAAAGTTAACTTGCACTTTAACCGCAAAGGTAGATAAAGTGATACTTTAACATCAAAGGTAGCTAAACGACTTTAACTTTTACTCAACTTCAGTACATTATTATTCTGGATTAATTGTAACAATTGACGTTTTGAGAAACATTTATTTTTAGAATAGAACTCGTATTGATGTTTCCTGGGTTAACTGCACTGTACTCGTAGCTGAACTTGTGACCAGATTTTCGCAAAAAGCTGATTTGAAACGACGGCAATTTTTTTCGATACAGAATCTTCAATATAGTTTTCGGCTACTAAAGATGATTTAGATCCGTCTATTCATTTACCGGTGACAAGATCAGCACTTGTTTGCCAACATCGTAGCTGCAGAGCCGCAAAGGCAAAACGTATACGTTTCTGAATGTGACAGCTTCAAAAAATTGACAATCATTTTTAGAACTTTATACAATTACAAGCTGAATGATCCCTTTTACTGCAGTTGACGAAGAATTTCCTGTGAGAAAGTTTCCGGACGCACGCCTGAATATTGGCGTACAATTTTCAAAAAAACTGACTATAATCTTTATCGGTTACACAAAACGACCAATTTTTTTAGGGATTGGTATCAATAAGTGAAACAAGTTAAGTCTGTAAGTTTTATAAGTCCGTTTTACTTATTATTTTTCAAATCTTCCGATTCTTTAAATATCTAACCTTCATCAAACGATAATCATCATGTGAAACGTCTATTAAAGAATTTTATGATTTCATTCTGCTCAAATATCTTTGATTTTTAGAGCCTTCACTAAGGCTCTTCAACCGTGTAAATTCAACAGCTTTCATTCACTAGTAATGTGCTCTTTATCATTGAGTAGAGCCACAACCTCGAAAGCTCGACTTTCATAGATTTTTGGAAAAACTTACGAGAAGCACTTTTTTACCTTGGTGGAGGTAAGATGGTGAAACGCTCAGCACATTTTGGTGACTTCTGCTATGTGTAATGAAGTCACCATGTGGTGCGTAAGATTCCAGAAAAGTGAAAGTAAATAATTTAAATTGTAAAAAAAATTCTAATTTGAATCAAATGATAGAGAATTGAAATAGTTATTTACCTAACAAGTTCGGAAACTTAATTTTCCCGCATGAGCACTTTGTTTGCAGCACGACTGTAAGGAGTGCTGCATTTAGTGCGAATGCGGGGAAATTCTTTCCGAAAGAGTTTGGTACAATATTTTTTGTAACGAATATCGAAATAAAAAAATTAAGTAACTTAGTTTTTTTTTAATGGTGGGTTGGTAACATGATCTGTCTAGTGTAACTACCTCCTAGATTTTTAAAATGTAAATCAGCTGTCATATTTTTGTCTCAATTATTAACAAAAATTGTTAAAACGAGTGAGAGCGAAGAATGTATGTGTACCCCTTCCGAAGTACAACAATGTGCCAAAGAGGCCGTTTGGCGTCTGCTGCCCGAGAAAAATCGAGAACGGTATGAACACACTTATCAAAAATTGATTAACTGATGTCCTCAAAAAGTCGCAATACCAACCCTACAACGCAAATGTCTCTTACCGCCAGCGGAAACTAAAAAACACCGGGGTGCGGGAAAACCGTTTTTCCGTGCATCGAGATTGAGCGGAAAAATTCTGTTTCCGTACAATGAGTACAAAAAAAAATAAACACCAGTGGAAATTACTCTTAATGTCAAAAACGTCAGAGTTGACAACCCTGTGATATGACAAATGCAGCAGTTTTTAAAATGTTTTTCCATATTAACAAAAGATAAGAGTGTCAAAATTTTAGAAACGGCATGGGAATGTTACATTACTTTACCTACACCAAGCTTTTTTATTAACTCCACTGACATTTTCCTACTTCCCCATTTTGTGAAAATGTGAAATGTGTTGTACTCTTTCTCTTATATTAAGCGTGATTTTTGAAGCAATATCTTGTTTATTGCTTCTGCAGCCCCTTCCTCTACGTTTGTAAAATTACATTGTATTTTTGACACATTTCTAAATGTGAAAATTGAAAAATGAAAAATTTGTTTATAATAAAAAATTTAAAACAACTACTTTTGGGTTCACGACGAATGAGAGTTTATTTTTCAAATTAATAAATTAAAATTAAATTTTCTCTTTAAAATGTGTTATAAAAAAAGTAGTGTATTATACACGACGAGGATTTTTAATCACCTATAAAATTGGTTTAAGTGGGTGGTTTTATCGTCTTGTGTAACAAATTTCTATTAAATAAGGCTAAAGTCTACTTTATTGAAAAAAATACATCACATTTTCTTTAATACAAGGTGTGTCAAAAATAAAATTTTGCCATACAAAGTTAAACAAAGCTCGTTGTCAAAAAAATACTTTTAGAACAATTACTTTTTGAAGTATTGAAGAGCGCACTTCAAGTTGATTTGACAGCACTGCTTCTTGTTTTAAAAAAAATCTTTATTATAAGCTTTTTTACAATTTCTTCTTTCTTTGTTTCTTCGTGCCCTTTAATCGTTTTGTTGTCACATTGTGTCTTTTTTTGAGTAAAAGCCACAAAAACTAATTTTAGAATATATTTATAATATTTGTTGTCGTTGAGAGTTCTCATGTGAGCCTAAAAGATTTTATTTTGCTTTGTTCAGCCTTTGAAAATAAAATTTTTGATTAAGAAATTACCTGCACTCCACTAAAAATACCTAAAGCAAATTGCAGAATATGCCACGGTTCTTTGATCAAAGATCTTTAATCATCTCGAAAAATTAATGTAATTAACAATTAATACAATGGTTAAAGTAATCCTTTATCGTCTTGTATAATAAACAACTATTACAGTTTTCGATTGCAATCACGTATTTGACGTTGTCAACGTTTCCCTTTTGTTAGATTTTTCTTCCAGTTCTATAGTCTCTTTTCTTTAAAAAAAAATCGTGAGTAAAACGTCACAGCATGAACGTCAACTTTTCGTTTTCTGTTGACACGACGAGACGGAGCTACAGCAGTTCTCCTAAAGTTTCCTATCGTTAAAGTGTAGTGATGTCCTCTTAAACTGTCATTTTCATTGATTGTAAACCGTTGATGAAGGTCGACACCAGAAGAAAATCAAATCGGTTTGCAGACACCGTTAACCGAAACCCTCTTTGTACTCGGTAACCAAAAGCTCTGACAATAAAGCACGATAACATAAAAACAGAGAATTTCCGAGGTGAAGTTCAAGAACGATCTTTGTACATTTGATTTGTCCCCTCCGCATTTTGTGTCTATGACAATTTTAAAAGATATTTGTTACAAGGGGTGTTATTTACAAAACAATTTAAAAATCTGTCAGATACTATGGAAACATTAGAGTAATTTATTCAAATATCATCCGTCATCCTCAATGTTGAGTTGTGATGTGGAGTGAGTGTGCCGTTTGGTGTCACTTGTCAACTCCTTCATTTCCGATTCCAACAACCGACGTTTACACGTTGGCTGTCACTGGCGAAATTCCAGAATGCAAAAACATTTTCATTTCAGGGGCGTGCGTGACAAATAAGTGGAGGATGAAAAAAGTTGTAATGTATTTTGTTGACTGGGAGATGAAGACAAAAAATTACACTCAATAAATGAAAAAAAAACTCGAGATGTCTACAATTTTAAACCTGGGAACACTCCGTTGTATAATTTTATATTTGTTATAAAATTATTTAACGGCAAAAATGGTGGATGCGCCGGGTTTATTAATATAATCTGGCTTATAAAAAAATTCCTTCTTTTAACAACCCCTCCGACTTTTATCACACCAAAGTCACTTTTTTAAGCAAATTATGCCCGCATCGTTGCACTGAATAAAAACGGTCTCGTGTCATTTACATTTTCATCCCTCTAGAAAAAATATTTTATTCAGGTTACCAGACTATTCCCCAAACTTGCTCTTTGTCCGCTTTGCTCGATATTCCTTCGTCAACTCCACTCTTTCCATAAAAACAAACATTTCTCGAGTTGAAATAGCGAAATTTATTGCTCTTCACGTTCTAACTGAGCTACACATATAATTCAAGAAAATATGACGGTCTTATATAAATTTCCATGTAACAAATGCCTCGGCTAACTGAGACGAATGAGTTCCAGACATAAGAATAAAAACATTCATTATTCTTGCTTTAAACCTCAAACTTCACATTCGTACTCGTCCCGTTTCCTCTTTTAATTGTTGGGAACAATAAAGGATTTTTAAGTCGATGCCCCGTCGCATTTATCTTGCGGTAAAAAATACTGATTAAAACAGTGGAAAAAAAACGTTGATAAAATTTTATCTTTGCCATTGTTCCTGCTTGCTCATTCGAGCGATCTTTGCAAAGGTTATATTCTTGGGGTTAGTTTTTACTTAAAAGTGCATAATTATTTTCATTTGGAGTGAAGAAAAGGCTGTAAAAGCTACTACTATAAACGTGTAATAGAAGATGAGTGCGACGAATTTCTGGGTTATGTTGTATCCTTGTAGTTGCGCTGCAGATACCATGAATATTCTATGCGAAAATGGATCCAGGGTAACTATCTCGTTTCATTTGAAAGTTGCAAACCGACAAAACATCTACTTGGCGAAAATATCGTATTTCTGTCATTAAATTTTCTCTTTAACTCAACGCGAATTAACACTGTTACGTCTCTTTGGAGACTGTGGATTGAAATTAAAATTAAAATGCAAGAGTATATTTCGTTATAAAGTCGTCTAAAGAGGCGACCAACAGTTTCAGTTCAACGAAGAGTACATAATAACAAATGTATTGGAGTTAGCAAGTTTATTTGAAAGTTAAAATTGATTGGTCATAGGAAAGAAAAAAGTAAATTAAGAAATAGGGAGAGAAGAGAAAAAATCATTAAATAAACTGAAAAAAAAAAAACGTTTTAAAGTCCAACGTTGATTCCTAAAGAAAATCACAGCAATGCTAATATGTCAACTATAAAAAAATTAACAGATTTACATTCACAAAAAAATAGATACAGAAAGAGATGCTGTTAAATTTTGCTAACACGAGATCTCTTGCAGTTTTTTAATTATTTAGCCTTAAATCGGAAGTTACATTTTTTACTTAGTACTCTTAATAACTGTTTACAAACAAAATAAGTTTGAAAAGAAAATAAACCAAAAAATATCCTGCCAATCAAAGATTCATTTCATAAAAAACGTTTTTAGCATTGTTATTAGCAATCGAATAGGTACTGAAATTTTATACGAAACAGACAAAATATTACTCTCTCGTATGACATGCATATTTTTTTAATGTTAATGTTAGTATATAGGGTGTTTACTAGAAACCCTCATTTTTCACAACATAAAAACAGCAATGACTTGTTTTTTTAAATGGAATACTCTATATCTTTTTGTAATATCAGATTCTTCTTTACATTGTTTTTTATTTTTGTTAGGTATAAGGTATATACCTTTTTTTTTACTTTCTGAAATATCTTTTTTAAAAGTTGTCAATAAAAATTATAATTATTCTCAAACAGCAACCTCTGATTAGATTTTAAACACAATAAAGTTTATATACACAAAAAAATATTAGATGGGATATATGAGGGTAGGATATAAATTACTTTAGGAGCAGCTTGTGGTTTACCAGTCAATATCATAAATATCATTAAAAGATGACATAATAATTAAAATCTCGGCACCGCAAAATTTTATTCATGTTTCAATTGCGTTTTTATGTTTTTTATTATAAAAAGAACGAGGTAGATTCGGTTTGCCTAAATTTAATTGATTTTGATTTGTGCAAAACTTTTTTTTTGCATATATCTCATATATGATTAACAATAGAGCAAATCTGATTGCGCTAGTTTGTAGCGCTACATTACTTCTATATGCATTAAAAAAATCGTATTTATCACTCAATAATTAAATCTATTTATCGGCCGACACATAAGTGTTGGCGCACCCTGTACAGTCTAAAAATTTGATTTCCAGAAATGTATGAAATTGTCGAAATAGGTCTTACCTAACTTTTTGCTTTGAATTTGAGTCTGAAAGATTTTTTTAATTCTTCAGATTTTTTGAATTTTTAGATGTTTTAGATGCTTTAGATTCTATCGAATTGTTGGCTTGTTTTTTTTATAATTTTTAGAGTCTGGCTCCTTCAAATGCTCTGGGCGCTTTATACTTTTTACACCTTTAGAACTTTTTCGATTCTTTAGATACATTGAAGGTTTTAAATTCTTTAGGTTCTGAAGATTTTATAAAGTTCTTGGGCCAAATGGATGAATGTAGGAATACTCCACCTAATATTTTTTTATGCATACATAAACTTTTTTGTTCCTAAAATCTAAACCCAACCTACTTTTTATGAATAATTATAATTGAAAAAGTAGGCTCGATATTGAAAGTTGCAATATCTCCAAAAATATAAATTAAATTAAAAGTGTGCTTTGTATTTACTAAAAATAAAAGTCTATGAGAAAAAAGCTAATGATCCATTTACAAAAATAAACTTATAGCTGTTTAAATGTATGATAGCATCAACCAATATTAGTGCCATAAAAAAGAGAATTGATTTTTTAAGCTTCATATTAAATTTCAGTAATCAATTGGTAATAATAATAGTAATAACTTATCTTAATTGAACCTATGCATTTTCAGAATTTCGTAAAAAACTACTAAATATGCATTTAATCCATTTAATCCAACAAATTAAAATTTGCAAAAAATACATAGCGTTCCATTTAAAAAAAATGTTGAGTACAGTCCAGGACTATTGGAACACCTGGCTAAAGTAATATGTTTTTAGAAATTGCACATTTTGGCTTAATATTTTATGACACATTGAAAAGTAGTATCAAGAATTCCAAAGAAAGATTCGACCGATGTTACACTATTAACTCACTCTGTACATTGCAATTAACATATTGAGAAGATTTTTAATAAAAAACGGTTTAAAATATGTAGATATAAAAGTTCTAAAAATGCTTCCAATTTTCAATTCTATAATACTACTACTAAGAACACAAAAAATTTAATAAAAATTCTGAAGCCAGGTTGATTGTTCAGCAGTTACAACTTTAAATTTTAGCCTAGATGCGAAGAATATGCCAATTACTTAGATTACTTACTTAGATTTTTTTTATATCTTTCGGTTTTTTGAATTACTTAGATTTTTTAAATTCTTTAAATTTTCTATTTTTTTTACGTTTTTTGACTGTTTTTAGAATCTTCGAATACCTTAAATTCGTCAGATCTTTGATTTCTTTTTGATTAGTAATTTTTTAATTTTTGATTTAATCTAAATCTTCTAGTTTTGCAATTTTTTGTAAACTTTTTAAATTTATTGTATATTATTTTAATTGTAAATCCTCTAGATGCTCCGAACTTTAATTAAATTGCCTTAAATGTTTATATTCGTTGAAATTATTAGAATTTTGTATTTTTTAAATTCTTCATTAGAATTTTTAGCTTTCCTAAATGCTACAAATTATTTCAACTTTCAACAAATTGTTTTTCCAATACTTTAATTGTTTTTTTATTGTATGTTTTTTGTATCAAGGAATTCTTGAATACTTTGTATTCTTTGTTCTTCAAATTTTTAGTTTTTGTGTTGTTCCTCTGAATTTTCTAGATTCTTTTGTACTTTTCTGATTCTTTGTGTTAAACCCTAATAAATCTTTTGAGCTTTTCTGATTATTCGTGTGGTATTTAAACTCTAATAAATTCTCTGTATGCTCCGCATTTTTAGATTCTTCATATTTTTAAATTGCCTTTAGAATCCTTGTATGCGTTGAAAACTTTTGATTTGTTTTATTGGTTGAATTTTTGAGCTTTTTTATTTTTGAAAGTTTCTAGATTTTCTAGCTGTTCTATATAATTCTATACAATTTTGTCCATTTTTTTTAGATATAAATTTTTTTTATTTTTTCGTATATTTTTTTGATTTTTTTGTGTCTCTTAAACTAACTAGATGTTTTGTTTGTCTTGTTCTTCAAATTGTTGGTTTCTGCTGCTCTTATAGGTTTTCTAAATTTTTCGTTTTTTTTTTTTTTTAATCTGTGTATCCGTTGCAATCTTTCAATTCTTCGCATATTTTTGGGGTTTTAATTTTTTTACATTTTTTAAAATCTTGATGTTCTTGAGAAACATTAAACTTTCTAAACATCTTCTAGATCCTCTTAATTGCATTATTTGGCTCCTTTGGATTCCTTGCATATTTGTATCCCTATATTTCCTTTATCCCTAATTTTTAGATGGTTTATCTTATTGATACTTTTTGATTTTCTTTTGTTGGGTTTCTTTATATTTTTTAAACCCTTTAGTGTATAGTTTTTTTTGGAATGTTTAGATCCTCTAAATTTTTCAAATTTTTTTGATTATCATAGATTACTTAAAATGTCAACTCATATTGGCCTTATTGTGACTTGTGGAATCAGATAAAATAATGTAGATTTTTTTTCGTGAACATTTGAGAATATGCAGATAAAAGCTATTTAAATAAAGCTTATTAGAATTTTTGCTTCCAACATTTTCTGATTCCACATCTTGTTTTTTTTTGTGCATAACTGGAGATCTTGGCTAAAACGCCACAAAACTTCCAGAGTTGTTAAATTCACTCAAATTAGTGGCACATCTGTCCTATTACCGGCAATTCAACGTTCCCACTTCAACTGAAAATATGCATTGAAAAAGCTCTGAAACAAAATCGCACTATAAGCTAAACAATTCATTGCTCTCCAAACTAACCATTAGCATAATGTTTACAATCTCATTTTGCGGTCCAAGAAAAGAAGAAAGTGTCAACGTCGAGGATAGCAATTATGCAAAAAAAAATGACACAAAAACATCAAAGAAAATGGGGGTAACGAGAAAAGAATAACATCGCTCCTCAAATTATATGTGTAAAGGAGGGCTAAACCCGTGGTTGATGCAATTTTTGGGCTGAGAACAGTAAGGGGGGATTCCCTGACAGATCAATATCTGGCCGGGTGGCCGGGGCCGTAGCTATAGCAACCAGCTGCTGCGAGACAGTGTGCCGCCCCCGCCCGGGACAGCCACGCCCTCTAGTGGGACTCTTCTACAATCTCCACGCGTTTTACCGAACGCTCCCCGCGGGTAATCGCTTTCCGAGTTGTCGTTCAGAAATTAATTACTACCACTAACGAAATTTGTGTCTACCTGCAAAAGAACGGAACATTTTTTATCCTTGATGACTCGGACAGACTCTGATTGTACTTAGAAAATGAGCCACTGGAGATTTCGATGCTGGAGTAGGTTCGTCACGATTTCTTTTTTTTCCCATTAAAAGATTCAAATAATATGAATTGAGATTACAGACGATTTAAACATGATCGAAAAGTTTAATTTACTTTCAGTTGAATAAAATAAAAGGAATTTAGTTTTAATTGAAAAATGAGTAATGTAGGTCTCTGGGGGTTAATTTTATAAATTATGAATTGCGTATCAAGTAATTGTTTATTAAAATAATTATTATTCCATAAATACGTACATCGTTAGATTTATTTATTTTAGATCATTGATAATTCTAATTTGGAACTTTACTTTCCAGTTTTTGCTCCTCCCAAATTTATGGAGAAAAAGTTAAAACGAAGCATTTGTCTAACCCTTTCCATTTTATTATCAGTATAAAAATAAGAGTAAGCATGCTACCATAAAAATCCAAATAGTTAAAAGCTAAATTGCTTTTGAGTTAAAACTAAAATTGAGCCATTTGAATGACAGTATAAATGTAAGACCAGTTAAAGCATTCAGGTTTTATCGCTCAAATTCTATTTTTACTCTGAATTTTATATCGTATTGACTCCACCAAAAACCTATGTTGTTTAAAGATTAAGCTTTTACCGATACTTAATAATAATTTCAAAATTATTGTTTTAATATCTGCTATGCAAAACTTTCACAATTAGATTAAATAACTTTATAATTCAATTAAAAGTTTGTGCGCACTTCACATTAAATTTTATATTGATTTTCTTGTTGACGAGACGATACTGTAAAAATTCGCTGTCATTGCAATTTGTGATCATTTTTGTAGTAAATGTTAACCATTAATGAGACTCGACAAACAAACAAACTGGCAAAAACGTCGCGTTATGATTATTATACAAGGGTAAGAACCAATTCACCGAGAATTATGGCAACGATCCAATTTGTAGGAAATTGCAAGCTAAGCAAATGGTTACCTTCGACTGGAAGCGACGGAACTCGGAAAAGTTGGGAAGAAAAAATAGGGTACTGTTAGATGCCACAGAAATGTTATTAAAGCACGAAAATTATATTGGTAGCATAATATAATAGAAGGAATGATCCAAATGATTATAGGCAATAAATTTCAGGAAAACCGTTTGAAATGTTCAACAAAAAAGATATATAAAATGTCAAGAAAATTACTTACAATCTGCCTAATTCAAAAACATTTTTCTAATTTGCTGTTGTAACAAAACTGTTAACTCACTGATTTTGATTGCGTTAATAAGCCAAATTAGAAACTAGAAACTATTTTTCGGTTGGTAACGCACATTGGACGAAACGTTAAAATCAAACCGTGGCATTTTCTCCAATTTGCTGTAGGTATTTTTTGTGGAGTGCAGATTTTGCAATTTTACTTGAGAAAAGTGACAATTATGTTTAGTCTGCTTGATTCAAGTTTAAAATATCAATTTTAAAAGGTCTGTCACTGTCAAAACTTCCTAATTATCAAATTTAATTTTTTTGTAAAAAAATGTATTCAACATTCAAAATTAGAAAAAAGAGCATAAAAAACTCGTTTTTATAAAACTGAAAAGCACTCATTCTTGGATTCGTGTTTTAATACAAGTTTTACAAAATTAGTTTTTTAATATACTGTTTCATTGGGTAAACTTTTGTAAAAATTTGTTGAAGATATATGTGCAAATCATGCAAAATTCATGGACGCACCCAGTGGTGTACTTTTACACGGCACAAAAAAATGACATTATTTCTATGTCTTTAATTTAGAATAATATAAAAGTCCAAAATTATACTTTTATAAATATACATAGTGAATAGTGAAAACAATAAGTGCATCCTGATACACTGCACTCAAATAACCATGAAAATGCATTTTCATTTTTCTAACGCTTTTAATTTGTATGATTTGGTTAGTCAAAGTAGCCAAGAATTTTATTTTCAAACGCTAAATAAAACAAAATAAAACCTTTTGGACACGTTATTTCAACGACAACAAATATTATAAATGTATTCCAAAATTAGTTTTTCTGGTCTTTACTTAAAAAAAGACACGATGTGACAACAAAACGATTAAACGGCACAAACAAAGAAAGAGAAAAGAAATAACAAAAAAGCTTATAATAAATAATTTTTGTAGTAAGAAACAGTGTTGTCAAATTAACTTGAAGTACACCCTTCAATATTTCAAAAAGTAAATGTCCTAAAAATGTTCTTTTGGCAACGAACTTAATTTAACTTCGTGGGGCCGATATTTTTGACACACCATGTATAGATTTATCTTAAAAAAATGTGATGTAATTTTTTAATAAATTACCATTAGGTGTGTTCGTGAATTGGAACACCTTGTAAATGCGATAAAATACCTAACATTTTTAATTTAACGAAATCTATTAATATTTTGAAAGCCAGGCATTCGATTTTAGTGACTTTAGTCTCATTTAATAATAATTTATATTACAAGACTGTAAGACACCCACTTTAACCATCAAGTGAAATTTCACGGATGGTTAAACGTCCTTTATCGTCGTGTACAATACACAATTTTTTTCTACACTAGATTTTAAAAAGAAACTTTGATTTTAATTTATTAATTTGAAAAATAAACAATCATTCATCCTAATACCCAAGATTATTTTTTATGGAATTATGGCAACGAATTAGAACTGCCTCCATACGTAAAGAAAGAAATTGGAAAAGCAGTAAAAAAGTTATTGCTTCAAAAATCACGCTTCATATATGAAAAAAGTACATTTCAAAAATGGATATAAAAGTATCAGTGGAGTTAGTAAAAAATGCGTATCGCATATTTTTTCTAAAAATGCATGAAAATCAAACCTTCAAGTTGGTGGTCCTATTACTCGATGCCAAGAGTACATAAAACTGCGACATTTCAAAGTAAGAATTTTTCAAAAAACTGTCAAAGTAAATGTCATTAATTTTCAGATACAGCAAACTAAAAAATCGAAGAAATTTGGGCATAATCAAATTATAAAATCTTTAATAGACGTTTTAAGTCGTTCTGTGAACCGATAAAAATTATAGCGTTAATTTTTTGGAAATTGTACGAAAATATTCAGGGTTACGTCCTAAAAACTTCCTCACAGCAAATTCTTCGTCAAGTGCGGACAGCAAATGTGTACCATTCAACGTGTACGAATTAAAACATTATAAAATTATTGCTATTTCTTAAAACTCCACATGCCCAAACGTATACTAGGCATTGCTTTCGGCGCTCTGCCGCAACGATGTTAGCAAACACAGCACTGCTTTTCTCACAGTTAAACGATAGGCAGATGCAAATCATACATCATCCTCAGTAGTAGAGAACCACAACAAGTTGAGCCACGAGTACAATGCAATTGTAGCATTAATGTTACACTTAATCCAATTTAATAATGTACTAAATTTGACTAAAAATTAAAGAATTTTATCTACCATTGAGGTAAAAGTCGAATTGGCTTTAATGTGACAACGGAATTTGTTCTCCAAACTTTAAAACTTGAAAACTGGAAGATAATTTCCAAACAATGCCAACAGTGAATTCTGCCTGTTGTTTTTGAATACTTAATAAGAGGTTGTTAAAATAAGATATATTTTCAAAGTTCTGACACTTTGTTTGAATTTCTTTAGCAGATTACTTCCCAATATCGCTTTAAGAAAATTTAGCTGGTGTTGAACATCAAAACGAAGTTTTCTAATTTTCCATATCTACAGTTGAGGATCACAAATTGCTGATTTGATTTTCCACCAAATCAGACTTTTTCCCTTTTTATTCATGCTCTAGATAGAAACCCGGCTACCCATTTGGTCAGCTCAGCTGTAATTTACAGCCAACAATGCTAAACCTTATACCAGAAATTAAGGATCGTAAGAGGCGATAAATTCCGAGTAACTACATAAATTTCCGTGACAATGAACCGTAACGCGACCTTAATGACGTCCTGCCGATGCTATGTTGTCTCGTTTGATGGTTCCTGCTACCGGCAGCAGAAGAAGCAGTATTCTCGAGTGTCCTTTCATGGTTTCCTTATTCGGTCGCTCGAGCTGCATTTAACCATTTTACGACATTTCTAGTTTTATCCTACATATATTATTTTCATTGTGCTTGTATAATAGTTCGTCTTTAAAGCATTCCGTAAACTAAAGCAACCTTTGTAATCATAATTGAAGTTGTAATAAAACTCGTGGATCTCCGAGGGGAGTAACAATAAAATCTCATTACGACATAGCTGAAGTAATTGAACAAAGTGTGTATGGTCCTTGTAAGATTCATTCCAGTGTGGAATTCTATCTACAAGAGAAAGAGAATCGCGTTGGAAGCTTGTCACTAGCACGTAGCGACCCAACTCAGCAGAGTTCTAAAGGTATAAACTTACATTAGGTGCCATTCAACGGATAGAAAACGACCAACAAGCCGACTTACTTTTTCCAACTTTTCTAACTTGATTCATAAAAATGCTCATTACGTCTTAAAAGGATTCCCACTGAACTTTCCAAACACAGCGCTAAATTTCGCTTGCTATGACTGCTTCTGTTTAGTAATGTTGGCTAATTTTAACCAAAGTTGCACTAGTGTTTGGATCACTCCACAACAAGTAAAATAACAAAACTTTCCAGATACGAAATATTTCAAAGTTTTAAAAATTTCTTCTAAACATATAAATAGTAAATGGAATATTGACCAAAACTGAGAAAACAAAATCCGTGATGTAGTTGTTTGCCGAAACTTTTGTCGTTGGTCCAAGTTACAGAAAGCAAATGACTTGCTGACAATCTCGCGAAATAAATTACAGAAGCATTGCAAGATTGTAAGAATCAAACTTTTCAAACAGTTCATTTTTGTATAATAAAAACTGCGAATGCACCGGGCAAATAACCTTTCCTCGCAAATCAAAACAAATTCATCTAGTTTAGTACAACTTCGTTTGTGAATTTGCACTACTAAAACTAGTTCAGCGAAATAAATATATAAAACAACTGCAACAGCATTGATTGTTCGGTTAGATGAAACTCAAACAAAGTTTACACTTCACTGAAAATACAATTGCAGCGTAAAAACTGTTTCATTTATTCGAATTTATTACAGAAGAACGCATCTCATTTTATAGTAAAGTGTTTGGTCTGAACGTTAGATAAGTATTGATTTAGTTCGAGTAATGCTATCGTATATAAATTGGCAATCTAAAAGAACCGCGAGTTTGAATAGAACAAAGAAGCAGAAAGTTAGATAAAAGACTAGAGAAAAAACCTTGCGGGCTTCTGATAAAAAACGATGAAATGAATTTAGACAAAGTAAGTTCCTTTTTTTTGCTTTAGTTGTTGTATTTTTTGTTGACGATGTGCTTTTCGTTGAGGCTGGAACGATTATAAATGAACAAAGATAATTTCAAAGCTATTGTCAGATTGTTAGTTACACAAACAACAACGATATCTTTTACCTTGCAAAATAAATCTTCATATTGTTGTTGCATTAGAAGACGTCAAAACAAGTCCACAAATCTTCTGCCTGTTGCAAAATAAAATCCCTACAAACAAAACGTACAATTTATTAATAGACACATATGTTCCTCGTAAAACTGGTAAATAATGAGCAATAAGTAAATGTCTCCTCTTTATGAAATTTAAAACAGCATAGAACCTAGAAAAAGACGGCATAAATCTAAAGATATTGCCTTGCAGCGAAAATGATTATGGTAATATTTTAAAGCGAAGCGAAATGTGCTTAATGGTAAAAAAACTAGCGAGTACTCTCCTCTCTCTATTTATTTAGAATACATATCTCGTTCTATAGCACACATCGTTGATCATGCACGTAGAGAGTGTTCCCAAGAGAAATTTTCCGGAATTTGGAACGAATCAAAGGAATAGGAAAATTTATGACATGCATTAGTAGATACTTGAATCAAACTGAAAATTTTAGTATAATGTAGCTCGATAACCAGATAATTAACTTAAAAAGTTAAAAGAGGAAAAAGATCATCCCCAAGTTCAAAAGTTTTTTGGCTTGTGTAAGGTATAGCAACCCTGAAGTGACTCCTAAAAATTTTCGTTTTGATTTTAAGTTAATTTAAGGTCCAAAAGTAGCATCTTGATATCTACTTGTATTATTAATGAAAACGAAGCTATTTATCTTAGTACCACGCAAATCTCTTAAAAATGTAAAACTAATGGCGCATTTTATCTTTCTAGTGTAGCCCACAGCCCAAAGCTATAAAGAATCTTAATTAATGACTAGTCATTAATTAGCCGTCTCTAGTAGTCTGGACGATAATATAAACCCTTATTAGGTTGCGTCGTTGGAAAAATCACCCTCCATATTTTTCCTTGTTGGATTAAATTTTTAATTTTGGTGCTTTAGATTTAGGTCGCTTTTTAATTTTCCGAGACAGTGTTAGCACGTGTCGTGTGCAAACATCGTTAAGTCCGCGAAAATTCTTCAGAATTTCCCTGATCCCATTAAAGGCATAAGAAGTACCGGAAGTCGGCATTATGTAACTAACGTCTTAAGCTAATACCTCCATGCGGTTGCCAGGGTTACGGCCCGAGATCGATGTTTCACCCCGGAGCCCCTTGGGAGGGATGCTGTGTGGAGGGGACTCCCGGCGCCCACGAGCGCCCTTCAACCGACCGAACTCGCATAACCAGGTGAATATTTTTGAATAAACACCATCTATTGACAATCAGACACAATAGTCACCGCTGCATCACCAACACAAGCTGTACCGGAAATCAAATCTATCGGAAATTGGGGGAAACTGTTTTGCTTCTTTTTTGCAACGAAATGGAAATAAATCACAAGTAAGTTTGATTCATTGTCCTGTCTGCCTTTTAGTCAGAATCGGTGGGTTTTCTTGCAGTTTTTCTTCGAGTTCTTTGTTCTATTGAACTTTAGCGGCTCTTTCTTATTTTCAGTTTATGGTTTCAGCAATGCGCCATTTGAGCATGACCTTTGTATTGGTATCCGTACAAGCAGATTAATGAGGGTTAATATTTTTCACAAATTCCATTCGTTTTTCATTTTTACTATAAAAAAACAAATACCGGTTATTTGAATTTGTACAATATCTAAAACTTTCTAGTTTCTAAATTCGTATTTAAAAAATTGTTGTTGTAAAATACATTTTAGGTGTACAAACACGAAAATGGTAAAGCTTACAAACATCTGGATCAATTTTTAATTAAAATTTTTAACTACTGCTTAAAGCTTGGAACGTAAAAATGCGGCTACTTTTTTTAAGTGTTATTTATTTTGGTCTCTCCAAGCAAGAAACAGAATTTACTGATTATCAACATTTTTTTTTTTAAGAATGTTATATTTAACGGAGGTGCAATTTTGTTATTTAAAAATTCTAATTTCTGCCAAAATATTAAACGTGTGGCCATTTTCTTATAAAATTTATTTTCTTAAACACAGAAACGAATTTTTTTCCAGATATCCACATAAGAAAAAAACGATTTTTTAAAAATGCTGCAAAATTTCACACATCAGATCAATTTTAGAATAATTATTTTTAAGTTAGTTTAAGTTGAACTTTATGAAAGGTAGTTATTGCATTACATCCTGTAGTTATAATCCGACTAAGCGCAAAAAAAGATTTTCACATTAGAAAAAATATAAACTTGAAAATTTTTGCAAAATTATCACATGCGCCCGGATTGCTATTTCGACAAAAATTTTATAATTAAGCGTTGAATGTTATAAACTGTAGCTACTTTCTTGTAGCTTTTATTTGCATAAACACAAAAATGAAGTGTTTCTTAAATAACCACAGTATAAAAAAATACAATTTTTTAAAATCTAAGCACAGAAACAAAAGATTTACTGACTTCTGTTATTTCCTAGAAATTCTCTCACTTTATGTAGTGTGGCTCTTTTCTTATAAACTTTATCTGTTTCAACATAAGGAATTTGTAAATATCCACAACATTAAAAAAAGTGCCATTTTTTCAATATATTAGATGGTAAATTTTACCAATTATCACTGCCAAAAAAATTTTTCGTTTACGATAATAGTTTAAATTTTATAAAATGTAACTATTTTATTCCATATCTCATCTATCTAAACGCAATAACGTAAAATTTTGCAAAAAAACACAAAAATATAAGTTTTTGAAAGTGCTTCAAAATAGTAAATACGCCAGATTTATCATCTGCAAATAATTTCGAATTTTCCAACGACAATAATTTTATGAAATAAGATTATTTTCTGAAAGAATTTATTTGTTTAAATAAGTAAAAAACAGTTATGTGAATATCTACAAAAAAAATAAAAAGAAAAAAATTACGAATGCACCAGATTTATCATTTTCAAATAAAATTTTTATCTTGTGATATGGGTGAGATCTCATAAAAAGCGGTTATTTTTTTTATAAATCTCATTTGTCTAAACACATAAAACATGAAATCGTGCGATGTTCTCAGAAATAAGAAAAATACAAATATTTGAATGTGATTCAAAAATAGTAAAATCGGACAATTTATCTATTTAATAAAAAAAAATAACAAAATTTCTGGTCGTTTATTTAAACTTTTTTTATAAAATCAACTGCCTTCTGGTAAATTTTATCTTACTTCAACACGCATATAAAAAAACTACAGTTTTCCACAAAAATAAGAAAAATACAAATTTTTAAACATGGTGCAAAAATGGTGAATACTCTAATTTCTTCACTTCTAATAAAAACTCTAATTTCATAAAGTACAACTATTTCGTTATAAATTTCATTGTTTAAACACAAAACGTCAAATTTTACAAATATCTACAGGAATAAAAACAATAGAAATTTTTGCAACTGCTTTAAAATGAATATTCTACATTACTACTAGTAAAAAGCTTGGATCTTATAAAATTCGTCTAGGTTCTTTTAGATTTCCTTTGAAAAATAGTGTTTTACAGAATTAAAAAAAATGTTGATACACCAGATTTGTGGTTTCAAAATGAAATTTATAAATTTTTCTAAAAAGTAAAATTTGATATAACTTAGTGAAGTACGACTATTTTCTTGTAAATGTCGTCTATTCAAACAACAAACAAAATTTACCAATTGTTTACTGAATCAGAAAATAAAAACGATTAAAAATGATACAAAAATAATTCAGACATCAATTGTATTAATAGGGGGACTGGAAAGTAATGTCGTTTTCTTACATTAATTTTTTTTTTTTTTAAATCTCGTTATCAACAACCTTTTGCCATCTAGTGTACAAATTTTCAATCCCGGATCGATAAAAATCAAAACAAACAGAGCAGGTCTTTGGGTTCCCCATATTCTGTCTGAAGCAAACAAAGCTAACCGATCCATCACATGCAACATATTCCTTCAACGGCACCATACAGAACCGTTTTTTGATAGTTTGATCACTGGAGACGAAAAATGGGTCTTATATGATAGTCCAAAACGCAAAAGGCAGTGGTTCTCTCCAAATGAATCACCACGAAGTACTGCGAAGCCGGGTTTACATCCCAAAAAGGCGCTACTGTGTGTTTGGTAGAATATTCGCGGAATTGTTCACTTCGAAGTGCTGAATCCTGGACAAACTGTTAATGCAGACCTTTATTGTGAACAACTGGATCGAGTGAACCAATCTTTAATGGAAAAGTATCCGGCGATTGTCAACAGAAAGGGCGTCATTCTGCAACACGACAATGCAAAACCGCACTGTGCAAGGCGAACACGAGAAAAAAAATTATGAATTGGGGTGGGAGGTACTGCCTCACCCACCATACTCGCCCGATATCGCACTCTCGAATTTCTATTTATTCCGATCCCTACAACATGTTCTTAGTGGCAAAAAATTTGAAAATTTGGATGATGTCCAAAATGCCATCTCAAGATATTTTACTCAAAAACCAATTGATTTTTATCGATCCGTGATTGAAAATTTGCACACTAGATGGCAAAAGGTTGTTGATAACGAGGGTGATAATATTATTGATTAAAAATAAAGATTTACTAAAAAATTCTTCATTTCAATTTAATGTAAGAAAGCGACATTACTTTCCGGTTCCCCTAATATTTTTTAGAAAATTTTCTAATTTCTGCTTAAAGTTTGGATTTCGTATTGTTATTTTTTTTGTAAAATTTCTCTAATTTAACACAAAGACCAAGCATTTTTTAAATATCCTCAATAGTAAAAAAATACAAAATTTTTTAATGCAGCAAAATTGTCAGATATCAGAAACACGTTTTTAATGTTGGGAAAATGGCGGAGGCGCCGGTTCTGTTATTTTTTAGTAAAATTCTAATTGTCAAAATAAAACCTCTATTTTTGCTAAATCTTTCATTTTGATAAAGTACACCTATTTTTTTGTAAATTTGATCTGTTTTAAACACAGAAACAAAAAGTATATGTCTTAACTCCAGAATTATAAACAATACAAATTTTTGAAAGTGCTGCGAAATCTGTAGATAGATTATATGTATTTTCAGAATAAAATTTCTGTAGCGATTTTACAACGTATCACTTTTTTTATAGGTTTCATCTATTTAAACATGCAAACGTAAAATTTGCAAATAAGATATAAAAGTAAAATGCAAATTTTTTAAAATGCCTTAATAATGGTAAATGCGGCATTGCAAAATACAAATTCGAACTTTTGTTAGAACTTTTAATTTTATGGAATGCAGCCATTTTCTTATAGACGTCATTTTTCATTTTACGAAAACGTAAAATTTTACTAATATCGTATCATTTCAAAAATAAAATTCTAATTTTTAAATATAATTTCTAAAATATATTTATAATCAAATCCCTCTCCAGCTTTGACAACCAAACCCATTAAACCGCAGATAAATGGACAACAGGTAATTTATTCATTTAAAAATAATGCATTTATATGTCCACACCGTAAATAAAACAAAAAATACATATACACATAAAGCACATCTATCATAATATAAAACACAAATGACTGAAATTATCCTTTTTCACCATTACTGCGACAATTGACATAGCATAGCCACACCTCGCAATATCCAATGCTTTGCAGGCTTTTTAGTTGGCAGTGTCATTGCAATAACAAAGTTGGTAGAATGACCAGTTGTCGATAACACTCCACGTCTTTCTGAAGTTTTGTACACTGGACATATGTAAGTTTGTTTTTCGAGGATTTCATCTCGCCTCATCGGTTTCAGCCAGATCTGAAAAAAGGATAGAAGGAAAAATTTCATTCTTTCTCAAAAGCGCAGATATTAAAATTGGAAATTCTTGTTCTTACAAGCGGTACGTTGTCGTACAAAACTTTCGGAAGCGACTCCTCTAAAACCATCCCGCTTTTATCCCAACGAGCTCCATCCAGAAACAGTCCATAAACAATAACACCGTCATCTGGTGGCTGCGTAACATGTGTCTCTCGCAAGACCTAAAATTGATAGCTTGTGGGTTCAAATTAAAATATTTAAAATAAGCTAACTTCGTAATCGAAAGCGAGGAGATCGATCGGTATTCTATATTTCCTTGCATAATTTTGTTGAGCTCCTGTCAAGAAAGCCTGCGTGAAGAAAAATCCAGAGATCCAATATGTTAGTGGGGAGCCCTCATCATACCATTTCTGCAAAAATTTCCCATGGATAAAATTCAACAAGAAATTATAAATTTTGTTATACCTGCAAAAACGCCAAACGTGCCAAGAAGTCGTTAATGTAACTTCCAAGGGGTTTTAAAGACGGATAGGACTTTTTCATCCAGAGAGCTGGTATTCTTCCAGTCAAAATGCTCACGTTAACCTCGTCGAGAGTTAGAGACATAACGATTAAACCTTTTATCGCTTTACGGACGTTTATTAAACTTGATCGGATTTCAGAAAGGAGGATATTAAATCTGTTCATTTCTTGAACGAGAACAGTGTTCATACTTTGTGCGTACAAAGTCGGGTATTTCTCCATCGCAGCTTCTCGGTCGTAATTTGGAGGCAGCTTCGCTAAAATGTCGGCGGCGACGTCGAGGACGACTTCTTCGGGAGGTTTCTGGCTGCCTCCAGAAGCAAGCGCATCCTAGACAAAAATGGTCAAAAATTACAAAAATTTCTTCTAAATCTTCCACAAAATAGCGATTTTAGTGGAAAAATCCGGTAAAAAGCAATATCTAGCGAATTAACACATCGTAATCTATAAATTCAACCCCACTCGGTGCAGTATTTTAAGAAAAAAAGACCATTTTTCTAAACTTAAAATTATCAATTTTGCTATCCTAATAACCAAAAATTTTTGTCTCAAAACATTTTTTTATACAGATTGCTTGTTAGACTCCACAAAAAAAACTAAAATTGATATAGAAAATAATTTCTTTGATGTCAGGTAAATTTCAGTCATTTTACAAAAAACTTAGATCTTCTTTCATCGTTTACTTATCCTAATATTCCACTTTTATAAACATAGACTCACCCTCTCTTTGATCAACTCCTTCCAAGTTTGCATAAAAATGAAACAAAATTTAATTTTTAAATTCAACCGTTTTACGGCAAAAAGAGCAAGTTTACCTCTTGAACGTATAATACCCGTATACTTCCACAACCTCCCATTAAAAATTCAGTAAAAATAACATACCTGTAGCCTCCATAAATCCTGAGCGCCAAACAAATTTTAAGACAATTTAAACATTTATACAAGTATTTAATTATTTGTACTCACAGTCCTATCCTGGGGAGCACGATAAACACAAATAAATCTTAATTTCGAATTTAACGTACATCCACGAACGTCATAATTTATTTCGTTCAATCGGGTCGAAGTCAGGGCCCGAATTTTTTTAATTAAAAAAATAAATAAATAGTGTAAAAAGTCAGGTTAAATTGAGCACAGAAACACAGAGACCTAATTAAAAGTCTTCGTCCGAAAAATAAAGATCATTTTCTCACCTGCGTGAGCAGAATACTCGTACACAAAAGATTGGATTCCTGTTGATCTTTCATAATATCTGCGTTTTCGTTCATGCCGAATACTTCTGGATGAGTTATCAAAGGTAATGATCTCGTGTATTCCATAAAATCTTCATAATCCTCTTTATCCGGACAGTAATATTTCTCTAGAAAAAAAGTTTACTCGTTCCGGAAAAAAAACAAATAATATAACTCACTCGTGGGATCAAAAGGGTAATTTGGTATTTCGACTAGTTCTTTGCAATAAAACTTTTGTAGTATCGTCGCGAGACATCTCCTGTCCCAATCGTCCGTCACTCGGCCCCCATAGTTGCATTCTCCGGTAAGATAGAGTAACGCGGCGTATTGAACATCCTTAAATTCGATTAGAAAAAAGAAAGATTACTGACATTATGATGCTCCTGGGGAGAAAGAAAAAATCAGCGGGGAAGTGGAGTTGATTTATTTCTCTTAGAACAAAGTGGGAAATTATTGAAGAACAAGAAAAGTGTTACGCGAGCTAACAAAAAACTGCTCGAAACAACGAGATCTGCAGGTTTGAAAAATATTAGCTACTACTTATTTTACGTACAAATTCTTTCTAACTAAATTTTGATTAAGCTGAAATTTATGAGTAAAAGTAAATTTTAGATGAGGATGTAAAATCTCAGTCTTAAGAGTGTCGATATTTGTAATAACTTGTAATCCAGACCGAGATAGAAATGACAGTTTGAAACTTTCGATAGAATCGATAAATCATCTTTTACGTTAACTGCAACAATCTATTTTACAATTTACAGTTTGAAAATAAAAATAGAATGTTAAGCTCAAATGAAAACTTTGTAGCTCTTTACTTTGTAATAAGTTCTTGATCCTTGCAGAAACTTGCTTAGTAATAATTAAACGAAAGAGAGAAAAAAAAACTAATGCATTCATATTTTCACTCGAGCCTTTGTTAACGTTATGAACCCAGAATTTCGACTTAATAAACCCGCGCTACTTGTTTTGTTGTGACTAGCTAATATTTAATGAAGTAAAGACTGAAAAAGACGTTTATGAGTTAATTAAGTTGTAGGTGAGTGTACACCGCCCACATCATGACATTCTCGTCATAAATCGACGTCGCCTCAAAGAACTCCTACGATTGCAATTTTCTAAGTTTGGCACGACGCATGGTTTTTTTTTCAATTTGTTGGTCCCAAACAGATGATCTCATACCTCGTACTCATTGAGAAACATGAGAAGCTGCATCACGCTGATCCTCAAATCCGTCTCGTTGAATTCGTATGGAATATTCCATCCCAAAGGCCCAAATTTCCTTCGTTCTTGAACAGAAGCGTGGAAAAAGCATAAACCATACAATAGTCTTTTAAAAGCGACGCTTTGCGTGCAACTCTCGAACCATTCAGGATCCGATATCGGGTCACTTAAATACGATCGTATTATATTAGCTCTTAACCCCTTTGGCGGCTCGTTCGTCATCTTAACTCCGTTTTGTAAAACGAGCACCGGGAAATGATCGGCGGGGTATGAAGTCAGCCACAAACGGAAGTCGGGATGGGTGGAGTCGGGAGCTAAATTCTCGCAAATCTAAAATTAATGCTAGATCTTTTGTTTAATAACTCTGGAGAACTCACCCGTTCGAGAGTGGGCATGAAACTTTTCGCTAAATGACAGTTCTGAAGAACCACCCAAGTGCCGTTTCTGATCCCTTCGTCGATCAATTTTACGGCGATGGGTCCTTGGCCTTGCCCCAACGATAACGCAAATAATCTCGCCGCTCCGAACCCTTGATCATCCGCGAACTTGAGAAGAAGTGCTGTCGGATCAGCGCCGGGGGTCAAGACGAAAATCAAGGGGATGCAACAATGGGAATCAGTAAACGATGAATATAGGTCGAAAGGGGGTGGTTCGATATACGGTTTTCCCAGAATTTCTGAGAAGAAACACAAAGTTAACGAAATGAGGTTTAAATTACCAACGGGAAAGAGGTCGTCTATTTCTACACAAACTCATCGGAGATGGCCTATTTTCAGATGATCTCATATTTACAGTAATCCTACAAGTACGTTTAGTGTCAAATATTAAATCACTAAATTACTGTAGAATTTTAAGCATGCTGCATTCCTGCAGCTATTTAAAAATATTTATCCTACAATAAAACCATGTCAGAATTTATTTGTTATTTAATTAATATTAGCAAAATTTTTGCTTTTTGAATGCTAAACCATGAAAAGCGTTATTTGACGTCACATCTTTATTTTTTCTTTTAATATTCAAAATAAATTTTAAAAAGGTTTGGCGTTCACAGTTTCGTTTCTGTATCGGTCGATGGAAAATGTATCAATTTAAAATTTTGATTGTAGATACAGGTGACCCTCGTAGATCTTATTTTAAAACTTTTTTAAATTCAAAAATTATGAAAATATTTTATGAAGTCATTTATAAAACAAGTCTTTAGGTACGGGAAGTGACACAGTTCAATCAAAATAAACAAAAAAAGTTTAAACTTCGGCAAAACTTGCATAGAATTGTAAATTGGTACAGACCCTAAATACTTCATTACAAATAAAATGTCAATGTTAATCCCACTTCCGTGAATTCATGAGATATCGCTTTTTCTTCTTTCTCCTCTTGTTGCTGGATTTCTATTGATTGCTCTAAGGAAAAAAAATGGATGAAATATTTTTTCACTGATGTCATAAAAATTATCATTTGACACAACACTGGTCGTAGAAATTACTACATACTGGTCAACTAATAACATGATTTTTTACGGACAAATTGTATAATCAAACAAGTTTGAATAAATCTTGAATTATACAGGGTCACCCTACAGTTATCTCCAGCCTATAAATCCATCTAATTATTAAGTTATATATACGATTTTTTTTAATATAGAAGCAATGGAGCACTACAAACTTGTTCAATCACATTTTCAATTAAGGGCAAACCTAACCTAGCTTGTTCTTTTTATAGTTACAAGCATAAAAATGAAACTGAAACATTAATTAAATCATGTGGTGCCGAAAAATAAATTAATATTTTATCTTCTAAAACGATTTATGGTAGTAACTGGTAAACCACAAGTTGCCCCTAAAGTGATTTATAATACTCAATATTCTAGCCCCATTAGGACGAAAGACATCAGAAATAAAAGTGGAATTGTAGTAGTATAAATTTGAAATTTTTGTGATTTTTATTCAAGCAAAATGCCTTTTATTTTTACTTTTGAAGAAAAAAATAGATATGGTTTTATTTTTTAGAGAATGCCGGCAAAATCGTTATGAAGCTGCAGCACTCTGTACAGAACGGTTTCCGATGAGATGAGATGAGGTTTTTAAAGAGAATTGTGGATCTACTGAAAGAAACTGACGAGAAAGAAGACAATTATTAACAGGACAGTAACATATAAATTAACCAAACAGTAGTTTTTAACACTGCCGATAACAATTTTCATGTGAGAATTCAAGAAATCAGTCAGGAATCTTCATTATTCAAAATGCACGAGAACCATCCATATCTCGTCAAACTTCACCAGGAACTGCATGGAGACGATTTTGAAAATCAAAGAGATTTTTGCTTATAGCCCCGAGTTAAGAGACAATAGAACGTTTTTCAGAAATGTCTTGTTTACCGATGAGTGTTCTTTTAAAAGCACTGGTCACGTAAACAAACATAAATTACACTATGGGGCGCTTGTGAATCCCTACTGGATGCGACAACAAAGACAACAAAATCGATGAACGGTCAACATTTGGGGGAGAACAATTAATAATCATCTAATCGGACCTTTCTGTTTCATGGACCATAATAATGATTTGGAAATTCGATTGGAGAACTTCCCAATCAACATGATTCAGAATATGTAGTGCCAACAGGATGCGATTCCTCCACACGTTGCCTAAGTAGTCCAAGATGCCGCTGATCATGTCTCGTTTCTTAGCCCGCGCGGTCACCGGATTTAAATCCCATGAATTTTTATGCATGGCGCGCTGTCAAAGAAATTGTTTGTCGTACAGTTCCAACAACAGCAGATGAAATGAGACAGCGAATAAGAAATGATTTTCGTATGTTTAATGAAGAAAATAAGGCCGCATGTGACATTTTTGGAAAAATATTTGAATGATGAGGTAGCAGACAGTTGTTTTTCAGGTTTAGACGAGAGAACAAAATTTAAAATTGTTACTCGAAGTGGGATTGATGAAAACTTTTGACATTTTATTTATAATATACTTAAGGTCTACAATTTCCAGTTTTCTACGAATTATTCTGAAGTTTAATATCTATTTTGACTATTTTAAAGGTGGTTTAGTTAAAATAAAACAAAAACAGGGTTTTGATCCCTTGTTTATTTTACCTGAGGTTCAACTGTCAAAACTCCACCAATTTTTGGGACTGTACACAAGATTTGACCAAATGTATGTGTCGGAATGCATCAACTAGAGATATTTTTACAACTTGTGAGTTGCATGCATTGTTTTGTAGATAGTTGACAAAATGTTTTAGCAGACAGCAAAAGGTTATTTACCATTTTATTTCTAACAAATAAGACGTAAATTGCTTTTGATAATCAGAAATTGAGTATTTGTTATTGATTTAGATGTTGTGCTAGTGTAATCAAATCAATTGACAGGTCCTTTTCCCCCTAAATTTACTAGTATAAATAATACCCTTAAAATGTACATACACTGAGCTCTCATATATACCTTATATCACTAAAAATGGTAACTTTTATAGGTTCTAAATGAAGTGTACACAAAGTGGCGAGTGTCTCCTACAAGATAACTGGAAATGCAACTCTAACAGATGTACAAACAGGTTAGCAGTCAAATTCCAAAATTGTGTACATTAATGTTTCATGAATGAAACATTTTACACTAATGAAAAATACTGATTTTTCTTTTCTTATTCTTGAGAGCAGTTTAGAATAGTACTGATTATTTTCGGCCGTATAAAAGTCCTTCAGTCCGCCAAGTATATTTTGACAGATGAATCCATAAAATCCATCTTTACGGTTGGAAAAAAGTCCGTAAAGTAGACGTTTAAAGACTGCTCACCAAGAAAACAATTAACTGTTCCAGAATAAAAAGCGTCAAAAATTCAACTTACCGGTGACAAACCCTTGTACAGCAGGAATGACCTTGTCAAACCGAATGCACCTTAAAACCAGCAACTTTTGCAACCGCGTCAGTTTTTTCTCCCATGGATCAGGAAGTGGAAAGTTCTGAGGCTCAAGCGAATCGAACATAGCCTTCCACTTGCTTAGGTTATTACAAAAACTATCCTTTATACCCCTATAAAATCTCGATTGGAAACTCTGAAGCGATTATTAGTGTTAATCACGCCTTACACAAAAGCAGGATAGTCATTCAATCTACACAGTTCATCCCAGGATTTAGCTATCAACCACTGTGAGGGATTTTCGTTGGGATTATCCAAGCCGACACCTCCCGTTAGAAGAAACATCCATTCGCTCAAATCGATTTCGTTTCGACTTTTCAGCAAGTTGATGGTTAAGAGAAGTGAAAATAACAATTTATCCTAAAACACGAGACAAGCAGCATAAAATTTAAAAGCGCATAGTCAAGTCAACTTTTTCAAATAAACTGCGACATATATTCACATAAAGAGAATACGTGAAGTATTTTTCCAAGTCGGCGAGACGTGCTACTACATCATCAACTTTTTCTGTGTTGTCGATGGCTGCTTTGAACAAGTTCATAAACCACACCAGTGAGTATTGATACATTGGATCAATATTAGCTAGTTCAACTGGAAATTTCAAGTTAAACGTGGAAGAAAGATCCAAAGATCTGTTACCAATAGTGAAAAATAGTATTGTTGAATGAGCTGCTATTGGAGTGTACTCCATTCTCGCTTTATCAATTTGTTGTTCGGTAATTTCAGCAGTTGCTTGTTTAGCTGCGATTTCGTTCGACAAAACTTTCGAAGAGCTTAGAATTTGAACGGCAGTTTCATCCTCCAAAATATTCCCTTCCGATGTGCTCAAAACTTCCAAGATTTTATCCTCAATCTCTTTAAGAGCTCTGCAATCTTAATTAATGAGAATGTTGCAAAAACTTGCGACATTACCGTTTATTTTCGGCGCCTTGTATAATAAGAGCGTTTTTTTCAGCCTCAAGATCAGGTCGTTCTTTCGCTACCGTTATACCCAACAGTTGATCCTCTAGACCAACAGTAGTAATCATAAAATTCACCAAAGTCACTTTCACTGCTACTTCCGGAAGATAATGAGGATTCCTCAACTTTGTGGTTATGTATAACCTGAAAAACGCAACCGTGCAATTAACTTCCAACTTAAGAGAGACTCACTTAAAGTCAGCGTTGTACTCAACGACTGAGTCGCCCAACTTAAGGCAAAGAGTCCCACTCTGTTTAAATACTTGTTGAGCCAAAACCGGCTCTAGAATCGGATCCAGTTCCTCTCCGATGTTTTCCAGAAGTACAGGTTGTCCAAACTGGATGGCATTCTCAAGAATTCTTACGTAGTCAGGTTGGTTCAGTCTTATTATAGCTAAATTGTGTGCTTTTTCCATGTTTTTGATCCACTTGTTTGCTTGTCCTTGAGGGTCAATCATCAAAGCGTATCGTCTTGCGTTTCTGTGCAAAAAAAATTACTTAAGATAGTAACTTAATAAAAAACATACTTAATAATGATCCCATTGTCGATGCTGAAACTGTCTGAAGGCAGTCCAAAAATATTCCAAGCTCGGATCTCCACAGGTTCACCAAGCGTGGCCGTCAAAGTAAAATCCTTAGAGCACACGATCTTATAACCGACTAACGCGGTGATCCAATGTTCAATTTGTTTGACTCTAAATGGCATAGTAAAAGGTCCTAAGTATGCGACGACTCCAGCAGCAATGAGAATATCTCCAGTGAGCATGTAGTATCGCTCTCCCAAAGATTTAGCAGTAGCCAGCCATCGAGATTTTTCACCTCCTAAACCCCCAATTAATTCTTCAGCTCGATGCAACTTCAACTGACACAAATTCACTTCGTCTGTTAAACCTTGAAACTTCTTATTTTCGGTGTCAAGCATAGCCTCGAGTTTTGCCACTTTCTCTCTAGCTTCTCTAAGTTGTTGTCGCTTTATTTCTAAAGCAGTCATGGCAGTGTTAAACTCCGCTTCAGCAGCTGCTAAAGCCAATTTCTTTGGAGCTACGACTTTGGCAACTTTGTCGTATTTTGATATGGCAATGACCCACTTGCTTAGACCTTCGGCTGCTGTGGAAGCGACTTTGATTTTTTCAGGATCAAAGCTTTCGTCGGTGAGGATTTTTTCGTTTAGTTTTTGCATGATTTTGGGAGGAATGTTGTCTTTGTCGAAATTTATTAAGCTGTCCAAAAACTTCATGTCTCCGAGGATTTTTAGAGATGGACCCCAATAATCCTCGTAAGTGCCTATTCCGCTTGGGTTGGGTAGTTTGTTAGGTTTAACATCCTAGAAGTAAAAGAATGATAAGAAAAACATTTTTTTCTAATTTGTAACAAAGCTCTTAACGCACTCATTTTCGATGCGTTAATAAGTAATTCCCAAACGTAAATTTTAGTAACTTTTTTTTTTCGGTTGGTAACACAAATTTGACGAAACGTCAATTGTCAGTGTGAATTTAAGGTTACAATTTCAAGCCAGATACTAAAAATTTTCATCGATACCAAACAACCGTGGCATTTTCTGTAATTTGCTGTATTTTTAGCGGGATGCAGGTAATTTCTGAATTCAATTTGCAATACTAATTTTGTACTTTCACTTGGAAAAATTACTGTTATGTTTAGTCTATTTAGTTTAAGTTTAAAATCGCAAATTATAGGATAAAAAAACTTGTTTTTTAAAATTTAAGAGCACTCGTCTCTGCGGACAGTCGTGTTGCACACTAGAATTTCCATTTTAATATAGTATTATTTAGCAACAGTACCTTCAAAATGCACACCGCCTCCATGACCAACCTGACCCCCTTCGGTGGACTTTTCATAGTCTTAACCACCGCGATATCAGCAGTAGTCAAAGTGTTCAATGCCGCTAGAGCAGAATTCAGAATCGGCATTGCTTCAGCGAGATCAGCATCACACTCGTCTTTTATAGATTGAGCTTTTTGTGCTTGTTCATTAGCTAAAGCTTCATCGGTCATGACAGTTTTTTCGACTTCAGCAGCTTCCGCAGATTCAGCTTCTACTTTTTTCATTGTGTCTGCAACTTTAGCTGCTGCTTCGACCAACGCCGGTTGCAACGTCTCTAGAGCTTTCTGCATTATGGATATTTGAGAGCCTGCATGTTCTAGTTTTTCTAATCCTACTTCGTACCGTTTCTTTCCTTTCATAACTTCCCTAAAAATGTCAGTATTTGAAAAAGTCCAATTACTACTTTCGCAATTTACTCTCTTTTTTTGTTGATAAAAGTTTTGAACGTGCTTATCAATTCCAAGTAAGACGTTGGCGTAACGTAATTATGGCGTTGCAGTCTCGTGTAAAACTCTGTGGAAAGTTCTTGAGTTGTTGTGTGAAACATTTGGCACATATCAATACAGACGTCTCTTTCTCGAGACTCCAATTCTATTTCGCCTAAAAATCGTGTCGCTACTGCTAAAAGAGCGTCCTCAGGCCAAGCCTGCAACAATAACTTAGAGAAAAGTAATAAACTCGATGTATTTTTACTTGAAACCAGTCTATTGTGCAACAGTTAACAATAGCAGGAAACTTTCTTATTCTGGTTCTGAAACTATCCCCGATGGGACTCATCGCTAGAACAATGTGTAATTGCTCTTTAACTACTTGAACAAAGAAGTTGTACAGCGCTACGGGACTCCCATCGGTCTGTAACGATTTATCCCTTTGTCTGTCCAACTGTCGCATTTTCTCGCACAGCTCGACGCGTTCCTCTGTCGTAAATATATTAGGAACTTCTCCGGAATTCATCAAATTGCTGATGTCCTCCAGAAATCCTTCTTCTTTTATCTGAGAGTCGGTGAATAGAAAAACTCCGTGTTGATCTGTGGCGCTCGCTTTACGTAATATCACTTTAACGTCTTCTCTCCATTCTGCGCTTCCATAAGACCTGGTGATCTCTACTTGGAACAGTTCGTATTCGGCTATGTGCGCCGCAAGACGAGTGAGCGATTGCCTGCCAGATCCTCCCACACCAACGCAAAGGCCATGACTCCGAGGCTGCTTCAATATCCGACATAACTTTGATAAATGTTCGATGGCAAATCTGGAATGACATTGCAAAGGTTGATAAGACCTTAGAATGCGTAAATTATAGCGAGATGGAAGAGGGAAATTTATAAGGAAGATGTCTTCCTTTGTTCCCGGCTCTTGTATTACATAAACTATACGCCGTGATTTAAAATACGGAGAGTTTCAATGACTCAAAGACGAAGAGATAAATAATATTGTAGCCGAGAGGGTTGTAAATTTGCTAATAAATTATCCAGTTGTCATTCAACGGAAATCTTTTTGTAACTTTACCTGAAGAGCACTAAGTTCATAGGCTTCTTAGTCATGTTATTGAACTCGGCCAAATACCCTTCGACAATTTCTTTCAATTGTTCTAAATCTAGTACTTCAATATAATGCCGCTGATCCGCCTTAGGATTCGCAAAATCACAATAAAGCAAATTCCTCAACTCCATTTCCCCTATCTAAGAAACAACTAGATCAAACGAAAATGCGCAAAACTGTTAAATTACGGTGCTGGATCCCGATGTGGCTAGTCTTTGGAACATAGTATCAAAGTTCTCTTCCAACTGGCGACCAGTCACTTCCCGCAGAGCTCCCACAAGCCAGCCTCTATCGGCGTCATCGACCAGTCTATCGTAATAAACTCTCAACACCTCGTGAACCCAAAGACGTTTCATTGCGACTAAATCCTCCATGGCTTCAGGCACGGACAACAAAACGCCCTAAAATGACGTTGATGAGTAACTTAGAAAGTTGGTTGACAAACAAAAGGTTTACTTGTATTACTCTGGAGAAATCACGCAAGTTGAACAGATAATGTGACTTTGCAGGAGTTGGGAGCAAATTCGCTCTTGCCATTTTGTATATGTCAAGAGTTGCCAAGACTATCTGTTGAATGCAAGGGTCGAATTCCTTGGAAAATCCCCTAGGATAAGGTGTTGATTAAAAGATTATAAATGTGAGGGTTGAATAGATAGTTTCTATTCGATGCCTCATGCAGGACAATAAAATTACTTTAAAAGATGCAACAATAAAATAAAATCTACACTTACCTAGTATCCAAATGCCACAACATAATTTTACTGAAAATATGAATCAATATGTTTTCCTGAAACTCGTCGATGCATAAGTGATTGAAATGTCTCGAAAACCTAGGAGTAATCGTATTTCCGCCTCCCGTAGGAGGGCACATCGCACACATAAACTACAAAACGACTTATAAAAATTTAAGACACTTTATGATCCCCTAGTTTACCTGAATATCAATAAGCTTGAGGGGAACAATTTCTTTCCGATCATACCACATCTCGTGATCAAACCACTGTCTTAATAATTCAATCGGCGGTTGAGCTCCGTAAATTTCTTTCACCGGCATATTCACGTCGTCAACGAAGACTACACATTTTTTGGTAACCGGAGGACCATACACTCCCTTCCGTCGTTTATCTAATTTCGCCATAATTATATCCTGCGTTTGATTGGCGGTGGTTTGCGCCGAAAAACTGATAAAAACAGGTTTATACGTGTTCGTGTCGTTCTTTTTCAGCAGGAAATCCTAGAATTGTCAGGTAGTGTATTTTTATTGAACAAATAAGATAAAAAGAAACGCACGGTGACATAACTTGATTTTCCTGTTCCCGTCGGACCTATGATCATCATAGCCTTTTGGTGTTGCACCAATAATTGCATTATCGTGATATTTCTGATAGTCTCCACTGTGGAGACGATTATTTGATTTACTGGAATGTCTCTGGGAATTGGTGGAGCTGTTGCTAGTTCGTCGGACCAAAGTTTCCATTTTCCTTTGCCCTAGCGACCCATGAAAATTAATTTAACTTAACTCACAAACATTTTATTACCTCTTTAATGTATCGGTAATCGAAAACCGTCTCTCCTATTGGAATCGTAAAAATGTAGGGTTTCTCAGGTTTAGCTATCTCAAAAGGAATCTCTAATTCCTCACGTATTTTCTCCGGGAATTCACGCTCTAACAACGCCCGGAATAGTACACTGAATTTAGGTCTGCTATTAGCATCTAAAGTTCCCCCCATGGACCATATACAAGAAAAGAAGAATGATCCCTCGATTTGCGCTCTTACATCTAAATCAGTCACTTGTTCTCGAAATTTCTCGTCGTGAAAATCGTTCATAAAACAGTCGAAAAGGTTCATGGTAGCTCTCAATAAGTTTGTTTCCGACGTTGTTGCAATTTCCTACAATTTTCTCAAGAGTTACTAGTTTCAACAGTACTGAAAAAAATACTTTAAGGCCCCCTTTATGTAACAACCACAACAAAGGAGTACAAAATCTAACAAAAAGTGATTTTATCATAGTTTTGTAAAAATCAGTGTTAATGAAAGGTGGAAGAAGGTTGAGCCAGGAAATCAGAAGAGGTTCCCAGCCCAAAGACGATGGTTCCATGTAGATCATCCCACATCTGGAAACCGTGGCAGGAGACGCCACCTCCAAGTCCATGGGTTCAAAAATCAAATTTGTGGTGTTAGCCAACTGAATAATTTCACCAGACATCAGACACAATTTTTTGTTGTCGTCCAGGACAGTGTTCATGTTTTCGATCCATACAGCATCAACAGGACCATCAAAAATCAACCATTTTCTAAAAAGATTTGCGTTTTTTAGTGAAAAATATAAAAGTGAAGGTACCTGTCGTCTGTTGTGGACATTGCAAATTGGCGAAAACTGACCGCGAGGACGCCATCTGACCATTCGTGAGACACTGGATCGAACTGTCCATACAACTGTCCCATGGTGATAGATTTCGGATTCATGACTGTGTAAATAGCTTTGTGTTCATCCATACCACCCTGAAAAAAGTTAGTAAGAAGAAATCTTTTTAACTAACTTTGGTGGATGCGCTAAGGTAAAACCCTTAAACTACGCTTGTATCTCACCCTTTCTTCAATAAGACCTAAAGCATCGGCTAAAATTCGATAACTCGAGGTTTTTCCACCAAAAGGCAATCCCACTATCATTAATCCGTGTCTAACGATAATCATTTCATACAATTGTTGGATCTTCTCCAAAAAGAAAGGTGTATTCTGCATGTTCGCAGCCTTGCACGCATCGTCAACAGCTTGATTCATAATGACATAGTCGGGTTCTGGAAGAACAACTCCCGGGAACAAATCAGAAGTGATTCCCTATAAAACCTTTTGTATATCGTCCAACTCCTTTTATAAACTTACTTGAAATAGAGGAACATCCTGGTTCAAGAATTTAGCCAAATTTACATCCTTTATAGACCTCAACACTAAAATGTCTTCTTGTTCTTCAGGATATCTTAATTTCAGAGCACCTGCCGCTCTCAACACAGACTTAACAGCTCTCATACCGTAGTCGTAATGGCACTGAGAAGATAACTGTTCCGAGCACAGTCGATAAGTTGCTACAATTTTCACAGCTAGTGGTTTTGCGGTGAGAAAACCAGAAGCGTAGAGCTCGATTTCAGAAATCAAGGCATAATCAGGTACCATCATTGCTACAGATCTGAAGAGAGCCTTTAAGTTGTCGGGAAGCTCAGATCTTCCAGCATAACCCGGATTCATGGTTATGAACACAGCGCAGGTTGGATCCAGAGTCAGCTCTGTACCTTCAAAAAGCAACTTTTCGTTACCAGAGTTAATTCCTCTTTGGATTGTTAGAATTTGTTGTGCTACTACTGAGAGAACTTCTAGATCGATTCTGTTGAATTCATCGAAGCAAGACCAAGCGCCGCAAGAAGCTAAGCCTTTGAAGAACTTGCCGAGAGCTATGTAATCAAGACCGTCGGAACAGTTGAAGACGACGCATTGTTTAGCTACTGCTTTAGCCAAGTCTTTGGTTGTTTCGGTTTTACCGGTACCTGCAGGGCCTTCAGGAGCTCCACCTAAAAAAGTTACTAAAGTAAAGTGATGAAATTAAAAGTTTGCGTACCCAAATGGAGATGTAGAGCACCAAATAACGTCCGGTAACATCTATCGGTGAGAGGTGTTACCACCAGTCGTGGGGTGTTACCTAAATACTCATAACCGTATTTTAAAGTCGAGTTTATCATTGAAGTTTTCAGGTTGTTCTCTTCCCAGTAGTACCGCAAATGGCACAACCACTTAAAGTCAGTAATACTCCTAACACCTAGTTTTATAATCTCGCTTAGAACGTCTCTTGCATGGACATCCAGCACCACCAAAGCACCTAAATTAATCCATCAGTCTAGCTTTTACCACTATACCTACCAGTACCAAGAGTGATTCTGTTTTGAGTATTTAATTTCCCTCGAACTAGATCTACAATTTTACCAATCTGACTATTACACTTCTCAAGATATGCTTTCATTGCTTCATAACCAAGTGTAATTGATTTTGTGACCTCCAAAGTCCAATAAGTCATTGCAATGCATTGTATCTAAAAGTACCCGAATATAAACCTCACAATGCAAAAAAAACCTTACAGTTTGTCCAGGCCAGACCAAAACCCATTGTTCTCTCGGTCTCTTAACATAATCCTTAAGAGCTTCAGCCACCATCTCATGAACAGACTTCTTCATATCAGTTTCTAACTCAACCAACCATTTTTCAACTTGACCACGAGCCAGTGCCGTTTGAATAACATCCACCAAAGGAACAATTTCACCTTCGCTCGACCTCATTTGTGTCACATCCAAGTCTTCTGTGAATGTTAATTTAGCTATACCCTCAAAGCATTTCTTTAGATGAGGTTGGACCCTGTAAAAATTTCATGGAGAATTTGCATTCAAAAGATTGTGCTACCTGGTAGGATCTTTAGTTTCTGAAAGAATCTCAAGCAGCTCGTCATTGGATAAGAAGAAGAAACGTGGGAAATACAAGCGTTTTTTCTCCAAGTAGTCGTTCAAACCTCTTTGAATCATCTCTAGAAGACTGTTGCATTTCTTTAGCCTTTCTAACATTTTGTCGATATCGACGACTGAGAGAACTTTGCAGTCAGCGTGCACGGTTTTCATTAAGTCTCTCCATATCTTGAAAGATACATTCATTATGATCATCATTAAAGTAAAGAATAGTAGATACTTTGTCAACAGCACTGAAGCGCCGACCTTCTTCCGGCATCTGCTGTTGTATGTCGGGAGAGCTGAAAATCGGCTCCAAGTACATCCACGTTGCCTGGACTTTCAACCACTCATCTAGAATTTCTTGGAGCAACTGAAGCTTAGCCTCCCAAGCTCTGTAAAACAACGTCATGACTTGTATTTTTACAAACACAACTTACATTATTTCCTTCTCAAATGGTTTTATATAAGGAGAGTTCTTCATCGTCTGTGTCTTAACAATGTGGTCATCGAGCAACACTTGGATATCATCAACCGCCGACAAGATATAAGTCCCAGTGTCTCGATAAGCATGAACGCAGAACTCCATGTCTTGCCATTCGAACTGCATCTTGTTCAAATTCTTCTCAAGATTGTTTTCTTTAGTTGCTGCTTCAGATATAGTCTCAAATTTCTCAATGTACTCATCAAGACCGTAGTCGATTATCTTTTCTAAAGTTAACTCTGCATCGACTTTGATGGGGAACCCAACAATTTCTGAAATCTTCTCCCAGTGGCGAAGTTTCATTCCAGGATTCCCAAGAGTTTGAATAATAGGCATGTGTTCTTTGAACTCTTCCATTTGAGTACGAACCTACAAAAAAAATTGTAATTTAAAATTTTATTATTGAAAAACTACCGTGGAAGCCAACTGTTGAGTTGGAGGACGATCCGCAAACACTTTTTCTAGTTTGTAAACGTTTCGGTAACATTGTCCAACATCTTGTTCGATTTCTTCAGGATCATAAGTACCAACTTGAGACTTCATCCACATATCGTACTTTGATAAAAACTCCATAGCGTTATCGTACAACTTCTTGTAAGGTGTTAATTTGTCATGAGTTTGCTTCCTGAGAGGATACTGTGACAGTTCGAAACCATAAGCAGCTTCTTCTTCATTGAAAGCATCGATTTTTTCCATTGCTGATATCAGTCTGTTGTCGAGCTGAGTAGCTTTCTTATGGTACCGTGGTAAGTCATCAATATTCCCGTTATGTTGAAGATCGTCCACCATTTTCGCATACAGTTCCAGATCCTCCACAAACTTTTGTATTCTTGCGGACAATGATATTTGGAACTCTTCCATCTTCACATCAACCATTTGTTTGTGTTCTTCTAAAATCTTGGGCATTCGTAAATACCACCAGAAAGTGACGTTGTTCTGTTTCATTGCTATAGCACTGAATATTGCGTGGTCTGCTAAGAACAACATATACTTCATAACGATTCTTAAACGGTCTTCCATTTCAGGAAGAATAACAGTCTCAACTTCCTCGACGTAACGTAATAGTGCCATTAGTTCGGCGGTGTTGGCAGGATTTTTGAGCGCCTTTTCAGAAATGGTCTGGTATTCTTCACCTAGCCTAAAATTTGTGGTGAGATTTTGAACAACAACAATTTAGTGACGCACGCTTTACACATGAGTTGGTAATCTTTAGTGCATCGTCCGATGAGAGTGTCTCTAAAGCCTTCAGCCGCGGAAACTAAAGCTTTGATCATTTCGAACCTTTCCATGTCATACATCTCCATTGTAATCACGTGTTCTTTAACCAAAGGAATTTCATCAATGATTGCTTTGTATTTCAAAATTTCTTCAACATAGTTTTCAAAAGAATGATCGGCGTTTAAGAAAGCTTCGATCCTTTGTTCATCCTACAAGAAAAAGAGTGCCACCAGTTTGTAAATACCTTTAAAATAGCAAACCTCTCCGTTTATTAGAGGCATATACTCATCGAAATCTTGGACCCGTAGCTCTGGCCCAATTCTTTGATTTTCTAACAATGTTTTGATTTGGTTTCTATAGTCCTCTACTGTCCGCTCCGGTATAGTCGGCTAAAAACTTAACATTAGTACTATAAAACTGCATATGTTTTAAACACACCTTTAAATAGACATCGTGCCCCATGTCTAAATACAGCCGACATTCCAATCGTGGCACATTCATTACAGCCTCAATGATAAAATCAATGACGTTTAAAAGAGCCTCGGTAAAATGTTTAAACGCTGGTTCAAACACCAAAGTGTTGACTTTCTGGTACAAATGTATGATAAAACCTTTGTTTGTATACTGAAAATCGTTGGATTATTAAAAGTAGAAAAAATAATGTATACAACCTTGATATCAGTTATATAGTGAATATAGTCATAGAGCGATTTGAGGCAGAGAGTCTGCAAGTTGTACGTCATTATCGTAGCTACGGCGTTATAAAAAGATTTCATTTTTTTCGGTTTGGCTGGATCTGGAAGTAAGTTTTTCTTGCTGCCTTGGAGAAAAGCATCAGTAATAGCAGCGTAGTAATCGTTCATTAATGTTTGCATGCAAGCATCGATTTGATTGTTGATAACCCATTTAAATTCTTCAAGACTGAAAGCACCTTCATGGGCCTTTAGTTCTTCGATGTTGACCAAACGAAGTTTCCTAGTGTAAACAAAATTAGTTTTTGCTCTATTTGACTCTAAAAATCATACCTAAATCTACTATACCAAATATCTATAATTGCAGCTAAACATGGATTCACTACGTGTAGATTTCGTTCCAACTTAGTTTTAGCTGACTTAAAAGCCGGTTTGACGATTAGAACTAGATCTTTAAGTTCTTTTTTATATGGCGATTCTTTCTCAGTTGCTATCTTCACAAACGACGGATCTTGGAGAACGAAATCAACTATTGCTTTCTTTACAGCTAACATAAAGTCGTCCTTCATATCTTCCACAGACTGTGTAAGAGTTTGCTCCCATTTCTTGAGTTTTTTGGGAACCAGTGCTAGAACCTGAAAGCAACAATTTAATCAAATTTTAACGATATCTACAACTTACTCTGTTTAGAACTTTTGTGTCTAAAGGAGCTACATGCACAGTGTCCACACCATATTTAATATAATAATAATAACGCATAACTTCGCGCTCATCCGCCGATGGTATTAAATTAGGATCTACATCTACATCGTCGTTTTTGTTAACAATAAGATCAACTAGACGCTTCCTAAATTCTTCTCGTTGTTTTCTTAATTCTGTGTATGATTTAAGTTTATTTTTCAGTTCTTCATTCTTTTTCTTTTGTTCTGCTACTTTCTTGCGGTATTTCGGGTACGAAGAAGCTATAGCAGGTCTCAAAATTTCAGGAGGTAAACTAAAAACGTTACGGTCTTCGATGTTAAAATCTGATGGAAGAGTGAGTCTTGGAACTTTGATGTTTAAGTCTCCACGAGCCTCCAGACGTGCTCTTTTTTCGGCGATTTTCTTAAGAAGGCGCTCTCGTTCAATGTCTCTGCCTCTGGATCCCATATCTAGATTAAAGCAAATAAAATGTTAGCAAATATCAAAAAAGTGGGATAAAAATATTGTTCATATAAAGTAAATTCCACTTAATAAAAAAAAACAATTTGTGTGTAAAAATTCTTAAAGTAAATTTTCATAAATTAAACAAAATTAAAGTTATTCAACTGAAAATCTTTCAAAGAAGTTATATTAGGAGTAAATTACAATTTTGGGAGCCACTGTAGTAATGAACATTTTCACCGTCACTGCCTCACCTTACGTCATTCTAAAGGAAAATTGTCATAATTTGAGGTTAGAACACCGCATAGTGTGTTCTTAATTTAATAAAAGTGGTAAGAAATACTCACTGTTCCAGCTTAATCACTGAGGAATAAAATTATTCCCGTATCCATTAATATTTAGGGGAAAAACTATCAGTCACAACTACGAAAGTCACCCCTTATTCAAACTATTTATTTACTTGTCATAGTAACAAGATTTCAAAGTACCACGAATATCTGATCAATATTCTCTTTTAGATGTCCTTTACAGTGTTTTCACGGTTTCTTCATGTCCAAACAGCATGTCTGGCAGCGGAAAAATCTCTTCTTGCAACGCTAAGAAAAAAGACAGGTTATACCTTTTCAAATTGCAAGAAAGCGCTCGAGATGCACGATAATGACTTAAAGCAGGTAGACTAAACATTCTGATGGGTATTTTCAGGCATTTTTGGTGTTCTAGGCGGAAGAATGGCTAAGGCAACAAGCAAAAACGCTTGGTTGGGCCAAAGCTACAAAACTTGAAGGAAGGCAAACTTCTCAGGGCCTTATAGGGCTAGCGGTCCACAAACAGAATGCAGCATTGGTTGAAGTGAACTGTGAAACAGACTTTGTTGCCAGAAACAAAGAATTTCAGAAAATGGTGCAGGAGGCAACAATCAGTTGCTTGAATTTTACTCAGAAACAACCAGAAACTAACATAATTACAAAGGTAGACTCTAATTTTGTTTTTCATTTAATAAAAAGTTCGTTAGGTTTCTCTGGATGCTGACAAACTCAAATCACTTCTTGCCACTGATGGTAAGCCTCTGTCAGAGCATTTAGTTCTAATGATTGGTTCTGTTGGCGAAAATGCTTCTTTAAAGAGAGCTTGCTGTGTAAAAACTCAAGATAATGTGCATTTATCAGGATATGTGCACCCTTCAGGTAGTGATGGTTTAGTTTTGTTAGGTAAAATTGGTGCTTTGGTAGCTTTAAAAGAGTTGGCCCCAAAAGGTGTAAATTTAGACCTCCTTGGTAAAGAACTCTGTCAACATATTGTAGGGATGAACCCTAAAAAAATAGGTACATCCTCAGACAAACCAGCCATGGACAAAGAAGAAGAAACCTGTCTCATTCATCAAGAATATTTATTAGATGATAGTATAACAGTTAAACAAGTTTTAGAAGAAAATGAAGTAGAGGTAGTAAGTTTTAAAAGGTTTGAATGTGGTGAAAACACCTCTGAACGTGTAGATCAACCGTTAGAACTGGTAGAAACATGCCAGTAGTTTTGTAGAAATAGAAATTATGTTAAAATAAATATAATGTACACTACTTAAACTGCAGTCTTCTTCATCTCAGCCACCGATCGGTTCTTCTTGAAATCCACGTTGTTCTTCCACATCCACATTCTGCAGTCTTTCTTCCAAGCCCACGCTATATCATTAGCTGTATAAGTTTGTCCCTTTTGCATTAAAAACTCTTCATTTATATAATACACTTCTTCAGTTACCACATCTTTGGTTGCAATCGCATTCTTATCCATTCTTTGCAGGTCGTAATCTTTACAGAAAAGTTCTAGACAATTTTCTTTAGTATTCTAAAACACGGCTTGTTATAACTATAAAAAAACCTCACAAATACGACCAACCTGATATCGCTGATTTTGCATCGAATCACAAAGTTTGGTATCCATCACACTACCGGCGTACGATTTAGCTTCACGTAAATTTAAATTAGTCGAGTTTAAGACTCCTAATTCGTTGGTTGATGCACATTTCTTCAAAATTAATTTGTCTTTTGGGTTCATAATGATGAATATTTGAAATGAGATTTCTTTTTTGTCTAAATTCCATAGACTACTACCTGCCATTTTGAGCGAAAAAGCAAAAGCAAACAGCAAAAAAGACGCGGAAGAAGCTGCCACTCGAAGTTGGACCAGTAAATTGGAATGTCTTCAAGAATCATCCGAAGGAGTTCTGAAGTACGTTCATTGGTCGGTTTAAATGTGACATTGCGAGTAGCCAATAAGGAAAGAGATTTTGCATGAGTCTTTAGAGGAAGTTAATGGTATTGGCTGGTTTGAGGTGGGAATGAAATGTAGCCAATACGAGCACAAAGATCGATCTTTCTAACGTTTGTAACGGTTTCTGCTCTAATCTTAAACAAACCAATATAATAGACGAAAAATGTTATAGTCCATATAAATAATCTGAGGTTAGGCTTTGGGTTCAATTTTTATTCGAGAATAATCAATTTGAATCCCACAAAATAGCTATTTACGTAACGAGGCTGTAAAGACCAAGATTTTTTTAAGAGACCCACGTTTGGAGAACGAGTGTAGCAAGGTCTACAAATTAGGAGTGGTAAAAAAATTGTCTTTACGACAGAAGTGCTTAAATACTTTTTTCAGCTATCACAAGACATCGACAAGATGTAAGATGCAGAATGTAGAAAAAATAAGTTTGGACCGTAAAGCATATTTTGACAGATGAGTCCATAACATTCATCTTAACGGTCGCAAAACTATTGGTAAATAAAAAGTTTATAAGGTGGTGGCCTTTTTATAGTTCAAGTCATTTAAATCCAATTTGGATTGGCATCTAAGTCACAAAATATTTTCCTCAGACTTAATTCTTCTAATTCTATCAAATTTCGACTTCAATTCAACATTAGCCCAAACGTAATTTCACAATTTCTAATCGGTTCTCTTTTGATTAGAATTGTTCATTCCGTTCAGTTTCAATTGATATCGAAAAATGCAATTTCAACCTCTTACCACGACTGCGATTATTTAAATTTTGTTTCGTTTGGGAATATCAAGTATTTAAATAGAAGTTTAATCAGTCCACTTTATTTAAGAGTTTGTATTTTTCCGTTTCTTCTGGAATTTTCTGCAATTCCAGCAAAATCAACTTTTCGATTTCCTTACGTAAACGTCTATTTTTGTTATTTATTTATGCATCTAAGGTCAAAAAAACAAATATTTTATCGATGAACTGCGTGATTGGTTAATTATTCTTTGTTGAACCAGTTAGAGCTCGATTCTGTTTATACAATGCTTGGAATATTCAGGAGAAGGTGAAGGTTAAATAAAAAAGTAATTTTCTATTCAATATATATTTTTTCTGAAATATACACCTTTTAACAATCAACACTTGAATAGTTTATATAGCCATACAAGTTTTATACATATATTATACAATAATAAATATTATTTATACTTGTTTTAACATAACAATAAAAGTTATAGCACTTTAGTATCGAAACAATATTAAATAAAGACAGTTTAAAACTATAAAATAAATTACCATACAAGTATAAATAACGCACAGTTTGTTTTCATAGAAAACACTGTGTAGAATATTTATTTCCTCTTAAATCTATTTGCATTGATATTTTTAAAATAAAATTAAAATTTCACAAAATTCCAAGATGGAACATAAATTCTAATTATTACGAAAGTGAAATTTTGCACAAGCAGATCAAAAAACCGAAACTTAAGTCTCCCTCTTAAATTAGAAAGCATAATTGAGCAAACTTAATATAGCACATACAGATACAGAATTACTACATTTACTTGTCAATTGTTTAAAAAATGGCATAATCTGAACAAATTGCTGATGAGCAATCGCAATAATACTCGATTACAGTAACTGTAATCTTACAACAAATATGTAAACATTACATATGAACAACGTAAAAAATGTAACTTGTACTTAATTGTAGCTTGCATGTATAAAGTGCCTCATCATTCAATTAAAAAGCACATCGTAATAATAACAAGCTGAGCTTTTAAATGCAAACAATAACACCTTACACAGCAATGAGTACGGAACATGAATGACGCCTCCACCAATGATTTTATACTGAAAAAAATAAATGGATTAGGATAATCAATGACGCAACTAGGAAAGAAGCCATGCAATGAAGATGGGTTAACAATAAAATAAAGTTAGTTTACATATAATTACAAAAACTACCATACAAATATGGATTAAATTTACAACTTGAGATGTTTTCATTTGTCCATACATATATACACAAACCAACTAGTGCTACATAGTTCAATTCTCATGAGTTTTAATATCTACTGGTGCTACTAAGTAAGAAAAAAAGGACACTCAATTAACAGAAGCTTAAGGAAAGTTGTTGTTATTACCTTGGTCGAAACAACTCGGGTTTATAAAGTTGATGAGTTCGTTTTCTGTTAACGACGTAAATGACTGGGGAATCATTCTGTCCTCGGTTTTCTTATCAACTTGGGCGACTCCAGTTATCTCTTTCACAGGCACTGGTATAACAAAATCAGACTTATTGTCCTGAGCTATCGTCTTGTTCAGTAACGCCATATCAGGCGTTACCGTACTTAAAAGTGGAGGTTGTACAAAATTGTTCCCTGGTAATTGACTTAGTCTTGTCGTTGGCATCACATCGTTGGTACCAGAAGAAGCCAACGTGATTATATCTTCCATCATTTTATTGATGGGCTCCTTTGCGTCCATAGCTTTTGCCCTACTGTCCAACTCTGATATTTTCTTCTGTGTTTCTAACAAATCCACTGCGGCTTTCAACAGCACGACTTTCTCAGGTTCGGAGGCTAACGTAAGAGGATTGGTAACAGCAATGGGGGAATGTAAAGGAGAGCTATGGTTCGGATTCGTTGTCAAGAGGTTCGGTACCACTGCTGGTTGAAGACTGGATTCAACTGACACAGGCGGTGGACAAATGGCGTTCGGAAGAAGAGTGTCTTGCGTGTTCCTGCACATAAGACTCGGGGAAATTTGAGAATTTAATATCACTGCTGGAGATAAGTTCGGGGAGGTATGAGAGTGGTTGAGATCATGTTGATTCAAAATAGGGGATGATAACGTGGTATTGATCATAGGCGCCACCATCAAGTTCGATCTGGAATTCAACATGACGTCTCGAATCACATCTGAAGAAGTCTCAGGTGTTCTGGGAGAAGTTAGAGCTAGTTTATTTGACATGATGATGTCTTTAGGTTGTTCAGATCTTGTAGGGCTTCCCATATGAGACTCAACAGTTGAATTGACGAGTTGATCTAACTTCTCGGTGTTGATGGGCACACCTTCGATAGCTGTCATTGTAGTAATGGACGAAGTCATAGCACTAGTTTGTGATATAGTTTGTTCGGCGATGGCGGCAGCTTCGCTTTTCGCGACGAGCATGCCTTCGTTTTCTGTGGTCCCTGTCACAAACGGTCTTTGCGAACTTAAAAAGACCGGTTCATTCGTGGTTGTTGACAACAAGCTCGAACATGTTTGCGTAGCTGTTGCCGATGGTTTCGACGTACAAAACGATGAGGATTCGGTGTTGATCATTGCGTTGATCTTCTCAGAGACGACGTTCTTCAACTGTAGTTCACCCGGAATACTTTTGTTTTCAATGTTGGTCAAGAAGTTCTCGACGCTTTGTGCGCTCTGTGCGGGTAAAGGTATATCAGAGGCTTCGGTCACTCCAAAACTTTGTAAAGTTGCCATTGAGGGCGCGCTGCTACTAACCAAGTCGGCGACTGTAGCCATGGGCATTTTCGTCCGCAGATCCATGACTTTTAGTTCTTCTGCAGTGGCGGCACTTACTTTGTGTGAAGCGGTGGCCAACACGCTTTGCTGCATCAACAGTGGTTGAGATAAAACCAGACGATCTGTCACGACCGAATTACTGCAATGTTGCATAACGTTGCTACACGAGTTGTCTTCGTTGATACTCGACATCTGCGAGTTGCTAATGTTAACATCCATGGAGCTCTCGCAGACAGGTCTGCTCATTGAACCACGTCTAACCATCATTTCCATGCTGCCCTCGTTGCTCACGCTCAAATTAGAGTTTTCGTTGTGATTCATTATATTGTTATGACTTAACATGTCGATGGAGTTGTCGTTAATCATGGACATGTTCGAGTCACCTGGATGTACATCTAAGGAGCTTTCTGAGATGTGTCTAAAGCGCTCCTGGTGATCCAGAGAATCCATAACCGAATTCTGGCTGTTCTCATCAATATACTCTTGTTTGAGAGTTCGCAGTGGAGGAGATAAATTATCGCTGGTGGATGGTAAACTTATGGAAGGACGTCTGGGGGCCATCGGCACCATGCTGGACTCCGGCGGGGGCATCATACCCAAATCTTGCTCTCTCTTGCTAACACTCGATGACCAAAGCATCTTATTAAAAAACGGAGCTTGCGTAGAAGCAGGAGGAGGATCGACGTGAACTGTAAAATACGAAAACTGGGTAAGTACTGATTCGCAAACGGTGACATATTATAACTAATAGCTGCCGTCAAAGCCACTGTAAAAAAAGGGGGGGCATTGCCACTCAAGCCACGCATTCTTATGAACAAAATCTGACTACAAAACGATGGCTTGATAGACATGACCCACAATGTTAACGCCCCAAACTCGCACCGACTCGAACCAACCAATTTCAATTACTTTCATTCCACTTGTCCTAGTCTCATACTCGAGTCTAGTCCTACAGTAAAGGATTTCAGGATTTATGACAAGTATAATATGATGATTAAATACTTCAGGCTAAATAATTTCGGAGAAATTTGTTTTGTAAGAAACCTCTCTACTCCTAGTGAATGATGCGTTTGTTCTTCATTCCACCACCAATTTTATGCGAAATCTAATTTCATCACATAGCCTGAAATAGTTTAGTAAGGTGATTAGAAACAACTAAAGTGTAGATGCAAGTGTTAATGTGCCCCAAAATAGTTAACAGAAACTGGAGTGTTGTGTCATGTTCAACTCAAAATTTAAACTAAGTAATCGTGTGATGGGGGATGAAATCTAGGCAAGCACGATGTCACGAAGCATGCGAAAGAATAAAGATCTCATCCCGCATATTCGAATGCTTAAGGTGCTCTCTACAAATGCCAACAAAATTGTGAATTAATCAAGCTCTACAGATAGTGACAATGGTAGAGATTGATTATTTCGTGAATTTTCATGGCTACAGTTTTTCTGAGAAAACCAAAACATCCCTGAAAATGAAGCATGATAATGGATCTTAAGATTACCAGTCACCAAAATCCCACATAAAATCGATTGTAGAGAGAATTCTTAAAGGATAAAAATGGAATTTCGTGATCATAGGATTAATAGTAACCTAAACACTCATACAAATTCTGTCATCTCATTCGCACGATGCGATAACGTTACGGGTCGAAAACAGGGTTATTATTCGAAGTCGGTATCCCTGCAAAAGAAAAAAGGAACTGTCCTCTGCAGTGGCGTACCTAGATTTAGTTTTTAGGAAAAATCCGGGATCTGCCTGTTATTTTTTGTTTCTGGAGATAACTTAAAATTACATTTATAACAGAAGAGTCTACATGTAAGAGCTTAAACTGTAAAAATGAACTTAAAAATAATGATGTTTAAAATTTTATAGTGTAAATTAAAATTAAGGGTAAGTATAGTGTCATGACAACAAGTATAACGCTTGTTTCTGTTTGTTGTGTGAAATGTATATTGTGTACGCATTCTTTTCGGAACAAACTAAGACGTACCTTCCAGTTCTATAACGAAAATTGATTTAGCGGTGAATCGCGTCCGAAAAATGTAAGCAGTTGATAAGAAAAGCAGAGGCGACATTCAACGATAAAAAGTGATCACTTCTTATGTTCAGCAAGCACAAAAATAGAACTGAAACGGTAACATTGTTCCTGAAAAAAAATGTCGTGTGTATATGGTGTACGTGTGTAGGTGTATTGTGATGTATCGTGTGTTTTTTTTAAGTACCCGTGAAACTAGAACCTGAATGACGCGTCATCGGCGTAGGTTAGGCCCCGCAGGCTGAGAGAAGACGATGGCAGGCGGCCCCTCTGCGTATACAGAGTCTGTATGCTGTATGAGACAAAGTGAAAGCAAACGCAATTGAAATTTGTTTATAACAACTTTGCATCTCATACAGAAAAAGTCGAAGTATCGACACAAATTGTAAAATTTTTTGACCCAACTCTTGAAGATCTGGAAACGCAGCTGGAACGGATGGAGCAAGTCAAAAGATTTTACAGTACACTGATAAATTAACTGGCTTTGGCAATACATACTGCTGTATGCTTTAAATACAAAATGTGTCTTTAAAATAATTACATTTCAAAAAAATCAAAGTACAATAAATTCGTAATAAATACAGTTCAAAGAAATGCATACATTTCATTTTTATATATAATACATAATACAGGAATATTAATATTGTACTTTTAGTTGAAAAATATGATGAAATCTGCAGAATTCTACCTAAATAAAACACAAAAATACAAGATATGAAACAAGTTCTGCTTCCAAAGCCACTGAAAAATTAGGGTCATATTTATCGTACTGAAAATGACTACAGCACATTGTTTTGATTACAAAACGATAATATAACCCCCGTCTGAAATAATTGGGGCAAATATGGCATTACAACAGGCACACAATCACTTTCAGTCTCAAGCACTCGGTGACTCAGTCTTCAACAAGCAAAAAACTCAAGCTCACACTGACATATGCATTCAGTCTATAATGCCAGTTTGCCTCCTCGAAATATATATGAAACAAATAAACTGAAAAACTGCTCAAGTCATACGACATTAACTGTCTTAATTGTACTTTTTTCAAACAAAAAAAAAAGGAAAACAATTTTTCAGTTTCATTCTAACTTGAAAAAGTACCGCAAAATTAACGCAAATTTCGGTGCAGTTATTCAAGTGACTTGTTTTGAAGGGTTGCAGTACTTTTCAAAGCTCTAACATTCAATTAATTTCATGCAACGCATGCAAAAGCACAGATTGACTCAATTTCCGTGGTTGTTTTGACTGAACTCTTTTCTCTGCTTTCTTTTTAATTCAATTAAATTAACTTTAGGGCTCTTCAAAACAACAGTATTAAATCAATCCTTTGTTAAACTGCCAAGAAATAGAATTATTTCTGTCTTACCGCTCGGTATAGCCCCATTAACAGGGGTATATACAAACTGGTGAGGTTCGCTTGTTTTGCCGCTAGATACCACGCATAACCTCACCGTAACCGGTTCGTTTATGTCAGGTCTACGATATGGGGGAATTACGCACACAAAATGTGTCTGAAACAAAGCAATTAAACACTGTGAGAATAAAAGCTACGACAAAGTACCTGTTGAAGATACTCCTTGTCGGGAACAACCTGTTGTTCCCATCTAACATGTCTATCGTCGTCCACTTGTTGGAAAAACACTTTCGTATCCTTAAGGAAATTTTTACCCAACACAAACAACTCCAAACCGCCGCTGGCAGGACACGACGTCAAAGATTTTTTACAGATTTCAGGAATTCCAGGAGGTTGAGCTGAAAGCCAAAAGGTAAAAAACAACCAACAACTCGCCTAATCAACATACTGCAAACAATAGGTTGAGAACAGACTTGTAAAGTTTCTTGTGATCCATCATCGTGTGTTAACGTAGTTCTGAAGATCATTCGACATCGTGTCGACTTCTTTTTACTTCTGTTCCCTAATTGATCAGGAAAGCGATGTTCAACATCGACGTTCCTTTCTTTTAAAATTCCCACACAGTCGCAAGTTGCGCTCATGTCTTTTGAAGGATCTAATTGAAGTTCGATCACGCACGTACCGTCGATTTTTTTCTCCATGCAAGGAGTCGAATTTTTGCCGCTGACCTTACACGCTTGGTAGAACATGTGCGGAGCCACTTTGCCTACGTCCGTTCCGATAAATACCTAACGAAATTAAATAAATGATGGAGTTTTCGGGGGGAGGAAGCAGTAGGTGGTACAACCCACGGGGGAGGCAAATTAGAGTTGAAATAATAGAAAAGAAAAAAGGTTGACAAGTCCATTGATTATAACAATGATATCGTTTTTTTGCGCAATAATCTTCTCAGTAAACATACATATAATATGATACTTTGTAGATAAAAACTGTCAATATTTAAGATAATTGATAGTATAGTTGCACAATACGCAAAAATGGCACCTATCTCGCATTAAAATAAAAAATTGTACGCACAAATTTTTTTTTCCACTGGCTTCTTTCACACAATTTTCCGCTAGCCAAAAAAGGGAGTAAGTAAATGATAAAGTGCTTGCAATAAAAAGGTAAGTAGGTGCTAGATAACTAGTTTGTTGACAATAAATCTCAACAGTTGTCTCAAGTTCCGCAAAAAAATAAAAACTGCATATAAAACTTCTTTTTTGTGTCTCTGTTTGTCACTTTAATGGCACACTTAAGTGTAAAAAGTAATCTTTTGATCAGGTGATACATTTTTAGATCTTCAGTACAATTCAATCACTTTTACACATAATAGTAATTTTTGGAGAGTTAATTTAACGATAAGATAATTTAAGTTATGAGAAGTGCCTGTTATCAATTCCTCTGAATAAACTTTCGTGAGTCTGAATCTTGAATCTTCCCCTAGGGGTTGTAACCATGTTTTAAGTTACTCACTTGCAGAGTGGTGGGTTTGTAGTACCCGATGAGTTGTACAATCGGAAATCCGTTGCCTTCCCTGTCTTTTACAGCCCCTCTGCTGCCTTCAGTCTGATACCGTGCTCTATGCTGTTGTTCTGGTTGCTTAACTATCGTCAAACTGACGTCTGACACTGAAAACAGGGATGAGTTTCGCCTATCATGAAACTTTTCTCAACTCACCGTATTTGGAAGTGTAATTTAACTGTGTAGTTAGAGGAACTGGTGAAGACGAAGGCTGTCTATTGGAGAGAGGAATACATCTAGGAACTGCCCTACCCGAGGAACTTGTCTGATTATTATTCATACTTAAAGAGGGTATCGAACCGGAGGGGGCAGTGCGAATCAGCCTAAAAAAAATCAATCTTTTATTGTTTAAATTTAGAAAAATCAATCGAAACTTACGCTGTGCTTTCTTTGCAAGTTCTTACGGTTTCAGGGAAACAGTATCTATCATTGACATCTTCATTTTCTAGTTTTATGTCCAGTTTGAGCCTTTTGGCTTCCGCCCGTTCCCCGTTCCATGTAAGTCTATCTGACATATTAAGATGATGCGGATCTGCATGATGTTCAAAACTAAAAATAACCGATAAAAATAAAGTTAGTGTTTTTTCATAAAAGTTAATGGTGCAAATAGCAAAACTCGCACTTTACTTTATGAGTGGCTAGTTTGTGAATCATCTGCCAAAAATTCAAACTAATAAATGATTTTATTGCTATAAACGGATGCGACATACTTCCCCACAACGTGGATGCAAGAAAGTTGGAACACTGAGTGCGAAATGTGGGTATTTTATTTAAAACTTGGACCTAATTCAACGCATTCTTGCGTCAACAATAAATCCCGTCAAAAAGTGCATTTATGCTGTCGAAATCTTTAGAACGTAATTATTTACATCAACCGCTATAGCATATTTTCATCCATGGGGGCCTATTTTTGATAAAATTTGGTTGTTAATCATCGATAAGTCAACAAGATGACGTTAGTTTGCAATAAAATTTTTATCGTTTAATGGTGTATAACTTAATTACATCCCTCTTAAAATATTTCTATAAATATTTTACAGATCATAAAAACTGGGCCAATAACTCACCCCAAACCGCTATCATTGGAGTTATCACAAGGATCTAGACTTCTTCGGAAAGCTGATCTGACTTTCGCTGGCATATCTCTAACCATTGCAAGACGTTTACCACTTGGAGGTCGTCCTGGACGCCTTTCTCTGACTTGCGGAGTCCTGACGCCGACCGTTGGAATCGTGCATAAAGTCATTTTTGAATCGCCTAGAACACAATGTTGAGGTCATACACGACATTTTTTTTCTTTATTTTTAATTTAAACAAACAAGGTGAATAAACAAACGTTTGATAACGACAGAAGTATTATTGTGTTTGCCGAGAGATTAAGGAAGGGTGACGTTTATCCAGACTAACCAAAATAAAAGTAGACACCAAAACAATCAATTTGTTAACGAAATACTACTACATTTTTTAGGTGCGTATTAGTAGTTTATTAACAGAGGAGTGATAATTTCAAGACTATAGTGCTAATTGATCGTGCTAACAACCGAGAATGGCCACGAATGCGTAAAATAAAGGACAATTAGCGACACACTCTTAACAAAGATGATAAAGCGGCGCTTAAATGTGCAGCTCTGCAAAAATTTAAACAATGAGACTCCTTGTGGAAGTCTCGAATATTCCTGAACGAAGGACAACTCTTATTAGGTGCTCGAAATTCTTTGCGTCAGGAAGCTTTGTGTGAACGGCAATTATGTATAAACCATCACAATGTATAAATCTAAACAAAACGTAATAATCTGCCACCTAATAAAATTAATTGTTCGATTATTACAATTACATCATATAAGCAACCTTGTCAATGTGTGATGAATTCTATTGAAACCTCTTGACGTAGATAGTAATGCAATTTTATCAGTTTAAACCCAGATGTTTGTAATTTTTATTACTAATCAGTCTTCGATGAAGAATGTTCCACCAAACGGTTCAGACATGCTCAAAGCTAAGCAATTACGTCTGATCGAACATAAACACGTTTAAAAAATTAATAAATTTAAATTATAGACAGTACAATAATCAACTACATGCAAACTAGTAATTAACGGATAGTAAAACTGTAAGTGTTCATGTTTCAAATATATATTTATACACAACGTACGAGAAACAAAGTGCGCTTCGCACTTCACGGACAAGTTTGTTGTCACCAAGTAGACAAGAAATTGTTGTTTTTAACATTGCAAGAATGTAGATAACTGATCCCAAACGTCATTATTTTTCCAACAAGTGGACGAAATTGAAACGACTATGGCCAAAGTGGTTCGCAAAACCATTTCAAAATTTCTACGATAACAGGATTGTTAATGAACAAGGTTAACATCACATTGTTCAGAACGCTACATCTGACTAAAACCAGTATAACTGATAAGATTTTGTGGACATTTTGAAGATATCCTTACAATCTCATTCTATGAAAATACAGTTACTTTTTCAAAGGTACTTAATTTTTGAATGAAAAAAATGGGTAGTCAACACCCACTTGCTGCCAAAAATTGATTCCAGTTCGTTTTCACGAGGGCGTTCTACTGGCACCAAAAAAACAAGTGACATGCAGGGTTATCAGTCACAATGACCTGCCTAGGAAATTTGATAACACACAATGACAAATGTCTTGGACCTGATTTTTATTTTTTCCGCAAACAATGACTGTTCAATTCTGGCGCGTGAAATGTTACTTAGTTTGATTCTTTAGTTAACAAATAAAATTTATCGATTAGGCGTTATTTGTGTACCTTGTGTAAATGTTAAACTTGTCTGTGAAGCTCACAAACAAACGCATGTAATGACTTTTTAAAAGTAATGGTTCGGGTCTCTATTGCTATGTTAAAATATGCACTACATAACATTCAAGGCTTCGAATGATTGGTTAAATAATGTCATTTGTTAACTTTACTACGGGTAAATGGACTGTATTATAGTGACCCCCAAAATAAATAAGTGACACTCTTTAACCATCAGCATCACATTAAAAGTTAATTTTGACGATCATTAGTAAATACTTTGTTATTGCTAGAATTTATCACACTAATTTAGTATACAATTAAATTCGACTTAAATTATGCTCAAAGTGAGATAGCTGTCCTGTTTTGTAGATTTTAGATAATGAGCGCTGACAATTTAGTAAACAGCTTTATTTACTAGTGGACCAAGAACGTCAGTGTTATCGAATTAATGTAAAAACTAATGAGTTTAAATTAAAACAATGATGTAGCGAATGCCAAGTGCAGGAGAAACACGTAACCTTAAGAGAAATAAAATGTTTTATTAATTAATGAGTCTTGAAGAAAACTTGATCACCTTTAGCGAGTCCTTGTGACTAATTTTGAAAAATTCGAGTAAACAAAAAACCGCTCTTAAAAAAGATAAGGTACAACGTCTAAATTTACTCCTTTTGGCTCCGAACCAGGCAAATATTTTAAAAGGGTTATAAAAGAATCTCTCTACAAATAAATAAAAAATGTATTTGAATCCCAGTCAGTAAAGATGAAAACAAGTTATCTACGCAAGAAACACAAAACGCAGTATTCAACAATTTCTCACCTTATATCACAGTTATTTTTACAAACAAAATAAAATAAAAATATCACAGTCAAAATACTACAGAGATCACAGGAGACTAGTAAAATGAAACTCACGTTAAATTAAATCAACGGAAAATTAAATAAATAATCACTCAGAAACACAGAACTGCCGTCATTTCGAGTAACATAGTTCGAAGACAAAAAAAATTTGCGGACACTGAAGAATTTCAGTTGCACCAAGTCACTTAGCAGATTACCGTGGACTGAATGAGAGTTTTGAAAGCGCTCGGCTGAAATCAAGTGCAAATGTTGCGTTTGCGCACACACACACCAATACAAAATCATTTCCCGCTCAAAATTTCATATTATTTTTAATTTTCGAATCACACTTGTACCAACTAAATTTTTGTTTTATTTAAAAAAGGAAGTGGGATGGTTTTGACAACCAATAGCACAAATCGGAGTCCCACCTACGATAAAATCGCGTTTTTATTACTGTCACAAATGAACAAATTAAGACGTCATCATTCATCAGTCGAACTTCAGACGCTTTAAATAGACCTTTGTCGTGATTTCCTTATTTTAGAGTTAAGATCACGGACGCCCCCTTTCGTTTGCAAATTTGCTCAAACTATACCAAATTAGTCTGTAATCCGAATTTACGCTAATAAGGCAACATTACGTCATGGATTTGTGACCGTTACGACTTTTATCAACATTTATGAATATTAACTAGCGAAGGTCAAAATGGGTTACCCAATAAATATTTAATTACCAATCTTGACGTTCCTTTAATAACTTACGCGATCGTACAGAATCGGATCCCCAAGAAAGCCGCTGAAAAATAAATCGATATATTGTTGTGAAGCAAACAGGAATTTATTAATGTCTTGCAACAAAAATAAACTAAGCTTTCAATATCTTTCATGTAGTTAAATGATTTTATAATATCAAATCGATAGCTCAGGCGTATTCCACGAAAACCCTGGAATACAATCAACCACTTGTTGAAAGTTTCAACCTGTTTAAAATTTAAATGTTGTTTATCAGTGGTTCAAAATTTCATAAAAAAAGTTCTATTTGATTTTCAGTTCGACTAATTATTCCTGCTGAATTATTAATGAATGACATAACAACACTTAAATACGTAGTTTTTGTGTCTGTTGCAATGACTTTAAACACCTGATGATGATGATGACGATTTATTCATGGCTATGATAATGCAACATGAATTCTAATACGGTTTTTTGACATGATCACGACTTAGTCCTACACTTTATTTGAAAAACAGAAGAACCCGATCAATTCAGCGAAGAAGAAATTTCTGATTTGTTTCGGGTCAAACGACGCATTTTATTTTCTCAGAGTTCTACAAGTGCATTACCAAGGTGTTTTGAAAATAGTGTTAAGGTAGATACATTCATTATAATATTTTACGAGCAAGTTTAATAATTATATTGAAAGAAAGATAATGTAACATACGTTTGCCCTTGAATGGTCATTGTTTTCAACAATTTACGATTCCAACTGCTTAACCGTTCTCGATCGAATAATAAAATATGTGATCAATATAGATTGACACAAGTCCCAAACTCTTTCATTTATTTCAAAAAAAAAAAAAAAAAGTTTTGGCAATGGGCTCCATTAAGAGAGGATTTGTTATCTGACAACACATCATGATAACCTGTTATCTTTGCTCAATTGTCCTGATAAATACGTTCAGGATATGGAGGAACGTGCAAAATCTGTTTGATCACACTGAAAATTTCAGTTCGACAAATAAGTATCGTGTTACACTTCGACTGCTGTTTACAAACTAAAATGTTTATTTAATGCCGCCTAATAAAGATCCTGATAAAAAACATACATAACATAAACCTACAAAACATAAACTAATTCCAAAGTTGCTCAAGCCAGAGCGGTACTATTCATGTCTGAAAGTAATTAAAAATAATGAAATGATTCATTAAATCAGGTATGATTTGATCGAATCAGGTACAATCTCCTTTCAGCTTTTTACGCGGTTGTGGTTAAATAAAAAGTACCGTTTTTTGGTACACGTGTATAGGAAATGACTATTTTAATAATAGTAATTTGTGAAACACTTCGCAGTATGATTTATAAATAACTGAATATTCTGGATAAAACACAAAAAAAGAGCTTAACCCGGCAGCAATATCATCATTAATAACGCAATTGGAGCAGCAAAGGATAATTTACATAACGTTAGCTTCTTGAATTTAAAATAAGTGAACACAAATTGGACAATTATTGTTCTTACTACGTGATTGGTTCTTGAAAGAGGTGATGCTAAACAAGTGTTTACACTTGTCGTTCATTGCCTTCAATAACAACACTATTTGCATTGTCTGGCTTCTTGATTAAATTTATAATTATAGCAACTATGTCTTTGTCTCTTAGTGTAATTTGCCGTGATTGAGATAAGAAGACAATCAAGCATGTCCAGAGTAAAATCAAACGAACAACACCGTCCTACATGGTCATTATTTACAAAACGAAAAAAGGAAATTCTCACCGAATAATTTGTTGATGTTAAAACCTTCTTTAATAGACTATTGACGCAAATTTCATTGTTTATAGTGCGAAGAAACCGAAAGTGTGGAGGTCGACCACGATCTTTTTATCAAAAGTTGATTAAATTGTTTTCGAAAGGACTAATTACATTTAAATAATTGTCACCGGTTTTTCCCTGTTGTCATTAATATATCTTAATAGGCTCGTTTTCTCCAATATAATGCATTCTTAATTACCACATTGTAGACATGATCGGTAAAATTGCTTTAAATAAAAATTATAGTACTACGGGGCTACACATTACAAATTTCTCGTTATTATGACCCAGGTCACGGAAAATTTTCAAACGTGCTCTAAAACTTCTTTTATTATCCCTGAAGATTTGATCACTAACACTGATACGTGAGATTTAAAGTATATCCAAATGTTAAGGTGAGAATACGAAATGCAGTTTAAAACGTATTAGTGTGTTAGTTTTACGATTAAAATCGGCATTTTAACCATTTCAAATTAAATTGAATGCAAATTAATCCATTAAGAAGATTTTTTATCTTCCATTTCCATTTTTTGCGTCATTAGATGTAGGTTTTAAATCTCACAATCAGTGGTTTACACGTGACTACTGACGTCTTTTCACAAACTGTTCGGAAAATCCAAAATTATTCAAACCGTCGTTCAAAAACTTCAGTGCACTTTGAGTACCACCAATTGGAGACTTCAGGAAATGCTTAGTTCAGGTTTTTTCTCTGAAACCACAAGACGATTATAGCGAATTAAACAAATAACCGCATGGATTTTAAGTTTAAGGCCGTCAGATAATATTTATTTTCACGCATGAATAAACAATTTATATAATAGTGTTTACAGTCTTATTTTGCAACTTTTAAACTTGTTAACTTTCAAAGAGACAAAAAAAAACAGAAGAGTGTCGCGATCATAAATCGGTTAAATCAAAGGTGATTCCAAGTGAAAAGATTCATAATTTATAGCTTTATCCATACCAAATAAACTGTACCTAAATAAGAAAATCGGTTAACCAATGTCACCTCTGTCTTTTTGCGCATCAAATTTAAGTTCATTGATAAAAACGAGTTATATTTTAATTTGAGATCACAGAACTCCTCCCTATTAACCTTGTAAAAAAAAAAAAAACTTTAAAAAACAATTAATGCGTTAAAAAAGTGAACTAATGTAAAAATATCCGGACATTGCCAAAAATAACTCGCACATTTTATACGAGAAGCGTCTTATTTTGCTCGAACTGAATCAGGTTTTTTGCAAGTAATTAATTTGTTCATTTTAATAAATTACAATATTCATCCGGTTGTATCCAGTTTGAATTTCTCCGAGTAAATAATTTTTTACAGGTGGAATACAAGGACGTATTTATTTCTATTCAAATGTCCATTGAATTGTTTCAGAACTTTTTAAAAAGCAATAGTAATAATGATAATAAGGATTAACGTCAAACAGTTCAACAAGTCTTTACAATTGTCGTAAATGTGCACCTGACATTTGACTCCAGTCGATTAAATTCAAGTACGGGACAATAAACTTTAAAAAGAAACCTCCAAAATATGAAATATGAGTTTTCTCGAAATAAATTCAAACTGAAGCTGTTGGCTTCGATTCTTGTTTTATTTTTATTAAAATTGAGGGAAATTCTAGAAGCAAACGCAGCAATTTTAAATTATGCTCCATGGCAATTGTTACTCGGTGGATAATTTATTTAAATAACAATAATTGACACCAATAAAGACGGCAATTTGTTAATTCACCATCACAAGCATCGCTATTGAGATACGACAAAGATATAAAAAATCAATGATCAAAAAGTCTTCATTTTTTGAATAGCCATACTAAATGCGGTTAAATTAAAAACATCCTTGGTTTATTTACGATTAGCCCGCACTAACTACTAATTTCTTTCAAAGCAGTTGTATCAATAAGCTCTGATTTCGAGGCAGGTGCAAAATGAATACCCGACTAATGAAATTATGTGAAGCGAGTAAAATACCAAGCCGTAATTAAGAACAGGCCGTAATTATTACTATTCACTTTCTATTTGTTACATGAAATTTACGGTTACAGTGTTGATGATATCAGAGCTGTTTCATCCCATATGTATTTGTTTATTGCCGAAATAATTAAAGCAATTATAGAGGGTGTTAAATTTTTCACAACACATTTTTCTGAAGGACAACGATGATCTAATAACCACTAATGGTAGCAAGTCATAAATCTGAGGAAGTGATTACAATTTACGAAAGACAACAACGTAGGTGGAAAAACCTGGATTTGACTAAGGATTAAATGTCCTAAACAACAAAAAAAAAGATCACTGAAGGTCACGATTGATCCAAAACGTAATTAAATTATAAATTGTCAAAAACAAAAACTTGCCAATTTTCATGACACTTAGATCTTAGACATGATAAGTATCAAGAATGAGGACGCATCACTTGTGTCTCATCTAATCCTATTCCGTTCCCATCCTAATAATAGGACATTAAATGCGGCTATTGCAATAGTAACAAAATGTCATGTACATAGACTGTTACAGATAATCCATAGGTTCAACAGACCGAATATGGACTTTGGATTTCATAGTCTCTTGTATGTCAGAGTGATAATGCTGCAGACGTGGTGTAAACAACATCACTGTAAATAATAATAGATCATTTCGGTTTAATTGTGCTCATTTTTAATTCCGAACTGCAGTAACGATCTTGGTGAAAAGTCACATTTGAAATGCAGAATGTTGTCTAGAGTGAAAGTATTTACCATTAACACTCAATCGCCCCAACAAAAATGTTAACTGAGATGAACTAAAAAGCAAGAAACGGTAGATGTGAAAGGAGAAATTTAATCATATAAAAATAGACGCCAAAAAAACTGTTATGTGCATCTGGTGGGTACTAGGAACAAACAACAAATCAAATTAAGCTACACCTAATTATTCCAATCAAAATTCTATAAATTCTGGGTCTTTTGTTCTAATTCAATTTTTGCACTACATCGTCGGGCTTTTGTCGTGGACTAAAAGTAATTTAAAATTATAACAGGAAAAACAGGAAAAATTTCTATACATGTTTTTCATTAATTCATTAATTCCTTTTCATTTCACGAAAACACATTTACATTAAATCGTAATAAAAACTCCTAAAATATCGGAAAACGTTTGATTTTCCCTTTTCCAGGTGATCAAAGGAAATTACATGAGGGCTTTCAACCCACACGAATTTAGTCAACACCTGTTGTTATGGCTATAAATATATAATGATTGCAATTAATGTGCTAATTTATGCCAATAATTATAATTAAATTAAAAATTATAAAACGTACTTTTAACAACAACAAAAAAACACGAACTGTTTCACGTTCCTATTAGTCATGTTTGCAATGGATTGAAAAACATAATACGAAACAATTTTTTGCCATATTATTCTTCAAGCCCAAATTTTAATGAAAAAAATTGGGATTTCGGATTCTTCAGAATTCTAGGATTTGGAAATTACTACTAACTTGAATTTTAATCATGAAAATAACCCAGTGCGTTGTTTAAACTAATGTCATTTCGTGTTTGTACATTTTAGTCTCCTGAAGTGTAAAAATTTAACCTTGTGAATTGGCTTTTGTGGTCTCATCTAAATTAAATTAACTCTAATTTGCACTGAGCTCCCATCGCATAACACCACAAGGCTCCAAGTTCTAATTTTCGGGTTAATTAGGGTACTCGTAAAATATTGAAACAATATACAACTTGTAATTTTTTAAGAACAGCTCATTATATTGACATATGTCAGCAATTAGATCATATTTGCAAACAAATTGGTTATTTGTTTGACCCTGGGATGTGTTAATTTTAAGAAATTAACAAATTGCCACCGCGCTAGTATGCAATGTGAGAGATAGCAATAAAGCTAAATGACCATACATTTTTTGCATTGGCTGGAAACTAAAAACAAACATTAATGGACTGCAACGAAATGCAAAAGTTTCAGGAAATATAATTAGAAAATGGATGGAATAATTGCAGTGCATGAGAGATGTCAATTTGCCACCGGAATATCGATTTTTTTTCATATTTGAAGTATGTTTAATTAAATATTTACTTGTTTCAGTATAAATTAGAATAGTTGAAAATGTACGTGTCAATTTACGCAGAAATTGTGTATAATGACAGCAGCAAAAACATTTTGATTTACCATTGATTAACAACAATTACATTATGGAAATGAAATCGACTTGTTATCAAAACGATTTATACATAATTCGACAAGCGTTAAACGTGATGTTAATTCCTTGTGAGCTTCGCTGTAAAAGGACGAAATATTTAAAAACGGTTCCATATTGACCTGTAGTAACCGTGAATACTAATTACGCGCTCGGTTATTTTCGAAAATACGCAACTGGTCTATCGCAAACAAAACACTGTCATTACTCGTAGACAAAATCCAGATATAACCAGATAGAAAGCTTGGATAATAATAAACCGGTTAAACTGAAACTAAATAATCGCCACCAATTTATATATTTCGACGACGCTTTCTAGTGGCTATTTTTAAACCGAGATGTGGCAACGAATTCACTTTTTGCAGCAACTCAAGGAAAGCGACAATAAATCAATTATCGTATATTCTATACGATGGCAAGAAGGTGTAACTTTTCCAAATCGCACCGGAACACCGGCATCTACATCCAAACCAGTTCTTTAAAGATAAATTATATCATAACAATGCGCCGACCTTCCAATATTCCAATGACGTTGGATTAAAATTTTATCGAGAATCCTAAAGAAGCCGCTTTTTTTGATAGAAAAACAGCTTCGTATTAATTTTAATGTCTGTTCTGAGAACCTGAGACAAACCTGTTGAATATTTAAATCGGATAGACTCATAAATTTTGATTTTTTTTTTAATTTCTTTTTTGAATGACTAGTTTTTAATTGTTGTATTTTTAGGCTTTTTCACAAGCTTTAAATTTTTTGTTGCGACTATTTCTTATTTTACGGTTCGCTGACTTACTTTTTTATATTAATGCGTGCAATTTTTCTGACTCGCCAAATTCACGTCATAAATTGTAACCTTGACTTGCTTTTAGAAAAACATTATAGACGGAAGTAAACAAAATTATATAACGTGAAACTATTGCACACGTACCTTTAATTTTCTTGTAGTATTTGCAAGTAAAATACTCATTTTCTTATCGGCTGTAGTACACGTACTATGTTGCGTAGAAGTATTCCGCTATTAATTAAAAGTCATTTATGCCATTTAAAACTAGTTGGGGTGACCTTTTTTTTTCACAAGTCATATTTCGGCTTTAAATGACGAGGCGACTGTCCTCTTATCTTGTGTAATTTCTACTTAGCAATACAAATGTCGTAGTATTAAATCCGCTGATATGATTAGCAGATTTGAAACAATTCGTCCAAAACAATCTATTTCTCGAACTACAAACATTTCATTCATTCCAAAAACGCCAAGGTCACTAGTCTACACCAGTGACTAAGTTTAAACATTAAGTAATAAATCGCACAGAATACACAAGCTGAGTGCTAATTACTTTGTAAGACTACCTATAAATCATTTTTTTAAACCAAGTAAAAATAATTTATTAGAATCTAAAACACTAGTATAAAATAAAAGAACAATAAACGTCAAATACGTGATAATCAACAAATCATGATTAATATGCATGTTTTGTAGTCATTGTTCGTATATTTTCATTAGCAACTGCTGGATTGATTAAAAGTGCGACAAAAATAAACAACTTTTTTTGATGTCCGTCCAAATTTCGTTCATATGGTTTCACACCTTCACAACAATCAATAAACATGTGTTTTAACCTGACGACCTAATGTTGCTTAATTCGATAGAAAGTTGATGTTTCACTATTGTAAAATAAAAATAGCCAATTCGCTTTATTGAAAAATGTGGACACAGAATGAAAAAATTGATGTAAAGCAAAAGGAATTTACTATTTATACAGAGATGCTATTTAAAAAATTGTTTATGGGGTAACGAAAGAAAGTTAAAGTGTTTTGAATTTGGAGCGGTTTATGAAAGTAATAAAAATTTGCAAAAAGCAGCTTTTTGTTTACGTAGATTGTATACAAGTCAAGTGTAAACGCAATAAAATCTAACAAATATGTAAGTAGATTTTTATAAAAATTGGTTTGCTTCTTCGGTTTTTTCTAGGAATAGTTAAAATCTAAATTAAATTGTTAAAAAAAAGTGACCTTGCGCGAGCTTAGTTGTCTAGACTTTAGAATTGCAAGTTAATACCAAGACAAGTTAAGTAGGGTCACTGATTTTTGCATAATTTTATAAACAAGTTTCGATGTAAATTAACGAAGGAAAAAACTAATAAGGACCCGGAATCGGATGAATATAAAATGTTCACTGGTCACGTGGTTTGGCCATTTACCCTTAGAAGAAGTAAGAGTATCGCAATACTTTATTATTTTTTATACAAGTCTCGTGTAAGTTCACCTAACGGTCAAAAACCTGAGACTAGTGGACAGGTAAATGCTTGAATCTCGAATTCATTTCACCTATGGCAGAAGGACACGAGGTAGTCACGCTTTTAGAATGTGATCGTCGGAACTACTTGTTTACGCTGCTATCAAATCCTACACGAACTTCAGTAATAACAGCAACAATTTAGTTATAACTGACACATGTAAATGATTGATTTTTGATTGACCTATTACATTATTCTAGGACGCGGACTGGTCAAATTAACCTGATATTAATTGTTAGAGTTAATTAAGTTTAAATGGCTTGGTTGGAAGTATGGTGCCTTTGGCAAATGAGAATCATTATAGATTCGTTAAAAAACCAGTTTACCAAAAACGAAGTTTCCCTTAATTTTCCGATAATGGCACTAATTTTGTGGTTGATTGTAACCTATTATCTTAACTACTTATCAGCGTTGGGTATTTCTCGACGACAGCGTTTTTTGTCATCGCATTCTAATCAGCCATTAAACGAATTGCAGGGTCAAAAGGACGAGAGTCCTGCTAATTCTAACCACTCAACTTGTTACAGAATCACTTCAGATCGGCAATGAAGTCATCAATAAGCTTATGTTGGAAAACAAAGTCGAACTTTATCCAAGACTCTCCCACGTGTTACATTTTTTACTTGACCGTAAAAATTCATGCGGGTTTGGCACAAAACATTACCACTTGCCTATTTTTAATTTTTTACAGACCAAAGTCTGAAGCTTTGATTATTCATAAACTTTTAACGTCATCTTTACAATTTACACCCGTGGTATTTTCGCTCTATGTACATTTCAATTTAATGTCTGACGATATAGAACGACAATTTACAAAACAATTCATTTTCAATATCATACCACACAAGGTCAAAAATCCAAGTTTACGATGTTCTGTCAGAAAACGTTTTTAGGTCAACTCTACCATAGATTTTGATAGGTCTTGTTGAGATTAAGTATCATTACACTTACATCTAATCTTACAAGTTATCTTAAGATTTTATAAACAAATGTAAGTCTAATAAGACTTAACAGTATTAACTTTGTACTTGAAGAATTTGATCATATGAGATGACGACGCCAGAAATAGAACCTATCATAATGCTATTAAAACAAAATACAAAGTAAATATAGGACAAAAGAGCTTCACACTTCAAAAACAATGTAGAAGATTAAACACAAAAAAAGTACCCAAAACACAAGTTAACTAGGCGGAACTGTTGCTACATAACGATGAACAGAAAAATTTGGAAACTGTATTTTAGTAATTTCATTTTTCTGTCATTTATTCCGAATAGAGGTTCGTTCCGCCCACAAAAATCTTCAAAGAAAAGTTTTTCGTTAAATTCCAATAAATTACAGAAACAAGAAAAATATTTCTTCCTTTTTTAAACAACATCACTAAAATATCCGTGTAGGTGGCTTGAATAATATATTGCAAAAAAATAATCGTTAAATTTGAACTATGAAACTTATAATCGTCTGATTTCTCACCTTTACAAATAAATGAGTCATAAACATAAAACTACGTAGATTACACCCCTTGGTAACAGCTACCAAAGATAAGTATTATCTCCAAAAACTCAATTTTGGACGATATCAAACGATAATAAAAGATACTGAATTGACGATTTCAGCAAGCTTCTTTTGAACTAACTACATAAACCGTGAATTCTAAACAGTACACTCAAAATTATCTAGTTCTATAACAAATGATGGTGAATTAGTATCAACATCATCAAAAGTACCTTAGAGTTTAAGAGGTGTATAAAATTAAGCACGTTTTATTACATTAGTCAAACTACTTTTTTGATGTTTTATAGCAAAATATTGGCACGGCATTTTCAAAAACGAATAAACAACTATAAAACATATTTACCAACATTGGGCGCTTAACAAGGACGGTACTAACAACTGTTTGCTAAATTTAAAACTCAACAAAAATTTTAGTTTAATTACTCTTAACCCTAACTGTAGTAACACGACAAGTAAAACAATGTAAACAATGAAATTGATTTTGATAAGCACGTGTCATACAAATCGCATAAAAAATCTTTGATTCATCGCTGAAAAAATTATAAACAAGAAGATTGCGTTTTTTTTCGTCACAACAATTGAGTAACTTATTATTTTTAATGAATATTTATATAACTTGCAGCGATATAACTCAGTTGCTCAAGTAAAAATAGATTTCTCTACTAAACATAGTAAATAAAATAGGTTCGTTATCTCCAAACCCAATCTAGAAATCTTCGTTATCAATTCTTTGTTCAATTTGTATAAAGAAAATGCTTCGAGTAATGTAACCTTGCACAGATCAATTACAAAAACGTTAGGTCACGCCTCATTAACTTTTACAAGAAGAATGTTGCAATCAAAGGTGACAAAATATTTGAACCCAATCGATTAATTAAACCAAGTAATTATGTTATCTGTCAAGTGTGGAGATTCATTATTCAATACTTTGAATCGTCGTGTATCTCCTGAAAACTACAGATAGTAATGACCGATAAAAATATATCTAATTTCAGACAAACAACGCTAGACCACAGAATGTTACACATTTCTAAAGGTGCACTTGTTTTAATAGAAACAATACAAGAGCTTGTTGTTGAAGCTGAACGAGAAAAAGATAACCCGAGCAACAATTACTTGTAACCTTTTGACGTTTATCGAAATGATTGCCCGAAAATTTAAAAATACAAAACCTTGGCGATCGAAGCGTTAAAATTAAGACAAGAGTGTACGCTTTCCAAACACACATTTGTAAATCACACGTTTCTCCACCAATTAAATGAAATTTCGAATGAGTAGCGGCTATTTTCTTCTGACCACATCCTCGAGTATGTTTGTTTTCATTTGTGCAGATCCGAATCCAAAAACAACAATTCGTATATTCTAAAATTGTGTCAACTGAAACGACAAAAAATAAGATAAAAATATTAACCGATAATCGCGGCGAGTCTTACTTTAAAAATAGCTGTACATTTCTGGGTCTGCAAAGTTATTTATCCAAGTAAATGACGCAGATGTCCATGTGAAAATCACAGGATAGCTCGACCTTTGATAAGGAGCCCGAACTATTTGTTTAATATTATTAAGAAAATGTTTACGTTTGACAACACTTATCTACGGTCAAAGGTACCACAAATATCCTGAACTTATTTTCTGTTTTCGTCTAACTGGACCAAACTCGAAGATGTTAACGCATATGTGCCATAAAAACGTTCAACACCTGTTGATATTGTTGTGAAAGAACCTGAATCCAATTAGTTTAAAAATAAATCTTTGATCTGAATGTCCGTTAGATATTCATCAATGGAGGAAAAGTGGAACGGACTACTTCCACCCAAATTAAGTGCCTGACCTCACGAACGGACTTAATGTTGTCTGGACATAAACGAAAAAATCATACCTCCTTTTGACTTCCTTTTCCTCTACCTCTTAAACCATGAAAACAACTAAACTTATGTAAGAAAATTCTTGAGTAAATGTAAATTTCAACACAAATACATTTTTTATACACGTAGCACTACAAAAATTCATGTGTTTCAAGAAGATTAAAGAAAATAATTCAAATTGAAATTTTGCTCCAATCCAAGCGAGTGCTTTAGCGAAATGTAAATAATGTAAATATGTTCGTGCACCATAAAATTATTTTTATTCTTATAAACACCATAAAAAGCAGATGATAAAATTTTCAAAGAGATATATGAGCCCGGGCGTACAAGGACGCTTTAAATTTTCGCAACGTCTATTGCTTCTCTGATTTATTATTATATAATACTCTGTTTAAAATTTGTAATGTGGCTTACACTTTTACAACAACGCATCCTATTTGAGCGAAATTTTTATGACTCTTAAAATAGCTATAACCTAAAAATGTTATGCAGACCTTTTCGGATCCCATGATTCACCAAAGCTCGTGATAACACGAAAAAATTACCTGATTTCGACGTACTGCCTTTGTCGCTCTTGTTGCTCTTCTTTAATGTATCTGAAACAACACCTAAATTAGCAATGTAGACAAATAATGTTAGATTTCGAGCTATCAAACTCAACATTGAAACGACTTTGTCAATATGCAAATGCAACGTGTCCTACCTGATGATACAATGACCTGTAAACATTTAGGAGCTGTATTTTTAAATCATCAATAAGTTATCAGTTTTATTTGTGTTTTTCCATCTTGTGTTGACTTGAAAGATTATTCTGGTATTACATCTTAGGTCTTTAACCCTTCATCTTTAAATCAGTCGTGGCCCAAGTATCATCAAACTACCTATACTAAAAACACAAAATTTACAAACCTAAACCGGTAATTCAGATTATTTCGAAAAAAGTCGTCAAATGTAGTTTAGTATTCATTACTCCATTTTTAACAACTACAAGTATGCTAAAGAATATTTTAGAAGTCTATGCAAAAGCGGTAGATTAACTGCCATTTAACGATGTATGACAACAAGGTCGACCACCATATTTTAGATAGTTTGGTCGCTAGTGTAATTCATTTTTATACATATCACAAATTCTTAGAATCCTGGACGGATCCACTGCGTATTAAAATTAACTATTAGTTTCAGTAAAGTAAAAAAATGTAACAAATCGATAATAATATGGTAGGAAGTTATTTTGTAGCAGTTCCCAAATACTATTTTTTCGTGGCCCAGCATAACAAGCATAAATCATAACAGTTGACCTGAAATTATTCAAAACTGGTAGAGCTTGTACAAATAAAGATATTATTGAAATATTCTTACTAATCGAACGCTATTTGAACAATGTCCATTACTTTCCAATGACTGATATCTATACATTACTCACTAATTGAAATGATATACTTTGAAAAGAACAGACATGGAATGAAGTATGTGAGGAAAAAACTACTTTTAAAAAATTAATTAGAAACATTTACTACATAACAACAAAAAAACGGATTAAAAGTGTTGGAAAAAACAAACAAAATTAGAGGTTTTTTGAAACTAATCGCCACATTCATTCTCATTAATAAACAGAAATTACCAAAGTGAACCATGATAAAATTAAATTGATTTAAGCACTTCCTGCAGACCACTTGTAAGGATTAAATTCCTGCTAGTCTAATTGTTAATTATGTACAAAAATAAAACAGTTCATTCTTAGTGACTCATTAATTTTAATTAAATATCGTGTTCGATTCGAGTTTAATCAAATTACTTTTTGTTACATGAAAGTAAAAGAACGCTGTCTTTACAACAGATATTAGAAATTAGATTTGTATTAGTTTAACTCAGTGTAAAGGCTTTAAAAGATTTTATAGATGGATTGACTATTATTATCTGGATTAACAATTATAATATCTCTCTAAACATCAAAATGCCGGGGATTTAATGATAACACTTTATTTCTGTTCGAATCTCCTCACTACATATTAATAAGTCTTTAGATTAAAATTATACAGTTCGAACATACCGCTTTGTACCATGGTTCCGTGTCAAGGCAAAAAATTTAAGCAGTAGCATTTTAAATTTACAATATCTAAAAATAGATTCCATAAAATAGCGAAACGCAATAAATTCTCAAATCCTTCTTAAATGATCTAATGTAAAGGTCGACTTTATTTGAACACTAATTATTATTTGTTTTAATAATGATAAGTGCAATTAGATGCCTAATTTCTTTCATGTTACGTTGAGAACTGTAACAACCAAAAAAGCGAATTTAAAAATTTATTTCTAATATTTTTTTAGTACCACTTAAAACAGACGCTAAAATATTTAAAGATTTGATAATGACAAACATGTAAATTTACGTTCAAGGTTACTACAAGCACGTGCACAAAATTGTGAATAAAATTCTAATTTTGTTATTTATCTTCATATTGATATTCAGAATGTTCGGAATGGAGTATATTTATCTTTGAACCAGAGCGGAATTTTAAGAAAGTGTTCACACTGTACGCCCATGTAATAACAATCAGCGATTGAGTGTGTAATTAGTATAATCACAGCGAATTATGACATACTTAAAGTGTGTAAAGCTCGGTTTAGAGTGTACGTAAGTCCTGATATGGTTCCGTAAGTGAAGATTTGTAACTGTTTGCTTCGGGTATTCAGTAAACAGTAAACGGGAAAAAATACTGTTTTGATAAAAAAAAAAGGTCATAAATTAGATGCTGACCAGAAAATAAGTCGACAAAAAAAATTGAATTAAATAATTGAAAATTAAGCAATTAATTGTCTGGCACTATCATTTGAAATAAGTCAGGTAACCAGAAGAAATTTATAGATTTTATAAACGAACTACGTCAAGAAGAACTACATCTTGACTGTGTAAAGAATTTATTTATACATTCGCTACTCGAAACAAATAGTAGTAGTAACATTGAGTTCGTCGTAAAGTTAACTGTAATAAATCACAATTACAATAATTACAAACCTGAATTAAAATGTAGAATAAGTAAAAATGTGCTTGAAACGACTAATTTATTCGAGCAATTTTATTTAAATAAATTACACAAGTAGAATAATTAAATCAACTTGATTTGTAATTAGCTTCGTGAGTAAAATAGCAGCGATAAATCTCCATTTATAAATCTTTATCCCCAAAGAAATTAGCTCTAGATAATTCTCTTCACTCACACAATAGAGGACAAGCACGACTTTAAGTAATCTCGAGGGACGTCTTATTTCCACATTTATTACACCAGTATTTTCTAATTTACTCGAACTCGAAAAACACTCCGGAAAAATATTGTAATTGCATCTAAAATTACCATAAATACCAGTGTACATAAAAGTAAAGTTCATATTTATGCCAAGTAAACATTTGAATAATGAATAACTAACCGCAACAATGGAACTAATGAAAATTTGATTTTGAATTTTCCTGTGATGCTAAAATTCATTTTTTATTATCCGCACCGACACTTTCATTGGAGTGGTCAAACAGAAATAGCAACGAAGGTCGAACCAACTGGATCGTGTCAATCCCACTGAATTAAAAAAAAATTAAACCTATCATTCATTACAATTATCTAACAAAAGCTGTTCGTTAATTTATGAATTCCACGAGTCAGCCAATACACAATCGGGATCGAAGGTCGAGGCGAAGAAATAAGGTCCATGGCAGGACTCCTTTGCCTTTGACACACACATTCTATTACGTCCTTTATGGAAAAAGATATACAAAGAGCTCATAATGTAAGGATTCGAACTTTTTCCAATGAAAAGTTTGTGGTGCAATTTTAGCTTCTACCATGGCAACCTACATGACACTCGATGACGTCAAACGGTCTCCAAACAAACATCAAGTCGATGTACCCTTATAATATCACTGTTAAAAAATACTCTTTCGGCTCCGGTTTTGAATCGATAAAATGATAAATCACGACAGCTCTTTGAAAATATTTTTTGTTAGACCTAAATATTTGAAGTAAGGAACAACACAATTCCACGAATATTTTCGAGGTACCAAGTCCACGATGAACGTGTGGGCGCAAAGTTACTACAAGGTGAAGATGTGTAACAGAATGACTCATAGGCGAAAAAGTAGCATTAACATAATCGTTTAGCACAATTTACTCAACAAAATCGCTATTAGTTTTAATGCTACTATTTTTATACCTACGATCATAATGAGAAGTAATAGTTTTTATTGGCTCAATCACTATATCGGTTTGTTGGCCATTTCTTTCAGAGTAAAGGTTATCGGCCATCCGGTAAAATAGCCACAAGGGGAGAAAGCACTCGGCCACATCAAAACATCTTATCCAAAATACCAACTTCCGCTTAATATGCAACTCTTGAGGTGTGACTAATTGTACCATACATGTTACACACAATTTTTAGAAATTATTGTAGCTTGGAAACTAGATCGGTGCATCAAACCAAAGATAAAAAATGTAGTTTGAACTTGTGTCATGTTGATTTGAAGAAAAATCAATAAAACAAGATAAACAAGTCGAACACAATAAAACCAATGCAAAGTAACATTCAATCAATTACACAAACAAGTTATGGGAGCGATAATGAAGGTTAATGAACTTAATGCAGTTCAAAACCTTCAATCGTTTAATTTTGATACTTCAACTTCCTTGTTTGATTTACCAGAGAATTTAAAATAATTTATAATACACAACTTTCTAAACATTTTTACTAGTGGAGAAAACATTGATGGTTTTAATTAGAGACGAAAAAACTTTCAATTCACTCATACCTCACGGTTTATAACTTACATAATTATTATAATTATTTTTAGTTGGTGTGACCCCGAGAGTTATTTTTAGCACAGTTCTTTAAAAAATAACCTTATAAGAACTATTGAAACAATAGACAGTCATTATTTTTTTTAAATTAACATGTTTAGAAGCTTTTGGTAAACCGATCGATAGCTCCATGATTTAGCTAGTCAATAATTGTTGATCCTTTTTGCAACTATAAATAACTTCAACAATGACCCATATCATAGAAATATAATTATACAACGCAACAACATTGAATTTAAATAACAAATACTTTTAATTTATTTTCTTGTTTTTCATCCTCGTACAGTACGACGTCTTGATTTCCTATAATTAAAAACAACAACTAGAAACATCACTGTATCACCAGAAAAATAAAGTAAAAGTGGGTTTTTAGGCCACATCTTATTTGTATGAAAAATGGCAAATAAAGTAATCAAGAAATAAAAGTATTAACCAGAACGGTGATCTCAAAACCGGTGTTTTTAATGAATACTTAAAAAATACTTGAACTTTATCAGTAATTGTTCTACTTGACATATTTTAAGCTAGACAGTTGTTTATGACTTGTGGAACATCGAATCAATAATAAATTACTCATTTCTACGATGAAAAAAACCGAAGTCCTACGATAAGTGTACAAGATAAATTTAGAATCCACTTTTAAACACTGCCCATTTTTGGCCTTTTCGGGTTAAGAATAGTCTAAAAAAAAATCATAGAGCAACAATTATGTTCAGTTTATGTAACTTTGATAGTTATTAATTATACAAAATAGTTACATCACCAAATGTAAAGAACATAAGAGCATTCAAACATTATGTTAAAGATTAAAAACTAGTATCCAAAAAAAAGATGTGGCTCCATTAGGTAACCAAAAACTAAAAAAAGTTATTATTAGATTTAAATTTATTGTTTATTCTATTTTTGTCCGATCGTTAAGTGAAAGTTCTTTTCCGGGCTAGTTTAATATTAGGAAATTAATTTTCGACACCATCACTGAACTAACATTACAGTTAATCTAAATGAAATCAATTGAAAGCCCCAATTGTGGTTTCTTTTGAGCTAAATTTTGGCACCGGCAATAGGAGAAACTGAGATGAATATTAAATTTCTTTTCTACGATTTTGAGGTTTTAAGAAAAAAAAACTATTATTACTTTGTTATTACTTCAAAACTTTTTCTGTAGCATTTTTGAAAGAATGTTATAAAAATTGAACTACAGAAACATTATGTATGCAATAATTGCTTGAAAAAATACGTTTTGCTCTAGAATTTATGCAAACTTCAACTTTATTTAAAAATTGGTGGTAGATTCAAGAGATAGGAAAAAAACATTAAAAACTAACAGAGCTTAAAATTTCCAGTTTTAAAGAACACCAAATTAATTATACATTATCCATTTTTCCCCTGCAGATTGAACACATCTAATAATATTTTTGAAAAAACTTAATAAGCAGAAACCTTTTCTAGTAAAATAATAAACTAAAATACAGAGTGATCAAAAATAAAACAAAACGAGTGTGCTTTGGAGACCTCTGTTATATCAAAACGTATGTGCTTTCTTGTTATGTCTACATATGTTACATTTCACACAGATGTTTAATTAATATCAATTAATAATCTTGGGCTCTCCATCACCTCTTACAGTCTCCTTTCCACTAGTTTATAACAATAATCATTAATATTAGAAAACAAAAGTAAACTGGTTTGAATAGTCGAATTAGTTTTTAATCTGTTTTTGAGGTTAGCGTTATTTCAGAATTGAATGACAGTGGCGTCGCACTTGGGTATAAAATTAATAATAATCCCTTTCTCGACCATGATGATCAAAATAGTCATAATTTCAACATTCAAAATTCACCCAGTATAATTTCTCACACATTCAATAGTGTTTGAGACCATAACCTGTCGGCGCCTACGAATTTGAAGCTTTTTTCAAGGAAAATTTATTACAACGTGCCCAAAAATTTACGCCTACTTCGATCACTGTGAAAATACAAAAAAAAAAAAATTGCAACAATGGCATGAACATTTTCCATCACTGAACCTGATTTCGCACGGTGCTTTCTGGTACTCAAATTCGACAGATTTTTTTTAGTAAAATTTTATTTTGTGTTGTTATCTATCTTCATATTTAGGAAATTGTAAAAAACAAAAGATAAACTTGTTATTAAAAACATTCTTTTTTCCATGTAGCCTTAATTGTGATTTCTTTTGAGCTATATTTTGTTTGGCACTGGTAGTAGAGGAAACTGAGATGCATACTGATTTCTTTTCTACCATTTTGAGGTTTTACAAAACTTCAAAACTTTTTTTGTAGAATTTTTGGAAGTGTTATAAAAATCTATCAAACTTTCTAAAAATAGAGTTACAAAAAGTTTATGGATGCAACAAGTGCTTGAAAAAGTACGTTTTGTACTAGAATCTCGCATTAAATTTGTGTTTCTTTTTCTATCCTCCATATTTAGTGAATTGTAAAAAAACAAAAAATAAACTTTGTAAAAACGCCCTTCTTTTCCTGTAGCTTAAAAGCATTTAATTTTCAACAAAAATATGAACATTCCTTTAAAAAAACGTCACAAATCTAAATTACACATAAAAGACCCATTGATGTAACAACCGTGCGAAGAAATATTCTTGCCACTCAACCTCTTCCGCTTTTCAATTTCTTCATTTTAGTCTTTCGGGATAAATTAACGGTTAAAACTGTACATGGTTAGACATGATTTGGCGTAGCTTATAAATCTACAATTTCACTGGACTTTTAACCACAAATATCCATCAAAATATTACTTTTCGATGCTGTGCGTGAGTAAACCTTCAACGTGTACTTTGTACTATTCGCTCAACTGGTAAATGATTAGTAATAAAACAGTAACGATTAGAAAAAAATAGCGAGGACATCAAACTTGGTATTTGCCTGAAGCACAAATAAACTGTACTGAAGCGACAATTTTAATATAAACGTTCACTGACTTGTTGCAAAAATACATACTAATCTAATGCTGCCATTCAAAAAACATGGATAATTTAACTGACAATTTAAAATAATATTGTTGTAACAAGTACACGTTCTACAAAGCAGGTAAACATTTCACTGATAAGGCGTGGATTTTAGATTTTGATCAATAAGATTCTGATACCTTTGACTTAACGACTTATCGCTATGGTAAGTGATCAAGGGCTACAACTTGTCATACCTTGACCACGAACCCTGAGATCTTACCAAATAGTACCTCCATCTTAAAATAGAAGCAAGTCCAAGATCACTGAAGCAATAAAATTCATTTTTAATGTGAATATTAAACTATTTCAGTAGCTTTGTAGCTTAATATAACTTATCTGAAGGTCGCGATTTTCATAATTGTTCAAAATTCTGACGTACGAGTGGTATCAAAGCATTATCTCTTTAGCCACGAACAATCAAAATTCTAATTAGCCGACTCAAACAAGGTAAATCTGTATAAACAACGTGACCCTATATATAATAATTATGATCACTCAAGTTAACAAACAATTATATCGTGCGTAACATCCTTGTTATGTAGTACCATCTTTTATTTGCATCACAATTCATTGTCTCTTTTTTTACAATAATTTGCAATTTTTACTTCAGATTGACGTCAATAAGAATCAAGTGGTGTTTAAAGTTCTTATTTTCAAATTAAATCTAACAACGAAAGAATGAAGTTGTTCCGGCCAAGATCATATTAGTTAACACGTTCTTTTTCCTTGAAATTATACTACGTAGAACGGTCTAAATTCGTGGCCACCTATACCTCAAGAAACTAACCTAGATTAACGTTATATAAGTTATCTTGCGAAGTGTGCAAAACTAAGAATGTAGAATGAGACGACACACTCACGAAAGGTCAACTTGAAATGTTTGCATGGATTTGCGACCTTAGATAATGGGATATCCTTTAAGATCATCAACAAACACGAGACGTAAAACTACAACAATCTGCTAGAAAGGCGTGTTCGTATACGTTTATTACTCGGGCAATTTGTGTATGAGTATGTGAAAGTGTAATAACAGTTCCGCTAAAGGCAAGATATTTTTAAAAAGTAGGTGGAGCAGTAGTCTACGTGATCGTTATCAATTTCATGCTACCAAAATAAAACAGTTAACTTCTTCAGATCAACTCATGTTATGCCACCTTCTTAATTTATATTAGTTCCTCATTTCGCAGGTCTATGACCTTTGCCAAAACGATAACATGGTCCAACCAGACGGAATAGAATGTTAGACCTGTTGTTGACAACACTCATCGTTACGAAACAACCATTAAATTCTCGAAATTAATTCCAAACCAGTATGAAATCTACGTATTTGCTTCCTACGTTATTGTACCCAAAAAAAAATTAATTGAATCGTTAAAGAACCTTTGTGTCGGTACACCTTTATGGTACCATGCAACAACTCTTGGCATGCAAATGGAGCCAAGACCAGATCAAAACAAATTAGTGCCAACAATGGACCCACGTCAACGAAAAGTTTTTCATTTTCCAGAGGTACCGCCAAAAAACTAACAATAAGCATTAACCTTGCGAAGAATTTTAGAACTTCCTAATGAACTAATCTGACCCTGATTTTAAACTAAGTGAATGCGGCGGACTACCTCTGGAAATACCAACATAGAATTTCTTTCAGGTCACCTTACGAAGTAAACAAATTTAGTTTTTTCGCGGCTGCTTAAAATAGCAACTATATTAATTATGTCCATTTCCCAGTCGCCTAAAAAAACGATTATATAATCAGCAAAATGTCTATAAAGTTAATTAAATGACTTGTTTACATTCAAGTTTAGTGATTTTTAAGACCATTGGTAAGTCCATCCTAAATCTAAAATTAGGACTTTCTTTCTACTGATCCAAATTTCGAAGTTAGACTAAACTGACATCTGCAATACAAAGACCTTCATCCATGTTTGCTGTAATAACAGCACTAAAATTTATTGTTAAATAATTATCGTTTATAGATACTATAAAAACGCTGATTAATATTTTCGGACGATCAAAAAAATACCAAACTACTTACGAAGCTCTCCCTTTAGTATTACACATGTACGATTATTAAATTAATACCTGTGACTTTTATAAGAATCAAATTAATGTTTTGATAGGTCTCCATTGCAGCGTCAGTTAAGCATGAACAGCATATTGATTGTTGAATTAAAAAATTACATCAGACATAACAAGAGATAATAACTTGAGTATTGTGTTCCAGAGAAGTGGTCGATATTATCCTTCGAAGACAAAATGTCAATCAACCACTTTTTATGCAATTCTGATCCTTATCTCATAATTGCCCATATAAATTTCGCTAATTTATAATCCTGAAAGAATTCCTTACCACTTCACTGCAAAATGTCATTTTTTCTTTAGTAACGGTACTAAAATTTGTTTTTAACCCAAAAACAGTTAACTAGGCAAAAACACGTCAATAGATGACCCAGACATATAACTTTCAATTTATTTTTTGGTTTGTTTATCAAAGAATTCAGATGAACTAAAAAGTAGACACTGGTCTGGACTAAATAGTGTGATGGGTTTCGAAATTTGTCTTCTTTTTAGTAGATCTGCCATTTTTTCTGCAGATACAAAAAACATTGACGCAATGGAATCTGCCAGAAAAATTTAGAAAACTCGTTTGCTCTTATTCACATTCTTCGATTCCATGTCACATCCAGAATTCAGTTTTCTTGTTTACACTTCAGATGCGTTAAAAGTTTGCTTCAAACAAAGAGTCACCTTTTTCCTGCCCAAATTTCTACCTTAAATGATCGTAATTAGTAATAATTACAAGAATTAAACAACGTTCTGCTCTGATATCACCGAAACTTCCAATAAAGATAAAAAAAAAAGTTTTTGCAATTAAGTCATAAAAAGTGATTAGGAAATTGTTCGAAAGTGTCATTTATCACTTCCAGATGCCAGATCTCGAAGTTGTTGAGCTACCGCGCTTATCCTCCCAGATATCCCACATATGTACTTACCTTAATTTGAAAAAGGTCTATAGGTAAGAAAAATCATGCTTAGGCCCAAATAGTATTTATATTAAAAAAACAGTTACAAAGTTTACTCAGTCACTATAGAATTTTTAATATTTAATATTATGAGAAATTACTTGTATTTTATTGGACAAGTCATTTGAATGTCTTATTTATCATTTTTCAATAAAGTGGAAAAAAACCACGACATAAAGTCTACATTTTAACCAGTTTGAATAATTACGGTCAATCCTAATCCTTGGTATAATTTTCCTAGAACACAACATAGATGTTATATAAATATTTTAATTTGAAAATTATAATGTAATTATAACAGATAGTTCGATATAACAAATAATAAATGTATGTTCGAATCATCAACAAAATTTGTAAATGCAACTGATGTTGGACCTAAAAACTTAGGTCTTCTCTTAACCTTGACACGATCTGAAATTTTGAAATCAACAAAGTTGTCTGCATTTTTGTTCCTACGAGAGATTCCCAAATTCAAGAAAAAAATTAATTTTTTAATCTTCTGACTCTTCACTCAGTTTTAAATAAACTAATTTTAGTTGCCAATTTTACAAATAAAATGTATAATTTCATTTTTCTTAAAATATTATTGCTTTTTCTTTGAATTTTTGATCGATAATTTTTGAATTTTTTTGGCTACTTTCAGAAAGCGTACCAAAAAGGCTCTTCTTATTTTTTAAACCCAAAAAACATCTTAAATCTTTGTAACACAAGAAATTTTAGAATAGAAAAAATGTAACAAACACTACACTTTTGCATGAAGAAAATGGGAGTTTTTAGCGTTTTTTACTGCTGTTCCAGAAAATACTGTTTTCGAATCCTGTTTTTTCTGGTTTTATATGTTAGCCACGTAATTAAAAAACCTGCCGATTACATATACAAATATTTTGACTAAAATATAATAATTAATAAATAAAGTTGTTCATCAGCTGATATGTGATAATGGTAAGTGTTTATTTTGACGGTTTTTTTTTTTGATCAAAATACTGTCACATGTTAGCCATCATGTTGATCATCATACCTCAAGGAACCAAGTCCAATCTTTTGTTCACAGCATTTTAAATAGTTACAACATCGGTTTAAGGTCAAAAAGCACGAAAAACACGTCAAGGAATGTTGTTCGTATGTTCAAGGAATAAATAAAAAATCCTAAAAGAAAACAACTTAGATTTAATAAAGAATAAGAGTAAATAACATCAAACTTGACGTTGTCCTATTTTATTATTTTGCTTATTTTATTTTATTCTTCTATGAGCATTTTTGTTCGCTGTATTAAATAACAAATTTTTATTATCTATTCTACAATGCCACTTTCGTATCTAAACCTTCAATAAATTTTAAATGGGCATACAATATCTTATACAAGGTGCATTTAAACCTTATCAGAAGTTTTTACACCTAACGACACTCTAGCTTTCATATCATTGAATAATAAAGTTGTATTTATAGAAGTCATAATTAACTAGAAAATTTTCTTTTTTAACTTTCTGTCATTAACAAAAAATTTAACATAACATTTTAAACCATGTTACTAAAAAATTAAAAAAACTCATTTTTTCATGCATTAGTCCAGGACATAACCTCTTTTTTTTGCACTCCACCGTGACTCAGAATGAGCCAATCAGGACGCTGATCTACCCATAACATCCCTATCAAGCAATCGCCTTGAGCACCATTGGTTCGACTTTTGTGAGTTGCTCCACCTCGCGATCTAATCCCTGTCATAACCTCAACGCCTCCACAAAACATTTCGATTATTTTAATTACGTAATAAATTAGATATCACTGTAACGATGATATTACAATACAGATAAAATGGTCGTAAATATGTGGTAATTATAGGTAATGCTTGGTCAAATAAACAAGACTATTTAGAAATTTGATAGCGAAGTGCAGCGGTCGTAACACAACAATGAAGCATTTATTAGTGCGACAAAATCCCAATTTGGATAAAATAATGACTCGTGATGGGGCAAAGAAGGCAAACAACACAAAACAGAATGAAGGTCACAACATTAAAAGATAAGAGCGACAAGCATATTGATATAAATAATTAGTCTCACCGGTGCTCTTTTTCGCATCTTTCGTAGCCTTGGATGCTTTCTTGTCGGTTTGTGGTTGCTTCTGTGGACGTTTCGGGGCCATTTTAATGATTTTTTTCACTTAAATATTAACATTTGGGGGTAAAAAATACATAATACACTATTTATCACAACACTAGGCCGCCATGAATGTTTTCAACGCAGCTGATTATGGCAACATGTGATTGGACAATGAGGATGACGTAAGAAGCACGTGGTCAACGACCTATCGCGAGCGAAGATTCAAATGTTGTGATCATTTTTGGCGCTAAACATAAATTGAGGATCGATTCACCATTTATTTTACAATAAGATGCAGACCATTGATTTATTTTACAGAATAAACTTATCCTAGTTCTAAAATAAATACTTAAATAGAGCTGTCATGAAAGTCGAGTATTCATATAATGTTGGTCATTTTATTGTGATCACCCGGTATACCAGAAATCCCAGGATTGTTAATACTGTTATGATTTGCTGGCGGTATCGAAAATATAATCGAGCGCACAAGTCCATCTCGCACTGAGTCTCCGCTTTGTCCTTGGCTAAAAGTAAAAACGACTCCATTACAAGTGGACTGACTTGGATATGTGCCAATCGGATAACGCCCAATTTTATTCAAAACAACTCCGACTTTATACACCTGAAAAAACACGTGAACATTATGCAACTAGTCTTTTGAAACTACCTTATTGCGCTGGATATAAATTGGTCGATTAAAGGATATTTCAATAAGAGACCTGTAGACTACTCTGCTTGTGAAATGCGTATATGTTAGACGACTTCCATCTGCATCCAACAAGTGCGCATAAAGCAGTTCTGGGTACGAAAAAGACGGTGGTCTTTCATCTTCGCCGGGAATTTGTGTAGGAACCTTCAAAATTCAAGTTGAATTAATTAAACACAAAAAAAAATTGGGCTACCTGAATTCCGTAAACACAGACATTTCGATCACACGTGAAGTTTAGAGCGCAATCCAACACGCTGGTATTCATGCATTCAGTTATCCGCAATAACTGACGACAACAATAGAGTTTTTTTGGGGCTTCACTGCCGCATTCGTTGGCTGATAAGCTAAATTTTATCATTGAAGTTCGAGATGTGTCCATCGTAGATGGTCCCTAGAAAAAGATAACCACATTTATATAAATATTCCTAAAGAAGACAACAAAATGCGAAACTGTCCAAAGTCGAAACGTTGTAAGATGCAATTTAATGAATAAGTTGTTTATGCAACAAATGCGTAATTCAATTGTTTTTGTGTACAACGAATAAAAACTTTGTTGTAAATATTTTCATAAAAACCAAGGTAATCAACAGTTCAGTTCTAATTAGTGGGACTATGCATTTCTTTCCCATTTGAAAGTGTGTGGTAAAATTTACCCACTATTGCGGTCAAATCTCACATATCACCGTCATATAAGAAAAGCCAAGAAGGTGTTTGCCTTTCGCTTCAAAAAATTTCCTAAAATTTCCTACGCATCTAAAATAGTGTTAAAAACAAACAATTTTAGATGCGTATTTTGCATTTTTTAAAAACCGCAGATACGTGTGCTTCATGTCATGTATAAGCAGCTGAAATATTGTTTTTCGTAGAACAGACCTCAAAACCTGACATTTATGCTGTTGTGATAAGCAGCGTGGAACCCAAATCCAATAATTTATGTCGAAAGTAAGGACACTTTTTGAAGTAAATTAAACTCGGATGAATTACTAAATCAATACAGAATACACAAACAGAAAATTTGGTTTTGAAAGGCAAATAAACTGTAGCATAAAACATAAAATCGAAAGTAAATGCAATAATTTACGTGCTACGAAAATATTTAAACGTATTTCTACTCTAGAATTGAATAACAACTGTTAAAAAATTGTCTAGCTTCTAGTTTGAATACTTTACCCGGCCTTGACTTTTTTCTGTGACAATGATTAACTTTCAAGTAATGTCAAACAACTGCCACAGCGGTTTTTTCCGGTATGTGGTGGATACCAACCCAGATACCACCAATTTTTATGCTTTTCTATAAGTTACGCATTATGAATTTGTGACAAATTACATCGTCCATGGTTTCTGAACAAATTAGAATGTTTTTAACAAAAAAGTATACATAAATAATGAACATTTTACGCTTTTAAATTATTATTTTGATAAATAATTATCGCATGGTAGGCTCGCAAAAAATTGTTTTCCTTATGATCGACATGCATTGCGAGCAACTTCACGTTAGCCTAGTAATCAATTTTTCAACATGATAACTTTATTTTCTTTTACTGAAGACAACATAGTTTTAACGCACAATACTTGAAATGCGAAACCACATAAAAATGGGTGCAATTTTGAAGAAAATTACATAAAATACCTCGGGGCTTTCCTATTAACTGAAATTCAACAAATATTGTTAGAATTTAAGACCCAAAAGATAGCAAAGAAAAATAACAAAATAATTTTAATTAAAATATCTTTTATCTTCATCACTGCCTTCAACAGCTTTTCCAAATTAAATTTTTGTCATTTATTGCACCATACTTCCTTGAGAAAACAAAAAATAACCCGTTTTCTTTTTATAGAATAAAAAAATATCAAAGAGATTAAGATAAACGGAAGAATTTCTAGATTCTTCTGGACTTTGGATATTAAAATTGTAAAACAAAATTTTTGTAATGGTAAAATTGCGTAGATTTATAGTAATTATTTTTCAACATAATTTCCGTTAACTTTAATACACTTGTCCCAAACGGTGCTCCAGTATTTGCATAGTTTCCTGGTAAAATGATTGTGCATTATCTTGGTAAAACAGTATTCTACGCCTCAATTTGCCTCGCCGTTTTTCCTTAATAGCATCGCGCAATTTTCTTATCAATAAATTCCTGTTATCGTGGCTCCTTTTAGTAAATAATCAATTAAAATCCCTCCTTTGGCATTCCAAAAAACAGACATAAAATCTTTTTCAGGTGATGGAACCACCTTAAATTTTCGTAGTGGTAGAAAACTTGATTGTTTCCATTCCTTACTCTGATTTTTGGTTTCGGGATGAAAGTGGTGAAACTACTTGTCTGTTGGACCCTCACCGCTCTTGGAGGACTAAGTCGTGTTTTTCTCGGGGGGTCACTGTGATAAGTGAACTTCCAGCATGATTATTTTTACAAGATGTTCTTCTGTATTTAAATTCACATTTTATACTTTATTACTGCTCTTTGCTCGATCGAGTCCATTTTTCCTTTGCAGTGCAACTTGGTCCTGAAGAATAAGCAGTCGAATCGTAACACGAAAAGTTACAAAGTTGACACTTTGCACACATAATATATAACATCTATTGTTTTAATTAAAAATAAGGCAATCCTGGTAAAGGTAGCCTAGGGACTGTTTTTCGACACTGGTAGTGTTGGTAGTGGTCCCAACAGGACATCGAAGACAGAGAATTACGGAATTTAGAATAAAACAAATATAACAAATTTAAAAAATAGAAATTATCCGTATTCTTACGTCTTATCTTAACACTTTTAAAATTCTAAAACTATAAAAATGGAAGCAACTTCAAAAAATCTGTTAATTTTTTTTTTTTTTTTTGATGAGTTGTAGGAATTTTTCATCCAAAATCCAAAACAAAATCTACGAATATTCCCATTTAAAAAATTGATGAGTTTTCGCGGATTCCATAAATCATACACAAAATTGATAGCAAAACGTTGATAAATTGATTACCAAAGCCTAAATTCCAGTGTTATCAAATGTCATCTAAATATTTTCTTTTCCTCAGCAAAACAAACAAAATCAAAAATAAATTAGGCAGTAAAAATAGATGCTTCGTTTTGTGTCTTGTAACAAATATTACCATGAAAATTGATTCATTCCTGCTATGTTTCCTTCTTCTTGGTATTCTAGAAGTAGAGAATCCTGTAGGCATGGGCGTAGCTGAAGTAGACGAACATATATTCATCAAAATCGCAAATTTTTCTGACTCTGTCAAAAGATTACAATTTGCTGGAACTTCAGCAAACTGCTGTGGTGTTAAAGTAAGAAACCTAATCTTCATAATAGCATCTCTGACAGTAGGATGATTATTACTGCTTGCTTCAGTAGAAGGATTTCCTATAAATGATAAAAAATAACCCATTATGTTAAAATAAAACCCAAAACCATAGCAAGGTTCATTAAAAAGCAATCATGCAAACACCAAGTAAAACAGTGTGAGCAAAAGAAGGCAAATCATAAGTCTAGTTAATAAATTAAGCACAATTACCTATACCATCTAGTCTAGGTACTTTCGCACCTGAACTTTGGTTGTGTCTGGCAGCATATCTAGATATGGCAGAAAATAGTTCCAATTCAGAACTAATATTCAGTTCATCTTGTTCAAAAACTGTTAAGATGGTGCTGAGTTCAACATCATCAAAACTGCTTTCTGATAACACTTCTTGTGTTTGGTTACAAATTATCTAAAACAATAGTTACAATGTTGTGTCTTTGTTGCTTATAAACTCACTAGCATGCATTTTTCCATCAAAATTGGCTCTTCAAACAACTTTGCAAATTCATATGCTCTACAAGCATTTTTAGGATACAGATCTGACCACAAGTATTTAGTACACTCCTCCACTAAATGTGGTAACATGTACTTTTTTGCTCCATAACACAACTCACAAGCTTGATCAAATGAAGTGAGATTGATTTTATCAGTGTAAATATACCTAAAATAATAATTTAATGGCTGTTAAACATGTCTCAAAACTTACTCTAATAATGCTTTAAATGCATCAGGTTGAACATCAAGAATTGCAATAGGATCTTTCTCTGCCATTCCTCCAAAAAACATAGCCTCAAATACGGGACTAGACATAGCCAAAAAAAGCTTGTGTCCTTCTAAAACTTGCTGGTTTGGTTCTGTTCCCACAATAAACCTACAGTCACTCCACATTCCTGTTTCAAGGAGATATTGGCCCCTTTCTTTTACTTGTTTTCTTGTGATTTGCCAGTCACACGGAGGAGGAGGTGCACTCATTTTTATTTTAATACAAACAGATGTGTTTCTACAAGATAAGAAAGTTGTAAAACGAAAATGAAAAAAGAAATTTGACACGCACTATGCGTAATTGATTACGCAATTTTAGTTGGCTACTTACTCTTTTTCTAGAATTAGATGCCCCTTCACTTCACGTGTTAACAATTAAGGTAGTTTTTAGAAACACAGGTGATTATTGTTAGTTTTGTTGTTCTTTTGACCTTTCATATTGCAATGATGGACGACGGACGAGTTGGTAAAGCAGAGCGCTAAAGGGAAGAAGAGAAAGTTGAGGCGTGGTGGTTTGTATTCCAACTATTTTTAGCGGGAGGTTTAAAATATGATCATACTTAATTTTTACGGAAATTCAAAGAAATCACCACTGATTTAATTTTTGTTACATTCGCATATCAGACTGTAACTGCGAATATTCGCACTTCTCTTAAAAAGTTTTTTTTTTCTATAAAACGTTGATTTTTTCTTTAATACCCGCGGTAAAAACTTCCTAGAAATAGTTTGGCACCTCAAAAGTAAGCACGACTAATATATTTGGATTGGAAATAAAACTCAAACGTCTATAATATAATAGTATAATGTATTTAATATGTTTCAAAAATACATTAATACTTGGACATCTATTTTAAATAGTCATAATTTATGCTATAATCGTTATAGTAATATAGTAAAATGCACCAAGTAGTATGTGTTCCACTGCTATTACAATGTCTCAGTTTTTGGCATCGACTCAAAAAAACTCAGGACGTTTAATATTTCGTTTCTAACTCCATAGGCTTTATAAAAAAATATGAGCGTACAAAATTTTCACATAATCATTTAAACATAGCCGGAACCGACAATATCAGCTACAAAAAGTCTTCATTCTCAATATACTTTTCAGAGAGAACTTTGCAAATAGTTTCCAATATTTAACACAGATATAAAATAGACACTTTAACAATATAAGTTTAACAAATACGTGCAGTAATTGATTACACGTAAAGTACAGAGCATAGAAGCTTGAAATACAACATCAGACGAGAATGTTAAGAGAATGAACATTGAAGATAAGTAATAAAGCTTTTTTCGTTGAGTTTAAGCCATTTGCTCGTATTTAGCTTTGTTAATGACTCTCGCCAAACAGCAGGATAAAACCACGCCGACTAGAGGGAAAAACGCTATTCCCACTGCTGCTCCTGCCACTATCCCGATGTTTGCATTAAGGAAGTCAATGACTTTGTTGTAGCATCCCTAAAAAGTGGTATTAGTTTTTGTTAGTCTATCCTGTGGGTTTACCTCGGTGTAAATCTTGTCTTCTTCTTCGGGGTTGCAGTTTTCTTGAATGCAGCAAGACAAAGGTATTGGAAGAGGAGGAGACAAATTCAACCAGTCAGCGTAACCGTGGTTACCGCAGCAGTGTAACTGAATTAAATATAAAAATGATAAGACACTGCTTGCACGTTATTATTGAAAAAAATCTTTATTTATTCTCTGAGTCCCATTGTTAACATAATTATGATTTATTCATAAGAGAGTTGAACGACCTTAAGGGCAATGAATGTTGTGGATCTGATTCACTCACCGTTTTCTGCATGAGATCAAAATCATCGGCGAGATGTGAGCTATCGTTCCGGTACTCGACCATGACTTGTGTAAGGCCTTTATCAAAACCTTCAGTGAGTTTTGTGCGATATGCGTAAATTGATATTCCAGCCCCAAGTTCCAAGACGAACACAATCGCCAAAAAGGCACCATACTAGAAAGTAGATAGAAAGTTACACTAAATGCACCCAATTTATTAAACGAGTTCAACTCGTCTCTCACGGACAATATGAAATTAAGTGGTCAGTAGGTTGTTCAACCAAAGCGAAAACCATCTTGTTAAAATACTATTACAATCTTGAACAATTTACCCAAAAGAATACAAGTGAAAAGTAAGCGGAAGCGGACAATTTGTAGGTAAAATGAAGCAAACAAGAGAGTTGCCAAGCTAATTGTTATTTTTATTATAACCCACTCGGGAAGAAATTGCACGGATGAAGTGTCAAAAGACGGCTGAATTATGTAAATATTTCTCTTCCGTTATGATTTTAGCTTGAGTAGTTTTTGCCAGTGAGTGCGCAGCAACTATTTTTAAGTTTGTAAACTTACAACATATAGGAGAACAGGTTGGCCCTTCACGGTGCAACAGCAAGCCAAAGAACCAATCAGAATTATCAATGATCCGGTACCAATCAAAACGTATGGAGCGGTACCAGAAAATTCGGTACTCATTTCCATATACTTGTAAAGCTCCACCTCCATCCATATTCCGATGGCTAAAATTGCGATCCCAGAGATCTGAAACATACGGTAAAATATAGGCGCCTCCACCAATTACCATGTTTTCCGTATTACTTGACCTCGACATATGGTATCTTAAGAAAACGGTTAAAACATCTCCGATCAATGACGTGGCATTTAATTACTAACGTCCAACAGATGATACTCACCCAAAAGACGAAATTAAAAATCATGAGAAGGCTTTTCATACAGGCCATTGCAGCAACAGTTTGTAAATGTTTACTCATTTTGTAAAATGTATCACGAGAATACTTAAACTCTAGTAATAGACCACAGATATGCTATAATTACAACCGATCAGTTCTTATCAGCATGTGAAGTTGACTCTAACACAACCACTTTGTGCCACCAACAGCTAATGTGATACGTTTACAAGGTGAATGTTAAACGCTCCACTAAAAAAAGAAATTCTTCACTTTGAAGCAAACATTATCATACTAACAATAGAAAAATGAAAATAGTACATTAATCTTCACCGGAAACTTTCGCTGGATTATCAGAAGTATTTATAATTTAGCACAACTTTATCACTATGGTGCTTGACCGTTTCAGTTGCTACATGTATTCTTGCTAAAGTAGGAACGGATCGATGCCGACGCAAGGCGTCTACGCTACAGGTTGCCACATGCGTCATCAAGATATATAATTTCATTTTTACGCTATTTACCGAATGTGGGAATTAGAAATCACAGATATTTCCTGCAAGTACAATTATTGGACAATTTTTATCTCACGTTTGAAAAAAAAAAGTCTGTTTTACTGAGTAAACAGATGTTTTTATGAAGTCTCGTCACGAGACGTAGATCTAAGACGTTAAGTGAAACTGTAATTTGTTTTTTAAGTCATCTATAAATAATTTTAATTTATTTTTAATAAGGTTCTAATGATGTGATCAACAACAGAACTGGAAAAAAGCGGATGTTGACTGCATGCTATCAAATGCGCAATGATCTGTAATGGAAATTGCTTTATAATAAGATTAAGCTATTTTGAACGATTGGTGCACAAGTAAAATGATCAAGTTTAAGTGGCTCAAAAGTTTTCTCTAACATCTTTAGCTATTAATTCAACCAAAACTTAATATGCGATAAAAATTCATGTAATGATGCTTTAAATACACAATTCTATAGAGAAGTTAAAAATTGATAGTTTATTTTGGTTAGTTGATAAATAATTAATAATATAACATTTAATTAATAACGCTTAATTTTTAATTGAAATTTAATATTTTTTCTTTTTAAGATTGAAGGTCAACTCTAATATCTATGAGCTACAATGAGAAAATTTAGCAATATTGTTACTTTGAACATGTTTATAAAGTGTGACAAAAACAATTTTATAAATCGAAAATTATAGATTTTGTAATGCTTTTTCAATTTTTGATTGAAGCATTTTCCATTATGTAAGTACGACGAATATAACAATATAGTTATAATTACAAAACTGGCTGTTGAACTATAAAATTTAGCGGAATTACTAACTTTACTATGCTGATTAAGAATACAAATATTTAATTGTATAAATATAAATTATATATAGATTTTTCAAGATTTAATTTTCAGTACTAATTAAAAATCTTCACTTTATTAGATTAAAAATCATAACTCTCAGATCTATAGAGTTACAACGACAAAATTTGTCAAAGCTGTTACTTTATTGTTACAGGCTTATTAACTGTGCCTAAAGTCAATTTCACAGATTATCTATTGTAGATGTTGCATTCTTTTATATAAAGTAAAAGCGGAAATTTTTAACAAGGATAGTATAACGACCATAAATTTAGTATATAATAATAAATTTTGGTCAAATTACCAACTTCCGCTAACATTGAATATGATAAATATGAAATTATAGAATTTGTGCAATTTGACTTAAAAAAAAACAAATTTTTACCATAACCTGTATTAGATTGAAAGTCATAACTCTAGTATCCATATTTTTACAATTATCAAATTTGGTAAACTTACTAACATTACCATGATTATTAAAAGTATCACAAATCAATTTTATAAATCAAAAGTTTACCAATTTTCACAAGTTTATTAAGAATGCAAAAATTCAAATTCGTCACTACAGATAGTTTAATTTTTAATAGAAACTAAAAATCTTAACTTTATGTGAGTAGGAGCTAGCTAGAACTCTAGTTTTTGTTTTATAGCGCTACAAGGATAAAATTTGGCAACGTTCTTACTTTAATCGTGCCTATTAGGTGTGCCAAAAATCTATTCAATGGATCAAAAATTAAAAATTTTGCAAAGCTTTATCTTTAGTCGTTATTAACGAAGAATCTTTCCTTTTTTATTATAATAAACTTCCAGTATAAAATCTACCAATTACACGTGCTTCTAGATGCTTATAAGGTGTACTTAAAGTGAATTTTTTAAATTTAAAAAATTGCATACTTTGATTTTTAATAACAAACCATCTTTACTCACTTAGATGAAATGCCATAAATCTAGTATCTATAGATCTATTAAATTCTATCTATTAAATTTCTATCTATTAGATCTATTAGATCTATTAAAAGTCCAGTAACTTCCATTTTAAATGACTCCAAAGTCTAGCAATTTAAAAAAATTCACAAAAGCTGCAAAATTTTCAATCGTTTTTATCTACATTTTAGTCGTAAATTAGCAAATAATTTCATTTACTATTACAACTTTCGTCAAAACCGAAAAAGCAAAATATCTGCTTATAAAAATATTCTTTCTGGTGCCACTAAAATAAATTGTAAAAATTCTGAATAAACTTAAATTCCAAGAGCTATAAAATTAATTAGAATAATATTAAAATAATAATTAAGAATAATTTAGAAAAAACGATTAAGAATTTACATTTTTAATTAGTAAAAAACTCTCATATGTGGTAGTAAGTAAGTAATTTGTAAAAGCTGTTCAACAGAAATTGAATGAAAGATGTGGATAATAACTCACAAACCCATTCACTGAGTTCTTTATGGCCACATAAATCGTGAAATACATAAATAATTACAGTAAGCTTATCTACAATATGACGATCACCAAGAAAAACACGTGTCTTCTGTGTAAAGAAATTAAAGAGTAAAGTCGCGAAACCATAAAAGTGTAGTGGCTTTCATATCAAATATTCTTAAAATGGTTGTGCACTGCTTGATGTAACTCAATTATTAGTAAGAGTAGTGTACCCTTTAAAACAGGAAATAAAATATTCATTGCATATAAACCTGTTCTATAAAAAGTTGTCTTTTATAACTCCGAGTCGACATTTCTCGCAGTAAAAACTGATGTCCGCACAATAGCTTACGAGCTGTAAAATTTATATCAACATTCTGTTAAGCAAGAAAGTGTCATACGCGTTATTTATTACATTAAGAGTCCCATCAATGTAACGTACCGAGAAATTGTCTTCTCGATTTCTATTTCAAACTCAAAAACATTAGAGCAACAACCGAAGAGTTCAATAAAATGCAGGAAATAGTTTGATTCCACGTATAGTTTTTATAAACAAATTAGCAGCGACATGTGTTGTATGGGTTGCACAAAGCTCTCTATAACCTCTTCTTTCAAAATGAAGACATAGTTTGTCATGGAAGAGTGGAAATAATCTTCTACATAACTGAAATAACGGTGTTTTCATCGAACATGCGGTAGAGGTAATACAAAACGATAAAACTAATAAATTTCCTGGTTGTGACAGAAACTACTTTTTCTAGTTTATTAATTAAACGCAGCCGTGCTAATGAATCCTTTCAAGATATCAGAAAACACTTAGCTTCGTCAACAACTTCACAAACATTTCATTGTGCAAAAGAAAATTGTGTTGACTAAGGTTTTCAATTCATCTACTGTGAAGCAGTGAAATGTAAAATCATCACAATGCATCATCCTATATTGCCAAACAATCGAAGCAACAGTGCGTATTTCCGTTCTTTAAAAGCTCGGAAACAAAGTTTAGTTGTTTCCGAAAGTTATTTACAAACAAAACCAACAGCGAAAAAATCTAAAACTGACTTCTAAATCCCATATTGGCATATGCAAGGGCAGATTTTATTTACATTACCATCATTCTCTTTACAATACCGCGACGGCTGCTAGTGTTAATTAGTGAATTGCTTCCAGTGTGTTGCAGGCAATTATGAAGGAATCACGGAAGATGACTTCCGTAAGTTATTAAAAGCTTAACCAACCTTAAAAAGTTGCCTGCAATTAACTATAATAAAGTCTCTTTGCATGTATAGGCATAATTAATGATAAAAACACACCACCATTTTCTTCTTGCACTTAAAAAAAAAGAATCAAAGACCGTGGTGTAGGGGGATTTTATTTAATTAGTTCTGATGGTACCGTTATCTGTTATGAGGCTCAAAAATTGGAAAAAGATGATTGCTGGTACTGCTACGACTGATTATAGTGTTCTAAATTTTGTAATAGATGAAACTGGAATTAAAAGTTAATTACTACAAAAAAAGATTGCTGTGCCATTTGAGTGAACCAAATTACGGTACTTACTCACAGAAAAACGTTAACTAATTGTAAGAATAATGCAGTAGTGGCAACCATTAATCAATCACACGTTCAAAAGCCAAGGTCTTGTTTATTTTGCTTTGGCAGAATTATGGCGAAATAATTAATAATTATCACACACCACCTGCCATAAATCATAATAAATTCCCTTTTCTCACTGTCACTAATTTTAATTCTGAGATTGGAAGTAAAATTTATCTATTTTTTCTTGTGTCTGTACAAATATTCCAAGTGCCCACGGTTGCGTAACTAATTCGGCGGATAAAAAAAGGCAGCTACAGATGAGAAATGGTCACGGCAATTATTTCATCTGAGACGAATTATCGATTGTGGAAGAAAATTTGATCGTTATTATTAACAAAATGTAAACTATTAGACCGTTTTGTAAAAGTCGTGTCTGTAGCGGAAGAATAGGAGGGGGTCACTCACTTCAAAGATCTTCAAGAAACTTGCGATTTGCCGGTTGTTGTCCGCATTCTATGTCAAGACGTGAAGTAAAATTATAACCGCAGCAAATAATATCGAAATTTAGCTAGAAAAGATCATGCAAAAAGTTATTGTGTAGTGTTTGAGTGAAGAGTGACGTGCAAAAATTTGTCAAAATGCAGATTATTGAGCTGCAGCAAAGCGACTATGTAGGTTTATCTTGTGGGTGGTGTGGGATGATATTATTAGCTGTTAGTAAGAAAATAAATAAGGATTGTTCGAAAAATAAAACCGAATTAACCACATCTCGATTATTCTACAAAATATTTTTAAATTGTTTGTAAAGAAAATTTTCATTAATTGTAATAGTAACATCTTATTTAGCACTTTGGTGATAATGGTGATCTCAGTTTGGAATACAAATTAGACGTCTTTAAAGGCACAATTTCTTGAGATTCTCACTTTGTTTATTTTAAAGTACAGTTGCTTTTAAGCAAAAGTAGTTACAACATTTTTAAACTACTTAAGTAATATTTAAGAACTTTTTCTGATTACCACTTAATTGTCATCTCATTTTTTAAATGGTTTGCCATTCAATTAAAAGAATAATATCAATATCTCCTAAAACTATTTTAACTTTATTTGAAAAAGGTTAAAACATAAGATGTCTAAAATTTAAAAATAACGAAAAGCGCCATTCCTTAAAAAATGCCACTGAGCTGCTAATAACTAAATTGAAAAACGATTTTTGTTCTAACAAAAAACAGAAACTTAAATTTTTGTTTATTTTATTGTAAATCTAAAATACTTAAGTTTTTTTTAAGCCCATTAAAAGAACTTAAAATCTGTTGATTTATTTTTGACTTAAACTAGACTTTATTTTTGACTTAAACAAGCTTTACCTTCCTATTATTAATAAAAAAATTTGAAATTTGGCAAAGTTAATAAGCAACAACAGTAACAAGTTTCATTATTAAAGCGTTAAGACTAATAGAGTTACAAATATTAATAAAATATGATAATTCTTCCCAAAAATAAAAATTTTTAAAATTTATCTCGTTTGCTCTATAATTTAATTTATGAAAGTTAGTAAGCAACTTAGAAATAGTAACCTCCCTGAATTTAACCGCTGTAGCTTTACAACTACCAGAAATGGGAAATTACCATTACAAATTACAATTACCAAAATATGGGAAATTTTTTATTCCCCTAAAAGTTAAAATTTCTTAAATTTGAATTTTTTGTTTTATAGTTGTGTAATTTGGCACAGTAAATAAGGAAGTCAAAAATTGTGACTTTCTCAAATTTTTATATTATTGCGTCAAAATTTCTAAAGTTCCAGGTTTTAATTAAGAATATAAGAAGTTTGGTTTGTTTTAAAAATAAAAATTTTCAAAATTTGTGTTTTTTCAAGCTTGGCACAGTAAATAAGCACGTCAAAGATAATGACCTTTTCAAATTTCATTGTCATAACACCACAACTATATGTGTTTCTGGAAATTTTTTATTCACCCTAAAAATTGATGTTCCTAAAATTTGTATTTTCTGCTCAATATTTTTGTAATTTAGTACATTTAATTGAAAAATCAAATGGCATTATAGGAACATTAAAACTACCAGGCAATAATAGGTTTTATTAAAGTAGTGTCAATTTTTAATTTGTCACTGCATGATTTTTTTCTGTTTTATTATTTTGTAATTTGACACAATTAATAAGCAATCCAAAAATATTAATCTCCTTAAAAATTATTGGAGTATTATACTTGGCTTTGAAATTCTAGTTAGTTTAGCTACGCCTATAGCTAATTTCTGAAATTAAATTTTCTTTTCATTGTGGGCATGTTTTCTGTACTTTTCTTGTTTATTCATTCTTTTTAATGTAAATCCATCCCACTTCTGGTTCTGTTAATTGTACAGTTTCGAGGCAATATTCTGTATTCATGTCTCTAACATTCACAATTAGCATTTGCTTCTTTTCCCAACACGAAATGACTGCTACTAATATCCTCTATAATTTCCAGGATGACACGTATACCAATGGGATCATTACCAACCCGATCGACACAGCATTCCGCAAAATCAACAAATCATCTATTGCCTTCCTAATATGGCGTATAGAAGCATGTCAAAGATTCTTTTATTTTCCTCCAACTAACTTGTGGTTTTCAGAACATGAATATTATAGCAGTTCCAAAAGAACAATACGGCACATTCTACGACACCGATTCTTACATAATCTACGCTTCCTCGATCTCCGGTCAACCAGTCGGTGTAGACTCAGTGGTAAGACCAATTAGTTGTTTTTTTCTTTTAATTCTTTTAGTCTCGAGAGGTGAAAGGCGTCGCTCTTGAATATCACGTACATTTCTGGCTCGGTGCCTCTACCACCCCGGACAAATCCGGTGTCGCCGCTTACAAAACGGTAGAATTAGACAATTTCCTTAATGGAACAACAACTCAACACCGCGAAACCCAAGGAAATGAAAGTCCAAGGTTTAAGAGTTACTTCAAAAACGGATTAAAGTAATTTTTTAAATTACATCCTGCGTGAGTTTGACATGATTTTGCAGAATATTAACCGCGGAATTCTCATTGTTGACATTACCCAAGCTTTACAAAATAAAAGGAAAGTGCAGTCCTATTGTTATTCAGATGGATGATGTCTCTTGGGACAAGTTCAACAGCGCGAATATTTTTCTTTTACACACTCCAAATATTTTGTTTGTTTGGGTCGGCAGAGCTGCTGACGCTGCAGAAAAACTTAATGCATCCAAAGTGAGTTCAAGTTCCCATCACGATAGAGAATGAATTCAATGATCGGCTACCGTGAAACTGCATAATACTATAATGGTTTTTATGATTTTTAGCTCGCTTTGGAAACGAAAGAATTGTATAAAGTTCCCAATATCTGTTTCGTTGACGATGGTTATGAGAAGACCTTGCAAGACGATGAGAAAAAAGAGTGGAACAAATTCTTACCTTTAGATAAACGTCACGTTTTACCGGAAAACGAGTCGGACTCACAAACCTATAGCCAAAGATCTAACAACATCCGCTTGTATAAATGTTCAGAAAATAATGGGAAATACAGAGTGGCGGAAGTGAAAAGTGGTCCTCTAAGTCAAAGCGACCTAGAGCCTGACGTAAGAATCACATTCCCACGTCATGACATCTCAAAGATGATTTTAGGAAGTTTTCATTGTCGACCAAGAGCTGAATGGAATTTGGGTGTGGGTTGGAAAAAGAGCTAACGAGAAAGAACGTGGAGAAGCTCTGCGTAATGCTCGCGGCTTCGTTAAGAAAAAGAAGTACCCCAACAACACTAAAGTCACTAGAGTAGTCGATGGATGCGAACCCATAGAATTCAAGATGTTATTTTCCTTCTGGAAAGACGACGTCAAAGCCTCTGGACGAGGTATGGTAACTTCACTCAAACCAGCAACTCCACGTTTCGTTTCAGTCAAACCAGCAGTCCTGGTTTCCAAATACGACCCTATAACTATGGAAGAACGTCCCAGTTTAGCTGCGGAAATCCAACTCGTTGATGACGGTTCTGGGACTGTAACTCTCTGGAGAATAAAACAACACAACATTGTGGAAGTCCCTAAAGATCGTCACGGTTTCTTTTTCAGTGGCGATTGTTACATTGTTTTGTACAGCTATCAGACATCAGCGGAAGAACGACATTTACTTTATTACTGGTTGGTAAGTTGAACTTGTGCACTCGAGTGTGAAGAAAGTACCATATTTCTTAACCACAGGGTTCGCATGCCACGCAAGAAGAAATAACTTATGCTAATGTAAAGGTGAATGAAATCGACGAAGAATTAGGAGGTTTAGGATTCCAAGCAAGGATAATCCAAGGACGAGAACCAGCTCACTTTTTACAGTTATTCAAAGGAAAGTTGATTGTTTTCAAAGGGAAAGGAACGGACTTCGATGGTAGGTTAAAATTAGATCGAAACAACTGTAAAAAAACACATTTCAGAGTCTGGTCGCAATCTTAAACATCCGCTTCAATATTTTCTTCAAGTTTTTGGTTCAACGGTTGCAAGCAGCAAAGCTGTTCAAATTCAGCCGAGAGCCTCACATCTTAACTCAAACTATTGTTACGTTCTTAAGCGTGGAAAACATGCTTTTGTGTGGTGTGGACACTACTCGACAGGAGATCAAAGAGAAATGGCAAAGTTGTTCGCCGGGAAAGATTTTGAACTGATTTTGGAAGGTAAAGAAAAAATGGAGTTCTTTGATATGTTGGGGGGGAAAATGCCACATAGCACGCAATTGGTGAGGCTTGATGGCGCTATACGACCTCCTAGACTTTTCCACTGCTCGAAAATAAACGGTGTACTTAGAGGTACGTGCCATTTGATGTTGACTAAAATAAATCAGTGTTTTCGCAGCTGAAGAAATACTGTTCTTCAGTCAAAACGACCTACTTCCTGAAAATGTGATGTTGCTAGACTTCTTTAACGTTCTTTATCTGTGGATTGGGAATTTAAGCTCAAAGGAAGACCAAAGACAAAGCGTTCCTATAGCGCTGGATTATTTGCAAACAGGTTTAGGTGTGTTCAGCGAAGTTGATATTTCATTGTCTTCTTTTAGATCCTTGTGGCAGAGACATAAATATTCCCATAATTTTAATAAATCAAGGATGTGAACCACCGACATTTACTGGATTCTTTCCAATTTGGAACAGAAAACTTTGGAAGGTTTGTATGAGCTTATATCGCTGAATGTTTTCAACCTAACATCTTTTAGGGATACAAATCCTTTGGTAAAAAACGACAAGAAATAGAAATGAAGAATGCCACGACAAACGGAAAAGAAATTAATGGGTATCAGAAAACATCTGGACATAGTGATTTTGATCAGTACGATAAATATCCGATCAACATTCTCAAAGAACCAAATGATAAACTGCCGGCAAGGGTAGATCCTTTAAATAAGGAGGTAAGAATGTTGGAACGTACAAAAATCTTTTTAAACTTTGTTTTCTTTTTATCTTTAAGTTTGTAATGTCTTCCGCTCTCTCTCTATGTCATACTTAAAAATAACAAACCTTGCTTTCTTGATTTTAAGTGCTAAATTATTTAAGTTAGTACACTATAACATTTTTTCAATAAGATTCACTTTCTCGTAAAATGATGCACTATGTCTTGGTAATCTTTAGGTGTGTACTGATTATAAAAAAGTTAAAAATAGATTATTTTATTGATATTTTTATACATATTTAATCTTATCTGGTACATATGTGTCCTTTTTAACTTTGTTAGTGTCAAAAGTAGATATGTCAGGATGGCCGAGCGGTCTAAGGCGCCAGACTCAAGGTTTCCTTGCCTGCGATGCAGGTTCGATGAGCGTTCTGGTCCTCTCTGAGGGCGTGGGTTCGAATCCCACTTCTGACAAGCTTTTTTTTCTTATCTAATTAATAACTTTTTTTTTATTTACAGTTACATCTAACTCATGATGACTTCGTGTCTATTCTCAAAATGACTTATCTAGAATTTGAAAAACTGCCGCGTTGGAAGCAACAAGAACTGAAGAAACGAGTTGGGTTATTTTAAATTATATTTATTCTTATATTTGTATTGTGTTTATTATGATGTTTAATAAATAAAGTCATTATACAATGTATATTTTAATAAAAACAAGAGTCAATAAATAAGAACAATTTATTCATTGTCCATTTGGTTTACATTTTATAATACATAAGGCAAAATGTTTAATCTATTGTTTAAAATGCCAAAATAAAAAACTTGGTGTCATAGCTATTACAATAGTAGTAGCTACAAATGAATGTTTAAGGCACAATTTCATAATAGAAAAAATAGAAATAAAAGTAGATTAATAAATAGACAATTATACACGAAAATTCGCTTGAAATAATTTGTACAATTTAAAAAACACAACAAGTAATATACAACTAAAATTTTATGACTGTACTGAGAGGAATGTCACGTCAAACAAAAACGCAAGCACTGATTAAAAAATTTACAAAATTTAAATTAGCACCTTTACAGAATAAATTAGTACAGCGTTACAGATATAGCATTAGCAACCAACTTGATGTTGAATAATTGTTAAACATTTTAAAGTTTAGTGCCATAAAAATAAACTTTTAGAAACTTTAAAAATGTTTGATACAGTGATGTGGTAAGAGATTAACGATAAACTGTATCAGAATTTTAGTGACGGAAGCAGAGTTATTAACGTAATTTAAGACTCAAACGTCATTTGCCACTCATTGAAGAATTAGCAGGTAGAGTTGCAGATCGTTGTTGGATATTCAAGTATGGCTTCAAACTAGAACGAGTTGACTCCCTGTTAATGTAGAAGAAACACTTAGTAGAAGCACTAGATGGTAACTAAAAGCCTCAACCTCAAACAGACCCACAAGCAAGTGAAAAGCATTGTTAAAATGTGAACAAAAACAAATGTCAACTTTGTAAAATTTATTCATAACATGGCTAATAAAAATACAGTCATATTTTGTAGGAAAATATTAGTATACAAGCCAAGCATGCAAACATTTCTAGATTCAAAAAATACTTGGCGAGAAGCAAATAAAATGAGTATTCAACATTTCACACATGAAGAGAATATGTTTCTATAAAAAATACCAAACTACTGTATCAAAATGGAATAAATACACACAAAGTGTATAAAGTGTTATCAAATATAAAAAATAATATGCAGAATGTATAAGCGTAAATGTACAAAATCATAAAAATACCGACAGCTTAGCATACCACGTGCATGCCCAATACTACGTCAACTCACCTAGGAGATATCTTAGCAGAATCTATGGCATTAGAATTGTTGGCTTTGAACCCACATTTCTGTATCTTTCGGCTTAATCTATGCACCCACTGCTTCTGATCATCAATTGAATTAGCAAGTAGGAGTAGTTCTTTGGCATATGAAGGGTCATAATGTAATTTGCAAGGAGGTACGGTATCTTCTTTCTTTTCCAAATGATCTTTATGGATCTTTATCCTACATCCTAAAACCACAGAGTTACGACAAAACAAAAAATAAAACTAGACTCACTTCTGCACTCTAACGCAGGAGGAGGCCTAAACATATTCCACATAGGTTTAGGACAAACTTCACAAGTTGTAGGCATATGGTAGGAAATATTTAGGAACTCATGACCCTTATGAATTGTGGTACCTGGCTTATCTTCAAGACTCCGCATTGAACTAGTGTCAAATGAGTTGGTTTGCTCTTCAGCTTTCCTCGCTTCACCCTCCCCAGCATATAACAACTGAAATATCCTAGGGATATCTTTGGAATCTGCCCTAATTACATCACCTTGCGTTACAGAACGCACATGAAACACTTTGCTAAAAATAAAAAATAGTCATATAAACACTTCTAAACCAATCCAGTAGTTACCAGAGATCAAGAACAATCACAGGATCCGTATTTTGTTTGTCATTTTCTGAATTGTAGAATATAATCTTCCGACTTGACACGACAACAAATTGTTTCTTCCATCCGTGTCGTTTGATGTTCTGTTTTGAAGGTATTGAAAGCCAACCTTCAAACACCGAGTCTGAGTTTAATTCATCCCCTTCGTTGTCCGCAGAGCTCAAGGAAGCTGTTTCGCTGTTTAACGTTGACAACTTCATTTGAAGCTGTTCTATTTCGGAGTCTTTACTGTCTAATTCCATTTGTAGCCTCTGTTTCGATGTTACTTCGTCGTTGTATTGCGCCTAAATATATATAAAAAAACTAACATTATGAGGAACTTCAACACGTCAGACTTACCGTGAGTTCTTGTATGCGCATTTGGTAACTACTAATAGTCTGATTATATTTATCCTTTTCTTGACTCAATTCTTGTTGCAACTTCTTCAAGTCCTTTTCTTTCCTCCTTAAGTCAGAATTGGAAATCTTGCTCTTGCCTTTGGTTTCTTTTAGATCTTTTCTGTTCAATATTTCGTGGAGTTTGTTAACAGCTTGTTGTTTCAACAACGATTCGGTTGCTAACTTGGCCTTCAACTTTTCGATATCTTCGTTATTACCAGATTTTTTGCTGAATTCTTCCTGTATCTGTTTTATCTGCCTACTAAGGTCTTCTTTTTCCTTCGATAGATGTTCGTTGATTTTCTTCAATTCCATTTCTCTGTCTTTCAGCGTGTTAATGATGACCTCTTTCGAATTGATTTCGCTTCTATGTTTCGCTAATAGATCCTTCAGTTCAAGTTCTTTCATCGTTTTCTCTTTCTCAAGATCCGCAACCGTTTCTTCCGCTATCGATCGCCGCAATGCTTCCGAATCCGCTCTGGCAATAGCGATCTGACATTGATGTTTCAACGATACACATTCTTCTTCAAACTCTTTATTGAATTTCGTCTTTTCTTCAAGCTCTTCCCGCAATTCGTTAGTCTGTGTTTTGTACAACGTCGCGAAATATTGTTCCGTTTCAAGAGAGTCCTGCAACTCTTTCATCTGAAGAGATTCCATTTGTCGATCTTGTTTGGTTTTGAACAGGTCTTCTTCCAACTTTTTCTTGGCTTCTTGTAATTGGCTCATGTCAATGGCAAGTTGAGATTCTCTGGCTTTCAGTTTGGCAACCTCGGAAATGTACTGACCCATTTCCGATTGTAAAATTGTTTTCTTTTGTTGTTCTTGGTCAATTTGTCCTTGTAAAGCTTTGACTTTTTCTACTTCTTGGCGATGCTCGCCTTCTAGTTTTTGGAGTCTTTGTTGGATTTGCCTGTAATCTACAGATAGCATGGATATTTGCCTCTCTTTTTCTTGGGAATTCAAGTCGGCTTTTTGTCGAGCGCTTTTTTCTTCATTTAGTTTTGCTTGGAGAGCTACAAATAAATGTGGTTTCATTAATCATCGTCTGTTATTCAGTTTACTTAAAATGAACAGTTATATATATTTTTAAAGCTGGAAGAGTTAATATAAATAGTACTAACATTTTTATTGGCCAATTAAAAACAGTTTACAGTGCGCTCTAGAATGAATGGGTTTCGGCACTTCATTGAGATCATAATCCGACAAAATTTAGAGTTTAAAATTAAAGAGAATAACAATTTAGATAAGATGCCAGAATTATAGCTGTATATTCTATGAACTATAGAACTTTTAATCGCTCCTTAAAGTGATCTATTTCAGGTTCAAAAATTAAAAAAACTAACTAAAATTTCAATTAAATCATACCCTTAATAATTCTATCCATTAGTTCTGCATGAAACAATACAACAGATCAACATCACTTACATATCATGCAAGATCTGACAAAAAAAAAACACCCACCTTTAACTACTTCTAAGTTAGCCTCTTCTTTGTTCAACATTCTGCTTCTTTCCGTTTCCTCGTGTGCCCTTACTTCTTGTTGATACCTATTTTGAGCTGCCTTCAATTCAAGACACAAACCTGCATTTTCCTTTTCTAAACTAGAAACTCTTTCAGCCAATTGTGTATTATCAGCTTTTATTTTTCTTTCGCGCTGCTTACTCCTATCCAGCTCGGCGTCGACATTTTGAAATTTGCTTTTCAAATCGGACAATTCCTCGGAGGTTTGTTTTCTTGTCGCAAGCTCTTGAGTGAGTTGCCCTTGTAAAGTTGCAACTTCCGCTTGTAAGTTGTCTCTTTGAGCTTGTAGATTTTGCAACGTAGCTTGGTATTCTGCGACTTTTTGTTCATAAGCAGATTTTGCCATTGTTAACTCAGTAGTTTGCTTACGCAGCCTCTGACAATTTTCTGTTTCGACTTTTAGTTTTTCCTGCATTTCGTTTACTTGTTTTTCTAGGATGTTTATTTTGTCGTTGTGTTGTTGGTTGCGAGTTCGCCGGTTTTGTTCCTCTTCTAGAGTTTTCTTGATTTCTGTTAAGCTTTTCTCCGTTTTCTTTCTTAATTCGTGTTCGTTTTCAGCTTTGCGCTGGACCTCCTTGTAGTTGTGTTTTAAGATAGTCAACTCTTTCTCATATTTAGAAGCTTCTTGGCGTATTTCCGCTTCACGTTGAGCTAAGCCACTAATTTGAGCATTTAATATTCGTTGTTTCGTTTCTAACTCTTCTACGGTGTTTTTTTCTTGGTCTAGCAGTTGCTGCAGTTTGTTTACTTGAGCATTAACATCTTTGTCGTTGAGATGATTTGTTTTGCCATTATCTACAATATCACTTCTATTGTCAGACAACAGTTGATAATCTGAATTATATGTAAAGCCTATGAATGGTAAATGGTTTCCTATGAAGCTATTTGGCACTGGAAACACCTCCTCCGACGTTTCTTCTTTTTCGTAGTCGTCAAAATTGCTGGTATCGTCATCTCCAGTTAACTCAGGTACTACAGGTGGGGCCGAGTTTCTCAAATTATCAAAATTCCATTGATCGTTAATGAAAAATGGGTGCTTTTTGATCTCATCGACGTTATTTCTCCCTAAACGTTTAGTTCTATCACATAATAAACCCTGTATTAAAGAAATAGCCTCTTCTGATATTTCCACTTCTTCAGGAAATGTAAGATTGTTTTCGTGATACATAATTTTATTGTAAGTACCGAGTAAACTATCTGCATAAAACGGTGTCTCTCCCACCAACATTTCGTAAAGAAAAATTCCTACAGACCACCAATCACATTCACGCCCATAGATTCCTTTTCCATGACTTTGCAGCACTTCTGGAGAAATGTAGTCTGGAGTACCAACCACATTATTAGACCTGACGAGTCCATCTTCATCCATTCGCATACAAGTCCCGAAATCAGCCAGTTTCAAATGACCATACTTGTCCAAAAGCATATTGTCTGGTTTAACATCTCTATGTACAAAGCCCATGGAATGAATTACATCTAAAGCAAGTACGACTTCCATGGTATAAAACTTTGCCCATTTTTCTGGGATGTCGTAGTTTGACATTAAATTTACAATATCCCCCCCAGGCATGTAGTCCATGACCATATAGAGATGTTTAGCGTCTTGAAAAGCAAAATGGAGCTGGACTATCCATTCTGATTGAGCATGTGCCATGATATGTCGTTCTTCCCAAAAGAAAGCTGAATCCGATCGTTTGATCAAATCTGCTTTACTTAGTCGCTTCATTGCATAAACTTGTCTGGTATATTTATGTCTCACTAACTGAACTTTGCCAAAAGCTCCTCGTCCTATTACTTTGATATGTTCAAAGTCGTCCGTTTTCATGCGCAGATTGACGACTTCGTTTGCAAAGTCACCATCTGAAGGAAAACGTGGAATATTAAAAACGGTACATTTTAGCAATATATCAACTGTTACAACAATTAGCAGAAGAAAAATTCATATAGAAGTACTCACAGCACCAGACCAACAATTGCATTAAAAAAAACTTGAACTGAGAATTCAAAACAATAAAAAAAATTAAAACGGCTTTTACTTATTCAAATGAATTTATGAGAGACACCCTGTAGATACAGGTTGTTCATGGCCTACTCTTATTTTGATTAGATATATAAAATCTATTAGGTCCTGACCTAACGTAGTCAAAAAGAGAGTGACATTTATCTCTATTGTACAATACATAAGTGTGTCAAAATTCGTGTCCTGAATAATAAATTTAAATTATTAATTACACTTAATTTATTTAAAACAGCTAACATAATTATTGTAAAACTGACAAATATTGATGTAAATTATCAAAACAAAGATAAATTTGTAAATTTACGTTTTTAAATAGTGCTCTTATCTCTAAAATTATTTTTATAATGATAACTTTGGAAAAGTTATTTTAATAAGGAATCATTGGCCTGTCAGCTGTCCCAGAATGTTTTAATAAACACTGTTACTCACATCTATTTAAATACATTTCAATATTTTTAATTTTCCTCATAGCTGGATAATCGCAGTCTGTATGGAGTGCCTGCACAGTATCCAATAGAGAGTCAATGTTGGCAATTCCTCGAGGATCTTGAATCCTGTTTTGGAGGAGGCCAAGCCTCTTCCGTCGATCTTCATCTTGTATTAAATCCATAGTAATGGCTATGGTAACAAACTTCTAGTTGTTTAACTGACCATTCACTAGGAAGTAAGTAAATGGTGGAGTGATTTCTTATACCTGTGACAAATAAAATGACAGCTAAAATGAGAAACCATAACTGATTTTTCGGGGGTTAGTTAATGAATGTGGTGAATGTAAGGAGAAACTTTCTGAATGGGACATAACTTTTAATCATATTATTATGTTTGCCGATATTTTGGAAGGCTTCTGAACTGTCAAATTGTTGGTCGTTTGAACGAGGCTTAACTTTCTTTGTATGGTGAAAGTAAATAGGTGACTTGCCTGAGCATTAGAGATACATGGAAGACTTCCCCGATATTCTTCGAAATCATAAGAAGCACAAATAACTACCACACACTTGAAATTTTTAACCAAACCACTGCAAAAAGATCATATTTACCGTCCATAATTCAAGCGGCCATTTTCAATTATTAATCATCTAAAGCGCCATACTTGATTAAATGAGTGCTGCCATCTTGCGGGCTGTGTCTAAAATAACTCATTGCTAGTAATTTAGATAGAATGTAAAAGAGGTTTGAAAGCAGGGTTTGCCAACATTCAAATTTTGGTTCGTTTTAAAAAAAATAATAATTTTGTAGTTTTAAGAAATTTGAAGCAGTTAATAAGTAAGCCAGAAAATCAATTTTTCAAATTTTTATTTTTGTAGCTAAAACTAGTAGATTTAAATATTTTAACCGAAAAAAATGAAGTGAAAATCAAAGCTGTGCAAATACTGGCAAGTTAAATAAATTTCTTTAATTTTTTCTACAATTTGTTTTACTTAAATAACTATTTAATTCATTGTGAAAAACAAAATTTGTCTTGCAACGTGCAATTTGTATTATGTAAACCTAACTTGTCTCTCTCTATTGTACTTAACACCAACATAGTAGAAAATTTCAACGATAAACCAAACAGTAATTTACGTCCACACTAAAGCGACATGAAGCAACTTTTGTGTTTCTGTAAAATTAATATTTTTTTCTTTCACAATTCATTATTTTGTTGACAGTTAAATGATTGAATCAAACATGCTACTTTAAAACAAAGCATGTAAAGTTCGCAATATGCTTGAGTGTCACTAAATACGTCTGTTGCATTTATGATAAACAATAGAAAATATCTGTTTTGTATTTCACAGTTGAACGCCGGTAATATAATTTAATAGCCATTTTCCACATTCTAACCACATCCGACGCCCATCCACCAACTGTCAAAAATAAAACAATTGAATTTGTAGGTTATATTTTGATTTGTGATTCTTGAACGTAAAAGCATTCCATTTCGCAAATTTATAATGTGAAATTTGCGAATATTACCACAACTGCAGAATCTCACAGTGGTACCGTTACATGGTTTTTTCTTGAATTACGTTCGTTTGTAACGTTTTTCTTGACAAGTAACATCGCACGTGTATAACCTCGAAATCAGAACATGGATTCTAAGTATAATTTATTAGGGAACAACAAGTTAAATGTTTCTAAATTTAAAGTTAAACCTAAACCCGCACCAATACTCTTCAATAAGAAAAACGGACCATCATCTCCAAAGAAGATTAAACTGAACGATAATGAAGCAAACAAATCAGGGTACATGAACGGCGGTAGCAAGTTTAAAATAAGTATTCAGGAGCAACGAACCAAACTACCGGTATACGATAAGAAGAACAAGTTACTGGATCTTATCAGAAGACATAACACTTTAATAATATTGGGTGAGACAGGAAGTGGGAAAACCACACAAATTCCACAGTATATTAATGCAGCTAAGCTTCAAAATGAAGGGCGAATTGGTATTACGCAACCAAGAAGGGTTGCTGCTGTCAGCATTGCAACAAGAGTAGCACTTGAATATGGAAATGGGGTACTTTCATAAAATTTGGTTATTTTTCATTATTTCTGTGTAGCAAGTTGTAGGGGACACTGTGGGTTATACTGTTAGATTTGAGGATGTAACATCTAAAAAAACAAAAATTAAATACTTGACTGATGGAATGATGCTCAGAGAAGCAATGTTTGATAGTTTGCTCATGGAGTATACATTTATTATCTTAGATGAAGCTCATGAAAGAACGATACACACAGATGTGTTGTTTGGTATTGTTAAAAATGCGCAAAAAGTCCGAGAGGCGAAGAGTTTGCCCCCTTTGAAAGTAAGCAAGGATTTCTGTTAGACTTTACCTAAAAACTTGTTTTAGATTATAATTATGTCAGCAACCATGGACGTTGATCACTTTTCTAAATATTTTAATGACTGTCAGGCTGTTTATCTAGAAGGGAGAACTTACCCTGTTAACGTATTTTACACTACTAAACCTCATGACGATTACCAAACCGCCTGTGTTGCCACTTTTTTCAAGATTCACAGGGAGGCCCCTGCAAAGTCTCTTGATGAGTTTAGGAAGATTCAATTTATTACTGTTCTTTTTTAGTCATGATGTTTTAATATTCTTGACAGGACAGGAGGAAATAGAGGCTGTTGCTCACCAGATAAGAGTCTTAGGAAAAGATCCAGAAGTCGAGGGTCCTCCAATTAGAGTATGCACTTTGTATGCCGCTCAGCCGTCGTCACAGCAAATGAGTGTCTTTAATCCTTCACCAGAAAATATGAGAAAGGTGATTGTAAGCACAAACATTGCAGAAACTAGTGTTACAATCACTGGAGTTAAATATATAATTGACTGTGGCATGGTGAAGGCTAGGTATGTTTGTCTTTTTATTGAACGCCAACTACAGATGTGATTCTAGGACTTATCATCCAGCTACTGGTTTAGAGTTGCTTAAAGTCCAAAGGATCTCACAGGAACAAGCCTGGCAGAGAACAGGCAGAGCAGGTCGTGAGTCTGAAGGCAGTTGTTACAGACTTTACACGCGATCTCAGTTTGAAATGATGCAAAAATCAACAATTCCTGAGATCCAACGCGCGAATTTGAGCTCTGTCGCTTTACAGCTACTAGCGTTAGATATACACGCTTTGTATTTTGATTTCATGGATAAACCTCCAGAAGACGCGATCACTGCGGCTTTTGATCAATTAAAATTATTAGGAGCTATAGAGACTGTTGAATCTACCACTTTGACACCTTCAGGGGAGAAAATGGTGAAATTTCCTCTTGATCCTAGGTTTAGTAAAATATTGTTATCAGCACAGAATTTTGGTTGTTTGGAAGAAGTTCTTACTATAGTTGCTTTAATGAGTATTGAATCTATTCTACTTAGCCCCCCTAACAAAAGAGAACAGGCACATAGTGTGCGGCAAAAGTTCTTTTCAGGATATGGTGACCATATAACGCTTTTAAATATTTATAGAGAGTTTAGTAATGTGGGACAACATACAAGAAGCTGGTGCCATGAACATTATATTAATATGAGGAATATTCTGCAAGCTAGGGAAGTTAGATCTCAGCTTGAAGACATCTGTAGGAAAAATGGAATGACGATTTCGTCATGTGGCAGTCAGATGGACCAAGTTAGGAAATGTCTTTTGACGGGGCTTTTTATGAATGTTGCGGAGCTTCACAGGGACCGGCAATATATCACTGTAACTATTTGTTAACAGTTTTTTGCGATATTTGTCTATGTTGTTTTAGCTTGATAAAAGACAGGTTGTCTCCATACACCCCAGTTCGGTACTACATGGACAACAGCCCCACTTTGTTTTGTTTACTGAAGTTGTGCAAACATCAAAGTGCTACTTGAGGTCATTATCAACAGTTGAGAGCGACTGGTTGTACGAAATAGCCCCGGATTACATGAAAACACACAGTATAAAGTGTTCCAAGGACAGTTGATTTTAGATTAAGGACAAATTTATTATTCCAATGATATTGTATATGTCTCCATGTTGGCCATTTTGAACTATGTTGTGTTCACTCCTATTACTATTATCGTAGAACATTTAATTGTGTTAATGATTTTTATAAACGTTAAATAATTACTTCTATTTTTATGCTGTAGGAGTTTGATTAAATTCCTTGATATGGCTGTTTAGGGGCCTCCTCAAGGCCGTTGTCTACCAATGAGTTATCTAATAGGTTCAAAGTAAACTTTACTAACGTGTTAAATTCGTGTCTTTTTAACAATCGCCTAAAATTTAATGTCAGAATCGTTGAACTAAAATTTGGTGTTTTCTTTTTTAAATTTTGGCATCAGCTACGTTTTGTTCATCAAAAGCGCACGCGCACTTTGTTTAATTCTGACACCTGTCAAATGTCAAATTAGTTGAAAACATCCGAAAAGGTAAAAAAACCATCATTCGAAAATCATCATTCAAATCAAAATCGTGCAGTGCTAATCTCAAGCGTCATCATTTTCTAGAAGATTAAATGTTAGTACACTTTTAGTTCTAAGTTGAGAAATATTGCGTCACATTTTATAACCTATAAATTGTTCTGGAACTTTCCGGTTGCACTTGTTTATTCACTTTACTGTGAGCTTTCAGATTTAATTGGTGTGCATCGTTTGTTTTTAGTTTACACCAACAATGGCTTCATTACTAGCAGCAAGATTAGTTTGTCGAGCTCCAGTCTTGAAAACTGCCGTGCTGAGACAATTACCCAGACAAACATTGGTACGTTCTTATGCAAGTGAAGGTCGCGATGCAGCTGCAAGGGCAGCAAGGAAACAAACGTTGCGGGAAAAGGCTATGGCTCCAGCAGGAGAAACAGGTAAAATTTTTGTTTTTTGTAACGTAAGGTGTAGTGTAATTTTGGGGTTTGTAGCGTTCACTATTGGACAAGGCGCTGTTGCTGGGGGTGCAGCGTTAGGTCTGGGAGCTCTGTGCTACTATGGCCTTGGTTTATCTAAAGATGTTGGGTTGATGGACAGATCTGTGTAAGTAATGTTACTAAATATAGCTTAAGGTAAATTTTTTGATAATAAAACGTACTTGTAATGTTATTTACATGATCTCAAGTTTGCTCGATTTATTGGCGTTGATTATAGCTAAAGGTGGTAAAATTCCATTGTTTGCCAAAATTCATTCTTTCAAATCATAAAGGAGCCATTTCTGATTTAAAAGCTGTTTGATTAAAAAAATTGGAGACATACTGTTTCATTTTCGTTCACATTGATTTGATTTTAAGAAATAATTTTTATTCTAGAATAGTCCAGGGAAATAATGGTCAATGTGCTTATAATGATTTTTGAGAATAACTAAAAACAAATTTCATAGACCGCTCACTTAGGCTCACACATAATGTTACGTTGAAAATATTATTTACAGGAGCATCAAGTATTGAAAGAGGAATTGTGATCGTTAATTTTTTTTATTAATCACATTTTATTGAAATAAAACATTGTCAGTTTAATTTCTAGCAAAAATGGGCTTTGATAAGTATTTTCCAGAAAATTTTTATTTTAACGATTTTATTTATTAACACATATATGAATTCTAAATCAATAAATAGGTACATAGATAAATTTTAGAAATTTTCATTGGTAGGATGTACCAAAATTGCAAACATTTTCTATTATAAGCGCAATTTAGATAGTTTTAACGCTATTTACTAATGAAATTTGGATAGTTTACTTTTTTTGATTTACTTATTAATTAGTTCAAATCACAAATTGTAGAAAAGACAACTTTTAGGACAAATAAAAAAAGAAATTGCTTCAGTCCTGGACCTTTGGTAGATTTAATGCTTTAATAACTAATTTTATCGAGAATACTATTTTTAAATTGCTTATTTACAGAGCCAAACAGCAAAATTACAGATCTGAAGAGATTTTTTTTTTAGAAATTATAATCATTTTGATCAAAACCAAACAAAAATTCGCGAGATTATAACTATTTTTGGTTTGCTTATTATTTGTCAAATTACAAAATTATAGAGCAGAAAAGACAAAAGTTTATGAATTTACATTTATAGAACGAACCAAACATTTCCCACATTTGCGTTTTATGCCAAATTTCAAAATTATAGAGCCAAAAAGGCAAATTTTGGAAACACACTTATTAGCCTGGAACTTTGTTTGTTCTAATTCTTGAATAATTGTAATAGTTTCGGGAATGTTATTTATCATTTTAAAACACCGACTAGAAGCTTTTTACCTAGAAATTATGTTGTCTCTTTGAAATTGACTTAAAAAATCGAAGGAAAACTCATGATTTTCTTTCAGCTTATGGCCGCAGTACGTCAAAGATAGAATTAAAACAACATACATGTACTTTGGAAGTTCCATCGCCATCACAGCAGCTAGCGCCATGGCAGCTTTTCGCAGCCCCACCATCATGAACTTAGTAACGAAAAATGGCTTTATGGTAAGAGTTATTAACAAATAGTCAATGTTTACTAAATCTACCAATTTAGGGAATTGCTATTACACTCGGAGCAATTTTCGGTACAGGAATGCTCTGCCAAGGCATTGAATATAACGAGGGCTTTGGAGCCAAACAAGCCGCGTGGCTGCTCCATGCAAGCACTATGGGCGCCGTATTAGCCCCCATGTGTTTCTTAGGGGGTCCCTTGTTGATAAGAGCTGCATGGTTAACAGCTGGTGTCGTGGGTGGTTTGAGCACAGTCGCAGTTTGCGCTCCTAGCGAGAAATTTTTAAATATGGGGGCTCCCTTGGCGATGGGTCTTGGTGTGGTTTTCGCCTCTTCAATTGGTAGTGCTTTCTTACCGCCAACGACAGCACTAGGAGCTGGTTTATACTCGATTTCGATCTATGGAGGTTTGCTTCTTTTCTCTGCATTTTTGTTGTATGACACGCAGAGGATTGTGAAGCAAGCGGAGAGTTATCCACCATCTCCAAAATTGTATGGAGTGAGAAACTACGACCCTATTAATGCGTAAGTCGGAGTTTATTCACGATTTTTGTTTTTTATGGTTGTTTTTAGGGCAATTTCGATTTACTTGGATACTTTGAATATCTTCATGAGGATTGCGATGATCTTGGCAGGTGGTGGAAATCAAAGGAGATAAGTTACAGACTGACTGATCATTTTTTTCTCTTCAATAAAATTATCTCTGTTTAATTATTGTAAGTTTGTACATATTTATATTTATTCTTAAGTGTGAAAAGTAGTTTTTATGGGAGTGACGAGAGAATGACGAGTTTTCTGAGTAGTTTATTTAAGCTTTTTGTATTCACAATGATTGAGTTTTAGTATTACAATAAATAACATTTGATAATCATTTCTTTTTTTCCAAGAAACAATTTACATTAGGTTAAGTTGTCTTTGGATACAAGTGCAGTCTTCAAAGGAAATGAAATATGTGCTGTGCAAACGTAACATTGTTATGGCACATTGACATATACTCGCATAGAAAATTATCAAGAATAATTTAAATCATTAAATTAGGTTTACATTCGTGAAGCTATTTCGAATGATTCTATAATATCTACACATGGCAAGTATTCTACCTCTTCAAATAAATGAAAATAATCGTCGACTGTAACACCAAACTGTTAAGCTGTTTTATCTTTAAAGAGATAGATTAAGTCTACATTAATTTCATATGTACAGAAAAAGCTTCAGTCAATTTATATTACAGTTGGTGTCTAAGAGAAGATGACTGACAATGGTGATAAACTGGACCACAAGTTTTCAAGTACAAATACAAGAAAACTAAGTACTACCAATACAACTTGAGATTCAGTTGACTTTAAGTCTCATGCAAAATTGATATTGTCTCTATTATCATAAATTCAAATAGCTTGTAACTATTTTTGAAACTTTGAGGAACACAACCATATCATACAGTTATAAGCTCAACATCTACATAAAATTATGTAGTTATGTACACGTGACGATATGATAATATTTCCAAATAAACTACTTGATATGTCAAAGTATAAAAATAAACAACTAGGAAATCATTACAAAAATAACGTTAACGAGTAAGACGTCATCTTTACACACTGGATAAAACGCTAGTGAATTCCAAATTTACGTATTAACTTGAACTTACGTTGTTTTGTCAAGATTCAAATCAACTTTCTAGATCTACATGTTGAAGCTTGATGGCCAGAACACAAACCACAATGAAAAACTATTTACAATACAAATTGTAGTGGAGTACTAAATGATCTTGTTATTTTTTGACGAGACTTGCTATCCTATGCAGATGGGGTTTCACGCTGCTATTTAAAGCAGCTAGTGGCGAAGAAGGGGCTGGCGAAGGTGGTGGAATATTGTTGTTTTGGGCTGGAGTCAACGTTTGTTCTTTGAAAACTTGCTCCTTAGCACCCCTGAAAAGGAAAACAAAATGTATTAACTTGTAGTGCGACTAGTATATCCAAAACTTTCATAATTGCCTCAGAATTATTTATGCATTTCCCAGTGAACTCTTCTACGATAATGAAAGTTATTATTTATTAAATAATAGTAAATTATCTTTATTTCCTTCATAGGGTCATTTATTGTTGATTTTCGTAAATGATATGAAATAAGCATCAATATTAATACATTATGATTTATTATTCAAAGTAGACGAAGTAGAGCTACTAAAATATGTTTTTGGTTCATATAAATGAAGCTATTTAGATGTTCTGGATAAATGTAATTTACATGTAACTGTTTCTACATAATTTAAAGACTGAATACATTAATTAATCGGTAGAGTAATCAACAACCGGGAGGTTAAATCGAAATGTAATTTGAAGTATTTTTTCGTGTCGGTTTTTTCAGGCCCCACTCTAGTTCAAATTTGGTGGAATTGGTGGTGGAATGTTTGTTTAAAATGTTTATGGTTTGCTTGTTCTGGTTTTAAGTCGTATGTAGTTGAATTGCCTGTTTCAACAATTCGTGATTGATTTTCGATTTTCCAATTTTCACATTGTTAGTCTAGAGTTCAATATAATCAAAGTTTTATTCTATTTCAGCCATTTCAATTTTTTAAGTTTCAGAGAATTATTTTAAAATTTCCGCCTGTTAGGTTTTAAAACCTTTAGACCTTAAAATTTGATTTATAAATTTATATATATATAAAAAAAAAACTAGGATTTCAGACAATCAAACTCCCATGTTTCAAGCTCTTGCATTTTTCAACTATTAATTATTTCGGATGAGCTTCCACGTAGCAGGTAAAAAAAAACTCTAAAGTTCCTCTAAACTTAACTGCAGTAAAATAAAAAAGGAGTACATATAATAGTATTCAGGGTTATTCACATATAATGACCAACCGGAACGACATTGTTTTTGGAAAGAATAGTAGATTTTGAGTTACTTTGTTTGACAAGTGAAAGACTAAAAGGTTTATTGAGATGAAACATTTGAAGAATATCTGGCCACTCTACGAAACCAGAGGCTTGTAACACTGTTTCCTCGACACTCAAAGACGAATTCAGAGGTCATTTTTACAACGGTTGGAAGCTTGCAAAAGAAGTCGTGGAGCTTATTTTGAATACTAGCTTCATTAGTACTTATCCACTTATTTGTTTTAAATGTTACGTTAATTTTGTTTAATTGTAGCACATAATCTGGTCATCATTCGTGAATAACTCCGTATGACGTACAGTTAAAACGTCCATTGTTTTTAATTTTAAATCTTTTAAGTTTTCCTGTGATATAGTTTTGACGTTTGGTGGTGAATACATAAGTAAAATTTTGAAATTATAAAATCTAATTCTAATTCTCACTCCAAATTTCGGCTTTTAAAATTTCCACAGTGGTATATAATTCACTTACAGATAGAATAAGTAAACTAATTATAACAGGGCAATGTTTTAATGTTAGTGTTAATGTTTTAATGCAAAGAAAACGTTTCAAAATTGAGAAAAAACATTTTTCAATTTAAGCGATGGTAAATGAGGTTTAACGAGAGAAATGCGGTGATAAAATATTGCAACAAACATTGTAAAATTGAAAATTCATTTATTGCGATCGTTGCCCCAGCTTTTGATAGTCACTGAGTTTTGAAGCTCCAGTCGAAGCGCGATACCCGATTTGTAATATATCAAAGTTATTCAAACATATCAATTCTACTAGCGATAAAGCTTTAAAAATGTAGTTGTTTATGTTGTTTCGGTATTCAAATGGAATTTCTGAGAAGGTAGTTTTCCATCATTTTTTAATTTATGGATAGCTTTGAGTGAAGTTAGGGACGCAATTTCCCGCTAGTTTTTAAAAACCTGAATTTAATTTTACCAATCTACTTACAAATATCTGGTTAAATCTTCAATATCCACCAACATAGAGTCCTGTTCCATATGCAGATCATCCCTGTCCATCAAAAACTTGACTAAATTCTCATTAAGAGTCTCAATTTGAGTATGGAGATCATTAACAATCACTTGAAGTTGGGCTACGTTCATTTCAGTTAAAATCTGGCGTGACAACCTCCTTTTTTCTTCAGGGAAAGGTATACCCACTTTCTCCAAACTGTTCCTCACCATCTCAGTAATGGGACTTTTCTTCTGTCTTTGCCTTTCAATCTCCATTTGCATTCGAGCCATTTCTTTAGCTTGTGCCAACGCCATTCTGGCTTCTGTTTGTAACCTCGCTTGCCTCGCAAAGAAATCAGTCTCAGTCATGGGTTGAGTAATGGGCTGCAACAATGGTTGGCCAATAGGCAAAGTTGCAGGTCTTGTGGGTGGAAGGGGTACTTTTTCTTGATATGGAGAGTGAGTATTAAGGTTCTTTGGGGAAGTCTTTGGTTGTTTAGGATTAGTCATGGGGCATTCTGTATCTGAGCTGGGGCTTTCATTGTCAGATACTGTTTCATTCATGAAGCATATTTGAAGATTCATTCCACTTTGGAGTCGGGCTTGCAAACTGGGCTTTCTTCCAGGTCGATCAGTGTAGTAGTCGTCTTCAGAGCCCATGGCTAATCGACGTCGGATTTCTTCTCTGTCGGTTCGTCTCTGGAAAAGGAAAATATTGTCAGAATCCATAATCTAGTCAAATTTTTGTGGGCTTACATCAAGGGTGTCGTCGTTTATCGTAATAACTTTAATGAATCTATCTACTATGTTATTTTCATCGTACGATGGTGGCACATATGGAAACCACTCCATATTTTCATTCACAGAGTTATAATCAATGCTAAAAGTGGTCATTGAATAAGCTCTAGGCGATAGATAATCGTTATCAAAATAATCGTTCTCTTCGCGAGGTGCAACAGTATAATACGTTGTTTTTCGTTTATTAGCGACGTATTTCATCGAATTTATATTCGACACGAATTTTCTTGATTTTTCTTTGACCAAATCACTCAAACTATTAGTGTGGCTTTTGAGGGTACCAAACCAATTATCGAACATTGTAATAGCCACAAATACCAAATAAACAAGAATTTCGATGATTTAAACTAAAATTTAACGAACAAAACTGAACTAAACCGTTGTTCTTGGTCTTAAGAAACTCGCCAGTTGCACATGTTCACATTATAAAATCAAACCATCCGGTGTTTTTGTTTAGACATGGTGATAGAGATAGGATTATCGGTTACGTCGTTGTGGAAAGGAGACAGAATGACGTTGCCATAGCACCTGTCAGTTTCGTCAAGGTTAAGACGGAAAAGGTGCGCTCGATGCTGTGTCATTGGGTTCAGGCGGGAAAAATTTGAATTGTTCCTTTTGTAAAAAGGACGATAAAAAAACTGACGTTAATATCGAGTTCAAGGTGTCTTAAGATTAAATATAAATCTAGTTTAATGTCTGTAATAATTTTGTCTTATTTAATAAATGGGTCAATATTTCTTGTTCCCGAAAGTTGATGGGTTTATTGATCAATCACTGTCTGCTTTTAGTGGTATTAATTTTATATTATGAATATCTATATCTAAATCGAATGTTGGCAATATTTTACTGCCACAAAATCAAATCAAAACAAATTGCAATAGATGGTGTCTAATTTACTCAATCGTAATTTAGTAATTAGTAATGGGGAATTAGATGGTGTTCTAAGTATTTATCATTTGGCTAAAACTGTATATCTTATTCAGTAATTTAGTAAACCAATCAAAATTAGTAAATGTGCCAAATTTCAAAGTTACATATCCGTAGATAACAAAGTTATGGCCCTCAGAGTGGAATTATGGCGTTCTAAGTATTCATCATTTTGCAAAATGTGTATAATCTTAATCAGTAACTTAATAAACTAATCCAAATTGGTAAGCCTGTCAAATTTTAAAATTATATACCCGTGGCTAGCAGAGTTATGGCACTCAGAGTAATAAAGTGGAGATTTTCCTTTCTCTCTACCTATCACCTATCACAAAATTTGTTGAACATGGTCTACATTTTTGGATTTTGTCATAGTTATTAAACAGATCAATTTTAGTAGAGTAACAAAATTTCAGAATCATATTCCCAAAGATAGTGGAATTATGGCATTCTAGATGTTCAACTTTTTGCAAAAACTGTACGTCGTGGGCAATTTAGTAAGTGTGCCAAATTTCAAAATTATATACCTGTAGCTAGTGGAGTTATGGCCCTCAGAGTAATAAAGTGGAGATTTTTCGTTCTCTCTACAAATCATCCATCACAAAATTTGTTTATAATGGTCTATAATTGTGGATTTTGGCACACTTACTTTACAGGTCAATCGTAGTAGAGCAGTCAAATTCAGTAAACCCATCAAAATTAGTAAGTTTGGCAAATTTAACAATTTTATACCTGTGAGAGCGAGAGCTCAAGAGTAAAACTGTGAAGATTTTTCACTGTTTCTAACAATTGTCTTTTCCAACTATTCTGTAACAAAGGCTATAATTTTGAATTTTAACACACTTAATAATGTAGTCATACTTAGTAAGCTTGTCAAATTTTGACAATATATATCCAGAAATGGCGCAATTATAGCATTTAGGGGGAGTCAAAAAAGTGAATATTGGATTGGCGATAACATTTCGACTAAATTAATTAATTCCTTATAGGTAAATATTAAAATTTTTACAACAGCTAAAACTAAAATAGAATCTAATTATTGACACTTACAACTCATAGTGTTAGCAAACATTTACATCTGATAAATTCTAGCGAGACTTTATAATGGGAAGATATGTTTATGTTTTTAACAGTTATCTTTCATGTAGCTGTAATTAAACTATGCACCAGTATTCTGGAACTAATTAATTACTCAATGGTTGGAATGTTTACTTTACTACTTTGTTTCAGTTTATTTAATTTTACAATTCGTTTGTTGTATTTAAGAAGTGTTTATGTTTTGTATAATTAAGAAATTTAAAGATACAATTTTCCGAGACCACAAATAACAGTCATGTTTTAATATTTTTCAAGTACAAAATATGTTAATCTGGTTGACTTTCGCTTTTAAAACAATCACCATTTGGAATACATCCCCATTCCGACACTGGTTTGGATCAGTTAAATCCCTGAACAAATTAAGCAAGACACAGAAGACCCATATTCTTATTTTACGCAGACCGAATAAATGTTATAATAAATTTTAAATGTCCCAGGTACTCCACTATTTCCATATTTTACTAAAGCAATGGGCAATTCATTTTTTACAGTATCATAAAGTCAGACATTACTGTCTTTGAGATAAAAAATCCTACATTATGACAAAAATGATGTTTTGAAGCATACGCAACTAATAAGTTAAGGCGTCAAATTTTAAGAGCCGGCTCTGCGTAATGGCGACAGGAGCTTTCTTTGTAATATACTTGTGTTATTAAGGCGTATTTTTTCAGTTTTACGTGGATTTTAGGCAAAACCTGACTTGAGAAAAAAATGAGGATTTTATATTGCAATTTAAAAAATTTATGAAGATAGTAAAGATAACAATGAAAAATGGAGAATTATATTTGAAGGTTTGAAGGAGCCACAGTTAAAGCGTTTTATTATTTTTTCTTCCTATTACACGTTATGTGCAATGGTTTTGGAAAAAGATTCTAATTTTCGCGCTCATACTGAGGCGCGATTTTTTTTTGTTTTTAAATGAATTAAAGAGTCTGATGAATCGTAATAAATGTTAATAAAATGAGTTCAATAGCTATACAATCCACGGCCTTGTTTAGTGTTTTGCTTTGGTTGACATGTTTTGAAATATACAACAGCCGCTTTGTCGCAACCACATTTAATGGAATAAATACAACAAAATCAATAGACAATGTATAATAATACTCACAGTCAAGTCTAAACTCTCCAAAGTCTCATTTTCGTCAAAAGTCAACGTATACAAGTCTAACAAGTACGTCGTATCTTTCTTGTAATGTCTCTTTCGCTTCAATGAAGTCATTTCCATAATAATAAAGATAACAATCCAACGCAATATTAAGATAACTCCCTCTTGCACTTTTATCACATCCGTTTTATAAATAAAGCAACGATATTATAAATAAACATCTTCTGTAACAGATTCGTACGTTTCACTGACAAGCGAATTCACAAACTGTGGAGGAAAGTGTGGTTTCTATTGTAAATTTCGTTGGAAGCGGAGTTGTATGCGCTAGTTAAAAATCATTTCACTTCTTAATTACATTAATTTAAATAATTCAGTGGAGCGACTCTGCTTTAATTATGATCCAACACGTCTTAATACTTTACTAACAAACAAGTTTTCATGCAAAAACTCTTGCATATGAATATTGAAGTAATTGCACGGTACTATAATGGAGTAAAGTACAAGAACAGGGATTTCGTTTTCCATCTAAATTATGGAAGCTTACTTTTACTGGAGAAAACAAAGGTTGCATAAAAATCCGAGCTCGACGTTACACTGCACTATTGTTGTTTTATATGAATAAATACGTATAAATTTAACAGATTTCCCCACGGTGTTGTAAACTTGCATATTTTATTAACATCCACAGTTCTTAGATATTTTGAACACTTGCGAATTTTAGAATTTAGGGTTTTCAGGATTTTGCTTACTGACCGTAAAAAGAAATACAGATTGTTATAATCAATACGAAGCATGCAACTGTTACATTTTTTCCGCTTCTGTTAACACGGCTTTTAATGGATGAAAATAACAGGTTACGTTGGAAGTTTCTCCGTTTATTTAATTTTTTGTTAATGAACAAAGCATAAATACACCCGATCTTATTTAAAAATTCTAAAAAATCGAAGCTTTTAAAGAGCCATTAAAACTTCTGAAATTGTCCTTTTAACATGATAAATTAAGCTCCTATTTAAACGGTGACAAAACCATACGCATATGATCAATGGACTATTCGTATAGTGTCAGCGAAATCCTCTTTTCACTAATGATAAATGGTGTACGCCGACATTTGGAAAACACGTGTCAAATAATATTTCTTTTCGCAACCATGTTTTTCCGAATAATAGTCTAAATTTTAATATCGTGGAAAATTTTTACCCCCAAAAATAAATCACGATTATCGTCCTTAAATAGCAACACATTTCCTTATCTGTTCGTAAAAGAGCCTAAATTTCTTGACAAAAATCGAGTTAGAAGGAAAAGATCATGTAATGGGCGAAGGATATCGTATATAACGAAATAAATGTTTCAAAGGAACAATATTCTCGATATTTGCTGAATTTTATCGCGATTGAATGAACCAACAGCGGGAGAAAATTAACCGAGTGTTTTTGATGGTATTTTGTTACACAGTATGGTTTGAAATTAAACGGTGATTTAGGGAGGGTTTGCGCTAGGGACGGTTAATGTTGCCCAATCGAAATGAGTTATAATTATGAGGACTGCTGACCCGAATGTTCCAAAGGTTGTCATTGGCAGAGACAATAAAAAAATCTCTCAACCATTTTTAATTCTTTAATTTTGTGACCTTAAAACAATAAACACGTTGGGAAAAACTTGTTCTCTTGCTTATCATCGTACGAAATTATAAAGCAGTGAACGGTTTAATAGTAAAATCTCAAGACCACATTGTTCAATGCTTAATGTTGTGTAAAGTGGAAACAGTTTATATCTTTTTTGTTATAATTAGTGAGTTATAAAGTCATGTCCTGGAATGCGATTCTGAGTTCATTTAGAGCCATAAAACTCAACGAGCGACTTTGAATCGGGATTAAAATATTAAAGACATTTTTTTAATTAGATCTGGGAATAAAATCAGAAAATTGATCGGTTTCGGTCAATTCTAGAGTCTCATTTTTTAAATTAGAGCAAATTGGAAAATTGCAACATTTTAACTCAAAAAAAAGTCTTTGTTTCTTTTTTTGTAAATATAACACCAATCGAGACAAAATTTGAAGATTTGAAGATTTTGATGCCCTCCTTCGATAAATGTCTAATTTTACGAAACTTAATCCGTTTTCATCGTGAAAAAAATGTTCTCCAAATATGGAGTTAAAAAAGTGGCAAATTTTTCGTGGCAATAAATCGATTAATATTAGTTTAATTGTGATAAATTTGATGCCATATTACGTTAAATGTTGCGATAAATCCAGCGGTGCAAGCAAAATAAATCTATAACTTTTAGTCACTGTGATATTCTCACTTAAAATTTTGAAAATTTGCACGACTAAATTTGGTCAATTTGAGAATTTCTAGAATCTCATATTTCTAGAACTAGGGCATATATCAAGAAAATTGGAACTCAATGGGTTTAAAAAATTGGTTACTGCATGGATTTTTATAAAACTTCCATACTTATAAATTTTTATTTCGACTTTTGATTCAGCCTCAATTTGAACTCATGTGCGGTAAATCTGCGCTCATCTTACACAAAAATTTTCAACAAAATCAGTGCCGGCCACAAAATCCGTCTGTGATATTTGGTTACTAAGAAATTAACATTTTAAATTTCGAAAACTTGCATCGAATTTGGTCTTACCTAGATTTTAAAAATGGAAAATTATGACCGATTTTTTTCGACTCGATGGTCTGAAAAATCTCTACTTTTATATTTTTGCTTATATTTTTTTAAATACTCCACCAACCGCGACAAAATTTTGCATATTTGTGGATTCTGCTTCCGTGTCTCAATTTTAGCTGATTTAACTACAGTCTCACCAAAAAAAAATTATATATGAAGCCCAAAAGCTTCTAAAATATTTTCGTGCCTGTAAGTCGATTAATACAAACTCAAGCGCGATAAAATTGGGCTCATCTTACAAAGTTTTTCAAGAAAATCAGTGGTGCTCACAAAATCCATCTAACTGAGATATTAGCATTTTAAATTTCGAAAAGTTGCGTTTTGCGTCGGTTCTACCTTTTTTTACAATCTCATATCACTGGAACTACGATAGGAATCGTGATGTGATAAAGACCAGGTCTTAGGTATTAGGCATTTGGTTTGATATCGATTTTAAAAATTGAAAATTTTGCCCAATTTTCTCGATGTTTAAAAAACCTTTTGCTTTTATATTTTTGCTTATATTTTTAGAAATATTTCGCTAATTGTGATTTTTTATTGCATAATTGTAGATTTCGACTCCGTCTCTCAATTGACTGAGAATTTGAAATGATTTGACTACAGTCTCACCAAAAAAAAATCTCATACGTGAAGCCCAAAAGGCTCTAAAACAATTTCGTGTCAATAAATCTGATTCTGATATTTTTTTTTTTTAAGATGCTTCACCACAATTAATAAAATTTCGCATAATTGTAGATTTCGATCAAATTTGACGGGATATTACTGTTAAAAATAAAAACGGTGATGAAAATGATGAATATTTTCGGAATTTATCGTTATTATTAACAAATTATTGTATTTACGAATGACTGTTGAGCAATTAGATTATACTTAAACGCAAAAATATGTTCGAAGGATAAAGATTATTCATTATTCTTGTCATGAATTAATTAAAAAAGATAATAGTAGTATAGATAATGAAATTTCCTATTAGTTTTCCTGTAATGGGAATAGCCTGAAATGTATTTTTAATAAAAAAATATATTCTAATCATCGTCTAGTCATGTTATTACATGAATGCTGTAAATTACTCACTTATGTAACAGTGAAGTATTTATTTACACGTGACGTTATTTTTGTCTGTTTGTTTTTTATCTTGTTAATGGCTTGTTTAAACTACTTGAGCCACAAATATTTTTGGGTTTAAAAAAAAAGTTGTACTGTAGAGTATAGAGCCGGCACTAATTAGCTAATTATTACGCATAAGAGAGCAAAAATAATGGAATCGACGTTTCAAATATTCATTTCTTATGTAATAAGTAGTTAAGTTAAATAATTCCGTTATTCAAAATTACGAAATTCAAGGTAAACTTTAATTTAAAGTATCACGGCTAAATAAATTTTAATCAAATTAATTTAATGTTGTTTATATTAAATTACCTCTAAAATGGTATCATGTGCCATCGGTGCTAGCGCCAGGTCTAGATACAAAGGGTCTTTTTTTTCAACAATAAATTCATCCATCATTTTGAACACAATTAAACCACAGTTTTTACACATGAAAAATGGAAATAAAACTTAGAACGATAATAAAGCAAAGTATCACGACATTAGCATTACACGCGGACAAATTTATGATACAACCTGCCATAGATTACGAAATTTGTGTATTTAGCGCCGGTTATCGAACGATAAGCTAATAACACTGTTTATTTACGATTCAGGAATCATAACTTTTGCGAAGGGTGAAATGTGTAGTGAATTGTAATGACTCGTAATTAATATAAATTGTTGTGTATCCGCTCATTTGGGCCTTACCCTGTTTTTGTATGATCGTTGAAAATCCATCGCTCACACAGTTCACAATACATCGATAGGTTTATTTTCTACTGTGGAAATATTTCAGTTTTAATTTCGTGACATCAGTTCGCGAAATAAATTAGACTAAACGAATAAGCGTGAAGCAATTTCAGCTGTATGTATTTATCCATTAGGTTCATGTGGTGAGACTGGGTACATTAGACGCTTTATTGGTGTAGGAGATGTGAATCAACACATGTGTGTTTCTGGTTATAGCAGCATGGTCTCTGAACAGATCATTAGATTGTGTTCATGACACATATGCACGCGAGCATGGGGGCAGTTGGACAGTTGATAACATCGTTTAAATATTCACGAGGTTTTTACAGTTTTGCTAACTTACCCTTCTTTCCTCTTCTCGAGCTGCTCGGAGGTGGGACTCGATTGCTTCTAAGTCGATTTTTGGCATTGCTGTTTCGATGTTGTACACGTCAAAACCACCTGGAATTAGAGAACAGCAATTGTACTAAAATATAAGGATGATTGGCCAAGAAATGATAAGAGTGATTCAAATATTAATCAAGTAATTTGTTTTCGGAAGTGTTACTCAGCGTATATTTGAGTAATAAAACTTAAGTTGAAGTTTCTACTATCTCAATTTTTCTAGATTAAGTGTAAATATAGACAATGTGTTTTATGACAAAAGCTCAGTTTAATGTTGTAATCCATCAGAGTTTTTAAAATTTTACCCAAAATTTCCACTCTATAAATTTAAGAGGCTCCAAACTTTTGGCTAGACGTTATTAGTTCAAAATTTTAAGCAAGTTGTTTTCTATTCAGTTTATATATTTACTCTTATAAATCGTTATCTAAAAAACAATTTTGTGTATTTGAGTGATTTTTTCCAAGCTAACCTGAGTTTTTAACTTCAAAAATACATAGAAAACTTCCTGTTTGTGATCAGATAAAAAATAGCCACATTGTATAAAATTCTTGTTTTTAGTAAAAACTGTTTTTTTTTTTTTAAGTAAAACTTGAAGTTTTATTAATTTTGTATAATTTAAAAAAAATCCTCGTTTCAATTTTTGAAAAAATAAATTTGCCAAGGAATTTTAACTGATTTTTTGAAATAAAGTTTTTGTAAAAAATGGAAAAATTGTTTGTTTTATAAATGTTTGTAGAATACTTTAGTGACCAGAACCGATCTAAATGTATCTAAAAATTCAACAAAGGAGTTTGAATCGGGTTTGAAATATTAAAGAATATTTTTTTTAATTAGATCTTTGAATAAAATCAGAAAATTAATGAATTTTGGCTAATTCTAGAGTCTCATTTCTGAATAACTAAAGCAAATTGAATTCGTAAATATTAGTTCGGGTTTAATCGATTCGAAAAAAGGTCTTCGTTTATACATTTTTGTTCATTTTTTTTAATAGAACATCGATAGAGGCAAAATTTTGTGTACATACAGATTACGACGCCCTCTTTCGATAAACCCAATTTAATCAAACTTTCACGTTTTCATCATAAAAAATTCGCAAAATGTGGAGTTCAAAAAAGTGACAATTTTCTAGTGGAGATAAATTGATGAATATAAGTTTAATCGCAATAAAGTTGGGTTCATTTTACCCAAAATTTCACTAAAAATCCAGTAGTAAAAGTTAAATAATACTATAAATTTTGATCATTGAAATATTTACTAAAAAATTTAAAAAATTGAACCATCAAAATTGGCCAATTCGAACATTTCTAGAATTGGGGCATATATCAAGATGAGGTAAGCAGTAATTCTGAGGTCTTGAATACTAAAACTCGTGTTTATGTCAATTTGGAAAATTGCAAATATTGACCTTCTTTTTTCTTAATGCGTTAAAAAAGTTGGATGTTTTAAACATTTAAAAGTTGGATGTTTTAAACATTTTTTAAGTTGTTAAGTTTTAGGTTTTCAGGTTCCAAAGTTTCCAAGTCCATCAATTCTTTTATGTTTATCGTGTTTTCTTACATACAATTTGTCAAATTTTCAGATTTTTTGCTCCGGATATCACACACAATATTTTCAACTTATTTTCAACTCTTTCGGTTTTCTCATTCTGATTTAGGTGTCTTAGTTTTTAAAATTTCGCAGATTTGTTGTGTCAAAGTTCTACATTTTTGTTCTTCCTCATTAAGTTCCCAATTTTCCAAAAAATTTCAAATTCTGTGTTCTTTCTTGGAAAAAAAAACTGACAAACGTCAGGTTTTGCACTTCTCAAAGCATAACAGATTCTCAGGTTTTCAGATCAATTCTCAATTCTTGTTTAGACTTTAGGTTTTAGGCTTACAAATCCTAAGCTCTTTGAGTCCCAGTTTTTTGATTATTTTTTCGGCTCCTGATTCCCTCATATATGAGAAATACGTAAACTTGACTTAATAAATTCATTTCTTCTAAAACCAAAAAAACTGAGAATATTTTGACAATAATCTGACAAACTGAGTCTTACTCATAACACAAGAAGTCTGGAGATCTAAAAATGGAAGAAACTAAAGATTTGAGCATCTCCAAACTTGTGGAATGAGAACCTGAGAACTTGAGGTTTTTCTGTTTAGAAATTGAGAAGAGTTTAGTTAAAAAATAAAACCAAATACCGTTTATGCGACACTGAGAATCTGAGATTAAGAATTTGAGAGGTTAAGAAATTGCGCAAGCAATTTTTTTATTCTATTTTGATTTCTAGCACCAAAATTAAATGAATTTGTTTAATAATCGAATTTACAAATAGAACATGTTAAAAATACATCTCTAACTTACTCATTAAAAAAAATCAATAAATTTCTGTGTCAAGTTTCTGGTAACTTTATCACTTTGTGTAGCAATTTCTGCAAAAGCAATGTTTAAATGCATGTTTCTAAAATTAGACTGCGATTATATTGTAAATCTAGATCAACAGGTGGTTTTTAGGTTTATTTCGATAGCATTTTATGTGAATGTTAATGTTTTGGAATTTTGCCATAACAGTTAAACAATGCAAACAAACAAACTGAAATGATTTATTTCAGTTTTGATGGCAATAAAGACACTAAAATTAAAAATGAAGTTATTCAGAATACTTTCTGTTGCACCAAATATTAATCAGATTGCAGCAATTATGGTAATGGTGGTTTGTTTTCAATTGATTTATTTTGATTTATAGTTATCTTTTCGTAGTGGAAGGTCGATGTAAAGGTTAAATTTTTTGTTTTATTAAACACATTTATCTTGAAACAAACAATACATTTCCGTTAAACAATTTTATTAAAAAGTGTTTCGGGCTGGAGTTCAGTCTGTGTTGGAAACAAAATTACATGGAAAATTCCGGCCAAGCTCCAATACAAACAAGTAAAGAAAGACTCTCCCGAAGTCTGTAAACAAATGGAAATTTCCAAAAAATAAATTCTTGTTACTGCAACGGTCGTGGAGTTTATTTTCCCGACCAGTAATTTAACATGAGGGTTGCAACATTACGTTACATTCGCAGCATGCAACAGGGGTAAATTAGAAGTTATTAATGAAGAACGTGACCACTGTGACACATTACCACATTTTGTCTCATTCCAGAGAGACAATTCTAAACAGTCATCACATTTCATCTCATGTAATTATATTCCATAAAATAATCCTCACCTAAAACTTCCGGAGAGGATCTCTTTTTTTCTCTAGCCATGGGAACTGATCTTCTATTCAGGACATCTCGATTCCTACTGCCGAACTCACGTCGAGGAAACGTTATCAAACTACCAAATTGTTGATTATAGTCTTTTCTCTTTTTTACGTAATAATCAATTTTTTCTTTCTTTCGTGGAACCGCACTGTCTTCATCTTTTTCTTTGTAGTCTTTAGTTACGTCTTCTTTACTGAATTTTTCGACATCTTCGATTCGAAGTTGACATTGTTTACTAGCTGATTTTAGTTTCTTGATTTGGCATTCGATTTCTTCGAGCTCACGATTGGAATCTTTACGCTCTTGTTTGTGTGTTTGGTCCAGGTTTATTTTATGTTGTTTGGGGTCGTGTTCAAACATGTTTTCTTTGATGGCTGGGATCATTTCTTGCGCGGTGGATAAGAAAGCGTCACAAATCTTGTTTTTTGGGATAACTGGAGAGAGTCGAGTTTCCACGACTGTTTCTGCAAGTAAAGGCATGTTTGGAGTTTTCAAAGTTTCAGTATCGTTTAACACCACCGGTTGGGGTTCTAATTTTGATGAAGATAACTGGTTGGGTTCTTCAACGATGTTATATTTAACAGGTGATTGGGTATTGATCGATTCGTTCAGTTTCTCGATAGTGTCTTCGAGTTCTTGCACGACGGCCTTCTCAATATTAGTTAGTTCGAACACGTTTTCTGGTTTAAGGTTGCATTGGTTTTCCAATGAGATCCTTCCGAATTCTTGTTCGACTTCTTTCTCGAAGTCACCGATGATATTCTCTCGCGTTTCTATATTTTTCGCCGCTTCTTCTTCAGTTTTGATATTGAATTGTACAGGTCGTATCACACTAATTTCCGTGTCTTCATCGCTCGTTTGATTGGAATTTCCGCTCGTTTCCGAGTCGCTCCTGTTGCCACATTCTTCGTGAATGTCAAACACTGGTTTGTCATAAAAGACTTTCTGGATGTTCTCAACGCTGTCTAATCGATTAACGCTGTCGATGTGGTCGATGGGATAATCCGTGTCTTCGACATTGTTGTTGTTGATATTATTCACGTCAGTTTTGGCGGTGGTTAATGATTCGCATTCGAAGTCGTCATCTGTGAAATCGGTGTCTGACGAGGCTTTAATGCCGTAATCGAGTGTGTGAGCGAGGTGCTGAAATCCTGGATAGTTTGGATTCACGATGCCTCTTCGTTGGAGGGTCGCTGTTCCACGGTTGCTCAAGTTGCTCTCTTCTGAAGAGTCGGAATCGGAAATATCGAAACCGCGATCTTCATCTTGGGGAGAAGTGTCAGCCGAGGAGACGTTCTGATGGACGTCTGAAATGAAACGGATTTACAAAGAGCTCATCTAATTAATTTCAAATTTGATTTGATTTGACGCTGTTAAGATGCTCCATCAGTGTCAGAAGTGACGAGGGAAATTTTAAGTGTTAGTTTAAATTTTGTTTAAAACATCATATCAATGTCAAAACTTCCTCACCTAACACTTGAAACAATTTTGGACCGTCACCCCAACACGCACCCTCCTTAAAAACTGACAGAATTGAATTTATTATAAACTTCTAACAAATTTCAACATCTCCACCAGCTTGTAGTTCCAGAATTAGAATTTATCGATTCTGAGCGAACAAAAAGAAAAACTAGTATCTTCATATTGTTAACAGAACTTTCTGGATCGTTCCAACTTTTCTAATAGATTGCTTTAATTTAGACGTGATTTATTTCTCATTTGATTGCCGCTACGTATTATGTTTTTTTTTTAATAAGAATTTGTGTGGGAAGTGACAGCGCCCTTATTGAAAAATTAAATTTATGTTCGTTGACATTCATATGAAAATGATTGGAAAATGTGGAGACACAAGGAGAAAGTGCCAAGTTTTGATTTATGTTATAACGACGGGGCATATAATACACGAGAACTTGGCGTATGGGGTGTTGTAGAAGTATGAGTTATAGGAACACGACTACAATATTGTATTTGATCGGTGGTGTAGTTGTAATGACTTAAGGGGGATGATAGTGTATATAAACGTAATAAACACGTAACGTAATTTCAGGGATTGTGTTGGGAAAATATAATTAAGAGGATAAATTCCACTGTCTTTCCAAATTTAGTTCATTTCATGGTCAGATAATTTATGTGTCTAAGTTGATAAAAAAATAGCTACATTTCATGAAAGTGGAGCCTCTGATAAAATCAGAAATTTGTTTTTAAGAATGAAACTTCTTTAAATCACCTATAAAAATCTCAGTTTTTCTTAATTTTGTAAACAATAAAAAATTCTTTAAAATGTATGAAAAAACAGTTGAGTGTCTGACTAAAGTTTTTTTCGAAAAATAAAATCAACATAAATTTGACACATCTACCATTTTTGTCTGAAAGTTTATTTTTTTCCTAATTTTGTAAATATTTAAGAAATTTGATTTTGGGTTTAAACAGATAAAATTTGTAAGAGAACAGCTACATAAAAATTGTGTGTCTTGTAGCAATGCGAAATTTTTTTATTTAATAAAAGTGGAGTGTCTACGTCTAATTGTTGCGCATCCACCATTTTTCCAGAATGTTTTAAAAATTCAACTTTTTATGAATTTTGTGATCATTTGAAGAATTTCTTGTTCCTACTTTCAAACTGACAAAATCAATAATAAAATGACTATATTTCATAAAAATTATGGGTTTAGTTAAAATCTGAATTTTTTTAATAAAAATTAAGAGTTTGTTGCAACTACCGATTTTGCAAAATCTCTTTAAATCCTGGATTTTCTGAATTTTGTAAATATTTGAAAAATTGTTTGTTTCTGTATTTAAACAGATGAGATTCATAAGAAAATGTCATAAAATTTTCTTCAAAAACTGATTCAACCACCATTTTTGCACCATATTTTAAAATCTATATTTTTATTTTGTAGATATTCATATTTTCTGGTTAAACTGATGGAGCTTATGAGAAAATATCCATACTTCATAAAAGTGGAGCATCTAGCAAGAATTTAAATTTTTTATTAAAAATAATAAACTTTGCGCAATATCTGTTTTTGCAGAATTTCCGAAAATTTACGTTATTTTTCATTTCGTAAATATCTAAAAAAAAATCTATCTGTGTTTAAAAATATGAAACTTATATAAAAACAGTTACATGACATGAAAATTTTTTGAATTTGTAGAATTTCATGCACGGGGGAGCATAAGAATTTCTGTTTAAAAAAATAAAATTGGCGCATCCACCATTTTTGTTTGTGTTGAAAAAAATAAACTTTAAAAGAAAACAGCTATAAAAAGTAGCAAAGTTGCAAAATAGAATGAATTTGGTATATCCACTATTGTTCCAGCACCTTTAAAAATTATTTTTTAACTGATAAAACATTTCATCGTATTTACCGTGAAAAACATGTTAAATAAGGTCAAAAATCATCATGGAAATTTCTTATTTTACGCAGCGGTATGCTTCACTGACATTTGGTTTCTTTAATCAACGCATCGTTAAGAAAGCAAAATTACTGTTTTAGTTATTTATTAGAGCCTGTTGGAGTTTGAGCTGTAAATTTTCGAAGCTTGTAAATCTAATTTTGCAATTTCAAAATTTCAAGACTATAAACTTTTTAATAATTTTTAATTAATAATAGAGAAACAAGAGTTTCGATGTAATTATCGTGAATTTTCTCAATCCCCAAATTGATGAAAATTAAATTTTATCTCTGTTTTGCAGCATTTCTATCTTCAGATCCAAAACTGGTTAAGTTATTTATTTCTAGATTTGTAAAGTTTATATTGCCAAACATTGAAATTCTCAGAATTTTTTAATTGTTCAATATTTTAGGTGTTCCAGTTTTAAGTTTTGTGAAGAAACTCGTTAAATTTGTGAAATTTGAAAATAATTACTTTCTTTTAAATTGTTTTTAATGTAGGTGTATTATAAATTCAAACAAATATTTTTAGATTTAAGTTTTATCAGTCTAACATACCATAATAATTCAAAATGTATTAGTACTTCCGATTTTAATTTGATTTAATTTATTTTGTAAACATCAGCGGCTAATACAAGTTCAGTGCTCGCATTGTTGTCACTTTGCCCTAATTGCTACGTGAAATCATCAGTGCATTCTATCATTGCATAATGGATTTAAATTTAATAGTAGAAGCAAACAGCATTTCAACTTGACGTGTATTGTTTGAATACGGTGGAAAATCAATATTTATTTTATTCTATTGTTCTGTACATGAACAGAAAGCTCTAAATGTTACGAGTTTGTGATCCAGTAAAACAGTGATACAGTCATAAATTTATCATAGACTTAGCCAAAGTGAGTCTTATAGAATTTAATTTCCAATTATATTCAAAATTTATAAATAGCTACTCTTGCAAGATCTCATTTGGACCGTTCAGTCCAGGAATGCCCTACTTTACGAAGATTATCAAAACTTTGAGGTTGAAAAAAAAATTTAAGACAACTTTTTGCATGCCTCCAGGAACTGGAAAACCGGATGTAAGCTCATAACAAACTTATTTTCGCCAATGAGGTCATCGTGTCTTTAAACTTCAACAATCAACATTTCGTTTATACCAAACTAATTATTTTTAGAGCGATAAACATCGTTTATTGCAAACACAGATTTCCAGCTGTAATGTGAGTACTCTAACAATCCGGCGCCGGTGATGAAGCCTTTTTGCTTCCCAACTTCCACCTTAATACATTATTCAAATACTTTTTCCTCCTAGAGGCTGAATCCCAATTTCCAATTAATTTACCAACGATCAACATTGAAATTACAGACGCGAACATTCATAATCGTTTCCTTGAATTCGTAAAATTAAAAGCAGGAATTTGCTCGCTGCCGGTTTAGATGTATTATTTGAAATTACTTGAGAAAATTAATTTTCCAAGTTTAATTAAAACTATAGAATTCATGCGGTTGGGATTTAGGTCATACTGAGTTCTTATCAGTTTTTATCGTCAGTTTTTACCTTCAAAGTCTAGGAGACTATCATCTGGTGACGACTCTGAGTAGATGGAAGAGGCGGTGCCGTGCCTCGTGGTTCTTAAGGAAGCAGCCAGTGTGTTGTTGATATTGAGCAACTGGTTTCTGTTGTTGGCGTTGTTGGTTAGCTCCCGCTTCTTCGTCCTTTGAGAAGGGTTGCACCATTGCACTTTATCTTGGACACTATTAATGTTATTCAGTGCTTCATTAGTTTGTCCGGTAAACTCGTTGATATCATATTCTGTGATATTCTCGGTGTTGAGATTAGACGTGAAATGGGTAACGTTGCTGTTCTGGATGGTGTTAATCCGTTTAGGGGAGTTTAATATGTCGTTGCTGTTACCATTATGAATGGACAGTGGCCCATCCACGGACTTGAGACGCATCGTTTCTTCCTAGAATTAAGAAATTACTCATTAATTAAACCCAAACTATGTTACAAGTCTCTAGATTCATAATGTCTGACCCAACAGTTTACGAACCACTTCTAGCCCTAAATAAACACACTAGCTTGTTGCTAAGATTTAGATATGAAAGTTCCCTTCTCAGTTTCTCTCGATATTCTTTCAGTCAAGAATGCGTCTCCTGAGTAAATATTTAACATTTGCCCTGGTTTCACAGTTCTAATGTTTATTTTATAAGCGTGTAGTCTCTTGTTAACTTTTTATCAAAGAATACTTTAAATTAAATTGGCTCTTGAAGCTTTAGCACAAACAGTTGCGATACTAGACAGACCCGGCATTATTATTTCATAAGCAAATTCCAGACTTTTTAATTTTCTCAGGTAACACCCAAAGTTTACACTTTAAATTTATGAAACATGTTTTTAGATCGTAAAACTTGCCATGTTGTGACGTCAATAAATTCAAGCTTTAGCACCTTCACATTATAATCTTGTTGTTATTGAAAATATGAGCGCATAAATTTCAGATTTTGTTACAATCTATCAAACTAACACAAATTCAATTCTCATTTATTTATCTCGGTTCCAATTCACTTAAACAATTTATAGTCGACCTAATTTTGTGTAAACCGACCTGGTAATTAATGTTAACAGTAAAAGCATTGCTTAATTATCGAACGCTGAAGACAGCCTAACTTGGCACACTATATTTCATTTTCCACTGGAAGCAAACAAATACGTAGGTAATTGCGTTAATTCTGACTTGAACAAGATTAAGCTGCTTAAGTTTCTTTTACAAGCAATTTCAGGTTCGGCTAATTTATTGAGATAAATAAATTGTGGATGGTGAGTAAAGTATAGATATAAGAACAGGGAGTGTTGTAGTGGCGACAGCAACGCCACAGGCAGCTGATAAATCCCTAAAAGCATTACTCTAATTAATAAAGCCGCTTCCACCAGCTTCTCTAAACATATCATTCGGTTGTTGACTCCTTTATTGCTTTATGACTGACAGGGTGTTTTTATATTTGTGGATTTGGGCGGAGAAATGGAGGGTTTATATTTTATTTCCTGCAGATAATGAAGCAGCGTATGAAATGTGAGGACGTTTTTTTGGGCATGCATTATATTGTCTTTCATTACAGGAAGATTCTAGTTTTAATTTAGCATATTCTCGTTGTTTTTCATATGTCCACTTGCTTTTTTATTTCTAAGTTTTCTAGTTTTTAAGTTCTCGGATTCTTAAAGTTTTCAAGTTTTTTCTAAGATTTTTAACTTTTCAGTTCAAAAAAATTCATACTATCGGAGTTAGGATTTAAATTCGCAGGTTTGCAAGTTGCCATGATTTCATAATTTCAGGTTTTAAGGGTTATAATTTTGCGACTCAAATTTGCTGATTCCGAGGTTTTTTTCTCTGGATTTTAGATTGTTATTTTTTTAGTTCCGGCAATTTTATGGTTCTAAGATACTTAAATGCTCAAATATTCATTTTTGAGTTTACTTTTATATCTGTTACATTCTAAATTGAAAATTTTTAGGTTTTCAGATATCACGTTGTCAACATCTGTTTTTCAGGATCTAGGAATCTTAAGTTCTGTCGTTCTTAAAGATTTTAAAATTCTTCAACTCACAGAATCTCAGTTTGCCTTAAAGTCTCCAGTTTTAAGACTTTCCAAACTTTCAATTTTTCTAGTTTTTGAGTTCCTTAATTTTCTAGAGAACCCTTTTTGCATGCATTTTGTTATTTTTTATTACAGGAAATTCTAGTTTTTTTTAATAAAGTTTACTTGTGATTAACATATTGTTAATGTTCCCAATTTCCAAATCAAAAGTTTTCAAGTTCGTAGATTCTTAAGATTTTCAACTTCTTTTAAGATTTGTTAAGTTTTAACTTCTACTTCAATTTCCAAAAAATTCAGTTTATTAGATTAAGGTTTTAAATTCTCAGTTGCTATGTTTTCAGGATTTCAGGTTTTCAAGTTTATAAATTTTCCGACTTAAATTTGCCAATTCCAAGTTTTTCTTTTTCCTGGATTTATTATTATTACTTTTTTAGTTCCGACAATCTTATACTTCGCAAATACTTAAGATATTTTTGTTCGAATTTTCAAATTTTTAAATTCTTGTTTACTTTTTATTTTGTTGCATAATAAATTTAATTTTTTTAATTTTTCAGGTTTACATGTTCAGTTTTTCAGATTCGAGAACTCTCAAGTCGTCGTTCTTAAAGATTCTAAAATTTTCCAGCTCTTCGATTCTCAGTTTGCTTTAACGCTTTAAGTTTTCAGGGTTTGTAATTCTAAAATTCTAAAATGTTTGGATTTTAAAAATTCAAAATTCAGCAATTTTGAAACTTATACGTTCTGAAATTTTTAGATTCTGATATTCCGAAATTTTTACACTTTTAAGTTATTTGATGGCGTGATCTATAAATTATGAGATTCTGAGATATTCTGAAATTCCGCAATTCTTGAGTTCTAATTATTTAAAATTTGTAATATTTAAATTATAAACTTCTCATCTTCTTAGGCTTTTAGTTTTTTAGGTTTTGCTAGCTTTGTTGTAGAACTTTCGATCTCTCAGCTTTCGAATTCTTCAAACTCTAAATTCACAAGTTTACAAGTTTTGAAGTTCACAAGTTTTTTTTTTCAAATGAAGCTTAAATTTAAAATTCTTAGGTTTCTAGGTTTCCGAGTTATTTGGTTTTCAGTATCTCAGAATCTACAACTTTCAGATTCTTAAATATTCTGGCTCTCAAATTCTTAGTTTTGTAAAATTTTGAAAGTTTCGTATTTTGAGATTGCGAATTTTTCAAATTAGTACTTTTATTCTTAGATTCTCAGTCGTTTGGTTCTTAGTTTTTTTGATTCTGTAATTCTGAGACTAAGATTTTAAAATTTTAGAATTCTGCAATTTTTTCATTTTGAAATTCTTAAATTTTTAATATTTTGAATTTATAGATAAAAAATTGATATATTTTGGAACTGAAATATTTTTTGATACTTTTAAATCCCGAGATTCTCTAAATTTTGTATTCTTAACGTTAGATTAAAATATTTTGCAGTTTTCAGATTCAAAAATTCTGAAATTTTCAGCTCCTCGAGTCTCAAAATCAGATTCCAAGATACTGAAATTCTGACATTTTTAGATTCTCTGCTTTTCACCTTCGTTGGCTTTCAGTATTCAATATTAGATGCAACATAGGACGCAAAAACAAAAAAAAAGTAATAAGTTTATAATAATTTTTAGATGTTACTGCTCAAATCCGAAAGGGAGAATTTAATTTTCAGCTCGAGAACCCAAAGTGCCGGTCAGACCAAAAATATTGTTGTCTGAGTAGTTCTTGATGTAGTCGATTTTAAAAATGAAGCTGCTGGTCAAACTTTCAAATGTCAGATAAATGTTGTGTTTTAGTTATAAAATAAAATTACGTTATAGAAATTTCAAGGTTTCATATCATTTCGTAATTTAAGTGAAGCTATGTTTAGCGAAAAAAATCGATGCTTTGGTTAAAAAATCTGATAGGAAAAAGAAAAAATTTATATGATTTCGGATTTTATATTTATATATTTTTATATTCTGAAAATCGAGCCTAAGGAAATCAAGTGATCATTTTAACTAAAAGCTAATAGGTATTATGTTTTATAATTGTTAGAAAACAATAGAAAATTTTTTTATTTAACATTACTCTTTATAATAAATAGAATTAAAAAAATCTTATGCAGAACTAAAATTTTATTTTTTGCATCCTAAATAATGAAATAAATTAGACTCTCTGGCATAACACGTAGACTATGCAGAAACTTGAAACTCATTATTAAGTAAGCACTCTGGGCTTCCAAATTTTCAGTAACGATGTACTTTGTTTAATGATTATTAATGACAGCGCCTTGGGAGTGTTAAAAGTGACATTACACTCATAGCCCCTAAAAATTGGAATACAACCTGAGATTATTAAGCGTTGCCTCGTTACCATAAAATTACGTTAATAACGTTTTGAAAAACGGTAATAAAATCATATTCACAGACTTTACAATTTACAATTTAATAAATCTGTTCTAAGTAACCTTTGCACGCTCCTGCCTTGACCAAAATTGTTGTGGGAGAATAGAATGTAACCCAAATGAAACAAAGAAAATTTAAATTTGGTATTTATGCGAAGACATCTTCGTATCGGTGGGCGCTGTTTTTATTTTTAGACAATAATAAAAGTGTGGGCACAAAACAAGGCGCGAGGGTGTCAAGACGTGCCCTACGCAAGACATGAAATATTCATTCATAAGAAGCTGCTTAATAATTATTCAACAATAAAACCACTTTATGGGAGTCTTAGTTCCGAGGCTGCTTATTACGGATCAATCGCGTTAATGGCGTGTTCCGGTTAAATAATTAATTTTGGTAATGCCGAAAGTTGTAGATTTCGTAATTTTACTGCGAATTAATTAAGAGAACACGCGTCGCAGGTTTCTGGCTGAGTAACAGTTCAAATGGAATTTATGACAGTCGTAAATTTCGTTGTCAACTGGGTAATAGTAATCGTATTAGAAGCCACAAAATCCATTCGATTTTTAAATATTCAGGACTCTTTTAGTCGCAACGAGAGAAGGGATGAGTGAAATATTTAAGAAGGACATAAATTTAGCATTGAAAATAAAAATTGACCGGTGAACCCCGCCCTTAAAGCTAGTATGCCAGAATGGACATTGTGAAAGACTATTGACCTTTCAAACTGCGGTCAATTAAAAAGAATGAGCGTATTTGCACGTGTGAGATGTTCGAGCCAAATTAGAAAAGTAGCTCGAACCATCACTGTAACGATTAGGAGGAAGTAACTAGGTAATCGTACATTTGCACTAATTTTAATTAGAGTAAAGAACAACAAAGAACGAGAAGTTTTGTTTGTTTTCTGAGACTGTTTTGGATTTAAATGAAGTTCTAAGTGGGCGCAAAATAAACTTGTTTTTGCAGAAAGAAAAACATTTAAAGGAAAAGGAATTGATTAAAAGGTTTGCAAACAAAAACTGCTCTTAAAATAAATTCATTTTTTAAACCTGCAATAGATCACGAATATTATTTTGATTTTTAATCTTCGATTTAGTGATTATGAAATAATAATATGTTTGCTCAATGCTTAAATAAAAAATTCTTAGATCTATAGTTTTAAGAATTTAAATTTTTCAATTTCTTAGATCTTAGATTTTCATATTTGCATATAAACTTGTAGTTTAATTAAAATTAAAATTGGGGCTCTGGATTTAAAGAATCTGTACTATAAATAATTATGCGATTAAGAAGACACTTTTATATGACAAACTTTCAAATTCAAGATTATAAGTTCTCAAATTTAAACTTGCTAGATTCCAAACTTCCAGAGATTTTAGAATTTCGATGGTTTATCTTTAATCTGAAGATCTTGCGAAAATTAATCAACATTTTTTAAAAAACTTTAAACTCTATTTTCAAAGGCTTCAAAATTCTCAATTTATTCAAAACCTATTAATAGCAAATTGTGGATAATTTTGAATACTTATTTTAAATTTTAAATTTTTGAGCATTAAAGTTTTTTTTATACTTTTTGGATACCTATGTCATACTTATATCTTTTTTTCTTCGATTCTAATTTTTTTAATTTTAATGAAGACAATATTTCAATATTTTGCTATTTTGAGCTTTTCAGCCTTTTTTATTGTCTTAAATGTTTGGAATTCTACGACTATTGGTATTCTTAATATTTTTTCCTATTTGTTTCTTGATACCTCAGTTTTAGAGAATTCTAAATTAGAGTTTTACGTTGCGAAGAATTTTCGCTTTATTTAAAAATTTCTGAATTTCTCATATTTCTGACATGTTTACTAATTAAGAAAATTAAAAATAAGACCTAGAGATTTCAGTTAATGATCAAGATTTTTAATTTTTTTTATAATTTTTTTGGAAGAGTTAAAGAAAACATACTTTCTCATTTTTTTATATATATAATAAAAGAATTATTTTATTCAAACTTTTAAGTATAACAAAAAACAACATTTAAACAATTTTTTTAATTTTCAATAAAAAACTTCGAAAATTCAGCCGTTGAGAGCTAGTTTGCGAACACCTTTAAAAAAAAAAGTATCCTCGCGGTAGTCAGGATAACTCACACATTTTTATGAAATGAAGAAACCAAATATTTTTGCTAGTAAAAGAATATAGCTCGTAACTAAACGAAGGATTTAAAATAACATTAAAATTTGAATTTTTGGCAAAGTTCTACGTAAAAAAATTGAATTTTTCGTAAAATCTACACCACGTAAAAATGGATAGTTTCTAAACCCTAGTAACTCTTTAAAAAATTATCATTTTTTAATATTTTTGAGAAATTTGGAAATCAGAACTTTGGGGCAAAATTTTACAAGCTGAATTTTCTGAAATTTAGAAATTTACATATATGTTGGTCTTCAAATTTAAAATTGAAAATCTTTAAAATAATAAAACTTTAGGAAATTTAAAAACCGTAAGAATTTCCAGAATCAATAATCACTTTTTTAAGCAAAAACTGTAAATATTAGAAAACTTTTTTAAGCAAAAACTGTAAATATTAGAAAAAAAATTTTTAGTATCAACATTCGAAAAAAATTGTGTGGAAAATTTTGAATATTTAAAATTTCACTATTTTTGTTTAAAAATTTGGTAAAATTGATTTCACGTTGAAAAAATTAAGAGCTTCGAAAAGCTATACTTTTAATATAATATTTAAGAACGAACAAACCTTTAAAGTTTTAATATTTTTGCTATTTTTTTACTATCTCAAGCTATATTTGCTAGAATACTTGGAATACTCACCTTAATTGGAATTACTAAATTTTTTACACCAAATTATAGATAGGACTTTTGGTATCAAAATCTCAACCGCGAGAATATCCGATTAAAACCGAAAAAAATGTGAATCTTTGATCTTATTTAATTTTTGAAATTGTTCTAAAGTACTGATGTAGGTACTTTTAGACCTTTTTTCAGAATCTACCGAAGCTAAGAAAACATTTTTTACAAGTCTTATTGAATTTGCTTTATACAAATAATCAGAGCAATCGGTGTAATAATCCTTAAAAAAAACTCAAGTCAAAATCATTAAAAAACTGGGCGGTTTTGAGAAAATAATTGTGTATCCTCATTTCAGTTTAGACATTTTTCTGTCATCTATTAGCTAAATGGGGCCACATTCTGATTGGATTCAATTGGTTCAATATTCATTATCGACTACAAAAGGGAACAGCATTCAACCAGTTTGAAAATAATCCACCGTAACCGCAGTTTCAATATTTGTTTTTATTTTTTATTTATGCGTAACAAACGGTCGAAAATCTACATTTTTCGTATCTCAAATTGTTGGATTTCAAACCAACTGCTCTGGATGTTAACGCCCTTTTCACCTACACTGTTCCTAATTAAAGTACTCCGTATCTGTTTTAATTGAGGTTTAATATTACGAACTTATCTTTTTAGTTTGACCTCGTCGTTAACACACCCCCGTATCGCATTAATACGATGCGTCAGAGTTAGAAACTTAATTCTCACCGCGATTAAATATTAAATACTTCTACGTAGCAGTTACGTATTAAAAGGAGTAGTGGAATTCAACGGATCACATGGAAATAGGGAAATTCGCTAGAAGTTTTCGATCAATAACTATAGTTTTACGTAAAGAAAGGACAATAATATTCAAATTTCAATTACGGAGGCGACTTGTTGGCGGCGGTATAATCAATGGCTTGCCCCCAAGCATTCGTTACTTCCACAACACCGCACCAAAATTCAATGCTTTTAATCGATCCGAACTATTTTGTAGAAAAGTGTAAAAAAACAGATCGTTAGAACAATTGCTTTTCTAGATAATGGTATTTTAATAGCCCCACAAATAAAGAGAATTTATTGTACGCTATTTGGAGTTTTTCACTAGCAGTTTAGGAAGTAACGTGAGAATAATTAACACATTCGAAATTACAGTGCAGACACAGAATACAGAACCAAACATACCATTTTCATACATAGTTGTAGGAGCACAAATTGGACACATATTTACGAGCATTGGAGAGAAATATCGCTGCATATCGTGATAGACCTATTGTGTTGCAATTTCACCACATTGTTGAACTCGGAGATTATTTATATAAAATTTATGGAACACGTTCAATTTTATGGATGAATGAACCGCCTACCAAGCTTGTTGAACTAAAACTGACGAGATCGCGTGTGACGCACCATACGAAAGCTGAGTGTCGTAATACAGCTTTACGGTGTTGGAAGCTTGGGGTTTATTTAATGCCTTAATTGCGAAGGCAAGTGGATAACTATCAGTATGCGAATGTGAGCTCGTTCTGCATAAAAGGATTTCGTTGGGGAATTAGAAAAACATGTTAGAAAGAGGTGAGAGTATAATTCCGAGAGCTATCGCTGGTTTTTGCTGCAACGAATAAAGACTGATTCTGTCACATTTCCTACGTTCAAAACGTACATTTTTTGCTCTCTACGCATTTTCTGCAGAAGTGCAGATTTCACAGTTTCTCACTTTTTATATTTTAACTCGCAATTTTATAAATCTTTTTTTCTGGGATTAATAAGAGGCAGTTTTTTCTAAATTTGTTTAGCAAATATTTCAGACATTCGTGTCTCATTTTTGTTTCGCATGAATCTCACATCTGGGGAAATTCACCCTGTCACTCAATTGATTTTCACTGTCATATTTTAACAACCTAACAATTTTCCGTAGAATAAAATCTACCATCACAGAAATTTAGTGATAACGTCTATAATCTTGTTGCTTTTTGCATCTTTTAAACTCATTATAAATCAACTCTTAAATTGTTGTTCTTTGCTTATTAAAGAATAAGAATTTGCTTACATTTTAAGGTAAGATTGAGACTGAATTTGTTAGAAGTTTCTTACAATTAAAACTAACTTAAAAATAATAAAAATAATCAATGTTTGAAATTTTAGAATTTAATAAAAACTAACTAAAGTGTAAAAAAAATATTATCGTTTAGTACATTTTTACAAAATAATTACGTACTTTTTAAGATTCAATTCTAATTAATTGGTTTATAGCAGAAGTAGCACTGCCATAATTCAATCCATTAAAATAATTTTTCTTAATTACTTAAAAAAAATCGCAATTAGCTGTGATCACTTAAATTGCAAAATTATTTTAAAATGATTTTTAAACACTGAAAAAATGATCCATATTTTTTTTAATTAATTAATAATAAATGGAATTTATTTTTATCAAAAATTTGAATATGTGATTTTTTCAGGTTTTTCATCCAGTAGTCAAATCGCGTTTTCGAAACAATTTAGTGTTTTAAAATTAGTGAAAACTGTGAACTTTTAAAGTTTAAGTGTTGTAAAAGTGTTTTTTTTTATTTATAAAGTTTATCTATTCAAACTCTAGATAAATAAATAAACCTGATCATGCTGCAATCAACGAAAAAATATCAGAAATGGTATACAAAAAGGTACTAAAAAATTAATATCGTGAAAACTGGATAAATGGGAGATATTAATAACGTGTAACATTAGTTAGTAGATAATAATTAATTAAATATAGATTAGCGGAAACATTAATTAATTAATTTTTAGATTTCGATTTAGCACAAAATAATAATGTTAATTTTTACTTTTAATTAGTATCAAGGGTAAGAGCTGAAAAACATTTTGACTAAAAAAACCATTTTGAATCATAAGAAAATTTTTTTTTTATCCTAATTAATAAGTTTATAGAAGGAGTAATTATGCCTTTATTTTCAAATTTTTTTAGGCAATTTCTAGATGCAAAAAATAGTCTAGATTTATAAATAATTCATAGCAGAGTTTAAACCGATTTTATTATGGTTTATTTTATTTCACTATAAATTTGAAATTCAAATTTAATTTGGTGGTTGATGTGCTGTAAAAGTGCTCCTTAACATTTATTTTTCTTGTTGAGTTAAACATTTTTGTGTAGGAACTAATTTCCTGAACATTTACAAATTTTTTTTGTCTTAATCGCCAGAAAATCCTGTGTTAGGACCCCAAAATGAGACCGCGTTTGTTGTCATTACTTAGAATTTGACCAAAAAGTAGCTTAAAATATGAGAAAAACAACCATATAATTCGAGGCACATTTAAAAATAATAATAATCGAAGTTAATAACAATAAGTTTTTAAAGTTCAATTTTAACTAATAAGCTTATAGCAGGAAGAGCAATTTCATTAAATTTCATTTCGATCCATTAAAATAATTTTGCTCAATATTAAAAAAAATCTTTGAATTTGCTGCAAGGACTTTAGTTCCCAAAAAGTTTTCAATAATTTTTACGCAATAGATCCATATTTTTAATTATTGTGCAACAGAGTTTGGATAGAATTTTTTATTATCACTAGTTACGTTTTAGTATTTTAAAATTAGTAAAAAAATTGTAAAAACTGAACTTTTATGATTAGTGTACTGCGAAAATTCTCATTATGGTTTTTTTCCGTTGAGGTGAAATTTTTTGTCACGGAACGATTTTCTTAAACATTCCCGAATAAATGTTTGACAGTTAGATGCTAGCCCATTTTTTCAAAATTTGGTCCAAACTACGAATTTTTAGACTCGTAGAATCAAAGTGTTCAAAACGTAATTTTTATATAATTAAATGTAAGCGATTTGGGTGAAAGAGGTCAATAATAAAAAATTGGTCCTTTTAGTAAGATGGGAATAACCTTATTTCAAACAAATATTTCAAAAATTCATAATGTGCTTCGTATGTGTCCCAGATTTACGAATATTTACTCTTAGTCGACTGAATTGTTACTCTTACATTTCACACATTTTTCTAGGAATAAAATCTGCCACAATATAATTTCAGTTCAAGAATTTAGTGTTAACGTGTTTTATATTTTTCGTCCTTTTCTGTTTTCTAAGCTAAAAAAAATATTCTGAAATTGAAACTCATAAGTAATAAATTATAGATCCATGGAAAAAATGATATTAATTTTATTTGCATAATAGATTTTCAGACACACTACACCATAGAATTTGAATGAAGAAAAATATGGTTTATTTATTTCACCGCGAATTTGAAATTAAATTTTAAATTCGTAATGTGCATGAAAATTGTTCATTAAAGTTTATTTTTTCTGTTGAGTTAAACATTTTTGTATTGCACAATTTTTCTGAAAATTTCTAGAAGATTTTGGCTTAACCGCGGAAATAATTTTCACACAAAAAATTGTGTGAGTAACAATTAGCGGAAAACTCGTTTTGACTCAAATATTTATCACAAAAATGTTTTAATCTTTCTACTGCTGCTTTTGTCGAGATTAAAATATTCGCGTTTCAATGAACCGTCTAGACGGAACTACAAAATACACAAAAGAGTACACCAACCTAGCTACAAGCTCTGCTGCTACCTTAATTATCGACATAAAAAAGTCCCAAAAAGTCTTTTATTTTCCAAAACATTGACGATAAATTTCATCGTGAAAATATCCACCCGAACCTCTAATAAAAAAAACCCATGACCCATTAACCAAAACTGTGCGTTTTCATAAAGAAATTGGTATAAATTCGGGCAAGAGTATCGTGAAAAAAGCGCATTTCTAAAGCACCGCACGTATTTTGTAGGAGAACAGAAGCATAGGACATTGCATGTGTCTGGTTCCAGACGCTCGGCATCGCGGCGCCTCTAACGGTTATAGCCTTTTCCGAGCCAGGCCTTTCTAGGACAAATGAGTTCGCGAGTATCGGGATGATATGTGGTACGTTATGGCGACGCCCAAACATAACCATGGCGGGACTTTGCGAGGTGACAAAAGGATAATTTCGTAATTTAAAATGGAGAGAGGACGAGAGCGTCGAAATGGAATGTTTACATTAAAGACGCCTCTGCTTCTAGCTTAAATATTTAATAAATATGTCGAGGATTTGGAAGGGTTGTAAAGTTTACACGTCATCTCGGTGGCGAGATCAAATTTTGTGGTTGTTTACAGCTAATCTATTGAAAATTTAAACAAATATAATAAATGATGACAAAAATACGCAGATCTTTTAACAGAGATCCGAGCGTTTGTGAGTCCTTTATATTTACAATTTTCATGTTTGAATAGATATGGATGTTTGACTAAGCTCTCTAGAGATCGCAATGTGTGTTTACAGAAGCGCAAGCTTCTTCGACATCGAATGTCGCAATAAACGTCGGAAATTATTGCTACTAGTTTGCAGTTTACATCATCAAACATGTCAGTTTTAGTGACTCACGGAAAGGCTCGAAATTAATACTCTTGCTGTTTTTCCTAGAATAGACATTGTAAAGATTCTGATAAAATCAAAAAATAATTGACGTCAACGTAACCAGTTTGTTATAAGCCATTCAAAAGCTTTTAGAGCTTCGAACACACAATGGTTTATTATTAGGTTATTGTTTAGTGTTTTATTTCCTTTTTTGTTTGCCGCAATATTAATTTTGATGTAATCTGTGTCAAAAGCGTTTTAAGCAATAGCTTGAGTTTTGTAAATTGTTTTTATTTTAACAGTCATTTGTAATATTGTTACAATAGGAAGACTGATTCTAAATGAGTAGTAAAAGCTTGAACCTAAATCGATCTAGACCATGCATTTTTGGTTGCATACTTATAAATAACAACACCAACATGTCTCGCGTCGAATTATACAAACTGTAACATTAAAAATCCAATATGCTACACAATGGTCTATTCCACAGTTATAGCACAACTGCTATTATCGTATAGTTTGTTTAATGCGTTATAATCAAAGCGCAGACATTCATTCTTTGTAATTTTATCGTTGTGAGCAGCAAATAGGAAAAAGTAATCCAGAATAAAGTAAGCACCATTTACACCAAGTGTAATTACAGTTTCGCACGTTCTGCTATGTGAAATAGCAAAATGTCTAAGAGAACACGTGTCGAGCAACGATTACCTCGGATTAAGGTAACGTAACGTAATTGTTTTAAACTTAGCAACACTTATTAAATTGTGTTTGAAGAAGTTCAAACTATTCGCTACAGTTTTTGCGTGGAAACTTTTGCGTCTCTGTGATAACGAGCAACTGCAATTCAGACTGCAAGTTTTATGCGATGTAATAAATTTCTGTTGAAACTTCGAAGACGGTTCGTTTGGGTTTTTCTTTTAGTAAAGGAAACTTTTCTATCCCTCACTATTTTAATGCAGTTCTATTTTCTGTGTTTTTGGTTACCAGTACTACCGCTCTCCTCTTGGCTTCGTGGAAATGCCTTAAAAAACATTCATCGAACATCTAGCGTTACTAAACCTTGTTTACTTTTTCAGAAATATCGAGTGTCAGCTAATTAAACATTTTAATTAGTAATTCTTTTTTTTAGTGTCCCCTTTTTATCGGGCAAGCTTTGTTTAGGGTTTTATTTAAATTCAAATCACATCCGGGCGAGATTTCTGAAGTTCGCAAGAGCCTTTTAAGGGTACGAGCGGGTTTACTTTGTTTTAGGGATGTTCAAGGGAAAAGGGCCACAAAGTTCGAACCGGTAACGGTAATGTGATTACTTCACTACCGTTAGGCGGATAACTTTTGATGCTTCGAAGTTATTATGATTTAAGTTGACGACAGCGCGAGTGTTTCAAGGTTAAAAAAAAGCGAGGTCTGGAGTAATTTTTATAAGCATTACTAATAAATAATATCTTTAGTAATAATAATCGAACTTCAAAGCAACCACTGCTCTTATTACAAAATATCTCATTGAGTAATTCAGTTTTAAAATATTTTCGATAGATAGGTACGAGTCATAATTTTGAGTAGTTTGGGCTTTTTAAACTAAATTAATTTTCACAGGTGCACTTTTTAATTTTAAAATTGAAGAACAATAAATTGGCATCTTTATAAGTGTAGAATTTTTTTGAACTACACTTTGTAATTTATAGTTTTCTATAATCTGTTTCTTTGTTTTTAAAAGTTTTATCTTTAAAATTTTCGAAATTGCTACTTTTGATCTCTTTATTAAGCATACTTAATTACAAAATTCTAGCTGCTTTGATTAAAATTTTAGAAAATGGCTTGAAAATTGTGGAAAAGCTTTTCCAAAACGTTTTATTCAAAACTATAAAATACGTTTTGTTTGAACTACTGAGTCAAAATTTTCAGAATTTACTTCTTTTGATTTCTCACTTATTGTTGCATTGGGTGGGATTTAAGAATTTTTTTAATGGACAAAAAAAAATAATTATACATTTTTTAACGTGCCACTTAATCTTATAAATTAGTAATTTTTTGAATTATAGACTGCAAATTATTAGAGTTGTTTGGTTTTTATTGGTTATAATTTACGAGTTACAAGTTTGTAACCACATCAACTGAAATTTCCAAAGTTTAAAACAAAAACATTACAGAAAAATAGCAAACATAATTTTAAGCGTCAAATCTGTTGTTACAAATTGGTCGTTTGAAGAGCTTTATTCTCCAAGCTTTGGGAAATTACTGTCTTTGACCTATTTATTACACACACTAAACAAGAAAAATATATTTGCGCTAATTAATATTTAAGAAATTTTAGTTTAAAATAGAAAAAAAATCAAAACATTTTATTCAGGTTTAGACTTATAAAGTAATTATTTTTAGAACTATTGACTTTAAATTTTAAACTTACTGGTTTTGACTTTTTACTAAACACACTAAATTAAACAATAAAAATAATAAAATAATTTTAACTTTTTCGAAACCGTCTTTTTTATTTTATATTAGATATTTTTTTAACAATAGACTCCAAATTTTCAGAATTGGTTCGTTTTTATTTTTTTATTAAACGTACTAAATTACTAGTTTGTAGCCACACCAAGCGAACTTTGCGTAATTTCTATTTCAAGATTAAAGGAAACGTAGCAAGTATAATTTCAAAGCGTTATCTTTGTTGTTACAAATTGGTGCTTTGTAGAGTTTTTTTTCAAAGTTTTGAGAAATTACTATTTTTGATTTATTTGTTACACACACTAAGCTAAAAAAAATATTTGCATTGACTGATATTTAGGAAATTTTAGTTTAAAATTAGAAAAAATGTTTTTTTTATAAAAATTTAGACCTATGAGGAACTTTGCACCATTGACTTAAATTTTTTAGCTTGCTGCTTTCGACTTCCTTATTTAATACTCTAAATTAAAAAATTACTATTGCATTGAATGAAATTTGAAAAAAAATGAGACCAAGGAATAGTAATTATAACTTTTTCAAAACGTTTTATTTAATCTTATATTAGAATTTTTTTTTAATTATAGATTCCACATTCTCAGAATTGTCAAGATTTTTATTTCTTTAGTAAATGTATTGAGTTACTAGTTTGGAAATTTGCACAATTTTTATTTCAAGATTACAGAAGAGATAGTAAACGTAATTCAAAGCGGTATATTTGTTGTAATAAACCTGTCGTTTATAGAGTTTTATTCTTCAACTTTTGCGAAATTGTTAGTTTTGATCTTTTTGTTACTCACCCCAAACTAGAAAATTTTATCTGTACTAATTAATTTAAAAAAAATACTTTATAACATAAAACTACAACTTTGTGAAAATATTTTATTCAGTTTTAGACCTATAATTAAATTATTGACTTAAATTTTCAGTTTGCTCGTTTTGACATTTTTATTGAACACACTAAATTAAATTTTACTGCTTCATTGAGTAAGATTTGAAAAAAAATTTAATGACCAAACTAATTAATTAAAACTTTTATAAAATGTTTTATAAAATCTTATATTATCCATTTTTCGAACTATAAACTTCAAATTCTTATAATTGGTTGGTTTTTATTTTTTAAGTAAACGTACTAAGTTACTAGGTTCGAGATAAATAAATATACGCAACCTAAAGCTCCATATTATTTTTAACAAATTGTTCGATTTACTTGTTCAAAATGTTATTTCAGAATTGTAAATTTGACAGTTTTTGAATCATGTTCTTAAAGTTTACAGAATTTGACTTAAATTTGATACTAAAATATAAAATAGTAACTGCATTGAGCGAAATTGTTTTTTTAAAGCGTTTAATTCAGTTGTATAAATTAATCATTATTACTTAAATTGCAAGTTTTGACTTTTTATTAAACAAAATAATGACCATTTGCACTCTCATTGGTTAAAATGAAGTAATTTCTAAAAATCAAGAAATCCCTTGATCTAACAATCGTAGTCAAGGAACTTAGGTAAGCATTGCTTAATGTTAAAAAATGGCGGTGCAAATGTTCATAGATGCCAAATTATGGCTGTACCGAGTGAGACTAGACATTTTTTAATTAATTATTAAACAAAAGTTAGCAATTTGTTTGAAACCGTTTGAATAGTTCGTATAAATAAGTCATCCTTCCAATAGCTTTTTCAGGATGTGCGAAGCGATCAATTTTTCTAGTTTCAGAAACACCTCAGATTATTTCAAGCACCAAAGCAGCCAATTTTCCAAACATTTTAAATGTATTCAGTGTTTTAAAATTTTTAAATATTGTCTATCTTTTAATTTTAATTTTTGTAGGTGCAATAGTTTAGAATTTTTTTTAGTGTGCCTTTCTTTGACGGAATCTGTTATGGCAAATACAATTTCTAACTTTTGCTGAAACTTCATTTTCATGCAACGCGTGAAGACTGTTTTGTAAAATGTCTCTGATTTAACGCAGAAACGAGAAATTCTCAAATATCCCTAGAAAAAAAATGGTGGATGCGTAGATTTGCTGTTTTCAAATAAAAACTCAACCTTTGCCTACAAGCTTCACTTAAATGCGCTCAATTAATTTTCTCATTGTAGTGCTGAAAGAATCTGAAGAATGCGCATTTTTTTTTAGCTCCCATTTCTTCGAATATATGAATAATTTATAAAAGTGTATAAATTATTGTTTTTGTTCCAAAAGTTGAGTTTATCATTAGTTTTATTTCAAGAGTTTTCCATAATCACACTTATCACCTCGGATGCATAATTTATTAGTCCGCCCTCCGAAAAATGTAAATGCACGTTATAATTTATTAGTTTTCTTGCATGCGCCATCTGCCACCATTAGATAAGCAGCCCACACATGAAACCTCGGCATTAGCATCTAAAATTTCTAACAAATTGTGGTTGCTTTAATAATAACAAAAAGACAAATAACTCCCTGTCAAAATTTAGCGTGGCAAATCGCCATTTTCATTAAAATGAAATATGTGTGAACATTAAAATAAAATTAATTGCAATAAATTATCTCAAGAGCTAAGTATAAACACCATAGGAAAGCTTTTAGCAGAAACACGCCGAGAATTTCTGATAAGACGCACATTTATACCAACGAATTGGCAATTTATTCCAGCGGAAAACAAAAATTTAATTTGGCCACTCGTTGATGGAGAAATTTTCCCGGCGGAGCGCATTTCCTAGATAATTATTTCCTTCGTTTCCTTAAATCACACGTCTTCGAGACAATACGTGGAGGATAATAATATTATTCATCACGGCAGGTCTTATATTGGATTCAGTGTAGAATTCAAGAGTGGCATGGAATTTCCACCCACAATAACACTGCTCGTGGCAGGATGATAAATCGGTCTAGGATGCAGAATGCAGCTGCTATGCGGAAAGCTCAAGCTGTTCTACTTCTATAAATATCGTGTTATCAACGGCTCTGTTGGAAAAGCTCGGAAAAACACTGTGTACGACTCATTATCGCAAATTAATGGACCTAATCTGAATAATAATCCAATGCAAATTATGGCGTTATACCATAATTCTAGATTTTTTTCTCGCAGCTCGCTCTATTTTAAACTTATTTTTAGTTATCTTCTAGTTTGTTCAGTGTTTTTCTTTTCTTATCTTAATATTTATGCATCTCTGCGATCAATCTACCGTCGATAACTCTTGAGGCAATAATTTTATTTTAAGTATTTTTCCAGAAGTGTAGCTCGAGTCTCAATGGGACCCGAACTCGAAATTCATTTCTATATTTAATTTGATATCTACGGAGTTCCAGAGAACCTCTTTCTTATTTCAACGTAGCCATGGTAACGGACAAGAAAGTATATGTACCCTTCCTTGTTTTATAGTTTTACTTGGAATGGAATTTTTACTCGACCTACTACACTTTAGAATTGTTTAGATTAAGTTTACCGGAAACGGATGAATTGGATGAGGTCCTGGTTAATATCATGACACGAATTTAGCTTGAAACGAACACAATTACAAGAGCTGACTGATGAGGATTGTCGAAAATTACGGTGCATTTTATCATTACAACGGAAAAATTGCGGTTAATGAAAAAAAATTCGCCATCGCTGGAGGTATTAAATTTAAAGTACACGGTGTGTTCGGGAATATCCTCTGACAGAACGTATTTTTATTCCGTTACAGTTGGCGACGCAAAGGATTTCCTCGTTGATGGAAAGCGGCGAATATTATTGTTTGCTCTGAAAGCAATATCAACCGGCACATTTATTTCAAGTTTACTTTTGAGCCTATATCCGGGCCGGAAGCGAGGTCTAAAATGGCCAAAAAGAGCATTCAGAAAAAAATACACACTTATTGCACATGAAAATTATAATTTTTCGTGCTTTTGGCACCAACGTTTATGTGCTTTTGTTCTTTTTTCTCGGTGCAATACAATAGATTTAGTGTCGGTTCCACACTCAATTAATTTTATTTCCCGGAAAGTATGTATAAACGAGGTGGATGACGCATAAAGAAAGCTCTGTGGCTTGAAGCTTTTTTCGTTTATACAGCGAATAACGTTCGGTGTAGCTTTTGTATGGACTGCCAAAGCCTAGCCTACTGCGTTATTACGGGGTATTACACGAATAAAGGGCTTGCGAAATAATGGGATGCTTTTTGGTATATATAGGTCAACGGAGCTTTCCAAGAAAAAACGACATAATTATCAAACATTTACATATCTACATGTTATTTTACTTAACTAAATTAGTTCTGGTGAGCGTATGTAATGTTTTAATTTGAATTAGTACAAATAAGTTGTTTTACAATGTTGCAAAATTTGCTTGAAAGTTCAGTGTTCCATGTTCTTAGGGAAGTTTTAAGGTGTCTCAGTTTTGCCGCTAGGGAAATCAATCGTGATAGTCTCGTATAGGTATTGAAATGTAGTGGGCCCTTATGGGCTATATTAAGGGAGTATTACACACTTTTCATCATTAGTTGGTCAAATGTTGATGCTATTACGTTGGAAGCGCGGATTTTATTTTATCTTGGAATTATTTATGACTTCTTTAGCAAGTGCATGGTTATTATCTAGTTTCCAAAAAAATTAAGACTTTTTTAGTTACCTAATCTTGTACATGCTTATAAGAAGTTACGTGGAAATTTGTTCACCTGGAACTAACACACTTATAATTGGAATTAATTTGCCCTCGCCGATAATAAACCGATTAATTAACAAATTGGGTATCAGAGTTGCCGACTTATAGCGTTAACAGAGTTTCCAGAGTTGTCGGCCTTCACACGCAAAAAAAATATTTCGTTTTCGCTTACTCGCTTAAATTAATTTCGAAAAAATTTCAAAAGTTTTACTTAAAACACGTAACTGCCATTCAACTTTATCTGTTGTTCATTAATATAACTGCCATGAGAATGATACAAAAATAATTGTTTGAGACAAAACTGTGACACTGGAACTGCAAAAAACTTTAAATATTATAATAATAATAAAAATAGTGTAAACAAGAATTTAAAACTAAAATAATAAAAATACCAATTGTTAATGTAAAAATGGCAAAAATACAAAACTTAAGGCTAAAAACTACAAAAAACAAAAATTCACAATTATTTAATATTGTTATTGTTGTATTGAGTTTTTATTTTATTAAGTAAAATTAATCATGGAGCAATTCTAAAATTTTAAAAAATCGAACACTCACTTTTAAAAACCTCTAAATATCCCTGAAAATGGAATATCTCTAAAATGTTTAAAGATTGTAAAAATCTAAGGTTTAAGAATAAAGAATTAGCCGTTATTTTAAAAATAATAAAATGTTTAGAAATTCCGGTATCTAAAAAGCTATAAGAACTTCTAGAATTTTTAAAAAAGAAATGGTTGGAATTTTTATTTCTTCTATAATTTGTAAATATCTACTAATTAATCAAAAAGTTTTCTATGTTTCCACGGTTTACACATAAGCTATAATTCCAAAAGATTCAAGTTTTAAAATTTTCAGAGAATCTAAAAATCATGTCTAGAGCTATTATATAATTTGTAGAATTAACAAAACTTTAGAAATGTGTACAATTTCCACAATTTTTTAAATTATTAAAATTTTTAAGAGATTCAAATTTTTAGGATTCATGAAATTTGGATTTCAATTAATTCTAGTATTTTTGTAATACCTAAAATCCTTTACAACTAAAATCTTTGATATTTATAAAATGTTTACAATGTTTGCTACTTGTAAAAATGTCTAGAATGGCCAGAATTATATAGGACCATTAAAATTTGTAAAATAATTAGAAATTTTAATAAAAATATTGAAATGAAATATTGTAATTTTTTTAAACACCTTTTCCAATATTTATTAATTTTTTTGTGAAATATCTCAAATTTATTGCTATTTACAAATATAAAATTAAATTAAAAAACAGTAGAGAAATTATTTCCACAAAACTACTTAAATTTATTGAATGATTTATAATCATTAAATTTTTTTGAATTTTGAATTAAATCTTTAAAAATTCTACAAAAAAACCTTTAAAATTCTCAATATTTTTGAATTAGATTTAGAAAATTCTTAAAATCATTGAACTGTAAATTTTATTATTATAATTTAATAATACAAGAATTATTATATTTTTAAATTTTGTCAAAAATTGTCAAAAATAATTAAAATTATTAATAATTATGATTATTTTCCAAAATTTGTCATAATAGCAAACTACGCGAAAAATCAACAAAAATTGAATTAGTAAATAATATATTAAATTGCTGTTTGATTAATTTTTTGCTGACAGCGTTTTCTAACACCTTAGAAGTTTTGTGAAGGTAACCACTTGCTAATTAGTTAGTTATATTCGCATTGTTTCTACATTAAAATTTTGCGGCTCAGTTAGCTATTTTGCTAACTTTTGCTGTTCCATAAGCCCATCAAACTAAAAACGACTAGTTTCTAATTAATTCATCATACCGGCTATACATTAATTAGTTACACTGTTAGTTAAAAAGTGATACTTAAAGCTAGCATACACAAACACAGGTCCGTATTAAGTCTTAGAATGGCCTAACTTAATACATACTTTTACTAATTTTGCTTGTTATACAAAATCCAATTTATTGAAATTGTTTAAGGGATACGTTTTTTCATATAATTAAACATTTCTGCATTGTATGATTCTAAAATTAATATATTTTTACAAAAATTTGATATTTAAAAAAAAATCTCTTTAATCGTAATTTTTTTTATTAAAATTTTTGGAATGCCAATTTTTATATAAAATTCGTATCTTTACATAAAATTTTTGAATTTAAAACATTTAGAATTTAATACTTGCCTATACACGTGAATACTTTCTCATTTGTAGTAGTTGTTATAAAATTAATGAAATTTACAATTGTATTAAAATTTATAAAAATCGCAACATACAGCGATTATTTGAATGCGTTTAAAAGTTCAGAGCATTTCTAAAATTTCTAACCATTAGTGAAAATTCCAGAGGTTCTGTAAATGTTAGAAATTATAAGGATACGAAATTTCATAGAATTGGCTTTTTTTTTCTGTTTAATATAACTTTAAAATTGACGGTTTTGCAGCTTTACTATAATCCAACTTATACGACGTAATAAAAGAAAGCAACATCTTCCATGCAATTTCGTCACCATTTTCGGTATAAACGTGCCTTCACAGCGTCGCTGTCACAACCACATGTTGAAGCCCTAAGCCCTGCCACTCTTTAATTGTGCTAGGTTTTATTAATTTTTATAGTCAACCTGGTTCGTGTGAGAGGTGATTGGTGTGTAATAAAGTTAGCGGCAAAGATCGTCTGTATCCACGGCAACCACTTAATGCCATCAATCTTCGCAGCCCACTGATTTTATATGAAGTCGATTACAGGGTTATAGTGGTACTTTAGTGGGCTATCGCCCCAAAGAGACCAGATTAAACAAATCTTTTCTTTATGATTGGAGTCAAGTGTTACGTTTTGGCCCATTTAGTCTTATCGCCGTTTTTACGAGCTTTTACCGAAATTGTTAACAATATGTGACGAAATTAAATAAAAGGATGGATAAAAACAAGAACGTGGGATCAATGTTTATTTATTTATGTGCGAGTAATGACTGATTTTGTGTTCTTATCGCTTTCAGTGAATAGTTTTATGGCCAAGATTTTATCAAATTTCAGCAGTGTATCGGAATGTCTACAAGAGCACGCAATTAGTTACATTAACCCGTAGCTGGCTTTTGAAGCTGAGTTATGCACATAGGTACGATGAAAATGGGGAGAGTGGCAATTAATTTTACTTAAAATGTATTTGTGGGCCAGACTGTGGTAATTTCCATGGAACCTTATTAGAGTTGAAACTCGGAAAGTTGGAAGAAAAATGTGAGGTTTTGCAGATTGCAAGTGCAAAAAAGATTTTGTGGTTTCTGAACGAATTACGGTAGAGGAAGAATACACGCAATAACAGACAGGCTATTGTGTGGCTATTATTGATTTTTAATAAACCTCGGTGGAGTTTAAGGGGTAATAACCGACAAAGACTGGGATTCAAAAGTAACTAGTGCAATAATAATTTATTCAGTTTTGTAATTAGTTATTACTAAGCGCATACAAGTATTGCAATCCAAAATCTAAACCTTTTTTCGATATACTTCTAAATTGAATAGTAAACTCTCTAAACCAACACTGACTTTTATAGCTTTGTGCCTTGTATATCTGCCCTTATCTCGAATCTACGCCGCATGCGACTATAAAAAAATCCATGTTCAATCTCGAGCAATAACTGAAAGTACAGGTCGGTCTATCCCCCCGTTTTGCTACCCAATTTGCTTAATGGTCATGTAATTTGGTAAACTGCAACTTTCGTTGTTGACTAATTGCACTATTTGCTTATTCGTGATAAAAACATCCGTATTGTTCTCGAAAATGCCATTTCAATTTGCTCGGGGGGCTTACAATCGAAACAAATGTAACTTCAGTGACGCAACGAGCCATAAAAACATTTAACCCCTGAAACGTTCCGAAGTCTATTAATTGTTCGGTTGTTTTATTATCCGCTTTTACATCGTTTTTATGACCATTCGAAAGAATCAATTAATGTTGAATCGTGTAAGAAAAACGCTCGAAAATTGTTCACTGTTTTACACCAAATTCCGGTGGTAGCCATTTCAATGTTGTTTTCTCACTAATGGAAAATCAATACGTCAAGTCAACTCTGACTTTTTATGGTTGGTTGGTTGTTATCCACCTTCAATAAAGCAGAAGAACTAAGAAGTAAATAAACAAGAAGGCGGTCAATATCGCAAAGGAGATTCTTAGAAGCAAATGTGCGAGATTTTAAGGTTTGGTTGTTTTTATTCGGTTTTACCAAAAACTGTAGTTTTAGGTTTTCGGAAAATGACATTTTCATTCTACAATAATTTTAATTAAAAAAATTATTATCTTCTACGTGAAGCTCAAGTTTTTTGTTGAAACCTCATTCGACCTTTAATGAACCTTTGTAAAAATGGTGTTTGTGTTTTAGGAATGTTAAAAATATTAGGTCAAAGCTAAAGTTATAAGTTATAATAACTCCATTAGGTTTGCTTTTATTTAGTACAGTGAGTGCGTTAAAATGAAATTGATTTTTCAATCTCCAATTACAAATAAAATTTTAATTATCATTGTCTGTAATGTTTATTTAATAACAGCTAGTTGGAAAACGACTCTTAAATTATGTCATTCACAATTTGTAGATAAAATTTAATGTTTGTTTTAATATTTTGAATTTTATCTATATAGGAATTTAAAGCTTGGAAATTAATTATTCAAATAAATAAAAAAATCATACAATAAAATTTACAAACATCAGCTTATAATATAAAGCGACAAAATAATCTATCATCGAGTCATCCTTGAAACTGAAAACGTCCACATTGATTGACACTTATTAATGCGAGTTAAAAAAATATTTTGAAAAATACGTGAATTTTCAGGAAAAATACGTGCATTTCATTAAAATGTTTCAATTTTTTTGTACGCAACAGCGAACCTTTCGTCTAACTCCATCAATGCCACGTCAAGATATCAATCGCAAGAGACATACGTTTTAGGTTTCACTCGATTTCAAATTATCTTGATCGCTCGATATATCCACCAAATTGTTTCCACATGATTTCGATATTTTTTGACTTTGAGGTTACCTTTAATTACCTTTCCTAGATATTTTTGTTTTAAACTGTTTAGATTTCTAAATATTTTGGATCTTCCAAATTCTCTAGATTAGATCTTGTATAGTCTCTAGATTCATTTCGATTCTTTATTTTTTTTTGCATTAAACATGATCGTTTCAATTTTTTAGATGTTTCTAGATTTTTATTCTGTCTAATATTTTTTTTTAATTTTTCAATTTTATAATTTTTTTGGATTTCTTGAATGGTTTGGGTTCTTCTTATTGCAATTTTTTGTCTTTTACAATTTCTTCAAATGCTTCGAATTTTTTGTATCTACTATTATTTTAGGTTTTATAGATACTGCAGATTTTATATATTGTATTTAGAATTTTAGAGCTCAGTGTTCTTTCGAATTTTTTGAACTGTTTAGATTTTCTAATTTTGTTATATCGTATTGAATTTTTTTTTAAATGGTTTGGGTCCCAATATATTTTATTTTTCTTTAATATGAGATTCTTTAAGTTTTTTTTGTGTTTTGCTTATTATTAAATGTTCAAATATTTTTTATAACGTTTTTTTTTGGATATACTAAACTTGTTTAAATTTATGTTTTTAATTTTTGCTTTAATTTCTTGGTAATAGTTGGTGTAGTTAGTACTTTCTAGATTTATTTTTTTTATAGAAATTTTAATTCTTTAAATACCAGCACTTTTTAGTTCCTTTAAATTCTTAATCTTTTTAAAATTATTTTGAATTTGTTTTTTACGTCTTCTATTTCTTAAAATTCTTTATATTTTTCTTGTCTGTAAAATCTTTTTACCAAGAAAAGTCTGATAGGAGGTGATAGGAAGAAGACTTCCTAAATCTTTCTAGGTTCTCTGAATTTTTCAAATATGTTGTTAGAGTTTTCTCAAATTCTTTTGTTTCTTTGGATTCATGTGTTCTTTAATTTTTCTCAATTTTATAGACTTTCAATTTATTTTAGGTTTTCTTAATTGTTTAATTAATTTTAATGTGCATTAAAATAACTACACAATTTGTTAAATATTTATAAAATATAAAGGCAACGTGAACAATATGCTATTATATCAAGTACTCCTAATAAATTACTCTTAAATATCTTTAATTAAAATAATTGAGTCACGAACTCATTTGCATAAAGTCCCCTCTTTATTTATTACAGTTCAGAAACCTAAGAATTTTTGCCAAGATGAACCAAGATTTCTAAAACCTAGAGAGTATTTTTTTTAATAATAAAGTACAACTTGTAATCTCAAAGATGATAAAGTTGAAAAAAAAATGAACACTTTTTTATTTAATCTAAAAATTGTAGAACATTTTTTAACCTCGAAGATTGCAATCATTAAAATAAAACCCTAATATTAAAAAACTATGGAATTAAAAAAAAGACAGTTGAAAGACAATTTGAAAAAAATATTTGTTGGGTTAAAAACTGCCGAAAAGTTTTCTTTTGAATTTATGCTAAGCAGCTACAGTTTTAAAAAGTCTAAAAATATAAAACTCATTATGAAACATTTAAATTATGTTGATTAGGAGAACTTAAAAATAGAAACTGGAGATTAAAGTATAATCAGCAACTTTTGAATATGTATTTTATTACACAGCTTTTATGCAAAGTGTTTTTCTTTAGTTATTAACCTAATTACTCTTGATAAAGCGATGTTTCGTGAAAAATATTTCGAACAGAATTTTTTTATTTCATCTAGCTTATGTATGAATATTTCTAAAAAAAAAGAAGCAATTTTTTTTTTACAAATTCTAAAATCGGTGGATGCGCAGATAAAGTCTATAACTTATTACCGACAAGCATCTGCTAATTGTCTTTGCTATGGATACGAAAAATAAATTGTTATAAATAGCTAACGTTTTGTAGTAGTTTCTACTTTCTAACAACTTTTTTACTGTGGTTTTGCGTGCTCGTCCTAATTAAGATCTCCTCGCCCTCGTCACTGTTTTCCTTACTTTCGCCGACACTTACATGTTTCCTTACAAATTGGAGCTTTTTTCCCGTTTAGCATAAAAATTGTACTCTCGATTAGAGCTTTCGAGGTAACATAAATTTCCTGCTGGTTTTGTTTTCCGTCGCTCTTACTCCAAATGTTTTATCAGCGCTTTCGTGACGCAAAGTTATAAAAATTTCCTACGCCAGAAACTGTTGACCCTCGTGAGCCTGTAAACATATCCATCTTAGTTTTGATTTTATTCATAATTTATGGCGTGTCAGCGTCCCATAGTGGCGCACACCAGACTTCATGTTTTCTCTGTATTCGTTCTTCATGGAACAAATTTTTATTTATCCTGTGTGATTAATGGTCGAGCTTTGTTTGATGTCTATTTGTTGGGTTGGCGCCCTTCCAGTTCTTCGGTTGGCGATACCGAGCTTTCCTCGAGCTTATCATAAGCTGAAGCCAATATTGTCAAAATCAACACGCTTCAAGTATAAATCACGTCTTGTGGTCTAATTTTGTGGTATAATCTAAACGTACAACACCTTACGGCTCTCATAATCAATAAGTGAAGTGTGTCGTAAAACCCGGCAACATAATACGGGTTAAAGCGATCGGGAAAAACGCCAACGGAATGGAAATTTTTCCCAGGAAATTAACTACGATTATTTATAATGCGGAACCGATTAACTCGTTCCATTCCAACGATAGGTTATTAGATATTGCCTAAATAAATGCTACAATGATTGGAATGGAACAATTTTCTGCTTTGTAGGGGTGTAATTTCAAATCCGATTTTATGAACTGGCAGCAGTTTTTAAATTTTTACCGCATCGGGAAATACATATTTATGGTTATCAAATCTGTCAATATGGCACACTTTCATCAATATTTATTTCAAGCCAATAATCGTCATTATGATCGATTTGCTTTCACGGTTCGTTCGCATTACGCCGACAAAATTAATTTTTCAGGTAACCAGTGCCACAATCAATTTTATAAATCCAACTAGTATTCTCCGTTTTATTCCACAATCTTCTTAGAAATGTTCGGATTAATTTTCTTATTTATGTGTTATTCTTAGTTGTTTTGTCAACAAATATTACACGCTGGGGAATCTGAGTTGAGCGGAAATCAGTATTAGTTTGATGTAGTTTCGATGGTAATTAATTTCTCGATTATGATTATCGCTAGGAACTAATTAAATGTAGCTATGTAAACATTTTGTTCGTTTATGTTTCATTTGTAAGCTTTTGTAATGTAATAATTTATGTCACATACAAATTGAATTGTTATTGAAATGCTGTATATTTTAAAATTTTAATTAAAAATTCAAAATGATTTTCCAAATGTCAATATTGTTTAAAATTGGTGTCTCTATATTTGCACTGATGACAATAAAATCTGCAAAAAAAAAACTTAAAGCAATGAGGCACGAAGTAAAGTATGGATAAAACAACATTAATAATATTCCAAGATATAAAAATAGTGACTTTTCTAATAAAACATGCGACTTACGTGTTCATAAACACTCAAAGTTTAAATAACAAGCCCAAGCGTGTGAATAAGCAATCCGACTTGTTTCAGAAATGTTAAGACAAGATTTAATCAGAACAAATATCGTTTATTCTTTAATGTGAGCGGTTGGAATAAACAAAAACTCTAAACAGTCTGCCGCAAAAAATTTCCAAGCAAGCAGTTTTGCTCGTCTTGGCAAAGGTTCAGAGCTGACCACCTCGGAGACTAAAGCTATTTAACAGTGGGTTAGAATTACACTTCGGACGTGGTCGTTTGTGATTGTCTTAAGAGTGAAGTTGAGTTTAAGCCTTAATATGCACAATGGGTCCAACCTCAGTCCCTGAAGTGCTGTAGGTCCCTGAGCCATTATCTTTATCCTTTTAAAATAGGTCGTTTTTAAATTGGCTGTTAAATCTCTGATTTACAAGAGAGATAGCTCACATTCCGTTTATATCACTTGAGGTGAAAATTGCGTTTCTGAGTAAAAAATTGGTCATCTTTAATGGGTTTCGTTGGTCAACAATATTGTGTGTTTTCACAGATGAAACTACAAAATGTCTTTTCTGTAGAGAAATGAAACTTTATTTTATTGCCCCACAAATTGTAACTTTTTCTACTTCAGTAGCTTCGAGTGAAATTTATGAAAGTGAGGTCATGCAAAGACAGCGTAAAAGAACAACTCCATGGCTTTTGTAACATTTAATCTCCATCATGAGACAATGTAGCAGCTTCAACGGCTCATACAGCACCTCGGCAACAAGAGCATCTTTATTAAGTGCATCCTTTTAAAAAACCTTCCCCAGTTTTAATTTCATCGCAGCCAACATAAATTCTCGAGTAATGGAAGTTTGGTGCACTTGTGCACATAAATAATGGCGCAAATTAGCACCGATTCCGCCATAGAAATGTAACGACCATCACGTGGGAGGTGAAAGCAATAATTCTCTACCTAATTTCGTGCTAAAGTGGCTGCCTAATGCCGATAGGGTCCAATTCAGAAATTAAAAAACCAAACCAATAATCGTTTGCGAAACAAATTACAATAAAACTGGTACGTTGCTGAATTCTTCGTTTAAATTAGAACCATTACTGTTCCCCAACAGTCGTGGCACAATGTTTCGCCAAAAATTAAGCTTGGTAATTGCATAATCCAAACACTGGAAGCATTTTAAACAAGTCTTATTTAGTGGGGACAACGACACATTCATTTTTATTGGAACGGTCGACACGCGAAATTGAAAATTTCGTAGAAGATGCTGAAAATCGACCAACTTTTATTTCTTTTCAGAGCTGAATTACGGTATTTCGATGGGTAACAGTGACAGTTTTGTGTTGTCTTTGACAGATTTTGTGACCATTTTAAAATTGGGGGCACGAGGGTTATTTCGGCCGTTATGAAAGTTTTTATTGATAGCACTAAAAGCAACAAATAAACGAAATGACAACGATTTAAAAGTTATTATGATCCAACCATTAAGACAGAACCTTCTTTGTGCTCAGAAACAAAGTGCAGCAAAATTTCAAACTGCTGTTGCAACCGTTTTGCAGAACTGTCGAATCTGCAGAATTAAAATTCGCTCAACGAAAAAATTATGTATAAAATTATTTTTGGATGAATTCTTACCCAGACAATAACTAAACTCCAAGTGTTTGTATTTGGCGGTTTCGTATTCTGTGTGTTTTGATTTTTTTCTTGGCAGTTAAAGGGTATAAATATTTGAAATTTGTCAGATGAGCAAGTTCAAAGACACGTGACACGTCCACCGCTTAAGAAAATGAGGTAAGAATTAGACCGGGTTAATCTGTTGTGTTACAATTGGTAACATTGCTCCTGAAAATAAAATATTAATTCCCGATAAACCCAAACCGAGCTCTGAAGTAATAAACCAGTTGCAGTAACATAAACCAGAGTTAAATCCATAAAGCTTTGATTTTAGTCGCAGAGGTCACCGCTAAATCATCGTGACTTATTCCACCTGTTTATTTATTTTATTATAACAGATTAAAGAATGTCCTGAAACCACAATAGTACCTTTGCGTGTTGTTGGCTCTTTAGATTACTTACCTACGTTTTATATTATTATCCTGTTGGATACACTTTTTTCGTTAAACTACGTTAGTATTTCGTGCGAAAATTCCATTGGGGTGATGAATGTAAGGTGCAAAAAAATAATTGAAAATAAAGTAGATTTTTGTGTCGTTAGGCTGAGGTTTAAAACGAAGCTGAAGAAAATCCCAATTCTCTACCATTACTGTGAAATCTAATCCAGGCGAACCTTGAAACTCCCATTATCGCATCTACGTTCTTTACTATGATCTCAACAGAGTAATTAGTTTTAATTATGCGCCCAGTAACGTTAACCCGTAAGTTTTCACGGTGATATATAAGGCGCTTTCTAATTGGGTACGTAGCTGACACCTTACGCGATCACTTGAAATGTTACTGCGGTACAATTACGTTCAGCTTTATATTGCTGTAATTGAGGTCGTATGTTACTTTGAGGAAAGTCGAACTTTGTGCTGGCGATAAGTCGCTTGAAAAGTTTCACTTTTAATTAAACAGATTCAGTTGAAATTCAGAACGGTTCCCCAATTTTTTTTAAGAATAAAATTTCACACAATTTTAGAGACAGCTACTTTCAGTTAACACATATTTAAATAACTGCAACCTATAAACTTATAACATTAGAAAATACTGTTCGGAATAAAAATTTGAAATAATTATTTTAGGAAAGATAACCCGGCGCATCCACCATTTTTGTTTTATTTTTATTTTTTTAAAATGTGGTATTGGTAAGTGCTATATTTATGACCTCTTTGTTTTAAAAGCATTAAAAAAATAAAACATACATTTTTGTGTGTTTTACTGATTTTTAATTAGGTGAGTGATAGTTATGCAATTTCTTTGTCGGGCATTTAAAAATCTTTACCTGTTTTCGCTCAGTATTAGAATATTTTTAACTCTTTTACTACAAACCAATAATTTTTGGTAATATTATCTGTAAAAAAATGACACTATTATCTTTGATATAAATTTTGAATCACAGTCCAAATCCAAAATAAAGTTCTGAAAACGGAACTCCTTCAGTGATCAATCATTAATGGAAAATCCTATTCCAATAATGGTCAGTTGGTAATGAACATTCTTTACTCAATGGTGTCCAATAATGGTCATTTGACAATTCAATCAACAAAGTAAATTGGTCAGAAAGTAAAAATAAACGTCAAAAAAAGTGGTCATTTATATTAATCAATTTATGCTTTTAAGAATTAAATATTACATTTTTTTCATATAATATATTTATATAGAATTGATTACAATTTTATATAAAAATGAAAATTTTGTGTTTTTTTTTTGTGAAAATATTTGAAACCACATTATTTATTTTCAATTATTAGACAAAAACCAAATACCAATTTTAAAATCATTTCAATTAAACAAAATAAATAAATTTATTGCCGCACAATCCTCGGCGATAACATCCAATTCTGTGTACATTTCATTCCAGAAATATTTATTTTTCAAACCTGTGTTTATTTAATTTTCCAACTGTGTGAAAGCATCAAATATGCGAAAAATTCCAACCTAACCTCAAGTCATGACCTGTTGTAACAACGCAATTCAGTAAAATGACAACCTCTGAAAATGAATGTGCACATGTCGTGACAGAAGAAAACACGCTAAACTAGCAAACTAATTAAACGGAACAATAAAACATCCATAAATAAATGTGTAAACTTACCAAAGACCGTCTCGAAATCCATTTTGTCGGTTTGTATGAAAATTCGACTCGAAAAATCCCACAGTTATATAACACAAATCAGCCCGAGACCGGTACGACTGTTGTCCTGCAGTGAGTGTCCACCTGTTCAGGTGAAGGATATGCGGTGTGGCGACGCCCTGAGTCGAAACTCCACGTTTGACAGGGCGCCGCGACGCCGGCATGCGCACCCTAACCCTAAACCACTCGTACTCTTCGCTCGAGCATATTTGTTATGGGTTTGAAGCGTGTGTATTACCTTCAATGAAGACATTAGCCACTCAAAGGCTACGTTTGCAGGTCTGCTTTGCCTAATAGGCTGCATGAAGTATTTAGCATTTTGGCAAGTGGGGTTTATTACACACTTCCCTATGCGAGTATGAGGGTTGAGGTTTTTAATTAGGTAAATTGGCGGCTTGGAATATGCACGTTTTTTGGTCAATTTCCACTTTTTCTGACGTGTCGTATTTTTAATAACTTAGTGGGGGTGTAAAAATTACAAAAACAACTGATAACAGCAACGCAACTGATAAAAAAGCCACAAAAAAGCTAACACAGTAACAAAAAGTCAAGTGGGTGACATTTATGAGGCGTACAGGAATAATAAAGAAATTACAAACGTGGTTCGTTCAGAATGAGTTGAGATAAAGTAATTCTAACTTTGGAAAGTGTTCGGAAACGAGTGGAAGGTTACTTGAATCAATTTCCTTTGTCTAATAATAGTTTTGTAACGTTGCAATAATGGATTCCAAAAGTGGTTTTACTTTGGAATGGTCCTATAGAAGCGTTGAACAAACTGAAAACTAAATTTGAAACCCAAATCAGACCCTCAACATCACTTTGAAAATGTGATAGGAACTTAGATATAAAACGATCCTCTAGCTGCCATTTTCGGGAAATTGTATATACATATTAGGTGGACAAACAAAAATTGTTCCAGGTGACGTAGCAAAAAAAGAAAAAGCAATATCAAAAAAAGCATTTGTGGTCATTTGAAATCTGTTTTTTAAGAAACTGTTTAACAGTTTCATAAAACTTGCTTTAAATATGAAGTTAAGTAACTGTCAACATAATTATGAATGCAAAAGAACACGTTCGTCGACTAATAAAATGTAGCCATTTTATCAAAGTGGTAGTGTTTGAAACGTTCTTTCGCTGGAAAGAACTGGAAAAGTATAATGAAACTTTATGACCTACGGAAAAACTATAAAATTGCAATAGAAGTAAAATTGACATTTTAGTACAATTTAAAAAAATAGATTCAGCACGTTCACCTTTTGTAACAAAATTCTATTTACCTCTTCCTCGTTTACGAATCGATATTCCTCTACTTCCCACAAAGAAAATGTTGTTATAATTTTTAAAAAAGATTCCTTTTTACGATTATGTGAAAAAGCTCACTGCAAGTTTTCCCATTATGTATAATAAAGTGCGAATTAATGTTGGTCTACTCGAGCTTTAATATTAATGATGATATAAACTCCATCGTTGAGCACAAACATTCTTTAATTACATACTGATCGTTATTTGGTCTTATCACTCGTTCGTGCTTATTCTATGATAATGTAATCATACTGTATAGTAAACAGGTCGTTACTTAAAATGGAGTTCGCTAATACATCTCAGCCGAATTTGCTTTGCATATCAATCTGTCTTATAAATTTTGTTCAACGATCTGACGTTTGTGCAAATTGTGGCTTAGAAAATATTAAGGTTTCACACAAATTTTTATCGGTTTAGTAACTAAGTTTATCAAAGATCGATACAGCAGAGTGTAATATGTATCGACAACAACTTCAACTTTATGCTGTTTTTACAGCTCTTTCACTCTCTTTAATAACCCAATAACTATTAAAAAGTTAAGCTGATGAGAATTTGCGATTTTCGTATTAAATTTAACGATGGCCGTTTGCCGATAACGAATCGACCTGTGTTAAATTTTCATTAATCTGTCTTGTTCGAAGGATTGGAAGTTTCAATTTCGAGGATCATCTGTTTAATGCAATTGTTGTAATTTGATAGGCTTCAGATGATATACGTATACTTAAAGTTATCAGAAGGCTTATGGTGTAAAAATGCAAGGTTGAACATTTATCTGTAATATAACTAAATTCCACTAAAATTATAGCTATGGCAGTTTAAAACATGTCTAGTACCTACAAAGTTCTTGCCGCAGATTTATTATTGGCTATAAACGAGCACGAATGCAGAATATGACACGTCGAATTTGTTCCTTAACACATTTTGATTTTATTTGTCATTATGCAGCTGCCTGGAGCATCGAGGTTGCACGTTTCTCATCTTTATGCGATTTTGATTAGATATTGGATTACCTAACCTGCAAATGGAAAATGGGACATGCACGACTCTCATATGAATTCACTATAAGAAGATTGATTGTGTCTGAGCAACCTAAATCTCTCTCAAATGCCGAGATTTGTTGTCATTTCAAAGGTTAACGCTAGAAATTCAAGCCGTTCTATAATGGAAAAGTCATATCTGAACTAAGAAAAATTCAAGCGGAATTCCAATTTAAATCTGATGTGTGAATGTATTGAAATTTAAACTATCGGATGCTACTAACGAGAAAACTTGGAAAATTGTTGCTGGAACTACTTATTTAAATTAGACAATGTAATTTTTTAGACAGTGTTTTTTCTCTAGCATAAAATTGTTTGAGACTTAACTGGATAAATAAAAGTAAATATTTTAAAAGACACAAGGAGAAATAGAAGCCATACGTTCGTTTTACCGTGTAAGTACGATAACATTTATTAAGTATTAAAGAGGTTCTTGACTTGGAATCGATAGCCTATGCCTACATCAGCACCTCAGAAGCAAAATATGGCAAGGCGCAACTTTTGAAGACTTTATTAAGTGCAGCAAGACACATATCAACTATTAATCACATCAACAAATTGGGTAAAAAATTGGCAATAGATTTTGTCCCCATACTTGAAATTTTAGAAAAATAGCATTCATTTTTTTTAATGTTGTGAATTTTTTTTTCTGTTTCTGTAACACATAGGAAAATTACAAGACAGCAGCATTGTGTTAAAATTTTTAAAAAATATTTTTGATTGGAAGTGGACCACTATTATTAAGCATTGTAGAAGAATCGTTTTTTTTTAATTTAGAAAATATTTAGAAACATTTTTGTTGTATTTATACAGCTCACAACTACAAGAAAATTTGCGCAAATTCTATAAAGTTGATTGTAGCAAAAAATAACTTAAACTCAAATATGTTTTAAACTTAAAAATCGATTGGGTTCAAATTCTCCATATTTATAGATTTTAATGTGTCTTTTCACACACCATCATAAAAAATTCAGCTTAAAATTTATTAACTTGCAGATAATGATTATAAGTATTAAAAAAATATTTGTTTTGCAGCTTAAATTATTATCGTTTAAAATGAGTTATATTTTATATTTATTGTTCCTTTAATGATAAAGAAAAGGAAATAAAACAAAATATATTTTTTTTATGTTCTATAGAACTAACGATTATTAGCTTTAAGAGCAAATTAACGATAATGTGAGAAAAATCTATAATTATTATTAATATTAACAAATTTCATAATAAAATGGCAACAGGTAAGAATAACAACAGATTTTTTCCAGACAATAAAAAAACATTTAAATTTTATATTATATTATATATTATATATATTAATTATTAAGTTTTTCTAACACACAGGAAGATAACAAGAAAGTAGCATTTTGTTTAAATTAAAAATTTGTTTGGAAATGGGCCATCTACATTTTTTAGCATTTTTAAAAAATAGAATCGAATTTTTGCAATTGCGGTTTTGTAGATATTTGTAAATAATTCGTTGTATATAAACAGCTCAAATCTACACGTTGCATAAAGATGACCTTGTAGCAAAATTACCTTATCTTTCTTTAAAGTCACATATTTCGTCTAAAAATCGATTAGGTTTTTTTGCATACTTAGAAAAAAATTAGCCAACAGTTTTAGATTATAAAAAGTACTTTAAAAAAAATACGGAATGTGTAGAAAATTTTTGTTGCCCATCTTTTTAAACTTGTTGTTTTATAAATGTAGAAAATAAAGTTCACAATAAATTTAACAAAAAATGCGTAAAATCTTTAGATTTTTCGAATTCTTTTCATCCTTCTGTTTTGTTTTGTATTCTCTTCATTTTTTATACACCCTTCTTAAATTGTTATGGAATCTTTTTACACGTTGGATATTTTGAATATTTCATCTCTTTAAATATTTTGATTAGTCGTATTTAAAATCTTCTAGATTTCAGATATTTTCTTGATTTTTTGAATTATACATATTCCTTGTATAATTTTCAATTTTTTTGGATGTAGAATGTTTAGATGTTTTATGGGGGTTTTTCTTGATTCTCTAGATTATCTAAACTACCTTTAGGATCTTTGTATCTATTACAATATTTCGATTTAAAGTTTTGTGACCTTTGAAAATTTTTTGAATTATTATTTTAGTATTTTGTTCTGATCGATTGTAATTGGATGTATCCACTAGGCTTTTTGGATCTTTTGTATACATTTAATTCAACAGGTTATCTAGATTCTCTAGATTTTGCAGATAGTTTAGACCAGAGATTTTAAATTATTTGAACATGCAATGGATGGTTAATTCAAATTGAATCTGAAAAAATTGGAGCCTTGTTGATGCTTTTTTAATTATTTGTATTAGAGTGAACATTTCGACAGCATCCATTTATATGTAAAATATGAAATATTCTTAACAACAGATTAGTCGTAATTATCCTTTATTCATTTAAGTTGTTAACATTTATTAATTTTGATAATTAACTAAACTAACAAACTAAAGCTATCATCTATACTTAGGTAACCTATAAGTTAAGTTAATTTAGACCTATTGCCGACAGTTAATTATTTCGTAATTAGTGTGTTAATCGTGAACTAATTTTCAACTGAATTACAATTATTAAAATTTATTGTAATTTAGTACGTAAATATGCCATTCCTTTCTTATTTCTCACTTCTAAGTTCGATTCTGTCCACAATTATTCAAAGAAAAACTTAACGTTGGTGAGCAGAAGTAGCACATTTTGTGGTTTTTGGTGCGTAAAATTCGAACTGCTTCTGGCAGCAATCGATCATTATGCTTGATAAGTAGCCAAATCACGAAAAATCACTAAATCACTAAATGTCATGTGAGATTTCTTTAGTAATCGTGTTAGATCAAATCAAACAATATCCAAATCTTGTTTATTGAAATAGGAATCGTTTTGTTTTCGTTAAAAGCGACCGATAGTTTTTATGATTGTGTAAAAGTATTTTTAGGCGATATGCCACATGGAAAACTAGTATTTATACGTCTAAACTGTAGGTATCCTACAATTTGAAACAAAGAAGTTGTACCCGAGTCATCTGTTTGTTTTTAGCTCGAGCCGTAGACAGTATAAATTTTCATTATAAGATTTGACCTAATACAGACACTAATGAAAGTTGCCAAGATAAATTACAAAGATAATCTGAAAACAGACAACAATAGGCCTAAACGTGGAAACAAGTTAAAGATATTATCTCGTTGATTAACTGAAAGAGCTTGAAAAGAACCAAACCAATAAGTTTTTATACAATTACAATTTCAGAACAAGATGTGTCAATATTTTAAGTTTTGACTAATAATAAACATTACCGGAGTGACAAAGTAATTGCCCCCTTCATTAGTAACCTGTTGTTGAGTCAAAGCAAATATAATTTACTTTAGTAATAGTAAAACTGTAATGGCTTTAATAAGGTAGAGTACATTAGAAGTAGATATTAGCACTTATCTTTGAATAATAGCTGCTTCCAAAGCTGTTACGCTAACGACGTAGGTAATTTAATGTCTTTTGCATTCTTTCGGTGTAGTAGAAAAATTCTCTTTTAGGTAATGTGTGCTAATGGAACTTAATTAATATCATAAAAATTAAGTTAGAACATTTAAGTAACTCCGTTCTCTCTTGAAAAGGGTTGAAGCACGCCTTAATTATAATTTTAATGAAATTCTGTAATTCTGTTATAATTATATTTTCGAGAGAAGACGCGACGAAATGGGAAATAATATTTCAAATCAATTTAGGTCGGGAAGTTTTCAAGAAGGTTTGGGGGTTTGCAAACGATTTGATTAGAAAGAGCTTTGTCGGTTTTGTTAGATAAAAAAGAGCGACTATTAGTAGTATTTTCCTAAGAAAAAGCCAAACATAAAATAAAAAATTTAAAGCAAGTGAACTCAGAGGAATCCGCACTGACAGGAAGAAGAAAAGAAACTGAAATTGAAAATCTTTCCGTCGATTTATTGTCTTTTAAAGTAAATAATTTCTCTGAGTTAATTTTGGAGCTAGTGTGAAAGGAAAATAAAAACTGTCGTGATTTTATCTAAGCTTCGGCCCAGCGTTAGAGAAAATGCGTGGCCAAATGTCAGGGTAATTCTTAAATTGGAACTTACTGCCTGTGGCTTACCTTGCTACATCGTTTTATTTTAACCCCAACCTCAGTAGGGTGAGTTCCGCTTTTATTAGACAACCATTTCTTGTTCAACAGTCAAATAAAAATTCCAATTACATTTATTGATTTCCTATCTGTTTCCCCGGCACCAGTCTTAATAGAATATGGAATGGTGCCTAGGAAATGGAAATAAATATTTGGAGTGCGTAAAAATTCCAGTTCCATTCAAAAGGACAGAAAGAATCAAATAAAGTTTGAAATGTTGTTATCTGAACCAAACTGCGTTGAGTGGCTGGCAACATGTGTTGCAATATAAGATACAGATACAACCACATGGGTGCTACAACAGGGACGGACTCAGGAATTGATTACACTCATCGATTCAGATCCAAAATTTAAACTGAAATTCGCCTCGAAGTTTAATAATTCAGGAGACAGTCGAGCGTTGAAAGCTTCTTCTGGTATATTTTTTCAGACCCACTTAACTCCGACCATGAATTATTTTTAACTGATATAAGAGCGAAAAGCATGAAAGCAGTTTTAGTAAAACTTCATAGAAAAACCGAAAAAATAGACTCACCACCAACGATGATTTTTTCGGCAAAATAACATGTGGTGCAGTGTTGCTTGAAAAAACGTCCCCAATGAATCTCTGTGCTGTGACGTCATTCATCGATCTGCCCTATGCTGGTGGAGGTAACCGGGTCACTACGGTCCCCACCTTCACCCCTACTTTATTTCATCCCTTCAGAACAACCCTGGCCTAGCCAACAATAAGTTGTGCTGAGAAGTTATCTTGATGACATCTTACTTCGCCGAGAGTTATAACAACAAAATTGTGTTCACACCAAACAATGTTGGCCACAATTGTCTCGTTAGAAGCTATAATCAGGATATCAAAAGTGGCAAAAAAGGTTGCGCACTCCTAAGGTTTTGGTTCAAAATTCTAGGCCAACACGGAAAATATCTCACAAATTTTGCTTATTTATTATTAAGCTTGAACTTTTTACAATCAATGCGCGCTTGGAAAAAATCTTGAAGATGTCGCCACCTTTCACCCCTTCCAAAGCTCAACCAACCTTCCTGCTTTACCCAGCTTTCTTTCGCATCGCTATTGTTGCCACTCTCCGCACGATGGCGCTCCATGAAAAAGCTCAGCAAAAGTTCGAAACTTAACTTTGTTACCATCAGCAGTAAATATTTTATTATTTTTATATTAACATACAAGCTCGGTACACTTTATTTATTTCAGTTTATGCCAACATAAAGTAAGCTTTATTTATGATATATAGCATCTTTGGAAGAAACAAGGCTTTTACTACAGCGAGGCATGTTTCATAAATAAATTCCATGATAATATTATCACGGTAAGCTCAAAGCTTTGCGCTATCGTATATTTCGTTACAGCTAATGGATTAAATCGGTGAAACGTGGAGCTTTCGCACTCTAAGTTAATTTAGTTACGTTTATTTAATTTATTTTTCGGATTCCAGAGAATGCTAGCTTAACATTGATTCTGACGATGGTAATAGAGAAGTTTTCTAATTTTTGGAATTGGCCCGGTATTGTGAGAGTAAAACTCAGTAGTAAAGTTTTTCTTTGTTCACGTAATAAAGCAAATAAAGCTAATCTACATAAGTGATTGTGTTTTCTTTGTGAAAATATTCAGCTTTGTTCACGATCCATCCGCGGGCGAAGAAAAAGGATAAATATCATGATAAGTGCGATTTTTCACATGAATAAGTAAAAAGTTTCGCTTGCTATCTATCAAAGAGCCTACCATAAAGAATCTTATAGGCTATTTCTATCAAACGTTTTTGATAAAATATGCTTTTATAAGATCTACATTTTTTCGATTGGGGTGAAGTTAGGGAAGGAAGCGGAATCAATCAAATAAGAAAATCTATCTCGGGAAAAATATCACCAGAACTTTTCAATATTACTAATGAACTTAATCTTTCTGAATAAATATTGTTTTAACGAAAAAATGGGGGGAAAATTGAGATTTTCTTATTCAGGGAAGTAACTTTGTTACAGTCATTCTAATCAAATGAGTTTGATAAAACTGTACTTAGCGTAGGTTTGCTGGAGAATGTTTTATTAATCGAATGGGGGCTATTCAATCTCTGAACTCATAACCTTTTTAGTAGTAGGTTGCAAAAGTTATTCAGGAGCGGAATACTTAATCAAAGAGTAGTGAAGCGGTAATAAGATGAGTAAAAAAGTTGACCCACTAACTGATTTTCATTAAACTACTAAGTAATAAAATTTAATTAGAAACAAGAGTTAAATGTGGTTTCATATTGAGGAAATTAGTTTTAGAGGATGATAACGTGAGAACGATTTTTTATTATATAACTGTAACCTGTTCAATGCAGGCTCTGTTAAAACAGAAGTAGTAATGAGGATAATATTGCACTTTGTTGTTATCTGCCATTGTTATCTAACAAAATTTAAAGCATTGTGCAGTTTGCAGTGCAAATATAACGTCGTGTTTGTTTTCCATTTATTTTTTCACGCCAAGTCTTTAGAAAATCATTACACGTATAATTTTATTACAGAAAATAAAATTTTAAATTTCCGTGGTAAAAATATGTGGTGGAAACATAAATCCCGAATCCCGTATAGTACAGATTTAGGGAGATTATGCTAAGTCGGGTGTAAAAAAGTAACGCAATGCCTTGACCCGGTAGCTAAATTATTCTGAGCTTTAGTAATGTGAAGATAAGTCTCATTTGCACCTACATGGAACAATAACTTTCCTTTATGGCGCTCCATAATGTTTAATTTCTTTAATTAAGTTTTTGTCCTTTCTAATTTGATGCTAATTACGCTTGCATCATTGTAAACTCAAACGTTCCCATTTTAATAATTTGCGGGGAAATACAGTCTTCATTCATCCGAAAGGAAATGAATAATTCTAGGTGCGCCAGTTAGCGTTTCTGATTTGATTTTTACGAGCGGCGCAGGTGCTGTTACTTTGTTTCCATCGTAAAGTTTTGCATTTTGTGATACATAGGGCTACGTACATTGCATGAACCCTATCGATACATTTGATTTATAGTTTTACGAGTTCACTTTAAATTTTTCAAGCGGAATGTAGAAGAAACAGTAATAACTGTTCTTTCGAAGGCGACCGTTCCGGACATATTTTTTCCGCCCTCAAATGTTCGATGATTACGTTTTATGTTCCTGTACTATTATAGGGCCCAAAATTTGCTATTCTACGGTTTTACGACAGCTATCATTAATATTCCGCAAAGGCGCGTCTAACAAAACAGTCCATGCAAAGTAAGGGCTGCGGAAAAATTAAATTAGGTTCACCATAGCGCTAGGATAATGTTGTAAGGATAATTTCAAAGGTTTACTCACCTTACACTTGCGTGTTCACTCCTGGCACTTTTCTTAAGGACTTTGATATCCTGGAAATGAAAGTGGAGTGATTATTAATGATCGAGGAATGCTTCGAGGAAATATGCAGTTTGCTATTTACACAAATTTAATTAACGCGCAACATTCTATTAGCTCGTTAAAAAGGAAAAATCATATACCTAAAAATAAGAAAATAAAATATACACAGATTAATTCAATTAAAAAAAATAGGAAAAAAGTCGAAATATAGATTTTTTTGGTCTAAAGGGACGTAATAAATCAGGATCCAGACATTTTTTTGAAAATTTGGCATGGGGGCAGCAAGTAATCACAATATTTCGTTTATTTTTGGCATAACTCAAATTTCTTGAGAAATTTTCCGGAAGCACTTGCCCCCTCGAGTGAATATTTTAGATTATCTTAAATTCAAATTGGAAACGACATAAAACATTCTGTTTTCCTGCAAACATAGCGCGTTTTCTCCTTTCATCCTACATTCGTGTTAGACGAGAAAATATGCGATATCAATTTTACCCTAACCGTGACAGAATTGGAGTGAATGAGAGTTTGGAAATTTCTAAAAAATTATCTCAAACAAGACAAGATTCTCTTACAATAACTACAATTTGATCGATTTTGACGTATACTTGAAAAAGTTTCCAATTTTTTCCAACAATAAGTTATTTGGAAGCGTCGGTTATTTGAAAAAGAAAGATAAAGCAACGCGTTCAATTGAAACGATTTCAGAAATGAAGTTAATGATCCTGCTAACACTTTGAGACGTTTCTCTTGTCACTCACACTCTGCACCCTCGTCCAGCACTCTCATCAAATAAATGATACCGACAACTACTAAAATGCGGTTTTTCGCGCCGAAGAAGCAAACTTTGTTAGTTTATTTTTTGTGTGTTAGTTTCGTGCTTTTTTTAATATTTAAAATTCCGCCCATTAATTTCTGACGTTGGCCCATGATGTATAGGTGCCACGTTTTCTGATATCCCTCGAACCACCCCCATGAAAATTGACGTAATCGCCGGATACATGCCACCACTCCATCACAGTGATGCATGATCGGTCACCTGATTAAGAATTACGACATCCAAAGTACATTTTGTAATACCCTCTAAATCAGTCACAGTTTACCAAGAAATTACCATCCAAAACTAACAAAATTGTGGAAATTTATGACTTTTACCACTCCAAACTTGAAACAAGCAATGTCAAATTCTCACGACTTAATCATGATAAATGCAGTGGCAATGTAATATGCATTTATGCAACGCCAGCGCAAAGAGAGGGTAAATTTTAACAAATGTCAATCTCTTATCAAGTTTTTTCGCTTATCCAAGCATGTGTTTAAATTATGTATTTAGTTTAATTAAATTTTCTTGGTTGAAATTTAGGGAGCGAATATGGAAAATCGGTTTAGTAATCTGAAGAGGGTTGGTCGAGTGGGTATTGAATAATAGAAAGTACGATTGAGCTGAAATTAAAGCCCTCCAACATTTCAAACTCTGACAGGATTTATTAAAATTTTGTTTACGTGTTTAATTCGATTGCTCCAGAGATCAGAGTGTTACGGATTACGTAAAAAATATTCTTAAAGAACTCGTCGTTAGCTTAAAAATTTAATTAGTTTGCCACAAGAATGATTTTCAGAGGATCAGTTTGTTTCTGAACTAGAAATTTCAGTTTAGTTACCCAACTGCAAAAAAATATCACGAGTGTAGTTTGAAAATTTATGTTCAATACAGATTGCTTTACTGCAAAAAAATCCAAATGGTAGTTTATAAAGAATATTTAAACAAGATAAATTTTTGCTTATAAATAATTAATTACTGATTATTATTATCAGATTATGTAGGAAATATACTTCTTAAATAGGCAAAATCAAGAAATAATTAAAAGTCGCTTTAAATTTGTAATTCCAAAATTATTCAAAAGATTGTCTAAAACTGACATGACATTTGTTGACATATTATTTTTAAACCCTTGAAGACATGAAATAATCGAACTTCAATCGCTTGCTTAATAAATTAAATAAGATTTTATACAAAGATTAATATTAAACGTCGAAACAAATTAACTTCCGATATAAACTAATTTTAATCTTTGATTGCCAGTTACTTAATATTATTCGATTTCTCGACGTTTTTCAAATATTTGCAAGAATGGAGTAATCAAACTTCAGTTTTTTTCTAAATAAACTAAGATTATATTAAAGTTATTGAATGAAATAAGCACTTTTACAAATTAAATTTCGACTTCACATAATTTAAATTTTCAGTGAATTTAATAGCAAATTAATACAATTTCGTTCTTGACAAAAAAAATATCGGTATTATTCTTGTTAAGTAATCGAAATCAAAAGATATAAAATATAATTACCAAAAGCCGATATTTTAGTCGTAACCTTTTCAAATATTTGTAGTAATGGCACAAATTTATATAATAAATTAATTAGAGCTCTTTACCAGTTTTTTACTAAAATATCAGAACAATAATGAACAGAACAATTTTTAATATTTATTAAATTTGATTATTAATTACTTTATATATTTTAGAATTGACGTAATAGATACATACAGATATTCATAGAATTTTTAATTTATAATTAAAAGTAATTAACCGGTGAAATATTCTGAAATATAAAAACTTCAACTTCATGGATTTAGATCAATGGAAATTTTTAATTAATCAATTAAAGATTAGTTTTAAAGTTATTGTGACAAGTCTGTCAGTTCTCACTCTTAATTTATTAATTAATCGAAAATTATTTAATGAATTAATTACAGTGTGATGGAAATATACAATTTATCGTATAAAATAAAAGCAAAATTTCTCTCTACGTTTCAAACAGAGAAAAAGAATTAAGTTTTGTTATTTTTTTTCAGGTTTTTGAGTCTAGATGTTTTAAGACCATAGATCTAAAAATTCTTTTGTTTTAGAAATAAATTCAACAAGACTAAAATTTTTATGTAAAATCGTGCATCAAACGCTCTAACAGTGCATAAATATGAAACCGGAAATCCGTGCAAAACAGATTATAAATGCGACTAGTAATTTTCAGTTTTATTGCTAAACTGCAAATAACTCTAGATGTTTTTCAAACATCAGATATAAGCTTTTAACGTTTGGATCTAAAATTTCATTACTCTAATTAAAGTAACCAGAATGCACCCATAAAACTTGAAATGCACTATTTATTCAGTGTCAACTGCAAGGAAACTAGATTAGTTCCATTCTTAATTTTCATTAGCAAATTACAAAAATCCGATACTTCGTAAAAAATGCTTGCATAAAACTGCAAGAGGAAAAATGCATAACATTTTTCGTGCGATAACACTAATAACAAAGTCGGGTTTAAATAGAAATTAATTCAACTTTGTTCCCTAACCACCGCTCATTTAATTATTTTCCCCAAAATTAAATTTAGTGAAACAAAATTAATAGTTTTCGTTACATTAACTTTGTGATTGGATGACCCCACGCTCAAAGACGACAAACTCTAAGTTTTAAGTGTATTTTAAAGCCACTTACCAGGTGAATGTCACCATTTTAACGCTAGAATGGCGCCGTAGAACAGTTTGAAATTAGTTCACGCTGCTTTCACGACCTCCAATTTAGGCAAAAAGGAAATTTGCAAAAATGTCCAGCGAGTGCCGAAAGACACTTTTGGTTAAAATGGTTGAAAGGATTACATTTATCATGAGCTGATTTGAGTAGCAACTAATGTTCTTTGTAGTCGCTTTATTAAAGTGTGAAAGTAGGTAAAGTAGAATCTGATGTAACCCCAGCCCAGTATCTGAATTAGTATGGAAATTGGCACAGGTTGTAAATTTCGATTTCATTTCCCTTTAAACTAGCTTTCTTGGTCTGAATATTAAACGTTCAAGCATGATCAGATATGAAAGTAATAACTGGGAAGCTATAACCTGTACCGTAAGTAGAGCTTACCGTACTGCACTTCTGCCGTTTGTAACTTTTGAATGCGAGCTCACGTGCGCTTATAACGGCCGTCACTGTTTACGATCCGTTAAGTAACCGGTAATGCCCGGATTATCACTTAACGTCATCTTAATGACGGTGGAGTGCACGCACGCCACTGTAAATACAACAAGCCCGTCACGTGATATTTGAATTACATTGGTTTGGGATTGGTTAAGCTCTTAAAAGCTATAGCTTTAGATAATGCAGATTTCAAACAAGCACGTGAGAATATATCGTAGTTGCTCGCAATTTGTGCAAGAGAACCGGTGCGGCCGTTCGCTGCACTTTATCGAATGGTGGAAAATTTATCGGGCAGTGCTCCAGTGTTGAAACCTCTTCTGTAAACATTTTAACGTAACAAAAGTATTATGGATGAAGTGCCTTTGAAGCAGCTTCTCTAAGCTTGAGGTTTCCGTGTCTCTTTCTAGTGGCGACATCTCAAGCTAAAATGCATCTCGTGTGTTGCAAGCTCTTCACGTTTTACATAAATCTAATCTTGCTTTTCACAATTTCAACTCTCCTAATGTCTCTTTGAAATATAGCTCGAGCTGGGAGCGTTTATTTTTGTTTTCTCTACATGCACCGGTTTTAACATAATTAGACCTTAAAACTCTTCAATTAATTTGTTTGCAGGAACTCTGATCTTGCCCTTTTCGTAAGAAGAATGAAACCAGTTTCAACTGTAATGAGACTGTTTGTGTTTCAAACAAAAGGTAGTGTTTAGTTAAAAGGTTTTTTACTTCTAAGTTTTTAATGTTTGTCTATTTCATTAAAACTTTCTTTAGTTTAGAACTAGTTGCGGGAAGTTTGCGTACAACGAGTCTATTTACCTTTTGGATTTGCGCTTGCAGTCATTGCAAAATTCTTAATTATTTACATCGAGCTGATAAACTTTCTAAAAGAATTTTCTCCAAAGTTTGACCCTCGAGATATTTTGTTATTAGATTAGTTCATTTTTGTGCCTTAATGACATCAGAACTTACAACAGAGAAATTTCTATAGAACTGTAATCCATTTCCCTTAAAGCAAAATTGAATAATAAAAATATCTTCTCTTTGTACATATTAAAACTAAAACTGCACAACTAAGAATTTTTTAATTGAATTTATGGTTCGCCCAAGTTCTCTCATTCTTCTCTTAGACAAAAATAAAAAACTGTGCAAATTAATTTTTACCCTGATTACACGAACCTCGTTGTTCTTAATTGCCTCTTTCTCGTGCAACGAGTTACTTAGTTTCTTGTTGCAGGCAGAATAAGTTATTACGATCCAGCATAATAGGCAAGTGCTAGTTGTTGTCATATTTCAGACAAAGCTTTCGCGTCTGAAACAAAAAGTGTATGTAATGCATACATTAAGGTGCGCCCAGACTTGATAACGCCCTTTTAATGCGCAAGTTGAAGTGCAAAGGCCATTATTCGCATGGCTTATTCCCGAAAGATAATAGCCTATTTATTATTAGTCCTGTGGTGGTGCTATAATTGTCTGCAAAAGCTTGTACTTCATCTGAACCGTTAATGGATTTCGTAAGCTAAATTTCCGGATCTTATACTGTACGATATTTCGATAATAGAAATCTTTAGACCGTGCATAATCGCGTTTCCTTGTATTGTCCTAGGATTAGGATTAAATTTTACAAATATGAAAAAATAACGCTGCGTTTGCTGGAAATTTTCTGTATAACACGGAGATTGGATTGTATTCTGCTGTTTGTAAACCAATTTCGTGGAGTGATCGGGGTTTACTTTTTCGGCGGAAATTGCGTAGTTATAACAATGCTGATCTTCTCCAGCTTCATGTTTCTGTATAATTAGTTAATTACAAGGCAGTGACAGCAAAATTCTCCATGAATAACTTACTTAGTCATTTCCTAATAGGGTATTTAGAACAGCTCTGGTCCATAAATTAGCTCTAGCAATTTTAATACAAAAGCTATTGTAGAGTAAAAAAATTTATGAGTTATGAGCTCTCAGCCCGTGCTTTGAAAGTAAAATAAGAGTAATTTAATAGGATTATGTACTGGTTTGAACGAAATATGTAAAGCCTTCGGGATTCCTAATTATTTGGAACTGGAATTAAAGTTAGTTAGTTTGCTTAATTCACAAAGAAAATTGTAATTATTTTCAGTTATCGTGATTACTGTGCCATTTTCAAAATTATATTGAGTGTTGAAATTGGTGGATGCGCCGAACCCCATTTATTAGAAATAATTAAATTTTCTTTATCATTTCTATGATTAAATTTAAACATGAAGAATCTGTTAAACAGGAGAAAAATTCCAAAATTTATTTGCGTAAATAAAATATACAAATTAATTAAATTTTGATTATTAAAAACGTAATTATTAACGTAATTATTAAAAACTTTTGCATATACGTTTCTATTGTATTTAATAGCTAATTTGCGACTTTATTATATTGCATATTTATATAATTTAAATATTGCTTACATATTTTCTAACTTGTAACATGTACAGAATATAGAAAACCGGGAAGAAATAAAGCATGCAAAAGATTCAGAAAGACCAATTAATATAAATAATCCAAAACATCCAAACAATTTTAGAAAATCAAAAATATATATAAATCAAAGCATATAAAGACCTAAGGGAAACTTCAAACCAAAAACTTTTCAGCAACACCATAAAATAATTGAAGAATGCAAAAGTCTCAAAACTGAAATATTAAAAAAAAAATTATAAACTAAATCATATAAGTATCTATAAATTTGTCTAATCATAAACAGAAAAAAGAAAATACAGAGAGTTTAGAAAATGCAAGGGTTTTACTAGAAAAAGTGTGAAATTCAAAAATAATAATGCATATAAAAAAATCTTAACAAATAAAAAAAAATCAAAAATCTGAAAAATTTATAAAACTCGAAGAATTTTGAGAATATCGAAAATATAAAAAAATATAATAAAAATTAAATTTATTTTTAACAGTTTAAACATAAAAGAATCCGATAAATTAAAAAATATATCTATTTATTTATTTATCTATTTATTTATCTATTTATTTATTTATTATCTATCTACTTGATTTTATTTTTGTATTATTTATTTATTTCTTTTTTTTACAATTTCTGAAATATTAAAATTTAGAAGTCAAAAAATTATTGAGACTAAAGGTTCAAATAAAGAAAGAAAATATTGTATAAAGTTTAGAGAAGCATAGAAGACAAAAAACTCTAGGAACATAAAGAATTCAAAAAATTCTAAAAAATAAAAAAATTAAAGTAAAGATTTAAAATCTGCTTAAAATGTTAATTATACATCTTTTGAAATTATTGATTAATATATGACATATTTTGCAAAAATATGAGACATACACCGGCTTTAGATAAATTCGCGGTATCCTACTTTTTTCTAGATTAAGTTGGCTTAAAAATTAATCAATATGTCAAGTTTATTAGTTTAAAAAAAATCACTTGTGGTAGACAGAACAATATAAAATTTATATAATATTTAAAAAATCGCAGAATTTCCTGTGTTTATTGATTTTTTAAATTTATTATTTTTTACATTTTTAACTTCAAGTATTTTAGTTTGTTTGCAATTTTAGAGCAAAATTAGAATAATTGAATCAATGATTGTTACTTTAAACGAAACATGTCAAGCATTGAAATTTGTGATGTATACTTAATTCCATTAAAGTTTATTTGGCGTTGGAATTAAGCCTAATTAGATAAACTTTCAAAATACGTTTTCTATTATTCCACATTTTGCGTTTTAATCTGTTAATTTCTATTAAATATTCGTCGAATTTTTCATTCCATAATTTTGATTTTTGGAGTTTAAGTAATAGTTATTTAACGCTTAAATTGTCAGTCACTCTAAGTTTACATCACTTTAGTAATTTCTTTAATGTAATTTTAATGTTAGTTTTGTTATTTATTATTTTGGTTTGTGATTAATCTGTTTTAAAAAAAAAAAGTGTATGAGTGCGACAAACGTTAATGAGGACATTTTCTTCTTACTAATTTTCTCGATTTTAAAATCTCGGTAAAATTACAATGAAAAGGAGAAAGAGAAATACAAACTTTATAAATGCTGCGCAAATTTAAATTTTTCTGCAGGCTCCACTAGGTACTTTGAGATAACTAAAATGGTTGCATATGAAAATGGTGGATGCGCCGGGTTTAAACTCGCTTAATAAATAGAAGTAGGTTAATATAAGTTTATTAAACATTTTTTTAAGTACCTACCTCTAACAATAAAATTGTAATAAATTCTCGGCCACCCCCAAGATTCCGATCTGCAATCCAAACGAAATTTTATTGTCAGCACCGTTACAGCCGTTACAACGCTTACAGGCTCGCCCCGTGAATACAGTACTAATAAAGTACTTATTTAAACAACGAGGGTTGTAAGAGTAGAAGTTAAACTGTTCCTTAACCCAAGGTTGGTGGTGTCCCTGTAATTAACAATTAGGCTTGTTCTACTCTACTAACTGTCTCAACTCCATACTGTAGCTTGAATAAATTACTTAATTTGCTTGATAATACCGGCTATGTTTCAACGCGTTAATGGGAAATTTTATATTCTAATCCACAAAGTTTAACAAACGAGGTAATTCTTTTTCTTCGTTCGGCTCCCTGGTTTAAACAAGCAATATTGATTGTACAATAAATTGTCCTAACAAAATACAATAAATTTCTGTTTGTTTAGTTCCATTTTGATCAGCAGCGGTGCGATTGAAATTTTCGTGTCAATCACAGTCCGCTTTCAATTAGAAAGATAAACAACGCACATAATTAATACATATGATCAAGATATGCATCGAATACAATGCATTTTCTACAACGTACCACGTCAAGTACAGAACTCACGCTTAATAGAAACGCAAAGGAAAATAATAAATTAAAGCACGTAGAAGAAGAACGACAATACCGCTTTTATTATTATGCAGATAACAGTTTAATTGGATTGTGACATCACGATGTCGGGCGTAATTTGTCAATTCCAGTAAATTTTTCTACACCATTGTCGGATTTATCACTAATCAATTTTAACTCGTTGTTTCAAATTGGCTGTTATTTAAAAAAATCAATGGTTGGAGGATATTTAAAATAATTAGGGTGATTACGAGTTGTGCGGATTCAGCAGGAGTACAGTTCAATTCAATCTCGAGAAAACAAATATTCAAGAGCGGTGCAGTGGTTTCTATTTAGCTCAAAACGGGGATGCTCGTGAAAGGATTAATTGAATGGCGTAAAAGAGATAGAAAATTCTAGAGACGGAATTTTTTCATAGAGATGTTTCGTTCATTTAATGATTAAGAATCAAGGTCTTAGTTTTTCCATAGTCAGCATCAGGAGCACATTTTTTTTCGAAATTTTACTTATCTAACATCATTTCCGTGAATAAATGTTAAAACAGACTGTTTTTGCATTTGCGTTGAGAGCCCTCCACCGCGAATTCTGCACACAATTCTCCATGAAATATGATTCTCCGGCATCCTTGGCCGACGTTGGAGCTATTTTTCACTTACATAAAACTACGTGATTTTAGAAAAGGTCACGTAAGAGTATGCCAGCAACACATGTCAAATAAGAAGTACCAAAAATTGTCGGCTATTATATGCGGTTGTCATGCATTGAAAATAAATTTAAAATATACAATTTTCCGTCAGAAGCACGCACCGTCCCTCGTTCATTTTTCACTCTAAATTTACCATCATTTATGTAGCTTGATGGCACCTCTACTAATTTCGTTGACGTTTTTCATAAAGAGTGTAAATGTCGAAAGTTTATCCGGTCTTCAACAATTCGTGTTTATCTTTTGCCGAGATTGAATGGCTCTGACACAGAGAGCATACTAAATAAAACAAGTGATCTCGGAGGGCCATAGCAGCAGAACAAAAGGGGAGTCAGCAGAAAGAAACTGTTCAGGCAAAGATGTCGACAGTCAAAGCAAATTGGGGCAGTATCAATACGACTGAAACGTCTTTTTGTTTCCGCGGAAAAGCTTCAACCAGATCACTTTAAAGTACTAAACTTAATTGTTGAGCTAAAAGTTCAAATGTTCCGTCGATTCCAATTAAAGTTCTACTCGGAAATAAGAGAAATCAAACAGATGTAGTTCGTTTTATGCAAGCAATGATAACTCTGCCTTCTTTCTAAAATAGGAAAAATGAAATCTTTGTTGAGACAAGTTGATTAACTTCGATAAGTTTAGAAATCAGGTCGATGCTTCTAGAAACTTCAAAACAAACCCAATAATTTACAAGCTTTTTCGACTTTAACAACCGATATTTTTTTCACGTTAACAGTTCGGAGAAAGCACGGCTTTGAAATTCGTACACGTAACATTTGGACGTGACAAGGTTAATTTTATGGATCCGTTGTTGTACATTTTCAGTACCGAATCAATTTCTTACGCGACTGTATTTTATTATGCTGAATATAAAATATTTCAGCGAATAAAATACAAATCAAGGTTTTTGAAAATTATTCACTTGCCAGGAAAACGACTGATTCAATTTAAAAAATAACCAAAAAAAATTAAATTATTTTGTTAATTAAAAACATTTTTTTTATAAATTTTGGAAAAAATATATTTATTTGTGGCCTACATTTAATATCTTTAAAATTTCAATTAGCTTAGAAATTTTACATTTAAATTGTAATTTCTTAGATTTTCACATTCTCAAGTACTCAAGTTCCTAGCAGGCTCCAAAATTCCAAGATTTTTAAATTCTTAAATAGCACAGTTTTCTAAATTGGTAGACTGATTAAAAGAAAATCAAATTTCAGATTTTTTATTTCTTAGATTCTTAAATTCTCGGATTAAAAATTCTTAAGTTTTCAAATCCTTCTAAAATTTCTAGATTATTAACAGGATAATTTTAATTATCTGATTTCTTGATTCTTAGATTTTCAGATTCCTGAATTTTGTAATTTTTTACTTCTTCATTTTTTAATTTTAAAATTTTCAATCTGCTGAATTCCCAAATTTCAAAACTTTTTATTTCTCACCGTCAAATTCTAAAACTTATGTACTTTCAAAATCTTACATTGCTACATGCTTTGATTCCAAAATTTTTATTTCTTAGATTTTTAAAATATGTAAATTTTTTTATTCTAAAATTCTTAAATTTCTAAATTTCTACATTCTTGGGCTTTTTGATTATAAAATTATTACGTTCTTAGCTTAAATTCTAAATTTCTTAGATTATTATTATATTATAAATTTCTAAATTTCTACATTCTTGGGTTTATTTAATTATAAAATTGTTACGTTCTTAGCATAAATTCTAAATTTCTTAGATTATTAGATTATCAAATTTTTTTAATTGTTAGCATTTAAGTTGTATGAATTTCCAAAATTTCACCTTGAATAATTCTTAGATCTATAAATTTTCAAGAATTTATATTCTGCCATCTTATATTCTCAAATTTTAAAATTTTACAACTATTAAAATAAATAAGCAAATGTGTATTCATAACTATAAATTATTAAAAAAAAATGAAATGAATTCTGGAATTTTCCTATTTCTTTAGTTAGTATTAAATGAATAAATTTAAATAATTGAAATTTAGAATCTTTTGTAATATTTTTTTACAGCCAACATTTTTCAAGTCTCTAAAAGTTAATAATTCTAAAATTTGAACAATTCTCAGTAAGCTTAACATTTTAAAAAAATTAAATGCTTCTAAAGTTTTAAAAATTATTGTCCACAGATACAATAATCTCAATTTTTGTTCATTTTTTATTTTAAAAGTCATTTAAAAAACATTTTCGTTAAATTTTTTAGTTATAATAAACAAAAGTAAAATTTGTACAATCACAAAAATTCTGCAAAACCTCTTCTTCTATTTCAAAACTTTGATCAAAGCAGTTTTTCCTTGCATAAAGAAAGTGATAAAATTTAATTAATAAAATCTAATTAATGAATCAACTAGAGTTAAAATTAATCTTCAATTGGAGTTTATTTAACATTTAAACTGAGTCATCATAGAACCAAAGTTCTTTGAATAAAACTCAAAGCAAATCTTCATCTTAAACCTCGGAAATCCAGTTTAAATAACAACTTTACCAATCTCTCATGCTGTGCTTCTAAGAGTTTTGTTTGTGACAGTCATAAATGCTTCCATTTATTTTTTATGTATTTGTTGCGAGCAATTGGATCGATAAACAGAATTGGAGTTGTTAAATACATTTCCGACTTTGTAAACGATTTATTACGGAACTACTAAAACTTTCTGACACTTCTAAAATACTACAGTCAACTGTTTTAGGAGTAAAAGAAGAAAATTTGAATTTTTAGAGTAAATTAGAGCGGTGACAAGCAAATCGTGCACACAATAATAACCGAGTGAAGTTATTCAATGAACATGCATGTTCTGGAAATGTTATGTGCATAAATCAGTAATAGAGGGCGTTTGCATATTTCACTTGGTTCGGGATTCAGCTGTTGTGACACATAACTTAATTTCATAACAAATATGCATTCAAATAAGGGTCCTATTTTAATTGCAATTATACAAGATGCCATTTTAATAGAGAAATTCCTGAGGGATGAGTTTAAAATTAGGAGTGTAGTTTTGTTTCTTATATCGCTAAAAGCAAAAGAGAGTCATTTTCTTTTAGAAAGTAGTGAAAGTTTTATCACCACTAAACTTCTCTACTACTGCCGGCTCCAGGGTTTTATTTGAATTAAAGATAATCTACTTTGGTTCATTTGAAAGTGAAATTATGTAACTTAAAACGTTGTTTAAATCAATATAAGCAAAACTAGCACCTTATCTCGTCTGAACAAAATTTCAAAAACTAAAAAGATCTCGGCGTTCGAGCCGAAGACCCTTTTTGTCTTGCTTTTATCTAGCTTAAAAACATTCTTGTTAATTTAATTCCTTGTCTCACTGCTAACCTCCCACATTAAGCCAGCATAAAAATCGCGTTTAATGGTTTCTTTCACCTGCTTCTAGTGTTCTTCTAGTTATCATCACACAATCTAAGGAAATTAGCTTATGTTGTAGGTATAATGGCTAATGCAGCTTCTCCGGAAAACTGGAAGGAAACGCCTCTATAATAATAACATCAACATTTATGGAAGGCCTCCGTATTCACCTTCCTAATGCGACTCTTCGTGTCCTTTGAGAATTAAACACGACAATTTTATACGAGCGTCCCATAATTTAATTTATCCTTTCTATCAAAATATTGTTCCGACCTTGTCGCGTCTTTTCCGGTTTCATCTTTCAAGCGTATATTTTGATAATAACTTCCAGTGTCGAGACGTGAGCACAAACATCGTAAAGAGACATTTTAGTGCACCATATGAAGTTTCGATGAGTCGATGAGAGTTTCAAGAGCATTAATGATAGTGCGATGTTCGTTTTAGGAAGTTGGATAATGACAGTAGTAGGTACGTTAGCAAAACAGCCTCAGTTCGTGAAGTATCATTAATAGTTACTCCGAACAATTGCAACATCGTCCTGCAAAGTTTGCAGCAGGAACTACTGCAGCGCTCCCGGCGGCCGAGCGCCAATAACATCAAAGTTATGTCGCTGTCCAAACTTTAACCTGTTAACTATCCAAGGCGACTCAAACTTACAGTGATGGTTATCATTTTGTCAAGAATAATTGCATGTTAAATAATGGATTTTCGACTATTAGAGAGTTTGCTAACTGTTTGGTAATTAATGACGTAAAAGGACAGTGGAAGCTGTTACGTCAAGAAGCAAAGTAGAGAAGTACAAGTTCGAAGTGGCAAGAGCCTCTAATTATATACAGTGGGGCCCACTCAACTAAATGGTGGATGCGCCGGGACATTTTCAATTCATAATACAGGCCACTTATGTCCCGGCCTATAAACTCATTTTATTATTAAGTCATAAATACAATTTTTTTTACTTGTAGATGCCATGTACCGCCATAAACTCACCTAATCACATTTTCTTTATTAAAAAATCAAAAACAATAAAATGGAAATAAACTTAACCTACCTTGTTTTTTATGGTAAAAGGCATAAAAATACGAATGAAAACATGTGGTGTCGATAAATTAATTAATATTTTATCTTCTAATGAGATTTATGGAGATTTAGCTGCCCTAAAGTTATTTATTTTACCCAATTTTTTTATCTACTTTACAGCAAGGATTATCCGATGTTCAGGAAAAGTTTTAAAGGTATTGACTGTTAATTATAATTACCTGCAAAAAAGTTTTCATCCCAACTCTGGATTTCGGGGACCACTAATGCTAATGAGGGTGAAAAACTGGGCATTATAAATGACTTTAGAGGCTGCTTATGGTTTACCAGTCAATACCATAAATCTTGTTAGAAAATGGAATTAATTTCTTTGCAGCAAATATTTTAATTTATGTTCAATTTCATTTTTATGCTTGTCACTATAAAAGGACAAGGTGTGTTAAGTTTACCTCAATTTTATTGATTTTGATTTTTTTATTTTTTTTAGGTATGTTGCATATGGTTAAAAATATAAGAAATGTGATTGGGTCAATTTGTGGCGCTGTATTACTTCTGTGTGTAAAAAACATTCATGATTTTGTACACATTCTCGGGAATTAGTTATATGAAGCTGTAGTAAACTTGCAAACTAACTTACCGATACAGACTACATTAATTACAGCCGATCGGTTCTATGCAAACTGCTACGGGTCATTATTCCGCAAAATCTCTATTCCAATTTCTGCTTCCATATCTTTGAGGAAATATAGTTAACCCAGAGCAGTATTCACGTATTTCATTTATTTCAACTCGTTATGCACCATTTTTGTAAACAATACAAGAACTGGGAAAGTAAATGAACAAAGTTCTACGTCTAACACAGAAGGTTTTAACATAACGAGCCGCAAAGGATTTTAAAGCAAACCGCTCTAATATGGTGGGTCCTCAGAGACCCTCAATTGTTCTCATTGAAGAATAAGACTAATAACATAGACGCGTGTGCTCTAATCAGACTAACTACAGAGAGTGACGACGGCCACTCCTTTGCCAAAGATAGCAGGAAGCTCGTTAGTTCTTATCGCCTCACTGGGGCAGTTGTCACAGATAAGACTCGTTCACAATGCCTATGCTTGATAGCACTACGTTATAAAGCTTCACACTGTCTCTGAAAGCACCTTTACTTATTGTTAACTCACTCGCTTGATGAGGCTCGTTATAGCGTCTGGTAAGGGATCATCATCATTTCAATTGCTGCCAAAGGGAGAAAAAAGTGGAATTGATTTTTTGAACAAAATAGTCATATCCTAAAAGTTAACAAAACAGTTTTATTCACTTCCTTATGCAAACAAGGTAATATTCTCAAGAATGAAAATATTTTCGCTGGAGGTGTCCGTTCCTATTACCCCAAACCGAGTAAATTGTCCATTTTACAATTTTACATTTTACTAAAGTTGAAAATTGCTTCTGTTTTTGTCGGAATGTGAGTAAGCAAGAATGTTGTTATTGTCGAGTGGATTTTATCAGAAAACGTAAACATTTTGGCGTAGCTGGCTGCCATTAGGGCATGAGAAAAGGGTTCACGCCGGGGTGTGCTATTGCTGTGTTAACAATAGTAAATCGTACGTGAAGGTTGCAAGGATACGACTGGAAAGATCGGAGGTCATCAGGATATGGCCAATACAAGGATTTAGGACGGTTTCTTGGACCGAAAGGTTATGACGTTTTTAGGGACGCCTACAAGTAATGTAATGCGGATGGGCACTTGCGACCTGAATTTTAATCACGGAATTATGGTAACTGCTGAGTTTAGCAGTTTTTGTAGTTTTGTTACCAATGGGAGTCAATAAATTTTTCGTCAGAAAATGAGTGAAGTCTGACTGTTAAAGAAATAAAAACGGCTTCCGAGCGCCGCTGTAATATTTCAATTTTCATTCGGTATTTGTAAAGTGATTGTCTGATGAGGAGCAAACGTCACAAGCTAAAATCAACATCGGAATAATCAATTCATAAAGTTTCCCAATTTTTGTTACAGTGACAAATATTTCATTTTCCGCGACAGACAGCACGATGAAAAACGCCACAAAATCTAATAAATCGCTATAAACTTGAACACCTCTCTACACAGCGTACTCGTCTGCACAAACGTAATGTAAGACCGTTTGTTCTCTGTCTATGCATTATTCTATCGGCAGTGTCTCTAGCGAGCGCCGGTGGCTTTTATTGTAGATGAAACTGAGTTGGGAATAGAACTGTTGATTCATGGTGTGGTCATTTGTTTAACCGCCTCATCCTTCTCTTCCTAAACTGTAAATTCTGAAGACTGAAAAAGGATTACGTCGCGTGAAGTTGAAGGCTAATCGTTGGAATGTTTGTTTAGAAAATGGCCACCTATTTACACTTTGAGCTAAATTGTACCAATTACCAAAGTCATTTTAATTGAAACAAATTGTACATGGTGGTGGGATTATTTAACACACATGTACCGCATCGTAACCTGATTAAAACTGTAGAATTACCTATTCATGTCATGCTCAGCTTGTTGTAGCTAACTAAAAGGACGAGTTTTCTAGATACTCCTACTTTCCTATTGCAAGGGAGTACGTTAGGGAGACCCAAGATTACCCGAGTAGTTTGCTGGGAAGTGATAAGAAAACATTTCGTGACGGCATTAAAAGCAAAGAAAATTTAAATCTGCACAGGAAGTTTGGCGCCTGCACTAGGTGCCTCTTGCGTTAAATGCGGCTATTTTTTCACATTTCCGTAAAAATTTCCATAAACTTGTATGCTTTGCTGCGGTCATTAAATACAGGAATGCCGGTGCAGCTCTGTGCATGCATGTTTCCAGTTTCTAGAGATAAACAATGTACGGAACAATTTTTCGCTCAGTTACATTTTCCGGCTGAAATGGAAGAGAAACACGCAGGAATTTACAGGAATCCTGCAGGACCTGCGTGTCTGATATCCGCAATGTGCCTAGGGAGAGTGCTTATTCTAACTTATATCCGAAACATGATCTGACGTACGCATTTTCTTTCGCAGCACACACGTGGAGAAATCCAAATAAAATAAAAAATATGGTGGGTGTGCTGGACGGACCTGATAAATAATTGCTTTAGCATTGTTAGGGCGAAAGGTGAGTGGAAATACGTTATAATGAAAAAATAACGAAATTGACCAGGGGAAGAAACAGAGCTACTTCTATGATATTCTTATGAAACTTGGTGACATTGTAACCTATCTAAATAAAGTCGTTCCGCTGAACTACCATAAAAGAGTGTCATGTTAACATTGATCTTATCATATATTTTTATAACAGCTAAAACTTTGAAAAGATTGTAAAATGAATTTTAGGGGTGATAGCGTCTCCGGAATATGCACTAAAGTCAAACTTTTAACTCAATGAGAAAATAAAAATAAAATTGTTGGTAACGCGGGGCCGATTTTGGGTGGGTCGCTATGCAGTTTAAATTTTAACCTGTTTGATAATTTAAAATTATTCGAATTGGTGCTTTACGTACTAAGCTGCGTTATAAACAAGTTTTGCAAGTTCACGCTGCTCTGATTAAATCTACCTCGTAATTTTATTTACTAATGGCACCACTACGTCTCAAGGCAATAAAAGCCTGCTAAATCTATAAACACTGCTTTAGAGTCTATGAAACTGTCATTTAGCTTTCGTTTAGTCGGTTTCTACTCACAGAAACTTCATCCTTTATACTTCAAAATTACACGCTTTAGTTTTCGATAAAGCTCCAACTTAAAACGAGCATCTTCTTATCGAAATTCCGTTAGTCGGTAGCAAATGATCTTGTATTAACCTGAGTGCTTCCCAAGTGATAATAAAAATCGTGTAAAATCACACACGTCGGTTGTAAACCGACGGCCAGTACATCTCCAGCAGCAATCATCGTGCTGACTTTAGGATCAATCATGAGAAAATGAGTGGCTTTACTTTGCCGCCATTTGTAAGATAACAACTTAAGACGTTTCCGAGTTTTCTACCCTAGAGAGAACAAAAAGTTAGGGGGACAGTCCACAATCAACTCCACTTACCCTCACACACAGCACAGAGATATTAGCTGCCAGGACTGCCACCTTACAGGCACATAAAGCTCCCATGATCCGCTCTATTGAGACGTCTAGAGTTGTTAAGGTCCGCTGCTCTGACAGCACTCGAGTATCAGCTTATTGTCTTCTAAATTTACGAGGGACTATCTGCCTTTTTTGTTTATTCGCATCTTGAGCCTGGATAATGCTGACGGTTTTTCTAGCGGTTGCAGATCACTAAGTGTGCAGCTTTCAGGTTTCAGCGAGGGGTGTATTGATAAACATGTTTAGAGGAGTTCAAAATTGTAACCGATGTGGAGAAAACAAAGAGACAATTTTATGAGACCAAAACGGGGAGAATTTTATCACGTCGTTAAAAGTTAATTAAAAAACATAGAATTATTGAAACAATGCAGGCGTCTGGTCTTTTTATAAATGTCACAAAGTTGGTTATTCACACTTTATCCTTCTTAAAAAGGATTAACTTTACAGACAGAATCGTAGTTTGGGCAAAGAACTTGTTTAAATCATCGTCAACAATTCCACCCGAGTTCTAAAAATATCCTGCAATGTTGTTTATTAATAATTCCGCTTGGGTTCATACTCATTTTTGGAGATGACCTCAAAACTCTTTTCATAAACTCCTCTCAAGAATTAAAGCCCTTTAGCATTCCTTTGAAATTCCTCGCGCATTCCTATTTGGACAGATCCAGGCTGCTTTAAATTGTCCTGCAGGCACGTCATGTAAAATTCCTGCTAGTCTCGACAAGACTCATATCCTTTCCTGCAGAAACCAGAAAAGTTCTATGTGACGGAGAAGTAAATAACGCGTTTCTCTTGGCATACATCGCAAAATTGTTTATTACAACCCGCCCCGCTTTGTTTTAGCTAAATAACTTATGTCTACATAACTTACGTTTAGCTGTAGAGAAAACCTCGACTCTCAGAATTACCGTTGCATTATTCAGAGTGAAGATATTGATTGCTGAGAAAGCTGTTGCACGAGGAGAACGCATTTCCTGCGTTACAAAAAGGATAACGTTCTGTTGTAATAACTGAGAAAATCGTTTAGCCCTGAAATAACCTTATATTTATGAGGTCGGAGATACATAAAAGGTGGTAATATATCATCATTTATAAGAATTGCATGTTTAAGCGTCGATTTGGTTCATAATACGCTCATTTATCATAAAAACAGATACGAGATTGCACAAACAAGGGAAGCAATTTCTGAAAAATCTTGCGAGTTTCTCTAATAATTTTCAGAAATAATCGGACTGCTACGAGTTTAATAAAACTAAGACTTGGAGCTAGTGCTATAATTTTTGTCGAATAGCCTCACATGTTCGAAGCCTTGTTAGACTCAAGTATTGAGTTTATTACAGTGAGGCTAAGAGCTCTAAATGGAATATTGTCACTTTCATATTTTTATCGACTACAGTAATCCGTTGAAACAAGAACATAGGACACATCACTAATTCAATCCGTTATTTCTACTCTTTATTAAACTTTTTAAAGGCTTTTGTAACTTTACGATGTTAACACGACGCTATGTTTACTCGGAAGTAAATCCGCTAAATTTAACAAAGTTTTGAAATTAACGTTAGACTATTGCAAATAAAATGCCACAGTAAATGTAACAATTTCTATTTCCCAAATTTAAAATCAAATTGAAATCAAGATGTTTCGAGCTACCCCGCTCCTAATGAAAGAGGACGCGATATTATGAAAAAGCAATCTAGAGCTTTATTCCAACAGAGCCTGAATTGATAAAGAAGAAGCTAATGATTCTTTTTTATAATCTCCCAACTCGGAGATATTTTCAATACGGAAGAACTTCTAGACGTGAACTTTAATTCTATTTATTTTATTTTATTTTAGAACATCGCTGGATTTAAGAGAGTTATAAAGAAAGATGGTTTGTGTTTGTTGCTTATTTAAAACAGAGCGAGTTTTCGTTCCAGACATGCAAGTCAAAGAACTAAGATTTTGCTTTTAGGGACTGCAATTTAAGGTAAGAGAATTTAATTTTTGTTGTGTTTTCTCAATTACGGCTTTGAGTAGACAGTTCATTTGTACAAAAAATTTGATTTACTACTTTGTTGTTTGATGCGACGCTGTAAACGTATGCATGGCTGCACGTGTTCGTTAACACCTTATTGGGTTGATCCCAAATTAGATCTTTGATGTCACACGTTTGAATTTCGGTGGGAGTTGGGAAACAAGCATTGGCATTGTCTAAAGGATTTCATCTTAATCACGCTATAATTAGATATATTTAACACAAAAATAATTAATTTACCTACTCTGGTTCAAAGTTGTCAGAAAAGTCTCATTTTTGTTATAACCGTGGTATTATTAAAACTTCTAATCCTTGAAATTTTATTTCTTCCAGAACGAGTAATCGTAGTCATGAAGAAAATGTAATGCCTGAAGGCTCAGACAGCGTGCTCGCTGCTAAAATATGTGGAATAAATTGCCATCTTCGTTCCGTTAAACCGAATAGTTGGAAGTCGAAAAATATAACTCCGAAGAAAATGCATCAACCAAAAACAAAACTTAACCATCTATTCTCGTCGGTGCGCTAATATGCATGTTAAAGAGTGCATTTGCATTATTTAGAGAAAGCCTTAAATTCCTATATAAGCTTTAAGATTTATTATTGCTTGGTAAAGTTTCCTTCAAGAAGGGAAAGCTCCGAGCATGCCAAAGGCTTATAGGCCCTATGACCGATAGACTCGATGATTTATCGGCCCATTACCTACGCGTCACTGAATATTGGCTCGACTTACGGCTCTTTTAATTTAAACTTACTACACCGCCAACCACTTCCCGTTTACGCCTTTAACTTTCCTTTTTATTGGGCTTTTGCATTTAAGGTGCTTCACTCTTGAACTTTTCATCATAGCGGCTGATAAAAGAGACTCCGGTCAAAATTAAGCTCTAACGGAGTACGATAAAACGAAAACAGATTGCATATTAGCAAAAAAATTACAATCATATAAAATAGATAATATTAATAAATGGTAGGAAGGGCTTATTCGTGCTGGTGAGAAAAAGCGAAGAAAACTGTTTTGCAGTGTTGATACCGAAAATTTTCCAATGCGAACTTTGTACCGAACATAAACCTACTTCTACGCACGTCTTTTAAACCGACAAAATAAAAAATATCTTTGCTCTCAAGGATAATAAACCGAAAGAGAATGTTGCCCTTATAAATCAATCCTTATCATCCACTCATGAACGTATAACGTACGGAACGTCAAACCTTACTTATCACGAGACATTTATAACTCAAGTGCATCGCGTCAGAAAATATGTTTTGAAACTTTTTACGATCAATTAAATCCAACAATAACGAGCAAAATGCTCCTTTCTTCGGCAGAGAAACGAGAAAATTGCAGGGTATGACATTTATTGTGCACTAGCCACAAACACGTCTCGTCCGAGCTTATCTATTTGCGAGCCGTTAACTCCAGACTGAAATACTTCGATGGTCTATTTTCTGTAGAAATAGAATAATAGCAAAGATGCTAACGTTTACGCAATCAAGTGGGACTTTATGAATAACTGTGAGAAATGGATGAAATAATGCTTTTTTAAGTACCCGTTAAACAATGAGAACGTTTTAAAAAAATTGCTCAGTTGGGAAATTAACGTGGAGGAAAAGGAAATGGGAGATTTATGATTTTATTTTACATAAGGATAATGCGAGGATGAAGGCATAACTATAAAACTTGGGATACCGAAGACTTTTTTGTTGATGAAAAATGTAGGTGACTGTGGCCACAATGTATAAAATTACGAAAGACAAAAGAGTGTTGAGAAAATTTTCTTATATTTCATCATCATCATCTACAATTCGCATAATAAAGGAGCAGAGAGTTTAAGAGAAACAACTTTTTTATGTTACATTTTATTTAGAAATGTGTGAATTTGGCGCATTCACAGCACCTTTAAAAAAATGAAACCTGAAATCTCCAATTTTATCATCTTAAAAAAGAGATAATATGTGTAGCCCAGATTTCTCTTTTATGATTTAGATAGCTCAAGTTTACACGAAAATAGTCGCACGTTACGTAGATTTAGAGTTATATTTTGAATTACAAAAGCGCATCCACCATTTATTAAAAAAAAAAAAAAAAATTAAATCTGTAAAAATTCAGGACATTTTTTGTTTATTAGTCTAATTGTAAAAAGCTACGGCAGAAATCCCAAGATTTAATAAATTGTATCACTGTAACTTTTATATTTTGACTAGTTCTAGTGTATGACATTCTACTCAGAAACGAAATGATGATATATTCATAAAATTTTTGCAAGATATGCAGCAAGTCTGAACAAACATTGAAAAAAATTCGGATTATTTAGATTTTTTGTTTTATTAGAATCTATATAATTATCATATTCCTTTACCTTTTTAAAAACATTTCTGTTACTTTAAATGACTTAGACTTTCTACATTTTTCACAATCTTCCACAATTGTTCGATGTTTTAGATCCGTTTTTTTGAGATTTTTCGATTTCTCTAAATTTGGGAGACTATTTTATTTGGAGTTTTTGTACTTCTTATATCTTTTAAAATACAGTTAATAACTTGTGTCTTTCAAAGCTCTTTATATTCTTTAATTTTAGATTCTCTTGAATTGCGTAAATGCTTTTAAATCTTTGGATTTTTTTGTACTTCTCTTTGTAATCCTTTCGATAACTTGGATTTTTTGGATATTTCATTTTTTATTAATTTTTAATAACTCTCCAACCATATTTTTTTTATAATTTGCTGTTTTTTAAATTGCTTGGCTCTTGTCCATTCTTTGAATGTTTTACATACTTTTTTATTCTTGTTTTTTAGTTGATAAAATTACCTAGAAAATTTACAAATTTTGTTAATTATTTTAATTAAGTTTTTGTATGCACTATAAACTTTTTATGAATTAGATTTTTTATTTATTTTTATTTTATTTTATTTTTATTTTTATTTATTTATTTGTTTGAATTTTGAATTTTTAAATTTTACAAAATTCTAAGATTATATGTTGATAATATTAATAATTTTTAGACATTTTTTTGAACTTTTATTCTAAATGCTTTTGATTTCTTATTTTTTCTGGAATCTTAGGATTAGTTAAATCTTTTTAATGTTCTACATTCTGCATCTTAATTAATTATTAATTATAAATTAATTAATAATTTTAAATTATATAAATTTTTCAAACCATCTATTTTTTTTAGGTTTTACCTATTCATTCTGTGTAATTGCACTGATTGTTTTGTTCGAGATTTTAGACTTTAAATTCTCCATACATAAAGTCCATAAAATTAGAATTTAAATTCTAATTTTCTTGCTTAATTTAGATCATATCATATTCTTTACACTTTCTAGGTTTTAATGATCTATTATTTTTCAAAATTTTTAAATTGTTTTTAAAAAGTTTTCGAATTGTTCAGATTAGATCCCTTGGATTCGTTGGATGCTTTGAATTTTTATATTTAGAATCTGTATCTCCGTATCAATTTTTTAATTTATTCGATTTTTTAGATGCTTTATATTTTACAATTTTTTTTAATTCTTTTAGCGTTTTGTATTTTAAATTGCTAAAAATGTTAAAATTTTTTGGAATCTTTGATTGTTCTTATTTGATACTAATTTATACATAGATTTTCACGATTTTTTAAATTGTGTTTAAATTGTTTCTAGTTGTTAATTTGGGATCGTTTAAATCGTTTATTTAAATGCTCTGATTCAATTTCTATAGTTTAATATAAATGTTTACATTTCTGTTGATTTATTTTTAAGTTTTAAACAATTCTATTATTTGCCATTATCGTTTCAAAAAATTTAAAAATACACAATCTGTGTAAAAAATAGTAACATAATATTTACAATATGCGAAATATTTTATGATTTTAGACTCTTTAGAACATTGAAGTATCAAGCTTTTGAGAACTTGAGAACATTTTGGTCTCACTAAATTTCTGACTTTATTAGTTCTGAATGTTTTACTTAATTAGCCTCCTTTAGCGGAAAATATCTTTAGGTGCCAAAGCTAAACAATTTGTCACTGTTAAAGGGTTTAACAACAGCTGTAGATTTAACTCAGTCACCCGAAATAGTTGTAATGAAAGTTTAATTTAGTCAGTGTTAGCGTAATTACGGTGTTGAAACCTGACAATGCTGTTCAAATGTTAAATACCGTTCCAGCAATACAAAAAAAAACACACTAAGTAATGAAATCTAAACGTTCTTTCTAATTAAAACCTCTTTTTTATGACAATATTTTAGTAAGACACTCAATATCTGCTATTTTAAGATCTGATAACATTTACGTCAGATTTTTTCTATGTACAAAAAGCATCATTGTGTGTCGCTCTTATTCCATTCACCTGATCGATTTTTACGTTGGTTTGCTTGAAGGTGATGAAATTTAGACAGACGTTTCCTTCACAGCTCATTTCCTCTTGATGCGGCGGCTAGGTCATTAACTAGTTTTATCAATAGCACTAAGTAATTGCTTATGCGTATCACATAGCTATATATCAACTCTAATATACTCCATTTCTAGTTCCAAACGTCTTCGTCTACGTAAGGGATTAAGAGGACCTCATAAATGCACAGCCTTGTTATATATTCATTATATAAATGTGCCTCGGTGTATTGAGCTTTACGTGGAAGTTTAGGACAAAATTTACCACAATTTATTCATAATTTAATTAGTCTCGTCGACACTACTAATAAACTCGTAATGGAAGTGTTGTGTGCAGTTGAATTATTTTCCACTTAAGCAGACTTGCTCCTATCAACCACCTGCACAAATCAAACGATTTTCTTTTAAATTCAATACAAAAACACATTTTTCAATTGATTCGTTATTCTGGTGAGAGTGTTCGAGAACAACGTGGCTTCCGAAGTTGATGTAGTTTAATATTTAATTTGGATTCTTCAAGAGAAACAATTTCCTTGTGTTTAAGTTGTCAGCTCTTCGGATATTATTTCTGTTGCAGTGACTGTTGCTTCCAATGCACGTAAAATAAATTTTATTTCAACTTTGCAGCGAGTCTGGGGCGACCTGGTTATTAAAAAGTCGATTTTTACTCTGCAGGAAGAGAAAGACTGCAAAATGTGGCAAAAGTATCAAAGGCGCTTAAAGTTCTCGGATTCAGTTTTAATTTTACTGTTGATACATTTCCATGAAATCGTTGCGAAGATAGTCCCAATTCTTGTCGCTCTGCCAAAATATGTTGCAATTTAATCCAGTAAAGTGGCAAAAAATGAAGCCAAAGTTAGGAAAGCAATAAATGCAATAAAAAACTGGATTAAGTTGAGTAATCTAGAAGCAAGTAAATGTTTCTTTTTATTCGCTATAACGTATCCAAAATGTGCGAACAATTTGAGCGTTTTTTATTGATTGTTAAAATTTATCTCTGCCTCTGAAACCGGTCCAAGATAATAGCTTATTGCGAAGATCACAGTGCCCTCATAATATATCAGAGAGACTCAGAGGGATATATAAATATATATCGCCACTAACATCGCAGAGAGAATAGGTTCTAAATAATTGATTGCCGTGTAACACATTTCTGGATCCGACATTTTGTATTTTGCTCCGATGCCTCTGTTGTTTTTGTGCTTAAGATTTATGGTTGTGTTGCAGTCTTTTTATAACCCGTGTAAAAAGAAAATAAGTGTTGGCCAAGTAATAGGGTGGATTCTGCTATCGTGATCAAGGAAACTCTATAAAATATATTTGGATTGGAAAATCAATGTCATCGGTTAGTTTTTATCTAGAGTTTGGTATTTATAAATCCGTGTGAAAACCGAAACATCAATCCGGATTGAAGCAGTGAAGCATGAAGTACGAAGTACATAATCGACTCCGTCGCATAAATCGTTCAGATTTGTGGGCGACATTAAGCGTACGTGAAATGGCAACCACAACACAAAATGGCGGGTACAACCGTTTTCAGACTTTCCACTTTTCGGGTTTATTGCTTTCCAATTTTCCCGGAGGATATACATGAGAATGGGTAGCAAAGTATTCTCCCCGTGATGATAAAGTACCATTATAATACTGTGTCTATTTTCCAATACGCTTTTCGAACCACACAATTTTCGTAAATGTTTCCATATTTTATCATCCGTGGTTTTTTGATCCTCCAATTAGCTCGTGGACCAAAAAAAAATTAAATTAAATTCTCGGTAAACCATCGGAAAGCAATAACCTTAACTTCTACTCGATTTGAATCTAAAACCGCAAGAGAGGACCAGGTTCGTGTAAGCTCCGTGTTTCCCATCGAAAGCTAAACATTTAATTTAACGCGATAATCCAAACCACACGTAATTTCCTCTCGGTGCGTTCTCCTGATGTCCTTTCAGGCAATACGCAAAAGTCAAACCCAATCCGTTCGAAGGACGAACCGCGAAAACGACCGCAGGCAAATTGGCTCAACTGCTGAAGTTAAATTCCCAAATGCCAAAGATGCTCCCCATTCGCTTCGTTTACCTTACCCAACGTCTGAATCAAAGACGTCAAACGGTCGTAGCAACATAAATAAACGAGAAAACAAAACGACGCCAATTTTGCAAGAAAAAAAATGTGAAAATACAGAAACTGTGGTTTAGTGTTGTATTTTTTTCCGGTGAGTCAGAGCTATGTCTAGTTCTTTAAACAAACACGACTTCCAAAGTCATTTGACTCCGGAATATGCCACTCTGCAAAAACTTGCTCCATAAACTTCGCTCATCTAAACGTTCTCCCTTGGAGTGATACAAAACACTAAAATAAATCAACCAATTTTCTAAATCTACACATTCTGCTCGAAAAAATTTGAAAAACGACGCAAGATATGTATCTACTTGTCAACCTCTTTAATCTTATAGATATCGTTCGTTCTGACGGAAAAGCTCACATGAGTTTACTTCATCCCAAAAACGTAATTACTTGCTTGAGGGTATCGCTAAATCTGTGATCGTTTCAACTAGTAAATCATGTTGTATTTTATATTAATTTCTAATTTAAAAACGACAATAAACAAAATCGTTTCCTTTGTAAAGGTACGTGCCACAGTTTATTGAAAAATTTTTTAAACAAGACAATTAAAAAGTTTTGAGAAACTTTTTTGAGGGAGGAATGTATTGATTCAGCGCTTATGTAGCACTGATGGCTGGAAAACAAGCATTTAATAAAATTGATGGATTTCCTGGTGGGAGTTTTAATGGGAGCAATAAGGGATCAAGGACGTGGCTATTAACATATTAACTTGTAATTTAGCCGCTCAAAAAAATGCGAAAAAAGGGAATTTTATTACCAACATCGCTGGTTCTTTTAGAATCAAAAAATGTAATCAAGCTGAAGCAAAATACATTTTAAAGATCTCGAATAGAAAGAGCTTGAAGAGCTGAGATGGTACGCTTAATATTTAAAAGTTGTGGTCCTTCTTTTTCCTTTCTCTTTATTACAGTACAGATTTTGCTTTTAGCTTTTCCGGTTGAAATAACATGAAATAAATTCATTTCGTCCTAAAAGCGTCCGAGCGATCATCTTCAGCGACTTGTAAAAAATTTATTCCGCTATAGACAGCGGCGAATTATCGACAATGTAATTAAAGTCGGATGAAATTTATTTAGCATTGATTCCGTTTGGCAATGCATCAGCAGTGATCTTTCAAAGCAATAAAAGTCGCCTGTTAAAGCGATAAATTAATTTATTTGTACGGACAAAATTGCGTCCTAGTGTAAATTTTATTCGAAAGATCGTCCTTTGCGGCTGGAAAACTTTTTCGATGTTAATTAGAAAGCTCTACATAATTAACACGAAGAACTTAAGTACACTTTATTCTTCTCTTATTTATCTTAATTACTCCCAAAGCTGCGGGTTTTGTGTCATTTTACGATTTCGGATTAGCTCTCTCTGCAAAAATAATTCCGTTTAAAAAATTTGAAACGCATTCTGTGTAATTTACAAACGGAAATTAAAGCCTGGCCGCGGAGATAATTTAGCTGGGAAATTTTAATTAGATATATTTCACACTGAATTTGGAACAATCAAGTCGAATTGAGATTTTCCAAAAATAAAACGACGGCTGGAATGGGTCGTTATTTCTTATTGATATTAATGGTCCCTTTGGTTCTACACATTTCAATTCACTAAGATAACCACTGCATGCACCTGGAATTTTATAAAATATCCAAGTGAGTACACTCATACTGAAATATTGCGGATGTCTTTTATTCCATACATCCCAAAGGTGACAGCGAGAATATAAAACGTAACGTATTGTTTCTTTTTTTGCTTTTACTCATCGTCGAGAGAACACACACGGTCTGCATCTATAACGTAATAAATAAACAATAAAAACCGCTAAATTACGGCCATAAAACGTCATTTGCATTTCGAATTCTCGGAGCAAACGGGTGGATTATGTAAAAATAGTTAAATATATCCCAATGTAAAACAGAGACGACTTATAATGACACCATAAAGCGAGTTTTTATGAAAATGTTTCCGACAGAGAAAGAAACAGCAGTCCAAACATCGCGGAATTTCGAATTAAATTTCCTTCTAGTCCGTAAAGCGATTATCTTTATGTGCTTCCATTTTTCAAACTCAGGTTTAAAAGACATTTCCCAGACAAGCTCGCAATATGAAGATAATTATTCTCGACGGTTTGTCATACCTCGTCTTGCCTCACTAATCCTGTAATTAATGAAATTCCAAATTATTCACTGCAAAAATGCATGGATTTTACTCAGTGAGATTAACCCCAATTACTGTTTTTTCTCAGCTCTTTTTCGTTGTACCGCAGCTGTAATGGATAAAATTGACAGACGTGACACTTTTTAATTTCTTAATCCGTTAGACATCGTGTTTCTATAGTTGTTGAAAACTTTAATCAGATAAGAGTTGTTCTCGGCTCTTATATTGGATTTTCAACCTATTTTAGACCGTCGTCTGAAAGGAGTGACAGTCCGATAAATCCATTAAAACGGGAAACTGGAAAGACTTAAATCGGTGCTAAAAAATTAAATCTGACTTTTAGTAAAATGGTGGTTAAGTTAGAAAGTAGCAATTCATTATCACAGATAAGTTGGATATATTTAGAAAATGGATTTGAGAGAATTTAATGATGCGAGACGGATACCATTTAGATAAGAAAATTGACTATTGCACTAAATCGGTCCTTTTCGTTTCCAATACACTGATTAGTAAGTGATTTATGTGATTTTATATTAAACTAATTATCACAGCCTTTATTTAAATAAAAATACATTTTTGTGATATAAGCATAAAATGGTGGATGCGCCGGGGCAATTATTATTTATCCATCTCTCAAATTGTAAAATTTGGAACACTGTACGTATAAATGTGATATTATTATAATACTTCTTGTATAGGCTAATTTTCAGTTTTTTTGCCACAATTACAGTTGGCAATTTACTTTGCAGACAAGCATCCAATTGAAAATGTGGACTTCAGAAGTGCCCTTCACTTTTTACGTCCTCGTTGGTTTTAATGAATAGCAATGACTCTCTCTAATTTGCACACTACATTTCGTGAAAAAGTTCAGTCTGTGATTTGCCGATTATTGATTTTTTGCGCGTTGGCTTAATGCAATTACGAAACATCGTGACTATGTATGAATCGGCATTATCGAAATTCCGAAGGAGCCATGGCAGCTTTGTTTCGAATCTTCTATGTGAACGTTTTTTTTTTTAGCAGTTGTTCAAGTTTGAAAGAAAAAAAATGAATAATTATAATTAGGAACTAATTTCGACCCGGTTTCCAAATTCTGCTAGTTTTCGTTCTTGTGCTAACAACGGGTATCTTAAAAAATGATCTAAAAACGCAGAAAATTTGAATGAATTTACACTTTGTATTCAACTAGTGCTACGTTTACGTTGGTGCTCGTGTAGGAATCGGTGATCTCAGTGTAACGATAGCAATATTGTTATGGCCGTTTCTTGACATTAAGCTACTTTATAGCTTATATTTTTCAGAGTTATATTGATATAGTGATACTGTAGTTCCTTTAGATTGCATCTGCACAAAAAGTATATTGAATTGAAGAAATACGAGAGATTTTGAATAAGAAGACAATTTCAATGGGGGGAAATTTTGTATGCAAGCGCGAATAAAAATTCCCAAATAAAATTGCAGCCACATTGTTTGGATAATACTAAAGTTGCAAGGAACGCGACAAAGTTCCGACTTCTATTTCCCCAACTGTGCTAAAGTAAAACATATTGAAATTTAAATTTCAGCTTTTAAGGTTCGTGTAAAGTTTGTTCAAGAATTTAAACCAGAGCTGAGTTTATTTTGAATTGATTAAGAAATAAATAAGAATGTTTGCATGTAGGATCTCGTTCCAAAGGATTAATTAGGCGGATGCTTATCAAGAGTTTGCGTAAAAGCTTTTTCTTTTTTTTAGAAGGCAATCACTCTTTTATCGCATAATTAGACTGTTACTTGAAATACCGGTTTGCATGTTAATCCGTGACTACCGTCGTTTGAATGCTGATTTAAATAATCCGAGAAAACGACTGATTTATATTTGTTCAAGGAAAGTTCTCAAAAATGTTGAAGAATGTCTCATTTGCATTTTAATGCAAGGCTTGGAGTTGTATTGTTTTGTTTAGAAACGAGATTAATAGTTTAATCAAAGTTGCATCCCGCTCTGCTTTGTCATGAACGCGTCCTTTTTGTCCTCACGAAATTTAAATTTAATGCTCATAATTATTTTTCAAGTACAATAAAAATCAAAGCCTTGGAACGAAATCTTCGGCCTCAATATCGTAAATTTTAACAGGAAATTTATTGCAAAAAGACTACATTAACTTGAGCTTTATTCACTAGCAAATGCAAATATTTCATTGTCGATTTTCCAATGGCGCTTTTTAATTAAGTTCCCTTAAAATAATAACATCATAAAGAAACATAGCACTTATCACTTAATCCCATCCAATTTATCATTCCGTGAAATACATTTCTTTTTTAATTAAACCATTTTACTGCCAGCTGAAATCAGTGAAGGTATTATATCCGCACTTTATTCTGGATGTTCTGGATTTGTTCTGTACATTTTTATGTGCAACGTGAACATACCAGCGGGAATCTCACTTTTAGTTTTAATTCCGTTTTCCTCGTGGAATTTGGAATAAACAGAGCTCAACTCAAACGAATCCCTCCATTGTTTAATTTCTTTTTTTGCTCAGATGCAGGTCCTAAATGAATGCTAATCTCACATTGTGCAACTTTGTGGTCGACAATAGAAACGTGGCGAGTGGGATTAGGGCCGTACATCCTCCCTTGTTTTCCAACTGACCTCGCACAAGCGTAATCCCGAATATTCCCTCATGTCAAAGACGAAAATTCTAATACTGCTAACTCTAAGCGTAGACAAACCTACAGTATTTCCAGATATGCATAGTTTTTATTTTAGATAGAATCTTGCTTTGTCCAGATTTCCGTTTATTTGCACACAATCATACAAATCACATTTGGCAATCGAACCCTTCTCACATTTTCACAGTTTCTTTTAAATTTACCCACCTACATTTTCTCTTCGCCACGTAAAATATTAACTAGAAAATCCGCCTTTAAATCAACACAACATTCTGCTATTTTTTCCACACACGGTGAATTATTTTTCTTCTGCAGCAAACTTGGGAAAAGCAAAGAAAAATGGTTGGTGTAGACCATCGGCATGCAAATAGACGACGCTCATACATCACGGTCTTAACACGCGTCGCGACGTTGTAAGAGGGGTCAAGAGGGCAGGTCATGGAAAAATGGAGGATGAGGGTGGACAAAAGAGGTCAGCCGGAAAAACGGGGAGGTTTGTGATCCTTAAGGCAGTTTCCATACAACGATTCCTGTCACTGGAAGATTCTATTAACATCAATATTCATCGAAGAAAAGACTCCAATTGAAATAAGTGTCCTGCGAAGGAGACAAACGACACTAATGAATCAAATTAATGTTTTTAATTTAATTTGACACGTCTGAAATGATTGCGCTTTCTTTTAATTAGGGTCGTTCGTTGGAGAAATAAAGAAACATGCTCTTGATTTTCGGGTACAAAAAGTGGAAATTTTCGCTAATATAATTGAACTAACGAACAGGGAGAACTTTGGCGCTGAAAATTAAGAGGAGATGATCAACACTCGGTTGAAAAAGTTCAAAATTAGATTCTATAAAACAAAAATTTCAATTTATTGTGTTTTTGATACAGTGAATTAATTGAAAGAGAGAGAAAAATAAACACGTTTTGCGACTGTTAAGTGAACAAGTAAAGAACGAGAATTTACAGCAACGTAGAGGACAATTTTATATTTTGTTTCCATCCTGTGGGACCAGCATGTGGTTTAGTCGTTGATATTTGCACGGAATGCAGAGACCTCTTTCAGAGAAAGTACATAAAGGGACCAACGAAAGCATTATTCGCTTTCGGATCCCCATTACCGGAGAAAACCGAAAAAAACTAGAAACAACGTGCAAAAGAAGTTATTACAAACCACTTAACGGCGAAGTTAACTCAATAAAGCTGTAGTTTTGAAAGTGATGGGATTAATTTCCCACCTTTTTCCGGCACACCTCTTCTAAAATGAGTTTGTATTCATCTTTAAGTAACAAGCCATTCCATGTTCCATTACGCTTTTATTTATTTCCCCAAGTAAAATCCCGAAAGATTAACCTAAGCGGCACTTCGCAAAATTAAGTACATGCTTGTGCTGTCAGTCCGATGCTGTACACGTCTCCCTGAAGCTTTCGCTACAAAATGTTGCAACATTAAAATAACATCCGATAATGAAAGCCATAAATGCCATAGAATGTTTTTTACAACCCTATTTTATTTCTTTGCAAATAAATAACAAACAAAGATATTAAACAAGTTTCCGATGGAAAAAAATATTGAAAAATTCAATTTTATGACAAGGATATCTCGGAAAGTTTGCACGTGTTTGGCAGTTAAGTTCTTCCAAGTTACGTGTTGGAAACTCGATTTAATAAAAATTTCAACATTTTCAACCCTGACGAAATATTTATCCGGAAGTTTGATCGGGAAGACAAGAGTAAAAAATAATACATAAACTCAATTAGAAAATTTGACAGCAAATTAAATTTACATTAAAATCGGCTGAAAGCTGCCGAGAGCTTTCTGATTATCACGTATATCTAGAAATTATCCGAACACGAATTACTCTCATATCCATATAAATGTAGCTCTTAATTTAACACCATTCGGAGGCCTCAAACATACAAACAGCTGGAAACGTGACCAGGATTAATGGGGATCCCAATCATTGAAACACGCATTTATTTATATGGCATCGCTTCAGACGTATGAAACATCGAACTCAGTCGGATATTTTGATGGATAGAAAGTGACAGAATTTTTTTTATTTTCGGTGTTTCATCGATTTTTGGTGAAGAGCTGAACAAGGCGCGACTCGATTTTATGTCGTCGTAAACTACTTTACAAGACCCAACTTACCGTCTCGCTGAAGAGATTTCTGTGATGACGGATTAGGGCGAAAAGGATCTCTGTAACAAAACGTACATTGGTAAACTTGTTGTGTTGTAATGAGACGAGAACATGAAATATAAACTCATGCATAGTAGCAGAGTGGTAATCTTGTGTTACATTTGATAAAGAAAAGTATTAATTCATTAAAAAAAAAGGTAAATTTTTCCATAATAATATCATGAGGGGATGATATAAATATTAATTTCACATTTAATTTATTTATAATTTCGCAAAAATAATTCCATGCAGACATATTTCATGATTAACAAAACTGACAGGTAACAACTTGTTTTACAGCTCAATTACAACAATGATTATCAGATAACCAGTCAAGTTTCATTAAATAGAAAGTATGAAATTTAACCGTTTCACTGCATGAATATGTACGAGAAATCTGAGGACATTTTTCTCCCGGGAATTTTTTCGTAAAATAAGCATTTATATGTATGTACATTTAGTGAAAAATTTATGGCTACAAATTAAACGGCAATTGCGACAGTGAAACTTAGATTAGAAATTAGGATTAGAAAAGTATAAACTACAGAATTTCTAAAAATTACGATTTTAATGCGAAATCTTTCATTTAATTCAATTTTTTTTATAAAACTTGGTTTTATGAACTGTGTGGTGATTTCTTTACAAATTTTATCTGTCTGAAAATATAAACGAAGAATATTTTGAATTTTAGCAGAATTAAGATATTTTTCTTGATATCTGCAAAAATGGTGGGAGCGCAAAATCAACATTTTATATTTTACATTAAAGGCGCTAATCTAAGGAAATACTGATATTTTGCTGTAATTTGCATGTATTTAAATGTGAAACCGATTAATTTTCCAAACAAACAATTAAGAAAAATGCGATTTTTTATATCATAGGAATAGTTCAAATTTAAATTTTGTTTTTTTTTTTGTAAAAGCGTTAGTTCAATAAAGTTCTGCCATTTTCTTGCAGTTTACATCTTTTTAAACACAAAATCAACGATTTTTTCAATTTTTTCCAATTAATAACTATAATTTTATATTATTCAAAATACCAAAATATGAATGTGATAAATCCACATTTTCTGGTTTTATTAAACACCTCAGTTTTATTAGTGGATTTTTTTAGTTTACAATTGTTCAAACACAAAAATCGCACATTTTTAAATTCTTTAAAAAAATTCGAAATTTTTAAGATACTTCAAAATTGGAGCAAATATTTTTTATAAAAATCTTTCGTTTTATGAAAGGTTTTATTTTCGTGTAGTTAATATTACATCCGTCTAAATACAAAAATTACAAATTATTTCAAATACCGACAGAATTATGGAAATTAATTCTCCAATTTTTGTTGAAAGCGTCAGTCCAATGAAATCCTGCCATTTTGCTATTATTTACATATAAATTTTCTACAAAATTAAGAAAAATATAAATTTTCTTATTTTTTATAAAAGCGTTCGTTGTCCAAAAAGCTTTTATTTTTCTGTGATTTACATCTGCCTAAATACAAAAATAATACATATATTTTTTTTAATCCACCGAATTAAGAATCACATTTTTTTAAGGAGCTGAAAAAGCTAAGACTCGTTCAAATTTAGATTCTCTAATTTTTTTAGACTTATAAAATTTATTTAAACTTTAATTGTTTGAAATCTTTCCATTTGTTATGTAGTTAATATTTGTATAGATAAAAAAAAACTCAAAATTTTCAATTTTCTACAAAATCAAGAAAAGTACAAAAATTTAAAAATATGGTGGATGCGCTAAATCAACATTTGATATTATAACTTTTGTCAAAATTGTCAATTCCATTCAAAAAAAATTCTATTGTCTACATCTGCCAAAACGCAAAAAAAAATTTAAATTATCGCCAGATTTGAAAAAAACTGCAGAAATAAAGAATAGATCAAAAAAATTCTTTAATTTTTATTAAACCGTCAGTTTGTTAAATTCCGGCATTTTCCTTTGGTTTGCACCTAGCTAAAGATAAAAACGACAATTGTTATTTATTGCAAAAAAAATATTTTTTACTTTTTAAATACTGTAATAATTAAGGGGTAAAATTTGAATAAGATACTGCAAAAATTACTGCTGGAACAAATTTACAAACTTTACAAAATACGCTAATTTCCCTGAAGTCAACATCTGACTAAGCACAAAAACAAATTTTTGTTCAATTAGGAGAACTACGAATTTTTTACTACTTGAAAATAATAAATTCGTCAAATTCACATTTTTTAGTTTTTACTGAAAGTATTTGTTTTATGAAATGTTGACATTTTCCTGCAATCTACGTCTGTATGACTACAAAAAACGACGAATTTTCTAAATATCCACAGCATTAAAAAACAATTTGCTTAAATATGCAAAAAGTATCGATGCGCCAGATTTAAATTTTCCGATTGTTACTGAGAACGTCAACAGCACCAGCTATTTATCTGTAAATTACATCTACAAACACAGAAACAAATTATCTACAAAGTTACGGAAAATATGTTTTTCCTTTAAGATAATTTGTTATATCTTTTTTAGTTCTAAAACTTTTAGAAAATATACGATTTATTTCTTTCATATCTTCTTATGATCTTTAAAATTTTAAGAGTGAGGCATAAAACTCCACCTGAAAATAAAATCAAGCACTAAAATTCCGCGGAATTTTCAAGTAACGACGATCACAGAAATATCCATTAATTTTATCAAATTTAGAATTGCTGTGAAACATAATTGCCGTAATAAAACGCGTCTCTCCCAAATCTCATCAGAATTGGAATCTGTTTGATCGTACACCCGCAAGAAATAAACAGTTTTAATGTCAAAGTGGAAAATAATTTTAAACTCCACACCTCCATTTTTGCCTTCATTTTTTCGTGTCTTATAAAAGATAAAAGCAGATTCCTGATGACCTGTTATTTATTCTTCTCACAAACGTGCTCCCTGCAGATTTTCGTTTGTTAGCGTAATTTCACTGTGAAAAGTGGTTTTTTGATACAGGCAAAATAAAAATTAACTGATGAAAGCGACTCTTTCATAAGTTAATACAAAGATAAACCGTCGCTCCTTCTAAAATCTCTCCAAAGTAGATCAGAGGATGTAAGTCAAAAGTATGTTAAACAGAATTTCGAAGTGAGATCACAATAATCTCACCTTGACATCTTACTCGGCATAGTTTTTACATACATTATCCTCGAAATTCTGTCTTTTCTCCCGGCCATTATGCCCGGGCCTTCCCAGTGCTTTAAACTGTTGTCTTGGGAGAAATAGAACCTACTACCCTGATTAATTTTACGACACCGAGAAATGTTTTCCTTTGTATACAATTCTGGCTCAAAACGACATTTTAGAATCGTACGCAACGCGATAACCTTTTAAATCCAAGATTTGCATTATTTAGCGACATGATATTTAAGGACCTAAAGGAAGGACTAATCCAAAGATTAAATAAAGTTTCTGTTGCTACTTTGAGGTCTTTGAAACTTTGACCTGACGAAGGAACCTTTATCGACGTTTGATCGCAAAGTTGAGTAGGTTTTTCGTCAAGCCTCATTTCGTTCTCTTTGATTTTCATGCGACAGAACATGGGTCGAATGAAGTGGTCGGCAATGGAGGGTTTAATTCACTTAACAGACTTGAACGAAAATCACTGTAAATTTTTGTATCGTACGTAACTGTTCAATTAATTAAAAATCAATCTTCAACTAATTAACTAGGAAAACAATAGACTTAGCAAAGTCATCCAGCAATCGAATTTAAATGCGATTGTGTCAGCGAAACTTGGTAACAAGCTCTTATCATCAGCGATTACCGAGCAAACTTACCAGGGACTCGTCTAGTCTGACTTTAATTCCCAATTCTATTGAAATACCATGAATAATAGTTATAACGGCGAACCTTGTTCTATTTCCAGAGAAGACGATTTAGCGATAACGTTAAAATGACGTCGAGACGCCACAAGCGGCGACATTTTAAATTCACATATCGCTGGAGTTGACTGCTGATGGAACGTGTGTACGTCGATAGGAATAGATGTGCAAGTCTGTAGTAAATTGTCGTTTTTACTAAACTCTCTGTTCCACTTTTCCAGCAAACATCGTATTTCACTCATGTTCCTTTATTGGAAAAGTGCAGATAAGAACGAAAGACATGGGACGAAAGTTTTGTGGTTGATTTTGACAAAGTTAAGTTTAAACGAATTAAACTCAAATCGTCGTCCGAAAATAAATCAACAGTAATACCGTGGATAAAATTTTGACTGAGTTACTAAACCGATAAATAGAGAAAAAAATACTTAGATTTACTCAATTAAAAATGACAAAATAATTAACGGTCACCAAATTTGTCCGATTGGTAAAACATTTAAATTAAAGGGGCCAACTATGCGACTCATAAAACTCCTGTGAATAATGTGAAAATGGCTGAGTGGATCCCAAGCCCTAAAAACTCGAATCTTGACACCTGTGGAAATCTCCCTCCATCATCCATCACCCATTTATCAGCTTTGCTTTAAACCTCAAAAGAATAGTTGAACACTTTTCTCTTTATACTTTTCAAAGCACCGCCGAGATAATTTGATTACTTATCGCCAGCAGGTGCAGAAGCAATTTTACTCCATTGTTGACAATTTGTGTAGCTTGCATTTCAAGTGGTCATTGTGGAACTATCAGCATGTATCTGACGAAATGAAGCGTTTATTGATTCAATAGACTGAAACGAGGCTATTACTGCACGATTCGGTCTTCAACTCAGCGTTCTGTGAGGTTTCGCGAGGACATATCCATTCCATTTGAGAGTATCCTAATTCTGGAATGCATGCGCTATGAGAATCTAATCCTGAAGAAACTACTCGCCGAACGTGATTTGGTTTGGGCTGATTCGCATGGGCGCCGACGTCGTCGGGGATGCGAGCTTAAAATTCCGATAAATCATTGCGTTTTTATAGACTTTGGACTGTAATAGGATTTTACACAAAATAACGACAAATCGAAAATTGGGGGAGATTTCTGTGTATTTCGCGTAGTATTTCATCGAATTGGGGAAAAATCAAGAAATATATTTATTTCAAATAAATATACTTTGGCTACATTTGCGTGTTTTTTCGTTCCTTATCATTATTCACATGTTAAATAAATGAAATCTACACTTTTAGAAGTAAACACAAAATTCGGGTCTGGAATAAAATTAGAATTGATGAATAAAAATGAACTCGGCGTTTTCAGCTATTAATTATACCAAATTTTTGAGTATTTTCATTTTTAAACAAATTCGACGTTTTCAAATTTAAATAAGATAGCACTAAAAAATGTGCAAATGTAAAAGTAAAACCATAAATTGTGCCATTTTCGCTAATGACATTGGAGCGAATTAATCGTGAAATTCTGAGCTAAACAATTTGCAGCCAGATTTTCATTTTGATCAAGATTTTTATTCGCTTTGGAAAACTTCTCAGTACCATTTAAAGTATATAAAATGCGATCCATTCGGTTTTAGAAGATGCAAAGTCTTCTCTACAAGATTTTATCAAATATTTTACCTTTTTAAGGTGGAATTTTCCAAATATACAAAGAATAAAAACCTTTATAAAGACGCTGCAAAAGTGGCGAATGCACTTATTCCTTATTTTGTATTTTTCAATTATTTTTTTTATTTTCTCTAAATGCTTGAATTTTGTACTAAGTGACCATTTTAATTTTTGTCTAAAATTATTTACAACTCAATAGATTCAATTTTTTTTCCTACAAATTCTAAAATATGGCATGCTTTGAGATAAAATTTGTAAATTATAGATTATAGTGTATTTTTCGGTTGATGACAGATTTAACTGCAAACGACCACGTTTTCGAAGTGAAAAATAGCTTTAAATATGAGCTCCAAACAGAATCGCCCAAATACCTATATTTATTGCGATAAATGGATTAATCTAAGCGCAACTGTAATTAGCTTTAGCTCATTTTACGTAAAATTGCGCGATGAATTCGAACATGTACGACGAGAGATAGATAACTGGTTTGCTTAAATTTGAAATCTTTCAACTGTTGAAAGTTGCAAAAAAAATTTTTTTCTACCATTTTCGGGGTGTCACATCGTCGGAACTGGGACGAGTTTTTTTTTAACAAATTTGACATTTTCAATCGAAATAGCACGAAGAAAATATGCGAGTATAAAGATAAAATTATAAATCAAGTATTTTTTGCTAGGGAAACTGTAGCGAATTAATCATGAGATGCTGCAACTAAATTTACATCAGTAGAACTGAAATTAAAATTTGCAGCAAAATTTTGATTTCAGTCAATTTTTTTTTATTTTCATTGTAAAACTTCTCGGCACCATTCGAAAGTAAATCGTAAACTCATTGGTTTCAGAAATTGCAAAATCTTCTCTGAAAAATTTTATTAAATATTTTACCTCTTTAAGGATGGAAACGAATAGTTTTCCAATTACCCAAAAAATAAAAAAATATGTCTTTATAAGCGTGTTGCAAAGGAGGCGAATGCCCTTGTTCCTTATTTTGTATTTTCAATTTAATTTTTAATTTTCTATGAAAGCTTGAATTTTGTACTAAATTATCATTTCCATTTTTGTCTAAAATTATTTCCAACTCAATAAACTCAGATATCTTTGCTTTTGGATTTTTACCTAGAAATTCTAAAATTTGGCATGCATTGAGATAAAATTTATAAATTATAGATAATTGATGGCAAATTTAAGTGCAAACGACCACGTTTTCGAAGTGAAAAATAGATTTAAATATGAGTTCTAAACAGAATCTCCAAAATACCTATGGTATATTTATACCGATAAATGGATTAATCTAAGCGCAATTGTAATTACCTTTAGCTCATGTTACGTAAAATATTACGAAGAATTCAAATATGTACGACAACTGGTTTATTTGTATTGAAATCCTTCCATTGTTGGCAAATTGCAAAAAATTTGATCTACCATTTTCGAGGTGTCACATCTTCGGAACTGGGACCAATTATAGCAAATTTTTAAGTTTTCTTATTTTTTTAACAAATTTGACATTTTCAGAATAAATAGATAGTACTGAAAAAATATGAGAGTATAAAAATAAAAGTATAAATTAAGTATTTTTGCTAGCGAAATTGAAGCAAATTAGTCGTGATATTCTGCAACTAAATTTTCATCACTAGAAATGAAATTAAAATTTGCAGCCAAATTTAGATTTCGGCCAAGATTTTTTATTCTCATTGTCAGATTTATCGGTACCATTTGAAAGTATATGAAATACGAGAGTTTTCTAAATACACAAAAAAAAAATTTCTTCATAAGATAGCTACAAAGATGGCCAATACGCTTATTCCTTTCAATTAAACTTTTAATTTTCTTTAGAAGCTTTAATTTTGTACTAAATGCCCGTTTTTAATTTTTTTCTAAAATTATTTACAACTCAATAAATCAATTTTTACCGACAAATGCTAAAATATAACAAGGATTAAGATAAAACTTTTTATTTATAGATTATGGTACATTTTTCGATTGATGGCGGATTTAACTGCAAACGACCACGTTTTTGTAGTGAAAAATAGTATTAAATATGAACTCCAAACAGAATCCCCCAGATACCCATATTTGTGGCAATAAATGGATTAATCTTAACGCCACTGTAATTAGCTTTAGCTCATTGTACGCAAAACTGCACGATAAATTCAACAAATTTGTTGTCAAATTGCAAAAATTTAATTTTCTGCCATTTTGAAGGTGTCAAATCTTTGGAACTGAGACCAATGTTAAATGCTGTTAATGCAAGTGTATTTTTTTGTTTAAATATTTTAATTTTGAAAATATCCTAAAATACTGCATAGTACAGTATAGTCCTTTGTTCCGAAGATTTTTTGTTGGAAAAAATAATATTCAAGATTAGAGGTAAAATCCCTAAAAATATTAAGCTCACAGAAGCAGAGTTGTATCCTTTTTTTCTCTGAAATCAGTATTAGAATTGAAAAACTATTATAAACTATTACTGCTATTGCAAAATTACTTTAAATATCAAAAATTATGAAACTGTAATCATCTTCAACTATAACAGACACGTTTACAGTTCAATTCCGGCACCTAATTGCAAATTACTTGCCTCCCACTTTTTCTAATGTGATCGACTTCCACTTCACTTCACACCTAAAGAATGCTCAAGAAACTCTAATTCTCATGTGAAAACCGTTCTTAATTAGAAGTCGCAGAAGTTGCAACTAAAATATATAGAAGCAATTTTGCTGCAGAACTAACTACATTTACAAGCTACGTGTAAACTTGTACGAACAAACAAGTAGATTGGGAGTGACAAAAACGTTATTACTTCCATAATAAGACCAATTAAACGTAAATAAATTTACAAAAGTTTATAATTTAAATTAGCTGCACATATGGTGCAGTAATAAACTGTTCAGTTTTACAAGCAAAATTTTGCGGAATAATTTGTTTTAATTAAGCACGATACGTGCCAGGTTTTTGTTAAGAAAAATTGTAAGAATAATGAAGGAGAAATACCAAGTTGCCAAGAAAGGTGTTGATTGTTTCAAGAATATAAAGTTATCGGAATTTCAGTGTTTCAAGCGGTTATCATCCATTGTACCAACATAACAAAGCTTCGACATGAACAGGGATGTACACAACTCTGAAACATGACAGCGATGCAATTACAATAATGGTGAATGCAGCTATTAACTGATGAAGAAGAAAGGTCTAAAAGTAATGAGATTAAGGTCCTAATTACATCTTCTTGAGAGCGATATAAACTGAACTACAATACAAACTTTAATCACCAAAGTAAATAAACAGTTTTTCTTGAGTAAATTAACTCGAAACAGCGCCTCCAAGTAATTACTCCGTAATAACAAATTTAATGAAGAAGAACGCGAATAATGAAAGATCATCGATTGTATTTTCGGTGGAAGCGCCGGATCTTGAACTGAAAGGTTACTGGCCTAAGGCACAAAACCTAAAAGAACATGCAACTCAATCACCATTGGATGGAAGCACGACGCTTCAGTAATGAGAATTTTCCAAAAAAAATTCACGGAAACTCATCGATGAGAATTCTCATTTGTTTCGCGGAGGAAATAAACGAGTTCAGTTTGAAATCAACCAGTTTTTGTTGAGCTGTAGCAATAAAAAACCACCAAACAGCTAACGAACAGGGCTAAAATCTAAGAGATGTGTATCGAAGTGTGAAAGAGGTGGGCGAGGATAATAAAGTATTGGTGTGTATCTCTAAATCGTATAAAGAAACGTAAAGTACGTTGCTTTTATGGAACCTTCGATAAATCCGGTTTTTGCCTTTGGAGTCTGCATAATTTAGGTAGTCTCAATTTTGTTTACGAGCGGGCCTTGGTGTGAGATTTTATTGAGAAATGTCTGATTTATTTGGATTGTTAGGGTTAGTTGGAAAGTGACTTTAAATCACGCCAATTTCTTTTTAAATAACTTTCATGTCACATATTGAATTTCAAATTGCATAACAAATACCTGTGTTATGTTGATTTTATCGAAAACTGTAAGTGGTTAATATTTATTATAATTAAATTGTATTGTGAAACGCACTCGGAGCAAAACAATCACGACCAAAATTAATTTAAATTACAAAACAAATTTTAATGAGTATGCCGAAATATTTTAAGTAGTCCTAAGTATATTAAATCAAACACATATCAGGGATAGTTTCAGTTTTTTTTCACTAACTCAGTCGGTTTTCGAAGTAAAGAAATTAGGATCTCTGGAAAATTTTGCAGCAAAAAATTAATTTTTTACACTTTACAAATGGTGTTTTTTTTGGAAAATTTAAATTTGTCTAGTAATTCAAAAAAATGAGCTTAAAATTTTAATAATTCTTCAAGGGTACCATTTAGTTTGAAAAATTTAGTATTTTTTTAAATTTGGAGCATTTTCCTGCACTGAACTGAGTTCACGAATTTTTCATTTTTTTATAAAATTAAAAGTAATACAAAAATTTTAAGACACTTCACATATAGTGAATCTGTTGATTTTACGAGCATCACTTTTACGAAATGTGGTCTACATTTTCCTGCAGTTTACATGCCCACACACAAAAACACAAAAACAACTTTTTTTAAGTTTCGAATTTTTTAATTTTCTACAGAACGAAGGAAAATACAAATTTTTAAATGCATACGTGCTACAAAAGTGATAGCTGCGTTAAGTACACATTTTGTATTTTTATTAAAATCATCCGTTGCATAAAATGCTCTTATTTTCCTGTAGTTTACATCTGGTTTAACACAAATACAAATATTATTTCAAATAGCAGGAAAAATATTGAGTATGTTACAACCTATAAAATATTTTTAGAAAAATGCTATGTTTTGAATTTTGTTTTTGCGAATTATATTGTTTTTCAGTATTGCATTTTCAGTGAAACTTGTTTAAAACTTAAATTTTTATTGTTTTTAAAATTAAATTTAAGAATCTAAGTAATTCAAAAAAAAATTCAGATAAACATTGAATTAAGTAAATGTATTAAAAATTCAGAAAATCAAAATAATTTAAAAGATTTAAAATTTTAAATAAATCAAAAAATTCAAAACATTCGGAATGTACAAAAGATCGAAATAATTGGAAAGATGCAACGGATACGAAGAAAAAATCTAAAAAAATCTAGACGACCTGATAAACAACATAAAATTCACAAAAATCAAATGATATAAAGAATTGAACAAGAACAACTGAAATAATGTAAGGCTAATTATTGCTAATTATGTAAGATGTACGAAAATTAGAAAAATTCTCTACACGTCTACTTAACACATATATTATTCTAATTTCTTACACGCTGCATACAAAATTGTATCTATTTTCGTCTTAAAAACAAACTTGTTTTATTTTTATCTACCTTATTACGGAAAATTATTCTTCAAAAAAAAAGAAAAAATTTAAGAATAATAAAATTTTAAAAAAATCAAATGTAAAAATAATAATAAAAAAATAAAAATAATAAAAAATGTATTAAAAATTTAATAGGAATAAAAGAGAACCTCCGAAGGATGAAAAAAAAAACAAGGTATCTAATCAATCGTCTATTAACTTTGAACGTGAAAGCTATCAGAATTTATTTTTTGTAAAATAATAATAGTCAGCAACTAATTAGTTGAAGAAAAGCAGATATATAATATTCTGATTTATCTACAAATTTTTCATTTATATATTTATATGATACAACTTTTATACACAGTTGTCAAAACATTTTAGCCCTTCTCTTTGACGAGAATTGCGCTGATCAAACGTCTTGTTTTGAAACAGAATATCGAAAACACTTCAATATTTTTATAAAATTTATGACACTGTACTACACATGACAGTTCGATACAAGAATTGTTTTACAGTGAAAAGGGGTTTACAGGTCACTAAACCTGCATTGCGTCAAACATGCATTTTTCTAAAATAGAAACCATAAATTTCAGTTCAACTCATCTAAAACCGATATGGATCTGTAGAACATTTATGACAGCTTATTCCAATTTTCTAGATAGCATGAAAATAGTTTCAGTCATCGACTTTCCCTGTTGTCTATTTCAGATGCACCCCTGAATAACAGGAAAAAACTCTTAGTAGAGAAGGACAAAACAGCGTCTTCCATCTTGAAGTTAATATTGAATTTTCCTGTCCTTTCTCCGGAAGTTATTCAATACTTCGTAGTATAATCGTTACACGTCACAGTGTCATCTCAATTTCTCGTAAGAAAATCGTCTAGGTCCTCCACGAATGGAAACTATAGCAATCATAATCAGTTAAATTACTCTCAGAAAGATATTCTCTTGGTAAACGTCTAGAAAGGACGAATCCTCAGTTATTATTATAATAAGGAGGAGGAGGAGAGAGAGTAGTGGCTGGAAGCACTTGAGCAAAACGTGTCAAAGGCATACTAAATGAAAGCTTACTTCTTGTGACGTCACGTCTCTACTCTCATAACAATATTCCCGGGGCTCTTGAAGCAAATCTGTTTTCCAAATTATAACCAGAATGCACTCACTAATGGTTAAGTTAACATTGTGATGAGCGTTAAAGTGTCGTCATTGTATTAAAGAATCAATTTTTATCGCAATATCCTAGACAGAGATTGATGACATCAATGCAATGGCTCAGTCTACAGAAAGATCCCCTCTAACATTTAACATTTATGATGATCTGATGACGTCATAACCGGTAGAACGCTAGGGAAACACATGAATTAAAGTAGATCGTACAACCATAAATCCAAAGCATAAAATATTGTGTGGAAATTTCTACAGAAACTAAACTCTTCTAGCATGGCACAAGTTGAATTTTATGTGAATGGGTATCGATCCAATCTTGGAAGTTCCCAGATCATTCACCAAAATATTAAACGAAAATTTATTGTTTTATTATTCATTGGAGAGGTTGTAATTGCAGCGTTCATGTAAAACACGCAAAGTTTGCTGGAAATTTACGTAAGAAGCGTACACGCGTTCGCAAAGTGGAAAAATTCAGAATGATACCGAATTTTATTGCTCACAACAAGAAGCGTTGACTTCGGGTAATTGCCGACCCTGTGTTTTTATGTTTCATCATTTTTAGTTATGGACGTCGAAAATTAATAAAGTTATGGAGGTGTACGTGGGAAAATGGTTTAATGGATGGAAAGAAGGAAGATTACACCTTTATGTGTACGGGTGATGATAACAATTATTTCAAATACACAAAAATTAAAATATACTTCTCTTCTTTACATAAAACATCGAGTTTAATTAATTTATCAGTCTCTTCTATGTTGGAAATGTTGTTCTCTTCATTAAAGTTTAGTAAAAATTTTTTTTTTGCTCGATATTATTCGCCTTTTAATAAACTGTTTTAAAATTTCAAACTAGTGAAAGTCGTCTTTTTCGTGATTATTATGTATGACAAGGCCCCATGTAAATAGCCCCGGCCCTCGAGCGCTTACGTAACAGCAAAATTTTAAATTTTTGAAAATCGAATCAAATAAATACGACCCTAAGAGTATCTGAAGAAGTCTTAGGAATTATGTATGTTGTCTGTCGTAATTTAATGTCAACATCTGCATTCTTGAAACATCGTTGCAAGGCGAGTCACATGTCGACCTCTAAATAAAACAGTAATACCAAATGTCAGGAAGAAGCGGCAAAAGCCTTATATTCAGACGCCACACTGGGCCCATTATTAGATCTGATATCAAATAACACCCAACTTTAAACAAAGTCTAGCTTTATAATATCGCAGCATACATATAATACAATGTGTGTATTTGCTTAAGTTTAATAAAGAGTTTTTTGAAATGTCTTGGAAGAGCTCCACGTTTTAATAAAGCTGCAATGAACCACACAAAGAGTTTCAAATTGAATTTTTTAATAAAGGGGTTACTTATCTGGGGGTGAGATCCACTATTTCAATGTGGAAATAAGATGATCGGTAATTGACCAATTTGCAATTTCAATATACATTTCTTACACCTAATGGCCATCGGCTGGGTGTTGCTAGGAAACGAAATCAAATTGCATGTCTGATGCACATTTCGAATGAGCCTACAACCCCTCAGTCTAAACTAAATTAGTTATGGGGTGGTTCGCTTTATTGTGTGTTTTATGTTGGCACTCGGCTTGTTTTACGCAAGAAAAAGCGAGAATTCTGGTAAAAATGTAAATGTATTGAAATGGGTCTTGCTAACTGGTCTTTCTTGCAAATACGCGAAGTTGTCGAGCGAAATTTTATGGCCCCACTAAAATTACAAATCAGGTGGCATTAGGGTTGAACTTAGCTCATAATTCCGAGAGGAAATATCCTGACTTGAACTCTCCAACTTTCAACTTTCTCGGTGGCCACATATTTTTCCCTAATCACATATGAAACTGCTACACAAAGCTTTGTTGAAGGATTTCGGGATGAAGGGCTTTATGAAATGCAAACGAGTCATAATATTTGTGCGGCGATGCAGGTATGCAACGAGATCAAAGAACTTCCAAAAACAATAAGAAAATAATCATTTGTTCTAGAAAGGCCCTGGGAAAGTCGATTTTATTGCTGTTGAATTTTATAGGTATTTCATAATGGAGGGTCTGTAGCTTTAGGGGGAAATTCCTCACTTTCTTTTATTAATAATATTTTGATGATATTTAGCGGTGGGAGATTGGAATTTTGTCTTCGATTGATTCATGGCCGGTGATATGAGCGGGCTAATACGTTAAGTGTAAGTTTAATGCTGCTGCTCTTGAACATGGCTTTATAGCTGATGAACGTTACAGATAAGTTGGTTGAGAAAAACCGCACGCACAAACTGCAGACAATTCCTCGGAGGTACCAAATTAGCCTCGAACATAATTTCCCTAACTGCTAACACGTGTACATAATAATTAGCTCAAATCTAGGATCGTTGGTCTGAGATGTTTGTATTATTGATGATAACACTCGACACCACTCGGTATATTTGGTGGAGGATTCTACAAATGATGGAAATACAACCATTTGGGTTAAACCCACACATTTCCCAAGTTAAAGCTCGTTATTTATGTATGAGGTATGCTCTAGAGAGGTCGTTTGCCATCATCAACAATTTAAAAAAATCAATTTCAAATAATTGTGTTAAGAATTTATAGAGAAAATCGACAAATTTATTTTAGACTTGTCAGAGTGGGTGTAAATGTGTAAATGTTGCAAGAGATATTCAGGATTTTTGCTTGCGTTGGGTGAAAAGAAACTCACTAACAAAGCATAAATTTGACAATAGTCTGAAGCGACGAAAACTAAATAATCAAAATTATTCATGAACACGCAATCATATATTAGTAAGCAATCAAAAGCTTGTCTCACTTTCAAATTCCACTTTGTGCTATTTTAGATGTTCATTTATTGCAGCATTGGCGCTTTGTAATTGTGTTGTTTGAATTTAAAATTTTAATTTTTCCATTTGCAAGGATTTGCATTTAATCAAACGTTGGCGTTCCCTTAATACCCCACATTTTATAAAAAAAATCCCACAGTTTTACTCGCTTAAAACCGAACCATTATTACCAAACTTATCGGAATAATTAAGCTCAACTTTGTAAAATATGAACCCATAAATCAAATTTTACACGAATCTAATAAATATGGTCGTGTTTACACAAAGTGAAATAATTTTAAGAGCAGCAAAGGTGTCATAATTTACTGCTATAATAAACGGTACGCTCATACCTTCCCTCGAAAACAATGTCAAGAAACTATTTTAACAAAATAAGGTGAAGTATAATAGAGATTACGGAAATAATAGATGTACGCAACTTTGTAGAGTCGAAACCAGCAAAGTTACAAGTATTTACACGCACAAATTAGACATTAGCATATTAGTGGAGTTGGAACTGAAGGCAAACCACTTGAATTAAGAACAAATCGAATTAGGTGAAGACAACAAACCGATTGCGCCGGTGGTAAAATCCACAAAATTATGTCAGAAGTTTTAATGGGAGGGTTTAATAGGATTGTTGGTATAAAGTAGAATCAAAAGAGGAGAAAGAGAGAAAGTGTGGATGATTACCGTGTGATATGGAATTTTGCTTAAAAAGCAATTAGGATATCTGTGCTATATTATACGGATATGGAGTTAAGTAAGTAAAAAATGTTAAGAGGATTTTAACTGTCTCTTTTAGGAGAATTGTAGTGTAAACCAACAAAACTGATTGGGAGCTAAAAATGGTGGAAAAACTTTTTTAGTATGGATACATTTTATTTGCCAATATTTGAATAAGCGAATTCTGCTAAAAATAACTTGGGAAAAGAGGTAGGCAGTTGCATTGATAGCCATTCCAATCCTTCAAATTTAAACTATTATAAATTTTTTGATTTTTTCTTCTCTGTTGTATTTTTTGTCAAAGAATTTTAATATATTTATCTCAGAAAAATATTAATAAACAATATCAGGAAATTAACCGAAAATATTAGAAAATGTCATGCAAACCACAGAAAACAACGTGAAATATAAAACAAGGACCTGATTCGAGAAAAAAAAACTATAAAACAGTGATTACCTAATCTCTGATTTTATTGATAATATTCGCCCTCTATGCTTGCCTGTTTTTTGATTTTTTGATTTTGTGCACACATAGGTGAAGTAAGATTTACAACAAAATTGATAATTACATTGTAGTGGGGGCAAAATTGTCACAAAAAAAGTTGAAAGTTTGGAAAAACTTCCATATAACTAATTTTTCTTCTAGATTTTCATAACGTTATTCTAAATTGAATCTAAATCCGATCAATTACTAATCAATTACTGATCAAAAATACTTACAATTCTATTTATAGTTCATGTGATTTTCGACATAAAGGTCATAACATTTTTTGATAGGAGCAACCATTTTTGAAATATTGCTGTAATAAACTTAACAAGAAAAAATGCACTCTTTTCTACACTACCTTAGATGTAAAGTACTAAGTAGAATCAGAACATACATTTCTTGTATCAGTCTAAATATTTGTGGTTTAGATCTTCTGATTTATAAAAAAAATGAGCACAGTACTTTACATTGAAAATGGCGTGTATAATTCGAAAACCATTTACTCCTGGAACTTTTTTGTTTTACAAAATCACGGGCTACAAATTTGATAACAGTTGAAGGGTCCAGGGGAATAATCAATGGCCATTAACAATGATTTTGAAAAAAGCGAAAACAAATTTAATGGACTGCTCACTCAATGTCAAGTTGAAAATATGATTGACAGGAGCTTCAAGCTCAAACAAAATTTCTGATAATTTAAATTTTTTATTAACTACATTGTGTGGAAATAAAACAAAAAAAATTGTCTTAGATGTTTATGTCTTCTTTATTTTCTTTATATTGTGATAATTATGGTTTTTGTTTCTTTTAGTATAGCATTTCTATGTTTAAATCTTTCTCATTCTATGTAATTTATTCATACTTTTTTAAGTTAATAATGAATGATATCTCAAGAACATAGATGTAACCACTGAAATTTCTTAAAAACGACGATTATCAAAAAATTTTACAAAAAAACCCTATTTGTTATTTACAGTTTATATAATATTACAATTTAATAACATTACAAATTAAACAAACAGAAAAAACTTAGCATGTTCAAAACTACCAAGAACACAAAAATTTGCACGAAATGTTAAAAAAATCACTACTGAAACGTTTATATCACTAAAAGCTTCTTCTATCAACCAAAAGTGGACTGTTATTCTTCTGGATCCCTTAGTTATTTTTGTTGATATTTAACCCCACGTAGGTTCTTTATCAGAATTTTGATATTCTATTTAGAACAATAATATGAAGGTTTGGACCGATTTTTCCAATATGCAACGTTTACTTTAACTGAACTATTCAATCAAATTTAAAAAAATGGTTTATAAACAAAGTTGAGCACTCCAGAAGAAAAACCAAGGACTGAATTCGTACATGGAATTTGAACAATTTGACTTTGATTACCAACTCAATATTGTTGCTGAGCTTAATTTCATGTGACTATTGACAGTTTTGACAACTAACAATTTTATTCAAACAATAATTTCTAGATACTATCAATTGCATGGTCATTGCATTTCATTGGACAGTCGCATTTCTTTACAAATTTTAGATGGTGTTAATAGTTTTTCTACTATATATTTTCGAAAAACTTACACATTTAGGTTTCGTCATTTTTGTTAGGTTTAGGGTATTTTTAAAATAATGAAGGAAAAATTCTTTTTCCGGATTGAGGGACTACCAAATGGTTACTGCTTTTCGGTTCATGAAAACAGTTTGAGAAATTATTAAAATTATTATAAAAAAATTGTTATATAGCGTTGTGTGTAAAGTTGTTGCATTTATGCTTCTCTTTATGAAATAATAATATTTTTTTAACTAACAATTTAGTATTTAATTTCGAAGCAAGCCGACTTTATTAAAAAAAAAACAGAGAAAAGATCGAATTACATATTTTATTTTTTATTGAAATGATTTTCATTTTCCAGACTTTAAAAACTTTCAGAACTTGCAAAAAATGATGTAAGTCAAATGTGTGACGAAGAATTGAAGCAATTCTTTCAGTAAAAAAACGATTAAAAGACGTAAAGTTTATACCATATAAATCCCTAGGATGCTCATAAAGAAATACACCGTATATGTTTAGCTCGCGGTATTCTATTTACTGTATTTTCGTCACTTTCCATGTTGCTTTAATTAACATTAAACAAAACATAATAAAACATTATAAATAGTACCCATCCTATCGAACAATTTATATGATTTAGTACCACTTAGAAAGGAATCAGATTTCAGAAACTCATAATTCTTGGGTACGTGCGATACCTAATTTCAGCTAATCAGATACGCAGGAGATTAAAAGGCAACCAGACTTAGATGGTTTTCTCATTCTAAGTTATTTACATATTATTGTTTGTCAGAAGTAGAATTTGCCAAAAAAAGAGTAACACGACTCTTTCAAGAAAGTACAAGAAAATTTTCTCAAAATGAAATTTTGCAAGCAGCTCCTGCTAAAAAATTTTTATATTTCCAGAAGCTTTTAAGATTGACAATTTCCTTGTTTTATATTTTGAGCTGAGAAAACTTCCTGAGCTTAATATAAACCAACGTTAGAGAATGTTTTTTTTAAGTAATTAGCTGCATAAATCAGAGTATTTGTTTATCAAGTCATTCTGTACAATAAATAAAATTTTAGCAACACAAAACCACAAAATATTAAAAATTTATTACAAGCGTGTCCGACGAATAAAATGAATTTAATTACACCTATGTACGTGCAACAATAATTTATAAACAACATTTTGCTTTGTAAATTATTAAAAATTGGATTATAAATTTTTCAGTAATCATTACAGTTTCATGTTTGCAAATGAGGTTGAATTTTAATCAGTTATCATTTTGGAAAATTTAAATAAAAGTCCTCGTCGATTCCGATTTGAAGTTTTTAATTAAAAGACGTCAATATGGGAGATTGTGAAGTCTACCCACGTAATTAAAGAATCGATCAAGCGAACAGAGCAGAATTCATTAGTTTCAGGAAGAATATTGCTAGTTGGGTTAAACCGCTGTCCTTTTCTTCTCTAGAGCACAAAACAAAGTCAACAAAGACAAAAGATTTGATTAAAATAGTTGAAAACCTACTAACGAACGAAGCTTTCAATGCCGGCAGCCTCACTAATTACCAACTACTGTATTCTAATTTGTCATAGTAATCTAGTCGCATAATTGAAAGTTTCTTGTAACTTTCTTAATTTATTCTCCGACAAGTTTAATTATTGTCATGATCCCCCGAATTAACTTTAAATGAGAGAAAATTCCCAGAGTCATAAAATCATTCTTAGATTTATTAGCTTTGCATTACCAAGTTCATGAAGTCATTTTAACTCGTCATAAGTCAAATTCGCGCAAATCACGTGTGAGCGGTAATTTTTGCATGCAAACCCGCCTTTGTACATATTTTTAATCGATCATGCAAACTAAATAGCAATATCAATTTACATTGTGAACATACAACGTGGTCCTCCGTCGCCTTGTGTCAAGACACGTACTGCAGCAAACACCTGAAAACAATGCGAAACGATAAGTTTATATGCGCGTCGCGACGCGGTTACAACTGAGACAGCGTCGTAAGCGCCCTTACATTTATATACGCGCCGTGTACGAATAACAATGCGCACGCTCTTGCTTCGACCCATTCAACAAGAAATAGTTCTTAATAAAGAAAGAACTATTGTTGGGACTTTTGTGTAAATCGTGCTGACCGAACGAAACCATCGAAAAACGGACTGAAAAATATATAATACTCGCATCAAATATACTGTCAATCGAAAGCCGCATAAGGTTGCTGAATTATTTAAAGCGTTTCGGTTTATTATGCTTCTGAATTTCAACGCTGAAGAAAATACAATAAGCTGGCAAGCGGTTATGAGGAATTATTCGGATTCTAGTTGGTGCAACTTTTCATTTAATAAAGGAATCTGGAAAATTAATACATAATTTGTACTGAGATAATGTAAGCAATTTTACCAAAAATATTATCTCCAAATTAAGTCGTATTCAAATTAATTCACGAATAAATGGAAAACTAAAGAATCTTGAAATTTTAAAGAATTCAAAAAAATTCAACAAGGATCCCAAGCATTAATTGTTAAGTTGCAGGTTTCTCAAATTCAGAACATGGTTCATCTTTGACGTAACTTTTCAATTCCAAAACTTAAATCTTAGTTTTAAGACCTTTAGTATCAAAATTCTAATTACTAAATTTCTCAACTTTCTAATATTAAAGTGTGGACGTTCTAAGTTGTCAAACTCATAACTTCTATACTTACATCTAAACTTTTAAATTTTATCTAAAACTTTAGAGTTTATGTTAATGTCAGTTTTTGCATATTCTGAAATATCTGTCAATTTCATGTTGATAATGAACGTAACAACGAAGTTCCTAAAAGGTTTAAAGCAAAAATTTTAAGAATCTAAGAAATCTAGCTTCCGATAGTTACTAAAAAAAAACACCCAAAATTATCAATCACTAACGAAAAACTACAACAAATTAGAAAAAGTTAAAATCTAAAATTCTATGAAAACGTTAAAAATCAAATTATTAAATCTAAATAATATAAAAAAATATCAACAGGACTGTAAAGAATACAAAAATTCTTAAAAAAATGAAACATAATTAGACAATATGACTAATCTAAAAAATTAAAGGAATCTAAAAAAACAAACTGACGAAAACAAAAAACATAACAAACATCTAAAGGACCGTAAGATCTTGATAATTGCAAAGATTGTAAAATGAAATAATTATAAAAAATTTAAATACTAGACAATCGAAAGTTTAAAACGCATGAGCCTATAAGTATTTTATAAACAATTTGAAAAATAAAAAAAAAACAAAAAGTTGAAAAATTCAAAGAATATAACGGGCACAATTTTTTGGATCTTTTTGAATTATTTAGATTTATCAAATTCTTTTTATTTCTTAGATTCTTTGATCAAGTTAAATTCTTGCTTCATATTTTCTGTATTCTAAATATCCTGCATATTTTTATTAGTTTACAGATTTTTAGACAGAATCTTGAGATTTTCTATATTTGTGAAATATGTGTAGTAAGTATATTGTTTTTTTGTTTTTTTGTGTTCTTCTACGTATTAGATTAGATTTTTGTTAATAATAAAATAAAGAAAAACATAAAAAGATGAGATTTTGATAAATTTGGAGATTTTTTATAGAAATACACATTATTAAAAGTGCGCACTTTGGAAAAACAAAAAATTCAAAACATTTAAAAAATCGAATTATTATCATATGGAAAAAAAATCTAAAAATCTAGATATTTCAATAATTCTAATGAATTCTTCGGTTTAAAAAAAAAACTTTAAAAACTAAATTTAAGCGCGTTCAGAAATTCTAAGAATCTAAAGATGTTTAAAAATTTATAAATTTATTAAATGTAACTTTTTTAGGAATAATAGATGTTCTGAAAATAAAGAATTTTTTATGAAAAATTAAAGTTAATTAGTTAATCTATAAAAATTAATTTGTTATTATATTAATAAGTTATTTATTAGAGATTGTTTTTGTTTCTTAAATTAGCTTTATGTGGGAAACAAAATAGTAAAGTGTACAACAAAAATAAAAATAAAAGTGTAAAGTAAAAAGTGTGAAGAAAATTAGAAACTGAAAATTTGAATTGAAAATTTGAATTTGAAATTACTTAATTTATTTTATTGTTTTATTTTATTTTTTTTAATTTCGCCAACATTCTATTTATTCATTTTTTGACAGTTTTATTTTAGTTTCAGTTTACAATTCAAGGAAAAAGATGCAAACTAAAATAAATTTAAAATTATCTTGAAATTTTATGAATTTAAAAAAAGCATCGATAAATTCAAAATCAAATTATCAAATCTGAATAATATATAGAAAAAAGCATACAACAAAACAATAAATGGATTATACAGGATACAAAATTGACAAAAAAAATTAATAAAATGAGAATATAAAGAACTCAAAAAATCTAAAAAATCTAAAATTCACAGCATTAAAAAATCAATGAAAAATCTAATAAATTCTACGAATTCAAACAAACTAAAAAAATCACAAATCCAGAAAACCTAAGAATCTAAAAAAATAAAATGTTTTGTAAATTTCTTCTCTTTTAATAATAAATGTAAAAATAGCCAAAATTATTTATTTAGGATTATTTTTGTTTCCTTAAATAATTTTTTTGTACAAACCGAAATACTGAAATGTACAATAAAAATAAAAAAATTGAGCAAAAAAATATAATTTGCTTAATTAATTTTAACAATCTTTTTAAAAGACTTTCGCCAACATTGTTTTTACATTATTTTGGCAATAGGGTCATTCGGAAACAATAACGTTATACAGCCCCAATACCGTTTAAGTACCCGTAAACCGCCAATGGGCGAACGACTAGTTGATTTTTGCTATTTTTACCATAAATTAACAAATGTTGGGCGAAACCTACACTTTTCCATATTCCGGATTCCACTCACACACAATACATTTTAAAAGCTTAAAATATTAAGTTAACATTTTTGAATATACATAGCATTAGTGAAAGCATAAATTTGGAAATATTCCGCGAAACGTAAAAATTTTCTATATCCACTAAATGTACACTTGACGCTTTTTTCCCACACCTGCTTATCATTTTTTTTAAATTTCTTCTCGTACTAATTGCACACTTACATTTAAGTTCGGGTTTTTTTATTTCTTCTAACTCCTTAATGGGATTAAGCACGCAGTAATAAAGAGGAAGCCTTTATACTGTTTTCCCATTTTCTTTCGCTAATTCCTTAAATCGATGTGGACAGTAGAATATGGCAATTGTAATAAATCGCTGGCTTCTTTTATTCTCTATTTTTTAAAGCGTCATAAAAGTTGAAAATTTTGGCGTCTTAATGAAGGTGCTGTGTTTTTTTCGTCTATATCTTCATCGTCAACTCGATTAGAAAACGCATTTTCTTCTAGATTCGCTAGATTTTCAATATGTCGGTGCTAAAATTAACCGATTTATTCAAAGTCACTGTTTTCCCACGGGCGAAACGTTACTCTTGCTGCTCGACATTAATAATAATAATAATAAGTAAACTAAATTGTGAATTAATGATTTTTTTGGAATACGTCCCTGCAAATGTTGCAGTCAGTCCACCAGATATATAATCCAACCGAAATATTTATTGCAATGAATATTTTTCCATTGTATTGAATTATGACCATCATAATTCCGCACGACTATACCAACATTAAATTAATAATTCATTCGCACATATTTTGAATGTAAATTTTTAGGTTCACTAAATGTGAAATAATCAGATTAGTACCATAAGGCACCAAGAATTCAAAAAAACAAAAAATCTACTGAAAAAATGGGCGCACTAATTTTATGGTCTTTTATGTTCCTAACAGATAACAAGTCATTCTAGAGCATGTTTTTCTGATTTAAATACTCTTTTCAATCACTTTTAATTCAAACCTTATTTAGTTGTAACTGTTATAACGAATAAAATGGTCTTATTTTTCCATCTTCTTGTACGTCTAGACACGTCTATTACTATTTTAAATTGGATCCTCTACCTACGAACATAAATATCCAGTTAGGTACACAGTCCCAATAAAACGCAAAAACTACGTATCCAACGTCACAGTTAATTTTTTATTTTACACGTACTTTATCTGATGGTCACTGATAATCCATTCGCGATTCAGCCCATAAATAATAAACCAGGGTCGGTAGTTTTTATTATGCAGAAGTGACAAAACCATCATTAAGGTCATCTTCGAATTTTATTATCCACTGCCAACAACTATTAATACGAATTTAAAATGTCTGTCATAAACCAGCAGTCAACGAGCGTTATTTATCGTCCATAATTTTAGATCTATAAAAGTGTGTACAAAATTTGCAACTATTTATCTAGTCTTGAGCTCCACAAGACCTCTTTGTTAGGTATACAACGTGCGAGAAACCTGCAAGAATTTAAAAAAGTGGAGTACACCGCGTGATCGTGATACTGTTCTAATTTATAGCGGAGTAACAAATCAGAGATATTAATCACATAAATAAACGTGAGAGCGGTTTTTAATTGTAATGGCAAGTCACCACAAAGAAATAAATTGCTTGTTATTGCAAGTTTATCAGGAGGGCGGCGTTTTTTAACAATTATTCCTTTTGATTAAATTTGCGTAAAGGTCAAGAACTAAAATTTTTTTCACGCAATCTTTAATTAATTTTAAATTACCGCCAAATTCACGCTTGCGGATACAAACTTAATAAATAAATTAGGAAGTGGTTTGATTAAACGACGATGGCGTAGAAGTTTACACTTCTTATAACACGTCCATAAAAGCTGGGGTAATCATTATTTGAAGAGACATTTCTGAAAATTTCCACGCTAATTAGTATCTACAAGATTTTTATTAAGAGCAAACACGACTTGAATAAACACTGTGACGTCAGTTTGCAAAAAAATCAGCAAACAGTCATTTTCGATTAATTACATTGCTTCCAATTTGCAAAATTAGTAAAGAAATAAATTAGCAAAAAAATAGTTAGTTTTTATTACTTTGAGAATCCACGTGTTAAGGAAATACTTAATTATAGATAAATGTTTGCAATACGTCAGAACTGTTAACACCAAACGACCAATATTGACCACTTAGTTCTACATTGACTCAAAACCTGGTCTAGTGTGGTAGCTAAAATCAGTGTTTATAGCTATGATGATGGAACAGTTATTGGACGAAACGTAAGTAAAAATCAATGGTTTCAATGTGATCATCGCGTTCTACAATTACCAGTTTAAAAAATGATCGCCAGAGCACGCATTTGCGTTTTATTTCTCGTTTTGATGAGCCAGAAAATTTAATTTGAGTTTATTACCGAGGTTCGTAACTAGTGACATCCCACATCAAATTAGGTGCTTTAAATAACTTCCAGTTAATTTCCTGATGGCATCGTTTAGTAACGATACAAAACTCCAAAATGTAACAATGATTAAGACAAATAAAAGGAGTGACACAGTTTGGGCTGTCCTTGAAATTCCGCAACAATAAAGAAAGTCCTTGAACGCTATGAATGCTTCAGTTCCGTTTTATTGAACGTCTCTATTCATTAGAAAAAAGTCGTAACGTCATAATTTTAGGAATGTGGGTGGAACACAAATTTTGTTATTTCTCTGCCGGAATTGTATTTTGTTTAGTATCACTCACTTTCAGAGAAAGGAGAAACAGTTCGTGAAACAAACCAGACACATCTGCAACATTTCGTGTTTCGATGATCATTCACACTCAAAATCATGTTAATTAAATACCCAAAATTGTCGCTTTCCACGATGAAAAATGATTTCCACGGTATTGTCGGTATTTTTATCCGAGCGTGGAATTTCGAGTTTTAACGAGACAACAAAGCACTAAATTAACAACGCTAGGTGAGCTAATTAAACATAATAAAACCGCGCCATTGAAACAACAAAAGATTATCCTTGATATTGTACGCTAAAAGTGTACTATATGCCATCGGCGTGAAAACATTTCCACCATCAGCATTTTCTACCGTTTATAATGTTCACGTAACACGTACAAACCTACATACATATTATGCAAATTCCATCATTATTTAGTACCAGTATCAATTAAACACACGCGCCAATAATTTGCGGTATTTTTTTCGGGACACGGGTGTGTAGAAAATTTTATTCTTGTCCTGCTGCGTGTTAAATACAAGTGTTCCATCTGCTCTTTCATGAGAGTGGGGTAAAAAGTTAAATTCATTTTACTGGTTGTCTGGACAAGTCGAATGTGTGCCAACGGCTAAAGTTTACAAATGTGGTAATTTCGTAGTGTGGTGGTGAATTATTTTACAACAAAATGATAAATGAACAGAGCTCTAAAGCGAAGTAAGTAATTACCGAAAGGTTACGTTGAAATTTTCTCGCGATATACATTACAATAATTGTTTATATCTCACGAACAACCAAGTACCCTTCTAAGTAGAATTATTAATATAGATACAAATGCGTGCGCTTAAATATATCATCCTTAATCTTTATTTTACTTCACCTTTGTCTGAAAACGTGCTGAAATTGTTTTATACACATCTTTATACTGCTTCCATGTGCATCAAATTAATGCTAAATTTAACTAATAAAGAATTTCAAGAATTCTATCGATATTGACTAGTTTTTATTTATATTTTTAAAATCTTCATCATGATCATTAATGACTAGAATAACCTCCAAAATTAAATACATTGGATTTTATTAAAAAACTTGTAACTCAATACCACTGCACTCAAGGCTCACTAAAAAGTAAGAATCTCGAATTACTGTTATTCTTTGTGACATTGAACGAACAGAATTCAGTTCTAATTTAACCAGAGAAATTTACAAAAAATTCTTTACGAAACTGCATCAAACATAAGTTGAATGGCAATGAACGTCGTTAAGTGCACTTTTAAACTATAAGTACTTGTTCGTGTATTTTTCTTTGCAGATTACAGTCTTCGAAATAATGAAAGCAACTTGTTCACAAGTATTCGCTTCAAAGCCTCTTTCTGGAAAAGTTATTAACATGTTTTGTGTAGGTGTTGGAGTCCAGATGCAGCATCATTGATTATTACGAATGATAATTAATTTATTATTGACGCAGAAGAGATCTTTGCAACTTCGTTTCAGGAACTTCTCTGTTAATTATTATCTATTAATAACATCTTGTTTGAAACTGTCAGTCACTTGTCAAGATGAAATGTTATTTTTGTCTAGCTATATCTAAAGAGCCTTATATACAGTATTTGTTGGCAAAATTGCAAACAAAATATGTTGAAATAATAATTAATTATAAATACAATGTTTGTTGTCAAAAGGGCCAACAATCTTTATTCAAAATTTTCGTATCTACCCATCTAAATTTTTTACGTCCGTAAGTTGCTGAAAAATATATCACAATCAAAGATCTATATGTTTTAATAATTTAATTAAAAATCAATAGGAGTTTTATTTCATCTAATGTTATTGTTTTGTGTACAGAGTCAAAAGTTTATAGTTTACATTTAAAACTTTCTAAGATAAAATTGCATCATTTCTTTTTAACGAAAAAAAATAGCATCACCACACTTTGAGTCTAAAATTTTATTCTGATTTTTGGAACATAAAAAATATTATATTTTTTGTATAAAGACTTTTTTAACATTTTTTTGTGGCCAATTTGACTTTGTTATTAATGTAGAGCGAAAAATGTGCAGCCACACGAAGATATGCTCTTAATATGCGCCCTCAAATATTATAAATATGTTGTAAGTATAAACAAAAATATGCAAAGATGTGTTCTTTGTATTTTTTAACTCTTTGGATTTTTTAGACAATTTGCATGCCATGGATCCGTTATGGTTTTTGTATTCTTTGAATTTTTTAGCTCTAAATTTTCTATACTTTTTGTAGAGTTGCTAGTTTTGGAGAAATTTATTTGAATTAGCTGGATTATTACAATTCTTTAAATTTATTGTATTCTTGGAATCTTTTAGATTCTTTGCATTTTTTACATTCTTTAAATCTTTTTAGACATTCTATTCTGTCTAGATTCTTCAGATTTTCTAGTTTCTAATAGTTCAGTTTTTTATTATCTGCAACCTTTATGAGTTTCTCATCTTTATTAGCTTTGGTTTACTTATATTTATCTATCTGCGTCTATTAAATGCATTTGATGTCTCATTTTTTTTTAATTTACCATAGAGTTTGCCAGATTATTTTATTTTCAAATTTTATACGATTATATTTTTTTTTAATTTTTTGTATTACGTAGATCTTTTAAATCGAATCTTTTAGCCGAATCCTTTCACTTATTTTATTTATTTTAGGTTTTATAAACACTCTAAATTTTTCATTTTTTATATAATTATTTATATTATTTTTATATCGAAATATAATTTGCGATTTTTAGTCAGCATTGTCAATTTTTGAACGGAATTATGGTTAATCTTTATAAACATTTTTTAAATGCAGCTTTTTAATTATATGAAAATAAAAATGAAACCTGAAATTAAATGAAGAAGTGAAATTTTGTTTTTTAAAAGGTTCAAAAGACCAGGCATTACATTTTAGACATAGCGTTTTTTACACTTTCTACATTTTCATGTGCACTAAAGTAATATATTTTTTTAATAATAGTAATTCATTTTCATCCTTAAACAAAGTTCAAAAAAATTTATATATATATATTTTTTTTTGTAACTTCTTCACACATGGGAATCAAAATTGACAGCCTCTTGAGAGTTAAAGTTGATTTTAACAGTACAATTTTTTATTAAAACATATTTCATCTAACCTTGCAACATTTTAGTATTTTTTTTGTTCTGTTAAAAATAAATAAAAATTCTTATTTTAAACGTGAACATTGAAATGTTTAATTTACTAAAAATAACGTTGCTCCCAAGATTTTATTAATATTAAACGAAAATATCGTCCAGATATCGATATGTTTACAGAAAACTAAATTAACTCACTTGCCAAGACGACTTTGTATAAACAAATCTCTTTTAAGTTCTTTTTTACAACATGAAGAGGCTTTTCATATAAATCATATCTGATTTCTGTATAAATAAGCACAATCCGTAAAAGCTTAACCGTTTTATGTTAAAACTCCTAAATTAAAAAGAAAAATACGATTCCCCTTGACCCAATTTCGTCTCCTAATCCTTGCGCACAAATTCCACCCTGTTGAAAATCCTCGTTAAAAAAGTATTCTTAGACTTCGTCAGCAAGAACTGCGCCATTGAAATGATCCACCATATAATTACACAAATTATATGATAAATGCATTCAAGGTGCAGTCGTTGATCACCACATACATAAAACATAAAGTAAAAGTTGAATCTATAATAAAGTCGATTTAGTACAACCCATAGATGTATGGCCATAAATTGTTGTTAGACATGTAACATTGTGTAAATAAGGCAAATTTATGACAATTAAGTATCGGGATGAATTGTCCCAGTTTTAAAAGCTAGTCAATTTGCACTGTTTCTCGTTAAAAGTGACAGTATAACGATTATAAATCATCCTGGTTCTGATTTTATTTTTATTTTTAGATGTGTATTTTAGATCGATGTTATAAATCAAACGTTTCATAGTAATTGAAGTAATTTAAAACGTTTGTTTAAGAAAGCAATCATTTCGCTGAGATGACGTAAAAGCTACTTTTAAAAATGGTTAGAGGCAGTTGTGATCACACTCCTACATGATTATTAAAAAGATTTATAATGATCCGTGTAATTATAGGCATTCCTCTTGGTGGAAGAGACGCACTCGAATGGAAAAATGGCTCTTATTGCTCCTTACCCTTCTCATAGTCCTCCTAATAATCCTTTTAGCGGTAAAGTTATCAGGTGAGGAGAAAATCGACCTGTCGAAGCAACCTACATAAACCATATTTATAGCAGGAAAAATTGATTCGCAAGTGTGTCTCACCCCCAATTGTATACAAACCGCTGCTAAAGTGCTCCAAAAAGTAGATTTAAATATCGACCCTTGTGACGACTTTTACAACTTTGCCTGCGGGAATTTCATAAAAGATACAGTCCTTCCCCAATACAAGGCTAGTATATCATCTTTTTCCATTGTGAGGTTCGTTTTTAGGGTAGTTTTTTCGGAATATTTTAATACGTGTTTCAGTGACATGGTGGATGAGCAAATGCGGACATTGCTGGAGAAGCCCATCGTGGACACAGATGCTAGAGCTTTTGTTCTTGTCAAATCTATTTATCAAGCTTGCATGAACACGACGGAAATCGAAGCACATTCACTGGAAGATCTTAAAAAGACTATTAAAGAAATTGGAGGGTGGCCAGTGGTCGACGGACCGGGATGGGACGAAAGATTATTTGATTGGAAGGAGACGACGTATGAGTTTATGAAATTGGGATTCAACTCGGACATATTTTTCGAGTTTAGCGTCTCACCTGACACGAGAAACTCCTCCAGAAATATTCTCACGGTTAGTTAAACAAAAAAAAAGATAATCACGTTTATTATAACTCACTTAATAAACAACAAAAATTAACAACGCTCAGTTTGTTAAATTACAGTTTTATACTCAAACATAATTTTTTTTAGCTGTTTTACACTTAAATAAGCACTAAACAACAAACAAATATTTACCCTTCTAAAGTTTTTTTGTTCAAAATATTTAGCGTTTGCATTTTTTCTCAGATAGACCAGCCCTACATCGTCTCTTTCGAAAAGCTAATGAGACGAGGATACAACGAGAGTATTGTTCAAGCTTATCACAATTACATGGTGAAAATTGCTATTGCATTTGGCGCAGATAACGAGAGAGCCCATAAACAAATGAGAGACGTTATCGAACTCGATATTGCCTTAACCAGAGTAAGTCATCGATATTATACCAGAACAACATCAAAACAATTTATTAAGATTACAGTCCCTTCGGAAAAACGAAGAAACTCGTCGTTGGAAGACAATCGTTTTACTGTTAAAGACCTGGAAAAAGAATTTCCTTTTCTACCGTGGCTCCAATTCATTAACACACTAATGGATCCTGTCAAAAGTATGACTTTCAATGATTACGTCATTGTGACACTTCCGGAGTATTTCAAAGCGTTGGATAAAATAATAAGGAGCACGCCAAAACAGTAATAAAACTAACAAAAAATTCAAATGTGTGATGATTTAAATTTCAGGACGCTGGCTAATTATATGTTCTGGAAAGCAATCAAAGGTGTGATATCGTATCTGAACAGTGATATCAGATCATTGCAGTTGGAATTTTCGAAAACAGTGTCTGGAAAATCGGATAATGAAGCTCGCTGGAGGGAGTGTGTCCAAAAAGCTGAACAGTTAGTAGAACGAGAGGGTCTTCGAATAAGCTCCCAATTTTTTGCAGGCTTTATATAGCAAGTGGTGCACTCTACGTCCGACATTTCTTCAAAAAAGAAGCAAAAGCAACCATGATCGAAATGGTGGACAACATCCAAGAACAATTTATTGACGTGTTAAAAACGGTCGACTGGATGGACGACACCACTAGAAAACATGCTCTAGAAAAAGCTAAAGCTATGAACGCCCATATCGCGTACCCTGACGAATTGCTCGATGACCAAAAGATCGAAGAATACTACAAAAATGTGCGTTTTTGGTTCAGTTTGTTCGTTTTTTAAAAGTGAAATTTTAGCTTACCGTGAGCCCTCTCAAATATTTAAAGACGATGGCAAACGTCAGTGTTTTCAAGCAGCAAGCTCTAATTTCCAAATTGGACCAACCTGTGAAAAAACTTGATTGGCAGAATCACGCTCTGGCTGTCGTAACGAACGCTTTTTACGACCAGAGTGAAAATAGCATCGGTAATGTAATTCATTTTAGCTATACAAAATGTCTTTAAAATTCTCGCTTTGAATATTTTGTGAACTTCCGCACTAATTCAAGTAGATTTCCCCGCCAGTATTCTCCAGGACGTCTTCTTCGACAACCGCCGCCCCCAATACATGAATTACGGCGCAATCGGGTATATAATCGGTCACGAAATAACTCACGGCTTCGACGACGAAGGTCGCCAATTCGACAAAGATGGAAATTTAGTTGACTGGTGGCAACCGGCAACAAAATCAGCGTTCGACGCGAAAGCACAATGCATCATTGACCAATATAGCAACTTCACAGTCCCTGGGATAAACTTAAACGTTAGTGAGCTGCCAAGGGTTGAAGCTTGTTTAATTTTCTCTTTGCAGTTGAACGGCATAAACACTCAAGGCGAGAATATAGCTGATAATGGAGGCATTAAACAAGCATATTTAGCCTACAAGAAATGGGTTAATAAACATCAACCGGAGCGAACACTACCAGGGTTACCATACACTCCAGAGCAAATGTTTTGGATTTCTGCAGGGAATACTTGGTGTGATGTTGAGAGGAAGGAAGAACTTAAAATTAGTGTTATGGACCGGTTTCATTCGCCGAATTATTATAGGGTTAATGTGCCGCTGATGAATTCTGAATATTTTGCTCAGGATTTTAATTGTCCTGCGGGATCGCCGATGAATCCGGTGCATAAATGCCCCATTTGGTAGGGGATGTTTTTAACTTATTCAAGAGATAGTATTTATTTTTTCAATGTGTTTCGTTTTTTTAATTTTATGCTAGCACGTGTGCGACTCCACCTTCTAGTCAATTTTAATAATATAGATTTCTACTTAAAAGCTACAAAAAGCTTAATACGCAGCAGGAAGTGTACCTACTTGTCGACTGCTAACATTGTTGGCAAACATTTCTTTAACGTTCATGAGCCATTTACATTCCTAGACGCTTAAACATCTCCTTTATAAATACCTCCAAGACGTTAGTTAGAAAATTTACATCATTTTCAAAATTGTTGCCGTGAAATACAGATACCTTCGCCTTTACTGAAATGTGAAAAATGTAATACAATGTGTAGATATTATATGTTTGCGTTTTATATTACCGTAATAAAAATTTAAAAGATTTTTTTTTTGCAAAGTTGATCCGTTTTCAAAATGCTTTAACGCTCTCATTTCTGGGCTAAAAATTTATCTGCAGTATGAAACATTAACATTTACATTAGAGCCCAAACAATTAACTTTCTTAATATGTTTGAATATTTCCTTTAATAAATGGGTGTAAAATATGTGGATGACACTTATTTTAGAAAACTACGCTGGATAGACAAATAGTCGACAAAATTATAAAGAAAAACTCAAAATTATATAAAATTATATAAAAGTGCAGTAAGTATTTTATAATTTTTTTATTTATTTACAATTTATCAACTAATTACCAATTAAAAACTCAAAATTTAAATTGACAAATTATGTAGAGACATTTATTTAATTGTTTGTTTATTTTTTTCAAAGCATTCAAAAATAATAGTACATTATTGAAATAACATATTTGGACTTTGGAATTTAAATCTAGGATCTAAGAACACAAAAACTGAAAAAAAAACATAATTTTTTTATATGAGATCAGGTAAGTACGTCTGTTTTTTTTTTATAATTAATTTAAAAGTAGAGGTGAGATATAATTAAGCCGTTTATTATCTCATTTAAAATCATTAATTTGTTATTTTTGTAGAATTTTTCAAACTTTCAGTTGTTCAAGACTTTTACTTTAAAATGATTAGACGTTTACATATATTAATTGTCATGAATAAACTAATGACTACGTTTAAAAAAACGCATTAATAATTAATTGGCACGACAATTTGTAGTTTATTTATTAGGAATTTTAATACTTTCGTTCCGAGATACCGCATCACGTCAAGATTTCAGTTTCGAACCAACCAAACAGGTTTTTAATTCGAACGAAACAGTTTCGATTTCAAGATCACGTTATAAATAAACAATCTCGTACAAAACGAAATGTTTAAGAAAATTCAAACAAATTGTTTGTAAACCTATCACTGAGTGCACTTCCAAGAACGGTCAATGCTAAACAACACGCTTTTAATCATTAGATCATCTTACGTGAGAGTGAATTTAATTAATTTGTATTTATTCATAAACAAGTTATAAGCAAAGAAGGATGTGTAAACCTGTTTAAACAATGTCTGACAGCACCTTAAAATTCACGTAAGTTTTGAAAAATTCAAAATTTTCCCACTAATCGTTGACATTTAGAAATCCATCATGGTGGCATCGACGCCCCAAAGCCGAAAGGGCACTAATAATAACCGTAGTAATGTTAGTTATTATTTTAATAATATTACTTTCAGTGAGTTTATCACGCTCCGCTCAAGGTAAGATTTTACGAGAAACTTTAGATCTTATTTGATAGAAACGTTTTTTATGAGCATCCCTCCTAAATTTTAGGCTGCAAGTATGGTTCACATGACATATGTCTCGCCCCCGACTGTATAAAAACCGCCGCTCAAGTGTTAGAAAAGGTCGATTTAAACGTCAACCCTTGCGAGGACTTCTACAACTTTGCCTGTGGGAATTTCATAAAAAACACTGTTATTCCTAAAGACAAGACGTCGATATCATCTTTCTCTATAGTAGAGTAAGATTTTACTACCACTTTTCTACTTTTAGTAAGTAAGACTTTAGGGATGAAGTAGAAGAATTGATGCACAATTTTCTTGACAAACCCATCGAAGAGTCAGACATCAAACCATTTGTTCTTGCAAAAACACTCTATCAAGCTTGCATGAACACGACGGAAATCGAACAAAATTCGGTGGAGAAATTCAAGAGATTTATTAAAAGTCTAGGAAGATGGCCTGTCATTGAACCTAACTGGGACGAAGACACATTTGATTGGATATCAACGAGCTACGACCTTATGGAAGTTGGATTCACACCTTCCATGTTCCTCAACTTTGTGATGCGAGCAAACGTCACTAATTCTTCCAGAAATGCTCTTTTTGTTAGTTCAAAAAAATTGAAACACTTGAAACTACTTTGACTTTTAGCTCGACCAACTTGATGTTAGTTTAGACAAAATTAAACGAAATGGGTTTAACGAAACCATCTTCCAAGCTTATTTCGATTTTATGAAGAAAGTTGCTGTAGTTTTCGGAGCTGAGGAAGAAATTGCCTCTGAAGACTTCAAAGCTGTGGCAGAGTTGATCATCACGTTGGCACGAGTAAGTAAATATTAGTAGTAACACTTCTTTGAGGTTGTTTTAAAGATCACATTACCAGCAGAGGAACGCAGGAATTCGACTCTTGAAAACAATCCAATGACCATCAAGAACCTTACAGAGACTTATGACTATGTGCCATGGTTAAAATATATCAACACAATGTTGCACCCTTACAAAACGATGAAGGATGAAGACATTATCATTGTTAAAGTTCCTTCGTACTACCGAGAGTTAGAGAAGGTCCTAAGTGAAACTCCCAAGAGGTATTCATTCTACTTTAAATGTTTTCTTCACTGATCGTCTCTTTTAGAACGCTAGCGAATTACATGTTTTGGACAACTGTTGAGGAGAGCATCAGTTATCTAAACAATGAGCTCAGGGACTTACAATTGGAGTTTTTTTCGGTGATTGCTGGTATCATAAACCGACCCGAACGATGGAAGGAATGCACAAAAAAAGCAATAACGTAAGAAAAATAACGAATGACTTAGCGTCTTTTATTTTCCAAGTTATTAGAAGCTGCTTTTAGTCTGTACGTCGCCAGTGGTGCAATTTTCGTAAGGCATTACTTCAACAAGGAAGCAAAAACAGCAATGAATGACATGATAATGTACATCAAGGAGCAATTTATTCAGACTCTTAAGAAAGTGGACTGGATGGACGATATCACCAGGCAGCACGCCGTGAAAAAAGCTGAAGCCATTCACCTTCACATGGCGCATCCAGAAGAGCTGCTTGATGACCACAAATTGGAAGAATACTATAAGAATGTAAGTCTAGAGTGACCATCAATATATGAAACCTTAAAAACTTCTTGTTAGCTTACTTTTGACGCTTCCGACTACTTGGGCTGCATGTTAAATCTGTCTCTTTTCACGAACAATATAGAGCATCCCCAACTGGACCAAAAACTAGACAAGAAAGACTGGCGAAATCATGCCTACGTTGCCCTAGTCCAGGCTTTTTACGACTCCAGCGAAAACAGCATCGGTAACTCCTTTTAATCACGTTTTAACTTAACCAACTTTTATTATTTAAGAATTTCTTGCTGCAATATTAAGAAACGTGTTCTTCGACGCCGCCAAACCGAAATACATGAACTACGGCGCTATCGGTCATATCATCGGCCACGAAATCACCCACGGCTTCGACGACGAAGGAAGACAATTCGATAAAAACGGTAATCTCGTTAACTGGTGGCAACCTAAAACCAAAGACGCTTTCGATGCAAAAGCGCAGTGCATCATTGATCAATATGGGAATATTACCGAGCCGGAAGTTAACCTAAATGTAATTAACACACCTCGTTGCATGATGTAATTTAACTAAATTGAATTTTAGTTGAATGGCATCAATACTCAAGGTGAAAATATTGCCGATAATGGTGGCATTAAATTAGCATATTTAGCGTATAAAAAATGGACGAAAAATAATGGACCGGAAATGGTTCTTCCTGGATTGGAGTATACACCCGAACAGATGTTTTGGATTGCTGTGGCTAATATTTGGTGTAAAGTGGAACGGGAAGGAGAATTGAAGCTTGATATTGTTTACAATACGCATGCACCGAATCGGTATCGTGTTAATGTACCTTTGATGAACTCTGAATATTTTAGTAAGGATTTTGGTTGTGACAAAGGCACGAAGATGAATCCACAGCACAAATGCCAGGTTTGGTAAAAAAATTAAGCTTGTACAAAAAATCTCTCGTCTGTTAATCGAGAAAATTCAAATTTAATAAATTTTTTACTATTTTCAAGGCTTTTAATCTAATTGAATCAGTGAGTGGATTCTCAATTCGAGATAATCAAGTTTTAAATTTCAAACCTCTACAAGCTACTACCCATTGACTTTGAAAGTCAACTACCTTTACGACTGCTTCCATACAATTCCAAAAAATCTAGTAAGTAGTCAGAGGTCATAAAAAAGAGTTTTTTTATGCTAAAAAAATTAATAGACAAGTACTGTTCTTCCACTCAAGTGCGTTTGGACTTGTACCGTTCTTTTACTCATCGATTAATTCTAAAGTTTACCAAAAGAAAAATAAATGTTAGATGGGTAAATACTTACCAAGTTATACGAAACAAGAAACTTTAATTGAAAACTCATGCCAAATTTTTACGCAGTATTTGACCTTCCAGACTCAACGCATACCCAATTTAACTAAAAATTAATCGAGTCGACCCTACAAACCCACTAACTTAATAACAACTTCTATTCAAATCTTATCTGTGCCTCAAATAAAACACTAGTGACTAAACATTAATTTTATTGTAAATTTGAGTACTTTAAAAAATTCATATAAATCTATTAAAATCTTCACCACACCGAACACTTATGCACAGGATTCATTTTACTCCCAACCGGACAGTTAAAATCTTTGGCAAAATATTCCGAGTTACTCAATGGTCCCAAGACTCTAAATTCAGCAGGAGAATGTGCATCCACCGTAACCTGCAAAGCTATAGCTTCTGGTCTATGTTTGGAGCACCAAATTTGAGCAGCTGACACCCAGAACAGCTGTCGAGGATTGTATTTCAAACCTGGCAGCTTCGGTTCTGCTGGATTACTTCGCTGCCACTTCTTGTACGCCAGATAGGCTTGTTTGACACCTCCGTTATCGGCGATGTTTTCGCCTTGAGTCCTCAGACCATTCAACTACAACTTTTGTTAATTGTTGATACACCAAGTTTGCCCACAGACCTTTAGTTTTACTTCTGGAACTGAGTAGTTATTATACTGCTGGATTATACATTGTGCTTTTTCTAGAAACTTCTTCTTTGTTTCTTCTTGCCACCAGTTCACAAGGTTACCATTTTTATCGAATTGGCGCCCGGTATCGTCAAAACCGTGCGTTATTTCGTGGCCGATGACTGAACCAACGGCTCCGAAGTTCATGTATCTTGGGCGGTCTTTGTGGAAGAATACTCCTTGGAGAATGCCAGCAGGGAATGCTAGAATATCAAAATGAGTGTTTGTTTCGTCTTCAGTCAAAACTCGTTACTGATGCTGTTCTCGAGAGGATGGTAAAAAGCGTTAACTTGAGCCGGGAAACCGTGTTCTTTCCAATCTGTCTTGTTGACAGGTTCTCGCAACCTCCCCATTGTGTAGTCTAACGCGAACTTGCTGATATTTAAAGCAGAGTAAAGAAACTGTAACTCGTCGACTTCCAACTGAAATCAACTTTGAATTAAAGTCCTCCAGGCAAAGGATTATCACCTTGTCGTAAAGCTGACCAATCTTCTTGTCATCGAGAAGCTCATCTGGATATGCTATGTGGTCGACTATCGTGTTGGCTTTCTCTAAAGCACTCTTTCGTGTTTTTTCGTCCATCCAGTCAATGGAAAAAAGAATGTCTTTGAATTGGGCTTTGATGTACTTTACCATTTCAAGAGCGTTTTCTTTTGCTTCCGCATGGAAGTATTTTCGTACGTACATAGCCCCTATGATTATTGGTACTCTAAAAACTACCTGTTTGTGAGTTTTTAACGTGAAAAGTACTTACACAGTGGTGGTTTCATCTATACATTCTTTCCATCGTGGGGGACTTTCTTGAATGCCATTGATCGCGTGTTTGAAGATCAACTCTCTGTCTTTCACTTCCTGGTTTAGATAAGAAACGATGTCTTTAACAACGCGCCACATAACGTAGTTTGCTTGAACTCTAGAAGAATTTTTGGTAAAGAAACAGAATGACACTTTGACACTACCTTTTAGGCGTTTTTTCAATGAGCTGCTCAAAAGCATGCAAATAATACGGAACTCCTACAAGTACAGACTGGTTTTCGTTAACTTGAGCATTTTTTGGCATAATAATATTGATAAGCTTGAGCCATGGAATCTTTTGATACTTTGCTTGCAACTGATCTATGGTTAACAAATTGTACAAGTTACTAATGTTACGTCTATCTTCCTGGGAAAGAGAGAACTAAAACACAAGGAAAGTCAGAGGTTTGACTCTCAGATCTTCTTTTACATTAGCTAATTTCATTTCAAACTCCAGGGACTCTTTGAGTTCTTCTTTCGCTTTAAATCTCGACGCACCAAACATTTCAGCTATATCAATCATATATTCGTAGTAGGCACTAACTATTTTATTGTCGATACCCTTAACTAAATACTCTCTACTCAAACCAAGAGTTGGTTGATCAATCTACAAGAAAAAACTAGTACTTTTTTTTATAGTCATAATAGTACCTGAATCAGCCTCGTCGTGGAGTGTTTAAAGTCTAAACCAACCGAAATATCAATGAGACTACCAACAGACAAACCGACTTTTCTCAGCGCGTTCACATTTTCGACCCAATCGAACCCAAAATCGTCAAAGAAATCTTCTAAAATAGGCCAACCTCCAATTTCCTTTAAAAGTTTTTTTCCAATATCCAACCCGTACTTTTCGGCCAAAGCTAAAATTCAAAGTAATAAAACTGAGACGTTTCATCAGTGATAGTAACACTTTAGTACCAACTTACTTTTATTTTTACAAGCTTTGTAGTACTTCTTCACGGTGACGAAAGGCTTGGGCTCATTAGAACTAGACGGCTCTTCCAGTGATATTTTAATTTGTTCTTGCAAAATATCGTTAATTACTGTAAATGTGTTAGCAAAAGTTTTATCGTTCGATATCAAAGAATGTTTAATGTAATTCCCACAAGCAAATCTGTAAAAATCTTGACAGGGATCTACAGTTTCGTCCATGTTGCGAAAAACTTCCCCAGCAGTTTCCACACATTCTCGAGTCAGGCAAATATCATCCGAGCCCAAAAAAGTAGAATCTACAAAGTTTTCCAAGATGATCATGAACAATACATTTAGAAAAAACAAGACAAAATTCATTTAATGAAATGCATCAAAAAAATTAAATTAATTGTTCTGTCAAAATGATTAATGTGATGTTGACAAACGAGTGTCGTACTTACGTATGCTTTTGCAAAAAACGAGCGCGAATAGAAGAGACGCGGCTAGAAGAAGAGACCCAAAAGCTACAACCAGCAATCGTCTTTCTAGTCGAGTTTTTCGCTTCCACCAAGAGTCTTGTCTGAAAAGAAAATTTAAGCCGGTAACGAACCACCGTTTTTGCTTCTTTATAAAACAGATGGAATTTGAAAGTGTCACTTTCCCCCAAGAATTACAAAACTGGAACACTTACCGGAGCGGCATGATCGCCGAAGAAGCGCACGGGACAAAGATGCTGAAGATACTACCAGCGCGATTATCTTCTCATTCTTCTCTCGGGAGCGCTTACACCTTTCAAGGAAACGATAGTACTAACATCGGAACTGATGAATTGAAATCGACAATTTTTTTATGATAATGATTTGACCTGTTTGGTATCTATTTATAGTTGTTGCAAAATCGCCAGCAACTTTGAAATGTAATTTATTATGTAAAAAATAATTAATGGTAATGTGTGCTTTTAATAATTAATTGTACAGTGCAAATTTAATTTTACTGCTGCGGAATGCGCATCAGAAGATGAGCCACTCAATGGATGAGGAAACAATGTGAAAAATTTAATATGGAGTGGAATGAATACTTTAGTAGTGACAATGAAAATCTGATACCATTCAGATTCAAATTTTAAACAAAGGTGACCGCAAAATTTTTGTTTCAACAATAGCGAATTTACCGGAAGAAAAGTCCCTGACCACATGCGATTACATAAATAATCATAACAAAGGTTACAGCTATTAATTTGACAAACGTGCGCTCACATTATGGCCTAAAATACTGAAATATGGTTACGTTCAGCCAGACACTAAATAAAAAGATATTAGAAATGATAATAAAACAAATACCGCATGATTGATTAGATAGATAATTTTAGCAAATATTATTCAGATATGCCAATAAATGTTACTCACGTCCAGTTTACAAACGCTTCGAAATAACAGGAACATAATCAAGATTATTTTTAACACTGCTATAGTACACACCTCATATCTGTTGAATGCATTGCAATATTTAAATTAATTTACCACCTACTGTTGTTTCGGCAAACGACTCAATGTACGCCAGTTATCACAGCACTAAAACATTATAATCACAAAAATCTTGATAAGCACAGTCATTACTATTTATGCTTGATTTTACTTTTTTCTTATCTTTGTTTATTTTACAAATTTGTAACGTAAAATGTCTACAACCTGTAACAAACATGTTGATAAGATAAAATATTTAAATAAAATTAGCACGATATCAACAAATAATTAACACAAAATCAAAGCTGTTTTATCATATGAATTGAAATTTTCTTTCTGTCAATTTTTATTGACTTAATCTTTAATAAAAAAGAATAGATTTAATAGGTAATAATTTGTTCACTGCATAAAGAAAAACACAATTTATTAATAACATCTAACGTTGTTAGTAATCGTAAATGTTTATAAGCCTGAACAGAAAAAACAGTTAGCTTTTGCGATCAAATCTGAATTTGTATTAAAATTAGTCAAAAATAAACAATTTAGAATTGTCACCAAAAAAAAATGTTTTAGTGAAAATATTTGCTACGTAAATATTTTAAAGTAATAGAAAATATGTCAAAACCTCATGAGTTAAAATTAAGACTAAGAAAACAATTAGAATTCGAAAGCTAGAACTAGAAATGTGGTATTTGCAACAGCGTTGTTGCTTTTTTATTGAGAATTTTTAATTTTGATTCTGCATACTTATTTTTTCCTAAAAAAATATATTAAAATTTTTACTGTTCTTAGAGTTCTTACTTGTTCTAAGAGGTTTAATTCTGATGTCTCATTATCACAATATCTACATATATTTGATATTCTCGTTATATATTTATTCAGAAAATTAATATACTTAGAAATTTTATATTACATACTCCTATAAATTGTTTTAATTGTTTATGTCATTTAAAATTTAATAAAATCTTTTAAACTCTTTATTGACTTTAAATCACGCCCGTACGATGATTAAAGTTTGTACGAATTCGATTTTTATAGGATATTATGTATCAATATATATTCTTGTTTGTTTTCTTGATCGCATTTTATTTGTTACTTCAATTATTAATCTCAAAATTACTTAGCATTTTTTTAACTTGACGCTTCAAAGCTATTGTTATAACAAAATTGTTTTTTATTAAATTTGCATACAATTTATGGATTTTGTAAAATTTTCTTGAAATACAGGTCGTCACGTAAGGAGTATTTCTGAATTTTTTATTACCGCAACCAGCAATACAGTTTGCGACAACGACTAGCTCCCTCATTAAAAAAAAAATAAAAAAATTGTATCCACGATTGCTCTGTCTATATAATTGTCTTGTCATACGAGTTTTTTTGGAAAAGCATAAGACATTAAGAAATGTGCGACGATCATTTCTAAATAGACTTAAGGCATGTCTTGAAGTTAATGGAGCATGCTTTGAACATTTGTTGCGTTAGTTTATTTGTTATATTGTTGTGGTTGATAAAATTAAAAATAAATTAATCATCTGTCATTTTGACGTTCTCAGCCACGTTTAATACCTACTTTGATTACTCAATTAATAAATCACTTTTAATATGGTAGCAAGTGGTCAGGGTTATTTGTATTGTCGGTTGCGTACAAAATAAATTCAGAAATACCCCTTACGTGACTAGCCCTGTATATCTAAATCTTCCATTTTCATCTTCAGACGCTTTGAAATTCTTAGTACCTATTCATGCGTTTCCAACATTTAGAATGTTTTGAAAGAATATTTATGCCATTAACTAACTTACTTCGTAGTAAAAATTTTTGAAAACTTACAAAAAATCGTAAAAATTTGTAGAAAGTTTAAATTTCCAAAGAATAATAATAAGGAAACACCTACTGTAATAATTTGTCTACATTTTAGAAAATTACAATTCTTAATAAAAATCCGCGAATCTTCAAAATTTCATTTATTAAAATTTGTCAAATTTAGACGTTTTAAATTTTTTATAGATTCTTCGTTTATTTAAAACGAACTAGGTATAATTTTTTCAAATACAAGATTTTAATTCATGTCTAATTTAAATCACCAGAATCAATAATATATAAAATCATTTAAACCGAATATTCAAAATTGCCTAGAATATTTAATTTTTATGTTCAATTATGTAATAGGTTCATTTTTATAAATCAAAATTTTTATGATCTTTTGGTTACAAAGTGGTCAATTATTATTTTAAAGTTACTCAACAAAATACACTTTTATTTTTACTAGTTATGCCACAAAATTTTATATACCTATTTATACCACAACAATGCCCAATTATCGAAGAAACAATAATTTCTTCATTATCAATTCCGACGTATTTGCTTCGCTGTTACCTCAGTTAAGTGTGAACACAATATTAAACCAGTGAATTTAGTTGAGACCACTTTTTGCGAACCGATCTTAAAACACTAAACTGATGCTTGAAAAAATTTAAATGATCAAGAAAACGGAAGGCATTAATCAGAAATGTGATTCCTCTTCGTGACGGACGCTCACACACTGCCCAATTGATCAAAAAATCCAACCCACGTGAATTATAATATAGCCAAAGATTTTATTACAGCCTTAAATTATTAAATTAATTATCGCTGCAATAAAACAATTATTGTGACAAAAGTAAATATGCATTGTACATTTCAAACTTTGCATTGTACCAACGAACAACAACATCCTTTTAATTATAATTTAATTAACATTAACATGAAATTTCCATATTAAGCGCCGCTTTCAAGAGATAAATAATTCCACCAGTAATAAGAACTACCCACAATTTGAATAGTTTCAACGCATCCGCTAAAATACACCTCCTCATAAATTAAATTATTAAATTCATTGCCGAGAGAAACGTGAGAAAATGGTTAAATAAAAAAAGGATTTATAGTCTAAGCACATGTAAACATGAGTATAATTTTTTATATGCGTATTTAATTGAAATGTCCGTCGTAAAATCTTTATTTGAGCAATTAAGTTTTTCATAATTTATTTAAACCGCGAAACTATCCCAAGCTTGTGCAATAAAGTTTGACGTTGGTATTAAATAATTACCTCAGGTACAAATAAATCAGCTTTATTATGTTGTGTTAACAGGATTGTTCATTACGAATTACAAATGTTAGAAATTACTACAATACCCCTCCCTTTACCAGACTCGACATTTATATTTCGGGTTCATGGGTGACCCCAAAGGACAATTAAAGTCCCTTCCAAAGTGATCCGAATTCATGAAAGGCACAACAACTCGAAAATAATTAGGTGCATGATGTCCTAATAACACCATTTGCTTCAACGTCTCTTTCTTGTATTTCGCGCACCAAGTCGTGGCTGTAGATATCCAAAACAATTGTTTCGGTGTATATGGCAATCCCGGAAGTTGCGGCTCCGGTTTGTTCCTTTCTAACCATTTCAAGTAACCTCTGTACGCAATTTTAATGCCTCCATTGTCAGCGATGTTCTCAGCTAAATTTTTTTCGCCATTTAAACTCATTTCAATATCAGGGATTGTGTAGTTGCTGTATTGTTCGACAAGACATTGGCTCTTTCTACCAAAAGTTCGATTGGTTTCTGGTTCCCACCAGTCAATCAAATTGCCGTCTTTATCATACTGTCTGCCACGATCATCGAAACCGTGAGTTATTTCATGGCCAATGACTTCTCCTATTGATCCATAATTCATGTATTGGGGTCTTTCAGGGTCGAAGAAGTGGTCTTGGAGAATTCCAGCTGGTAGCTCTGAGAAAATTAGTTAATATTTGCACAGGGAAAAATTGGAAGATTATTACCTATAGAGTTGTCGCTCTGCATGTAGTAAGCATTGACGTGATAAGTGTACGCTAGAGATTCCCAATCAGGCTTTGTCACTGACTTTCTTAGGTCCTGAACGTGCTTCATGTGGAAGAAATGAGACAGATTTAAGTTAATTTTTAGTAAAAGGTCATCAGGGTCCAACTCCAACTAAAAAAAAAAATCAATCAAAATGTACTTTCTAACGGCGGGAAACTACCCCTTGATAGTATTCCTCCACATTTTTATCGTCTAACAGTTCGTCAGGATAAGCAATGAAAGTACTCATCTTTTCCGCTTTAAGAAGAGCGTGTTTTTTCGTTTTTCGATCCATCCAGCCTATTTTTTTCAGGGTGTCGAGAAAAGCGCTTCTGATGTCTTCGGTCAATTCTCGTACTTTGCGTTTTATGCTTTTGTCAAAAAAGTGTTTGATGTGAAGGGAAGACACGGCGATATTTAGTCTGAAAATGCATTTTTCGTCAAGTAGAGTATTTACAAAACAGATGAATTTATGCTTTCGTTTCTAAATTTTGGAACATGGTGTAAAGAAATCTACAAATCTAAAAAATCAAAATTTGGATTCAAAAATTTTAACGACAACTTAAATGTAGTTCAAAATGTTTAAAATCTAAACACCAAGGATGAAAAAATCCAAAAAGAACAAAAACAAAGAATCTAGACCCACGAAAAAAAAATACAAACTCTTCTAAAAACAACCAATAAAATAACGATTTAGAAAAAAAAATTCTCGGAATCTCAGAGAATAGAAAAAAACAAAAAACCAAAAGAATCCAAAGAAGCGAAAGAATACAACAAATAGGACAATTCTAAGAAAAAAGTATTTAAAAATCTATAAAACCAACAAAAAAATTTAAAAAGGTCTAAAAAAGCCAAAACTTTTTACTTCTATTCATGTTAAATTTCTAAAAATTGTGTGTTTTTTTTAAGCTGTAACCGAAACTTGTTTTCACAGTATTACAGTTTGTGATTTTGTTTAAGATTTTACGCTCTAAAAGCGCACTCATTTAAGAATAGAATGGGAAATCTACATCAACAATTTTAATACATTTTTATGGCAGAAACTTATTATTTATTTAGAAATTATAAAAGTAAATATTAAAATTATAAGTATTTTCTCTTTTAAAAACAACTATTAACTTATTTTTCTTTAATAAGTAAAACACATTTTTAATGCTTTATAAATCTTAGTATAAGGTTTTTTCAATTTTCTATCAAATATTACTACATTAAAATTGAAAAAAAAATTGCCTCATGTGCATCAACATAAAATTATTAAATAACACAGTGAAAAATGTAAAAAATCTGTTTAGTTGGTGAATATATGCATTAAAATTAAATTTTTAATTAATTTATTCCCATTTTTATGCAAGCATTTTTAAAATATTAATAATATTAATCAAATTTTATTATTATTATTTTTCACCACAAAATATTTCTAATATATAAAAAAAAACAGATTGTATTAAGAAAGCAAGAAAATCATTCAGCTTCCAAGTTAGTTAAGCTATGAACAAATTTTAAAAACTTTAGCATGTAATAGAAATTTAATTTCAATTGTCACGAGAATTACAACTGAAGTCAGACAAAATGAGCTTTTTGCATCGTTTATTACACCCTCAAAATCAAGTAAGAGAAACTGTCAACAAGAAATAATGTTTAAGCATTTTACTCTAATTCAATTCTAGCTATTATATGACTCAGATATTAATGAGCCAATTTCATATGGAAATACATAATTTTCATACCGACTCCAAATTCCTCGCACGCGCTGAACGTAAATTACTTCCTATTTTTTTGTTTGTCAAAATTAACCAAACTAATTGTGCTGATCCGCAAACAATTTTTTTTTTTCACAAATTAAGGAATTGTACATTAAAAATTGAATATTGAAACTGATGACAAAACTACTTTCATAGATATTTTTCCCACCAAAATACGTACCTTTGCGTTTGCCCCACGCATTGTTCCCACCGCGGAGAAACCTGATTTTTCCCATAGACAACTTTCAAAAACTCCAACTGTTTTTTCTCAAATTCTTCAGGTAAGTAGTCCACGCAATCACGAACAATTGACAGAAACATATAATTTGCCAGAGTCCTAGAAAACAAATCAGTTCACAGCTTACCAACAACAGAACCGAACCTCTTTTTCACTTTAGGTAAAAACTTTTCCAGTTTTTCCAAAAATTTCGGAACACGAACATTAACGACATCATCAGACGTCAACATGTCCATCGGAGACAAATAATTATTGATTAGTTTGAGCCAGGGAAACCCGGTGAAGTTCCTTTGTAATTCGCGAATGGTAAACAAATTATATTCTAAACTTTTATTCTTCCGCTGTTCGTAAGGAGTCAATAGTTGTGAAAAATCGATAATGAAATCAAAAACGTCTTTCATGTCGGAAATCGCTGTTGCTTTGTCAGCACCGAAGAGCACAGCCAGTTCAACAGAAAACTGGTAACTTGCTTTAACAGCACTGTCGTTGAAACCATTCTTAAATCTATCAATCATAAAGCACGGTTGAGAGATCTAAAAACCACCAAAAATTGTATCGATGACGACAAAAATGTTCTTACTGTGAAAATGTGCTTGGAAGTGTTTTTCAAATCGACGTCAACAAACATTGAGATGAAAAAATTGCGCCTCCAGCCGATTTTGTGCAAACGATACATAACATTTTTCCAGTCAAAGAGTTTTTCGTTCCAGTACGACTCCAAAACCGGCCAACCACCCAAATTTTTCAGTTCGGTTTTTACTAAGTTCAGTGCGTCTTTCGCCGACTTCGTCTTATTCATGCAAGAATTGTAAACAGTTTTCACCAGCTTCAAAGAACGAGGGTCTTTTTCCCTCACCGGTTCTTCAAAGAGGTTCATTAACTGTAGAGACACTTTATTCCTAAAAAAAGGGGTTAGTGGATGACCAAAGTTCATGAAAAATCTACCTATAGTCGGTTAACGATGAGACCACTACTCTATCATCGGGAATTATGGCATTTTTAATAAAGTTTCCACAGGCAAATTTGTAAAAATCTTCGCAGGGATCGACAGTTTTGTCGATTTTCTCCAAAATATTAGCAGCGGAACGAATACATTTTTCTGTCATGCACACGTCTTTGCGGAGACTTTCTTCTACGAAAAATCAATGTTTTTTTTTTTAATGAAAGAAAATTGCTTACTTGTTGGTCGGAACGTCATCAGGAGATTCGATGCTAAATATATGATTACAATAACACAAAAACCACTTGTCACAAACAGACATTTTTCGGTTGTAGTGCGTCGCTCCCACCAGGAATATTTTCTAAAAAATGTACGTGAAAAAGAGGACTATTTCAAAACCATTTACTTTTTTCTGGATATTCTCTCGTCCATGCTTGAATGAAACAATCTAAGAATTTACTTAAACCTACTATAATTTAATGTACTAATTTAAGAACAGAACTGTCTTCATTCCCCCACTTTAACACGTTTTGACTGATTTTGTCTTGGACAAAGAAGGATCTAGACTCTTCAATTGGATAAATTGTTTCCAACAAATGCTCAAAAAACGTGACTCATTGCATATCACCGGACTTCTGATCTTCCAAAGAGTGTTTTTATTCTAGTTTACAATATTCAAGTCCAATATTATTGTGTACAAACGGCCAAGGTTAAATAAAAATAAAACGTATATGCAGCAAAGTTGGTTGGTGTGAAATTTTCCATTTCCGTTCAAAACAGTAATTTTTTCATTTACTCTAACCAAACCTACGCCTTATTAATTCTTCAAATAAAGAAATAAATAACTCCAGTTGCAAGCAATAAAGCAAGTTTAAACCAAAAAAGTGTGTCTTCCGAGCTAAAAACCCTTCAGCGCGCCGTTTTGAATTAACTACAGTACTGCCAATAGATTTTTAATTTCAAAACTCCTTAACTTGATCATGTAATGTTGCCATTTATAACGTTTCGTTTTTCTGTATCTGTGTCTTCAAATAGTCTAGTGCAACAATAATCGATGATTGGGGCCTAAAAGAACGAATTTTCAGATATTTCAGCAATATCCTCCGCTTCAATACACCCGGCCAATAATCGTTTGCAATAGACAGCGTGTTGTAGTGAATGCGTCGCTTAGGAAATATTGTCTTTCTAGAAGACAATAGGAGAGGAATTCAAAAAAATGCTTTTCTGGTTATTACAAAATAATTTATTAATAGAAAAGCGGAATTACCCAACATGTTGTTATGGTTTTGCAATTTTACTTTATGATCCTGATTTCCGTTAATGGATTTTTTATTATTTATGAATCATTAAGAATAACAATGTCGGAGATGTAAAAAAAAACATTTGTTTGGTAATAACGACAAAAATACTTATAAACAAGGACGACAGACACTTTTTAATATAATAATGTTGATTGATGAGTTGTTACTTTGAAGGTAAAAACTCGAAATAAATGGTTTCTATTCAAATCTCATCCTAAGTGAACAATAAAAGGTACAGAAAAAACAGGGTCTACAAGGCTGGTTTTTCTTTTCATGTTGGTAACTCTGTTGTTTATCTATTATAATCATAATCATGTTAATGACATCTTAACATTTCAATTACAACTCAAACTATCGAATAGATGCTTTGAGATACCAGGCAGAGTTGCCAACAGATTTCGTATTCAAAGCCCTTTCTTGACTTTTTGAGATCGTTTTGCTAAAAAGGTATCAGTTTAAAAAAAAACTGCTAAATTTAGTAAGTTCTTTATTTACAGTTGCATAATACTGATTAACATACCGTAATTTAAATGACTTTGGAAATAGCAATTGCCCCTTTGCACCCCATTTTAATCGCCTCGGTCAACGCTTGATAGAACGGTGCTTGTTCCGCCCCATGATCAATCCCACAATCATGATGCTCCTGTTCTTCATCCCTAAATTGTTTAATAGTCTCTAGTAATTCCTTATTAGCCTCAGGATCCTCCATCAGCGTCCTCAACTGATCATTGTAATGATCTACAATAACAGTTTCCACAGCCACAGTACACGCCATCGCTGCTTTATCCCCCATCAAAGCCGTACCAGCCCCCAAAAGAAATCCTGCTACATTCCATATTGGAGTCATTACAGTTGGTCTCACACGATGTTTTTTGATGAGTTCTTCGAATTTAGCACGGTGGCCCTTTTCTTGGTCCCACATATGTTTAATAATGGGGCCTTTAGAAGTACTCCCAAGGACTGCCATTTGGCCGGCGTAGATAACATCAGCCCCTAGTTCTCCAGCGTGGTCTACACGGATAATTTCGTGGAGTTTACATTTAGAGGTTGCTGTTCTTATTAGAGATCTCGTAGGGAGGTGGCGGGACCGAAGGAGCGACATTCTTAAAATGTAAACAAAGGGCTGTCAAAACATAACCTCAATTTTTGGAAAAAAGTCAAAATTATGAGTAACAAAGTTGTTGAGGAAGCTTTGAGCGTTTTAAAAGATGAGACAACAGGTAAGAACTTACTTAAATATTTGAGAATACTTGCTCCGTTTTTTAGGTTGTAGTACAAATTTTTGGTTACAATGATATACATAACCTCACAATTTTCTTTAAGCGATCATTTTCACTTGTTGCAGACCTTTTACATAAATGCCCCAATGTTCCAGTACTTCCTGTTAGCAAAACTTTGGACACTAAGTGGCCTCTTGAGTTTTATAGGGAATATGTTTCTAGAAATTATCCTGTTTTAATTGACGGTGGTTGCAGAAATTTTCCGGCAGTTTCAAAGTGGAATGCCGATTATTTTATGTAAAATTACTCAACAATTCATTTACACAATTACAACCACTTTGAAATTATAGGAAAACTATACCAGACAAAGAAGTCACTGTGGCTTTAACACCTAATGGTTATGCTGATGGTATAGCTACCAAACCAACAGAATCTGGCAGAGTACAATACTTTGTGATGCCACAAGAAAAGACCATGTCCATGAGAAATTTCTTATCTAACCTTAGGGATGTAAGATCTCCAAGTATCATTGAATTTTATCCAAATTTTTATATATATTTTTTAGAGCAAGCCATACATTTCTTATATCCAGAAACAGAATTCAAATTTAATTACAGAGTTCCCAGAATTTAAGAAAGATGTGAATAATGAAATTTGTTGGGCGTCTGAAGCTTTCAATAAAAAACCAGATGCTGTAAATTTCTGGATGGGAGATGCTCGCGCCATCACAAGTAGTAAGTTCTTTGCATCAAAATTTTATATTCTTGATTTCAAATATTTTTATCTCCTGCTTCTATTTGCTTTGTTGTAGTGCATAAGGATCCTTACGAAAATATTTACTGTGTGATTGATGGATACAAAGACTTCATCTTAATACCGCCCACAGATTTGCCTTACGTCCCATATAAAAGATATCCTGTGGGAACATACAAAAACGTAACGACCGACTGTCTCATTGAAGACAACCAACAAGACATCGAATGGGTCGCTGTAGATCCTCTTAAGAAAAAACACTACCAATTATTCCCCCAATTTAGCAAGGCCACACAATATAAAGTCAGAGTGAAAAAAGGCGACTGCTTGTATTTACCAAGCTTATGGTTCCATCACGTCAGACAGAGCCACAAATGTATAGCAGTCAACTACTGGTACGACATGGATTTCGATGTTAAATACTGTTATTACCAAATGCTGAAACGACTAAGTCAACCTTAAACAAAAATAAACATTTAAAAAATATTTATATTTATAAATAAACATTCATCTATGCAACATATAAAACATATAGGTACATATATTCGAGAGAGTCAATACTTAAGTAGGAGGCGCTGCGTGTGCAGAACGCCTCCTAAGGAAAGTCCTTCCTCCTGAAGGAAACTGTCGGACGAGGAGGATTAGAGATGATGCTAGAGCGAGTTTCACGCAGGGACTCTGACCTCCCGGTAAACTCACGAAGACCGTTGCAACGGCTGCCAGCCCATCATCTAAGAACAAACAAATTAAAAATCATGTTGAAACTATCAGAAATTTTACCTGTGGGTTCCACTGCAACAGGTCTTAAATCACAATGTGCAGACTTCTTAGGTTTGGATCTGGTATTTAAATTTAAGGTAACACTCGCGAAAGGTCTCTTCGCCATGTGCAACATTTCAACAACGTGTCTTCGGCGAGCTCTCCTAACATCGGCGGCTTGTTTAGCTTTCCACGCCACAACACAAGCCGCGAGGAACAAAAAGAAACAAGAAAAGAACACGGAGAAAAAGACAAACAAGTCAATATGTAGTTGATCTTGTCGCGAAAAAACTATTCCATATGCGGCTTTTTTCTCCACGTCTCCACTGTCCAACGCTTGGAGCACAAGGAAAAACCTTGTGGATTCCAAGCTGTGGTACTCTTGAGGTAACGTTATTACTAATCTATCTCTGAGATTCTTGACAGCGAGGATGGTATTAGGTTGTGTTATCGTGATATACGTGCGCAGACCCACCGCTTCACGTTCTAAGAATGAGTCTTTGGTCTTTTGGGTTCCGTTTTCCCAATGACCGTATTGAGCATCGAGATCAATACTGTTTAAGCCAGTTGTGGCGTTTGGGTATGCTATGTACGTATCATCGTGGGTACTCATGTATACGTTCAAGTTACCTTGAGTTACGTCTATCATTATTCGAATGTCTACATTCATAAAACGGGGCTGGATGACGAAAAATACCATCTCACCCGGGGAAAGAGCCTTTGGCTTTATCTTACATTCATCTGAAAAAAATAATTCTTGAATGTTCTTGCGTGGAAAAAACGTACCAATTGGTTTGGCATCAAAACACATCTTCGAATCCACGGACATTTGCTTGTAGCACTGATGTCCACCGGTGGGGGTCCCCAAATAGCCTTCTTTGCACTTGGAGCACTGAACCTTCCAGCACGGACTCGCAGAATTCTTTCCGGATCCGCCACAAGCATCACTTTCTGTATTATTTTTACAGTTACATTTGTCACCAGTGACCGGATCGCACGTGTCACCATGGCCGTGACACTCGCATGGTTTACAAGAGTCGCGGTGGTCTTCGGTGCCCCTGAAATGACCTACACCCAAGTTTTACGCGAGTTTTTGCCTTCATAAAACCTACCTCCAATACAATCCTGGCATCTACTCCCAGCAGTTTGATTACTGCATTTCAAACACTTGGCATCGGACTTTGGTCCTTCTTTCAAATTCTTCAAGAATCGTTCCGATTCAAAATCTATGTACTCTTCAAAATCAAGATCTGTACTGTTATCTACACAAATGGAAGTGTGTCCGTGGCAATACTCCAGACAGGGCATACATTGCCCCCCATCTGAAGGATCTCCCACAAACAACGGTTTGCATTTCTCGCATTGAGTTCCCTAAAATTCGTCTTTTTAGTTCGCATTTGTTGGACAAGGTGAGACGACTCACCATTGTGTTATTATGGCAAGTTAAGCACTTATCCAATTTATCGGGACCTTCACAGTTAGCGTGGCCATTGCACTGACACTGGATGCTGCAGTTAGCGCCAACATAGCCAAAATCGCACTGACATTTGTTAGGTTGAACACACTGACCACGAACGCAGCCTAGCAAAGCAAAGCAACATCAAGCTAGATTAAAAAAAATTACTACCAAATGTATGACATACCCAGAGTACACACAGGTTCGCAAATAGCAGAAGCTGTTGAAATCTTCGTTGAATTAGTCGGTTTGTAACCTGGACCACATTCACACTCGAACCCATCGTCACGATCCACGCAACGTTGGGATTCTGACGCGCAGTTGTGATGACCATTGGTGCATTCGTCTTCGGGAGGACATCTCTTCCAGTGCCATGTATACGTTTCGTTCACATCGTATTCCTAAATGTGAGTGTTAAGAGCTGACGGTGAGTAATAAAGACTTACCGATAAGTTAACGTTGGTGTTAAGATACACGTCGTTGCAAGTGCCGAGCATGGGTCTATCGTTGGAGCCTTCTGTACAAATACCTTCGCCGTTTCCTGGGCCTGCACACCATCCACAATGTGCATGTACCAAACATTCTGAACATTGCGTGAACGAACTACAAGGCGCGGGGCAGTACTGTTTTTCGTCAGCTTGCAACACTAAACCGCAAACTCCACCGGCACAATAAGCAGGCTGATAAGCGGCTGAAATACACTCATCTAATTGCGTGGACCATCTGCAATGTGGGGTGTCCAAACAAGTTTCGCAAGAGTTGTAGTGCATGCATGGCTGTGGGCAAACTTTAGGGCTCGCTTCCTGACCTTTCAACACTTTAAACAGCAATTTTAAGGTGATTATCAAAATATCATTGGATTTCCTTACATGCTACGCATTCTCCTTTAAAACAGTTCCAGTCACAACCTGGAGTTTGACGGCACTGTTCTGATTCTTTACCAGAACAGTTATTGGGAGAACACTGGTTCACGGTGGTTACTGAACACGTGGCGTTGGATGTACAAGTGTTATCGCAGAAACGACAACCTATTTGGACACAAGAAGTGCAATTGGTCATCGATGAACAATTTCGCGAGATCACCGGGTCGGTGCAGACGGTGCCTGGGTTTGATATTTTTGACGCTGGAAAGAGATCAAAAATCAGCGTCAACTTTATAAAAAAAATAATTTTCTGTATCTTCTCACCATTCACAGGCGATTCCTGCAAAGGACATTCCTTCGCGTTGGTATGACACACTTCCGACAGAACATCATCATTGACTTTATACGCACAGTAGCCACAACCCGCCATTCTGAAACAACTGTCTCGTGTGGGCCACAAAGAGCACAAATCATCTGGTAACTCCAGACGAAGAACGGTACACTGAGAATCTGTTCCCCAGCCCCCAACAATGTACGCAGCATCTCCATCAGGCTCTATTGTCATCGCCTGCGCGTAAGTTTGCGTCGGTAAAGGCCCGACTTTTTCCAGTGCTGCCAACAATAATTTAACTTAATGCTCAAAGTGGAAATAAGAATTACCTTCCGACATTAGATTAATCCAACGGTTGCAATTATACGAATAAGCGTAAAGTGTGTCGCTTATGTTCCACGGGAAAATTCGACCTCCCATCACAAACATGAAGTTGTCGGTGGTTACCGCAGAGTGGAAAAACCGTGGTCGTGGCTAGGATCACACAATTATCATTGTTTTAAACAAACTTGTAGAGAACTTACCAGATACCAAGTTCCGGCACTCAGTTCGTTCAGTTCCGTCCAGACTTTAGTATCATAATTGAGCATATAAAGTTTGTTTGACAATCTGGACTGTTGTTGCTCGTAAACGTACCCCCCGAAGACATATAAACTATTAGTTTGAGCATGAAACACTGTACTATGTCCGAAAATTCCATCTGGACCTTGTCCCCGCGTGCTCCACGGTTGCCACTCTTCCTTATCCATCCTAAACTCCCAAACAACCTCATGAAAATCAATCTGTGGTGAAATCCCTCCAATTAAAATCAAACTCTCCGCTGTCGCATTACGATATGACGTTAAAGTATGACTGGACAGTGGCGGGGGCCATACAGTTTTATTCTCAATCTCTACCCAACGCTGATTTTGAATGTCAAAATACCAGAAATCGTTCAACGTTCTATTATGTCCTGCTTTCGTCGGTTTTGTTAAACCTCCGTAGATATATATTGCTTGTTTGGAATGTATGATGTCACCACCATGGAAGTAACGAACTAAAGGCATTTTTTCATCGGTGGAGTCGACCGTGACTTGCATCCATGTACTGTTGCGAGTGTCGAATAAACGGATGTCGTTTAGCGGACCATGGGAAAGAGAATAACCACCGAACATCCATAATGAACCTCGACGGTCTGAAGCTAGAGAATGGCCAAAACGAGGGAGAGTATTTCGTAGATGTTCCACGGTGTCGGCCAAGCGGATCGTGTTGAAGAGTTCGGTAAAGAGGATCTGGGTCCCGTTGGCCCTAAAAGAAGAAAAGAGCTAGTGTAACTGACAAACAATGGTTTGTAGTAACCAGTGTAGACATCAAAAACGTTACGCTCCTTACCTCCACATCACAAATTATTGATTTCATCATTTTTCTAACGTTATAACCCAGATACAAAACGCTCGCCACGAATTGTCTTAACGATCCCACTTCTTGTGTTTGATCAATACTAAAACCTTAACTTAGCAACTTAAAAAATAAACCCAACAAAATCAAACGTAACTTTGACAGTTGTACGAACTAAACGAAAGCAAGTAGAATGGTCCTCCAAAGCGATTTAAAGAAACTAATTGATCCTGAAGAAAACTATCCTACAGTAAAACACGACTCTTTGATCGATAAGTATAAAATCCCAATCCAACATTTTGAATTTTCATACATCGAAACGTGCAATGACGGAAAAGAATTAGAAAAAATCGTGCAAGTGTTGAGATCAGGCGAAGAAGGTCACTTCCCGGATTTAACACGGTTCGCAGAAAAAAGACTCGCTGTGATCAGACCAAAGAGTAAACTTTTAAGAAAAGCGTGTCCTGTTTTGACAAAGGAACATCTAAGCGGAGACGAGAGGCACGAAATCACGAATGATATAACCCAGTGGGTATCAGATGTGTCAAAAGACGACGAAGAGCTCGTGTTTTTTAAAAACAGAAGACCTGCAAGTATCGTTCTTCCGGAAGTGCGTCAACCAAATGAAACGATTTTACACGAAGAAAAAACCAAAACGAAACGAATTAAGTCAACGGACTACTCCTCGTGGGATAAATACGACCCCGACACTGAAATCCTAAAAATGGATCTAGAAGAAGAAAATTTAAAGAAATCTGCACTCGAGAGAGAAAAGAAGAAGTCGACGAGTAAAAAATGTGTTCATTTCAAAGAATTCACTACAGACGTCGAAGCTTTACATGCTGCGAACTACGAAAAAGACAAAGGCAACGAGTTTTACAAAGCCGGCGATTTCAAAGAGGCTGTAAATCACTACACCAACAGCATAAACTGTAAGCCTACACTTGCTGGTTTTAATAACAGAGCTCTAGTTAACATTAAATTGAAAAAATACAAGAACGCAATTGACGACTGTCAATCAGCTTTATCGATTGAACCGAACAACACAAAATCGCTGTTACGGAAAGCACAAGCTCTTGATGGTTTGGGAAAGTATGCAGAAGCTTTAAAGAGTGTCGAGGAAGCTATTAAAAACGACCCTAATAACACTCATGCACAGGAACTCGCAGACAAATTTCGGAACCTCTGTGGTACTGTTGCGAAAAACACCAAGAGGCTTGTGGTCCAAGACGTTGAAAAATGTACCAGAAACAAAAAAAATGGACACTCACACAGTGTTATTAAAAAAGAAGTGATTATTCCCATTCCTGGTACTAGCAAAATGTCACCACCACATTTCATCACGTGTTCTGATGGTAACGCTGCGAAGATCAAAGAGTATACGGTGAAAGCTAACATGCCTAATCAAATTGTGCATTTGGTTTCGGTGTATTCGGATGTTGATGATGATGACTCTTGCACGGTTAATCATTTGGAGAAAATTTGTAGTGGTAGTACAATAAAGAATGAAGAGAAAGATTGTACAAGAGGAGGTGACAGTAGATCTACACGAGAGAACAAAAACAAAACTGCGTTAAAACATGAAGTATCGGATAAAAAGAAAGCCAAAGATGTAGTCGAAAAACCAAAAAATAAACAAACAATACTAGAAAATGGAAAGAACCGCCCAACTGTTGTCCAGTTTAATGACCAAACAAGAGAAGAAAAAGTGGAAAATCAACGTGTAATGCAACAGGTACTCTGTTTTTTTACTAGGCATGTAACAAGAACTCTGTTGCTTGTAGCACGCAATTAAGAAAGATAAACACGCAGGTGGAGAGCCGTACATAAAAGAAAACGAAAATGTTGACATGTCCCAAGATATGAACTCGCCGTTTAATTTTCTAAAAGCGTGGAACTCGGCGAACACCGATAAAACTTTGGAGCAACACGCTACGATACTAAGAAGTCTCAACATAAACAGAATAGTCGAAGGTTCGTTCTGATATAAAGAGTCCACTAAATTGAGTTTTCTTTTGCAGTAATTGGATGCAAACTCGATAACGCTATGTTCAGTACAATGATAAAATGTCTTTGTGTTCATTTCGCCGTCCCCGGAGAAGTAGACAGATTGTTCACTATTTTGCAAAACATAGTAAACCTTCCCCGTGTCGATATAATATTAATGTTAATGTCAGCAGAGGACAGCAACAATATCAACATTTTAGTAAACTTCTTGAAACAACACGGAAAATCCTTGTCGCATGACGTACTTAATAAATTTTTTAACCATTATCTCGTACCTTATATCGCAGGATGGTCCAACCCAACCAGTTGCACAAATACATCTTCCGTAGGCTTTGTCACAGACTCCTTGTTGTCTCGCAAAACTACAGTTTCTGGGACAGATGACTTCTTCACAGTTGAATCCTACTAGTCCATCTTCGCAAACGCACTGTCCACGCACACATACTCGAGGTGATTCGCAAACGTCATCACAGCTTAAGACTTTGTACATGGCGCTGAAACCTTCTCCCAAGAGACCCTGTTTGTAATGAACAGTGAGTTGACCGGTTCTTGATTCTACGACTGACACTGGGAGAGCTTCTTCTGTACAAAAAGCGGCCGATAAAGCGCTCTGACTACCCATGTCGACGAGTTCGGGAAGGCCGTCATATACGTATACGGCGTTTTCGCCGCAGGTTACGTTTAATTGACTAGAATTTATCTGCAGAAAAGGAAAAATGGAGAAATGGGAGTTTAGTGATAGTTAGATTGAAAAGTACCTGTAATTGGATGATTGGGGTTCCGTATTCGAAAGCGGGTTTGATTATCCAAAGACATTCTCTCGTGGGGGATCCTCCCCAGGGAGCGGCGTAAGCTTGCATGGAACTGATTCCTTGACCCCGAGATTCGTTAAGTACTCCCCTGGCTTCACATTGATAATAGCACTGTTTTCCATTCCTAGGATCCCCGTAATAATTCAGTCTACAGCGTTCGCAATGGTCACCTTCGGTGTTATCCTGGCAGTAACACGTGCCAGTAACATTGTCGCATTCGCCCATGTCTTTAATTGCATGGCCGTTACATTCGCATTGGTGACACCCTTGTTCTGTCGTGGCGTTTCCATAACTTCCTGGTTTACATTCCTCGCAGAATTCCCCAGTTGTCCATTCCATGCACTCTTCACATATACCCTCACCTTCTGGACACGCGGAGTGGTTGTTGCAACCACAGTTCTTGGAGCAATCATCTCCATACCACCCTAAATTGCATTTGCAAGCGTAATCCGGTTCACCTTGACATTTCCCGTGCACACAAACGTTGTAACACGTTCGGACGCAGGAAGTCCGCCCATTTCCGATGTACCCCTTTTTACAATGACAACTAAATGACCCATCGGTGTTGGTACAAATAGCCTGCGGATGACAATCATGAAGTCCTAATCCACACTCGTCGACATCGGGACACTGAGCGTACGCCCACTTTGCGTCAGGAATTCCCAAAGCTTCCGAACAGTTCGTGTGTGGATTATTAAAATCCCCTTGTACGCACATTCCTGAAAACACATGGTAATTTATGTGCATTATAAGTCATGTTTTACCTGTCATCGGATTAGACGCGTTGTAACACCACCCACAACTCAACGAACTCAAACAGTGTGAACAATTTGTATGCAAAGAACACGATTTGCACTGTTCTTCAGCTCTTGGCGCCGGTAACAAGCTGTTATCTTGCGCTGTAACTAAGGGAAACGCTTGATCTAACCACTCCCTACACAAACCAAATTGGTATTCGCTCGTGTACACCGAAAAACTGAAACACTGTTGAGTCGCTTCACACCAGACGCATCTTCCTTTTTGTTCGAGACAAGAAGAACAATCCGGGCGTTTATAGCACGGTGTTGGACACTGTTCTACGTTTGTTGCTGCTTCGGCTTTCTGGACCACGCGTGAACACTTGGCGTCTTCAATTGACCACTGACATAACCCGGAAGACACGCAGCTTTCGCAAGATATGTAATTTGAGCAGTTGGAACAAGCGCTCGGTTGAAGTGTGAGATAACGCCAGTAGCCATCTTCACCAGTACAAGTGATACTTTCATCTTCGAGACGGGACACACATTCATTGTTTGCTTCACACCAACCACACTGGGAGTCAGTTAGGCAGTAAAGGCAGTTTTTGTATTGAGAGCATGTGCCGTTGGCGTAGGGTTTCAAATATTCGAAAGTAAAGACCTGGAAGTCATCAAAAGATGAATTTTTTTGTATGTGACGTTTAGCCTAAAAAATAGACACTACATCATCGTCTACACTAAAATGCGTGGCATGTGTATATAAAACTACCTTACAAAGAATTAAATTAAAAGCATCATGTTTTCTTTAATTTTATAATCTGGTGCCCAAAAATACTGTCCTGATAAGCTTTTAGTCACCTTGATAAGCGTTGTGTCATTTGCTTTCTATTCGCACAAAAATGGTAAATGTCAGTAGACAATGGCGAACAAGAAAATGAATAAATAGAAAGTAAATCGTGAGAAATAACTCTGATATTATCGAAGCCCCTGATTTGATAACCTTTATTACATTTAATATGTTCTTTATGCATATAATTAAAATCTTATTAACATCATGTCAACGGTCTGAAAAGATATAAGCATTAAACAACACTAAAACAAGTTAAGTGTTATTAGAGTAAAATATTGAACATTGAACATTAAATCATTGAACAATAAAATTTCTTCACGTATTTAACTAAATTCCACCTACTTCTTTATCATCGTGATTTACACTTTAAACACCTAAACCTTATACAGTTCTTTAAAGTATAACAAACTTTTATTACTTACCAAGTTTATTGCACATCACTTTCATTAAATATAATCTACTTTTTTTTACTCTGGACATGTTTAATTCCAATATCGGAATGTGCGGATTCAAAAATTCTGTTTCATACAATAACATTCAGATTTTGCAGTTTTAAAATTCTGAAAAAAGGTCTAAATTATAAAATTGTAATTTTGGTTGTTAGTAAGGTCATTTTTAAAAACCTAAACTAAAAAAATATATTAATGTGTTTCAATTTTTATTGCAAAGACGATGATTGCAATCCAAAGCTTTTTAAAAAATCGCAAAGATGTTAATTTACCAGTTTGTAAAAAAAATACATTTTTAAGGGTTGGGTTTCTTTCTAAGTGGTGAATTACAAAAATATGCTAATTTTGGTGTTTATAAAAATATGTACTACTTTAAAAAAAAAAAAAACAAATATAAATTCAATATTTTTTCCAAGATTCTGAAGAAAAAATAGTGTGTGAGGAAATCTCCTTTTTTTATGATACAGAACTTTAGAAAGCAATTTAAAACTAAAGATAAACCTTCTTGGGTATTCTAAATGCAGGTATAAAAAAATATTATTTTTAAAAGCATGAAAAAATGACTTCTTTGAAACAGCAAATTTTCTTTGTTTAATTTTACTATTGGCGGCAAATTGTTGCAATTTCAAAGAGCATTTAGTCTCAAAAAAATCAAATCTTCGATAAGTTTACAAAATATAATTAATTTCTAGAAGTTTTGAAGAAATATATTGTTTACGGAATAATTTAGTAATTATTTTATGTTATTTTTTATGATTCAACAATTTGAAATCCAAAATTCGCGGTTTTTAAAGTAAAAAAAAAATTAGTTATTAGTATTTGCTAATAGTATCCGCGTGTTTGTAAATTCCTTTTTCACAATGATTTGAAAATATTAATTTTGCATTTTTAAGATATTAAAAAAAGTGCAAAAAGTTTTAGTTTTTACAAGCTTACAAGAAATAAAAAATGGCTCTTTAAAAAATCCCAAAATGTGACGGAAAATATTTTTGGTTTTCGAAGTTCTGGATTACAAAAACATATTAATTTTCCACCACACTTTAAACAGATGTTTAGCTTGAATGCATCACCTTATTTCCTTATTTTTCACATCTGTAGACCATTTTATAGTAAAAATCTAATCTACCTGATTAAATGTGCAAAAACATTCAGATAACCGATAATTTAAAGAATTCCATTGGAAACCTGAAGCATTCTAGACATCAAAACAAAAAACCGACTACTTTTTTTAAATTATTACACAATCGACAAAACCTTCTCCATAAAAGTTTGAATTACAAAAAAGAACTGCGAAAGTTGAATAATAAAACAAATTCCACTTTTTTTCGTATTATTTTTCCTCGGTCAATTAATCGCATTTTAAGGCCACATAATTAGTATCAAAGGTTAATAGGAATTTAAGCTTACGAAAAAAGCAGTAAAAACAATCGTAACCTTTAACCAACACGATGTTTTTTGATAAAACAGAAATGGAGCCGATTGAACAGAAACTTCTAGGACACCAATGATATACTAGGACATTGTCAAACAATGAGTACAATAAGGTTACCATTGTAAACAACACATTCCCATAAATCATAAACCGCAACGCTTATACAAGGCCTTTAAGAAAAGTGAACAAAATAACATGTGTCAATTCCCACATGTAATCATGAAGACACTTGGATGATAAAAAAAACAAGGTTTCGACAAAAAAAATTATATTACGTTGGAATTTTATACTACCAATAGTACTGTACCAACTATTCATCTTCTTTCGAAATTTATGTCGTTTGACTATGTCAAAATCAAGATCACTTTAGATAGACGTGTACCCTAGAAATAAATAATTTTTGGCCTCATAAGTAGTTTAATACGTCACCGTTCAGGTAGTAATTATTACAAACTCAAGGATATCCAGTAATTAATTCCACTTTGTTCATATCAAATACAGAACATATAGTAAACGATTAAGGGCATTTATAGGTGTCTAAAAATGTAATAATATATCATTACACCTTGGACCAGATTCGGTTTAACAAATAGAACTTGTAAATACCATTTCGCAAGAAACATCTAAATGACGAATACCCAGAATAACAGTTTTGCAAACACAAATAATTACCATGGTAGTTATCGCAAAACATTTATGCAAGTAATTTGCATCAAGTTGCGTCAATTCAGGTAAATAATAACTTGACATCGCAACGCTTAACATTATTTTCTTCGCGTTAATTTACAAGAGCACGGTAGCAAATGCCATTAGTCATCGAAATAAAATTAATTGATAGCTTCCTTCTCCAACTCATACAAATCACCGCAGCTAGCATATAAACAGATTAATTATCAACTTCAGGGTCAACCTTAATCCACAATAGCTCACCTTTGGTGTGTCCTCAGAATCTTTATGATGTTGCAATTCCATTTTGCTCTGTTGATGGCTGTTATAAGCTCCTAAATTGACGACCTTATGCGACTCGAAATCCACAGAAACATTATTAGAAGTCTCGTTGATTGGCCATTTTCTCAAAGTGCAGTTCTTGTTTTCGGCCGAGACGTTCGCAACTAAATTATCGGAAATTTTTAACGTAGCACTGCAGTAACTAATGCAAACGTTTAACATTTCCTGCCAATCGGATGGTAAACACAAAAACCCCAGCAGTCTGGCCACCATTTCACCTCCAGCTGTAGCATCAACCCTCAACATTGGACTCGTGGGGCTGTTGAAATCCACCTAAAAAACCGACACAAATTGGCTAATTCGATTATATAAATTCAGAGCGAGTCAATGTGATTTTAATTGGCTGACACAATTTAAAGCAAGAATTCGTGAGGTCTGAGCAAATAATAAATATAAAAACTTTTCCTACAGCAAATGCCGGCAAGTAACCTTCAATGCAGTTCAATTTTATCGACGTTTCTAGTAAAACGTAATTAGGAACGCGCAGATTCGTATGTGAAAATTGTTCTCTAAAAAATCGTATTGTTTTCTTCAAAAGTCAACCGGTTGAATTGTAATAAACATGAGTTGAACTAGGATTTGCCCAAGGCTTTGCAAATACCAGATCGATTCAGCACAAACCTGATTTCAGTCGAAATAGAAAAACTATGATGCAAGTCAATTTTTGACTAAAATCAGACTTCGTGACAATCATCGCGATAAAAACGTGCTAATCAAAAGTGAAAATTGGATAATTTAACATCACAAGTTTCGTGTTTGGACATGGCTAAACTGCTTATTACTAAAAATGACCGCTAATAATATCATTTCATTTTCAACAACTTCAGTCTCATTATAAATCAATAACTGTCGCCTACTTTAAATTATCATGTCTGAGCCTTTGTGCCTTTATATGCCAGTTCTATTCGTGGCGCTTTACAATTCTGCACAACGCAAACGTTCCCTTAAAATTTCAGTATGTTCCTACAAAATTTATAAAAGATTCAAACGCTACATTAATATTATATCTAATGGTTTTAAGGTCAAGATCGACAGCTTAAAAAAGACAGGAAAATAGGAAATCTATAATCTTTCACCGCACCGGTGCCATCACTTCATCTTGTTTTCATTTAATGTCAAATCATGATGCATGTTTTAAGCAGATGTATTACTTATTAGCTTTTCAAACCATTGAGAGTGCTGTGTTTTGTTCACATCTGTAAACACGTAAGATTTCATTTCTAAATATTTAAATGAGGTTTAACAAAAATCGAGTGGAAAGTTTTAAATAATTCAGTGTTGAATCTTTGCTAATTTAAACAACAAAAACGGTTCTCCCGTAAGTGACAAACTAAAATCTGAGCACCAAGAAAATGAATCGATAACAAGCGGCTTTTTTGAGCGATAAACATGAATTAATAAAGCTTGTCGGTACTTTAACGATCTAGTTACGAGACAACTTAAAACGGATTATAAAGAAATTCGACTTAATGGGACGACCGAAATTATTAATAAATTCTGTTCGATATTGATCTATTAGCAGGTGCTTTTGACGTGTTTTCTAAAAAAGTGTTATTAATTTTTGATAGTATTTAAAAAAAAACTAGTTCTACCAACTATGCAGATGAACTCAAAACATGCAAGTCTCAAGAAAGATTTCCCGAATGCACAATAAATAATAATAAAATCTCAACTCAATTACAGGGGATGATAAAATCGCAATTATTACAGAAATGTTGACATTCCAATTAAATTCACATGAATAAATTAATATTGCATTAAAAGAAGAACATTCTTTTTCTGAGCTTAACTTTATGAGAATTTGAATTTAATCATCGCAAATTTTACTGCGGTCCTTAATCATTAACAAGGTAATAATGTAGTTTACGAGTTTCATCTGTGAACTCCTGTTGTTGTGTGTAATTATTTTGTACGATATTAAAATTTGTAACAGCATGTGACAAACGGAGGTGTATACATGGTAGAAATTCATTTTCAGAGCTAAATCTGAGCACATACCAAGCCAACAACGATTCTAATTATACAAAGTAAAACATGCATTTATCAGGAATGCAGGACTGAAATCGTGCGTTTCACTGGATATAAATCTTAAGTGTAACAAAAATGTTGTAATTTTTCTGGAAGAAATCTAAAATACGTAAAAAAATGTCTAGGTAACTATGCAGATGGATTTATTGATTAAAAAGTGAAAATATAAAACAATTTTGGCCATTCGCAATCAAGAACCACGTTTTTTTTATTTCTTTTTAAACAGACGATAAAAACAAATTGTTTCATTTTATAATTCGGTACGCAGGAAATTCCACGTGGTGGTGTTCTAGAACTCAAATATCAATGTCGAATTTTAATGTGTAACGTTGTTTTGTAGTAATGGGTATTTTAAACAATGGAAATAATTGGTAAAAAAACAACATTATCAATTTTATTCGTGTCTACGTAGTATCAAACTGCAAGGAAACTTAAAAGAGAGAATTTTGAAACAAGACGAAGAAAGACTTACATTACAAGCATTACAACAATAAAAACCTAATCCCACCATTAACGTGGACAATACAATTACAGACGTTATAAAAGAGCGTTGACCATGAAATTAAAACTTTATATACCTGAAAGGGAAAGTCACAGGAACTATTGTTCCAGAATGAAATCGAAGCTGAAATTATGAAATCTTAAATCACGATCAGAAAACTTATTTATTAATTAAAGATTCCCATATCAATCATATTACAATCATAAAAAATTCATGAAGATAAAAGCAACAGACAGTTTTTTGGATACATTTAGTTTTTGCTATAGTCGTTAGAGACACGCTTGGAGAATTTTTTTTTAACTGTATCAAAAAGAGAACAGGTCTTACTCCAAATGAATTACTCGTTCGGAGCGAAGTGCACCATGAAAAAACAGATTAGACTAATAATGAATTTTCCAAAATCTTTCCTTGGTCAAAAAACTTAATTTTCACAACTATTCAAGCTCTCGTTATTCAACCTCAAAATATTCATGCATGGCAACTGCAAACATTTAAATAAAAGAACTTTCTTCTCCAGGTAATCATCATGTAATTATTCGGCAAATAATAAATTATACAGTATTATCTTGATAAAACGTTGCGTTTTGAAGCTTACCATTATCGGTATCATCATGCAATTTGGCCATGTTAATAACAGCGTATTTTAGCTAAACAAATTTAGCACCGCATTAGAATAAATCGGCAATCTTCTTTATTGCCTCGCAAGCCATGACTGACCAAAGGTTACAATGCCGCTTTCAAGGATCCTCGATTTTGCTCGTACATCCGCAGTGCAATAAATCTCGTTTGCTTACCGTCGTCGCATTAATAATCGCAACGTGATCCGGCTGTGTAAAGTTGACGGGATGATGATACTTCACAAAGGTCAATCCCGGTCTCATATCCAATTCCCTGCACTGCCTTGGTTCAACGACTTCCGTTCCCTTGGGACCCCACCAACCGGGTATCTGACTGGGGCTATCCTCTCTCAGTCCACAAACCCCGTAGTTGTCGTCCTTGTGATGGCAACGGGCGTTCTGCACGCACCACGTACATTCCCCCAACCCCAATTTATGGGAAGCCGAGATTAAAGGTAGAGCTTCTGGGCGCACATGTCCGTGGATCAAACAAGAATGGCAGTCGCCCAACGCGGGGCACACCCCTGGGCATCTCGTGGTTTGTAAATTCGTGGTGCAATTTGCACCGATCGTGCGACCGTAGCACAGTTCATCGGCGGAGCACCAGCCGCATTCGGGATCTGCAGAACATTCGCCGTAGTTTCTATGGCGGATGCAAGCGGATTCTGGGTCATATACCTCGCCTTTTCGAGCTGCGATCATCGGGGGCACCGTGTATGCTAGAAGATCGCCGTTTACGTTACCGTGATAACCCCCCACGAGAAGTAAAGTGTTGCCGTTGCGGACACTGGCGGCGTGAGCGAAGACGCCTTGGTGTTTAGGATAACGCGAATCGTTGGTTTTACCCAGAATCTCAGGATTTACCCAAGTATGGCATCCTAAGTGATACAAATACATTTGATTGTCGTAGCAGATCTCTTCTTTGTTGTGACGATGTGAATAGCCACCAAAAACAATGAGGTAGTTGCCGAAGATGTTAGCTGTGTGAAAAGCGCGTTCCCTGGGGACGAATTTCTCGCGGAGATGTTCTCTCGTGTAGTGGATTTCGGTCCAATGACGACTATCGAGTTGGAAGGCGAACATGCGATCTGATAACTTTGAAAACCGAGCGACTCCGGCTACAATTCCGCCGTAAACTAAAAGGGAGTTGGTCGGTGGATGATATACAGTAGTATGAGCTACAACTCGAACGTCTAATTCTTTGCCGCCTCGAGGTCTCACTTCCTCCCAATTCTCCTCACCATCGAAGGAAAGTCTGATCTTAAATAACCGAGACGAGAATTCACCATCTTCGGTGCTTCCCCCAAACAAGTATATATCATCTCCGGCTGCTGTTAAAGTATGTCTAGTCAAAGGAGGAGGTTGTAGTTCTGATAAGAGAGCTCTTTGATGCCACTTTCTGGAATGGACGTCGTAAAACCACAAATCGTTCGACAGGCTACCATTTTCTACTTTCCCCCCAAAAATGACAAAGCCGTCACTTAGTGCACACGCAGCGTGGCCATAACGCGCTTTAGGTTTATGTCCATCAGGTATGCGCGAATGTCTTTGTCTTCTTCTAGTGAACACGGTCGCGTTGTCGTTCACAACAGCGTACAGAGAGTTCCTAAAGAACGATTTCGGGGAGTTCAACCCCCACTTTTGTTCCCAATCAGGCCCCGCATGCTGTATGAGTCTAGCAACAGCACTGGGATTCACCGAACTGAACAACCCCTTATCTGGGAGTATCTGTCCGTTTTCATCCCTCCACGTACTATTTCTAAAGCTGTAGATCTCTAAAGCGCTGAGAATGCGATTGAGATTATACCCCCCGAAAACATAGAGAGAGTCCGTCGATTCGATATACACCGCCGTGTGTGCGGCCCTCGGTTGGAGCCCCCCTTCAGAATGCGACAACCAATGCCACTGGTTCCCTGTATTATCCTTGTCAAATAAACTACAGGACTGTCCAGAATATCCAGGTTTACACACGCACTGTCCTTTTTCACAATGCCCCCTTCGTGGATGCGGCGAGCTGCCACAGTTATGCGGACACAGCTTCTTGGAGCAGTCATAACCCCCCCAATCGTCACTCTCACACACACAGACATGTTCATAACACAGACCATGGTTGGAACAGTTGTTGGGGCAATCCGTTATAGAAAATTCAGCCCGAAAACCGTCTAGGACATAATTCGTATCGCTGTAAAGCAACACAAGCATATACCCCGAAGACGCTATAACTTGTTGCGGCTCTGTTTTGCCACTAAAGCTACCAAGAAGGGGCGACCGGAACGAATCACCATCATAAACGAAAACGTAGTCATAAGAACACTCAGTGCCCATACTTCGAAAACTTAGAGTGATGAATTTTTTACTGTCGTTGGCCTTGATTAGCCACTCGCAGTGACTGTCTTGAGTGTAGTTGGAGCCGACGGGGCCGTCGGTGATGACTCCCCAAGAGTTAGTAAAAACTCTACGGGTTTTGTCGCATGGCACAAGATCCACGGCTGCATATCCAACCAAAACAAATAAACACACCACTATTCCTGTTAGAGAGAAATTGATTATCTGTGGCCGCATATTGTCGCGATGAGCAAATTTTTATTGCGTAATTGAAGAGTTGAGCATTTTAATGGCCATTATTGCTTTTGATGAGTACAATTGGTCACGTAGGAACACTACATGTTAAAAACACTCTACACACACATTTTAAATCTTATCGTTTAATGCACGCATAATGTAAATAATGTCAAGCGACATTGACATTACGATGAAGAACACCAACTCTCGAGAAATTAAAGCCCCATGTATGTTAGAGGAAAATAAATGGTGGGGGGAAGCGACGTCACCGCCACCAACTAGTTTTTCTGTTACGAGCACATTTTGTGTTGCCTATAAATCAGGCGAATGTAATATACAAAATCTTAAACTTTTTTTAATAAATTCAATTTTTTATAGAAACATTGTTTCAAAAAATAGAAAAATTATAATAAAATTCTTTCTTTTTTTTATTCTTTAATACAAACTGTTTGTTTTATTACCCAACTTAATTCAATGTTAGAAAATCAAATTCGTAGTTGCAAAAGTACAATGAGTTTGATATCAAAATCAATAGCTAATAAACAGTCAAAAATACTACATACAACATAAACCCATAATTGTTATTCCGTTCCACATTTTTTTCTATTACATATTAAAACAAATAAAAACTGCCAACATAATTTTATATTCTTTGGACGCATTTCTAAAGACAACTGAATAATTTTGGAATAAAAAATTTCTACGGTATGTAAAAATTTATTTTCAGGTCCATTTTCTACAGTTTTCCGCAATTCCAACAGTCTACAAACAGCAACAAAATCTTGAATGTGAATGCCGAGAACTTTAATATAAACTTCTCTGAGTCGCATTCAACAATATCACAATTCAACAGAACCAAATATAGATCTAAAAATGCATAAAAATATAGAAAAAAACAACGCATTTAAATGCAAAATTTTGGGGAATCAAACGTTTTAAGTGTATAATTTACAATGAAGAGTAAACTTAAGCCACTTAAATTAGTTTACTTCATTAGCAAACACAGAATTGATGAATGGCAGTGACTGTTTCAGTTCTGTGTGTGCCCATTGTCATAAATCTACAAATTACAATATTTGTTTAATTCGCTATGTCTATCTACTTGGTGTCTTTTCAACATCGCCGTCGTCTAAACTCTCTGACTTCGTTGAAGACTTTGTCTTTGGCACCACGGGTGAATAGGATTCTTCTTTTTCTGAGTGATATAGAGTTTTTGATTCTCTTTTTTCCTGTTCTGACTGCCACTCAACCTAAAAATATTAAAATAGTGTCCCTGCTTTACCCTTAGTAAATTATACCTTCTGTCTGTGTTGTTTTACAGCATCTCTACACCTGTCAAGAACCATCTTCTCTGTAAGGACGCCGTCTTCTGAAGCATACGCTGCAGCTTGCCAAGCCACACCCAACTTAGCAATTTCTCTCCCAGACATGCCCTTAGTCATTTGCGCCATCTGACTACATAAAGCACTATAATCAAAGTTATCAACCTTTAACCGCCTGAAACCACAACATTAAATTCGTTACAAGAAAGTCGATTTTTCTACCGTTTTCCTTCAGTTGCGGGCTCGAGGACAAACTTATCGAAGTATAAGCGTATTAATCGCTCTCTTTCCTCCAAACCCGGCAAACTAAACTCCACCATTTCGTCAAGACGGTCGTTAACGGCCCAATCGAATTGTTCTGGGGTATTCGAGGCAAGAACTAACATGAATTTATTGCTTTGTTCACCCGTTCTGTACAGGAAGGCATTCAGAGTAGCGCGTAGATCTTCAGATATGTGTTCTGAAGAACGTTTTCGGAGAAAAGCGTCGGCCTCGTCCACAAAAAGTAATAAACCTGAGCAAAAAAAAATTGTGAGTGTTCCATCTTGCTATAAATTATACCTTTTCTAGTCCCATCTGCCCAATCAAACACTTTGTGAATTGCTGTAACGCCGTCACGACCCATTGGGGCCACATCACCTCCAGTTAAAATAGCGTAGTCCATTCCAGAATGCTTAGCTAAGCGCTGAAAATGAAAATAAGGAAATTGATCGAGTCGGATTGGGATTACTACCTTTGCAAACATAGTTTTTCCAGTACCAGGGGGTCCATGCATGAGAATATTTCTGTACATTCCATTGTTAAGTTTAGTGTTTTTTGTAGCAATAGCGACATCTCTGAGACGTTCTTCTAGTCGTGGCGCTAAAACTACTCCGGACAACGCGTCTTGGTTTTTGGTTCTTATTTTTTTTATGGCTTCTATTGGATGTTTAACAGTATCGATAAAAGAAAATCGGGACGTTTCTCTAACAAGGGAAGGTTTTCCTGTCGGAAAAATATTTACAAACTTAACGTTATAGCTAAGATGAGACAAATAAGAAATATTTTCATAGAATCTATCCATAAAACTGATGATTTCATTGAAGTTGCCCTAACCTTGATTTGCTAGCGTAAATCTTAGCTACAAAACAACTTTACTCTAATCATTTACCTAATCGAGCTTCGACGTATCGCGCTGTAACCCCAGTGGCCCCCTTAGCTGAGTAGACCCCCAAAGCCAAAAGTGACAACCCTCCAGCAGCTGTCAAGACTTTATCCCAATCAGTTAACATAGCATGAAGACCAGATCCCAAAACAGAGCCTGCAGTTCTAAAACCCAAAAATGTAAAATCTCATTCAATTTATTCCTTTAACATTTACTTGATGCTTTCAAGAACGGTGACGCGGTTCTCTGAGGCTTTTAATCTGATTTGTTCAAGAGTAATGTCGCGGTTTTCTCTGTCAACCTTGCCCTTTGCTCTCATTTCTGCCTCTACTCTCTTCATTTCATTTTTGTGTCTCAGCTCCATTTCATGTTCAATTGTAGCTTTACGCATCGCTTCTTGCTTCGCAACGGACTCTTCTTGCCTGCAGAAAAACTTTCACTAATGAATGACAAATAAGAAAACAGACCTTTTCAAGTTTTCATCATTCATTCTTTGTTGTTGAGCAAGTTGATCATCATAGCGTTTTCTTGCTAACTGATCTTGATATTGAGCCCGAGCTTGATGTTGTTTAGTCTCTTCCACAAGTAATTTTCGCTTTTCTTCAGCCTCTGCTCGTTTGGCTTCAATCTGCATTTGTGCAATATGAGCTTCATACTCCTTAATTTTCGCTTGTTGTTCAATTTGTCTTGTACTTTCTTGTAACTTAGATAATTCGAGTGCTTCTTTTGCGTGTGCTGAAACGGAGACAAAGCGATCATATTCTGTGGACGTGAGAGTTATGCAACCAAAGGTTATAAAGCGCCTAACCTTCAAATTTGGACCCCCATTTTTTTAATGTACTTACATGATCTTTCCAATTCTTTTGCGGCTTGAGCGGCCCTTTCTAGCGCTGTTGAATCAAATCTATAAGCTTCCATAGCTTTTCTTTCTGCTTTTGTCAGTTTAGGATCGTTGGGAATATCACCCCCGGCACCACCCGCACCACCAGTTGGGAGCCCTCCAAACTGCGACATATCAGGAGGTTGTTGCTCTTTCCTACCATACCCAAAGATCCACGACATTTTGTGAAGTTACTACTTGTAGTATTTTTATGAAATGAAAAACGTGACACGATTCTTAGGTTAGTAGGAGATGTCAAAAACCAACTTGCGCAATGAAGAGAAGTTAGCCGCGATGCCAATCACTGACTTTTGAATGAAATCCCTATGTTAAAGTGACATATTCAAACTCATTTTTCAAATTTTGGTTAATTGGCTAGTTGTGTTAAAAAAAATTATTTTTATATAAATTTTCAAAAACTCCATTAGTTAATTTAAATTTACTTTTTTTAAATAGAAGCTCGTTTTGTATTGTTGTGACTGTTAATATTGCGTAAGTTACTAATATTTCCAGTGTAGCGCGAACCGGCGCAGCAAGTACATCCATAAATATTAACGAAAGTTGTTATTAACGGTCAAAACCGTTTAACGTTTGGAAGCCTTCCAGAAACATCGTTGGCGAGAAAAGTCATTTTCACATTAAACTTACAAAATGGTTTTATCACCTCGCGAATCGGGAAAACTAGTGGCGTCTCTGAGCAAGAATGTTAAAATCAAAGAGGCAGGAATCAAGAAACTGGGAGATTTGGTAAGATTTTCCCTCAATCGTTTAAAACCATAAATTGTTTATTTTGCCTCCTAGTTGGTGGCTCAAGCCCAAAGTGGAAAACTGTCTTCAGAAATATTCAGCCAAACTAAATTTCACCCAAAAGCAGACAATCCGCGTGCTCTTGATTGGTTGTTTGTAGTCGACACCTTAAATTTCTGCTTCTGGTCGTTGGAAACAGAAACTGGCTGGACAGTCGACGGCAACACTGGATATTTTGCTCTGTGTGCAGCCATCAACAGAGCTGTAGAGGTACGTTATTCTAGTTGTTTTACCTTTTTCTCCTAACGTTGTTTTTTCAGGAAAAAGTTGACATTTTAAACCCGAAATTCTACTCAGAAATTTCCGAAAAAGACCTCGCTAAAATATTACGCAGCGATAACGACGTTCCCATTCCACTCTTCTCAGAACGTGTCAAATGCCTCCACGAAGTAGGCATCGTTCTTCTTGAAAACTTTGACGGGTCTGTTGAAAATCTCGTAAAAAAAGCTAACGGGAGTGCGGTGGCTCTTTTGGATCTCATTGTAAACAATTTCAAATGCTTTAAAGACGAAGCTAAGTACCAAGACCATGAAGTGGCTATTTATAAAAGGGCCCAAATTCTCATTGGAGATATTTGGGCATGTTTCAAGAACGAAGGGATAGGCCACTTCAAAGATATTGGTGAACTTACCATGTTTGCAGACTATAGAGTTCCTCAAACTCTCTTGTATTATGGAGTCTTTGAGTACACTGAAGATCTCACTAAGAAACTACAAGAAAATAAGATTCTCGAGAACGGGGAAGAAGATGAAGTAGAGATCAGAGCTTGCTCCATTCATGCCGTTGAACTTTTAAGAGAATACGTAGAAAAAAAAATACAAGATGAACAAATCAACGCAATTGTAATTGATCACTTTTTGTGGGATTTTAGACGCGAACATGCCAAAGAAATTTTGGAGAAAAAAATACCTTTTCATAAAACGTTCTCTATTTATTATTGAATGGCGACAGGATTTATTCTAAGTATTAATTTTAATTTTTACGTTCTTGATATAGTTTAGGGGAGTACCATTGATGGGTTAGCACAAAGTAGGAATTTAGATTGTAAAGAGATGACTATTCAACTGTTAATTTTCAATATAGTTTCTTCTCAATTTTAAGAAAATCATATCTAATGTAAATGTATGGACCTATAAAATAACCAATATATCTATTAATTGTACATTTAAAAAAAAACTTGGTTTTCCTAGAAAATAGAAGAAGAGTGAGAAGAGTGGATGTAATGAAAATATAAGAAGCCTTTATTAAAGTGTATGGATACAATTTTTTTATTATTATTTTTTTACCTAGCGCATCCACCATTTTGGGGCGATTTAAAAACTCCACAAAAGTAATTTTTCAAAAATATTTAAAGCTGAAAACAAAATTTGTTTTTTGTTAAGATTTTCCACAAAATAAAAAATAACTTTTTTGCAAGTCTAAAACTAAATAAAATTTAATTCAATTGAAAAATCTGATAACGTTAATGTACTTCAAGTCTTTAGATGTACTAATACGCTTAGTTCTTTGAGTTTTTATGCATTAGATAAATAACACCTACACAATTTCTTCGTTTTTAAGTTTTATTTTTTATCTACATTTTGAGAAATTCCTGAAGCTGCTTATCTCAGATCTTAATTTTTTCGAATTTTGATCAAATTTTTAGTGTAATTTTTATTAAAAAAAAAGTGATTTAAGTAATAATATTGTATTAGACTTTAGGTGAAATTTTGTATTTCCCGCCGAGTCGCAGTTGATTCTCGAATTTCTGTCTTCACCTGACAGATGTCTTTCTTGACAGAAATTTGTCGAATGAATTTTCGAGAAACGTAGAGGGTGGAGAAATTGACATTTGTCGGTTTAAAAAAGTGTCTATTGCCTTGTGTTTGTGTGAATTGCGTAAAATTTTCGCATTTTAATCATGGTGGATTATAGTAAATGGAAAAATATCGAGGTATTCTCTCAAGACAACTCCAAAATTTGAGGTTACTTTATAACCAACTTGTTTTAGATTTCTGACGATGAAGATGAAACCCATCCAAATATTGATACACCATCGCTGTTCCGATGGAGGCACCAAGCAAGAGTCGAGCGAATGGAAGAAATGAAAAGAGAAGCAGAAGAACTGAATAAACAAAAAGTTGAACATGAAAAGAAACTGAAAGAAGCAAAGCTAAAGTTAGAAACAGCTGAAAAAGGTGGAGATGCAAACTTGCAGGAGCTGAAAGTCGCAGTAACGGGACTGGAGAAAAAGATGGCTGAGCTTTGTAAGAAGCAGGAAGAGCATGAGAAAAAGGAGAAGGTAATGAGAGTTTAAAATTGATATTTAAATACAAATTCAGTTTTAGTTGGCGCCATGGAATGTAGATACCATAAGCCAACCAGGTTTTGCTAAGACTGTGATTAACAAGAAAGCGCCGCGGCCAAAAGATGAGGAACTAACAGATGAAGAAAGGGAAGCTCGCATGAAAAAGTTTGTGAAAGACAATGAAAAACATTTAAAACATTTTGGAATGTTGCGACGCTATGATGATTCCAGGCAATTCTTAAAAGAACACCTCAATTTAGTTTGTGAAGACACTGCCAATTATTTAGTAATCTGGTGCATCAACTTGGAAATGGAAGAGGTAAACAACATCATAAAAACTTCATAGTCCTAATTTTCCCTTTTTTAGAAACACGATCTCATGGAACACGTCGCACATCAAACAATTTGCATGCAGTACATTCTTGAATTAGCAAAGCAGTTAGATTATGATCCACGTGGGTGTGTAGACCCATTCTTCTCAAAAATTCAAATAGCTGACCCATTTTACAAAAAATCATTTGATGATGAATTACAACAATTTAAAGAAAGAATCCGAAGACGCGCGGCTGAAAAGATTGAAGAAGCCATAAAAGAAGCGGAAGAAGAAGAAAGGAAAGCGAGAATTGGACCTGGCGGTCTAGACCAACTTGAAGTTTTAGAAAGTCTTCCTGAGAATTTGAGAAAATGTTTTGAGACTCAAGATATTCAGATGTTGCAAGATACCATCAAGGAAATGGATGAAGAAGAAGCGAATTATCACATGAAGCGATGTGTCGCTGCGGGACTTTGGATACCTGATGCCAACAAAAAAGAATCTGGAGAAGAAAATGCAACACCTGATAATGAAGCTGGACCTTCAGATGAACAGTCAAAACCCTAAAACAACTCGTGCTGCAGTTTTTATCAATGAGCCCTTACTTTTTAAGATTACAAATTTACTGTATTAACTTATTAGATTTGCTAGAGTCTGAATAAATTTCATTACAAAAGTTATTTGAATTTGGCGCCACGAACTAGTGTTTTTAGTTACTTCAAGTCTAGTGTAATTTCTGCTGACACCTGACGTGTACCAACAACAAGACACGACAACATTAAAAATTTTAGCCGAATATTTAAGTGTAAAGAATGGCCCCAAAAGAAAGCAAAGACAAAGATGACAAGGTAAAGTAATTTTATTACAAAACTCCAACTTTTATTCCTTAATTTCATCGAAAAAACACACCTTATGTTTTACTTAACCTATACTTTCAGCCTGTTAAAATTAACAAATGGGACGGTGCTGCGGTAAAAAACGCCATAGATGATGCTGTTAAAGAAGTAAAAGTCGTTACATGTTGATTTAGAATCTCATTACAAATTTTGTAGGTACTTACTAAAAAATACAATTATGTAGAAAATTTCTGCCTGATGGATGGTCGTCTCGTAATTTGTAGTATTGCGGTGGGAGTAGCAATGTTTGCGTTGCTTTGGGATTATTTATATCCCTTTCCGCTTTCAAAGTAAGCCCTTTAATAAAAACTGAAAAAAACTAACTTAAACTTTTAGGCCTGTGCTGATTTTCTGTGTCACCATGTATTTTGTTATGATGGGGATTTTAACTCTGTACACCACATACAAAGAAAAAGGCATTTTTGCCGTTTGTATCCAGAAAAAGGATGGCCAAAAAAAAGATAACGTGTGGGAGGCTAGCTCATACTTAAAAAAGTCCGTAAAAAAAAGTAGATTTCATGTATTACATCTTTTTTTGTAGGTATGATGACGAGTACAAATTGGTTCTTGTTTTTAAAGATGGTAAGACTGGCTCCCAAAGAGAAACTAATTTAACCAGAAGCGTCGCCGGCTTCGTTGATGTGAATGGTGCAGTGGTACATGAAATTGTAGAGAATGAAATCACTAAACTTCATAATTCCTTGTTGAGTGAACGTAAAGATAAATAGCTCTTAGTTTGTAAAAATGGAGTTTTTTTCACTTGGATTTAAATGTCTCTAATAAAATTTTTGTTTTATAAGGATACTCGGTTTAATTTATTTTTTAATAAAAGAAGAAATGGTTTTAATGAACAATGGGAGTTATGACAGCATTTCAAATTTGGCGCCACCTGTACATTGGCTGTTTTCGTATAGATGGCGCAAAAATCTTAAAAGGCGAAGTTTTGAAAATTTTTTAATTTTCACTAGCGAATTCAAAATCTAATAAGAAAAAAAAAGCGAATTAAACAATTTATTAATTTGGTTGATTTTTCTTTAGATATGGTCCCAAAAAAATTTAATGTTTAATTTCTGATAAATTAGATTAGTTAGTACGAAATCAAAACAATAAAATACGATAATATTTTTAGGGTCTCTGGCGTAATATTTAACTTCAATCAGCACTGTTATAATTGTCAGGTACAATGTTTATTTATAATTTTTTTTTAAATTACCTACTTTTTAATTTCCCACCAATTAAACATGTAATTTATATGGAAAATTAATGCGTTTTTTACATTTAAAAAACGAAACAAAAAAACTACATTTTAACATTAAAACAATGTTAAATATTGACATGTTTCACATCCCAATTAGACAATTGCCTCAAAGATTCACATTTATTGTTCATTAAATCACATACCTGTTCTACTTTTAATATAAACTGCCGCTTCTAAAAACTGATCAGTCGGTATTTCTAATGGATTTCATCCGCTGTATCGGGTAACTGATGCCGGAAGTCAATTTTCAGTGTGGAAAGAACCCGTGACTTAATTCTGATACAAAAAATTCCAATTTTTTTTTTTTATTTCATTTTAAATTTTATACATGACTCTAATATCTGTTCAAATTAATTCTTTGTAAATTTAGTAGGTCGGAGACGGATATAGTTATTACCTAGACTGACCTAACGTCGTAGGAAAGAAATCACACTTTTTAATAAGTTATCAAACTCACAATTTGTACGCTATTAACTTAAAATATCACTTCCTCCTTTCTTATCTTCGTATAAAAACCGTGCAGGAAATTTAGAACTACAATTAACTATGTAAAACTGCGTTCTAAAAAGAATAATAATGTGTTAGTGACTAAGGTTGCGCTTCATTTGTAGGTACTCATCCATCAAATATTTTTCAATTATAATCGTCAGTTTAATGACGCGAAAATATAAAGCATTGCGGCACAGTCTTTATTTTCCTGATTAAAGTGTAAAAACGGATAAACGGTATTTAAGAAATTACTAAACAATTGGATGCTCCGAAAAAGTAGAAACGAGGAAGCAAGCTTTTTGAGTTTTTTGTTCGAGTTAATTAAAGGAACAATGTTTAATTATAACGAGGTTTCTCCGATTCACGAAAAAACTATAATGTTCTATTAGCTAACAGAATTAATTATAGTTTTGCCTAGTTAGCAAACAGACTAATAATAGAAGTTGCAACATCGTTAGTCAATCATAAACAACTTGGGGTGTTCCTCCAATTTTTGTTTTTTCAAATTAAAAACATAATCAATAAAGTTCGTGCAATCAAGTCTTCACTACTAAAGAAAAAAGCACCTGCTTGATGAGTCTGCCAGATTGTTTTGTTGTGGAACTGTGGAGCTTAAGACGCTCTATCAGTGGTGCGTGTATCAGAGATAGGATCTAAATTCAAGACATTGCTCCTTACGGGTCATCAGAGCGTATCTCCCCTGACTACCTCATTACACGTGACAATTGCGCCAAGTGTAATTTCCTAGATCATAGACTTTTAATTCTGCAAAACCATAAAGTACCTTTTCGCATGTTGCAACTACTTTGTGCATTTATCCAATATTAGAACATGAAATTGAACTTGTAGTATCTAAACAAAACAAGTTGTCATCTTAACTATCATTGACTTTTTGTAAAAAGTCTAAAACAGATGCTTCATTTTAAGCATTCAATTAACCTGGGCACCCCTTTCTAATGAGGAAAGGGGAGTTGCGCTTGGGAAACCAAGGATGACAATTATATCGTAATGCACCTGCTTATTGTATTAAATAAGTTGAAAGTTTAAGAAAATAATGGAAGATTACCATTGTTGATAAAGAATTAAAGAAAAACAGGCAATTATAACCGTAAAATTTTCTTTGGCATGCTTAGCTGCGTAACCCGTGCATTCTTCTGGATAGTTTTGGATTATTATAATATGCTTACATGACATGAACAGAGTGTAATTACTTGGAGCCAGGATGTTATTTTCATTATAAAAGTTTTTATTTTTTGCTTCGTACTCATATAGGGTGTGCATAGTGTTAAATCGAGGACACAAGGCAGCTCTTTTAGAAAAAAACATCTCCGTGTGTGACACCTATAATTACAAATAAAATTATTTTTGACCCTTTTACCATCAAATTCTTAAATACTTTTTTAGGCCCAAACAGATTTATTGTCTATTATGTGTGTATTGCCGAAGATAGAAGTGAGAAGTTAGCAACAAGACGCTAATTTCTTGGTTCAATATGTTAGAGCACAACGCACAAAAAGATCTTAAAAATGTCTTTTTGAACTTAATTTCCCCTGGGAAACAAAAAAACAACAACAAATCTGATTATCATATTTTTTTTTAATTAGGAATACAAAATTGCATGGTCTAAAAATAGTCCAACGATAGTTTCAAGTGGTGGATAAATTAAATTAAATTGTGCCTCTTAAAAAGAGCAAGTTCGTTAAATTTTTTCCGCGTTAAAATTCTTTAAAATTTTTACACAGAACTTTGAAACTTGTATTCTTCAATTTCTCATGGATAGTTTTTTACAACTAATTGCGCAGGTTGAAATTGTCAAAGAAATTTATATAATTATACAAATAAAACAAAAAAAAATTCCAAAAAAAATATATTTAAATGTTAACAAAAACCCACCCAATTAAAATTAAAATTCTGATCAGAATATTCAAAAATCTCAACCTAATCCTTATTTCTAATCTTTTTATTAAAACATTTTTTTTGTTTAAAATTTCTGGATAAAAAAATCAAAATTATTGGTTTTATGCTGTACTAAGGTTAGTAAATTTTTTGAAGATGAAAGCTGATATTAGTTCCTTTAATAAAGATATTCCCATATTTTGTGTCAATCATTTATTTAAAATTTTAAATTTTTTAATCGAATTGAAAATCAACTTTTTTGAATATTCGGAAACCTAGAAATGGATACACTCATTAATCTTTAAGAGTAAAAACGCAAGTGGTTATTACAGTTAAATTACTTTTTGTGAATAAATTAATTAATTTTTGAAAATTAATGTAATTAGAATGGCCTAGATAAATGCAAGTTTGAGATTTGATAAATAAAAAATCCCATGAGCAGCAGAATAAAATTATATAAGAGGCAATTTAATTTACTGAGCAGCAAGATGTTCAAGTTTTGGTAAGTAAAAAATGTAATTGAACAGCAAATGAGAGAATAGTATTATGTTTATGCACATTTCAGAAAATTAAAAAAAAAATCTAATAATAGCAGAGACCATTAGCTAAGAAATACATAATATATAATAAAATATAGAAATTATATATCTTCGAGTTTTATCAAGTAAAAATTGCATAGGTAATTTTTTTAAAATTTTACTTGGAAAATGAAGGAGACTAAATCATTCGACGATAAAATTTTATCCTCTAATTAATTAGTCGAAACCATTTTCCAAAAAACAAAATTTACCTATTATTTTCCCAAAAACGTATATTTTTTACCTTTATTTTAAAATAATCTTTCATCCTCGGAACTGATTCCAAACTGATTTTGAGTTTTCTTGGTATTTTTGAAAGAGGAGTTTTCAATTTCTGGTCAATTTTAATGTTATCGCCATCAACAAAACGTTGCATTTTTAAAAAGTATTTTTGGCTCCCGTCACTGTTAACTTTAATCCGATTGGTCCACTATTTTTTTTATCTGACAAACTGACAGAAATAATTTAGAATTTAGTTGATTTAAAACGTGTATATAGCTTAAGTACGGATAGATTTAGAGCTAACGATAAAAATAATATGTAATGTGCGTCTAAATTTTGCCTCGATTAATACAAAATTTGCTCAAAAAATGCATTTAAAAGCTATTTTATTTGAGCAAATGCTGGGAGCGGTTTTACTGTCACTGGTTGAGTTACACATTTCTCGAAATTTGATTGGTTGTTAGAATATAGCGGGAAATAATCACTGATAAAAAATTTATTTTGCACTCAAGTCGGGCAATTTTTTACGCAATAATTCTTTCTGGATACGTCAACTTACCTAACAATTGTTTTATTGATCAAACCGTTTTATTTTGCAAATGACTTTTTACTCTTGAAGTAATTAATTTTTCAGCTAATGGGAGTATATTTTACTGCTCAATAAATTTAATTGCCATTGGCATCAATATTGCCAATAAAATTGAACTACTATTTATAGTTATTGAAAAAAGTCTTTGTTCGAATATTTGACAGTCCGAACGAACAACAGATACTCAAAAATTCTTTAAAGTGAAAATAAAAACTAATTGCAATAATCTATCAATAATTTAATAATCATAATTTTCATTGTGCCACATCTCTGGAAGTCACCTTTTAAACGCATAAAACTTTAAAACATTTACGGTTAAAATTTTGACCTCTTACTTTAAACTCGTTGAAATTCATGAAGTGTAGGTCTTAAACTTTATTGTCGTTCAACATTTTTATAGACTAGATGATACTGAGCATGCACAATAAAAATAAAGCACCAAAATCTTTAAAATTATTGTGTTACTCAAACCAACTCTGTCCAATATTATCATTTCATTTCTGATTTAACCGGATTAAAAAACAAACTTTTTAAAATTCATTTGGACGCAAAACATTTTGATGACTTTAGTAGAAGACAACTCTACAACTGAAGATTTTGTGAAGGTTCTCAGCACACTCTGAATAGCCGATTAAAAAGATATTAGTTATAAAGACGGAGTGCTGAAAAATCTAGTTTTTAATAGAGAACCTCATAATAGACTTAATTGTAAAGTTACCAATCCAATTCAACTCTTAAACTATGCCTCCATCTTTACCTTTAGACATCATTATTAAGAACATTTTAACAGTGAATCCTCATAAGCGCAAGCTCATTACAGGCATTTAGCATTCATTTAGCTCGGATCTTGAAGCTAATAAGTCTTTAAGTGTTGCTTTCTCCTTTGAGTGGTGCTTGGCTACCTGTTAAGTTGAAAGGATAATGTTCAAAAGCCGATTCTGGAAGAAGGTTATCTGCTTGTTGTTTAATAACACAGCTTCTTCCTGGAAATAAAGCAGTTGCAAAAATAAACGGGTCATTCGACGTATCCTTGCGTGGAAACCGGATTCATCCGCTGTTATACGTCAACAATTATATTACTAAATAACACAGGATGAATGATATCACTGTTTTACATTAAAAACACCAATAAGATCAAAAATATAATCTCAACAAAGTTCACAGAAAATTTCCTTCGTGCTTCAGAGGCTTTAGAAATTAATTAACTAAACGATAATGCTGCGAGACTTGAGAGCTTTCAAGCTTTAATTTGCAAAATTTCTCTTATAATGGAAGTCTACGCATAATTTACCCATGCAAAGTAAAAACGCACAGTACATTATAACAATGTCTAATTACCACGAATTACCTACAGCATGGAACTAGAGTTAATTAAACAACTCTGCCGGAGTTGTGCTTCATGGTCAAGATCATGACATAACATCAAATAATGGTTGCACGTAACTCGTTTCGAAAGGTTCTTCATTTCTGTGAAACTGAGTAAAAAATTCATTTGATGTACACTTTCTTGTGCGCTCGTTCTCACACTTTAAGTACACGAAATGTCGCTATAACAATTAAAAACAGACCTGAAGGCCTACACAAAATTTTTAGCTTTTAACACAGTCGTGACTTAATTTTCTAATCTGCTTCGTTAAAATCACGGAAGAAATCACTTATTTCCTGGACGGTTATTTAGATTAATTTAGAAAATCGAAATGTTAATTAGTGAGACTCATTTGTAAGCTTTACATGCTTTCTTGGTGGTACCAGACATCGATCACCATAAACTGAAAACGGCAAATTCAACGATAAAACTGCGACTGTCATTATTACAAATCTGCAAGGTTTCTGAGAAAGTTTCAATATGCTTACTCTTATTTGAAAACGTGCAAGTCTAATGAGATTTTATGGTGAATACGGTCCTGGTAAAACAGCCTAGCGGAACTAAAACCACATTTTAATGTTTTTATAAAAGTTCATTACCCCAAGAACATCAGTCACAAAGTCTTTGAGCATTACTAAGCAATTATTATTTTAACAAAACTAGAAAAATCGCGGCCTTATTAACACAGAAGGAACTGCCATTAATTTAAAGTTTCATTAACGGAAGCGATTTAATCAGGGATTTGTACTAATTACAATTTTGTACGAGATGTGATATTGCCCCCGGAAAAATACTTGCAGTTTGTTAAGTCACGAAAACATTTTATATTGATTAATGGGGCGAGTGGTACTCAAAATATCAATTTATCCATCTTAGTTGTGCGGATAATTAATGGGAACCAGCAACATTTCGTGCACCTCTGGATTAATGCCTTTCTCTTTGTAATTAGCTGAGAGCTGTAATTGTCATTTATTAGCCATTTTCTACTAAGTTTTGTCTATGATTAATCAACTGTCAGCTCGAGATTCATATCTAAAATTTTGTCTTGATTGGCCAAAAGTTCGTTGAAATGACGCTTATTTATTCAAATTTCCTTAACAAGTGGGAAAGGAAGCCCCAAACAATAGGCCTCAGTGTTTTACGTCCACTTTACTGTTATAATAAATCACAAAATACCTTTTTTCTTCCTGAGAATAATTATTCTTCCGATTTACCGTTTTCCTACAAAATAATTCACCGTTAAATCGAGAGAATTTTGCACTTTCTTTGCTAATACTGATTATTCTTTAAGCAAATTGATTCTCTCAGGCTTATTCTTTTTTATTACGGAATGTTTCATGTGCATCTGCTTCAATAAATTGTGGTCAACTAAAATGTTTCATAAATTCCAGGAACCTTTACATAGCCACGTCGGTATAACAAATTGCGATTTTATTTACGAGCTTTGTATCTATATTTTATATCTCTCAGATGATTAAACGGATAAGTGATGATATTCTCTATTCATAACAGTGAGTCTGTGGGTAAATTGTGGTGAAGTAACATTGTGGCAAACTGCTTCCATAAATGGGTTCTATGGAAACTAGGTACACATTTATGACGGAACAAAATCCAAGCTGAACAAAAAAAAATGCTGTGCTAAATTTCTAGTTATATTTCTGAATTTTTATTGTTTTATACTTAGCTGCAGTAATACAAATCGTTTGAAACTTTGAAGTATAGTTTCTTTTTTACTTAACTATTGCCAAGAAGCAGCAAAAACAATTTCTACACAACTCTGAAATGAAACATTCTTTAACTAAATTTCATATAAAAAACTAGAAACCCAAACGTAATTCCACTGAAATTTCAGAGTATTTTCAACGAAGGCAGAAAAAAAATATTCATCAACAACCAGAAAAATTCAATTTGGCAAAGCAAAATATATATTTTTTAATTGTGACTTCTGCTCTAGAATTTTGTAATTTTCAGCAAACCAAAAATAAGAACTTCGCCAATTTTTTTTTGCATTAACGTTAAAACTAGAAAAATTGCAGATAGAAATGCAGGTAGAAATATTTAATGCGATCAAAATTTGTCTCTTTTGTTCTAGAATTTTGTAATTTACCACAGTTAATACTCAAGTCACAACAGCAAAATTTAAAAAATTTTTCGTCACCAAAATTTTTGGTTTTTCTTAAATGAAGATTTTTAAGATGTGCATCTTTCGCTCTATAATTAATTAATTTAGCCTAGTTAGTAAGCGGATCAAGAATTGTGACTTGTATAAGTTTTACTAAATTAAATTCTTTAATTAGGAGAATTACAAATTTTAATACAAAATATTAAATAGTTTTTAGTTCGTCCCTAAAATAAAAATTTCTCCATTTTTTCTCTTTTACTTTACAATTTTATAACTTGATGTAGTTAATTACCAAAGTAAATAGTAAACTGTCTAAATTGTGTTACTCTAGCTTTGAAACTAGCCAAATTACAAATTCTAAAAATGAATGATTTTGATTTGCTCTTAAAATTAAAACTGATAAAATATGTTCCTTTATTCTATGATTTTATAATTTCAAATAGTTAATAAGCAATTCACAGATAGTTACTTCCCCAAATTTCATTGCCATAGTGTTAAAACTAACAGAATTACAAATTTAACAAAATATGTTGGATATTTTTTAGTACTAAAATTTGTTTTATTTGCTCCATACTGTTCTAGTTTGGTCTCAATAATAAACAAATCAAAAGTAGCAATCTTACCAAATTTTATTGCTATAACGTTAAAACTAATAAAATTACAAATTTTAATAAAAAAATTAAAAATTTGGTTCGTCTTCAAAAAGAATATATATTTTTTCCTATTTGCTCTGTAATTTTCTATTTTATTCTAATTAATGAACAAATAAAAAGGACAAACCTAAGCAAATTTTTGGCTATAGGGTTAGAACTAGCAGAATTACCAATATTCAAATTTTTTGTTTCTTCCTAAAAGTGAATTTTTCTAAAATTTATCTCTAACTGTGTATTTTTGTAAGAGCGAGCAAAGTAGCATAACCTGTCTAAATTTCATTGTGATATCATTAAAATGTAGACTTTTAGATAAAGTAGAATTCTAGACTAATGAAAAATTATAAGAATCAAATTAATTAAATGTCATACAAATGGTCTGTTTTGCTCTTTAATTTTCTACTTTGATGTAGTTAATTAATAAACAAATCAACAACAGTAACTTGCAGAAATTTCGTTCCTATAGCGATAAAACTAGCTAGATTACAAATATTTGTACAAAATGCTGGATAATTTCTGGCTGGTTCCCAAAATAATTTTTTTTAAACTTTTACCTCTTTTACTCTACAATTACATCTTTTGACGTAGTTAATAAACATTTAAACAACTCAAATTACAACATTAAAGTAATTTGAATTTTTTAATTCGTCCTAAAATTAAAATTCATAAAATTTGTGGCTTCTACTCTATATTTTTTTTAATTTTGAATTATTAATAAACAACTCGAAAATAGATATTTCCTCAAATTCATTGCTATAGGGTTTACACTAGCAGATTTACAAATTTTAATAAAAAAAATTGGATTCGTCCTGAATATAAAAAAAGTGTCATTTGTCTCATCTGCTCTATAGTTTTTTAATGTAGTCTAATTAATAAACAGATCAAAAATAGCGACCACCCAAAATTTTGTTGCTGTGGCGTTAAGACTAGCCTTGTTACAAATTTTAAAAAAATTATTTTTAAAATGAAATTTTCTCAAATTTGACTCTTACTCTATTGCAGTGAGCAAATGAGCAAGGCAAATATCATGTATGAATTTCATTGCTACACCATTAAAACGTAAAATTCTAGAAATAGTAAAACTTTAGAGAAAAGTAACATTAAAAATGTTAGAAATTTCTATTTTGAGCTCAAAATAAAAAAAAAGTTTCTTCTGTTTTAAAATTTTGCTATTCAGCAGGCAAATTAAAAAGTAAAAATACAGTTAAACAATACAGGATAATATTTATACTTGAAAAAGACGTAGCTCTGGAAACTATTAAAAATTGTGAAATAGAACATTTAAAAAAATATAATCTGAACATAAAAGAAAACAACAAAGTAAAATATGTTGTTTTCATCACTTTTAAAAACATCAAAAGTAAATCTCAAGATATTTAACTCTTTAAGTTAAAGTGATAATACAATGATTTTTTAACAGCGTCGCTAGTTTAAACATTTTTTTTTATTTATCCAAATACTTGGTGCCATCTTTAGCTTCAATAAAAGTTGTAGAGTACAGTTATTATAAAAATAAAAAAAACAAAAACAAAAATAAATCATATATTTTTTTTTAATTTACATTGTCGACTTTAAATTGAAGCAATACAACTATTTAGTTCTATAAGCGCTATTGAGTTGTTTTTTTTTAATTTTTTGTTTAGATTTGAAAACATTGCTCTAAGCGGTGGAATTTTTGTCTTGATTATAAAAGAAAGTTACAACTGATTCGCTCACAGTACATCGTATAAAAAATATTATTTAATACATAGTCCTGTTAAATTTCCAAAATTCGGTTTTCAAGAAGTTCAAATTAAGTAAAAGTTAAAAAAATTACAACTTTTGCACGGATAAATGATTTTAGAAAAAACACAAATTGGTCAAAATTGATCAGCTTTGAAAATGGCAAACTGCAAAAAAAAATAATTATGTAACTTGGTAAATCATAAATAAGTTGAAAGAAACATTTGATTTATCAAAGTTTTCTCAAGTAAATTTCATTCATTATTGTAACCATTGAGGTCAATCTCCGTAATCATTGAAGCAGACAAATACGTTTTTCTATTTCAATGGTGCCACTCCATTGAATGTTGTAGCTATAACTTTAGAAACAAAAATGAAATTTTGTCAATTTCAGGAACTCGTCTCACTTCTGATCCTCAATAAAGTCATGCTTACACGGCAGCAAATAATAAGCATTTCCACTAAAGGAAAGATTAATTCAGATAGTCTTGTAGCTGCTGTTATCGTCATCACAGTTTCCTGCCTTCGTCCCTCCGTTTCCACTCAGTTTGCAAATTTATTTAAAGCAGGTTATAAAGAGGCATAAATTATGATTGCAGAAATAAAACCATCATGAATATCAGTAAAATGTTTATATAGCATTGTGATATTCCCATAGCTGAGTTGCACCAAAGATGCTACCACAGAAAGGAAGATTCTCATTCCCAAGAGAATAATGGCCTTTCATCTGCACATAATATAATAATGTTACAATAAAAAAAAACCTGTTTCTCTTCAATAGTGCCGCAACAGAAGTACTTGTCGGGTAAGGAGCCCGACTTCTTGCAGACACTTACAAGTAATTTAATTAAAACTATCTGATTACGTTATAATTAGGTGGTAGGTTAATTAGTGTTAACACTACTTGAAAACTACTTCCTAAAATGTAAGTGTAGACCTTAATTAATGTAGAAATCGTTTCCAGTCTAAGATCTCATCCCTCTTGAGATTAAAAAAACATTAACCTCGGAATTCCATGAATAGCTAAATTGTGCTCGACCTCTGAATGATTTTAGATGAAAATTACGACTGACGTCAGATTATTCATTGTTCCATGAATGAAATTTAATGTCAGCTTGCTCACAATAATGTAAAAAGTTTCCGCAAGCTGTTCTATAAAAAATAATTCCATACAGTTAGGTTTTATTTCAGCTTCGCTAAATCCTGACAACGAACCATTCGATTTTGTCGAACTGTTTTAGAATTATACGCTCGGCTGAACAGTGGATTTACTGAAACAACAGAGCTAACGCTGTAGGTCTTCAAGAAAATATTAATCATAAGTGTTAATTTTAATCTAGTTATGGTTTCGATTTAATTAGCAAAAATCTCCATGAAGAAAAGAATATCAATCATTTTTTCATTATAATTACGTTAATCTGACTTAATTATCCGACATTACTGTCATGCCTCGTATAATATAAAAGCACCAACCATACGCTCATCATCTGTCATCCAGAACTTCATTGCCTCTGTTTGCATCACTTCGATTCAGCTTACACAGCGTGGCCTTCTTGCACAAAAGCTCAAACAAACAAGCAACAGTTGTGCCATCCATCGAAAGAAATTCAATAAAATTGTGTCCATCTGAGAAGAGTTCGATTCAATGACTTCTTCTAAAGTTCATGCATGGCTAAATTCGATAGCTTTTGATTACAATACGTGATAATGGTAGATTGACTTTCTTTTGTAATGAGAAAATCAAGAGAAACAATACTCTCTGGGAGTAATCGTATATTACATTCGGAGGATCGTACTAAGCATTAATAATATCGGAAATGATCGTCATATGTCCAAATTAAAAGTAAATATTGTTATTTTTGGAGCTTACACTGCAAAAAAACATAGCAAGTCCGTCACATGGGAAAAAATCAAGGTCGATTAAGTGTGAATTTCCAACTTTATTGATCTGTGAAATGTATGAAAAAAATAAACTTTGGGAATTCCTTTCGTTCTCTCCGCTTGCTCACTTTTGCTATAACTTCCTAGGCACTTAAAGGCAGTAGAATCTAAAGCTGTTGTTGTAGTTGAAGTTACGGTAGCTTAGATTATAGCAGCACACGACTGCAAATCTAACTACTTTTATCTTAAAGTTATAGAATAATAACTAGAAACTACAAAATAATAAGTAAAATAAATAGTGAACATCATTTCAGATGGTTAATTTATTATATTGCATGTAAGCAAATAGAAATAAATTGCCTCAAAAGGTTTATTTCTCCATGGAACACCTCCAAATAAAACAATTCTTATTCAAAGACATTAAAACAACAATAAATCAGCAGGGTAACCTATTAATATTTTAACTTCTGTTTGCATCGATTCGATTTATGACCAACAAATAGTATTTTACTACATTTATTACCTTTAGGTACTGTAAACCTAAACCTGTCAAAACTTTTTCAGTGACATGAAGACAAATAGATAAATTTTGAATTTGAGATTTACTTTTCTGAAAAAATCTAGCAAAAACTCAAACTTTTCTGGGAAGTACGAGTTACGAGTGGTCATTGGTACTTCACATCAAAAATTCAAAATGTTGGAAAAAAAACTTTGATAACTTCCCAACTGTCCCAAAACTTTTCCAAGCAAGATAGAAAGAACGTTTGCACGAAAAATGTAGATTCTTTTAATGATGGAATTAAAAAGAAGCAAAAAGGTCAAGCAGCCAATTTACAATCAAGTTATTTATTAAATAAATTATTATTTACTTCAAAATTGACCATTGTTTAGAAAGAACTCTCGATATTATTGCAAAACTTTGTATTTTAATTAAATGAGAAACTTCTTTGATTACAACACAAAAATTGTTTTGTAATATCAACACCAAAACCTTCTCTGAATGGTTTCGTCCCTTCCTGCAAAGTCCCGTAAAAGTTGACCCTTCTTTCAATAGCTTCAAGGATGACGTAAATGATTTTAAAGATCCAGTTATTTAGTTTTTCTTAAAATCTTGCTTGGTTTGTTGGTACGACGTTAGTACAATGACAAAAAACATTTTGTTGTGGTTATATTGAACTTTCAAGTTTCTCACAATTTCGAAACATCTAACAGTCTGGACCATTGTTGGTTAATTCGGTAATCGTGAACCCGATTCTGGCATTATCAAAATGTCTTCAGCTTGTTGGCAATTTGAAGCTTGACTTCCTCCACGAAACCTATCGATGTTAAACTGTGACCATTTCAAATGGTGGCTTTTGGTCCGGTTGAAAATCATTTGTTCTTTGATTTGTTGGCGTGTAGTCTCTCCTCGGAGTGGTTTAGATGATTTTGGTGGTGTTTTTTTGCAGATAGACCGATGATTGGAAGTAGTTGGTGGTAGTGTTCCGAGCGACTTGTCGCAAGCTACCAGCAACGAATGGATGACTAATAACCCATCAGCACACAGTGTCACGGTACCAACCAGAGGAGCTACAGGTGCAATGTCCTCCCAGGTGAGGGGCAGGGGCAACCTACCTGTCGCTCGCACACTGGCCACAACAGTCAGTGTGAGTCAGTCCGCGATTGTGTAGACACGTTTACCTGTGTTACCAGCAGAGGCCTGCGAATGGCACTGGAAGAATTCACGGGGTTCTTCGCACACCCGTGGACTTTGAGTGCCATCCCCAGAGCCCTTGTCCGCTACCACGGTGCTTCAAAGGATCGACCAAGCACCCAAACACCTGTGCGGTAATGCAAATCATTATCTGACGTCAGAATCTGTTGTTGCCGTTTAGTTCTAGGAAATGTGGTGAGTGTACGTGGTGTGGCCATCTGCAGAAGTACCATCGACACAGCGAAGATGGTATTGGGATTTCTTCAGCGTCAGTTGGACGGTGCTGGCATTCTCGGCTTCGCCAACATGCTATTAAACTAACGGGACCAAACAGGTACTATCGCCAACAATTACACCACGCGAAATCACCACCAACATTCTTTGTCCATCTAGCCAACGTGTTATTAACAAATTTAAAGGGCACCACAGACAGCTACAAGACATAAAAACCTTCCTGGTGCATACCTACACCTTTATTACGGCGGATAGAAAGTAAGGGACCAGTCGGCTAACTTTGTGGCTAATAATTACCGATGAACACGTTTCACCTTCTAATCTGTCGCAATAAAAACGATTGTTCTTGTTGAATTTCGTTAGTAATGCTATATTAATAGCACCGGTGATTAACAGTTTTATCCAACTTTGTTTCGTCAAAAATAAGCATATTTCCTTTCATTAAACCGGAATTATATAACCGGCCTGAGATTATATATCATTATCTTCTAACGACATCAAAATATATTCGTCCTCTTCTACTGTAAATTCCCTCTAAAACAATAGCGAGAGGTGGTACCCTGTGAATCTTCACTTATTCGCATGTTTTATTCATTCTTGATGGGAAAAGTACTACAGCTTAATTAAGTGCGTAATCCTCGAGAATATCTACCCGACACTAAAAACTAAACATTAATAATAACAAATTCATTGGCCTTGGACATGATATACAATAATTGCCCTCCACGGCAGATGCCAACCAAACCCATCATTACCAGACAAAAGAGAAAATCGATTTCCGAAGTGGTACGACCGTCTGGAAATCCACAACTCCCATAAATTCTTTCGGATCATAATAACCATTTATAATTCCCATCATTTCACAAACCAGTGATCTTGACGCACTGCATTATCCCTAATGACTGCCTACTTTAGTTGTTTTAATGAGCCGGTCTCAATTAAAGCTCAAATAATAAAGCAGATTTTTTCCTATGCATAAAATTAGAATAAAATGATTCAAAACCAAGAATTTAATTACTTTAGTGGTGCCATTCGGAGATCTCCGTGTAGTTGGTACCTGTTGGTCTTAGCCACAGAATTTATAATTATTACAACCGAAAGGAAAATTATGTTGTGACAAGCTTAATAGAGCATACAGTAGCGGTACGTTTGTCATTTTAAAATTGACCACTGACCGTTTATCGTGAAGTTGACGCAACTTTATGGTGTTTTCTTATCTCACTGATATTTATCGATCATTAAACCAATTCGTAAATACAAATCGCCGTAGGAGCATTCAAAAACATATCTTTGTTTGTTGTTGACTTTGCACCCGCATGCGATTCCGCTAAAAGGAGTCGCAGATGATCGCTATATTTTTATCAAATTTAGATTAAATACGAAGCTGCGGGTAGTTACAGTAAGCTAATCTAAATGATAATCTGTTATCAAAAACTCGCAAATGGAAGTGTGCCTTTTTCAAGCAGCCACAAGAACTGTATAACCACAGATGTGGAAAAAGTAGTAGCCAGTTAGATGATTTGAATGAAAACGGAATTATATGCATAAGCGGTATTAATATTGCTCAAGCGTACTTAAGTCATATTAAAAGTTAATTTCCAAGAAAGTTTATTTACATACCATGCATTTGTTAAAGAACTTGACCACGTTTGACTGCAAGGTGGAATTGTCTTCTATCAATACAACCATGAAAAGTTTATTGAGCATTAAACTTTGACAGATGGTACTGATTGTTTCCTGTCTCAAAGTATCTTTAACTGCTTTACCAACAATGAACCATCATTTAACCCTGTGATTCAAAAGTTAAACAACCGGGCGTATTGATTTCGAAGACGCCGAAATGTTTCGCTATTTAACATTTTTTTTAGTAAGTATTTATCGATTCAATTTACATTATTTAAAAACTTCAAGCCTCGTGGCAATGATTTATTCCTGCATATAATAATACAATAGTGTATCGAATATCTGTCATCAAAGATAAATCGCTCAAAAATGTTTTGCTAGTAGGTACTACGAAAACAATTTAAATAATTCTTTACTCTTATGTGTGCTTGCACGAAGACTTTTTGTTGTACTTAAAAAAATTCCCGCTAAGTAGTTATTATTTTATTATTTTTACAATTATAGACTAAGAACAATTTTTTGCTTGAGGGATTATAAAAAGATATACTCAGCTGATTATTGAGAATATAATTATGTATGCAAACTCAGCAGAAGTGAACAAAATAAGCGGTAAAACAGAGTACTGCATGTGTCTTTTATACTTCACCTAAGTTCAGTACTGCTGACAGTTATCACTTATTTTTTACTTTAGGTACACAGGTTTCAGTAAAAGAATGTAAAGTGAAAAAAAGTAATGGGAAATTCTAAATGCTGAGGAAATATTTATCGTGTGAAATCAAATAAAAGTATGGAATTTTGACCTCAAATCTGCGTGTAAAAAAGCATGAAACAAGGAAACGACGTATCATTAGTGTTTCTACTCCTTTTACTTTCGTAACAACAAGCTAAAGAAATAACGGAGAAAATGCGTTTCGAGAAAAGTATTTTGAACGGCGACCATAAATTTCATTGATTAAATTGTTACCGATATTACTTTAATTTTTTAAAAATATCGAACAGAAAATGTCACAATAAATTTAACTAATGATTAAAGCATTCGGTTTTCAGTTTGAAATAAATAGAACCTGGTTATCACTTTTCACTAGAATGTTAAAATAAATAAAAAATAAGCATGTACTTCTGGTCTATCAGTTTTGTAAATTTCAACATGAAATAGACATGTAAATTTCAACATGAAATAGACATGTAAATATAAAATTATACCTTTTTGAATTGTTCCTTTGCCTGTAAGTTGTGACTTATAAATATCTCTTTTGTTTTCATACGTCCATAGTTTGTACTGTTGAATGGATAAGCAGCAGCCATAAAGAAAGTCTTTTTGATCCAATGGTCTTCATTTGTTGGCTCTTCTTTATAGCCTAAAGAGACAATTAGCATATCCCATAAATTTAAGATCCTGTGGGTGTCGTTTAACAGTTAAAAGGCAGTTCAGCTTACTTTGTAGTACCTACGTACTATAAGAACTCCTGATAATCTTAAAAATAGCAACAACTTTGATCCAATGACTAGCGTAATTTAACACTAATGCAAACTAATAATTAAATTCCCCCGAAAAGGTGTAATCAGTGGAATCTCGCTGTTCCTCCTCACCTACAAAGTACCGTTTTCCCATGGAGCATATCTAAGCGATTCCGTCATTCTCCAAGCCAAAAGAAGTAATTTTCGTGCTATGTCACCAACAGAGCAAGCTACGCCAGCTTCAACAGGAAGCGAATTGGGCATTCGAGGGCAAAAACCTTGGCTCAATGTCGGCATTTCGTCATGATTTCAACAATGCATCTTTGTTCCAGATAGTGATGAACTTTAATCGCACGATCACGAGATGGTCCGGTTAGGAATGAAGCTCGAGGGCCACGCATAGCATATGCTGTGTCTGCCACAATGGCTGTTGGTACTGCCACAATGGTATTCTTAGTCTTGGCAATGGCCGTGTAAGATGCAGCCGTTCCGCTTCAGTCGACGAGCGTCCGGGAAACGCGCTCGGAGTTGTCAGTCCGTAACACGACGCCCCCCGATGACCCCCGCACTGTTCCGCTCCGGTGCTCGTCCGGGCCCGCATGACCGACTCATTATCCCACCAGGTACGAAAAGGTACGCCACTGCGACCGGAAAACATGGAACAACACTGATCATCGCCATGTTTCGTGATTGCTATCACTGCGGTTCTTCGTTCGACTCTGATTCCAGTGCTGCACGGGGTGATGTCTCCATTTTATGCCATGATTGCTGAGACCGTAACAATACCGAATGTAATTCGTTCACGTGCTGATGTTTTCACAATGAAATAACGAACAACGGAATTCCAAGACTGGACTTTACAAAAATGCATACCAGAAGGTGCCATTAGATGAGAAGAGAAAGAACCTCTACACCAATGACAATATACTTTTTCTTTTTACGTTCAACTAGTGTCAGTGATCTCTAGATCGTGCTAACGAAAAGGCAAAAAACTCTGTTACACTGTTTTAAACTGTGTACAATTAAACGAAAAACTAAAAGTTATATTAAAAGTATCACAGGTACAGTTTTGAAAGTTCACTCATGTTTTGCATCTGAATAATTTCTCAGAAACTATTTAAGCCAACCTCTCTTCAAATCACTTTTAGATTTTATAACTCCGAAATAAAAAGTCTAAATACTAGTATGTCCATTAAGTTTGTGTCAGTCTTTGACATTAAGGTAGCAGTCGCTGAAATTACCATTTCATCTAAATTTACAACAATCAAGAACCGAAGATTAAATTCTCTCAAAATTTCTTATATTTACAGCTCACATTAAAATTAACAAGTTGGACAAATATTTACCAAACTTTTCTGGTTTTGGTCAAGAATTTTAACCTAATCAGTTATCACATAATGTTTTTTATAAGCAAACTGACACAGAAAATCAAAACAAACATTTTGAAAAGTTCTACAGCTTCAAAGATTTTTGGTTTAAAAATGAAGTGAAAGGTTTACTCCGAAGATAACACTGTAATTTTATAAAACTTCAAAAATTTTGAGGCATAAATAAAGCTTTAAGAATTTAAAAAAATAAATAAATTTTAGGAAACAATGAGAAAGAAGGATTCCTTAGGTCACCACTCTATAAACTTTTGTTTCCCAGACTTTTTTGCGGCCACAAAGTCTAATTTTATGGGTCCATCTGTCAAAATATACTTTACGAACCATAGAACCTTTTGTGCGGCCGTAAAAATGTGTTTTATGGACTCATCTCCCAAAATTTATTTTACAGACTGAAAACTGTTACATTTCTTAGATCCTGCAACTTACATTTTGTTAGTTTCTTGTAGTCGCCCAAAAAAATATATGCCTGTCTTTTTGTCCTTTTGGAGTTGTCGCATAAATAGATATTTTTTCCAGACAATTTTTTCGTAGTTTTTCTTTGGATAAACATTTCAATAAATAACTCTTAAATGAATTCTAAAAAGTTGGAATTATATCCAAACTTACAAATGAGAGGCCATTGCTTAAATTTAAACAAAAGTTTTGAAAATGCAAAAAAATTGTTAACGCCTAAAAATCATTTTGTCAGATTTATAGTGATCATTTTAATTATTGTGGGTTCATAATTAGAGATCAATTAAAATGTAGAAATTCAGATATTCTACAAAGTTCTGACTTTAAAATGAAAGCAAATTCATCAAAATTAAACAATAGGATGTAAACATACAACACTAATAGTCATTTGCATTGACATTACCTAAAATTAAGTAATTCCTAAAAACCAAGGAAACCATTGATGTAACAATTCCAGTGAAGAAACTTAAAAGTACAAATTAACAATACCTGAAAAAATCGGAGAAAACCTACAAAAATATAAAAAATAATATCAGATTTATAAAATTTTGACGACGCGTTCTGAAAACACAGATCAAAACTTCAAAACTTAATTACAGTTAATATCAAAAAAAAATCTTATCAATAAGTTCAAATTTAATTTGTATGATAAACAAAACAAGAATTAAAAATATATGTTTTTCAACAATAGCAATAATTATCTCGTATCAACCGCCAATGAATTAAAAATTGAATTAAATTTTTCTATTTTCGTCGGAAAAAATCTACTTTTTCTCATTAACTTTAAGTTGACAAATGATATTTTTCCCACTTCTAGTAACTTTTGACACAAAATAAACAAATCTTTTTTTTAATGTGAAAATAGATAAAATCCTGTACGTAACACGTGGGAAAAAACATTTGTTTGCTTCCAACTCGGCTTCGCCTCCCTTTCCACTGGTTACGTAAATAGCTATTTTGCAATTTCTTATTAACAAAAAATGAAAAAACACGTTTTTCGTCCAGTGCCTTAAAAATTTAATTTCAACAGAAAAATGTAGCAACTGTTTTAGAAATTTCCGAACGATGAACTTTAAAATATTTCCATCGTCCGATTACTGGAAGCTTGCAGGGGATCTCGGTCAAGAAACTATCACAAAAGGTACAATAAAAGCTTGCTTTAAATTCCATCACATCAACTTCTAACTGTTGAGCAAACAAAACATTAAAAATAAAACATAGGCTAACGCATGAACTGTTTTATTACGGTTAACTGTGACCAAAAAAAACTAAGTTTAAAAAAAATACTCGTGTCAAAGTGTGTCAAAAAAAAATAAACAAAAAATACTTCAGATTCTAATGACTGCAAAAGAACATCGATTAGTTGATTTTCCAAACAAGGAAAAGCTACAAGTGTTTAATTTCCACAATCTTACTAAACGCTAATGTTAATAACTAACTGGAAAATTGGTTTATGTCTAACAACTAGAATAGAATAGAATCACAGCAGTTCACTAATAATTATAATTCTCATAGAACAAAACAATACTTCTCGGTCGTAATTTCTTTATTACTCGTTTCTTTACATTTTTACGAACTTTTTCGCTATAACTAAGCTTGTTTCCCTAACTTACACAACTTAACTAAACTAAGATTAATGATCACGTCGTCATAACTGTCAGAATTCAACGCATAACTAATTGTTTATAAGCGTACAACCTACCGATAATAATGACATAAAAAATCCCTGACACATCTTGTAATAACCTGGCACGTAATTTTTAAATGATACTTAATGTAGATCGATATGACAGCGTTGCAATTAATCAAGAACAAATCCCATCTTGTTTTTATTCTTTCAGAAGTTGACAACTTAAAAACTGGGTTGAACTGAATTTTAATACATTAATGAGGTAATAAATCATAGACAAAAACAGGTGTCCAGTAGTCCTACAAAATTTGAATTTAGGAGTAATCAAAGTAGAACGTATGATATTAAAAAAAAAAGAAAATATCAAGTTTAGAGCTAACCCTCATCCAAACATAGGTAAGTAATGCAAATAATTATAAGCTCATGAATGTTGAAGCAGTATAATTAGAGAGGATTAATTATTGTTTATGATTATGTAAATACTTCCATAAAATCTAGGTGTGAATTCCCATTCCTTATTTCATAATTCAAAAATCATTTACTCTAAGCAAAAACATTGAATACTGAAATTGAACTTCAAAAATAAAAAAGAATGTGAGTGAGTACAAAAAAATATATAAACTACAACATACTTAATGCTACTTTTTTATCAAATATAATTATATATATATTTAGCTAATGAGTAACTCGTGTGTTGTTATTTACAGTGCATTTTCCAACTATTTACGGAGGCTCCAACAATTAAGAAATAGGAGTGTTTTTTTTTTGTTATCTTTTCTAACAAAACCTTAATATCTTGTGCAGTTGATATAAAAATAATACAATTTCTATACCTGCTTATAAATTTATTCTCCCATCTACATAAGTACATGGATCAGTTAGAGGAATGTTGTTCCGAAGTAATTCTTCTCCTCCTCGTAAAAAATGTAAAATACAGTTAATTACAATTATAAAAACTAGCATGGGTCATTAATTTTTATTTCTCTATCGTACGAAGATCGGAATCAAATTATATGTTAGCGCAGTTTCAAGAAGTGTTAAAATAACATGAATGTCACGAATAAAATGTTAATTGTGCTTTGTTTGCTCTTCTTTAAAACCCCGTAAAATGTAATTCTAGAATTAGCATTTACATTTCCGCAATGTCATAAAAGTAAAAGAATATTTAATCCAGAGGCGTAGGCAAATTGATGCTAAAACTTAAAACTATAAAACGAACTTTGTGCGTTTTTGAAAAACTAGAATCTTAGAAATGTTAGCTAAAATGTGACCGTTTTTTTTTTAAATTTAATATGCTAAGAATAATAAAATAATGTTTGTGAATTTGGATTCTGGAGACATTAATGTAGAAAGTTTAATATCTATAATCTAAAAATTTGTTATGCGACAATATAGATTTTTTTTTAAATTAGCTAGATAAGAATCTTATCAAAATAACTGGAAAAAACAGAGTACGATATATTTTGGTTTTGATTTTTTATATTTACTTATTTATATTGTAACTTAATATTCAAGCAAAATAAAAGTTATTATATCTATACATTTTATAAAATTTAAAAGTTGGCTGACTTTAAAAATGGTTATAAAGAAAAAATAATTGTGACCCTTCTTTTAAATTAAAATATTATTAAATTTCCCCATAACTCGATTTTTACGTTACCGTAGAAGAATTTGAATATTTATCACTATATATTATCAAAAAGAAATAATTTATCAGTTAACACTGATATTAATATTGTATAAAACAAAAGGAAGTAGGCAGCACCTTTTAACGACCGAACAATAAATTTATTTTTTAATTTTACAACAAAGCCAAGGAATGCACGCGTATACACACCTACAAGTAAAAGAACATTTACCTTCAAACTTAGAACTTGTCTAAAAACCTCCTCTACATGGCGATTTAGAGGTGAAAGAAAAAATAGAATTTGTTGAAATGCGAAAAAACGCAGTAAAAACAAACTTTTCTTCCTTTACATCTACAATAATAGAAAAACTGTCCCTCATAATGTATAATTTGTTTGAGATTTAGTTGAATTAGATATAGGTGAATTCACTTGTATGGGTTCACTTGGTAAAAAGTAAGGTTGGTACAGCTACATCCTAGTACTTTCTCCGCTGTACATTGGCAGCCCTGCTCGGTTGTTTTAAACTCCAAATTTTATTTGACACTAAATATTCACAAACGAAAGAAAAAACATATCTCTATGATGTCTTCAAGTAGCAGATGACAGATTGTTCCCAAAAATCCGTAAATATAAGCTCACACCGCTCAATTTACACTAGGAAGTAAACGGATAGACACAAATTATTTTAGTATATGAATAAAATCGCATTGAAAATTTTAATAGTGCCGCCACTGGAAATCCCGTATGATGTAACCTTAGACACTACCAACACAATATTTAAAAAGTTGTTTTTAGGTTAAGTTTGACACTGACATCTTTCAAATGTGGAGCTTATTGAAATAAGTTTAAATTATTCACAATGTTAAGAAACTTGATGAAAACATGTGCAACACGTGTGTCTTTTAAAATCAATCAGTTATCAACAATTTCAAGCTCTCACGTTGAAGAGAAATTGACAACACCAAACTATGAAGAAATTGATACACAAATTGCAGAGAAAAATGTGGAACAAAAAATCAGTGAGCCGTCGTCAGTGTTAGAAAAGTGTCAAGAAGACATCTCCTATGTTGCCCCATATCTGAGACCCAGCTTTAACTTTGCAGCCTACGTCAATAAATCACACACTTTACAAGAATTGTTAAAATTAGGAATAAGACTTTATAAGTGGGAGAAACAAGCTGATATTCCTCCTTTTATTTTACAACTAGATTTTGATAAAGATATCAAAAATTATATTATTTTTCTAACTGATTTAGGGCTACAGACTGAAAATCTTGGAAACTTGATTGAGAAAAACCCTTTTGTTTTAAGGGAAGATTTATGCAACCTCCAGATTCGAATAAATTACTTAAAATACAAGAAATTCACGGATGAAATGATTTTAAGGATACTCCAAGATGACCCAATGTGGCTTAGTTTTAGGTGAGAACTTCAGAGAAAGTCGCTCTGTTTTTATTAGTCTGTTGTAGCACCCAAGACATCGATCATAAACTAGGGTTCTTCCAAAAAAACTTCAAACTTACAGGAAATGAAGTTAGAGCTTTGACAGTCAAGAAACCAAAATTGATAACCTACAATCTTGAACACATTAAGTTAAATATGTTTGTTGTTAAAGAAGAAATGGGCTTCACCCCTGAAGAAATGAAGCATATTTTGTTGCAAAAGCCCAAACTGTTCATGCAAAGTAAAATAAATATCTGATAATTTACACAATCTAAAGGTTTTTTGTAGATCAACACAGGCTGCTGAAAACATTTGAATATGTGCACAAAGAAATGAAGATACCATTAGAAACAATAGCGAAGATGCCTCAAGTCCTGACGTGTAGAGAATTCAGGATAAAACAGAGACACCAGTTCCTAGAAAAGTTGGGTAAAATCCAATTTGACCCAAAGAAACCAAATTATATTTCTTTGGTCACGTTGGTCACAGGATCTGACGCTCACTTCGCGGTGGAAGTTGCTGGATCGTCAGTCCACGCGTATAACGCTTTCCTCAAGTCATTGTAAATAAAACTGAATTTGTACTATTGTTTATTTTCAAATCATGTACATACCATAGCAAACAATTTTGTTTTCTGTATAAATAATAAAAAGTCCCGCACTGAAGGAATGTAAAATAATTCACACACAATCAATTTATTTTTCCTAGTTCTATCTTCTTCTGTATTAATTTCACAGAATGGTACAACAACGTATCAATAAGTCCAGCTACAGTGTACACACCACCAATAATTGCACAAACGTTAGTCGCAAAATGACCAAAAGATCTACTTCGCTCTGTGTATTTTACCATAAGTGGTGAAAGTTCGTACTGGAAAAAAATTCCGGGCATTCCTGATTCCCCACTCATGATGGAAATTACTTTTCGGTGCTTCGTTACTGAAAACTGATTCGAATTTATGATCTGACCATCTTTTTTTACGTACGAAGTTGGAACGATTTTTAAGTGGTATTGGAACATGGTGGCTCCTGAAAACAAGTTATTTGTTTTAAATATGTCTATGCTTGTGGGAACGATTCAAAAATCCCGCCATGGAAAATTACCGCGTAGCCTTAACCACATAACCTCTGATTGACAGTCGGACAAAATTCGGTCTACGTAAAAATTGAATGTTAAAAAGTGCAAAATTATTTAGTAGGACGAGATAACAAGGTGAGACAAGGCGATGTTTGTTTGTTTAAGGGGGCTAAATTAAGATTTTAGGCACCATGCCGGCAGTTCCGGGAGGAGTTTATCAGCAAGGTCCAACATGTTTTGATAAAATGAAAATGGGATTTTTCCTCGGATTTTGCGTAGGAATGGCTAGTGGAGCCCTGTTTGGAGGTTTCTCAGCGTTACGGTAACTACTTTACCCTAACATAACCACACAATGAATATTTTATTTACAGGGGCGGCCTGAGAGGCAAAGAATTAGTAAACACAGTAGGAAAAGTCATGCTTCAAGGCGGTGGTTCTTTTGGAACATTCCTAGCAATTGGATCAGGCCTAAGATGTTAGCAAAGCTCACTCAAGAAATGTTACTTAATTCTTGAAACCTGTTAGTTATGTATATTTATTAAGTTAGTTATTTTACAATAAATTCATAACCGAAAGTGGCAAACTTACCTTCTTCTGCCAGTCCTGTTGTGTCCTTGAGGGGATTGTGAGTGGCGCTGTCAATACTTGCACCAAATGATAAATGTCTGATTTTATGAGTAGTGTTGAATTCTGTAGATGAAAATGGTTGGACATCATGGACATGGACGTGGTTTATACTGAAACTTTTTCCAGGGGCTATGTGGAAACTACCACTAACTCTGTTAACCACCAAGGAGCCATAGATTTGACAACCTTGGGAAAAGGCAGTTTTTAGTTTTTCACTAAATCTTTCTTCTTTACATTGTGTTATATTCTCAGGGTTGTCAGGGAACGCCCACCGTCGTTCCCTGTAAGCCTCTCTAACGTCCTCACAAGTATTACAACACCTGAAGTAAATTATTAAGATTTTTATCAAAAACACTCCATTTTTACCTGTTGGGATCAAAGGAAGCTCCATAACAACTTCCACATTCTGTTTTATTTGTTGTAGCAACCTACAAAACCTGTTAAACATGTCCATAACAACCTAAACTGACTTACTTCAGTGCTGTTTTTACTCTTGATAATTATATCTTCCTTCTTTGGTTCTTCTATTGGTTGTCCTTTTATATCAAGCCTTCTTTTGTATATATTATGATCAATTTGCAAATGTTGTTCTCCTGAAGAATCCATCGCATCTAGCGCCAAAACTACAAAACTAACACATTAGACAAATGCCTCCCTTGCAACACTTCAACCAAATTACAATCACAAGAAATCGTGGGTACAACTATATCCAAATTTATTTGAATAGATGGACTTCTGGATGTGTCAACAAAAAGCTCCTCACTCACATTTGGTGTTAAGTAATCTACTAATTCAACCCAGAACAGCATTCCCATTATCGTAAGACTGATTATCGAAACTAAAAAAAATATGAATTTATTTAAGTTTGTATAAATTTGTTTATTTTCTTACCGATCGCTCCTCCGTAAGTTTTAATTCGGACATCTTCAAGCGTTTTGGGATATGCATCAAAACGCCGTAATTTTTCAAATATATATAACATTTTACTACGATATTTAAATTATTATAAATTATAATATCTCACGTCGACGTAAACATTATTACATTGACGAGTTGTCAAATTTGAAATGCATTTGGCAGATTTTTGCAAACGTCAATGACATAAACGGAGGGAGCGCCAGCATCGCTAGCGGGAGTTTTTAAAATTAGAAGCAAAACTCTCAGGAACAAATATTTCTCGCCTTATATCAATTTGTTTAAAACATATTTTAATGTTAATTTCAAAACATTATAAATTTTACACAAAAAGAAGCAGCCTGAATGCTTAAAGTACCGCATTTTTCGACACTAAAAAACCGCAATATTCGTAAACACAGTTAAAAATGTATGAAAAAAAACCTAAAAACTCTTAACGGATTCACTCGTCACATAAATTATATGTATATTTAATTACAGAATTACATTACTATAATTACTTAAAATTGCGTAGTATAAATGTATCATTATTACAAATGTATGTAATGTATTCAATGTATTCAAAAATCATGTCTACTTAATATTCATTCTATTTCATTTTAAACAAACGAAAATATTTGTTTCTTACAAATTTTAACAGATTTTGTGCAAAACATTTTTAATATATCGATTCAATATTGTTTTTTTCTAATTATAATATTATATTATTAATAATATTCTACATGTAAAATTGATTTTAATACAGCCTTATCAGACATAACAGTCAACAAGTTTTTGGTACTTTCTATGTAATAACGTATAATGTATGATTTAAAATTTTAAAATATGAGCATTAACGATATTTTTGCTTTCTATTATTTGTTTATTTTTGTTTATTCATTATTTCATTTTAAAATGCTTTATTTAAAATATATATATATATATATATATATATATATATATATATATATCCGACCGATACCTTTTTATTATGAAATCATAAAATAATGCCGATTATTATTATGAACTCATAATTAAACTGTTTTTATAAATAAACAATTTAGAGAAAATATAATACAGATGTTAGATATATAATTAGAATTATATGAAACAGGAATCTCAGATAAAATAATTTGTTGGGGTTTGCGTTAACATTTATATTAGATGATATAACTTTATTTGGATTAGTTCTTGTTACCTCAATGTCGATTTTAACGTGGAACATTTTATCCACACTGAAGAGACTGCAACACTTTTTTTTAACAGTTCGTAAAGCACTCAAGACAAATGAGCCCACTCGAACAAGCTCTCGTAGCTAAATATTTCTTTCTTTGACTTATTTGTCTTATAAGAAACGATAATAAACAGATAAACTACTTTAAAATATTGTTTTTTAGACACCTCCGGAATATTTGGAAATCTCTAGAAAGTCTAGACTTTAATTAGGAATTAAGAGTGAAAAAAATTCACACATGTTTGAGCACACCGAAATAATGGTCTTTTACCAACAAAAATTATTGAAAAGTCAAAAATAAATCAAAACCTTAAACAACTTCAAAATATGTTACTTTTAAATTCTCCGAAAAAAAAAGTAGAAATAGAAAAAGTAGGTCTAAGCCGTTAAGAAATGGGTACATAAAAAACCGCCAAAAAATTGAAAAAACATTATTTTCAGAGAGCCTAAAATCGTATCTTTTTTTTCACATGAAAAAGAGGTTTTAAAATAATCCTATGTTTTTAAATTTGATAAAATATTAGTTCATTTTATCTACTCTAGTTTCGGTTATAGTTTTAGTATTACTGTTGTTTTTAATAGAATTTAGTTAATTTCAATCCCATTTAAACCAGTTTAAATGCGCTTTTATTTAACTTAATTAATCTAGTTTATTTTGGTCTTGCCAAATTCAATTCATTTATACAGCAATTATTTTCAATTTACTTGTTATTTATTTTAATCTATTGTGGTCAATTAAAAATCATTCTGATTTTTATTTAATTATTTAACTGGTCGTTTTGTCCAAATTTTTGTTATTTTTTTATTTTTGAACTACTTTCGGTCAAATGAAATATACTTTGTGTTCAGACCAACTAAATTTAACCTACTTTATCAAATTTAGCTAAATTTTAGTTAATTTAATTTAGTCGCATTTAACCGTCACTTTGATCAAATTTAGTTTAATTTATTACAATTTTTGAAGCCAAATTTGGCCCTATTTTAGTTAACTTAAAATTTACACAATTCAAAATATATATTTTCCCGTGTCGAAGTCGTAGAATATTAAAAAAATATAGTAAAAAATACAACGAAAACACGAAACTGATCCGCAAAATTACTTAAAAAAATAAAGCAAAAATTTCTTAAATTTACCACAGTTTTAGATTCCTTAAGAATAAAAAAAGGGTATGTAAAAAAAACAGAAAGCGCTTGTAGACCTTTTAGATCGTTTTCCACGTTTCCAATAAATTTTTAAGCAAAAAAAATGAAAAATGGAAAATATGTACACAATAATTTAGGTAACGCCTTGGTTATCATTTTATACACGTAATCGCGTGGTCTAAAAATTCGCAATCTTTTTTTTAAACCACTTCCTCGGTGATTAATTTTCTTTCCAAACTTTTTTTTGTCTAAATGATAACTTGTATTAGCTACCATCACGCAATGAAAATGGGCAAATTGTGACAAAGTAATTATTAAATTTTTAATAATTCGTTAATTACATTTTATTTGTTTATATTGTCAAGAACAAAACAAAATTGTCTAACCATAAATTAAATTTCGTATAACTTAGTAGTCTAATATATGTAACTTTTAACTCAGATTGTTATGATATTATGCCTAGTTTTCTTAGTCATTTTTCTATTTTCTATGCATTTTTTTTTTTTTTTCAACAAAAACCACAGATTCAGTTGGTACGTCTGGCTCACATTTTTAAAAAGGTCATAAAAAATATGGTAGTTTCCATAAAAAATCGATGTTTCAATAGATAAAATGAGCCTAAAAACAAGTCATTTTCTCATTTTTTTGTGTTTTTGAACAGACTTCAATGGGCTGTTTTTCAAACTCAACAAACTTCAACGACAAAACTGATGATTTGGGAAAATCTGAGTTAGAAGTTAGGGGTTAAAAATAAGGGTAAAAAGTCAAATTAAACGTTGTTTTTGATGTTTTGGTAGAAATACCGGTTTTTGTTGAAAAAAAATGCATGGAAAATAGAAAAATGACTAAGAAAACTAGACATATTAATCTAAGTTAAAAAGTTACACACATTAGACTACTTAACCTTTTCTTACAATAATTGGCAAGAGTGCTTTGTTACCACAAGCAAATATGATTATGTTGCTTGGCCAAAAGGTTTCTGTAATTTTAAGAGTTAAAAAATTTGTGGCAAAAATGGATCAATTTCAGAATCATTTTATCGTCATCAATGAGTCAATTTACAGCATTAATATTAATAACTCTGTTAATTAAGCTCATTACGGTTTGGTAATAAAGTGCATAATGCTTGATAGTTTTTCCCACAAATTCATGTTGTCTGTTTTATATCATTCGTATCATATGAAACGAATAGAAATCTACAACTTCAGCAATTCGACGTAGATATAGGTTATCTATTAAGTACATAAAATCGATCAAAAACTTTAACAAGCAATTTTAATGTTTTTAAAAATAAAAGCCAATACCATAGAATGTTTAAAATTTCTTATATTTTCAGCTGAAATATCACAGGCAAACATTGTTTTTTACAGACATTTCATCCAAAACCTTCCAAAAAATATCGCGTGCGACTGATTTATGATAAATATTGCATGAATCCGCTAAAAACTGCTCAAAGTTGTTAAAAACAACTCCTACGGCTGCTCAATTTTCCGCGAAGTTGATCGACCTGAACCAAGGTGATTTTTGATTGTTACACAATGTTTTGTCAGGCTAAAATACAAAGATCACCTTTGAGAATAAAAAAACCAATTTATTTGTTTTGACTCTATAATTATTGGCAAGCTGTGTGTCGTTTATGATCGCATTTACCCTTGAAATTCTTGAATAGATAATTAGGAATTCATTTTTATGTTTACCCATTTGACTAGATGTGCCGATGATCATTACATAATGAATCACAATTCGAGCTGAGATTTTATTAGGTATTAGTCCTATTGATTCATATATCTACATACGTATTTATAGGTATGCATTGAGAGCATTGATTCTCAAAATATGTACAAGTCTTAAAAAATAAATATCTATTTACAAGATTCATATAAAACAGTTTTATAGCTAAGTTAAGTAAATATCACAAGGCGCTTCAGTACATTAAAGGCTAAACAGATTTAAGGCTACGCTGTTCCATTTGCCACACCAAAAGCAGAAATGAAAACATTTATAACAGTTACGAGAAATATTCCAATGACTGTAAAATTGTTGATCCTATTTGCTATGCAGATCTCCTTGTCGTTCTTCACGTTGTAAGTCGCGTTCCACACAAGGCCTACTCCTACCGCAACCTGGAACAATTACAAAAATAAATACATATTCAGATATGTAAAAATGTTTACTGGTATGAAAACAGAAGATAATTTTATCGAAACGACAAGTTAAGCCGCGAAACTTCCTTTATGTGTCGTTTGAAATGACCTTTTGAAATAAACATGACATGGAAAATTTCGTCATCGCCAATAAAATGAAATTATAATAACATGTCGGTACTTACTTGGCATATCAAACTAAATGAGATTAAAATCAAACTGGGCCAATAATAAGGGTGTCGATTAAAGCTTTCTATGACGTATCTCAACTGGTTGGCATTGGCAGAAAAAAGGGCCAAGTCCATCATCCCTTGAGCAAGAGTTTTCTTGTGTTGATACACATTCACATCCGGTATGGATTCGAGATCTGGGATGACGCTTCCTGTTTCTAGATCTGGACCATAACCGGGAGCATACGGGAATCTTCCGGGATAACCAGGAGGATGAAAACCCGGTCTTGCAACTCCATCAACGTCGTCTGGTTTCTCACTGTCTCCATCTCCCCCAGCTCTGCTTGTTATAATGATAGGGATCTCACCATCCGATTTTGGTAACTCTTCAGCGTCTGGGTTTGCATCGTCTTTCCCTTTATCCGAGTTTTCGTTGAAAAATCCATCGTCAACTCCAGGGTAAGGGTTTCTAACAACTTCCCTGTCGTCGTTAAGATCATCATCATCAGTTTCCGCTTTAGCAAGAGGTGGTTTGTCGTTGACCTCAACCAAAGGCACTCTTTCGGCCATGTCGGGCGTTGCTACTTCTCTTCGAATTCTTCGTGTGGGCACTGGTGACCTCGAGTTTGGATGATTCGGATAACTTGTGTGATATGATGCCATTCGTTGATGAAAAACAGGAAATACTGATACTGATAGCACTCGTGTTGTCTTCGCTACTGCCGGCGATGAACTGAATCAACTCCACAATGATGCTGATGTTAAAAAGCTTGCCAAGCTTACGTAGCTTCGGTGGATTTACCAATAGGTTTATTTATATGATTCACATGGCGAACATGAACTCGCGGTGTTTCTAACTACTGTGCTATATAATGAAGACTCAAGGTTTTATGATGTTAACGAAAGACAAACGAAGTTAAACCGTATTTATATTTGCATTAAGTGTGTGGGGATTTCTGTGGTTTTCCTAATTTAAAACAGTAAGCATTTCCCGAGTACTGTTAACGGTACTGTTCGGTTTTCTACCGAAAGCAGATAATTCAGAGGAAAGTTGACTTTAATTAGATCAGGAAGCCGTAATTTGGCTTCAGGCAGGAATTTCTGCATCATTGGAAATTCGCAGCGAAGGCAGGTCTGGGTAAAAGCCGACATTTGCGTCATGAACAGGTTTGCCGATTATGAAGACCCGAACAAATGCAGGTGCAAAATTTTGCGGTAAACAAGATTTTGCAAAAAAAAAACAGAATTTTTTATGCTTGACCATGCAAAAATACATGTCAACAGACCCAAAACTGTGGGAAACCTGTTAAACAAATTAGTACCTACATACACAAAATGATATGACAAAAGTTTTTTTGTGCTTAATCACCCACTTAGTATCTAGCTCTGTACCTATTTATGGACACATTTAATTTTTTCTTTGTTAAATAATAATAGAAGTGCAATATGAAAACGATAGTCAATCGATAGAACAATAGAAAATTTCATTTTGGGGACGAATCAAACATTTGAAACCGTTTTTTACCGCTCGTAATTTTAATGCTTTTGTAACGAAATTTGAGGAAGTAATTATTTTTGGCTTACTTATGAACTGTGTCAATTTATAAAATAATGGAGTAAAATAAACAAATTTACGAAAAATAATTTTACTAAACATCAAATCTTGTAGAGATAACAAATCAAACTGTCAAACTTTTTATTAAAGCCGGCAGCTCTGATTACTTTAATGAAATTTGAAAAGAAAATTTTGAAAATAGAGCAAATTTTTTTTTAATTTTATTTTGAGGACGACCTAAAAAATTCTAAGCTTATTTTACTTTTCGTAATTTCAAACCTATTTACGCAATTTAAGACTATTGACTTGATTATTAAATATACTAATTTACAAAATTGCAGAGTAAAAGAAATAATTTTAAGAAACTTCTGCTTGACAATAAACCAAAACTTTCCAATATTTGTAACCAAAACCTATACCGCTATTGCAATGAAATTTGAGAAATTTGATTTTGATTTGCCTATTAACTGTTTCAAGTTGCAAAATTATAGAGCAAAAGAGAGATTTTAGAAAATTTCGTTTTGAGAATGAACTAAAAATTTCTTTTTTATGTCTATTCTGTAGCTCGAGCAAATAACCTAAACGTCTTCACAGAATTTGTAATTTTTTTATAAACAAAATTTTTTCTAATAATAAAAAAATCAGAACAATGTTGATTTCGCTTTTAAATTTATAAATAAATATAAAAAACCTAAATTTCTTTCCTAATTTTTAGTAGAAACAATTGTGTATGCAGCAAACAGAAATTCCTTTGTTCCCATACCTAGTACCCTAACTTATTACACCATTGGCTATCTTTTTTGTTTTGAAAAGATATCAATTTTCAGAATATTTTATTAAAGCCTGCAGTTCTGGTAGTTTTAATTTTATGCTAATTTACAAGTTTTGACCTACTTATTAGCTGTGTTAAATTTAAAAATGAAAATAAAATCCATTACTCTGGTGATTTTACGCTACAGTAATAAAATTTAGATAGGTTTCTACTTTTTATTTGCTTAATAACTGCGCCAAATCACAGAATTACAGAGATTTTCAAACATGAATCATGAATACCAAAAATATATAAAAAATTCTATTACAAGAAAAATGTTTAATCTTTATTCATTAAAGCTTACTGAAATTTTGAATTTCACAAAAAGCTTTTTAATTTAATCGACTTTTTAAGTGCCAGCTTCAAAGACAAATAAATAAAACCATAAATACAATAATTTTTTGGTAAATATTTTTTCTGTTGTTTACGGTTGTCCGCACGATTTTTGATACATTCTATTGTTTTATAAAATTTGAGATAGTGGAAATCAGTTTTTAAAATCGAATGACAAAAAACACAACTGAATTGTTTTAAGATAATTTTGATTTCATGTCTCTAAAAAAATTAATGTTTCCGAAAATTCGTAAGTGATTTACGTTCAAAAAAATAATTTAATCTTATGTAATATGTGTTAATTTTATCTTAAGCATAAAAAACTTACGTAGTTCTCTAAAAATACCTACAAATATCCATCTCCTTGGGTCTTAAACTACAGACAATATACCACGAACTAGTTAAATTCTTAAAACATTGACCTGATAACCAGAACTGTCTTTTTATGATTTCAGAAAATCTATTTTCAGTAGTATCCTGAAAAGCAATACAAAGAAATCGTTTTCGAAAAGTTGTATTTTTAGATTTCGTAGTAAACAAACCGATAGCTGCCAGTTTTTTTCTGTTGAGCAATATTGCTCTTATGTTCATGCTAATTCGTGCTGAGTTTTAAATTTAGATTGATTTCCAGACGTGCTATTTATTTTGTCTATCTTGCCGATACAAAAAAAAAAGATTTTATTTTAAAAGTATAACTTAACTCTCATATTGTTTAAAAACTGATTGATATAACATTATTTGTCAGTATCAGTAAAATAACCTTGTTTGTTTGTGTGGTAGAGACAGTGCCACGTCTATAATTATCGTGAAGATTACATATCACTCGTTTGATAACTTTACTATAAACGTAAACAATAACTGTTTATGTTCTTATGTCCTCTACAGTTTTTTACAACAGCATCCAGTTTAACAACATATTTTATAAACAATTTACTGAATCTTGGATTACCGGTTCATACTGATTTTTTTATTGTTATTTATAAGGAAGTGATTATCTGTTATCTGCCAGAACAATCTGTACAATCAAAGCTAAATTAGCAATCTTTATTTAAATGGCTAACGTGCATAACATGGATTAAATTTTGCTATAAAAAATCATTCTTTTGTTGAGAAGCTATTACGCAACACTTCATTAATAAAATATGACTTTATTATCTTTGCAATAAATTATCCTTTAACTTTAATTAATGCAGCCGAACAAGACTCGTGTTGTTTCTCCATTGAATAATAATACGCTTTTTAGTTTTTAAGGTGTTTTAACAAAACTTTATTACAACCAGTATACAGTTATTTGGTTATTTGTAGAAACAAATAATAATTATAACAATCATAAAATGTATTAATGGACGTTACAAGCTTAACTCTAATATCACAGTCTTCTGCACAAACTTCTTCACCCAAATCATAAATTTCCTGATATTAATGCCATTGCTGTCGTTGTTGTTGTCGTTCCTCCTGCTGGTATTGGAAGTGGGGGGGGATTGGCGACACCAAACGCTGATATAAAAACATTAACAACCGTTACTAAAAATATCCCAATGACAGTGTAATTATTTGCTTTATTCGCTTTATTCATATCGAGCTTGATATTGATATTGTACATGGAGTTCCACAAGAGTGCCAAACCTACGCCAACCTGTAACAAAATCACGTTTATTCCATCTGTCATGCTAAACCAATTTTGTTTCTACTTACTTGGCAAATTAAACTGAAAATAATCAGAATCATGCTAGGATAATAATATGGATGTCTATCAGCACACTCCAGGACATATCTCAGTTGGTTTGCATTTGCCGAAAATAAAGCCAAATCCATCATTCCTTTGCCTAAGGTTTGTTTCTGTTGATAGTAGTTGATATCAGGAATTGCACGCTCCGAACCACCCCACCAATAGTCCAAAGGAATAGAGTTTGTTGTAATACCTGGTTCATTCACCCCTAGATCATTTCCACCGTCACCTTCAACTCTATTTGGTATGTCTTTTAATTTTGGTTCTTCGCTTGGTATGTCTTTTGATTTTGGTTCTTCGCTTGGTACGTCTTTTGATTTTGGTTCTTCGTTTGCACCACTTGTATCAAGAGCGACTGTTTCGATTTTAGGTTTTTCTTTGTTTTTCGTGTCGGAAGACACGTTTGTGTCCATATTAGGCGGTGCAGGTTTTAGTTCAATTGTCGAGGGTTTTATACTTGAAGGCTGCGACATGGTTGGTTGAATACTGGTTTGACACTAATGTTTAAAGACAACGGGAAGCACTGATAACGGCTTGCGAAAACAACACTGAGAATGTTAACACCGAAACTGAATGAGTTCGCGCAGCACGGACGGGTTTATTTGTGATTCTACGTATTCATGCGACTATGTATCAGACTATAATTTTCTAAACTAGTGGGGAATTAATGATTCAAGGCTTTCCGGCGCAGAAATGTGATAGGTGCATGATATGATGCACTAATCATACGAATGGGACAGTAAATAAAACCAACAAATTTTGGCAAAAAATGATTTTTCTCATTTATACAAATAGCTACGGGTTATCAAAGCAGATTCTTTTCATAGCTGATTGTGTCGTCTAGCCCATTAATTAAGAACAATTTTACTAATTAATGACTAATTAAACTTGTGCGTGGACTTTCCACGTTTTGTTATAGACCAAGGACCTCGTAAGATTTCACAAGAGCCACTGTTTGTTTCAATTTGCATTTTTAACACACATTTTCAGTGTTTTTTTGATATATCTGACCATTTAACTTTCTAGAGACTGTTATTTCACGATGTGTCAGTAAATGAGCATTGCACCACCTTGAACGATAGCACCTAAATGGCAATGAACTAATGAACTTAGCCCAGGTACTTTCAACGGCGAAATTAAAAAATATATATTCGCATTTTTTAATTTTAAGTTAAATAAAACAAACACACAACTAAGTTTTTGAAATTCCCCACCAATGTAAACAAAAAATTTTTGCGAAAATTTTCATTCACTAAACGAGATGCTGCGGTATTCCTCGAGGAAAAAATATGTACAAATAAAATGATTAATCAGGTAAACCACCTGCGAAATTTTTATGAATATACCTTCAAATTGTTTGTTCTTGTAAACTTCGACATTTGCAGGTACTAAAATTACTCATTCTAATAACATTCTTATTCGGATTCCCGTAGGCCGAATTCTTTTCCTAGAAAAAGTCCACGTGCGTCTTGGGATTTTCCACGAAGACCGTAAGAAAGTCCCGCTTTCACGTTAAGGTTATGAGTTGGCAAAAATTAAACATCGCCTATTCTCTTTCTTCTTGAGAACCGCAAATCTTTTTCGCTGCCAATTTTACGGGTTAACCGGTTTGAAACCAAAAAGAATATTAAATGTTTGTAATAAAATGCACGCGCCCAAACTTACAACTACCATCAAGACCTACGGCATCATTACCAACTTTCGTTATATTTTTAAATACTTGTTTGTACCTCCTTTCAAAAAAAATATTTCAATGACAAAATAATGCACCGGAGGGTCACCACGAAAGTATAAAAAGACAAGTAACCACGAATTTCCGGTCATATTCTTTGTCACGAAATTGAACCTGTAAAATGGTAAGCTTCTGTGTTTTAACAAAAATGTGACTGTGACTAATTTCTTTTTTAACAGATAACCGCAAGTTTCTTGTCACTCTTAGTGCTAGCTACAGCTTCTTCTTTGGCGATCGCACGAACTACTCGAAGTATCTCGTATCCTTACCCTCCTGCAGTCCAATTAGTTGAAGAAAAAGTGATCGATGCCCCGTATGCACCAGCGGTACCTGTAGAAGTTGCTCCAGTTGCTCCAGTAGTTTCAGTATATTACGATGTGGAAGCTCCAGCTGTTGTTGAGGCAGAACCCTACGCAGCGGCTGTTGCTATAGTTGCTCCAGTTATTACGGAATATCATTACAATGTTGAAACGCCGGAAGTGTCAAAACCGTATCCTCCAGCCGTTGTCGAAGTTAACGAAACAAAGCCTTATCCTCCTGCTGTCGAAATTGATGAAACAAAACCGTATCCTCCAGCTGTTCCAGTTGTGCCAATCGTTACAGAATACCAGTACAACATTCCTGTTCCAGAAAAATCTAAACCTTATCCTGCAGCTGTTGTAGAAGAAGAATCAAAACCTTATCCTCCCGCTGTCGAAATTGATGAAACAAAACCGTATCCTCCAGCTGTTCCAGTTGTGCCAATCGTTACAGAATATCAGTACAACATTCCTGTTCCAGAAAAATCTAAACCTTATCCTGCAGCTGTTGTAGTGGAAGAATCAAAGCCTTATCCCGCTGCTGTCGAAACTGATGAAACAAAACCGTATCCTCCAGCTGTTCCAGTTGTGCCAATCGTTACAGAATACCAGTACAACATTCCTGTTCCAGAAAAATCTAAACCTTATCCTGCAGCTGTTGTAGTAGAAGAATCAAAGCCTTATCCCCCTGCTGTCGAAATTGATGAGACAAAACCGTATCCTCCAGCTGTTCCAGTTGTGCCAATCGTTACAGAATACCAGTACAACATTCCTGTTCCAGAAAAATCTAAACCTTATCCTGCAGCTGTTGTAGTGGAAGATTCAAAGCCTTATCCTCCAGCCGTGGTAGTTGAAGAAACAAAGCCCTACCCTCCAGCTATTCCTGTCGTCACAGAATACCAATACAACGTTCCTGAGGTATCAAAACCATATCCTCCTGCTGTGGTTATAGAAAAGACAAAACCACATCCACCAGCTGCTGAAGTAGTCCCAGTTGTACCAATTGTGACGGAATACCAATACAATGTTGCCACTCCGGAAGCATCAAAACCATATCCAGCTGTTGTTGCAAAGAATATAGAAAACACGAAACCTTATCCAGCAGCTGCCGAAGTGGAAATCAAGAAAATTGAAACGACCACAAAATATCCAGCAATTGACGTCCGTTTTGCCGAAATTAAACCTTATCCTCCAGCTTCAGATGATTCTAAACCTTATCCGGCAGCTCTTCCCCTGAATTTCTTGAAGGCGTGAAGTGTTCAAATAATTCTTGGGATAGCGTTGCATATTTTTATTTATTTGATAAATTTAGAGACTTATTTAGTGTTCAATAAAAGTTATTATACTGATTAACTAGGTTGGAATTTTGTCTGTCCGGAGCCGGTCTTATTGCATTCCTTTTGATAATTACGTTGTGTAAGAGTAAAGTGTAAATGAGTTTTTAATAGACAAAAAGACAACAGTTTCAAGAACGCAACTAAAATGGTAAGAACAAATTTTATTGCTAAAATTTAATTATATGTGTATTTTTAGACCATTAGTTACGTATTGTTTGCCTTTCTTATTATAGCAAGGGTAACTCAAGACATAACCGCTTTATACGTACCTGTAAAAACAAAAAATATTCTTGTTTTCGTTTTAAAAGGAGATCCTTCTGTTTCTACCTCGCTGTCGACCATACCAACAACTCCAGCTTCAAGTTTCATACAATTTTTACAGTTTCAGTTATACATATTGGACAGGTTTATTCATGCACTACCATAATTATTAAAAATATATTTTGTAATCAGATAAAATAAATTCCTTTTAAAATACTTGATGAGCATAAAAATAATACCTACAACCTCTCTTCCCACTTCAACAAAATCGGAGCATCTGGTTTGTTAATTAACAATGACTTTGAGTCCAGTTCTGATCCATTCCAGCTAAGCCTGTATTGTCGTGCGAGCTACAAACAAAAAATGAATTTCTTTTTCAACTTTGGGAACCAATTAACCTTTAAAATCAATACAGTCATATTTTGTTCAGCAAACCGTCTGGCAATACACGTGCGCTGCCCATGTCCAAACGGAAGAACAAGATACGGATCTGTCGGTCTATAAGAAGGGTGTCCTCGGATCCATCTTTCAGGCTTAAAAGAATCAGGTTCCGGAAAATACTTCTCGAGGCGACTCAAAATTTGGTTTAATGTAACTACAATGGTCTACAAAAACGTAACTATCATTTTCCATTTTCTTCTTACCCCAGATGGCACTTTATACCCAGAGAAAACAACATCTGAGGTCAAAACTCGGCCTACACCTATCGAAATTGGTCTTAATCGTAACGATTCTTTAACTACACATTTTGCGTAGTTTGCTCTTTTGTAGATATCAGGAGTGACAGGATCCGATGGGTTTGGAAGGAGACGACACGATTCTTCGTATAAAGAGTCCTGGACGTCTGGACTCAACGCCAGGTGGTATAGTAGAAAACTCGACGCGTATGTTGTCTGAAAAAAACAGTAAAAAAAAGTTTTTATCGATAGAGGTTACTACAGTGTCCATTCCTGCTAGTAAAAAATCGCAGACTATTCCAATGATGTCCTTGAAATCTAGGGACGACGACGCGATATAACTTTCAAGAAGGGTTGGCGGTTTCTGAGTTTTTTCAGCAAATGTCGACATTTTGAGGGCCACTAAATCGATAGCCACGCTAAAAACATTTTTTTAAAAGATTATTACGATTGTGAATTAAACATTTTTAACCTCTCCATAAATTCTTGCGCTTTTTTCAGTTTTTTATAAGCAGGTGTTTCAAACTTCCTCCACAACTGGGGGCCATTGTCAGTCTTTAAAATCGTACTATTAGTTACAAAAGCAGAATCCAACAGTCTTGAAGACTTAGAATTGGAGTCCAACTCCTCATCATAAAAACTTTGAAACCTAATATCAAAAGCGGCCACCCCGATTACTAAAAAAATGCTTTCAGAAACTTTCCATCACTTTTTATTCTCTCACTCTCTAAAAACAATCTTGACAATTCTGGTAGGAAATCACTATCAGAATCTTGATAAACACTTCTCAATCTTGTATCCATCCATTCTGTGATAACATCATTTGATCCTCTGATAAAAGTGAGAGCTTCTGCAGGGGACGATATCCCTTTTTGGAATACTTTTCGGGTACGCGCCCATTCTGGCCCATTACTGTTAATGAAAGATTTTAGATTTTTAGAAAGGGGGCACAAAAACTTACGTGGGCAATAATCCACCTGAGTTATAAATATGGGGTCTGTCTAATCTATATTTTTCTAAGGCGAGATGACTCCGGCGATGAGGGTGCATGCCTTCACTGTTGTACATTATTTTAACGTCTTCAGGGTCTGCTAGCCAGACTATGTTTTCTCCGGGGACTATTTCTTCCCTAATTATGGGACCATAGAGCTCATAGTTTTTAAGAGCATTTCTGTGTAATCTATCGAACTGGTAGCGGCCTGTGTTTATATTTACTGCGTAAATATAATAATAATAATAACACCTTTTACCTACCTATTAATGGTAAATACAAATATAAAGTTCCAATAAAAGGCAACGATTTTGGCCCTGGTATTTCCTCAAACGATTTAAGTTTCCCTGAAGTTGAGAATCTCTGAAGGTAATAAGACTTGTTTCTAATTCTAGTGTAAAAACGGACACTTTTGGGGTTCCATAAACACATTGTTCCCCAAATCCAATGGCACTTGAAGATCACAAATTTGGTTCACCGAATGTGACTTTAAAAGTTACGCACAGATTCGTGTCTAATCCGGTTTGTTTGCAGAATATGCATAAAAACATCTTTTTAGTGAACATCACGAAATAAATGGAGAGGGGGCACGCATAATTTCGGCTCAACTTGATTATTAAACAGTCGTAGCACGTGGGCACAATTTAGAGTAAAAATAAATAAATACGGCATTAATATCACAATCAATAAACAAAGGAAAATAAATTAACAATAAATAAAAATGTTAAAAATTTTTAGGTTGAGTTTTGAACTTTATAGGTGCTGCCATCTGGGGTTATGTAAAAAGAAGCGGTATATTCAAATTTTATTATCACGTCCATGGTAGAAAATTACAAAACATTACAGTTCCAAGAACATAATAACTTAGAAAATACCCTACTATTAGACGTTCTCGAATGTTATGTTTGTAAGTCAGTTTCTGCAGTAAACTCTCTGAATAAAGATCAGAGACATGGAAGGAGCACAACCAGTATAAAACTGGACTTGCAGAACACAACATTCTTGTGCTCACTTGGATGTGGATATTTAAGACGCAAAAAATGGTAAGAATGGTTGAATGTATCACAAATGCGCTCATGGCGGGGCTAAACTGGTTTCTATTGGTCTGAAGCGAAGTAAAATTGAATATATGAGCTAGATCTTTGGGACATTGTTTAAAAAAATTCAAACCCCCTTCTAACATTATAAAAATAATTGGAACAGCTAACAGGAAGTTAGGAACTTGTTTCAATTCGTAATATTGTAAAAAACCGACTTTCCAGTAGTGCGATTGTACATACGAATAAGCTAAAGGTACAGTTTTGAAACACCATGTCTGATTATGTTTTGAAAACGCTCCTGGCAGTACAAAATCTTCAACGTCTTTGTGTTTCAAAACAGCTTCTGGTAAACTAGTCTCAAAATCTTTACAAAACAAGTGGTGTGAATACAGTTCGAATCCTATAAAAGGTAAGAGACAAAAAATGGCTACAAAAAGTGACAAAAAGCCGAACTTAAGCGTGTATAATATTAAATCAGATGCTCGTTCTTTCAATTTTACCTTTTTCAGGTACAAACATCCCAAGGTATAAAACAGAAAACCTAAATTTAACACACCATTTGACCTTGTAAGTGCGCTCAAACTCACAGGAATAATATATACAATATCTTTGAATTGTAAATAACTATGAATATCACAGTATTTCTTATACAACAGAACAGAATTTAGCATAGATTTAAAAGTTAAATAAACAAACACGCATTCTGTATAAGGTGCTGAGAAAAACACAGAAGCTGGATTATAACAAAACAGAATTGACGCCTTGTATGCTAAATCTCTGTTTAAAATATGAAGTGATAATTCATATAAACATAATGCTGATTGAATAAAACAAAAAGTATTAATAAACAAGTAAATTAACAATGATAATGATTCTGAACTTAGAAAAGGAATGACAGTGCCTAACAGTGATGCTAAAGTCCTTACTAAATATGGACAAAACGGAAAAAATGCGAGACTGTGCTCATAAGTGTAGCCATACAGTGAAATGTGCATAAAATGTTGAGCATCCCATCTTAAAAATCCTCCTAGAAAATGATTCACCATTTGATCTAACATTCCAGGTTGGGATGACTTTGGAAAGCGAAAAGCTTCAGCTTCATGGTCTGGTACTAATAAGTTAGAGATATACTGTAGAAATATCAATAAAAGTCTTGAAGTTAGAGCAGTTTTGAATATAACTTGTCTGTCAATTATCATAGTGACCTACAATATAAGTCATAAACTACACTCAATAACCAGTTAACACATACCTTTGACTTCATTTTTAATAGAAAATATGTATTTAAATAAATTTTTAATCATTTTTGTTTACTGAATGATATCAATTTGACGTTTGACACTGACAGGAGAATTTGAGGTTAAACTCACCAATCAAATTATAAAAGACTAATATGTGAACTTTCCAAGAAACACATTATTATGGAGCACATGTTAACAGAGTCAGAGATAAAAATTGAAGAGGAAGAAATCAACGAAACCGAGGAGTGTTGCCCTGGCAGGTACACTAAAACTCTGATTTAAACAGTGCTTTTGTAGAGCTTTTTCTAGCACCTCCAAATGTGAGGCTCAACCAAAACGTGGGAAACCTAAAAGAGGTAGACCCCCTACAAACTCCAAGCTTGAGAAACTTGCAGTTCCTCCCAATGATCATGTTGATAAAAGTTGGAAAGAATACTTAAAAATAGAGAATACTTTAGAAACTTACTACTGCAGTCAGTGTCCCTTTGAAACTAAATGGAAGTGCTACCTTAAGAGTCACATGAAAAAGATCCATTCATCTGATGACGCCAGAGTATACCATTGCATGGAATGTAAATTTAAAACAAAGTGGAAATTTAGTCTCAGTAACCACATGAAAGTTCACAGTGCTCCTGGTACTTTGAAAATGCACAAATGTCCTAAATGTAACTACCAAACTAAGTGGAATAATGGTTTAAGTAGTCACATGAAAGTACACATACTTCCTAAAGTAATGAAAGTAAATGTTTATAAATGTACTGAATGTAGTTTTGAGTGTAAAAATAAGCTAGATTTGGCGCAACATACCAAGATGGATCATAATCCTTTACAAACTGTGTACAAATGTCCTTTGTGTCCTTTTGAAACAAAATTTAGACATGGGGTGAATAAACACGTGAAAGTACATAATACAGCCAAGTTAAATGTGATAAAATAAATGTTTCTAGTCTTACAAGCTTTTGTACTAAGAATTTTTGTTTAGTTTTGTTTCAAATATGTAACGTTGTTATTTTATTTTTATATTTATTAATATAGTAACATGTGTAGTACAAATTAAATAATGAAGTATTTACAAATTTTAATGTGTTACAACGATTTTCCCTCTCATGTGACCCTTTTTGAGTTCAATGAAAGCTTCTGGTAACTTGTCAAACTTAAACTCTTTATGAATCAACGGTCGAATCTACAAAAAGAGTTTGAATACAAATTTTATCAGGTAACTTCAGCGTACCTTTCCACTTTTGACGAGTTTGTCTACAAAGTCAAATCCATCACAAGAAGGCACAAAGAATCCCCACATCAGACATTTCTTTTGACTAGGAGGCTTTAAATTATACTGAAGTAAAGTGCCCGCACTGTTTAGTAAGCCCCCTACTAATCCATATTTATCCGTGTTTAATAAAAGAGGCGAATTTAAAGTGATGTATGTTCCAAACTGCCACGCTCTGGGAACGTTATCATATCCAAATTTGGCACAATCTAGGATAATATGGTAACTAAAAGTTACGCTTTAAAAGGGGTTTCAGTCTAGTTCAACATACTCACTATCCCTCTTTTTCTACGTTTTTGAGGTAATTTGGATCTTTGTAGTCAAAAACGCGGTCAGTTCCAAGAGACTGAACCAAAGGAAGTGCATCTGTGGAACATGTGCCATGGACCTAAGGTAAGAAAATAACTTTTTTTCTTTCAAGTGTCTTAGTTCCTACTATGCACTCTTGTGATTTTAACATCTGAACTGCAACGGTGCCAACACCCCCTGAAGCCCCCAAAATTAACACTCTTGATCCTTTCGCCCCTTTGAGTGCCAGATTTCCAAAAATGTACAAAGCTGACCAGGCAGTCATAGATGCATAAACAAGAGATGTGCTCTCAGCTGGTGTTAAGTCTGTGGGTTTTTGGCGAACCTGAAAAAGTACATTAAAAGTGAAAAGTAATAATCAACAACTTACATGGGCTCTACTGGCTACTATTACTTCAGAGAAGCTGCCTTGTTTATGAATTGGTATAAAACCGTACACTTTGTCTCCAACATTGAATGAATTTCCAACTTCTGGCCCTTTGTATATCACAGTTCCAGCAAAATCTCTGCCTAATGTTAGTGGTAATTCCATTTCAAACTTTCTAGGGATTTGGAAGAGTGTTCTCCCGTAACCTCCTACAGCCAGAAGTATGTTTAAAACTCTTAGATTATATGTATCAAGTACCTAACATTAAAATATCAATTGGATTAACGGAAGATGCTTCCACGTTAATTAATAACTGATCGGGTTCCCGAACTTGGGGGATTCTGGTCCTTCCGTATTGTAATTCATTGATATCTCCATATGAATGGACTTGCCAAGCATTGACTCGGTTTTGTTCTTGTATTTTAACACTTGCAGCAGATGTGCTAAACTTGGAACGCCCTTGTTTGAGAATATTGAACGTTTTATTTGTTATTTTCACTAACATTGTTGTTGTTTTGATTGTTAGGTTATGTTCAGTGTGACAACTGATGGAGTATTGTTGGTTGCATAACTCGAGTTTGTTACAGAAGTTATTTATTTATTATTGAATAATCTTGTTAACAAAAATAAAATTTTTGACTACAACAAGCAGTTCCATTATTTACAAAGTTTTATACCTACTTATTTTTTAAATATAAAATTTTGGGTTTCTTTTTAAGATAAAAGTCGTAGGTAGGCTAAAAGAAGTTTATTTTTTCTTTCAAAACAACAAAACAGTTTTAATTTTTACAAATAAATATTACAATATTTCTTTAAAGTGGAACTCCATAAGTGGCATGCGGTAGCACAACATGAGGAGTACCATATGCTGCTTGAGGAACAGCAACTTCAGCAGCGTTGAGACTGTAAGACACTGCTGACGTGTACGGTAAAGGAAGGACTGGAATTGGGTATTCTCCATGATCTTCTGGAACCAAAAGAGAAGTTGGGGCTACGAGGGCAGAAGCGCTGTGTACTTCCGGAACTCCGTAAACTGGAGCTGGTACAACAGGAGCATAAGGAGCTTCTTCGTGGTGCACCTCAACGGCGGGAATGTTGTAGGAATATTCTGTTTGAGTTGGAACTACTTCGACATGTTTTTCAGGGACACCGTAAACGGCAGCAGGAACAACGGGTGCTTTTTCTTCAGGAACTCCATAAACTGGAGCTGGTACAACAACAGGAGCATAAGGAGCTTCTTCGTGGTGCACCTCAACGGCGGGAATGTTGTAGGAATATTCTGTTTGAATTGGAACTACTTCGACATGTTTTTCAGGGACACCGTAAACGGCAGCGGGAGCAACGGGTGCTTTTTCTTCAGGAACTCCATAAACTGGAGCTGGTACAACAACAGGAGCATAAGGAGCTTCTTCGTGGTGCACCTCAACGGCAGGAATGTTGTAGGAATATTCTGTTTGAACTGGTACTACTTCGACATGTGCTTCAGGGACACCGTAAACGGCAGCGGGAACAACGGGTGCTTTTTCTTCAGGAACTCCATAAACTGGAGCTGGTACAACAACAGGAGCATAGGGAGCTTCTTCGTGGTGCACCTCAACGACGGGAATGTTGTATGAGTATTCTGTTTTGATTGGAGCTACTTCGACGTGTTCTTCAGGGACACCGTAAACGGTAGCGGGAACAACGGGTGATTTTTCTTCGGGAACTCCATAAACTGGAGCTGGTACAACAACAGGAGCATAAGGAGCTTCTTCGTGGTGCACCTCAACAGCAGGAATGTTGTAGGAATATTCTGTTTGAATTGGTACTACTTTGACGTGTTCCTCAGGGACGCCATAAACGGGAGCTGGGACCACAGGTGCTTTTTCTTCAGGGACTCCGTAAACTTCAGCTGGTACTACTGGGGTTTTTTCTTCAGGGACTCCATAAACTGGAGCTGGAACTACTGGCGCAGGAATAGAATATGAGTATTCTGTTTTGATCGGGATAATCTTTGCGATGGGTTCTTCTGGAACACCGTAGACGCTAGCTGGAACAACTGGAGCTTTTTCTTCAGGAATTCCATACACTGCAGCTGGGATTACTGGCGTTTTTTCTTCTGGAACTCCATAGACCGTAGCTGGTAGAATAGGTTCAGGTAAAGCATAACTAGCTTGAGAGCGACTAGCGAATGCTAAAATAGCCAACAAAACCTGCAATTTTAAAAAATACATGACACGCTATTCTTTAATTTTGTAATAACCACCTACCAATTTCATGATGGTATCGTTTAGGTTTCAAACACACTTCTGCTTATTGATTTTAAATAAATCACTTTTATATGTTTTTTGTTACCCATCGGCTAAAATCATTACATTTCACTTTTAAAGTGTAATACTGGTTTACCTAGGAGGACGCTATTAAAACTATTTAAGCACTTTCGAATATTTTTTTTATCGTCGCATTGTTATTTTATTAAAGAAAACATCAATGCAATTTCAGATATAGTTTATTTGGTTTCTGAAACTAGTAATTATAAAATGTATTGTCTCTGCATCTTTTGCATCCAGCGTTGACAGTATAGATTCTTGGTTCATAGCATTTATTATAACCGTAGTTAACAAAGAACGTTATGTTTTTCTTTAGGTTTTCATTCGAAACTTCAAAATTTCCCTGAAAGACATACGCATTATTTGCATTAAGGGACTCAATTATACTAACATTTCTAGCAAAACAACGTTTACAAGTTATGCTTTGTTCAGAGGCTGACGCGAATATTAGAGTCCTGTCTTCAAACTCTGGACGTAAATTTGTTGTTTCATAAATTTCTTCACACATGATTTTCTGTAAAGAGCGTTTCGGTTTTAGTTCTAAATTGAGAAACTACTTACTTCTGTTATGCAAATTTTGGTGATGTGTTTTACACCACGCGAAACTCGTTCTTCTGGAATGGACGTCTCATAATCCTCGTAATAATCATTGTACAAACTTTTACAACAAAACGTCCCGAACAGAACAACGAACGAAATTACCTGCAATAACAACAATTAAATAAAATTAATCAAAAAGTAATTTTAAACCGTGAATAAATTCTTCATGTTTTTATATTTCTTTTCAGGTTCTATCAACGTTTCATTAAATTTATTTCAGAGATGCTTTTATATTCAGTCTATCAGCATTACGTGTTTTAAAATAGCTACTTTTAATTAAGATCGTACGTATGGCGTGGAAGATTAGACTAAATAATTGTGTGGTGTATTTCATATGAATAGATTACAATAAATTCCTTGATCATCGAATTCCTGAGGTTTTACCAATCGGACGTGAAATTAGTTTGGATTATGTGGGTAGTTCCATTCAGTTGATTTGTATAATAAAAAGCTATGGCTGTATACAATTTATTGCTATTAATAATTAAAATGTTTATCTGGTTGTAATTAATAAAAGAGCTTCACGATAACACAAATTTTAATTGTATGATAGTCGATAAATTAGTGGTAATTTTAGTGTTGCGTGATAAAAGATAAAAGTAATTCGTTAAAAATGTCAATTTTGTATGTTTTTAATTTAGTTAATTTCTGGATAAAATTGTGGCATTTCGATTCGGTATTAGTTTTATTAGAAAATTGTGCACATATTTACAAACTTGAACTAATCTAATCTAATTCTATTTTGAACAAAGTGTTAGGAATATTTAAAAGTAAAATCGTACTCCACTTGCTTGTTTTTTAACACAGATCAATTATTGAAAAATGCACAGCTGATTAAATTTAAGTAACTTAAAACTCGCTAATCAACTTAGAAAACTTTGGCTTCATTTTTTATATTATTAAACTACTTGAGCTATTTTTTTGACTTAGGTCAAAATATTACGTCATTAACTGAATTGACACTTTAGCTAAGATTTTTTTAAGTTAAAAAAATCGTACTTTGTGTTCTTAGACTTAAAACTTGAAATTTGAATTTTTGAATTTTTTATTTTTTTAAATTTTTAGTCTTTATATGTATATTATCTACTACTTTTTTTTTATTATAATTTTTTTCCACTTTTTTCATTCATGTGAATTTAAGTTTTCTTGGTTTGTTTTCTTTTCTCTCTTTTTCCATTTCATACTTTGCATACTATTTCAATCTATCCATAGATTTATAAATTATTTAGATCAAATTACACTTAGATTTTTAGAATTAGTTGAAAAATCTTTTTTTGTATTCTTAATTTTTGTTATAATAGGTGATCTAAATTTTCAACGAATTTTCTCGAATCTGCCTTGCTGTTTACAACACTGCTTGCTCATTTGTTTTTTTTACGAATCAAAAAATTAACATTTTTGCTGATTTATATTTCACCATCATCACCGCGAAATATCTGATAATTTTTTGATGTATGGGAAACACAAATACTCTGTCAATTTTCGACAGATATTTTTCAAAGTTCTAATATTTTATATTTTTTAGAATTATTTGATTATCTGACGTTTTTGTCAGATTTTTTTGACATTTTTTGAAACTTTATTTTCTTTAATAATGAAACTGTGAAACTCAAATATTAAAATGAATTCGAGAAAAATAATATTTGGAAGTTCAAGTTTTTTTTATTGTGACTTGACTGTAGAAGTTCTAAATTTGTAACCGGAACATTAATTTTAACTCCAAAACTTTAAAATCTAAAAATAATATTTATATAATTTAAATTTCTACTTTTAGAATATGAATCATCAAAATTCGATAAGTTATTCCGAAAAACATAAGATAAAACTCTAAGGGGTTAAAATAAAAAAATAAATTGTTTTCGGTTTTTGGAATTTTTTTTTTATATTTTTTTTGGATATGCTATAAATATAGTGGGTAAAATATATTTCTGGCAAAACCGTAGAGGATTGTATTTAAAATTGTATATGATATGCAGTTGATTAATCAAGCTTGAAAACATTTACAATAAATTATTAGGGTTAAGCACGTCAGATTAAATAATTACTTACAAGCTAAAATGAAGGCAAATGCGCACTTAATAAAAATTCCTGTAAAAATGGCTAAGTAAATACATGTCTTTGGAATTTAAATATTTAAGTATAATTAAAGTACGCCCAATAAATCATTTCTCCACAAATTTGACATCCTGCATTTAAAGTCACAGTGTCGGCGGCAAAGCATCCATTGCCTACATCGCGAAAAATGGTAAAATTAGCTTTCCGGGTTACATTAGTTTCTTCAATATTATGACTCTGCAAAAAATATTTTCTGTATTTACCCACGGAAAACTAAGATTTACCTCGTTGATACATCGCTCACAGATTACTTCATCTACGTCAGAGGGAAAAGAAGATGACATTTTTTTTGCCTCAATTCTCTCTTCACACACAATATCCTGAAAATCGCCATTTTACTGCAACGAATAACATTTTATTACTTACGTTTCCTTTGCAGTAACGTTTTATGACTGGCGTCTGTTGTCTTTTAAAAACATACTTTTCTCCGAGCCCGTCATAAAAATTTTCATAGTTGTAGTAATGTTGCGAATACGACGTTATCACTTGACAAACAATTAAAACGACCTGGAATTAGAAAACAATAAAGTTGCCCAAGTACCACAAAAGTAATCACCAGAAAATAAAAATTCATATTTATTACGGAAATTATCAACTTGCTATAATTTTGTTAATTTTCGGGTTTTTATACCATTACTTATTTTATCATGATGATACGTTTTTTTCATTAACACCGTTTAATGAATGTTTTCAAAATTTATGATTATTGTATTATTTATATGTAGATTATTCTATTCATTCTCACTCGCGAAATTCGTGCAGGGAATTATCTCTCGGGTGTTGCTTTCCAGGCGCGTCCCTTTTCATTTGCATTAATTGCATAAAACAAATTCTGAAGTTTCTTGCACACACAAGCCAACATTTTAGTTCAGTAACTTTCAAGTTGTTAATTATCACCTTGACCGATGTATTAACAATTGTATTTTAGTTCCAGGTCACTAAATATACGCATACAATGGTACAATATCTCAGAAAATTTGCTAAGATCCGTTTATGTTTTGCCACAATATCGAACATTTTCATGTTTGTCGTCCGAGAAAATTTTGTAATAATTTGTACAAATTTGATACAATGGAAAAATTCACACAGTTTCGATTTACAAAATCACTTGAAAATGAATTTCTGGTAAAAAATGTGCAAGGTTGGGTGAAAGGTTATTAAATTGTAAAGTGAGTGATTGTTTTTACAGGCAACATCTGATAAGATTAGAGCTTATTGAGCCATTAGGGAAATTTCGTTCCTAATCACTTAAATTAACAGAGCTCGAACCTGAAATACTCGCTGAAGATGAATTAAGCAACAGCTATTCAGTTTTGATTTTTGTACTATTTCGCACTTAATTTGATGGGTATTAGCTTTCCTTAAAGTTACCTAATAGAAGAAATGATATCATAATGGTCTGTGCTGACATAATTGTCAACTGAGCCAACATATGAATTGCAAATTGGCACATTGATCTTTGTAAAAACTGACATTACAAAGAATGCAGTTGAAACAATGATTAATTTAGTTATAATGCCGGCAATCATGAAAATTATACTCCGTCTAATTATGCAACGTACGATCCGGGTTGAAAATGCAGCAGATGTGATGGGAAAGATCACTTTTGGCAGGTTTTGTTGCACCATCTAATTAATTTAGACGCCGGAGACTTTTGTAACTGATTTAAGTGTGATTCTTTTTGTGTTGTGTAATTTTAATACTATTTTTGTATTTGAACCTTAAAAATGAGGTAACTTTGTCAACTTTTTTCGTTTCCTATTGAATCGCCCACTGGGAAAAATGAGTGGATGACATTTTCGATTTCGTAAGACTTAATAGGTTTGACTCATCTTAAAAAGAATTTCCTAACAATTCATACATAATTGGGTTCGATTTTTCCATTGCTAACATGCAGCTGCATTTATTTATGTGGGTATTAATGTTAATGTCTACCAGTTTTGGAAGAATTCAATAAATGTTGGAAAGTAATAGTACCATCATGGTTGTTGCTCTTTGCGGTTACAACAGATTTTTATCAAAAACCGGATGTTCTTAAGGAAGACACTCATTTGATTTTCCAAATCTTGACCACATCGAATTCCTATCTTCTCATCTGCAACTCCTTTTCTTAGTATTTGCACCGTTTCGATTTTGCAATTTTCATTCGTTCATGTTTATTTATAGTTCGCTGGTTTAACCAGGATTGAATATATAAGGACCATGAAAAAATACCTACATGAAGAACATTGTTGTTCCATTGTGTAACTGAAATTTGAAAATTAAAAGACACATTTATCATCACGATAACGACTTATAAATATTAAAATCTTCTCCTTCAAGGTAAATCGTACGTCTTCTCTAGGTGGGTTCACTTTTATGGGTTCACACGTAATAATACGGTTACGTTTCAGACCTTTCGGTTACCATTTCTTACGCGCCTAGATACCACATAAATTTTAATAAGAGTATTTGTTATAGAAATAATTGGAAGCATTTTTTTAGTTGTGTAATGTTAGTCAAAGTTCTACCTATAATTTCACTTTTAAGTTCAACTTTCTTTTCACTCTGAATGATGAGATCTCAGTTCTTATAAACTAGACCTTCAGTGAAACAATTGTTTGGGTTTTGTAAGAGGTTGAAGGACGTTCAGAAAGCAATTACCGCTTCGTCGAAAGTGGTCTAATCGAATTTGACCGATTTTCGTAAAGAAATGCGTAGATGAACACAAAGTATTTGTTAGGGAATGTACGTTGACGCCACAATTCCTAAAATTGTTGTGCTCGATTTATTTATCTGAAAATTATTTATATTTTAGCATGTTTGCACGCAATACAATTTGTTTACACAATTTATTGAGGAATTACTCTAGTATTATTTACTATGATTTAAATACCGGAAATATGATAAAGTTAACTCATTAGAAAAATTGTTAAATTAAATTTGAGATTTGGCTTGGGAGCTAAATTAGATAAAAAATAATAGCCTTAATTCAAATTCATTCATTTATAAATAAATAACAGACCTTCCCAGCAAAATTCTGATGATCTTCGGAATTATTGTTTTCCATTTACGAGAGTTTAACCCACATTAAAATTCAAGATAATTTCCAGATTGAATAATAAGAGATAATTAACTAAAAAAGAACATGTAAACGGACGTAGTTCTTGAAATATAAATGAGGCGGTGGTGTTTCAAAAGGTTAAAACAGTTCCCAAAAGATAACACAACAAGAAAATCCTTGAATCGATTCCTCCAGAAATTGCTAACTTTGTAATTTATGTAGCAATATTCTGATGTACCATTTTCAGATTTTTGTAAAGATAATATCTGCAATAAATCATTAAACCAAGCGGCTACGAATAAAGTAACGAAGCTAACATTATTTACATAAATTTGCACATAATTTACCGGCAAGTGATGTTTTTGAAGATCTATCATTTCGTGATTTGCAGTTTCACAACTTATTAGTGTTTCCACGAGCTGTAGCACGTCAAAGATCAGGAAAATATTTATTTGTTATTTTTTTAAATCATTTTGTTTATTGGTAAAATTTGTGAGTATCACTGTCAATGGACTTTTACCAATTATTAGATTAGATGAATCAGTATTGCAACAATAAGTCGCGGAATTCTAAGATGTAAATGTGACCTTCTAGATTAATGGATGCATGGTTTGGGGTAGGGTGTGTCTGGGATGAACCAGAACCACGGTGGGGGCTCTTTATATAAACTAGATGAAATACGAGAGCTACCACTGTCTGTGTTTTGCATATCTGTGGATATATTATATAAAAATGTTTTTGGTAAGCTGATATTTTTTATGTGGTTGTTGGATGGAATTTTGAAATTTCTTTAAATTGTTTAGCATTTAAGATTTAAATTATTTAAGCAACAATCGAAAGTTTTTTTACTGGGACGCAAACATAAAATTTCACATTTTTCTATTTAAACTAAAGAATATTAAAATTTAAAAAAAAGTTTTCTCATTTTTGGAAGACCGTCTTCTAAATTTTTTTGAAATATTTAAAAGATTTCAAATCATAATAATAAATTTTAAAAATGTTTTAGTGCCAAAATTTCATTGCTTTAAAATTTTAGTTTGATTTTCAAGTGCAACACAGCATTTGGTTTTTATCTTGTCTAAATACTTCTTGCAATGAAAATTTTAACAATTTTCTGAGACAGATTTGTGGATGTAATTTGCTCCGACTTTTTGTTCTTTTGTTATAACTTTTTGAATTACCATTTACCACAAACTTTTAGTTTATCTTTGCAACCCTCGTCGCCGCCTCCGTGGCCGCCCCTCAGCAAAACTACTACCAACAACAGCAGCAATATCCAAACCAATACAGCGGCAAATTCGTCCCCATCGTCTCCGAGTCAAACGAACTAAACCCAGATGGTTCTTTCAGTTACAGGTAATTACATAATAACTCATCCTTTATTTTCTACCTTCTCTTGACACTTGAATGGCCAATACGTGCATTCAAACGTCTAATCTCATTACATGTTGATGTTCCACGAAATTAGCATAAAATTGAAATTCGTTTCAGTTACTCTACTGGTGATGGTCAACAAGCTCAAGCTCAAGGATATTTAAAAAACGCTGGTGTCAAAGATCAAGAAGCTGAAGTAATTCAAGGTTCTTACTCATACACTGCTCCAGATGGTACTCCGATTACCATCACGTATGTTGCTGATGAGAATGGTTTCCGCGCTGAAGGTGCTCATTTACCGACGCCACCACCGATCCCAGAAGCTATTCAGAGGTCTTTGCAGTTGATTGCTCAGACTCAGAGAAATCCACAACCGCAGTATCAGCATCAACAGCAATATGATCAAGGGCAAGGGTTTCAGCAACAGTATCGTCCTAGACCAAGACCTTTTTCACGTTTTTGAAGAGACAAGTTATGGTTAAGTCAACTACTGTGGCCAGTGACAATGTACATGAGATGATATTGTAAATATTTTTGTATTGCTTTATAAATGATTTTTTATAAAAATAATTTTTGTTTTACTGCAAGACATCCTTTTAGTCCATCATCAATATTTTAAAGAATCTAAAGCGAATCTAAATTAATTTAAATAATATTTTCTTTTTGGATTTTCGTGTGGGTGATTTGTTGATGAATCTGAGAATTAATGTTTTGTTTATGCAAAACTAACTTAATTTAATTACGCTAAACAGGTGCTGAAATTATAATGAATGTTGGTGTAAATCAAGAGATTGTGAGTATAAATCAAGTTTCTAATAAATATTCGCACAGTTTCCGCGTGAGGAATTAATTTAGAGTACCATTCTAAATTTAACAAAAAATAATTATTTTAATCATATAACTAAAAAAAGTGTGACTACATTTTTTGAATTCAGATTAAAAACCTCTTTTTTTAGATTTACTTTTAAAGTGTATGACTATTTTCATTTTTTAGATTAAATATTTAAAAAAATGCAAAGAATTTAAAAAAATAAAATATATTCATGCTTTAAGCAATCATCCATATTTTATACAGATTTATCCTGTAGACCTTTCAGTTTTCATAGTTTTCTAAGCAGAAACATAGGAATGCTTTTAAACGAAATTTTAATATGCTTTCGATTTTTTTATTTGCTTTTTTTATTTTTCTTATTTTTTTGAATTTTGTTTTTTCACTTTTTTTAATTTTGGATTTTTAAATTATAGATTTTTAAATTTGTTAGGTTTCTTAAACACAAGGTTTCTATGTTCCATAATTTCTTTTGAAATTATATTGAAAAATTCTTTTGAAATTATTCTTTTTTTATTGTTACATTATATTTTTTAGATTTTGTAGATTTTCAATAATTTTTGAATACTTTAGAGTTTTTTAATCTCTTTTAGAATATTCTGATTTATTTTTTTTTGAGTTTTTTGCAGTTTTTAGATTTTTTTAATACTTTGTAGGTATGTGCTGGATTTTTAAGATTTTTTAATTACTTTAAGTTTTTACTTCTTTTTAATGCTCTGGACATCTAATTTAAATTTTTATTTTGATTTTTTCTGAATTATTTGTTTGTATATTTTTTTATTTCTGCTTGTTTCTGTTTTTTGTATTTGTAATAATTTTTGAAATTTTTATTTTTTTTTAGATTGTAGTCAGTTTTTAATTTTTCAGGTTTCTTAAACATCACACCGGGTTTCGAAGTTCTATAATTTTTTTTGGAAGATTTATATTTTTTATTGTAATATTTGATAATTTTTTTGGATTTTGTAGTTTCAGTAATTTTTGAAAACTCTAGAATTTCTTAATCTTTTTAAGAACAGTTTTCTTTTTTCTTTGTATTTTTTTAAATTTTTAGATTTTTGGATACTTTGTATGTTCTGGGTCTTTATATTTTTTAATCACTTTAAAATCTTACTTTTTTTAATACTTTGGATGTGTATTTTTAATTTTTATTTCATTTTTTTTTAATTATTTGATTGTATATATTTTTTTTATTTTTTATTTCTTTGTTTTTTTGTATTTGTAATAATCTTTAATTTTTTTTGTAGTTAGATGTTCTAGATGTTTTTAATCTTAAGAGTTCTTTGATTTTTTAAATTTTTTAGTTTTTTAAATTTTTATTTAGGTTTTTTGGTTTCATCTTTAGATTGATATGGGTTTGAATTTTAAATTTTAAAGATTTTTTAAGTTTTCCAGATTTTTTCTGTCTACACATTTATTCTTAAACTCTCTAAACTTGCAAAAATTTTTAAATTCCGTAGAAATTTTTGATTTTTTACACTTTTTTTTTTGGAATCTTTAAAACATTTAGTTTGATTAAATTTTTGAATTTTGTTATTTTTTTGAATCCTATAGACGTAGACTATACGTCAGAATTTTTAGGTCTCTAAATTTTTAAATTTTTAAATTTTATTATATTATCCGTTGCTTTTTTAATGCAATGAATTATTAAAACTTTGTAAGTTTCCTAGTTTTTTAGGTTGTTTATTTCACATTATATTTACTAGATTTTTCTTAATTGTTTAAATTCTTTTGATTCATAAGATTCTTTGCAAAATTTCAATAGTTTTTTGATTTTTTGTATTTGTTATAAGGTATATATATTTTTTAATTTTCATATTTTCGAACTGAATTCTCTAATTCTAGTTTTTTTTTAATTTGGTTTGGATTTTTAAGATCTCTTAGATTATTTATGTCTTGGATATTTTAGATTTCTTGCATTTTTTAGTTTTTAATTTTTTTGAATTTTTTACATTTTATTACATTTCCATTTGATTGATTTTTTTAGATTTGAAATTATAAATTTTAACTTGTTTCTAACAATTTTAAAGCTTTTGTAGTGGTTTTTTGAAATTTTTAGTTGCTTTAGGTGTTTTAGTATTCATTTTTATAATCTTATAATTTATTTATTATATTCTTATTTTTTTAGATTTTCTAGATGATCTAGTATTGTTTTGTTTTTTCATGCAAATTTACTGATGTTGTCAAGTTTACTTGAGTTTTGATAATTTCTTGAATTATTATTGTTGTAGAATATATAATAATTCTGTTTTTTATTTTTTTTTTAAATTATTAGATTAGTTATTTTATTTCTTGTTTTTTGCACCTTTTATATACTCTATATTTTTTAAATTCTACAGGTTTTTTAAATCTTTAAATTTACGAATTTTAAATGTTAATTTTATTTAATTTTTGAAGTTTAAGAAATTCTAGACTTTGTATTTCTTTGTTAGTTCTCATTTATAAAAGTATTTTTTTAAGCTTTCATGATGTATTGCATCTTTAAGGTTTAGCTCGAGGTTATACAATCATTCATGCACGGTGCAAGTTTAGCTGCCTATACTAATACTAGTATTAACGATAAAATTTTTACTTAAAAACGTCAATATTGTTATAAAACTTATAATAAATCTATTTACTGAAATTAAATTGATTTATAGTAATTAATACTTTTGTATATTTTATTGCAAAAGTACATTTTTCGGATTTTGAACGAACTATATCACAAAGTTTTATATCACAAAAGGTACCTAATTATTATTATTGTTTCGGATGAAAATTAAAACGTTAAATTTAATATAAAATTTAAATATAGTTTTCTTTTTTATTACAAAAATAAAAATTCTTTGAAATAATTCATAAAAGGAATTCTTAAACTAAGTCAAAATTTTGTGGTGTTAGTTTATCCAACAATATGAAATTCAAATTAAAATAAAACAAAATTTAAAATAAAAAGATATAAGTTATAATTTATAGTTCTCAATACAGGTCAGTGTTAGAAATTTATTGTTTTAGTGCTAACGTGTTTGATTTAAACTGACTAATCTAGTCTTGTTTTTAGTGCCCATAAAGTGTAAATTTATATCGTAAAATTTATTGTTGTTGATGTTATAAGTACCGCAATCAACAGCATGTTCAATGACAAAAAAATGTAATGAGGAAATGAATACCTCCGTGGGTGTTGAAGACGATATTAACATAATTAATAAACAATCAATACTAAAGTCAATAAAAATTAAATTGGCCCTATAGGATGTTACATTTGAATCCATAATCTATGAACCTAGAAATCGCCAGTTCATTCTACCGTGTTTGATTATCGATTAAATCACAGAACAGATGTTAACGAATGCGTAGGTTAAGTTCTTAGGATTTTCAGCTATATATAGCCACAAATGAAAGTGGTCTTGTACTAGACAACGGATCTCAACCCGTAAGAGGTAAACTGAGTCGTCGAAGATGACCTGCTTGAAGTTGCATAACACAGTCTCATCTTTAGTTTGTCGGTAACTGGGACATGGCTACACTGGCATCAGACACAGACGAACATAATCCGTAGTTAAATATTTTGTATGTGCAGTATTTATTGCGTAGCAGAAATATTTTACCAAGCTTCAGCAATTAGTTACATCAGAGTTTCTTACAAAATTTGTGACAATATTGAATTATTTTTTCGCCAGCTTATACTCTTCCAAAGGAGCGGCTCACGTTGAACATAAAGTGAGCAGGATGCTCGATATTTGCATGTCGTGACCTTAGCCACTGAAGACATTCCTATAGTTGATCTGTAGCAGTTTCATTGATGGATAGATTGGAGAAATTTGCATTTTTTCAGTCAACGTGACGATGGTTTTATTGTTGTCTTGTAGATGCCGTTTAAACTGACGCGTTTTGTCAAAGGTTAACCCGAGGAATATTCTCATGAACCCGCTGACAAAGGTAGGATGCAGTACATCAGTTACCCTTTGCATAACACAATGCACGATATAGACGACTTATGTCTGCTCTTTATAATACCATGGGTGTTCCTTTGCATCTAGAAAACAATGCAGAGTAGTGTGAAAGAGGTTTTATCTAAACCATCAACTTCACTCAACACCAACACTAAGTTTGGAGACAAAGACATGTCTTCTATACACCTGCACATGCTTTCAATGATTTAATCTGATTTTAACCTAATTAGGACTATAACGTTCACGAGTGCGACATTCCCTGCAGTTGTTGGATGTCTGCAATGTTGTAATTTCTTTTTTAGATTTCTGTATATCATTGCTTTTTCTATAAAGACACCAATTATAAAATCTTGTTGACATTATCGTTTTGTCGCCATCTTTGGCTAATTTTGTAATGCAAAAGTGTTAATTGTCAGCAGAGAATAAATTAGCCATTTGAGAAAAACATTAAGGCACTACTAATGGAGGTTTTTCAGCCTCTTTGGTTTCGAATTAAGTCTTCACCAAATACGGACCCAGGACCCCAATATTTATCCTTGCAAAACTTGGAACTTTGTTCTAATTTTCAAACTTTATTTTTTGGTCACTGTTTCATCACACCTTTACATAAAATAAAGCAGTTATAATCATTTTCATATGTATTTAAATTAGCTACATACCTTGGTGATAAAAAAATAATTAAATTAAACATACTTGCTTAACTTTATAGATAATATCTCTTGTATTAATACGGGCAATTAATTATGATTTATGCGTTATTACAATGATTCTGAAAAAAAAACTAAATACTCATATAGGAAAGCGATATGTGTGAAAGGAATCTCTAGTTCTAAACGGGGTAATTCATGATGTAGCATCCATACTTTTATTTTCATGAAGGAGATGATCTCGTTTCGCTGTTCTGATTAATTCTTCAGAGTGGGGTTGTTGTCTTTTACTGTACTTTAAAGTAAGTATATAAAGAGGATGATCTTATAGAATCATTAGTTGGTACTTATGTTGTATAGTTAGTAAACCTTTAGAAAATTCAATATGATGAAACTGGTAAGTAGAAAAATTTGAGTAAAGTCTAAAATGAAGACTTTAGAACTAGGCTTTAAAGTTTTTTCTTTTGGTTTAGGTTTGGGTATCATTTGTAATAGGAGTGTGTTCAGCAGCTAGGTTAGAAAACACTTATTTACCACCTAATGGTGCAGGTAATGCTGGTGGTGGTCCTGGATTAGGGGTTCCAAGACCTGGAGGAAATGGTAATGGACGCGGTATGTATCAGGGGCAAAATTTCAGTTCTTCTTAGTCAGTGGAGTTGATTTTTGATAATTTGAGAAATTTTGTATCAGAAACTAATTGAAATCAATTTTGTTTGTAATTTGTTGCACATTTCATATACAAATAAGACTGCCAAAAATTTTGGTTTAGACTTTTTGTCTAAAAGTCGTTATTTTGTCGTAGATTTTTTTGGATCTATTATTACAAATTAGAAAAATTAAAATGCCGATTAGTAAGATGCACATACTTTTCTTTGCTTTCATATAAATTCTTATATTTTTAATTATTGTTATAAACGAACGAAGAACTTTTGATTAATACTTTTCGCAACTCAGTATTTCATAATGCACAGTTTTTGGTTAAATTAATAAATTAATCCGCATAAAGTTTTTGAAAGTTTTTTTTTATAATTTCTCTACAATTTGGTTTATCCTAAATATGAATAACTACGTTTTTTATCTTGTGTTGATTCACCATTATTTTAAGTAACTTTGCTCAGTTAAACAAATTATCATAAATTTCCATTTTAAAATATGGAAATTAATTAAATTAAAATTTGGAATTTGGAATTAAATTAAATTAAAATTTGGAATTTGGAATTAATTTGGAATTAAATTTTTAAATTTAAATTTTAAAAATTAAGTATTAATATATTAAGTTTATTTCTAATTTAAACGGACCTCCTGCATAGTAATAAAATTTACAAGTCATGTAAACGATTTTTTTATTGCAAAATGTAAAACAAACGTAATTTGATCTGAGCAAAGTTAAGCCTTAAAAAATATATTTTATAGAATTTATGCAAATTAAAATGTTTAAATTACCACACAAATAATTATTTTTACTTCCTGTCGTATTTTTTTACTGAGTCTGCAATACAAAAAGAAATTGGCGATTTTAATCTACAATAACATAGTTATTCATGTAACGAAGCCGCAAAGACATAGATTTTACTGCAGAAGAGCTTATAAGATTTGTTGGGAGACTATAAGAAACTAACAAAATGTAAGAATCTGAAGTATTTTTTAACGAATGAATCTATAAAATTTATGTTTTACGGCTACAAAAAACTCTGAAGTAAACGTTTACCGAGTGGTTACCTAAGAGATGTATTATTGAGTAAAAATGACTCTTGTTTTAGAAAATAATACCATTCAAATTTCTTTTGTTTTAAAATAGTCGCTTTAAGATAATAGTGAATAATTTAATTTTCACAAAAAATAAGATAAGATCTTTTGGTCTTTAACGTCTTTTTTTCTTATTGCAATAATCAAATAATCAAACCACACGTATTCAGTAAAATTTGTAATTGAAGATAACGTTGAAACCATAATTTTTTCGATACAAACTGATTAATTTAACTATTTTTAACGTTTTGTTAAGCAAATAAACGTACTCTGAACAGTAAAAATCTTGTAATTAACACTGTTTGATGCTAGATTACTATCATATCAGTTAAGAAAAGACACGACTTTTAGCACTTCTAGTACAAATTTTGTTAGCACTTGGTATTAATTATTACTAAAAAAGAAGTGCAGTTAACCGCAAACAGATAAAATATTAGTTCGTCAAGCACAAGAATTTATAACTTTTAAAAAAGGAAACAATATTTTGTACCTCTAACAGACATAATTTTCAGAAATTGAGCAACAAACAAAATTTTTTGTTTAGTTATTTTACACGCGACACCTGTAAGAATGTAAACAAGATCAAGAAGAAACATCCATCAGTTAGTCCTCTTCATATGGAATCCAGTGCAAAAAAAATCGCACCGTGATAGGTTGCTTCTTTTGTAAAACGCAATACTCTCATTCTTCGCTTCGTAACAAAGTGATGGTATCAACGGTGTAATAAAGGAAGCGCGCTTACATGTACTTAAGCGAAGTGCGTGTCGCGTTTGTATAAATCTTGACTATAAATCTCACATGTTCTATAAACACTCCGCGCCTTTCTTGAATCGTCATTAAAGGTTTTTTTTTTCAGGAAACGGAGCACCTAGACCAGTTTATGGTGCTCCCGGTGGAGGTCGCAATGGTGCTGCTCCTGGAGGTCCTGGTGGTGCTCCAGGTGGAGAACCCATTCCCATTCTATCCTCCGAAAATGTAAACAACGGCGATGGAAGCTATAAATTTAGGTAACGTAATCTGAAAGTCTTATTAGACGTTTAAAATGTGCTGTTTAGCTACGAAACTGGAAATGGTATAAAAGTGGAAGAACAAGGAGAACTGAAGAATGCAGGAAGCGACGATGAAGCGCAATCTGCTGTTGGTTCCTTCTCGTACACCGCCCCCGATGGTCAAGAAATTAAAATTGAATACACTGCCGATGAAAACGGGTTCGTTCCAAAAGGCGCTCATTTACCGACACCGCCGCCAATTCCTGAAGAAATTTTGAAATCGTTGGAGCAGAACGCGGCGGAAGAAGCTGCTGGTGGCGGCAATGGAGGCAATGGTGGTAATGGTTATCCTAGTGGAAATGGCAACGGTGGTGGTGGAGGAGGCAATGGATACAGATACTGAAATAGTTTTTACTAAATTGTTCGGTGGTTATGTGATGTTTAGAGTTTGTCACATATTTTATAAACATGCAATCGTAAAAGTAGTAAATGTTGCTAGCTAGAAATTTACCATAACAGTTAAACTCGTATTTTGTAGTAAATTTTACATCAATATTATGAATCTGTTTAGGTTCTCGACGACTGCAATGGACTGGTTATTGAATACTCAATATGTGATTATATCAGTGTAATATTTATCTAGGTATTTATGCCTTTATCTAAGTGAAGTAAGATTTGTGTAAAAATAAATATACGACATGAATTTTAATTTGTATGTTATTTATCTGTGCGCTTGTCAAATTCCAGTTAATTAACCTAATGAATGAACGTTAATTAACTAGAAAACACATATTTACAAGATAGAAAAAAAATGTTCCACGTAGAATTTGAAGCAAAAAAATTTCTGATAATTATTTTTTAATTAATTTTTTTCTGAATGATTCTGAAAATTCATCAAACGAACGATCGCAGTGTTCACTTTGAAACCACTAAAATTAATCATCTGAACTAATATAATTCTTAAATGGAAAAAATAGTTTTACATTTTTTAATGCAAAATATAATTATTGTGATAAATAGACAAATTGTTACATCACAAAATAAAAAAAAAAACATTTTCAAATAAAAATAAATACCGAACTTAGTAAAATACGTAAATTCATTAACGTTTGTAAAAACTCTTTCATTTTTGTTCGTTAGTCAATAATTTTGCAATTAAGTATTGTTGTTGCGGTGTTATTTTATAAGTAATTTGCATAATACGTTCTGCATGTTGCGTACATTGTTTAAACAATTCATGATTTTTTTCAGAAATACTAACAAAATCTACAAAGACTTGTTCTTACATGTTCAGAAAACTAAGTTTAGAAATTCTAAAAAAAAATTGATTTAAAAAAAGTGAAATCTATAAAATTTTATAAATTTGAGAGATGTTACAAATTCGTTTAGTAAATTAAAAAAAAACTGTTTACTACCGAAACAGATTGAAATTTTGATACATTCAAAAAAAAAGAAAATAAATAAGAAAAAATCTAAAAGACAAAAAAATCAAAAGCAATGCGAAGTACTCAAGACATTGATAAATCTAAAAAAATACGTAACATTTAAAAATTTAGAAAATATGAAAAACGACGAATTGCGAAGAACCTAAGAAATTCAAGAAATGCAACCAAATTATAAAAAAACTTAAATCATAAGATATATAGAATCTAGAAAATTTGTAGAATCCAAGAATATGAAAGATCAAAAAGGTTCAAAAAACATAAAAGTCACAAAAAATCTGAGTTCTCTAAAAACTAATAGTTCTAAAATAAATCTAAAATATATCAAAAATTTAAGAAATCGAGAAACTAGAAAATTGACAAAATAAATTACTTTAAAATACAAAATAAATATCTTAAAAATATTAAAATATTAAAATATTAAAATATTAAAATATTAAAATATTAAAATATTAAAATATTAAAATATTAAAATATTACATATTATAGAGAACCAAGCAGCTAACTTGTCTAATAATTACAAAAAATACAAAAATTAAAAACAGAAACCATCGAATTTAAGAATTTGAAAAAAGTGAGTAAAAAATGAAGATTTTAATCAATAATCTAGTAGATTTAAAAGAACAGCAAAAATTTAAATAATTTAAAGATTGCAAAAAATTCGTAGTATTAACAAGGTACCTATAATCGGTAAAAATCTGAAGTATCTAAAAAAAAAAAAAATCTAGTGAACCTATAGTGTAAAATTTTAAAAAATTCAAAATTAGCATTTTAAAATCTTGCAATTTTAAAAACAGTGTATATAAAATCTCTACATATTTTAAAAATTTAATTAAAAATTATGAAATAATTTAATTAATTAAAATAATTTAAGGGACAGAAAGGGTGTAAACAATTTAAAAGTTTCAAAGAATCTAAATGGGTTAAAAAATAAATTAAAAGTGTCATAATTTTATGTAAGTCATATTATTAACAAAAATTTTAAATCTATAATTGCGTGATGATATTTTCATGAATATAATTGTATTATGAATATTTAAATGTTTATCAACGGTTAGGCAACTTAAATAACGCATAAAACTTATAGGTGTTGCCTATACAACAAATATTTTAGTGGAAATTTTCTCTTAGGAATTTGCAACTAATTGTTGTAATATAAGTTATTTATTAATTTAATAAGGCGGTTTAATTAGTAATTATAAAATAACATACATGTAATAGAATGGTGGGTAAACTTAAAACTTGTACAAATTTTCCCAGTAGGACGCCAATTATTATTTATTAGTTTGTATTTGTAAGTAATTTAGTTGTAATTCATACAATTTCATATTGCACTTTTGATACTGAGAAACTTATAAGAAAAATATTCGAGGACGAAATGATTAATAATAAAATTATAAAATAAAATACATTGGAAATAATTAAATAAAACATCACTTCAAGAAAAAGCTTAACCAATGACCTGTAAAGTTGCGTAAGTTTGATGTCTCACCACCGTTACTTATGACATACTAGACGCAATTATTCGTGAAGCTTTCAAGAAATAACTCTTAAACGGCTGCTAACAATAATAAAACCAACAGTTTCTGCATTAATTACCGATCGTCCTTGCAATTTCTTTGATCTCAACAATGTAATATTACAGAAAACCTATTCACTTCCAATAAAAGATGAAAAATAAAGGCATTAACGGTAATGTTAGTTCCAATCGAACTTTCTGTGAATCGTGGGCGTAATCTGTAAAGAAAGAGATTATTGTTGTGTAATCAAACGTAATTCGCGTAGTTTATCGTTACAGCACACTTTCATCTCATAAAACTGACATCATTCTGCAGCATCTTTAGGAAATCCCTAAATGATTCACTCACCTAAATCTGTCGATCTTTTGAGTCTAAGACTAAAAGAAATGACTGCTATTTTTCTTCAACTATTGCCGATGGCAGTTACGTAATATTGATTTTCTGACCTCTGATTTCAAATGTGACCTTTCTCATGTATGGGATTTGGTTTTTGAACCTCCAGACGGTTACAATGGTCTGCATCTAATTGCATATGAAGATTTAGAAATGTCTTGCAAATTTTTTACATAACCGTACAAGTACGAGCTTGCTTAATCTTCAAGTAGCTAGCTAAAAACAATCAACAAGGTTATTGTAAGAGAATCGCATCAAAAATTACCACATCACCTAGTTAACTAAATCACGATTCATTCATCAATATTATTGATATCAACTAATTATACTCATAATAAAAATTCAAGGAAAAGAGAAGGTCAAAAATTGCGAAATTTGAAATATAGACAAGGAAGTGATACAGAAAAATTTATTATTTTCGCCATCAAAGGTACAGAGAAAGCTTTAGAAGTTACGTAACTCTGATCTTCCTTCTATAAGTTAATGAAAATGCGGCGAATTAAATTAAATCAATTACCAGAGGCGTAAATTAGATAGAAGTTGTGAATAATTCATGAATGAAAGCTAGTTATATTTAAACTAGTTAATGTTGTTTGTAGGTCAGTGCACGAGAAGAATTCAAGTTTATTTTCTAGAGGTCAAGTGCAACGAAGTAGAGCAAGTAGTGAAATTAATTTTACTTTCGATGTAAATTTCCGCTGATCACAAAAACGCACCAGGATTTCGGTTTTAATTAGCACATCTTCAAGGAAAAATGCAAAGTAACATTCAATCTTGCTACAAACAAACAAAAACAGCTAATGAGAAAATTATAAACATGATTTTTGACTCGATGAGCGTTAATTTTGGACCGCCGAGTGACGGTACCGATCTATAGGAATCCAGTGAATGTGTTGTATTTACACAAATAACTGTAATGATGAAATTAAAGTTGAAGGTTTTCGTGTAAAAGAATTACTTGTTTTTTTCAGTCTTCATGTGAACCGAAGTTTTTCTGTTACTTTGTTAAGTAATAAAAAGCATGGACAAAATTATGTATGGTGTAGGTAAAAGTATTGTTAAATTACAAAATGTAATCGTTGGGTCATGATTTTTTCACGAATGACGGTGATGCAATAATGCGAACAATATTTGGCCTTTGTAATTATTTAAATCATCCTCGGAAAATTCAGAAAGGTTAAGTTTGAGAAGATTAAAAAGAGCAAAAAAAACACATTTTTAATTAATTTTGGTGTTAATTAGTGACTAGCCGGGCTACTGCTGCTAGAATTAAATATGATAAATGAAGTACTGAGAGATAAAATTGGTAATTGGTAATTATTCACGTTTTGTAATAATTTTTTAAAGAGATACATCATGGAATCGGGAATTTATAAATTGTTAATGAACTCATAACCGCGCTTTCTTTTATTTTGTCATTGTCTTCTTCAAAGTTAAAAGTGACGAAATTCAGCTCGTCACGCCACCGTTTCAAAAACTGATGAACTGCACTCAGTGCTCACGTGGAACCAATTATTAAAAAATTCCAAAATAAATCGATAAGTTTCATATGAACTAAAGTTACAAAACATACAAGCGTAAAATTTTTCAGCTTGTTGATGCATTCTTCTTGGATTTCTTCAGTTAAATGTTTCTTGTCACAAGACAATCAATCAAATAATTAAAGAATAAATATCTCATTAACTTAAGATATTTTGTTTAATGATAATTTATCTTAAAGCTTAAAACTGTCTATTTTCTTAAACTGGAATTAATTTTTTTTGTGACATGAACTTTAATACCTCTGCAGCATCTATAACCATTTATCTTAAAACGCTTACATTTTTAAAACCTTAATTGAGAATTTGTTTATAAAATTTTAAAATTCTGGGTTTTTGTTTTATTGTTTTGCTAGAAGTTTTAAGCGTTTTTTCGATATTTATGTAGCCACGTAGTGAAAATCTGTTTAAATTTTTAATAAAATTTTTCATTGCTTTCGATCAGATTTTTATCTTCAAACCGTGCAACAGAGAATCTTTGACGCAATCGTTCCCTAGATGTTGTTATTTAATCCTCCACTGCCCAAAATTCCGTCCGAAAAAAAAGAATTGTGAAACTTTTTCAAACCCGATACAATTTTCGATAACCAACAATAGCTTGTAAAATCCCTCGAACAAATCGAAATTTTTGCCCGAAATCAAGGTCCAATAACTCAATATAATGAACTATTGCATCTACAGTTGCTCAATCTTAAATAAACTTTTTTATTTACTCAGTATATTAAAACCCACTTAAGTTTTGTTTATCGGAAACATATTTTTTAGAAAAAGACATTAAGTTGAACTTCGAAGGTCTCTAATTCGAATAACAATAATTGCAAGAAAATAAATTGGGTAAGTACGACTTCTGACCTTAAAATGAAGTGGGGGGTAAATTCATTATTGAAGATGTGCTTCCCAGGAGTAGGTTGGTTAGGACCAGGACGTGGGTGGGGGAGATTCGTAAAGATCTTAAGGTATAAATATTGGATTTATCTCGTAATGAACATCAGTAAATTGTGGTGGTATTGTCATACTAAGCAAAAATGAAAGTGGTTGTAAGTATTGTGCTGCTGTGGTTTTGTGATTTGTGATAATGGTTCAAAATTTTTAGCGGGTTGTGATGTTTTTTAGAAAATCACATGTCTTTCTAAAACTCGCTTCTGTGATCTTTTTTCAAAATTTGGGATCTACTTCTAGTGTCGAAAATTATTGTGATAAGTCATTTTTTAGTAATTTTTGCTAAAAGTAGTAATTAAGTGAATCGCAACCTTTTTTTGCCCACTGACATTGAAACTATATCGTTATCGTTTCATCTCAGTTTTGCGTCTCAATTAAAAGCTTCCTGCTTCGCGATATCTTCAACGATTTGCGTACTCTGTAATTATCTGCGATATCGTGTTTCGTTCAATTTATTTGAACAAGGAAATCACTCTCAATTTCGCGAAATGTCACAACAGTAATTAAGAGGTTTATTTCTAAAGCGACAAGAACTAAGACATAGATGCTACAAATGAGATCTTCTCAAATAATTACCGTGGGAACCGATTTCAGATCGTTCTTGTTGCCTTCGTCGCTACAACTTTAGCTGCACCGCAAGGTCCTGCGACAGAGCCGATTCCAATTCTCAGACAAGAACAAGAAGTAAACTTCGATGGTTCTTACAAATACAGGTCGGTCGAAAAATAATTGGTCGTAGTGTGTTAACTAGGGTTTTTAGTTACGAGACTGGAAACAGTATCACCGCTGAAGAACAAGGTTTCTTGAAAAATGCCGGTCAAGAAGATCAGGAAGCTCAAGTTGCTCAAGGACAGTTCCAATACACATCACCTGAAGGTCAAGTAATTCAACTGTCCTATATTGCCGATGAAAACGGTTTCCAACCACAAGGCGAACATTTGCCGACTCCACCGCCGATTCCTGCAGCTATCCAGAAAGCTCTCGAGTATTTAGCGTCGTTGCCTTCAACTCCCGAACCACCCACAAGACGATAGATTTTTTTGCGTAAATTATAAGTTGTAAAGTTCAGGTTTATTTCATTTAAACTTTGTCTTACTTTGCCATTTTTTTACTTGACTGTATTATTTTAATTATTTGTATTTTATACATGAACGCACAGGGAAAGACTGCGATATTTAACGCAGCTCCTGTGCCAAAAATCCAATAAAAACATTATTTATGTTGGAAGTTATTACTTTTGTTGTTACCTTGAACTGGTGAAAACTGCGCTATAATGTTTAATGAAATCTGAGACGTGAAGTCACATAATAGTCTCTTGTAGTTACAACACTTCTTTTGTTAAAGCGTTTAATGGCGAGGAAAGCATTACAGCTTCAGTCATTCAAGATTTTTTTAAGAAATAAAAACTCCATTTATTTTAGCAAGTAACTACTTGAAGAAAAAAGAATACTGAAGATTCTATTGAGAAGTGGAAACAAAGGGGTAAACTCTCGGCCATCCTAGTGAGATTTTATATGAGTTTATTTAGTGTCAGACGTTGGTAAATGGTATAGCAAACAATGTTCGTGCTTTCACTGCTTCGAGTACAATTTATCATGGAGTTATATAAAGAAAACTATAAATTAATTTTTCAATTTAAGTGCCCAATAAATTTTCCACTCACAAAAAAAATTAATGTAATTTTGTAATCGATTCTTTGAGTTTATATACTAAAGAACTTCAAATCAACCACAAATATTTGTTTCTAAACGAAACTAAAGTTATGAAAATGTATCAATCTAATCTCGTCATCAACAAAATGTATCACATAATATTTTGCTCATTTATTAAAATTAATTTAGATAAAATTTTTGTTTTTTTTTTGTTGGAACAATATTAAAAATATAATTCCGTTAGCAGTTTGTGAAATAAAGTTTATAAATACCGTGTGATCATTAATGATTATGAATTTTTATTAGATTGGTAACAAAGTTTGAGTTTTAAGTTAATGTGCTTAATTTTTAATTTAAATTCTGTCATTTCAAAAATAAATGAAATAATGTTAAACTTGTCGATACTAACAACTATAAAAATACGTCGAATATCGTCAAGATCAGCAACCGTAGTCGTCTCATTAAAATTATTTTATTTATTTATAACCACATTGTGTTTAAAGAAATACATCTAGAGTTTAAAACACAACAAAATTAATTGTTTTTACAATTATATTAATATTTTTATGAGATTGTGAATGATTTTTTGACTCCTGTTGCAAGTTAAGAATGAATTGCTTTAAATTTAATTTTTTAAAATAATTTTTAATAGTTTGGAAAATTACCGATTACAACCAATGAAAAATTACACTGATAAAACGGCTCCCAGCTTTTGCTACAATTTTTCAGTGATAAAATTAATCTTAGCTTTTCTTTTACTTATGTTTATTGTTTGCGAATTTTATATAAATCAAGGACGAATTTAGACAAATTTCATTTATTACGTTATTTTTATTAACGTTGAGTATAAATGTAGCCGTATTAAAATCATATACCCATTTTTAGCAATTTAATTGGTTAGTTTGACAGATAAAAAAAATGTACTGATAACACTAAAAAGAATGTAACTTTTTAATGATGTCATTGAATTTGCCTGAAATTGAAAATTCTACCTTCAAGAATACTAAGAAAACTCACAAACTCGTTTAAAATCAGTTCCGTGCATTTCATAATGAAAATGATACATTTTAAATAAAAGCATCTACGTCAATTGAAAACTTTTTTAGGAAATGATCTTGACACCTTGAAGGTTTTGAAATATAACCTACGATAATATTTCGGTACATATTAACCTTTTTCTCTGAGAATGATAGCAACATTTGTAAGAAAATAAAAACTTCTTATTGCCTGTAGTAATTTATAGGTTGTTTTAAGATATACATATACAGGTGTACAGGGTGAGTCAATAGTGCGATATCGATCGATTTTGGCTTTGGATTTATGATATGAAATTTTTCAATGCGTTATAATACATAAAGCAAAGCCATGCATATTCTAAAAATAGTTGACTTTAGACAGGTGTTCTAATAGTCCCAGACCATACTCAACTCAATTATTTTCAATAGAACGCAACATTTTTTAATATTCTGATTTGTTGAATTAAATACTTTAAATGCATTTTTTTTTCAAATTTTAAATGTGAGTGCCAAGTCGTTCAATTTTTTTTACAAAATTTTGAAAAATGGATATGTTTATTTAAAGTACATTTTCAACATTGTTATTAGAAACTGCTTATAGAAATTTGGTTAAAAACTAAAAAAATCATTGCTCTTTTGTATGGCACTAGTATTAGTTGATGTTATCATACAGGGTGCTTATTGTACTTAAATAAAAGATCAAGAAAAACCGAATTCGACGATACAAGAAGATATAGGCTGTTCCATTTGGTAAAACAAGTTATAGCTGTTTAAATATTCTGCAAATCAAATGTTTCTAGTGGACAGCTTGTACGATATCATCAACTAATATTAGTGCTATACGAAAGAGCAATGATTTTTATAACTTCTTACCAAATTTCAGTAATCAATTTCTAATAATAATGCTAAAAACGTACCTTAAGTAAAGATATGCATTTTCAAAAAATTGTAAAAAAGTGAATAATTTTGTCAATCTTGCATTCAAAATTTAAAAACGAAGTATGCATTTAAAGCATTTAATCTAACAAATCATGTAAAAACTACAAATATGTAAAAAAATAAATAGCGTTAAACACACTTTTTTGCTTCATGTCATAACGTATGTCAAACACTATTGACTCACCCTGTATATCTTTGTTCTTATTTTTCGTTTCTGTGTTTTTTGTTTCTTTTACAATTAATTGTTTCAATTTTTACAAATTTCTTTCAATTGGTTGTCCTTTTACTTACAGATTTTTAAAGTTTACTTTTCGAGTTTCAATGTTTATCTAAATAAATAAATTTTCAGAAAGAATTGTTCGCCAACTAGAAATATTTCAAATTAGTATTATTAGTTTTAGACTGAATATTATTCAAAAAATATTAAAAAATATATTTTTTATACGACACTTCATGAACATTTTACAGATTCTTTTGCAGCTGCCAAAAAAAATTTTGTGGACGCGACTGTCAAAATATACTTTCCGGAATAAACCACATTTTCTTACATTTTGTTAATTTTTTGTTATCTCTTAAAAAATCTTAAATGAGCTTTTGAAGACGTTTTTAGCTTTGATCGATTTGTCGTCCGTCAGTCACTTCAACAAATCATCGTCTTTACGGTTTCTTTACATAAATAATTATAGGAACAATAACACTGGTTAATAAACACTTTCCAATATTTTTGATACGGTTAAGTAAAAACACAAAAACACATATAAAACGTATATAAAAATTGAAATTACACCATCAGTTAATATTCCTTTTTGAAAGTTTCTGATGGTTAAATTTAGATATTATAAAAAATTGTCTCTCATGTTGAAACGTATGATCTGAAAACCCTAAAATCTGCAATTGGGATATTGTGAAAACTCTAAATCTGAAAATCTAGGAATCTCATCAGTGATTCAAAAATCTTTGAAATGAGCTTTTCAAATATTATTATACTTAGACCTTTAATATTAGAATATGTTTGATATTATAACTACTGACACTGAAAAACGCAGAATTATATAGTCTAAGAATCTTGTAAAAATAATAATAAAAACAGCATAATTTTTTCATGCTAAATAGTAAAATTGGTCTTTTATAGTATGAAAATGAGATAATTAAAATCGAAAACATGTATAACTCCAAGATTTAAATTAAAATTGAACGACCAGAAATCATAATGTATGTACTTTGAAAATTATTACACCATTGTGCAACTAAGTATTCAAAAATGTTTTAGAAATTTCACTTTCAATTGCACCTAATAGCCTTTCCCAAGAATCTGTACTAAACTACATTTTTCCTAATTTGTTAACACGTCGTACAAACAACCGCTGTAAAGAATATGTTTACAGAGAAAACACCATTTTTAAATGTAACTACATCAAGCTAAAATTCTTGTGAGAACAAATTAAATCATTAAAGAACAAGTAAATTAGTTGCCAGTAGAGAAAGAATCAATAGTGATGAAATTAGAAATTTCGTTTCGACACGTATACAAAAAATGAAGCAATTTTTATTAAATCATTTTTAGTTTGGAATTTTTGGTGGAGAAAAATATTTTGAACACGAATATCATTGTTCTTTCTCTTGGTGTAGCTTCTTACATCACACGCTTACATCATACTAGATGTAGCACGTATGCATATGGAACAGACTGAAAATTAAAGTCACAGATTTTAATAATTCCGAGAAAAACTAATGGAGATATTTAAATAGAACCGGTTTGAATTTATAACTAAGATAACAGTTGCACGTGCAAGAAATAATAACATTTATGAAAGCTGCAGTCACAGTTCCTCTCACAACTAGACAAAATTTGACTCTACTTAAAACATTGTACTTATATAATCATCACCACCATGGGAGTTTGCAAATTTGGTATAATTAAGTGGAAAGTCACACAAAGCCAAGTCACATGAGAACAAATCTATAACTATGAGTTTTATAGAAATGATAGAATGACACAATAGAACCGTGCACAAAATTTTACATAACGCTCATCTCACTAGTTTGATAAAGAGAGGGGTTTATAGATCACACTATATATAATATTAAAAAAAATTAAAGTTCATCACAGTTGGAAGTCCACGATGAAAGTGATTCTGGTAAGATCAAAAATTAGACCACCGGAGGTGTTGATTGTCATTTTCAGGTTGTTTTATCTCTTTTCGTCGCCATGGATGCATCTCCGCAGAACCACGTTCCTATTCTTCGACAAGATGCTGAGGTGAATCCTGATGGGACTCACAGTTACATTTACGAAACCGCGAATGGTATTTATGAAGACCAACAAGGATACCAAAAAGGACCAGAAACCCACGCTGTCCAGGGACAATTTCAGTACCAATCTCCCGAAGGACAATCTTTCAGGATAGTGTACACAGCTGATGAAAATGGTTACAGACCTCAAGGCGATCATCTACCGACTCCTCCACCGATTCCTCCAGAGATCCAAAAGGCTTTAGATTATTTGGCGACGTTGCCCCCTCGCGAAGATGAATACTGAATAAATTAATCATAATTAAACGGTTTTTTATTCCATACACGCTTTAGCTCTTTGAGGAATTGTCACTTTGGCAATATCAAAGATAACGATAATATATATTCATAAAATAGTGTGGAGAAGAGATCTCAAGAATTTCTTTTCTTTATTATCACACAGGTCAAGGTAGAAGTGGTATTGTAATATAATCATAAAATAAGACGTAATAAAGAGAAATTACAGTTTTGTTAGGCTTTATTATTTTTTAACACAAGTAGAATTTTCCCAACAGTGTGAAAGTGCAATTTTTATTAAAACAGGCGAGAAAGCAAACACCCCCTTAGATACAAATCACGATTTTGTCTTTGATGACATTTGCTGTTAGCCCCACTTGTCAAAATTTAGCAATTTTGTGGGAGAATCTGCAGTTTTGTGGGCATTTATTTATATAAGCATTCACGAACATGAGTCTTCGAGAATGAAAGTGCGTACCTCACAGACTACAGACAGTCAATAATTTTATGCAAAAATGAAAGTCATCGTAAGTGTTTAATACCACACCATGAGTTGGGTTATCTGGTTATGGGATTGACGTATTAACGCCGTTAGTGTTAACATTACGATTTGTAGTAATTCTACAATTTTAGATCTTTCTGTCGGTCTTCAGCTTCTCTCTGGCTCAAGTGAGTGACCAAGACGCTAAAACAGTTCGAGAGCTCAATGACATTAATCCTGATGGTTCGTACAACTACGCTTATGAGACAGAAAACCAAATATTTGCTGAAGAACAAGGTTTCTTGAAGGATGGTACACAAGTGATACAGGGGCAATATCAGTTCACAACGCCGGAAGGTCAGGTCATCAGGTTAGCCTATGTTGCTGATGAAAATGGGTTTCATCCACAGGGTGAACATTTACCGACGCCTCCTCCAATTCCGGAGGCCATTCAAAGAGCGTTGGATTATATAGCATCACTACAAAAAAGCTAATGATTGTAATATTTTTTTAATAAAATTGTAGATTTAAGAGTTAGTGAACAAATTTTACATAATCTGACCTTGTATAAAAAGATAATTTTGACACGTGCTCACATGGAAGAGTGAATTAAGAAATCGTTAAGATCTCATCAAATTGAGTGAGTGTTAAATTTTGAGAAAAAAGATACTGCGCGTTATCTAAAAACTGCTACAAGTAGTTACTAATTCAATTTTGAATAATCTTAATTTTTAGATTGTTTTAAATTAAAGTTATTCATAAATAAACATTTTGTTACCCATCATGTGTTTTTGTTCTAATTTTAGAAATATGCTAATAATTTAAAGTCCAACAATAGGTCAATACAAATTAGTAAATTCTTGAACTATACGTAGTATGTAAATGTAAATTTATGTAAATCTAAAACATAAATTAATTAAATTTACTCTAACACAATAGGTTAAAAAATCTAGAATGACTGAATTTTTTTTTCTTTTTGGTGTCATTCTATCTACAGTTGTACAGGTTTATATATTGTGTTGCCTACCTCGAGAAAGTTACGATAGTAATTTATCACTTTTTAACTGATAATAAATGAAAGTAAGTGTGTGTAATATTGTCTTTTTGTGAAAGTATCAAACAAAGTTGTTTAAAGTTAAAGTAATTAGGACAACTATATAATTAATTCACTTTTTTTCCAATTTTAATTATTTTTTTCACGTCAAGTAGGTTTTCGCATTGCTTAAGTGTAAGCAGAATTATCTACATTAGCTTCGTTAAGATGTTTTTTTCTACAACTGTCAGGGCTAAACAAAAAGTTACTTTTGCGTCTGAATTTTGATAATTTTCGAACTTTATTATCGATTTTGAAGAATCCATCCGTAACTAAGTATAAGAGTTTAATTTTTTTTTCACTTAAAGCTTTAAAGAAGAGAAATTACTATCTATTAATAAATTTGTTTGCATCTTCTAAAACCTGCACGATTATTAAATTTCCTCAACTGATGAGGAAAAGTGTGCAAAATTATAATTTTTTGAGTTAATATGCTTTCAAAGTCAAATGTATTTTTTTAAATTCAAAATTTGCTAATTTTATACATTTAAGGAAATACTAAACATAAGAGAATAAGCTGACTCAATAAAAAAGCCTTTAAGATCTTACCAAACGTTTGAAAAATTATAAAAAAACTGTTTGTAATAAGATTTTAAAAGTTCTATATTAGTTCAATTTTGTAAACATAAATTTCTACTGTTTCTGGAAGTTTTTTGTATCATTGTAATTTGGTGAATTTGTAAATTTTGACACCCGATTTACATACGATAGATTACGATTGGATTAGTTTGAATTTTTGTTGCGAAAAAATTAAATTAATTAAATTTTGTCTTATTTATAAATTGTACATCTCTGGATGTAAGACAGAAAAAAAAGGCTTTTCTAAAATATAAAATTAAACTCAATTATATCTTTTATTATATCTTTTGTATGTGTATCATGAAGTAAAACGTTTTAGAAGCGAAAACTAAAAAAGATTAAAAAAAAGTTAACAAAAAAATTAGATGACTGATTACATAAAAAAAATATAATATACTAAAAATTTAGTTTAGTTTTAATATATTAGTTGGTATTATTATTCTTCTTATATTTTAGAAAATAACAATAAATTTCTGTTTGTATATAAAATAAATCTCTTGAGAAACCGTTAATTACAATTAATTTTGTAAAGTCGTAAGGTAGAGGTTCAATAAACTTTACGTCATAAGAGAGTAAATTTACCGTACAATAAAATAAATGCAAACTAAACATGTTTTATTTATTTAGTTAGTCATTGCTATTATTTATCTGTTCGATTGTTTTGACCGTTCATTCATGGTTTTAGTTTTTTTTATTTTTGTTATAACAAGATTTTAATGTTTTAATGTTTTTTTTCTTTGCCGTTTGATTCATGTTGTTTTTTAGACTTAGTCATTTGACCAAAATAGCTAAATCTTTGATCTTAAGTTTCTTCAGCCACTAATTTCATAATTAAAAAAAAAATAGCATCTTTTTATTCTTATTTTATAGGGTTGTTTTTTTTAAAATTCTTGTTAGCGAACATCAATTTTTATTTTTTCATTTTATATTTAAATGAAATTAGTTGTAAAAATGTAAATAATTTTAATTCTGCAAATGCGAAAACAACTTGATTTTATTGCAGTTTTATACGCAAAAACCAGTCCATTTAACATTCTTGTAGAGAATAACAATAAATTTGATCACTTTCATCCACCAAGGTTAGTGAATTAGTAGGTAAAATGTATTCAAATGTAGGTTTTTTGAGTAGATGCCATTGAGTTTAATGAAAAATGAAGAAACCAGTGTTCTAAATTAAAACAAAAACTTAATTTAATGCTCTAAATTTTGTAAGTATCGTAAAGAGATTTTCAGTAGTGAAGTTCAGCTATTTTTATTTCAAAAACCAATGTAAGTCCTCTCGTTACAATTCTTACAATAAACTCTTAATTTTTTCAACATAAAATATTAATCGTCGTTTGTTTTTCAAAAATAAAAGTGCTGTTTTTTAGACACTGCCATTTTATTTGCCTTCTTATTTTACAAGTTCCTATATTTACAAAAATGAAATAAATCAACAACTCCTAACATCTAGAATCTTCTTGTTCCTTGTTGTGGTTCTGGTGCTTGTGGATGTGCAGCAATCCAAGCGAGAGCCCTCTGAATCGCTGGTGGAATTGGTGGTGGAGTGGGAGCAACGGGCAAATGTGCTCCCTGTGGCTGGAATCCAAATTCATTAGCAACATACTGCAAAAGAATGGGAGTGCCATCAGGAGCCGTGTACTGGAAGGATCCTTGAACTTCTTCAGCCTCTGCTTCAGGATTTCCGGCATTCTTCAGCTGTCCTTGTTCCTGTGCAGCAATCCCATTGCCAGTTTCAAACGAAGAGTGGTAACTCCCATCAAAATTCACTTCTTGTTCTTGTTTGAGAATAGGCGCATCTCGTTCCGACCCACCACGTTGCGCAGTAACAGCCGCCGCCAAAATCGCTAAAGCAACAAACTACAAAAACGAAATTAAATAAGAGTTTATTTAAGAGAAACTTTCTTACGATTTTCATCATTGGATGTGTTTTCGGTGAGTTATTGATTCAGTGTGACATCAATGGACATCTTCACAGATATTTATACCACGGACCTGTTCGTGTTCGAAACTGTGTTGCAACCAAAGAAAAAAAAAGAAGCTCTTGTTTACCACTTGTCAAGGTTGGGTCTTCTTAAAACTGAAGGCCGACTGCAGGACGATTTGAAACTTTTTCTCGAAAACCTGAAATTTTATTCTTTTAGTAAATTTGAAAAGTGATGCACAACATGCATTGTTGGTAATTCACGCCATAAATTAGATTAAGTCGTTGCGCACTATCTAATTATCTTTCGTTTAGTCTGCAAAAGGTCTTCATGTCAATTATCATACGACCACGAAGCTGTGGAACCGTGGGTGTGACGACATAGGAGGAGCAATTCTTTACATTTCTTGAATTAAAAAAGGTTAATAAAGTAACATTCATATTAAAATATGAAGCTTCGCATTTTAATCATGTAGGAAGAATTTCGAATTAAAAAAACTGATAAAACTTTCAAGTTTTTTGGGATCAGTCTTAAATTAGGGATTATGATTTAGATTTAATTAATTTGTAGATTTTACATAGTATTTACTATTTTAATGTCAAGTACAAACAAATCATAAATGCAAAATAATAATATAACGTCCATTTCGCAATTATTTATGATGTTGATGGAATAGTAGAACAATTTGCGTTAATTTTGCTTGCTTGTTAATGTTAAAAACTTTCATTTTTTAAATAAAATTAATTAATAATAATTTTGTTCCAAAAATTAAATATTTCGTTAAATTTTTTGTTTTCCAAAGGAGGTTTACGATAAAACATTAGAAATACTTCAATAAAAACAATAATTTATAATATATCCTATTTAGAGATTTATTTAAAATCTTGCCAACCACAAAACCAAATACTTTTGAATGCTTAACCTTTTTTTTTTTTAATTTTACAGTTCCAAAAATCACGTCTGAAATTTTTTTAATACTTTAGGAAATAACTCGTCTTCTTTATCAGCCACAAAAAAAAAATCAAAAACTGAGAGGTCTAGGATATAACATCCTTAAAAAAAATACAGCAGCAATTCTAATAAATAAACAATAATTTACCTTCAGTTTTTTTTAATTTTTAAAGCTACAAAAATTGCGGCTAATTGTTTCTAAAATTATTTTTTTATCCACCACCGCATATCTATTTACCTTCTTTATTACAGCTTCTTGCCTAATTTTACAAAAGGTTTTGTATTTTATTTTCTTTTTCCTATATGCATGGCCACGTCTTCTCATTCAAACCATTATAACACGTGTGGTAAGTAAAAAATTTTTTTTTTACCAAGTCATGCTCATGCATTGAACATTTTTGCCCTCAATCTCGTGATTGAAGATGTTGAAAGTTTATCAAGCAAATTTTTGCTAATTGTTCAATTACTTTGAACTTTATCCACAAAATGTTGATTAAGACTTTCAAAGTAGTTTTTTGATAGAGATTAAACAGAAATTTTGCAATGTTAAATTAAAACATTACGAGAATAATAAGCATAATTTGTTAAGAGTTCTTGACTTCCTGACTTACACAATAATTTGCTTGCGCTTGTCATTTCACGTTAGATGTCGATGCTACTGAATTAATGAAAGCATGAAAACGCTATCAAAATTTATAAGATAAACAGTAATGATAGGAGAATAAATATTAAATAACTAGATATACACTGAAAGTGACATTTGATCTTTTTAGTGTCTTTGCATATTCGCACTTTATTCAAGACGAATTATAAATGCAAACTATTATATTTAATGGCACTATATTACATGTCATATCGCAGGCAACAAATATAAAATAATCACTTAATAGCTCTAGATTCTTCTACCAGTTTCTGGTGGCTCAGGGTGGGCAGCAATCCATTCCAAAGCTCTTTGAATAGCTGGCGGTATTGGGGGCGGCGTGGGAGCCACCGGTAAGTGCGCCCCTTGCGCTTGAAACCCATTTTCATCAGCTATATACTGCAACGAGATAGGAGATCCATCTGGGGCAGTATACTGAAAAGAACCTTGAACTTCTTCAGCTTCATTATCGGGATTCCCCGCATTTTTTAAAGCGCCTTGTTCTTGAACAACGATACCATTACCAGTTTCGTAAGAAAGGCGATAAGTGCCATCGAAATTAACTTCTTGATCTTGACTGATGATTGGGATTTTTTCATTTCCGGTCAGTTGGGCAGCAGTGGCCGTCGAGATGACGGTCAGGATGATGACCTATGAAATGAAGAGTGTAAAATTGTAAGAACGTTAGACTCACTCACTGGATGCATGGTGCAGGAGATGCAGTTGCAATCTGATAATGACATTCTCTTTCATGATATTTATACCTTTATTGTTGCGAAGAAGCTTGGGAGAGACAATACTTGTGTACTCATCCATGAAAAGCCTGAAAAATTGTTTCAGCCGAATTATTTTTTAAATGTCATTCGTTGGAACCGTAAAGGTAAAGATTATAATACATTATAAGCAAGGATAAAGTTATGAAAGTTTAATCCCCGCGGTTCGAATTGCATTATTAATTTCGTTGCATTGAACAAATTGATTTACATATCGTTAAAACGCACAGTATGCACAAAAATGTAATAAAACTGTATACAGTTACATCTTTAAATTTACATAATATAGTCGTTAATTTAAGAACAAGATGATTTACTTATATGGTGCTAAAATAGGAACCTTTAGGCATAAAGTACAAATGTTAGCTTCTGACATTTAATAGGTTAGAATGTTGTCGGTTTAGTCTTCTTTACAGCAACCACAAAAATGTTAGAAGTTGTTTTCTATATTTGTACAATTTCATAATGATCATGCCTGTGATGCTGCATTTAATACGATATAAATTTGAGGAATGTGTGTAAAATTGTATTATTAGTGTGAAATTTCAACAGAACAATTAAAGTCACTTTCTACCACGGTTTGGTACTGCTGACTCATCCAATTCATGTTACACGGATCTTATTATAATCAAACATTTCAAGAATGGTAGCAATAATGTTTTATCGCTACTAATTCACGTAAAAGCATCTCATTAATTCATGCAAATTACTTAATTAAGTGTAATTTTTCCCAGCTTTGACATTTGCTAAGCACTTCCTCGTTTGTGCCCAAAAATGATTTAGTGTCATCGTAAAATTTACATTTTTGTCATTGAAGAAAACTTTTCTAATAACGTTAATCGTGATATTTATTGTAGTATAAAACATTCAAGCACGATTCCAAATACCAGAAGATGTACGTGTAACCTCTTAGGCTACAAATGAACTATTATGAAGGACATCATTCTTGTTGAAACCGAATTAAAATTATTCTAGTCCGAGATTAAATTACATGTTACAAACTAACCGTGATTATCTTCACTTCAATTACAATTTTTAATTATGATAATCCCAACATGAAAATGCTGGAAGATAAAGACTCCTGTTTAGTATTCTCCACAATACGTAATTTTCTTGATCTAAATTATTGATTTCGGTAATCTTGCGTGTTACAAAGCAATTGACCTTATCGACGTGAAATTGAATTAATTTTTGATCACAGTCATTACTTAAAGACGGCAGATTCTGCTCACAGCTATAATTAATAAAACTTGTGTGAATTAACGTCAAACACACCACGCATTCTGAACAACCTGCAGAATTTGCAAAAATTAGATCCACACACTCACACGCTTAGTTTATTCTGGCCTACATTTTTTCAATAACACAATAAATAGAAACATGTGCCGTCCATTAATGTAGGTGTGTACATATAAAAATATAAATAATAAAAAGCTTACCTAATTTTATATCACAGTATGGTGTAGTATTTGCGCAAGAATTGACTTCAGATGTAAAAATGCAACAAAATTCTTGCGTAGCCGCACTATCGATTCGAAACAATCCGGTAAGTTTCACAACAGGAAATACAAAGGAAGATGTTAAACGTGTCCTTTTTCAGAAAAATCAAAGATTATTTTGTTTGTAGGACAAGTTGCAGGTGGTTGTCCTAGAACAATGTTGCTCAACTTTTTATTGACGCTATTAACAAATAAATATTTTAATTCTGAAATTTGAGTGCATAAAAATGAACGAGACATATGCTTCGTCTTGTTTGTAATTTTATTCGTGTAAATCTGGAAGGTGAGAGTTAATGGAATTGTCCACCTACGAAAGTTGAAATGAACGTTGCACTTTATGGTTATTATTATTCATAGAAGATATAAATGCGTTGATGAAATAATATTAGTGCTTGGGTTTTACCTTTTGGCATTAGATGTGTGCATGTGTAATGAAGTTATTATCATTATTGTGATTCGGGTTGTAAAAAAGTTGAGGTTTGGCACTGTTTTAAAGGTTAATTACAAAATAAGAATAAAATTTGATTATTTTCTTTGTAATAAAATTAATGTAAATTAAGTTGCCGTTATATAATACATGATCTATTTTCGGATAAAACATTTGCTCTAGTTTTTAGTGTTTAGTTTTAGAGGTTTCTAAAGTTATAGAAATCATTGAAGTAATATTTCTCGAGCTCTAGAAAAACTTAATTCCTGTATAAATTATTCAAAAATTTCATTTATTATTATAGCAATTTCAGTTTTTAAAAACTTTTTAACGAAAAAATTTTTGCAGAAAGGCAAATTTTCAGTATGAAAAAGTATATGTAAGATGAAAATTTTGATAATAAAATATTTTTTCGTACAAAACAATTAAATTTTTGGACTTTCTCAGATTTTTCTATATTGGCTATGCAAAAATAGTAGTTTAATAAAGGTAATTTTTTAAGACATTGTTATTAATAATGCTAGGAAGTGGAATGCCTGAATGCTTTGCTATAATAATAATTATTATAGTAGTTATTTAGTAGCTTAATTTTACTAATTACAAATCAATATTTATTTTACATTTAAAAATAAATTTGTTCTTCATTGATTTAAAAAAAACGAGAAAAAATATAAATCATTTTATGATAATTACAATTTTAGTTTTATCTAGCTAAAATATTGTATAAAACCTAAAGGTGGCGTTGTTGCTACAGGATTTACAATTTCAAGAGATAATCTCAGTAGTGAATTTTGGAAATTTTGTGATTTTTTTGGTTTCCATTCTTTAGATTTTAAAATAAATTATTAAAAAATTTCTTGGGTTCTTTGTAAGTTCCTACATTCCTCGGGTTTTTGAATTAAAAAAAATATATTAATAGTTTGGATTTTTTAATACATTTTAAATTCATTACTCCTTTTAAAATTTTTGAAATTTTGGATTGTCTGCATTAATAGATTTTACAGATTTTTATATTCCTCCAGATTTTTTGCATTTTTCTATTAATCGATTTTCTCATTTTTAACTGGTTTATGTAAGTAAAAGTACAAAGCGTGTAAGAATATTAACAAAGCGGATAGTTGTACCAATTAAGTTTAGAAATACTGCAAATAAAATTCTGGCTCAGTAAACAAATATAACAAGTTTACTAAAGGCGGCCCTTCAAAACACATCAGCAAGATTTTTCATTATAATTTTATTACGTGTTTAATATCAGAAAGTGTGGGTAAATTACACACAATGGATATTCACTATGTACAACTGTCTCCAATGTTTGGTTATTAAAATTGATTTTTCAATTAGTTCTGACAAAAACATATTTAGATGAATTTTCGGTAAAAGTGATCCAACCCTAATTTTCCTAAGTTGGTGAAAATTAAATATTTATTTATTTTTTGTAAATAAAATAAAGTAACAGATGTTTATGCACGAAAAGTATTATGAAAATATTTCAGCCTTCTTTGTAATAAAAAAAATTAAATTTATGACTAATTGTTTTAGCTTTTTGGCAAAACATGACTACTTACCCTCATTTTTATAATTTCCATTATGACAACAATGCAAACGACAACATTGTAATGAACTACTTCTTTAATTGTTTGCATTGCAGTTAAAAAATTAACTATATCCTGTCGTTTTCTCACAGTCTTTAATGATTGTCTGAAGACTCATAAGTAAAACTCTTTGTTTTTGTGCAACAGTCCGGAAAAAATAGAAGAAATAAACCAGACATTGCTTGACTTCTTAAATTAAAACCACACGAGAGAGGGTAAATTAGATCTTCATGAAAAGTGGAAGTCAACGCAATGTAGAATAAGTAAAATATCCAAATAGGCAAATAAATCTCAGTAAGCACCAAATATTCAAATTTTTATATGTTAAAAGACTTTGTTGAAGTTTTATTTCACTGCTTTAACAATTTTAAATAAATAAGAAATTTGACCTAAAAAACTGTAATGGCGTGTTCTAGAGCACAGTGGACAGCTAAAACTATTAATGAAAAAGTCCCTACATTAAAACTGGCTGAGGCTGTAAAGATATAAGCGCATAATCATGCCAATTAAGTTTACGAGTGCTGCAACTGAAATTCTCGCTCATTAAGAAAGAAGGAAAAAATGAGCAGTCACTTACTACAAGAGATTAAATATTTTGAGTTTTTTTCTACACAAATGTATTTGTCTTTTTGTGGTGTCTTTTTTGTTATTGAGCAAAAGAGTGAAAGACATATTTATATTTTTATACAGAGGGATCCAAAAATCTTTCTGTTAAATAGGTCATAAAAGTAAAATCTTGTGCCGTCTTATTAATTAATCTTGGTAACATTTTGACATTTTAACCATGATTAATTTGATACTTTTTATTTATGGTGTTATAAGAAGACATACGTTTTCACTTTCATGACCCACTTGATATCAAGTTTTTTGAGTCGCTCTGTATCATCAAAGGGTGGAAGAAACATTTTGGAAGTTTGTAACGCAAGCCAGTGAAGCGATTTTTTGAGATGTATTCAAAATTTGGAAGTGTGGCTCAATTATACAAGATAAAATATTTTATGAATTATAGATAACATAGGTATTAGGTAATCATTGTCACCAAATGTTATCAGAATTGATTTTGTAATTTGTTTGTACACTTTTGGATCAATTTTCTCTCTTAGTGTCACTGTATTTCAATTTTATGCAAGTGAAAATTAACAAATTCTGTAGTTAAAGGAATGATAATTTATTTTAATCATCATAAACGGACGTTATCGATATAAAAAAAGCTGAATATTTAAGAAATGAAAAATGCAATAAAATTTTAGTGACTTTGAATTCAACTCAATTCAACAACTATGAAATTCCAGACGTAATCTTTTGGGAGACTATTTTTATTTCAAAAAAAAAATGTCTAACAAAGGGCATAGGGAGATAAGAATGCTAAAATTGCCCCCAGAGCGTATCTTAACCATACTTTCAGGATATGTTCGTACTATAGAAGTACTTTGATTCTGAAGTTTTTAGATCTCAAAGTTAACTAGATTTTGAATAATAATAAAAAAAGGCAAAAACAGAAAATATTTTTTTCTCTTCATAGACTAAACCGATTTAAATAAAATTTTTATGGTAATTTAATATCTATAGAAATACTCTTTTGATAAAAATTTCAACTATATAGCTCTACATTTTCATAGAGAAAAAAAATTTTTTTTTCAAGAAAAATTGATTTTTTATTATAAAACTTAAAAGTACAATTTTGAAAATATTTTTTTTGAATTCCCTAGCAAAAAGTACATAAAATATATTTTTTTCAAATTTTTTGTAATGGTACGCCATATTGAAAAAAATTAAAAACTGTCCTGTTTCCGAAAAAATGTTTTTTTCGATTTATACTTTCTTTCTCTCTCTCTCCCTCTATATATACATCTAAAAAATGAAATTCTGAGAACGCATTAACTGTTTATTGCTCTCTTAACCTCCCAGCCACCCCCGACCAGTAATAACAAAAAGAGCATGATTTAAGTGTAGTTACGCTTGAACATTCCCAACGTGAATATGAATATTAATTTTTGAAAAATAATGTAATCTAGATTACAATTTATTTAACATCGTTTTCTTAATTAATTGTTACGTTAATATTATCACCATTAAATAAAATTGTTTCGCATTTTCATAGAAAAAAAATTTTTTTTCGAGAAAAATTGTTGAATTGTGCAATTTTATTTTTTTTAAATTTTTTAACAAAAAATACATAAAATATATTTTTTCTAATTTTTTTTCTAATGGTACGCCATATAGAAAAAAATTGTCTTTGTTACAAAAAAAAACAATACACACACACACACACACACACACACATATATATATATATATATATATATATGTGTGTGTGTGTGTGTGTGTGTCTTTCAATTATTTTTGACAAAAATAAATCAAATAAATATCTCAAATAAAATTATTTGAGAGAGAAATTGTTATAACATAATTCTGACGTCTTAGCTAGATGACCATTATCTTATTGAAAAACGCACCGCTATTACTAGAATAACACCACGAGGGGGTGACTTCCGATTCAGATTTTTCTGATTTAATTATAGAGAGAATGAAGTCCATTAAAACATGTAAAAACACGTTGGCTGATGAAGTGAAGAAAAATGGTCGGCTCTGTAAAAAACTTTCTTTTCAAACAATTTCAGTGAATGAATTAACAGATTTTCCAGAAATGACAAAAAAATTGAAAATCTTCTTCACTGGTTCAAATCAATATAAACAATCGATGTCATACCTAGCTGAAATGATAGATGAATCGAAGAACATAAAAATTGAATATGTAAGACGAAGGTAATATAGTCAAAGTTAAAGTCTAATCTCGTCATATTAACAAAATAGAACATATACTTTTTATTTTTAGTTTTGATTACAAACCAAATAGTAGAGAGTATATCGGAATAAATAGATATTGCTGTGAATGTGCAAATGGCAACAGAATCGTCAGTTGTTCTTCACATATTGCAGCAATTAATTATTATTTGGCTCATGAACGATACTTGACCAAAATTCCACGACCAGCTGAAGTGCTAAGCCGATTGTTTAACGATAATAGATAATATTAAGGTAACAATGAATGAAGACATTATATTTAAACTATCTTTTGTCAAATTTAAGGTTCCTTATTATTTGCTTAACATAGTGTTTAAATCTAAATTATATTATTTTAGAAAAATTAATATTAATATTCACGTTAGGAATGTCCAAGCGTAACTACACTTAAGTCATGCTCTTTTTGTTATTTGTGCTCGGGGGTGGCTGGGAGGTTAAGAGAGCAATAAACAGTTAATGCGTTCTCAGAATTTCATTTTTTAGATGTATATATATATATATATATATATATATAGAGAGAGAGAGAGAGAGAAAGAGAGTATAAATCGAAAAAAACATTTTTTCGAAAACAGGACAGTTTTTAATTTTTTTCAATATGGCGTACCATTACAAAAAAATTGAAAAAAATATATTTTATGTACTTTTTGCTAGAGAATTCAAAAAAAATATTTTCAAAATTGTACTTTTAAGTTTTATAATAAAAAATCAATTTTTCTTGAAAAAAAAATTTTTTCTCTATGAAAATGTAGAGCTATATAGTTGAAATTTTTATCAAAAGAGTATTTCTATAGATATTAAATTGCCATAAAAATTTCATTTAAATCGGTTTAGTCTATGAAGAGAAAAAAAATATTTTCTGTTTTTGCCTTTTTTTATTATTATTCAAAATCTAGTTAACTTTGAGATCTAAAAACTTCAGAATCAAAGTACTTCTATAGTACGAACATATCCTGAAAGTATGGTTAAGATACGCTCTGGGGGCAATTTTAGCATTCTTATCTCCCTATGCCCTTTTTATAATAAAATTTTTTATTAGGAATAAAATCTGTAAATGGTTGTTAATATACAGTACGAAATTTTGTTCTTGAGGCTTTTCCACTACATAGTCGAAACCTGATTTAAAAACATCACGATGCTAGTTAGGAATCCAAATCCCTAAAAATCAAATGTAATAAACAACAAATTAATTTACAGAAATATTTTGATCGCCATTTTACTTCCAAGATTTTCTGAAATGTCAAATCAAACAATCCCAGAAGCATAAAGTTCACTTCTTCGTGTATAGTTTGCAACAATAGCGTGTTCTTCTACAAAATAATGTGTCACAAGCTTTTATTTATATGTTCTTTGTAATAATACCCTCAACAAAATATCATTTGTGCTAAAATACGAAGTTACCAAGTTATCTAACGACCGAACGGTTTTTTTATACTGAAAAAAAACAAATAAAGCATTGTGTAATTTTTAACATTCGTAATGAAGTGTAAAACATTTCGTACTTACTCTTATTTTGATAATTTCCACCAAAACCACAATGAGGATGACGACGATATTACAAATTGTCCCAGTAATTAACGCCAAACTTCCATTTGTTGAATGAATGAATTTCAAATCTATTATTGCACCTAGTAACGATAAGTTAGCTGATAAGTATAACATTAACACACCAATAGAAAAAATCCTAACATTGTAATAAACAAGTTTTTTAATTGTTTGAATTGCGTTTGAAAAATCAACTATGTACTGTTGTATTCTCAGAGAACTTGAATCTGAATCATTAATTAATTTGACACAGTCGTTTAAATATTTTAATCGTCTTGAAATAGCAAAACAAAAATAAATAAAATAGACGATAGTAAGTGCTTGAGTATTTATGCTTAAACCGAACGTTGTAACCTGAACAAATCCTTCTCGAAAAGTGGAAGTAAATGAAATAACAAACAAATTAATAATCCAGACAGATAACAAAGCTCCAACACACGCCAGATGAAATATATTCAAACTTTTAAAACCCACAGTAATTTGTAAAAGTTTCATTATTTGATCAACACGATTAACAGCTTCAAGAAGCTTAAATAAATCAGAAATGTGATAAGTGACGTAAAACATTGTAATTGCATTTGATATGGGGCAAGAGGCAACTAAGGCCAGCAATACATAAACCTCCATGCTTAGTGAATTTGACGCTTCGAAGATATTAATAAGTTGCATGGTCACACCGATTAAGTTTACGAGAACTGCAACTAAAATTTTGGTTCGTTATGAATACAAAGTCAAATTTACCTACCAGAACATGGTAAATATTTAAAGCTTTTTTCCTTACAAATATATTTTCCATTTTTTAATTTCACTCGTTCGAATGGAGCTAATCCGAAAAATTTGGTTATCGGGTACCAGATATGAAGGACATCGGTTATATCATCAAAAGGTTTAAAAAGCATTTGTAGACTTTTAAAAACACGTCAGTATTTTTCACTGATATTTTATTACGTGTGCAATTTCAGAGAGTGGTACTGGGATTATTCACTATGTGTAATAAGGTAATTATTGTCTCCAATGTTTTGATATTAAAATTGATTTTGTAATTTGTACTGACAATATATTTAGATGATTTTTTGGGAAAAATAATCCAATCGTGGCAATCGTAATTTAGTGAAAATTAGTTATTTGTTTATTGCAAAAAACAACATTTTTGTGAATGAAATGAATTAATAGATATTTATCTGTCAAATGTATTATAAAAATGTTGTGTAAATTAATTAAAAAATTATTTAATTATCAAAATTATTAGTATTGTACTCAAAAATTGTTTAAATATAATACATTAATAAATAATTCACAAGAAATTACAAGTTTATAAACAAATAACAAAAATATCTGTAAGAAAAAAAAAAACGATGTTGTAAAACGTAAAAAGAACTATTGAAGTGGCGAGTGTTGCCGCCTCTTGCTCTGATGATAGTATAACAACGGCGAGGCATACTAGAAATCAAATTTATGATCACGTCTTGGTTGAATGCTTCCCATATCTGCTTCAGGCGAATACCCAGCTCATTTAAGATAGCAGGTCGGTACGGCTGGTGCATTCTCTCATTCAATCTCATAGAAGTTCGATGGGGTTCAGATCAAGACTTTGTGCTGGCTATGACAACGATAAATTTAGACGTTCTGTAGATAGGCTAGTACGACTGCTGCAGTGTGTGGCTGAGCCATACTCTGTATAAAGAAAAAACTTTCTCCATTAAAAGGCTGGTGCGGAACCACACAAGGTTGCAGTATAGTCCTAATATAGGAATTCGCATTAAGGATCCCCTTGGGAGAATAACTAACTTCAATAAATAGCTTGCTCAAACCGTTACAGGTTCCAACATTTATGTTCAGGTTTATAAACCTATTTAATTATTGAGTTAAAGAAACATTGTTTTACCTATAGAAAGTAATGTAGCTCTATAAACTGACCCAATCATATTTTCTCCATTGTTAATCACATGTAATGCTGAAATTCTACAGGTTAATTCGTGTTCTGTCAACCTTCATCTGATCATTTCTTCCCTTATTCGCATGTTGTACTTTTCGTCAATCAAGCTCGGTAACGCTGGAGCTCTAGGGTTTGATTTCCCAAAGCTTTCGTCAAAAAAATCGAATCTGTTGGGCCAATGTTACTTGTTTCCTGTCTTATTTTGTCTATTTTCCGGTTGCCTGATACCTTTGCACTCTAGAAATCGTAGACTGATTAACTCCAAGACGATCGGCGAGATTTCGTTCAGAATGTTCTTCTTCAGCAAATGGTACAATTTGGGCAGCATTTTCTGAATTAACAGATGCCTCCAGTACGAAGACGGGCCCATTATCAGCACGTAACTCAATTCGAAAGAGGGAATGCCAAGAAGCAGGTCTTTCATGGGGTTATCGCTCTTCATATGTGACGAGATGTGGCCACTGTGTTAGGGTGTTGTCGTGCCTGGTTTGAAGGAAGACACTAGCGCGTTAGAGGTACTGGCCAAGAAGGAGGACTACAGATCGATAAGATCGTTATCTTCGATTTTTGAGATTTCCAGGATCTAGTGTTACGAGTCTACACAGAGTTTACCAATCAGATCTAAGAAATCGTTGCGCCTCTTATAAAATTTGGTTGACCGAAGAAAATAAGGAACAGAGATTATAGATTGCTCTGGAGTATGTAACACGTCAAGACGAATTCTGGGACAACGTAGGTGGTTTTTTCGGATGAGAAAACATTTCAGTCCACCCACGATGGTTTATGATACGAGGGGAATCAGATATGACCCGCGTTATACAAAAATGACTAACCAATCTGGTCATTTTAAACTAAATGTTTAATGCAAAATTTTATGAATGACTTTTTGGACGGTTATAAAACCATAATTAATTATACACAATCTGCAAATGCCTGCTCGGATAACATGAAAAATTTTCTTCACGAAACAGACTTTATTTTTTCACTACATACTTGTAATTTGATTAAAATTTTTTACAATGTTAGTTAGGAATCAAACTTCCATTATTTGAATAAATGAAATTGAAATCTATTAATCTATAAATTAGTCCAACATTATAATAAACTAGTTTTTTAATTTTTTGAAATATATTGAAACTAATATACTGTTCAAAACTTCAATTTAAACCCTTATTTAAAAAATTTGATCGCCTTGAAATGTATAAGAAAAAATAAAAAAAATTAATAACGTACACACTAATTCAAGGTTAAACCATGGGATCAACAAAAAACTAAATAAAATGTAAATTTAATGATAAGTCCAAACAGATGAAAGAACTCTAATTGTCAGGTAAAATACTGATAAAAAAAATCTCAAAAATTAACAAATATTTATAAAAGTTCTATCTTTGATCGATATAACCGATACCTTCAAAAATTTTGAATATATAAGAAATACTGTAAAATAAATCATTTGCTAGAGCACAATTAACAGTGAGACCATCTAAACAAAACGCTCAACGGCATGGTACAAAGACACCAATTAGGGGCATAGTAATACTAATTAAATTAACAAGAACTGCAACTTAAATTTTTATTCGTTATGAAACCACAACATTCTAAATATTTGTTGTTTTTTCTTTATAAATATATATTTAATTTTACTTCCAAATATTTTTGTTATTATATATCATATATGAAGAACTTATGTTATATTATTAAAGGGTTTATTTTTTTTTATGGGTTTTAGAACCACGTTAGCAACTTAAATTCCACTACGTGGTCAATATCAAAAAGTTTGGGATATATAAACGATAATCACTGACATCAAATATTTTGTTAAAAAACAAACTTAGATAAATTTTTGTTAAAATGATCCACTCCTATTTTTTTCTAGTTTTGACAAAATGAACTAGGTATTTAATGTAAATAAAATGAAGAGTGTGCCAGTAGCATTATGAAAATGCCTCTCCGAGGGAGACAAGATACAAGGGCGTCTAGCCAAGCCACTCTAGAGCATAAAATTAAATTAAATTTGTATATATAATTTGTACATCTAATAAAGACAAGAAAGTATGGTCATCAATAGAGTTAGTAAATGATGAACATACATAGATTTTAGCGTTGGAGCAAAAACATAATCAAATTAAGACTTTTAAATTTTTTATTTTTTAAATGCCACAACAAAAAATCTTATAATTGGGAAAAGCAAACACGGTCATAAACAAATTATTAAAAAATACGTTTTTCCAATTTAAATTGAAATACGATCCAAATGAATCATTTTATTCATATTTAGCTAATTTAAAACTACTAGCAAGCAAAACAGCTTCTATTAACTATTTACATATATCTATTGATAACTATAATTAACGATGTAGATTGGGCTTAATCGGCTATATTCTTTCAACTTGATTAAGAAACATCACAATGCTAGTTAAGGAACCAAACCCCTTAAAATCAAAGAAAACAACACAATTAGTTCATATTATGATTTGATTGTTTACCTGTAAGATTTTCTGAAACGTCAAATCAAACAATCCTAAAGGTGCAAATTTTACTTCTTCGTGTATAGTTTGCAATAATAATGTGTTCTTCTGTAAAATAAAGATATACAAGATTATGTTTACAACTATTATTTAATAACGATACCCTCAACAATATATCATTTGTCCCGACATATGACGTTATCAAATTATCCAAAAAGCGGACACTTTTCTTGTACTGGAAAGAGTACACAATTATCACATTTTTTTATGTAATTTTTGGAGAAACATTAACCACTTACCCTCGCTTTAATAAATTCCATTATAACAACAATGAGAACGACAATTGTGTTACAAATTGTCCCAATCGCTAACATCAAAATCGCATTTTTTGAATGAACGAATTTGAAATCTATTATTGCAAGTAACAACGATAAGTTACCTAATAAATAAAACATTAACACACCGACGGAAAAAATTCTAACATTGTAATAAATAATTTTTTTAACAGTTTGAATTGCATTTGAAAAATCAACTATAAACTGTTGTATCCTCACAGAGCTGAAGTCTGGGTCTCTAATTATTTGACAACTCGTACGTAAAAGTCTCAGTCTTTCTGCAACAGTCCACGAGAAATTAAAGAAATAGACAATGCACAATCCTTGGCTATTGAAGCTTAAAGCGTACGATAAAACGTGAACTAGACCTTCGTAAAAAGTGGCAGTAAGTAAAATGTAGATTATGTAAAAAATCCAGATTGATAAATAAATACAAACTTCAATTAAGTGAAATATTGTCACACTTTTGAAACTCACAGATATTTGTAAAAGTTGCATTGTTTGCTGGAGATGATCGACAGCTTTGAAAATGTTAAATAAATCAGAAATGTGATAAGTGACGTAAAACATTGTGAATGCATTTGCTACAGCGCCGTGGACATCTGAGACTACTGCTAGAAAAACCTCCGCGCTCAACGAATTCGACTTTTTAAATAAACCAAATAGTCGCATAACCACACCAATTAAGTTTATGAAAACTGCAACTAAATTTTGGTTTATTATGAGAAAAAAAAGTTTGATTTATCTACCACCACATGCTAAATATTTCGATTTTTTTTCTATACAAATGTATTCTCCATTTTTTAGTTTCACTTTTTCGAATGGAGCTAATCCGAACATTTTTGTTACAGGATAATAGATCCGAAGAACATCGGTTATATTCTCAAAGGGTTGAAACAACATTTTAATGACCCGTTAGCATAAGACTTTGAATGTAATGCTATTACGTGTTTAGTGAAAGTGTTGGTGATCACACTTGGTGGCATATCTATAAGGTAATCATTGCTCCAAAATATTGTGTTATAAAAATTGATTTTGTAATTTGTTGTGACAAAAACGTATTTACATGAATTTTCATTAAATTTAATCCACTCCTATTTTTCCTAATTTTGTATTTTTTTTGTATTGTTAAAAAGCAGATATTTTATGTGAACAATAGATATTTGTATGTTTAGAGCGTTATGAAAATTTCTCTCTGAGGGCGACAAGGTTACAAGCTCGAGGAATAGTAAACCGCTTGAAGGCATACACATCAAGTAATGCCCATGGTGCATACAATAAATTAATATTTAAATTTATATCGAGCGTTCAAGATAATTTGCAATCGAGTCATCCTTGAAACCAAAAACGTATGTCTTTTGCGGTTGATACGTTATGTTGCGACGTATTATTTATGGAGTTAGCCGAAGGGCAAGTTGTTGCATACAACAAAATGGAAAACATTTTAATAAAATAAATGTATTTTTCTTGAAAATTCACGTATTTTTTACAATATTTTTTTAACTGATTTTAATTGACATTTATCAATCAATGTGTCAATCAATTTAGACATACGTTTTCAGTTTCAAAGATGACTCGATTACAGAATATTTTGATTGCTTGATATAATCTAGATAAAATTTGTAGAGCTACAAAGACAAAGACTGATTAGCAAAAGAATTTAAAAACGGTGAAACTACATTCATAATATAAACTGAGTTTCAAATAAAATCTACCACCTAGAAGTAAACACAGAAGGCTAAAACTATGTCAGTAAAGTTCTTGCTAGTAGACAAATGAGTGGTTAAAATTTGAAAAAAAAAAAATTACTAACATGTAACATCTTCTCGTACACTCTTCTGGGCATACTTGAAATCAAATGGTTATAGTTTCTTCAGGGAGTTCATCTCAGGCTACTTGAAGCTCCTGACGTAATTCATTCAAATTGTTTGGGGGATCAACTAACCGAGGCAGTCTGTCCATCATGTCTCAGACGTTCTATGGGAGACAAATCGGGTAATCTGACAGGCCATTGTGCTGTTCAAAAAACCGTAAAGCAGACTTCGTGACATGAAGACGTGCATTATCCTGCTGAAAAATAAATCCTTCGGGGCCTCGAAGTAGTAGAAGCAGTACTCGTTCTAGCACAGTATCAACATAACGTCGGACGTTTAAAGTGAAAACTAGGGACAACCGGCCTCCAAGGTGTTTACTGTGTTTACATACCACGACGTCAGGGTTTACCCTCGTATGGCGTCGCTGAACAAAATCCAAATTGTAGTGTTGGCCCCGGGGTATACGAACTCGCATAGGCCCATCTGAGTGTCCTAAACAAAATCTTGACTGGTCTCTGAAGATGATGTCCCATCCGCGCAATTACTGTTACGCACCACGGAAGCCTAGCAGATTTGTATTGTTGTGTTAAGGGAAGACGATAAAACGTTTGGTCATCGAGACTACAATCAATAAAAAGTACCCAAATCATTTCAACAACCTGCGTTGAATCCAAAGAACTGCAAATAGCGTTTTTTCTTAAAAGCGTACTTTGGCGATTGAGGTTTATTCTAGGACGCCCGCTACCGACCCGACGTGCCTGCAGGTGCTTTTCCTGCCACCCTGCTTAAATTCTCATCAGCGAAGGATGCGGACGGTTACATGCAAGAGCTTGATACACATAGTTTTAGTTTTCTGTATTTACTCTTTTTAGGAGGTACATTTTTTTTAGAATTCAGTGTATTTAATGTCATAGATACTAACAATAAATAGATAGGCATAATCTTCAAAATTTTCATATATATTTTACCAGGAGTTTTAAGTTTTTTGGTTTCATTGCATTTTTTATTGTTTTGAAATGTATTTTATATTTCAATTTTAGATTTTATAGATTTTTGATTTCTTGTAGATTAAATAGTTTTTTTAGAATGTTTATATTTCTTTCATTTTTTTTTTAATTATTTAGATTTTCAGATTTTTATTTCTTTATTTTTTGTAAAATTCTTAAACTTTTCGGATTTTATCAATGTTTTATTATTTTTTAAATTTTCACACAGCAAAAAATTTCTTATAATTGTCAAAAGCAAAAACATTTGTAAAAAGATTTATGAAAAATTTGATTAAAAAAATGATTTTCGAATTTTGGTAAGATTATTGAAATATGATTCAAATGGAACATTTCATATCTATTTAGTTAAATTTAAACTAGTAGCTGCTTGTGTGCTTTACAAGTATTTATTACTATTTACAAATATCTATAATCTAACATGAAGATGAGACTTCATCGGCTACATTCTCTGAACTTGATTAAGAAACATCACAAGGTTTGAAACCAAACATCTTAAAATTAAAAATAATAGATCAGTTAGTTTATTTACAAGAATATTGATGTCATTTAGCTCCAAAATTTTCGGAAATGTCAAATCAAGCAATCCCAAAGGTGTAAATTTTAATTATTCAGTAATTTAATTTAATTCTTTTTTGTGTATAGGTTGTAACAATAGCGTGTTCTTCTATAAATTAATATGCAAAACTATGTTTATAATTATTTAATAACGAGATCCTCAGCAATATTTTATGTATCCCAAAACAAAAAGTAGTCTTTAATGATTCTGAGACCGTTGTTTAGGTATATCACTTGTCTTGAAATAATCCAACAAAATTACAAAAATAACAGGCGAATTACACCTTCACGAAAAGTGGATGTAAGTAAAATGTAGATTAGGTAAAAAATCCAAATTGATAAAAAAATACAAATAGTCGTCAAGTGAAATATTTTCAAACTTTTGAGCCTTACAGATATTTGTAAAAGTTTCATTGTTTGATCGAGGTGATTGACAGCTTCGAAAACTTTAAATAAATCAGATATGTGATGAGTGACATAAAACAGTGTAGTTGCATTTGCTAAAGCGCAGAGGGCAGCTGAAACCATTGATATAAAAATCTCCATGTTCAAACAATTCGATGTTTTAAATATGTCAAAGAATCGCGTAACTACACCAATTAAGTTTACGAAAATAACTAAAACTTTCGTTCATCATGAAAAAAATTTTCTGGTTTATGTACCACAACATGCTGTTTTTTTTTCTAGGTGATCCAAATATTTTTGTTATCGGATGTGAGTTGTGAAGGACATCGGTTACATTATTAAAGGGTTGAATCAACATTTTTAAAACACGTCACCGAATGTTTTTCACTGTAATGTAATTACGAGTTCAGGATGAGAAAGTGTTGGTAAATTACACAAAGTGGGTTATCTATAAGATAATCATTGTTACCAAAATATATTTTGTTGTAGAAATTGATTTTGTAATTTGTTCAGAAAAAACATATTGATGATTTTTTGGTAAAAATAATCGAATCTTAATTTTCCCATTTTGTAAAAAAACATTTTTTGTGAACAAAATAAAGTAAACATTTTTATAGACATATAAAAGACAAAGAATTGCCAGTTACAGAAAATTGTAATTATTGTTACTATTATCTAACAAGTAGTACTTGTAATTCATAGAAATTAAACCTTTTGATTTTATTAGTGTCACAACACAATTTTATTACTGTTCTTCCTCTTTGCTTACAAAACCATCACTGATGATTAATCGTTTTATAAAGACATCTATTACTGCAGCACTTATAAATCAATAACATTTATTTGAATGTTTATTCATTAGTTGTTATCTTTTATTCACTTAAACTTGTCAATTATCATCGTTTGGTTTTTGATCAAAGAACTAACTAATGAATTCATCCTTTCATTCCCTCTGGTGAACATTGAACTTTTTTGTGCGCCACTGATGATAAATTTGTTTTATCCGCCAGAAAAAGCAAAAATTTTTTGCTATAGGTCATCGTTTTATGCACCGTCAGAAGAGAAATTAACTATAAACTTATAATACACCGTAACTATTGTGGAAAGATTTCTACTAAAAATGTCAATCAGTTTTTCTTTTCACGTGTGATTGTAATTGATGAAATCTTTGATCTTCAGTTCAACAATCAACTGAAAAACTGAAATATGACTATTGCAATATTGTAAAAAAGTCAAATATGTTGTAATTTAATAATATTTGAAATTTGATCTGAAGGATGAAATTTGCACATGGTTATGCCGAGAATGTTATCCTTAGGTGGAGACATAATCGTGAGTTGTAAAAGAACAATACGCATTTCGCTATGATAGCCACTAAAGCCGTTAGCGCAATGATGATAATTCATTACAGTGACAGACATTTCAAATTCTTCCGTGGAAGATGCATTGAAACGTCAGTTATTTCACGTAAGAACCAGTAATCAGATTTTGACTTTTACTAACATTTATTCTTTCAATATCTATTATATAACTGTCTTATTCTTTTTAGGTTATTAATTATAAATTTATGATGTACCTTAAGTCTCTTCAGCACTGAAATTAAATTGTCTTATACATAATAGACACCATAAATTTTCATTTGGTGTTAACATTTTCTAAATGTTACTGAATTAAAACAGTAAAAGTTGATTACGCTCGAAAAGATTTTCATGTTGTGCAAAGCTCAAATCAATTTTCACATTAATACATTTGTAATAAAACGCGAAACTGCTCCATTTCCAATTCTTCCAGGTATTAATTTCAAATAACAATAAAATTATTATTTCTACTCTTCTAGGAAATTTCTTCGTGAACACGCCAAATGGCACGCAGGTTAAAGGTCAAGTTTTAGCGAGAGGTGTGGTGCTCTTTGCAGACATTTTTTCTAACCTAATAAAAATGTACCCACAACTACCACCGTTTCCCAGAAAACAACAGCCTCATGAAAATCCCCAACGCATTAACATAATTTATAATTCACCTATAGTTCTATAACTATTAGGTCATTCTTGACATTTCATCTTTCAAGTTTTGATGATTTTTATAGTAGGAAGTAGCACAACCTCGACGGTTCATTTATTATTATTATTGTTCTGCGCCGTTCTAACGCTTTCCTAAAACAATAAGCGTCTGAATGAATATTAAGTTTCACTAAATCCGCACCTTATGGATAATTCTGTGACCTTCATCAGGTGCATTAATGTCTATTAAAAAAATACTCGTGTTACCGAAAAAATTGCGATGATTCTATCATCTTGAGGTGAGGGTATGCGAATTTGCCCCTTGGCCGTTCATCTCAAGTATAAATTAGATTGTGACCTGGCTCCTCCACAGTGTTTTAGTGACCACCAACGGCATAATCATGCACTCTTTGGTAAGTAAACGTTAAAATGTTAAAAGTGCATCAGTAGAGATTTATACTTCGCGCTGAGTAAATCAGCAAAAAAAAACATAAGACGATATTTTTTAATAAAATTTTAATTTTTTCTGAAAAACTTTTTTTTATTTATTTTTTGCTTAAATTTTTGATTAAATTTTATTTAATTACTGGGTCGATAATTTTTTTTTTAATTTTAATCAAAAGTTACAATATTTAAAAAAATTTGAAACTGAATTTTAAAACTTTATTTTTAAAATTTATTTTTGTAATGAAAAAAAAAACAACACTTAATTTTAATTGATTGTTTTAAATTATAAGTTAATAGAAGTGTTGACAGAGTTTATGATGTTTCTTAAGTTTATTAATATTCATAATTCACAGTTTGCGTTGCATATTTTTTAGTTTTACAAATTTAGGTCTTTTTCTAATTATTTCAAAAAAGTTTAGATAGTTTTTTTATAGTTATTTTTATTTAAAATAAAAGATGCAAAAATGAACAAAATATATAACTATAATAATTATTTCTAAATTGAAGTAATTATTCTGTTAATACGTTCACTACTTCAAACTCAAATTATTTTATCTAGAGCTCAAATATTTTTTAAATATTTTTTTGAATGTTGTTTTATAAACATTTTTACAACTAATTGCAATAATTAATAGATATACAAATTATTTTAATTTTTTTTAATACATATTTGTGGCAAAATTAAAATGTACATGATTAACTCAAATTTAATCAATATTTGAGAATTTTTTATTGCCCTAATTTGATGTGATTTATTTAGGATTTCTAGTTTTTATGTTTGCAACATAAATACATATTTTTTAAAAACATATTTCTAGTAATTTTTTTTTTAAATGATTAAAACCTTGTATTTTCGAATAAATTATTATTGGATTAAATTTGTCTACTCTCCATCATAAACCTCTCACAAATTAGCAAACTGTAATTTATCACTCCCATCTTTGTGCAATCAGATAATCTTTTTGGCAATCGTCGGTTGCGTGTTCGCCCAGAGAGGTGCGTACAGAGCACCCCAACCCGGCCAACCCATCGCCATCTTAAGACAATCCCAGGATGTGAATTTCGATGGCTCTTACCAATGGAGGTAATAATCTAAAATTTATCCATGTCAAAATCAATGATTAATATCTTTATTGTAGTTACGAAACCGAAAACGGCATCGCCGCTCAAGAACAAGGTGTGTTGAAAAACGGTCCTGAACCAGCCGAAGAAGCTCAAGGCTCATTCCAATACACTGCTCCCGATGGTACACCTATTTCCCTGCAGTACATTGCTAACGAAAATGGGTTCCAACCGCAAGGTGCTCATTTGCCTGTACCACCACCAATTCCACCAGCGATCCAAAGATCTTTGGAATGGAACGCCGCCCATCCAGAAGAAGATCAACCACAAGGAGGTCGTGGTGGATTTAGAAGGCAATAATCAGAGATTTGTCTGTGACCATGTTTGTTCTATGTACCATATTTATTACGGCGTGTGATTTATTATGGAATTAAGATTCGATTACGGATTATGCAAGACAATAAATTGTTAAATTAACAGAAATCTCCGTTTTTATTAAAACCTCAACAGGAACCTTATAGGTGTCGTGACGAGTTCATTAAAAATCATAAAATGATTAATACCACAAATGAACATAATTAGCTATTATTATGCAGGGATGTATTTTTATGTTAAAATGGAGGATTATTTCGTAATGATGACGAATTAAGACGAGATTATTGCGCGTCCATATATTGACATTTTGGGAAATCTGAATGCCATTTGTTGAAAACACGATTTCTTATTCAGAATATTATTTGAACTACTAGTATTTCATGACATGGTGACAACCACTCATTAAAAATATTTTTCTGAATAGAACCGTTGTTCTAGGGCGCGTCGGTGAAAGTTGCGACATTTCTTAAACGGTATGGGAAAAGTACCTATTCTTCGTAATTTATTAAGACTATTACAAAACGATGCACTTGTTTATAATTAAGCAATCAAGTCCAGTTATTATCACAGAGACCTACTCTCTGGTAATCAAATTAGTGTGAGATCATGACACGATTTCAGCAATTAACAATAATTTTGACAAAAACGCGAGAAATAATTGTAGTTATAATTTCATAACTTTGGATGTTGATGGACCCGTTTTGATCACACAGCGACAAAGAACATAGTTAAAAATAGACTGAAGATTGTTTGTTTAAACGCACGATTTAGTTATATATTCGCATTTTCAATTTAATGCAAATTATTAATTTTAATTTTATAATTACAGACACATTATGATGTGTAACGCCTTTATTCATGCATTTCTCTTGTAATTGCAGCCAATTACATAGCTGTAAGTGCAAACCACAAATTAGCAAGAAGATATAAGATGGTTATTTACAATTCTTTAGTAATAACTTTCAGAATTGTATAATTTAAACGTCATTTCAGGACGACACAGAATTGGAATTGTGTTGTTTATTATGAAGTGTCTGAGATGGTAATTAGACAATTAAATAAAATACTTCGTACCGGAAACTAAATTGATTCGTAATAAATGAATGTCAAAACATCAATATCCACGTTTGGCACGTAATTATTTCTTAAGCAAATTCAACATTGTGCCATAAACTAATTTTTCCAACATATTTTATGTGACCCACAACATTTTTTTATTAAAAATTTTCAAAACAAGTTAATAGTTTTTACGAAAAAAAAATAGATTAATGTATTTTACAACTTGTACAATCCACCATTACTTTTAAGATACAATTGTATGAAGGTAACCTGAATTGCCAATATTTTTTAGTCAAATTGACTAAAAGATTGTTTTAAAATTGGTTCTTAATAAATAAGCTTCAAAAATTGTGCTAGCGTTTAAAGTTTGCAAGATGGAATTTATTCACAGCTCAGTTTTGTATAAAAAGCTCAACGTTGTGAAATCTTAAATTTCAAAATGTTTAAACATTGTAAAAACATATAAACCAGATTCAATCTCTTGAACAATTCCATATGAGATCTATTTATTTTTTTAACAACAGTAAGAATTATTTAGAGGCAAATAACTTTTTTTAACAATAAAGGGTATCAAAATTTACAAATTGTGTTTTTAATGTGGAAACATAAAACATTTTAAATATGAAAAGTTTTAGTCTAAAAGAAAATTATACCAAAGTTTCTTACTTTATCAATTTATAAATAATTTTATCGAGAGTTTAGTTCAATTTAATTCATTTTAACTTACCCAAATTTAATCAGTTTTGAGTTATTCTGTTTTAGACCAACCTAGTCCAGTTTAACTTTCTTCGATTCAAATTTAAATAAATCTAAATAAAGGCAATCCAATTTAATTCCCTAAGGAATTTAATTTATCTATAGTCAAATTTAGTGCAAACTGTTCTCTCTTAGTTTGATTTAGGGTATAGATTTAGGGTATACTTCAAATTAGTTCACTTAAATTCTCTCAAAAATCTAATTAGTATTGAAACCTAATTCAGTTTAATTCTCCAGTGACTTTATCACAGTTTAATTTAAACAATTTGTTACAAATTAGTTTAGTTTTATTAGATCTAAATTGACCTACTTGGCCCTAGTTATAATTAGTTTAGATTTTTTCAAGCCTAATTTAGTTAAATCTCGACAAACCTAATTCTAGTTAAGTGTTTTTCAATCTACCGTTCATTTAGTCAGATCTAGAACAGCTTAGTCGAATTTAATTACACCTAACCTGTCTAGAGTCCAATCTTGGTAAACCTAAGTCTAGCTGGACTTACTTTGAAACAACATAACCTAATTTAGTCAGCTTTAGTTTTGCCACTTGTTTTAAAAAATCAAATTAAAAATAGATTTCATATTTTTAGTACTAGTTGTATGTATGAAGATTTTTATTTCAGATAAAATTTCAGGTTTTAGGCTTGTGTTTACTAAAATAAGTCTGAACAATTGATAAATAATTCTCAACAATTAAAAAAAAAAATTGAAGCAAAATCTAAAAACGACATTGGTAACCAAATGTCGTATATCATAAAAACATTGCTTAATTTGGTAGTACTTTCCTAATTCAAAAGTTATATATAGAGATATCATTTTTTTAATAAATAATTACATCAAAACTTATAATTACTATTTTATTAAAGTTCGACTAATAGTTGAAAAAATTAAAGCATCTCTGAAATCAAAACTTTTTAGACCAAGAATGATTTTTTATAAAACTGAAATAGATCTAACGATTGATAAAAGATAACTAAATTCGTAAACGAGCAGGAAATTGTGCTTTTATAATAAAATAATTTATAATAAATAATATAAAACTTTAACTTCAGAATAGAATTAAATAACAGTTGCATATTTTTTAGTTATTTCTTTCTTTGTTTTTATAAATATTGGTGTAAAATAATGTTATTGAAATATTCATTATTGTCAGATATAAATTGATTTTTAGATAATTGCAACCCCCTCAATAACATAACTCCAACAGTATTCAGACTCATTTTTTTTAAACGTGTTACTTAAAACTAAATTTTTAATATCCACAATTCTATAAATAATTTCAATTTTTTTTTTTAATATTTAATCTGTTTATTCAAAGTGTTTAAAGTTTTTTAAAGCTACTAAAATCACTTTAGAAGTTAAAAACTATTTTTGAATTTAGTGATTCATAATCAAAAATGGTCAAAAATTTGTTAATACCAAAGATTTTGTTGAATTTTACATAAATAAATATCTTATATTTTAGACTTTGTGCTAGGCGCGTTTAATTCAGTCCAAACATTTAGGCTTTTATTTACGATTTAGTTCCATAAATTGTTTTTTGCCGGCTTGTTTTTTAATTTTTTTTAAGTCTTATATCGTAAAATTTCGTTGTTTGAAATACATCAAAATCTACAGGTAAACGTAATGTTCCAAATTTTATACAAATCAAAGAAAACTTATTTACTTACTTACAACTAACTTGCTTATAAATCAACATGAGCAAAGAATAATTCTCAAGCTCTTATTCATTGCTATATATACAACCGATTTTGTTAAACTAAAGAAAACTTGTTCCAGATGATTAGTGTGAACATTAATTATCTATGATAGATAACACTTCACGGCAAATAGCTTACATTTTCAATTCTAATGGATGGTGATGTAAACAAGATGATTATCAAATATATCGTAACCTTGTTTTAAAGAGAATTACCTTTCATCAGTCTTCCAGTGAACTTTTAGTGAACAAGTGACAAATGTTTTAACGAAATGTAGGGTACGTTTTTTATAAACAATATTTTTTTGACCTAATTCCACCTATATTATTTTAATTTTGAACTAATGTAACGGTAATGACGCTGGTTTGCAGAATTACAATTGCGTACGTCCTATAGCCTTGTAAATAGCTTCTATTATTATTTAAGTAGGTAAAAGTAATTCTTATTAAGTTACTGATTGCGTGATTATCCCATAAGCAGCATCTCTATTATGCACCTGCTGAAGTTGATTTTTTTGTTTGTCGTCTTAAAATTTTGTGTCTGTCAGACGCCAGATGCACTTTCTAAAACTAGTGTTTACGAATACCAACTTACTGATGATGGATACAATTTCAGGTAATTCCACATTAATTTAAAAAAGCCAAATATAAATAAAGATTTCTTGTGACGTTAATCTGTTCCTTCACATTTACTGCTTACCTTGTTTCTTACTTTTTCCTGTTTGTCAGATTTGAAACAACCAACGGTATCAAACGCACAGAAACCGGCAAATTTCAGAAAGAAAATGGTGTTACAATTTTAAGAGTTAAAGGACGCTACGAGTTCACAGGACCAGATGAAAAAGACTACGTGGTAGAATACACGGCGGACGAAAATGGATATCTTCCTAAATTTCTTTCTTCTAGAGCTAAATTGGAGCACAAAATAGGCACTCCACTTCTTGAAACGTTGATTGGTGGCAACAACGGGTGAAACTTGGAGTGAATGTTAGATAAGTTGGTATTTCTTTAGCCTTTAACAAGTGTTCTTCAGTTATTAAATAAAACCGATTTAAGCAAACAGTGTGTCATCATTACTTATTATTTCATACTTAGTTTTATATTAAAACTTTTGCAGACCTCATCAGTTATCTGAAGATCCGCGATTAGAACACATTTACATCACTCTCTGCAAGGACAAAATGCGTACATTATATTTGACGTTATTGTTTGCTGGTGTTATTGAAGCTGGTAACTTTCAAAATAGCAAAGAAATCGCTGAGTACGAAAATGTTGTAAATGAGAACGGATACCATTTTAGGTGAGTAAAAAATGGGTTTTTATTGGAGATTTTGTGAACTTTTTTAGATATAAAACTGACGATTCGGAGAGATCTGAAAATGGAGTTTTTGATTATTCTAAAGGGGGGAACGGGATGCTTATCGTAAGTGGATACTACAGCTTTCTAGGAACTGATGGAAAAACCTATAGAGTCGATTACGTGGCCGACGGCAATGGATATAGAACCACAGAAGTTGCACAGAATCATTTAGCAAAAGCGCAGCCAAAAACTCCAGGAAGGCCTGTGCCTTTTGTACCGTACATTGGGTCCAATCTTTTAGGGTCTTTAATAGGGGGAGGGATCGGATAATGTAGATTTTCAGAACTTCAGCGTTTTTTCCAATCATTCATTATATTAGTTATTAGTTTTAAAACAACAGAACAATACCTAATAAAAATTATAAACAACAATGTCACAAGTTTTAAACCATGTTCCACATTTGAAAACAACAGCTTGATATAGTTATCACAAAAAAAACAAATAAATTTCAATATAAAGAAATTGTTTATATAACCAGTTATACACATTTGTATTTAAAACAGCAGCCGTGCCTTACTAGCCTTATAATTTCAATTTCTTCCTGACTGAATAGTAATGGACATGCTCAAATCAAGAATTTTTTTAACAACTTTTAATATTTTTATTTTCAAAAAAATATTGCTTTAGGAGCTATAAATGATTTTATTGATATTGTCATATTAACGATCTGTTCCAACGAAATGAGAATGACTTTCCAAAGCAACAACTAAGTTAATGTTCCCACAAATTTCGAAGTAAAAAATAGAGTACGAATTATTTTTGGCTTGACAATTCAACTAGATTTTTTTTGTATGAAGATTTATTCAATAGTTCAATAGTTTTTGGGGATGAAAAATTCTATTGGCGACATTCAATCTTAATTCAACTCAGTCATTTGTATAAAAATTTTCATGTCGGATTGTCATTCAAACAGTTATTTTTTCATTATCTTGTAAACAATTTGTTTGCTACTACAAACCGCAGTTATCATATTAATAATGACATTATCATATCTTTAATAAAGTTGTCGATATTCATATTTCGTTATCTTGCATATTTATCTAAATTAGAATATTATATGGCACATCATCACAGCTGCAATCTAGACAAACTTGCTCAATTAAAAACTGTGACGGCATTGAACATACAAACTTTATGAGACGACAACAATAATATTTTATAAACGAATTTTTGGACAGATATATAGAGGTGGCGTCTTCATGAATTTTAAACAAACTGCTGACATTTAATATTTAAATTTGGGTCATAGCCGGATGGCTGCCTATAAAATTAGGATGTTTAAGCTATTTTTATCTAAAACCATTGTATTTTAAATCCGTTACAACTTGATAAAATTGTTTATCGATTCATGATTATGTATTTACAAATCAGGAGCTCTCTTAAATTATTGGGAAATTAATTGGGAAACAGGAGCTCTCTTAAATTATTGGTAAATTAATTGGGAAACAATTCGGTTTTTGCTACCTGAATTATCTATGGGTAGCAAAGGTCAAAATTTTCCCAGACGAAGATATTTGCACATTTTGTTTTTTAATGAAAACGGAATAGCCAATGCCGAAAGGTAGACTTGTTTGCAAAAAAAAATGGAACATGGGTGAGTCTATGTTTTATATTTCGATAATAAAAATTTAGATGTGTAAGATATTGCAGGAGCTTTTAGATGTGACAAGTGATCAGCAGTTCTCAAAAATGAAATAAGATACTTGAAGTTTCAAAAAAAACGACACTTAATGTAAAACAAGTAATTTCATCTTGGTTACAAAGCGACAAAAACATCCTTAAGTTGAAGGTGCCTTCAGTTCAGAGGTTAAATCAAACGGAATTTCAAGTTCGCTACTTGTTGAAAAAAATCCGCTTTTTTATTTACAGATGACTCAGATGAGGTCACTTAATCATAGACGCCAAATACGAAATAATGTAAGCATAAAAAATAAAATTTAAAATTAAAATTAAGAACTAGGGTAATAAATAATACAATAACAAAAAAAACACTAAATATTTTTATAAAAAAAAGGGTTTGGAATACAGGTTCCATATTCAATTTTTTTGTGGTTTTTAATGCTAACAATGATATATAGAGTTAATATTAATTTTAAAACCGTACTAAAAAAAACTTTTTTTCCGGGAGCATAATTTTATTTTAGGATGATACACTTTTTTGCAATGCGCATGACGTTCAATTAATGTGCTTTATTTCCCGAGCTGGCAATGTGTCGTTGACAATTTTTTCTGTCATTTAGTTAACGACATTTTTTACGAGAGTAAGATATAAATCTTACAATGAAATGTCACCAAGAAAATTCCTTGAATTCATAAAACCATGAAAACTGCGGGGCGTTGCTTTTCTTGACATTATTTTAAATTATTATAAAACATTGTGTCATTTAATTGTGTAACATTTATTTTTATCTCTACAGTAAACCCAGAAAACTTTTTGCAACCACTGCCATCATTAAAACCCATGAATTAGTTTGATCAAGAGGGGGAACAATTATCACGATAGTCTAACCATTAAAAGTTATATGCAAATGGCAGATTGTCACATCTTGTATAAATTCACAATTCACCTCTACTTCTTCACAGTTTTTAACTTGTCATGATGCGAGTCGTGAGTACCATTAAAATTATTTTTCCTCTCTTACCAATATTTTTTTAGCTTTTGGTAATATCGGCAGTGATCGCTTTGAGCGTTGCTCAAAATCGCATCGATGATGGGAGGTACTATCCAAGTGACGATGGACAATACCGACCTGATAATTCAGGGGCGTATTATGGAGAAAACGATGGGTCATATCATCCCGATAACAGTGGCGTTTATGTAGCTGATGACTTAGGGAAATACAGTGGAGATTATGAAAAATATGCACACACGTCAGATCAGTTTGGCCCCAATGGAGGCATAGGTGGTGGCGGCAGCGGTGGTGGTGGAGGTGCAGGGTTTATTGGAGGTGGCGTAAGACCAGCTGTTGTTGTAGCTGTTCAGCCTGTCAGAAACAGTGGAAGTATTGCTGGAAGCAGAGTTACCACCGTTACCGGATCTAGAGTGGTTGGTATTAGCGGGTCTGGTTCTGGATTTGGTGCAGCTGGACGTGTTGGTGGATCCGCTTCTGGATTTGGCACTGCTGGGGTTGTTAGTGGATCTGGATCTAGGTTTGGTACTGTCACTGGATCTAGAGTTGAAACTATTAGAGGATCTGTAAGCGGAAGTAGATTAGGAGCAGCCGCCGCCGGTGGTTTTGGAGCAGCTGTAGGAAATGCGATTGATTCTTCTAGTCTTAGTGGTGGCGGGGCAGGATTTGGTTCATTGTCTGGAAGCTCGAGCGGAAGCGCATACGGTTCTGTAAGTGGAACTAGAACTAGCACTCAAAGTGGTTCAGGCGGTACCGCCGGAAGCGCATATGGTTCTGTAACTGGAACCAAAATTAGTACTGCTTCCAAAAGTGGATTTATCAGCGCAAGCGGAGGTGGTTTTGGATCCTCCAGCGGAAACGCATATGGTTCTGTAACCGCAACTAGAACAAGTGGCTTCGGTAGTACCGGGGGAAGCGCATATGGTTCTTTAACAGGAAGTAGAACAGGCACTGCTTCCCCAAGTAGCTTCGGAAGCGGAAGTGGTTTTGGAAGCTCCAGCGGTTCTTCAACTGGAAGAATAACCGTTTCCCAAACCGGAAGTGCCTCAGGCTTTGGAGCAAGCGGTTCCGGTGCTTATGGAGGTAGTCTCACCGTTAAAGGAGGTTATGGTTCCGGAGGTTCTGGTTCTTACAACACAGAACGATACGGTATTGTACGTAAAGAAGAGCAAGTAGGTGAAGATGGTTACCACTACGTGTAAGTACAACGTCAATCATTATCGATTGAATGTTACAAATTGTCATTTTCAGATATGAAACTGAAAATAAAATTCTTGGCGAAGAACAAGGAAAATTGGCAAAAGTTGGTTCACAAGATGAAGCTTTACAAGCAAGTGGTTATTATGAGTATACTGGTCCCGACAATGTTGTCTACAGAGTAGATTACACAGCTAATGAAAATGGTTTTGTTCCCGCGGCTGCTCATCTTCCAACTCCACCTCCAATTCCGGAAGCTATTCTTCGGTCTTTAGAATATCAAAGATCGATTGGAGTATTATAATGTATTGTACAAATGACGTGAAATTTGCGATCTTGTCCAACTTATACCGTGTATATAATTTAAATTTCAATAGCAATAAATAAAAAATGAGTTTATAAGTAAGTGTATTAATAACAGATTTCTTTTGTAGCAAAAGGGTACAAATAGCAGCTTCATTTTTTTTACAAATTGAATTATTTATATGAAATAAGATAACATAAAAATATTGTCACAATTTTAGGCTAGCTTGTTAATAATATAATGACTCAATTAGGGCTTATTTAATTTCTACATTATTTCTTTAAAATAAATAATACTTAATGTTGCAGTTTTTATAGTCTAATCTTTTTTATAAATTATTTAGATTATTTAATTTTTTTTTGTTGTATTAATTTTTGGTATTCAATTTTTTCAATTCTCTATAAATACTTTAGATCATAACATTTGCAATTGTTATTTTTTATAGATTTTTTTCGTTTATTTAGTCTAGGAATTCTTAACGCTTTAGATTTTAGATTTCTTTTTTTCAGAATTTATTGGTCGAAATCCATTTCATTCTAGAACAAGTACTTAAATTTTTTGATTTTTTAGTTTTTTAAAATTCCCTAGTTTCTAGGATTTTTTTTATTTTTCATATTTTTGGAATTTTTCATATTTTCTACATGCTGAAAATTCTATATTTTTTAATAGTCTATATTTTTCAATATTTTTTTAGAATTTATAGACCCATTAAATTTATTATATTTTCTGTCTCTGAATTCTTCAAATTCGTTTTAAAATATTTGGATTTTTAAATTTTTCTAAATTATGTAAATTCGTTTTTTGTTTTCTTTATACTCTGAGTTCTTCGATAGTCTCTCTTTAATAAATTTTTAATTTTTTTAGTTTCTTTTTAGAATTATTTAGATTTTTATATTATTGGAATTATTTGCAATATATTGAATTTTTTAAATGTTTCATGTTTTTTATTTTTTTTTGACTTTTTCAATATTTTTTAATTAAATTAGATTATTAGAATTTTTTTTATTTTTTTAAATTTTTTTTTGAATTATGGAGTAACATTTAATTTTGGTTTCTAAAACTACAAAAATTCCACAATTCTTGAAATATTTACGACTTACGACTTACTTAGATTTACGACGAAAATTAAATAGGTTATAAAAATACTAATCATCTGTAATATTTCTCAGTCTTTGTATTTTTAAAACTGATAGCATTTCCAAAAACAATAGAGTTTTTTAAATTTGCTTTTTTATCATTCTTTAGATTCCCCGTATTTGTTATATATATATATATATATATATATATATTATATATATATATATAAATTTTTTAGCAGATTCAGACTTAAAATATCTTAGGATTTTGTTTAGACGGTTTTGATTCTTTGGATTTTTTGCATATTTTTAATGTTTTTATATGTTGTTTTTTTTTGTAATTTTTTAAATTGTTTAGATATTTCATATACAGATTTTTTTTTATTTTTCTGTATTCTTTAAAAGTAAGACTTTATTTTTAATAAATGTATTTTTTAGATTGGCAACTCTTTATACATATGTGTATTTTTAATAGTAGATTTACTAAAAAAATATATATTTTAAACGATCGATAAAAAATGGTGTCTGTTTATAAATTGTGATGGCAAAATAAAAAAATTAAAATAAGTAATTACAAATTAAAAATTAGTAAAACATTTTTTTTAAATAAATTCAAGATATTAAAAATCTTGTGAAAACTCGGACAAAATATGAGAAAGAATCAAAATTAAAAAAAAAAACTTTAATTTAACTTTTATCACTACATTAATCTAAATATGTTAGAGATAGAAACTTCCAATTGATTGCAACAAATTGTAATGAATGTAATAAAAATATCTCCAACAAACTATAATTTTATTTTCTCTGTTTAATGGTATTTTATGCGTAATTTCCATCGGCGCCAACAAATTTATTCACGTTATCATCGGTTATTAGGATAAAAGCTATAACAATATCAATAATTTTTTTTATTTCAGAACGACACAAGTTTGAAATTTTCGTTATAATCTAGGTCCTTTCTGTGTCGTAACAAAACAGAAGCTGTGTTTCATCAGATCCGGTCAACCGGACGCGCTATTTGTAATTTTAAAATTCATATTCGCAGTATTGTTACCAGAGATAAACATCTAATAATCTCAAAATAGAATAAGCCAACCATGACACAACCTCAGGCTAGAAAAGATGACCCATATTCAAGTTCATAATTTTTTCTTAGTGATGAGTATTTTTTCATTCGGCGCATGGCCTGTTTTAGTATGAACGTCGCTTCCTTTTTTCACTATCTAAAATTTAATGATGATTTTCTCTCGCTTACGAATGCACCGATAATTTCATTCACTAACGACCTAATTCAGTTATGACATTTTCACACTTACATAATTCGGTTCAGTAATATAAATGATAATCATTGTTTACCTAAGAAACCTAATATATAATTTAGTTTATATTGTTAAAAACAGATGTTAGAGATAGTTCGTGGACATTCATTAAATGTGAACGCATTCTTCGGGCCAATTTCGAGATCGCTATCTTCTAACTAAAATTAGCATTGACACCGAGATCACATTTAAATTTTAGCGACGTTTTCAAATGATCGATGTCGTGAGATTTAATCGACGTAGACTTTTGTTGGTGTAATTATTTCCTCTTCCTGGTCGTCTCAACGACAAATTCAATTACCTTTATATAAATCACTTGAGTGACCTTGCCATTCATGAACTAAATACCAGCGAACAAAATTAGTAAACCGTGCATAAACCGAGCCCACATTCTTGCTCATCTTTGTTTAGATCGTAATAATGAAACCTAGACATGATTACTCTGTCACATTGTATAATTTTATAATAATTTTATCCAACGCTGATTTCTATTACTCTTTTCTCGTTAAGTTGATATTTTAATGTACATGTTTCCTTACTCAGTCATGTTGTAGAAATATTTGTGTTAATGCCAAATTTTTGTATCTACTGGTATTTACGACCGTAACCTCCAATCACGCATTGAACTGTAACTTTTAACGCTAAAAGCGTCGTAATCTGTTACCTTAGATCAATTATTTTGCTATTGTCAAGTTGTAGGCACATCCTTGTTCTTATAAATCGAGTTATTGTCGAAATGTTCATACAATACACAATCAAATTTCTTCTATCGCTATAACTGTATAAAATTTTGAAATTAATTCTAGTTGCGAAATGGACAAGCCCAGGATATAGAAAATTGTGAGGTCACTTTTAAAAAATGTCTTGTGAGAAAGTCTTTACTTTATTAATTTAGACGCTTAAGGGAGAGGATTTATTCAGAAGGCCCACGCTGCTATTTTTCTCACAGGTTTTAATGGCAACTTTACATACGTAATATGTGGAACGATTAACAGAGAAAGGTGAGCTATATAGTGTGACGTTGATGACATTATAAAAAGTAAAATTTGCGCATAATTCTCCTAAATTATGGATCTAATTGTCATCTGTGAGAAAAACTATAAAAATAACCGCAACACCTACGGGAAGATTTTAGGCCCATAACTATATTTTTACTTAAAAAAAAGTGCTTTAAAACTTTTGGCTCTAAAATGCAAAAAAAAATTATATTAGCAAACTTAATTTTTGCAAAAAAAAGTTAATCATTTGTTACTTTGCAGCTGAATATAATAATAATTTTTTGACACGCAAATGTGTTTAAAAATGTAAAAATAAAATAGGATATAAATATACTTAAATTTTTTTTTTTTTTTTAAATTTATATTATCCATAATTGCTACTACACATTTTTTATATTTATAAAACATTGAATTTTTGTTGAGCTTGTCAGTATTATTTTTTGTCTTCTGAACAAACTTTTAAATTATTTTTGTAGCATACAGAACTAATTCTTTTTGTATAATTCTATTTATTAGTGTCTAATTAATTCTATATAATTTATTAACTAATTTCAATTAACTAATCTTGCATAATTGTAAGTTTAATACGTTTTTAATTTTTAATAATAGTAATAGATAAAATTTAATAATTTATTTAATAATTTAGGATAATAGTAATAAAATAAATGGAATGTCTAGCTTTCAAATTATGTCATAAAGAGTATTTTATCGTGCAGTCGATCATAAAAATGATTAAATTAAAGAACCTCTGAGAGTTCTAAAGCCCAAAAAATCTCATAATTTGGTAACCTGGAAATTGACAAGAATTAATTTTTTTAAGCATCTGAAACTTTTAAACTAATTGCAATATGTAAATTCTAGATTAAAAAATGGACTTAAAAGTTATGAGGCTAGTTTATTTTAAATTACTGATACAACCAGAAATTTGTGAAATTTATGAAAATTCAATAATGTTTTAAAAAATTTTTTTCTACTTCGGGTTGCTAACGGACTCATTAAAACACCCAAATTGAGTGCTCTTATGAGCCAAACGGTTTCATAATAGAATTGGTGAAATTTTTGTTACAAGATTGGTAGATCTGACGTCACTTGCAAATCTTGCAATGCCAGTAATGTCAATAAATTAAATTAAATGTCAGAAAAACGCGAAAAGCTCCACAGGTTGTCATGGCAACCTGATGATACTAACTGCGACAAAAGTTACTAGATTTTTGAGAATCATCATTTTTGTTAAAAAATGGAAAAAATAGACCGAAGTAGAAAAAATAGTATAAAACACACGTTTCATAAATCGTTTTGGCGCACTGATCCCTTAGAAAATTCTAATTTTGGAATTTGTGCGCCAAATACCGTCTTATGAAACTTGTATTTTAATGTACTATTAATTTTAAATAAATAAAATTAACATAAGGTAAACAAAAAACTGAGAACCTACTGACCGAATGCCTGAATAGATAAAAACTTAAAAATCTTAAGCACTTTTTAAAGTTCTACGCTGAAAATTTGAAAATTTACACAATTTATTTTTTTAATAAAAAAATGTAAAATTGTATTTTCTAAAAATTAAATTAGTCAGTTTAATTTGTTGACATTTAATAATTCTGGTAACAAGAAAATTTAGAACTTACATAAAAAATAATATAATTTATACAATGCGCTAAGCAAATAGGTAATTATTTTAATTTAAAATAGATCAAAAAATTATTGCATTAACATTTTTATGGAGAAATTTATAAATCGAAAATGTGAGAAAATTAAGTAGAAACATTTTTAAATCTGAATAACCAATCAAATGTGAAATTTAGTAAAAATTTGGAAATGTGGATCTATATTTAGCAACACAAAAAGAAATGAACGGATATATCCAAATGAGAATATCAAACGTTCCGATATTTTTTTAATTGAGAATTTACATTGAGGCTAGACTAAGTTTAATTGAAATAATTTTGAATGTACAAAACAGAGAACTTGATTTTTTATAGAATTAAAAATAACTTATATAAACCTGAAGCTCTAAAAAGAAAAACATTTCAAAAACATAAGCTTTAAATAATAAATCCATTGACTTTAAATTTATTAATTATTACTAAATAATTTTTATTATTAATAAAAAATAAGTTCTTTTTTGGAAATTAAATTATTTTTTTTTAAACCTCAAATATCCAAGGGAATGTCCGCTGACACTTTAAAAAAGACAATAAAAAATATAAAATTTATCGGTTTATTTTAATCTAAATCTATCTGATTTTAAGTGCCTACAACAGAATAAAAAATATTCTTTTTCAAATTAATGAATTTGAGAGACGACAAAACAGTCATTTCTAGCATTTTTTTTTGAAACAAAAAAATGATAAAATATTTCTGCAACGCTGACGTAATTTATAAGCATTTTAAAAATATAAAAAATACTAGATTTGATCTATTTTTTAAGTTTTTTTAGTAATCACAGATTTTCAAAAAAAAAAAATTGAATGATAGAACAGCAAACAAGTTATGTGACCATTTTTGTATAGTAGCATAAATAATTAAGAAAAAAAAAATAGTTCAACATCAATTCTTTGAAAAACGTAAAAAAAATCACATAAACAAGTTTTTTTTCAAATCTGAATTATTAAACAAACATGCTTCGGACTTTGAGTTTGTTGACTTTAAATTACTTTTTTTTAATCGATTTAGTGACATTATGTCACCCGTAAAATATCTCGCCTCAATTTAATTAGAAATTGACGATGTAAACTCAAATTTACAAGAATAGGTAGGCGGACACTCAAATATCCAATTTGCTATCGTAATAATATATAATACCACTAGAACTAATAAAAAATCTTTTGCCAACGTACACATATTTCCGCTTTGATCTTCATGGAATGTTATGGATAATTTACAAATAATTCCGATTAACATGAGAGTGCACATTTCCCAAAGGATGATACATGATCTACAAAAATTCAAACTGGTTTAGTAATCCTTTATAACCTTATGCAATCTTGACATTGCTCGAGTGGGTTGAGCTACATCCCTATCTGCTCTCATCACACCCTGTGGTTTACATATAAGAGTTGAAAAGTTTGATGGCGACCAGTTGTTGATGATACACTGTGAATCACACTAAGCACAATGAAAGTTCTGGTAAGTGAGGTGGTGGTGGGATGTAGCCAATTTTTCAAAGTCTTTTTAATTTCTCTGACATTTCTAAAGAGTTACGTGCTTCAAGTTTAAAATCATTTCGTGTACGGTGAACGGTGAGCATTTTTCATATATTATCATAACGTGAGGTGGATTTGTCATAATTAGTATAATTTTCTAAAACTATTTGTTTAATGTGTTGAACGTTTCATTATTAAAAGAGCACTCTGTGTATAAAAATAACATTTAGTGACATTTTCTTAAATTTTTAGTTAGACAATTTTGACTTACGAGGAATGCGTCTTTAAAAGGTTTCTCACCTACACCTGACCTCAACATTATTTTCGATTTCCTCGATAAAATAACTCATCTGTCTAAAAATAATCTCGTTCGAATAAAGGTTATTTTCACTATTTTTATCACCGTATAAATCATATCCTTTTTAGATAACCTCTATTGAATTTTCTCTTCATTGTTTTAATTTTTATTGTTTATCGGGTACAAGCTTTTTTCAACTGATTATGTAATTTAAAGAAAGTGAAAACTGCGATCTAGTTTGGGAAATGCCTCTATGATAATGAATGTCACCTTTGAACTCCGACTCTAATGAATGGAATTTCTTTTAGGCATTGTTTTGTTTCGTTTCACTGGGTTTGGCGGCCGAAGAAGATGGGCGTTATTTCCACGATGACTCTGGACAATATGTACCAACAGATGAAGGGCAATATATACCTGACAATTCCGGGCAGTATATTCATGATGGAACTGGGAATTACAAGGATGATGGGACGGGAAAATATTCAGGCGATGCAAATGGGAGATTTAGTGGACTAAATAATGGTAAATACATTTCAAAAAAAAAAAAAATCTAAAATATTGCCCCAAATATCGAAAAAATAATTATTTTTAGTTATTTTTGTAAAATAATAGATGACAAAAATTAGAATGCGCAATTGTGCGTTAAACATTTTTTGATATTGACTAAAAGAAAATCGTTTATAATTTTTATCAAAATTTTGATTATATTCTGATTTTGAAGCGTAACTATTTTATTTTTAAGTATTATTCAGTGCCACTTTATAACCATTGAATTATCGGAAAAAACTAAAAAATTTCTAGTCGTTCTAAAGCTCAAAAAACTAAACCAATCTGATGGCTGATACAATCAGTTTTTTTTTTTTCTAAGCATCTAAAACATTTAAATTAAGTTCTAATGTCTAAAATTTGACTAAAATACCTAAAAATAGAATAGTCAAAATTTTTCAAAAAAAAAAGTTACTGAAAGGAAAATTTAAGATTGTATTAAGAAATTTCTAGTTTTTATTATGTAAAAGTAAAATTTTTCAAACAAAAAATAACACTTAAAAGGTCACTGACCAAAACCTGACTTCAGAAAGTTTAAAATTTAGGAGTGTTTAACAAAAAATAAAATTTTAATTAATTTTTTTAAATTAAATTATAATTTAAAAAATTCAACAAACAAAAACTGAAATCGAAAAACTAGGTAAAAATTTAAAATTATAAAATTATAGCCTTAAAAATGAAACCTGTTAGTTTAATTTGTTAAGACTTAAGAACTCGATAACATGAAAGGTGATAATTTACATAAAAAATTAATATAATTCTGAGAATGCATTGTGTAAAGTATTTTTTTCCTAGCTCAAATTCAAATGGCTCAAAGCTAAATTTTTAACATAATAGAATAAAAATAATAGCATTGACTTATTTCATAAAGAATTTTATAAATAAATTTTCACTTTATTTTTCCATAACAAATATAATGAGTTCAAATTGTTTTAAATAGTATCATATGTTTTTCGCATTTTTACACTTTTTCTCTAAATTCATCTATACTTTCTCGAAAAATAAAAAAAGGTAAACTTTTAAAAACGACCAAAAAGATATGGTAGATTTGACGTTTTTTACGATGTCACCTAGTTCAGTATAAAAAAAATCTAATTAGAATCTGCTTGACTAGTGTCTGTCATAATTTTTCACCCTGAAAGTGAAATTTTGATTCTGTTACCAAAATTTCTCGCGCCAAAACTGATAGTGAGCTCTCTTTCTACGCTCTAATTAGATTTATTTATTAATCTAAAAGGTGAAAAAGTCAAGTGAAAAAATGTGAAAACTGGAATAATTTAATTCAGTTCGAAATTGAACAAATACGTTAAAAAAATGAAATATCAATCTAAATTATAAAATGCAAAAAAAAAGATTAATGAAAACAATAAAATGAACCTGGTATCAAACGTTATTTTCTCAAGTTCAGAGATTTATTTCTTTTAATTTAATATTTGTTTAGTAAACCTACAGAATGCTGATTTTCTTGAAAACGTGAAGTAGACAATGAAATTAGGTTGAGTTAAACAATTATATAATTTTGAATGCACAAAAAATCTTAAAATCGGTTTTAAAACTGAGAACTTAGTTTTTTATATAAAAAAAAACTTTTAAAAACCGCGCACTTAAATACTTTATTAACTATAAGAAAAGAAAAATAAAAACTAAAAAATTCTAATTCTTAAAAATTAACTTATCAATATAATTTGTTAATATAAAGGTGCCAATTGCCAGAATGCGGTAAGTATATTAGTATTATTTTTATCTCAAAATTAAATAGTTTCTACCTAAATTTTAAACGTAATTGATAAAAAATAATATGTCATAAATTTCAGAGTTCCTAAAAAGTGTGTTGAAAAAAAACCAATTTTTTTAGATCAATTTTTATTGTGACCAAAACCAAACTGATATTTGAGCTTCACATTTTCTTATATATAAAATGTAGCCAGTTTGTAGCACAAACAAGAAGTAATTTTTATACAGAAATAGCTAATAAAAATATTATCGTATAAAACCCACACACCAAAATGTCAGTTTATTAGCTGACGCGCGTTTCGGTAGCAAAGCTAATAAATCTGAAGTAATACTAGTACTACTACTGAAGTAATAAGGAATAAAACTTTAACTTTGTTTTTAGGAACACCAAGTTTTGATCCAATAAATTTTCATGGACCGAAATAGCTATTTACAAAAAAAAAAAAATGAAAATATTAACCATTCTGCTAATAATTTTATTCTGAATCTCTTTATACTTCAAGTTTCTTTTTGAAAAATCTGGAAATTTGATGTATATTTTTAGAGAGTGTACCTACTTTTTACGCGTGTAAAAAACATAGATGATTAAAAAAACTAGTAATTTTATAATTGTTGCATAGTGCTAGAGTTACGTCTTACAAATATTGTTGCTTTAAAATAAATAAACACGTAGAAAATCTTATAGGAAACGATTAAGTCTCACAGCTGGGTATCGATGTTAACATTTGTAACAATTACAGTTAAATTGTTGCCTTGAAAGTGACGTTTTTATGCTCTTAAGAGGGTCCATTGCGTGCTTTTTGTGATTATAACTGTTTTTGTATACTTAATAGATCAAGCAACAATACACGCATCGTCTGGTATATTGTTATTATTAAAATGAGTTGATGAGAATGATGAGTTCATGGTAAGCGGGTCAAGAAATAGACGAACTAAAACCGTTGAATTTCAGGAAATTTGCTCACCTCAAGTTCAAAAAACAGACCAGTGATCCAACCAGTAAGACCTCTTCCAGTTGTCTCTTCAACTCCCGCTCCAGCTCCTGCGCCTCGCCAACCCCAACAAACTTACAACAATCTTCAAGAAGGCAAATGGAAAATTCTGCGCCAACTAGGCGATGTAGACACGGACGGATATCACTGGGAGTAAGCACTTTTCCTAGTTTATGACTGTAACTAACAATCAATTTTAGATATGAGACTGAAAATAAAATCATCGCTGAAGAATCTGGAAAAGTTCATAATGTTGGAACTGATGCTGAAACGATGAGAGCGAAAGGATTTTTCCAATATACGGGTCCTGACAATGTCGTTTATTCAGTTCAATATACTGCCGATGAAAATGGGTTTATTCCTGTAGGAAATCATCTACCAACACCGCCACCGATTCCCGCTGAACTTGCAAGAGCCATAGAATTGGACAGAATCAATAATAAGGTTTAAACGTGGAATAATGCAAATATGTGTACAAAGATAATTGTAATGAGTAATAGCAAAACGTGTTAAAAGACATTAGCTTAATTGGGACAGATTTGGTCAGTTCTGATTGTATATTGTAAAATAAAATGGCATGTACATAATTTCTTAAATTTTGAAATATTAAATTTATTTTTGTACATCTTTTAATATGCTTACATAAATAGGAAGTAATACAATTTTTATGCCCAGTAAAGTGAATTACAAAATAAGTAACGTTTTTTTTTTAATAAACACAATCAGTAATCCCGTTTTCAATAAATAATTGTGATACCAAAAACATTTTATGTAATTACAAAACTAGTTTCTGAAATTTTTAGTTATCAAATAAATTCTAATATTTCATCGATTCATCGATAGATCCCATGTATATAATATATATGCAAAAATGGTGGATGCGCCGGGTTTGATTTTGTATTTTAAAATTTTATAGAAGTTTTAATTTTTTTATTTGTTGTGGTTTTTTAGATTCTAAATTAAATCTTTAAAATTTTTGATTTTCTTTAGTTTCTATTGATTATTTGTATCTTTTGCATTTTATACTTTATTTAAATAGTTAAGACATTTTTTCATTTCCACAATTTTTTCTTTTTTTTTAGTTTTTTTTGAGATTGTCTTTTGTATTTTTATATTTTTTAATGTGTGTAAATTATCTGTATTTTTAAAATGTAGATTTTGTACATTTCTGTTAAAACTTGCATTAAAAATTGTAGTAAATATGCAGATTATTTTTAAAATACGAAGACAACATATACAATATGCAAATATGAAGATTTTTGAGATCTTATAGAGTTTCTAAATTCTTCAAACTGTTTCTAGAATTTTTACAGTCATTGCAAGTTTCAACTCTAAATTGCTACAAACTTTTTAAACTCCCTAAATTTTTAGTATTATTTTTGTGTTCTATTAAGTTTCACTGTGTTTGTCGTTTTTTTTAGATTATTATTTCTTGTCTATATTCATTAAATATATTGAATATTCAATAGACATGCAGCTTGCTAACAATTTTAATATACAAGTAAAAAACGATGCAACCAATAATACAGAACAATACCATAATAAATATTAGTTCTTCAGATTATTCCATTATTAATTACAAAAATCTACGTTAGGTATTTTATAATTTTTTGTTATTGATACAAAATGCATACCAAGAAAACGTTAAATAGGACAGAGTAGTTTCCAAAATTTTTTTTTTTTAGTATGGATTTATAAGTTTATTATTTGTGCCATTTTTTATAGATTGTATTTATTTTCACACTCAAATCAAGAACTGAATTCAATTTTTATATTATAGATGCGGATTTTTTAATGGGAAAATGGTGGATGCGACGGGTTTGTTATAAAACAATTTTTCGTTCCTCTTGACTATAAGTTTTAAAGTAACTAATGTAATTTTAAGTTATATTAATATTAAAACTGTCACAAACTTAGAACATATATTTTTATTTTTTAAGGCGTGAAGGAAAATGCTTTCGAAAATTCCCCTGTCGATATACGAGAAAAAAATGGATCTAGCTTAGTTTTTAGGACTAGCAATTCAAAATATTTGCTTCACTTTCATAAAAAAATGACACAAAAGGTTAAGAACAAGGTGTAAAAATGATCAGATGGAACGTCATTTCGTCAGATTATCAAGTGTCTTTGTATATTGTGTTGCATATACAAATCTATAAAACATAATTTCAAATCAGTTTCGTCTTCGGCCAAGCAATAAATGTCAAACGCTAATTATTATTCTCGTAAAAAGTTTAAATACTCATTATTCATTTTCTTCATTTGCAATTCTAGTAAGACTGGAGGCTTCGAAATGAAAACCTGTTTGAAATTTAATGCTACATCTACTTAGAACCCATTTTTTAGTACCACGGGATCTCATGAGTGCGCAGTGTATGTACATTTTTAGGGTTATTACCAAGTGTTGGTAGTGGATTTAAACAGTAAGGGACCTGTCAAAATACTCAATTTCTGGTTATCAAAAATAAATTTACCTCTCATTTGATGGAAATAAACTAGTAAATAATTTTTTTATCAAATGACTGCCAACTGTCTACAAAACAATGCATGCAACTCATAAGGTGTAAAATATCCCTAGCCGATAGGTCAAATCTTGTGAACAGAGTCGAGTTTCCACATTTGGACCTAATATTCAAAATAAACAAGGTATAGAATTGCTGTATTATTTATTATCAGTAAATTAAGAAACAACCAAAAATGTCAGGTAAAAAAGTAAATACAAAAAAAATGTGTTTGACTCTTTTGACTACATTCCCAAAATAGCCTATCTACTGAAAATTGACAAATTAATTTAAAAGATAGCAACGAATGATAGAATCATCGATAAATAAAAAATGTGTAAAACTTAAAAAAACGTGGTTTTTACTTTGTCCGGTTTTATAAAGTACATATTTGTATATTTCGTCCATATTATAAAATTCGCTTGTAAAATTGCTCTAAAGCACTTCTGGTATTATTTTTTAAAACTCATCTTTTGACTAATTCAAAAAAAATTAAGAAAGAAATATTTTTATTAGACTTGGATATAAATTTATTAATGATTTTACTGAACGTAAAATAGATAACAACCGCCCAACAAGACATAAAACCATGTATCCCAGTCTTAATTTTTTTAAGTTATTGACATTACACGAGGAGGTGTATAAGTAATAGCGACATGGTCGATTTAGAGAAAGTTTTCGGTTTAACATTTTACTCAAATTACAGAAATAATTCAAGACTTAAATATTACTCTTTCTCATCTCAAATCTTGAAATTATTTAAAAACAAACTCAACGACTTTTCCATTTTTAAGTTCAAGGTGCCAATAAATCACCAAAAATTAAAAAATACCGTAGCATCGAACAAATTACATATTTCTAATCATACACTTTTTATTAGTCGTAATTGGCGTCAATCGCCATCAAGATTTAACACTCATTGTGCAATTAGTCATGTTATTTTTCACACCACGGGTAATAAATAAAAACACGACGCATTATTACATAAATATTTATTTATACGTCATAATGCTTAATCACAATAATTAATAACAATCGTGGTGCAACTGATCTTTCTTCTTAACGCCGTGTTTTTTCTCAACACTGCAGGCAGCTGAATAAAAACGAAGATGACTCTTTGCATAATGTTATTACAGCCTCGGGCTTCGAGCTTCGTATTAATTTTATAAATAGCCACCAACATTGACACATATTTTTGAAAATTTCAGCGTACTTCCATAAATGAGTAGATAATTTGAAAGATAAATTGTCTTAGAAAGTTTCAAGCATGATGTCACCTGTGGTTGTGACAATCTGCTCGTTACTTCTGCACAATAGAAATGCAACGAGGTGCATAGATTAGAATTTTTAAAACGAAGGAACAATGATTTAGTCAGTACGTAATAATGACGAGCTCGTCTAATGTATGAGGATGTGTAAATCATAGTACCACGATGATTTTTCTTGGGAGCTAAATGTCAACAATACGTTTTTCATGTATTTTGTAATTCAGAAGATGATACTATAAATTCTTCTGTCGACCTTGAATAAACTGTTTGTACACATTTAATAGTGCATTGTATGTAATTACTTGTACACAACCATAATGAATCTTGAAACTCCTTAAGACAAAGTTAATAGATTAATTGCTTAATTTACATTGATTGGTGGTAACTTCTTGTCATGAATAATTAGACACCTCTCAATAACAATTAAAAAAATAAAGATTTAACTTTACCGTAATTAATTAAATTAAATCAGTAACCTTCACATTTCAATTCCTTTCTTCGCTCATCATTATGATAACACAGATCTTTCAAATACCTAACAGGTTTTATAAGTACAAGAAATTATTCATGAGATTCCGGCGTCCTGGATTAAGTACCCAAGCAAACAAATGATGCAATAACTAATTAATTTTTCCTAATTAGTTAACAACTTGTAAAATGAATCAAGCTTTAGAATGGTGTTAATGACAAGGCAATAACACTCCATCAAATCTGGTATTGTTAGCACTTTCAGAAAGATCTCATCGTCTATTTTAAAACATTGAAATGATAATTTCACATGAGTGATAAAATATTGATTATCAGTAATAGAATGCTGAAAAGTTTATATTCACTTGTTCTTCAGTTAATAAGTCACGTTTATAAATGTCAATGCCATCACCTGTCTCCGTTATTATAGCAATTTCTTGGAAGATTTTCTGTGAAAACTGCTAAGCGCCTATTGTTAGCAATGCCAGAATTGGCTGTGGAAATTTCGCTTCGTGAAATGTAAAAAAATAGCAGAAAAACATTATAGTCGAGTAGACTAACAGGCCTAAGAAGCAAAAAAATTATTTTTAAACTTTTGCTGAAAAAAAGTTTTAGTTAAAAAAAATAAGCAGAAAGTCGCAATTACTTTGAACTTCGAAATCTTTTATGCTTTTTACATTCTTTGACACTTTCAAGATTTTTCAACTTTTTTTTCAACATTGTGTTGAAAATATTAACTTGATTAAATTTTTAAAAAATTTCTATTTTTAGATATTTTTTATGTTTATTTTATTGCATTATGATTAAACAGCAAAAAATATGAAACCAAATATACGAAAACATACTAAAATAATATCACCAAATAAAATTATAGCTTAAAAAATACGTAAAAATATGCAAGTTTTTTAAAAGATTTACATAATGCAAATAACTGTTTAAATTCTTTTATTTTCTTTAGATTCTTTATATATTTTTTTTTATTTTTAAGATTTGCTTTTTAAATTTTTATCTTGTCTTTTTTAGATATTTTTAGATTATTTTATTGTTTTTTATTTTAAGATTTGTATTTTAAATTTTTATCTTGTCTTTTTTAGATATTTTTAGATTATTTTATTGTTTTTTATTTTTAAGATTTGTATTTTAAATTTTTATCTTGTCTTTTTTTGGATTTTTTTAATTTTAGATTTTTTCTAGTTTCTTTAAAATTCTTACATTTGTTGATTTTTTTAAATCTTTTACGTCATTTGAATGATTTGCATAATTAAATTTTGCATATTTAGCTGCTTAAACATATTTTTGTTTTAAGTATTTTATTTAAATTTTTACGTCTCTGTATATTATCTGTATCTGTCTCTGTGTATTGATTTGTTTCGATTTTAAATATTTTTTTAATTTTGTAGTTGATGTTTTTAAAATTGTACTTACTGTATAAAAATACTAATAGAAACCTTTAGAATTCAATTTTCTATATATTTTTTAATTTCTCAGATTCTTTTAGATTTTGTAGATTCTGCAGTCTGTCGTTAGAATTTTGTAATTTTTATTGTAACTTCTAACTCTAAAGTGAAAATGAAATTTTTTGATTTTTTTGGATTTAATTCCATAACAATTTTATGTCTAAATTTTTTAATGAAAAAAATCGTTCTTGGCATTTTAGTTTTTTTGAGTTTTATTTTGTTTACCAAATTTTTAAATTCTTTGCATTTCTTGGATGTATTGAATTCTTCAAAATTTTTGCATTAGATATTTTAGATAAGCAACAAAAAAAAAATGTGAAAAATTATGAACACTACAAAAAGCGCGTTTCGGAGGTATTTTTTTTTTGGTGTGTGGGTTGACAAGTGCAGTTGAAAAAAGTTATTGTGGTTCATCTTGAACTTTTGTAACGTTGTATTAACCTTAAATTTATTATTGTAATGTCCTCTAAAAATGTTTATTTTTTTATATTAAATTAAACAAAACTTTTAGGTATTGAAAGCAGTCTAAAGTATTAATTTTTACTCTCTATGTCTAAGCTCATTTAAATATAAAAATAAGAATTTTTATATAATATTTGAGAGAGTTTTTTTTTAACTTAAGTTAATACCATATAAAACTAGTGAAACTAAAAATAGAGTATGTTTTTTTTTCAATAAAAATGTTGACATTTTATAAATGGGGTAGCTCTAGCCAAGTCTCTAATTTCGGTTCTATAAATCGGGTAGCTGTATTTATAAACATTTTTTGATTATTAATTAGTTTTCATAAATCATTTATCAATCTTTCAAGTGAAAATCTTTGATCTTTAGAACTTCAGTTGATTAAATTTAAATTGTTTTTCAGTTGCTTTCTTGCGACAAGTTACACTAACTTTGTATGAAAAGGTGTTTTATTTTGATAGACAACTTTTTGTTGTCAATTACTACAGACTAAAAAAAATTCTTGTCTAATTTTCAAAATTATCAAATTTTCAAAAGCTGCATAACTTTTTTCAGATCAAAAGTTTGTTTCAAGCAGTTTAAATAAAACAATACTTAGTTATTCGCATTTTTAGCAATATAAACATAAGACGAATTCTCAAGTTTCAGTGTCGTCAATTTTAGAATGTAGCATCCGATCTGTCTCAACATTTAATTATGTTATTTTCACATTTCATCAACTCATCCAACACGTCATGCTCTTCCCTTAAAAGTCAGTGAATCTTATCTCATCCTTCTACGACATGCAACAGTCTCTCCGATAATTACACAATTTTTTCTACTCACGCGTTAACATTAACGTTTTTTTGTAAGATCATGGAGATTTCAGAGCATCCGTATTCTAAAACCATCCAAGGTTAGTAAATTCTCGGAATCTCCAGATTATTATCAATTTTCCTCAACAATTAAGTTATCGTGACTAAAATTCAAACTTATTTTTTCCAATGCAATTTTAATCATCATCCCCTGGAGGTACAGACAGTTCCAAATGCATGCATGATCTGAAATTTGTCTTTGATATTTACCGCCAATAAGCGAAGGCGCAACTAAATTATGATAATTTAGACTATTATAAATATTTACGATGCGAACCAGGGCAGCGGTAATGACACGATAAATTTGCTCTCATGCTCTTGTTACTTAAGACGTCGATAATGAAATACAACAGTTAAACAGCATAAAGATGCATCGCATTGTTTGAAAAAAAAATAATAAAATACACTGTGTACTGTAAGTTACAATGGACCATGCAAATATTCGCACTTCTGTGTAAACAATGACAGATTAGAACGATGTGGGAAGACGCAGCATGATGCCATTTACAAATGTTGTAATAAACGTCTTCGATATGCAATTGAAGGGGGAAGTAATAACATGGAACATACATGTGGTAGTATAAATAGAAGAAGACTCAACAATCGGTGTTTTAACGTTGTTTTGTATTTGTTAGTGCCCATTGCGAGATGGACTGGACCAACGTGAGTACCGATGATATCTTCGTAATTTTCATTCTTTAGTTCTGCGGCTTCAATGTCTAGAAGAGTTAATTTAGTAAACATGCAAATGTGACTTTGTATTAACAAGCGATTAAAAAATTATAATTTTTAATAAAAAAAATATTTCCTGCTTCTTTAAATTTTATAAAGGATCGTTGTATTTTCAGGCAACAAAATATTGAAAAATTTAGCACCCCATTAATTTTGTTCATGTCTACATTTTCGTTCGAAAGAAGTAAAATGTGTTTGTCTAGGTCTTATTTTTGGCAACGTCGTTCTACTTCGCCAGCGGTGCCCCCCAAGTCGGCCAAACTCCTCAAAAAGAGATCAAAATCATTAGTCAAACCAACGACATTTCCCCCGACGGTGGATACAAATGGAGGTATTTAACATTTTAATTAGCTTGACATCAGGTTAAGTTACTCAGCACGACACCTAATAAAACTATCACAGTAATGATCCCACATAATGCTCCAAGTATTCAGGGTAAAAAATCCGGAGAAAGCTAAAGGTCGGTTGCTTCTTCTTCAATCCCAGAAAATAATAAGCTCAAAATTGCATAAAGATACTTATCGTAGAACATTGTTATATTGTATGGAAATGACATTTGCAGAAATGTTGAAATTTCGTGTACTATTATCACACTTTCAGTTTTGAAGCTGAAAACGGGATCAAAGCCGAAGAAACGGGAACTTTGAAGAAAACTAATGATCCTGAAAACGGAGACGTGATCGTTGCACAAGGGTCATATTCCTACACTGACCCTGAGGGTAACCAAATTTCGTTAACTTACGTCGCGGATGACGAAGGAGGCTTCCAACCACAAGGAGCGCATCTCCCGACGCCGCCCCCAATCCCACCAAATATCCAGAGGGCACTCGACTGGATCGCATCCCAACCATCCACCACTGAAAGAGCAGGAAAGAGAAAATAGGAAAAATCGAATTGAGTGTATTGCTGTCCTTGGAAATGATCGTAAATATTTATGTTTCTGTGATAACGTTATGTAACAATGTCAGATGTGGCGACAGCAATTTCTGGATTCTAAACTGCTTACGGACATTTATCACGATTTGGATTTTACGTTATTTATATTTATATACCATGTATTATATGATTTCATAAAAATAAATGCTTTACTACGTGCAAGACTTAACGTTTTGTTTTATTCTTTTATGGTAATTTGCGCTTACAAAACAACTTTTTTGTGGCTACAGTTTAACCTTTCAACTGCGCTGTACCTGCAATTACTGGAGTTAACACGTTTGTAAACATCGTGTACAGGTGACAATCCTAGTTCTCATGCAATTATCCGCAAATGCTCAGGTGTAATAAAAATAACTCGTGTGTTTAATTTATCTACATTTTCTTCTTCAGACATTCCAATTGAAAAGCAATTCTGCGTAAACAGTGATTAGGTAGCAATTTAATTTTAATTTTTCCACTTTGTATATCGCGATTAAAGTTGCAAATCACTGAAAGTAATCTGCCTCGTTGTGATGACATTCATGCTACTAGAATACTCCACTTTTTGACAGTTATAAATATTTCTGATTTGATTTCACTCGTTGATTAATCACAGACTAACCAGCAATAAAATATCGACTTTTTTCTAGTAGATCCTTAACCTATTTGCTCTAGGCGCTTAACAGTTACAGAACAATTCTTCGTATTTTCACGTAGAGTTTAGCCTTGCATGAAGAGAATTAATCATTAATTTTTTCCTATTATGGATATTTAGTATCCATGAATGTTACTATCTCATAAACACATAAAATGTATTGAAAAACAAAAAATAAAACTTTCATCGCATTTAAATAATTTTACGTGCTTAATAAATACGCGTAGGAAATTTATTACTGCTTTGGATTTAGTGGCATAACGTGACAATAACACTTATATTTCTAAATGATATGTAATTATTATAACTTTGTGACGTTGTTTGTTATCGTGTAACCATTTAAAAATTAGCGTAAAGATTTAATATCCATTTAATTGTTGTTCTAAAATTAATTTTTTTCCAAGGAACCTAGGAGCAAAATTATTATAAAACAACACTTTAATAAAAACGTCCTTTAACCACATTTCCGTTATTTAAGTAAAATTTTAGCAAACTGCTACTATTTTTACTTGATAAGTACTTGGCAATTTTAACGCCAAACCATTAGCAATATCGCAAAAAAATAGTTTACACGTTTGCACCCTGTTTCAAGATTATGTTTTTTTTTTTTGCAATTAAACCTATTGTTGAATGGAGAGACATCTTTATAAATAATTCGCAATTGCTGAGTATAAGCCACTTTCAACAGAGGTCTCCTCTCGCAATTCTCTCTAATTCAAACAAAAATATTTCCACATTAAGCACTTGTGAAATTATTCAAATTTGCAAATTTTTACACCTATGACAACCATCAAAATTCATTTCGCCACCGTCGAACCTAGTGACCTATTAACAATTAAGTTACAAATTATTTTAACGACTGATTAAATAGTAATTGATTAGCAGAAACCTATTAGTGTAAAGTGATCATTAGTGTGATAAGACAGAAGATGTTAAAAATTGTAAGACTGATTGAAAGCAGACCAGACACTTTCACTGAAGTTTCATCTTGTTAACGGCATTGTTGAAGATGTATGCATAACCCCAATGTGGGTGGAAATTGCAAGTTTTTTGATTGTATCTGACATAGTTGCAGCCTATTATTAATTTGAAAGAAGATAAATCATAAATTTCACTTTCAACACCTTTTCGGTTGTTTGTATTAATACGCAAATTTATTACGAATCTTTATTTTTTAATCGATTTTACTTTCAACTCGCCGCTGCATCAAATATCCATTTCATGTTATTTAAATTAGGACGTGTCTTATCGAATCGTGAAAGGTTCCATCGATTATTTTGCCTAGAAAAATAGTTCTTCAAATTGCAAAACGGTTCTGAAACGCAATATTTTAGCAAAAATTTCGTATTTCTGAACTTGACTCTTTTTTTCGTCTGTATAACAAATTAACCAGTTTGTGAGAGTCATGGTCAATTCTTAGATAAACCCTGAACTTCACGGTGCAATGGTGGTAATAAATTTCATGGTGATATAAATGTCTGGAATTTTAATAAAGCAACGTGGTGTAACAGAAATGTCCCATGGATTGATTTGAATTTTATTAGGATCGTCTTGACGATACAAGCGTAACTTAATTAAAAACCAACCTTGCAAGGACATCTTACTTTCTATTATGTAACACTCAAATTACATTTGATTATCGGTTTCGGTGGAAATATCGTTAAATCGGTGTTTTATGGGACACACAGTAAACAATGTTGAAATGGGTATAGAGAATTGATTTGTAATAATTTGGAATGAAGTGGAACTTCGTTTTGGCCAGTTTTGTTCATACAGCGTTCTCCATGTATTCTATCTTCTCTATGTACCGTAACCACGTTTCGGAAACTAAATCTTACAAAAAAATGTATTTTTTTTTTTTGACGGAAATTGCTTCGACAACGCCTTTACTTTCTCTTTTAGTGCTTTTAAAAGATGAAGTTATGCACATAACTACGTTTAAATTTTAAGAACTTTTCTTAATTTAAAAATTGGTTTTATATCTGTTCATTAGCAGTGGACTTGTAAAGATTAAATTTCTCTTTAACATTTACAATAGTAGCTTTTCTTACATCAACAATTATTGGTCGTGAAATTACTATTTCCTCAACTATCAATTTTATATCGTAAATTTAAAATGTTATTGGATAATTGCATTTCAAATCGCTACAAATTTTTACATTTGTTTTTTACTGTTATCAAGCTACAGTATTTTTTCTTTAATTTCGTCTAAAGTAAATTAAAGTGATTATAAAAATGTTATAATTCTGGTGTTTTTAACAGTATATCAATAAAATTTAGAAAAAAATTTTTGTAACTTGTTTGGAACGAGTCAAAAATTTCTAGCCTTTTGTAATTCAAAGAGAATAGCTGTGAAATTAAAAATAAAAAAACTCTGTTTTAATATTGCTTATTATTTTAGCAATTTTACATAATTACAGAAAAAGACAAATTTTTAGAAACAAATTTTTGAATCGAACTAAAAATTTCTGACTTAAAAATAAAATCTTTATTTTTAATATTTTTGACGTTGCAATAAAATTTAGAGAAGGCACTCTCTTTAAGTTGTTTTTTATCTTTTTATATCTGAAAAATTTAAAGTAGAACAGACAAAGAAAAACTTTATTTTTAAAACAATCAAAAATTTTTAACGTTTCAAATTAAATTTTTTAATGATGTAGCAGTAAAAGTATCTAAAAAAAATATTAAATAGATTTTTAAATTGATTATTAATAGTATCAAATTACAAATTTGTAGAACAAAAAAAACAAATTTAGAAATTTTCACTTTTAGAACTAACCAAAAAATTTCATTCTAAAAAAAAAATTGTACGCTGTAGCAATAAAATTTAAAGAAATTGTTTTTCTTATTATTTGTACAAAAATTAAAAACATGAAAAAAAATTTGACAATTAAATTAAATTAAAAAATTAATTTTATTATTTTTAATGTCAAAGCAATAATTTAAAAAAATTACAAATTTAAAAAAATGTTTTTTTTTTAATAAAATTTGTAATTTTCACAGTTTTGACGTGGTAATAAAATTTTAGACTATTGTTACTTTCAACTTGTTTACCTATTAGCTGTGAAAAATTATAAAACTATACAACAGAAAAGACAAATTTTAAAAAATTTGATTTTCAGAACGAGCAAAGAAATCTATTTTTTATTAAAAAATATTAATTGTGGTAGTTTTAACTCCACAGCAATTAAATTTAGTAAAATTAATATATTTACTATTTATAAAATTGTTGTTTATTAACTATTCTAAATTTGAAAATTATAGTGCAAAAAAATTACGACAAAATTTTAATATTTTTATAAAATCTATAACTTTAGCATTTTAAATTTAAATCTTTAGTTTTGATATTTTTAACGATATGGCAATAAAAGTATCTAAATACATTACTATCTTTTAAATTAAATTGATTATAATAGTATCAAATAACAAATCTGTAACAAATACTTTTAGAAGTAACCAAAAAAATTCAGTTGCTTTTATTAATATTTGTCCAAAAATTGAGAACATGCAAAAAATTGTTAACGTTCAAATTAAAACCTGTTATTTTGTTATTAATGTTGAAGCAATAATTTAAAAAAAATAAATAAATTAAAAATAATTTTAAAGCGGGTTAAAAAAATAAGATTTTTATTAAAATTTGTAATTTTCGTAGTTTTGACGCTGTGGCAATAAAATTTCAGAATTCATTACTTTTGACTCTTTTACTCATTAGCTGTGAGAAATTACAAAATTGTAGAACAGAAAGACAAATTTTAGAAATTTTGATTTTCGGGACAAGCAAAAAAATTAATTTTTGATTAAAAATTTTTAACTGTTCTATTTTTTAATATGTAATTTGAACCGTTTTGACGCTGCAGAAATATAATAGATACAATTATTTTTTAATTTATATGATAAACCAACGCTTTAAAAACAAAATTTGGGAAAGCAATTGTTTTTAGATATTTTATTACAAAATAAAGCAATTAAAAACTTTTTTTGGGGGGGAAGCAAAAAGTTTGTAAACATTTTAAATTAAAAACTGCAATTTTCACAGTTTAAAAACTATTAAAAATAAAAATTTTATCGTATAAACTTAAATCTTAAAGCCTAAAACCAACAAACAAATTGATAAATCTTGCAATAAAAAAAATTGCAACTTTGTAGAAAATATTTTTGGACTGAGACGTATTGGTGTTGAAAATTTTCTATAATTTGAAAATCACTGAAAATCAATGAAAAGAGCCTTTATGTACCTATTTATGAACACCTAAATAACAACAGTCTAAGGCTTCTAAATGCAGTCCCAATTATCATTAAACAAAGTAGATATAGAAGACTATAAGTATTGATTCACTAATTAAAGATAGTTAAAATATTAAGTAATATTTATTTTAGTGATTTTCAATATGTGTACCAATGTAAAGGTGTACCTAATTGTCGCTTCCATCACGAAAGTGACAATGTAAATCCAAGGATAGACTTCTTAATTTACTGTCTACCATCCTAGTTTTTAATTATAAGCTTTTATGTGAAACTTACAATGTAAATGTTTACGTACAAGCCAGATTATAACTGGTTAACATTTCTGCAGTTAAACCATCGGCTAAAAATAAATACCTGTATCGTCCGTGTTGTTGAAGTAAATCATTTTATTAATAAAGTTATAAACAATTTTTTCTGTTTTTTGTATACAAAAATGCTACATCTTTTATTAGGTGGGATTTTTGGTATAAATATTGATCGATAAACAATTTGTGTTGTCCAAAATGTTTAAACTTGTTCTCATAGCGACTTCAGTGGCTGTTGCTCTAGCAGCTCCAGCTGAAAAAGATCCAATTCCGATTTTGAGTCAAGAAAGTGAAGTTGATTACACAGGGAAGTTCCATTTTAGTTACGAATCAGGGGATGGAAGTAAAGTGCAAGAAGTAGGAGAATTGAAGGCTGTGGATAAAGACCATGTGGGTGAAGCAGTCAAGGGCGATTTCCAGTACACTGGAGACGATGGAAAAACGTACAAAGTAACATACACTGCTGATGAAAATGGGTTCCAACCTCAAGGAGATCATATTCCCGCGGTACCACCGTTGATTGCTCGCGCTTTGGATTATTTGGCAACGGCTCCACCACCGAAAGAAGACAAATTTTAATAATGCACTGTAATTTCGTGGATTTGTTATTAATAAAGAATTTGAGAATGTTTACTTTTGTCTATTTTCTCTTTTGCATAAACTATGAGCTAAGTTTGATCTTCTGATGTCCATTTCTTCGTTCTCAATACTTTCTGCTTGTGTAATGTTTGCTTAGCGTTAAATTTTTAACGAGGTTACATCAGTTAGCACGTTTTATGGGAAAATATTACCAAAGGTTCAACAAATAATGCATAGTATAAATAGCCAAAAATGTCTTTATTAGACGTAGTACAATTGTTGCACTTGCAGAAACACCAACATGAAATATCTAATTGTGAGTTTTTTGTGGCTTTAATTAGAGTGATAAAAAGTGTAGTTTAAGTGATTTTTGAGTAGAAAACTTTAGAAGTTTGTTATTTCAAAATCATTCATTTTTAGGTCGTTACTTTTGCTTTGACTTCTGTCTTTGCTCGTCCTCAAGCGCCCCAGCAACAACCTCAGGCGACAGGTTCTCAACAACAAAGTGCGTACAGTGGTAGTGGTGTTACCCCGGCCTCTATCGTTAGCCAAACTGAAGAAGTCGGACCCGATGGCAGCTTCAACTACAGGTACAACGGCAACAACAAAATCCACTCTTAACGAAAGTTTTTAGCTTCGATACTAGCGACGGTGTCCACGTTGAACAAGGCGGTTATATCAAACAAGGAGCTCAAGCTAAATCCGTAGACCCTAACAATCCCGATGCTTCTGGTGATATTCAAGTCATCCAAGGCGCTTACTCTTACACTGCTCCTGATGGTCAACAAATTTCTCTCAGGTAGCATATTCACTTTGCTGTTTGATGGTGATGACAGAGGTTTTCCATAGATATGTTGCTGATGAAAATGGATTCCAACCTGAAGGGGAACATTTACCAACAGCTCCTCCAGTACCTGAAGGTATTGCTCGTAGTCTAGAACAACAACCCCAACAAGGACAACAAGGACAACAACTCCAACAGGGACAACAAGGACAACAAAGACAACAAGGACAACAAGAACAAAGGTTTCAACAGCAGTCTCAATCACAAAGTTTCCAACAACAACGGGAACAAGCACAACAGCCACAACAGCCACAACAGCAACAACCGCAAGTTGCTGCAAATCCTAGTCCAGTAGCACAGAACTAAAAAAAAGATCGTCGCTTCTCATTTAAAAGATTTTGTGAATGTGCATAACGCTTTACTAAAGTGATATTTTTTTAATAAAAGTATCAATATTTAAACTGTTTATAATTTGGTTTTGATAACAGAGAAAAAAACTTGTTTACAAGAACATTTAGCTAGTTTGACTTGAAAATGACAGCTTTTTATTACTCGTTTTTTTTTTCTTAGAACAATTTATTATAAAAAGGAACTAGAGTTTAATTCATAATAATGGTGAAAAGTTTCATCATTTAATGTTATCCAATTGTTGGAGATTCGCGATAAATTAATTTGTTCCAACGATTTTACAGAGCATAAGTATGAAACATAAAAAATAGGAACAGGAAATTTAGTTATTCCGTTTAATCGCTGCGATAAAATTAGTCTCTTTTGGGTCAAACATTTACAGAAAAAGTTAATTAAAAAAAAATTGTTATTACTAAGCAGCAAATTTAAATTATAATTTTAAAATTAGTTTTATGTACTAAGCGGATTTGCACACTATTAAAATTTATTTTTTTTGTTATATTATGTATCTAAAAAAAGTAAAAAATCTAGAAAATCAAAAAAAAACAATATAAATTAATCTAAAATATTGAGATAAACTATACAAATAAGAATCTACACAATTTTAAAAAATACGAAAAAATTCAAAGAATTCAAAAATCTGAAAAATATATTAATAAATGTGTTAATATACATATGTATAATATAAAAGAGAGTAGAAGGACATGAAAAATTTAAAAAATCGAAAAAGTACAAAAAATTTAAAGCATTCAAGAATTTAAAAAAGCTGAAAATCAATTATCACAAAAATAGTAAATTAGAAAAATTTGGAAAATATGTAGAATAAAAAAATCATAAGATTTCCTGCTTCTAAAATATCTTGACTTTTACATATTTGCATATTTTAAAATTTCATTTATATTCGATAAATAATTTTCTAAAAAGGCTTTAATAATCTAACAAATAAAAAAATGTATATAAAATTTTAAAAAAATATTACACATTTTTTCAAGGTAGAAATTTCTATATCAAATTCAAAATTTAATAACATCTCAGCTCTCAAACTTTAATATCTTTAATATAATATTTTTTTTTGTTAAAATCTTAAAATCAAAGAAAAAATTCAATGAGAACAGCAATAGATTTACTAAAAAACGTTGTAAAATTCCGACTAAAATCGATATAGGTCTTTCCGTGATAAATATGCCATAAACATTTCATAAAGAATTGTAGATTTTTAAACAAGTTTCTGGAAACAAATTTGTAGTTTAAAAATTTTAACTGTTAATTTTTTGAGAATTTCATTTATAAGGTTGGTATTTTTAAGTGTCAGTTTTGTAGTTATTAACAAAATTTCTATAATAACATTTAGACATTCATGTATTATCAACTTTCGAGTTTTTAAATGTCAATTTTCTCCTGTTTATTAAAATAACTTTCAATTCTTTAAATTGCAAGATAAAGAATACAAACAAACAAAATCTCTAAAAATTAACAGACTACTTTTAAGACTAACACATATTGATGTAACAAATAGAATAAAATATAGTTATCATAAAAAATGTAATGAGTATGCACAATTTTAATTTTTTTTTAAATATTGTTAAAATCTAAAGATAATCTGTATTTAGAAACTTTAAACATTAAAAAACACAAGAATTTTAAGCATCTATGTTACAAAAAATAAAGAAACAAAAAAATTACAGAAAAAAATATTGTTAAGAATAGAAAAGAACTGTTAAAAGATTGCAGAAGCATACAAAAATTTAAAAAAAAAATGAAAGCTAAATCTAAATAAACCAAATAATCGAACTAAAATCAAAAGTCTAAATTATCATAAATTTTTGTTGTTATCTTTCTCATACGTACAAAAATAAAGAATACACGTGAAAAACTTTTTGAAAAATTATGAAGGTGAAAGAAAGAATTGCTCTTTTAAACTAGTTTTTATTAAAAAATATTTTTTTCAAAATGACTTTTTTTTAAATTTTAACATAAAACAAAAAAAGTAAATATTAAATTTAAAAAAACAAATGAAAATATTAAAAAAATACTTACTTTTATAAGATTGAAGGCATTGTTCGCAATTGCTGATTTTTTTAAACAAGACGTCTTTGTTAAATTCAATTATATATAACCACACATTTCGTACTTTTCATAAACTTAATCACTCATTGTTGTTGTGAACTTGTGATTAAAGACAGCTGCAATTTTAAATAAATTTAAACAATGCATTTCTTAACACCTTCCATTGCATACTGCAAGATTGCAGATTGCAGTAAATTCATTTTTGTTGTAACAGAGATTAATAAAATCATAATTTAAAAAAAAATTATGGGTCTTATTTATTTTTGCATTTGTTTAAAGTTTCCCAAAAAGTTATCGACAATAAAAAAATTATTATTGCCATACTTAGTAGTCATTAAAAAGCTCTTTCATAACATATCATCTGTAGGAAGTATTTTATTATGCTTGTAAAATTACCAATAGCTTCCACAACACAAACTAGAAATTGATTTAAAATTTATAAAATTTGTGGGTGTAAAAACTACAAAAATTTCCAGTATCATAATTCTTGTTATATAAGAAAACAAAACTTTACTTGGTAATCACATAAATTTTTTAGTGTCTGGTTTACATTTTCTTTGTGGTTAATGAGAATTTTGTCATTTTTGTTATATAAATCCAACTAAACAAGTTATACAAAGGCCCACAATTGTGAAACTTAAAGTACCACGAAAAATAATGACGATGTAAAAACAGTGACATTTCTAAGAAACTGAATTAAAAATTCATTGATACGTAATGGTTTACTTCTAATTAAGCATTTCTTCATTCCAGTTCAGAGTATGCTTCACATTTAGATTTCAACTGAACATCTTTTATATGGTTAAATCCGAAAGTATTCTCGAAGATTCCAAACAGGTCATGACTAATGACGTGCCTTAGTAAAAATTTTAAAAAGTTTGATTACTTAAAATTGTGAATAATCAGTATCAAATATCTAAAATGAAAAAATTTAAAGTTCAAGGAACATTCGGTGACAAAGAAATGAAATGCATTCAATGTGAGGATAAAGGATCTCGCTTCAATAAATTCGTTACAACTTTCATCACCTTATTATATTAAATTGTCTTTTCTTTCATGTTCTTTTCTTCACATTTATTTAATTTGTCCCAATCCAAAAATTGTGTTGATAAAATTTTAATAACTTTAACATTAAACCTTTCGCTACAAAAGCGTCTTCTTTTAAAACAAAACCGCTTATTTTTACCGCATAATAATTCGTGAAAATGTCAGTCGTACGTTTGGTATTCAGAAAATTTTATTGCACAAATGGAGATGATGTTCGCACCCATAACATTTTTATCGGAATTGTATCATAATGTTAGACTATTTAAGGATGAGTGTTTAGAATTGTGGTGGCGCTCTAGAAGAGTGGAGCTTGCTCCAGTAGAGAGGGTATAAATACAGATTTCTCTTATCGACAATTTGTATAAGTCTTAGTCCCTCACAAGCATCATCATGAAGTTTTGGGTAAGTCATCTTTACCTTTCACTTTCATGACCTTTGTCTTTTAAAATTTCTAAACACTTACATAAGGAGGATCCCACTTTCATTGATTGTAGGTGGTGTAACTTCTGGGATGGGTTCCAGATAAAGGTGAAATGTTACGCAATTAATTGTAATAGGGTTTCTCGTGCGGTAATGACTCTTCTTGACCTCCTCTTGTGTTACAGATGCTGACAACTTTCCTAATCGGTGCGTGTCTCGCCCAAGGTACACAAAGACGGCAAGACGAGTACGACGATGACCAACAATACCAGCAACGACCGCAGCAACGACAACAACAACAACAGTATCAAGAACAGAGGCCACGATCGCACGAATCCACCACTTTCATCCCCATTATTAGATTTGACAAAGAACAAGGAGCTGATGGCAGCTACAAAGCGGCGTAAGTAAAGAATGTTATTATAATTTTTTTTTTGATCTTAATTGTTAGATGGGAGACTGGAAACAACATCATCGCTCAAGAAGAAGGCTTCATCAAGGACTTGGGGCCTGACCCAGACTCGAAGGGTGAAAACCTCGCTGCTCAAGTCCAGCAAGGCTCCTACACTTATACTTCTCCAGAAGGACAAGTCATCACCGTCAACTACATTGCTGACGAGAAAGGATTCCATCCCACGGGTGATCATTTGCCCACTCCCCCACCTGTTAGTCCGGAAGTACAAAAAGGACTCGATTTGATCTACGCCGGTATTAGAGCGCAGCAAGTATGAGATTTTTTTACCAATAATTAACTAACTTTTTATTAACGATTTTTTTACAGGAAGCTGATGAAAGAGAAGCACGAGTACGACCTCAAGGACAACAAAACAATGGACCTCCTCAAGACTATAATGGGCAGTACCACCAACAATAGTTTAAAATATTCTGTGATTTAACTTTGTTCAATAAGTATATAGACTGAATTATTTCGCTCATTTGCTTTACCATGATTCATTTTATGATAAATTAAGTAGTTTTAATAAAAGTGAAATATTTTTAGAAAATGTGTGGGCACGCGCGAGCCACTTTATTTTCATTTAGAAAGATGAAGTAGGTTTTCGGTCTAATTGGTTTTAGATTCCCAACTCAAATAAAAATGGTGAATGCGCCAAAAATACCAAAAATCAGAAGCAAGATAAACAAAATTTTTAGAACTTTTTTCTTGGCAACATTAATGCACTTTTAAAAAAATTAAAAATTATGTGTCTATTTATTGCAATTATTAATTTATACTTATACTTATACTTTCTCTTTCCATTATTAGTTAAAAAAATGCATTTACCTAAAATTTTATCTATATTTTTTTAATTATCCTTATAAGTATGTATAAAGTTGTTTATTACAAAATAATCTGTTTGTACTTTTTGTATTTAGTATAGAAATGTAGATACAAAGAAACAGTCATTTGTGTTACAAGTAAAGAGAGAAAACTTTTTTTTTCTTTAAAAATATTATATAATAATTTTTTGGATACATAAGTGGAAATGGATCACATTTTATGAGAAATTATTTAAAAAATACATGACAAGAGTGAGAATTAAATTGTTGTTTCCGTCACTGCAGCAACTAAATAAAAATAAGTAAATTTTCTCAAAGGTGGCTCGTGAAATTTTATAAAAAAGCAAATAAACAATCTAAATTATCCTGAAATATCGGCATTACCTTTGAAGCTCTTGCTACTTTATTACCCTTAAAATGACGAAATTAAGAAGACCTACGATATTTTCAATTCCTGGAGCACTTCAAAGAATGTAAAGGATATCGACGAAGAAGTTATTAAATTTTTAAGTTTTAGATTTATATTTAACTACAGGCTGAAAGACTCAAATTTTTCACGCTATAAACATATTCCATGTTGCAAAGTTCGTTGAGGGTCGAAAAGTTACTAGCATATTTAAAGCGCATATAAAACAAAAATTCTATCAAAAGATGGTGTCAAAATTTTTGACAGAAGCGACTGATGAAATATTTTTTCTGGATGTTGCGTTAATTTTCGATCTGTATAGTAGTGAGAAGCTAAAAAAGTGAAATATGCCGGCTCTGTTTTAGTTGTCACCCTCCATGCCACTAAGAGATTACCTTAAGCTAAAGATTCTTCATATTTTGTATCAACATTAAATGTACGTGAAACCTAGAGGGATCCACAATTTCTACAAGATGTCAAAGAACATTGGCCATTAGCTGACACTGCACGGTTCAAAGGGTTACACTGGACACTGCCTACATCGAACGTCAACTACTTTTCTTGTTCAGGGTGATGCGGACATCAAAAGGCTTAAAAGTCATGAAGTCGAAATTTTTTTTTTATCAGCCAACATCGTCAGACAGTCAGATTTTGTCCTAGAACTTATTTAATTATCTGCATGTAGCGATTTCTCATCTTCTACATCAAATGGAGGAATTCATCAAAAGATTTTATCAAAAATGTCACTATCATCTAGTGATTTACAGTTACAACAGTGTACAAGTATAAGCTTTCTCTGTACGTTGTACGTTTAATATTTATACCAGTAAATCATTAATAATTGTTTATGTTGTTGCAATACAGAAAACAGATACTTTTCTTTACGATTTGTAATAAAGAAATGTAGTCCATCTTAAATTAGCGTCTGAAAAAAACTTAAATTTTATTAAAATTTCCCAATTGCAAAATGTAAAAATTTTAAATTAAATCATAGGCAACCAGATATCCATTAAAATGATTCTTCACAATTCAATACAAGTTACCTTCTAAACTGATTTGAGAATTTAAAAAGTGTTGGCAGCTCTAGCTGCAATTGTCGTAACAGTTTATGGTTTTACGTTAATCGGTATACGATAATGTTGCTGACATGTACCTCAAGGTTGTTCTGAAACGTTGAAATCGATAGAAAACAGATCTACTAAAATGTAAAAATTGCAAGCCTATCAAATACAGTCGTGATCGTGAAATGGAGACCGCCGATTTTTTGTTATTTAATCATTGGCTCATCCAAAATTGCTCAATTTTTTGTCATTTGGACTTTTATGAAAAGTGAACATATTTATTTGTTTCCAAAATATGTTTTTCTTATAATTTTATAACCTCTGTAGCCAATTATTGAAGATTGCATCACTTTGTTTCCACTTATTTTTTTCTTGTTGTTAACCTACTTAAAATTCAAATAAAATCAGTTCTCAAAAAAGTCACGCTTTTTATAAAAAATTGCTACAGATCAACTTGTCATCCTCTTAGTACTAATTTGTTTTTTTTAGACATGACATATCTACGCAACTTACAAGAAATTACAACACCTTTTTCATTTTTCAGACTAGTTTACCGTTTCATGTTTGATTCTGATTACGATTTCAAGTTTCATTTTTGTTTGGATTATCTCAATACGCTTTTTTTCACTTTCAAATAGATTTTATCTTATTTTACTTTGCTAGTTTTTTACAAGTTATAAACATAAAAATAAATAAAATATAATATTATGAAATAAATTTAGTGAAGATTTTGGTTTCTAGTGATTTTCCAAACTCGATATTTTCATTCCTTCTGGCTACAAACAAAAGGAACTTAAATTTTTTCAGTCATATAAACTATGACTTTTGAGCACATTTATTGATAAAAAAAAATTAAAAAAAACAGTTTTTTTGTTAGCTAAAATATTTTATAAAATAAATATGTTTACACAAACAAAAAGCTTCTAATACTAGTGTAAAGTTCATGTCTGCATTACGATAACATTCCCTTCGCATTGTTCTAAGAAAGAAGTTTAAAAAAATGGAAAAATTAAATTAAAATGAAATATATTTTCGATCAAAAATTATACAACGTAAAAATGTGTCCTAAAAAATCAAAATGTGTGTTGAATGATTACCAGTAGGATGCTTGAATTTAGTTCGAAAAACAGACAAAAATGTCGCTTAAAATGCTGTTGAAAGCGCCACAGAAAATATGTTTGGTTGTCAACGTATATTGAAATGCTGATACAACTTGTTCGTTTGTAATGAACGGACTGACTGTTACTTTGGATTACTACGTACAACTGACTGATTTTTGCTCACAGGAAGAATTGAGGTAAACTCCGGCAGAGATCCTTCTCCCTCTTCATGGTGGTACCCAAATCCCTCTTATTACGCCCAATAATTTCTAACACAAAATCATTAATAGTTTTAGGAATATAAAGAGACGTACAACGTGTTAATAAAATACCTGCATTAAATAATAATAAATGGAAAATAACTTAAGTGGATAAAGACGTATTTTTGAATTATAAATACTTAGTTTATTTTTAGCTATTCATAATCATCAAAAAATTTTATATTTATTTATTCCAATTGTATGTTCAGTCTATATCTATTTTGGAGTAGGATATTGTGTACTTATATACTTGTCAATTATAACTTTATGATGTTAGTAATGCTAAAAAAAATATAAAGAATTTGCAGTAATTTTTTATTTAGTTAAGGCTTTTTGTAACCACGTAAAAAATAATAAAAAAAAAATGTGTAAATTTATTGTTTTTGATATATTTTTTATTTTGGGATCGAGATTTAAACTTTTAAATTGAAATGAATAAATTAATGAATAACATCTAAAAAAATTGCTACACACTTGGATTATAAATTTTAAATATGAAGTATTTTATACGTTAAAAGTATTTATGTTTATGTAGGTTAAAAACCTAAAGCAATGTTTTTATTTAATTTAGTTTCCTTTATTTTATTATTATACACTATCATATTTAACCTAAATTTAAAATAACAATAAAAATTGCTACTTGACAAACACTGTTTATTTCCACAGTATCTTTATTTTAATTTCTTTTTTTTGCATTAATTAAAAAAAAATTCTTAACTAATTATGACCATCAAAATGACAAATTATTCAGTTTGTTTTTTCAATAAATTGTGTAAATTTTGCACAAGCTAAACGTTTCTTGGGCAACATTTTGTAGTACTTTACCTGATTTGCTATTAATATATTCATATTTTATTGATTAATAATAATTTTTCATACTGATTAACCTTGTTCTGCTTTAATTTTCGCCATCTTTATGTATATTCTAACAAGTAACACGAGATATCCTAGATGATACGAATTTTTTATTTGAATACCATCTGTAAACTGAAGGACATTAAAAAAATTTGTTAATGACATCAATAAATTTAACGTAAACATTATTTAAATCTAAAAACGTTTATAAACAAATCAAAATTAACAAAACTCATCTTCACACCTTTATGCTCAATAAATAAATCAATAATACTGCTACACCTTGATTTCCTCTCAATTAGTGCTCCGATGACGTGCGATGTTGAATTAAAAACACTGAGACACATTCGTCCCATTGTAATTTAAGTGCATGTGAATGGTTTTTACACTCTTGACAGCACATCACTAATTGCAGTCATTTTTACCTCCATTTGCGCATTGAGAAACTGTTTTTCTTATGTAATAATTTGTTTTGATAAACTTTGTGCAAGAAACGGATTAGGATTTGTACAGAGTCCAGTAAAAAAAATTCTTAAGGAAGCTAATTTTTCAAGGTACCTACGCAAAATATTGTTGCTTCATTTAATTCAAAATCGTCTTGTCAACACATAATTGGCTAAATCCTTCATAATTTTGGCTTAGAAATCTTGTAAATGTCATCTTCAGCTTTGGGCGAAAAGTGACCGTGGGGGATGCTCGGAATCATGTAAATTTGGCTACCTCTTACTTTTAATAACAACATAAATTTCCAACAAATAAAGGAAGAAGTAAACACTAATTACGACAAGTGTGAAATATTTTCCTGGTTTTATGGTTGAAATGCCATGTTTGACTGGCGACATTTCCTGTTATTACCACGTTGATAAAAATTGAGGTGGCCCACCCAGAAGTAAGTTCTTTTTTATTTACTTAAACATTTTACACACAAGGTCGAACAAATATCTCAATTTTGTTACCGAAATTGGACAAAATGTAGGTAAACATGGATAAAAATTTCATTCATGTAAATGTACAAAATTTCTTCATAAAATTCCAGTAATTTCAAATATTTTGCAATGAAGTTGTGCCCTTGGATGTTACAACATTGGAACAGATTTTGCGAATTTTTCAAGACGAAAATATGGCTAAAGCAACAAAATTGTGCCGGATGTGCTGCGTACTTAGTAGTAGTTTCCTCATTTCTGTAAATTAATTGCATCGTCGGTCATATAAATCACACTTTGAAGTATCAGAAATCGAACTTTTAAAATATGATTTATATAATTATGCAACGAAAACTTTTTAATTGTGATCATTTAAAATTCTCCTGTTCCGGGTATTGCGAAGAACAACCAAAAATTTAAATTCCGTCACGAGCTACATGTAATACAGGTCTGAGGTTAAAGTGAAGCGACAATATTAAATTTCATCTAAAGTTTGTCCTCAACGAGTAAATTTTTTTTTTTATAATTCACCGATCGGAAAAAAGGAAATTTTTACTAAACAATTCTCATGAGAAAATATCGCATGTTGAAACACTTCTCTTCTTTATCAAAAATTTTTTGTTCTTCCACGAATTTCACGTTCTCAAATCCTTAATTAAGGAATGTCGCAATATGGTGCGAAAATGTCTCTTCTTATAGACAAAACATGTAACTTACCGTGTTGTAATCGTCAATTGAAAGTATAGGTGCAAATTGCATTGACTCCGACGCTTGTCAGGAGTAACAAAAGTAGCAAAAAACGGAAATTAATATGTTTTTAAGCGGTTTCTTTAAAATTTTATTACTGACTTGCAATGACCCAAATGAAATAAGTAATACACAAAGGTCAGCTTTCATCTTGTTTATAACATCCATTTTGTAATGTTTACCGATAATTAATTATATTTATGTTACAGACGTCTTCAAATATTGTGTGACAAGTAATAAATGCAGTTTTATTTATCGGACTGGGAATGTCTGTTGCTTAACAAGCCTTGATTTGGTCCTGTCCAGACCCGAAATAAATTACCTTATTAATTAATTACGAAGAAATCGCCTCAAGGTGTTTTCCATTTTTTTTTGAAAATTGTTTTCAACCTACTTTGGGAACAATGGAGACAGAGTCGGACTGTTTTCAATTAACCCCATACTTTGCATACAGAAGAGGAAAGTGGATGTTATCTAACTTGCAGACGAGATAACAATGCCTGCAAACGATCTATACAAAAATCAATATTACGCATCAATCTTCTACAATTGAATGTCAATTTACCATCGTCTTTAAATCGTATTTCGCCACATAATTTAAAGTTCATGTGTGTTGCATGTAATGATTATTTAATCTTCTAATAATAGTTTTAAGGTATTATATTGCCTTCTTCGGATGAGGAGGGATAACCAAGTCGCTATAAATACGAAAATTTCTCTAATAACGTTAGTAGCGTCTTCGACACTTTATCAAAGCAAAATGAAAGTGGTAGGTGTTTACTCAGTGATAGTGCTAAGTGTCCAAATTAATGGATTAATTATTACAGTAAGTATGTTTGCAGATAATTGCTCTCTGTGCCCTTCTCGTGGTTGCCTACGCCCAAAAAGCGGAAGAACCAATTCCAATTGTCAAATTCGACAATGAAGGAGTCAACGCTGATGGATCCTACCAATGGAGGTTGGTCTTCAGTTGTACAAAAATGTGCTCTAATTTCCCTTTTTTAGTTTTGAAAGTGGAAATGGCATCGTCGCCCAAGAACAAGGCCAACTGAAAAACGCAGGTTCTGAAAACGAAGCTGCCGAAGTCCAGGGATCCGCTCAGTGGACCGCCCCCGATGGTACTCCCATCTCTCTGAACTACATCGCTAACGAAGACGGTTTCCAACCACAAGGAGATCATTTACCGACTCCTCCACCAATCCCACCAGCGATCCAGAGAGCTTTGGAGTGGATCGCCGCTCATCCAGAACCTGAGCAACCAGCTGCCAGCAATGTACAACCCGTTTACAAAAACGCCCCACAAAGGAGATTCTAAAAATTGTACATTTTGTAAATAAAACTTGTAAATATACTCTTATCGAAATGAGGAAATTTTATTTTGCCCACAGAGTGTCAATCCTAAATGACAATTTAAGAGCAAAAATATTTACCCTAAAAAAGTACAATTAAAAATGAATCCTGTTTATCGAAGAATGAGCAAAAAACTGACCAACTAACGGAAAGCAATAACACACTTCCATCGGCAGTGAACAGTAATCTTCGATAAATTATATTGTATACTTGTAAATAGAATTTGTAAATATGCTCTTATCGGAATAAGGAAATTTCGTTCGTCTCCCAACTGTCAATTTTGAATGACAAATTATTTGTTTAAGCACTCTACTAAACAGCTTTGAAATAAAAATATTTACCGTAAAAAAATACAATTAAATATGAATCCTGTTTATCAAAGAATGATTAAAAAACTGTTCAACTTTGAGAACGCAATAACACTTTTCGTTCGGCAGTAAACAGTAATCTGCGTCGCTATTAACCTCTTTGAGCTCTGTAGAAATCAGTAATAAAGTCAGCAATAATGATAGCTACAACAAAAGTAACGACAAAACTATTTCCGCGAACACCACGCACTAATCTTCATAATTCTCTAAAATTTATTCTCGTACTAGCACAAGTTTTTGGATATTTTCCAGTTCAAGGAGTCTTAGAAGATGATGTCAACAAATTGTCTTTCACATGGAAGTCAATCCGTGTTTTTTCTTCAATTTTAACAGCTTTTATTGGGACAATGATTGCAATTGGACACGTGAGACGCATTGTTACCGTCACTGGTTACGAGCAGCATCAAATGAGTAAAAATCTCAATTTATACGATAACCTTCATTAATTTTTTTTTTTAGATGCTATAGTTTTTTATACTTGTGGTTCGATGTCTTGCCTGCTTTTTATTAAAGTAGCGAGTGAGTGGCGTGAAATAATGCAAAAATGGAGCGCGTTAGATAAAGCGATGGTTTCATATGGATGGCCCCACAAATTGAATCAAAGTTTACGACGTATTTCGATAATTTTTCTCACATTGGAGGCTGGTAATTACGTTGGTTTTATGTCTTTGTTTTTACGACGATTAACTCTTTGTGGTTTATGATGTGTGAAAATAAAATTGTAGACAACAAATTACTGAAAATAAAAAAAGATAAAGAATGGAGATACTGAAGCATCTTAAAAAGAAGTAGAGATGGAACAATAAACCAAGTTTTGAAAAGTTAGAGAAAAATAATTGAGATTTAAAATGGAAAAATTATTATGTAAAATTGTAAAGATATTATTTGATGACATTCGCAAAATAACATCCAAAAAATTTATGACCAATTTTAAAAAAATGCACTATTCTAATACACAAACTAAATTAAAAATGTAACATTATAAATAATACATTATTTAAGTGCCAAACTTAAAAATTGAAAAACTAAACATTCACAGATAAATAATTAGATTAATATTTTTAATAAATTAAATTTTTTTAAAAGCAAAACAATCTACTTAAAATTAAAACAAATAATATAAATTTAAAAAAAAAAACTTGCACGAACCATCTTATTATCTAGATATTAAACTTTATTAATTTAAAAATTAAAATAAACTTTTTAAATATTCAAAGAATTTTTAAAATCCTAAAAATTTAAGTAGTGAACAAGTGTCAAAATTTAAAAATTTTGATAATTACATATTAAAAGCTAATTAAAAAAAGTTAACAACCAATAAAAAACTTAGAAACCTTATAGCCTTCTTAATAAATTGAAAAATATGAGGACTAAATCATTAGTTATATTTTTATGTAACGAATTATATAGAGCTTGGAAAACACAAATTTTGCAACAAAACTAAAAATATTTTAAAAATAAAAAAAATTACCAAAATTTTATTCTGTTTTATACTTTATACAATTAATTTATATAGAATAAAATGAAAAATTCTTTTAAATACTCAAAGATTGTAAAGGTCTAAAAATTTAAGTAGTAAACTAGTAACAACATTTAAACACTTGAAAAATTAAATTTTAACAAAAAATTTAAAGATTTTAAAAAAATACACACTATAAAAATTGAAGCAACAAAACAATAAAAAATATTTTTTCAAAAAAACTTTAAAAAGAAACCTTACTTTATCCCAGATTACATAAGGTGTTTTTTAAAATATGTAAGTAAAACGACTTCACTTTAAATCACAAATCTCTCTCAAAAAAAAACCCACTTCTATTTACAAAATTTTTAAAACTAACTTGAACATATTTTATTGAGTGATCCCAACAAAGTTTCAAGTTCTGCATCAAAAAATCTTTCTTGTTTGTTTGTGCAATATCTATAAAGATCTGGTTTAAAAAAAGTCAAATATATCTTTCATATTTTTTATTTAAAACGCAACATCAATTTTGTATTTTAATAAATATTTTTTGTATAAAATACAAACAACATTTGGAACATTTTTAACACCCATAAAGATGAAAATTTAAAAATAAAATTTCAAATATTCAATTTATAGAAACCAAACTTTGAAATCCAAAATGTGTTGGTAGCACTGCCACTGTTTGATACACCAGCGCGGCCGCTTGACAGCTATAAGTTAAGCATTAAATATCATTGTTGACGTGTGTTACATGGCAATTCTAAAATATCAAACTCGACAGATAACACGTTACCAACATATTTAAAATATATACTAACTAATTGACACCGTTTTTCTCGAACATATGGTACCAAAGAAATTACGATTTTTTTTTTAATTATAATCAACTAATCAACCATTTTCATTCTATATACAAATTTGCTCTTTAGCTATTGTAACACATTAAAAGTAATTGAAAATAAACAAACAAGGTCTAATTGTTCAATTTCACTTTCCTTCCAGCCGAACACTTCTTAATTCAAGCGAACAAACTAATCGTAGCTGTACACTGTCGGGAATCTTTCTCTAAAGGCTTCGAACATTTCGCAGTGACAATGTCTTTCTCCATGGTATTTGATACAATCCCATACAATCCTCTTCTAGCTATCATCCTCCAATGCATGAACACTAGAATGGCATTTTCATGGACGTTTATTGACTTGTTTATAATTTTAATGAGCTCTGCCTTAGCTGCGAGATTCGCTCAGGTGAATCAAAGAATTCAACACTACAGTGACCTACAAGTAAGAATTAATGAATGTTAAATCATCACTTCGTGATTTTCTTGCAGAAAACGGATCCGGAAGAATGGAGAGCTCTTAATGCGGATTACAACAGACTGTGTACATTTTCCGAGTACATCAACGACAAAATCTCGTTTCTGGTATTAGTTTCGTTTTTCAACAACTTTTATTTTATTATCTTCATCGTTGACGCTGGTTTGACTTCAGTTAGAGCCACCGCTTTGGAAATAATTTACTATTTGATTTCGCTTGGTTTACTTGTTTTGAGAATGACCTGTATTTGTGTGTATGCGAATCGAGTGCACGCACAGAGCAAGATGTCGCTGGATACTCTCGTTTCCCTTCCTATTGATAGCTACAACGAAGAGGTAAAATTTGGTAGGAACACATTGAGTTTGATTCCCAAAAGTAGATTTGTAGGCTTGTTGAGAGTTGTAAATATCAGACTGTTGGGATAAGTGGGAAAAGAATTTTCCTGATAACGAAAGGATTAATTTTGGGCGTAACTAATCCATTTATCTTTTAGAGTCCATTTTTAATAATAAGTTTCCAGATCGTAGAAGGTGTCTTGGCGTATGAATTAGTGCTAATTCAGTTTAACAAAAAAATGCCTAAGAAAGAAGAACCTTCGCTTTATTCTCTGTGCTGAGTTTACTGGTTGTGGCACAAAAACTGCAACTGATTCATCTAAGTTTAGAAGAAAATTCCATCACCAATAAAAACATTACATAAACTGCACTTGGGAGAAAAAAATTTTAAATGATATAATAAACATTCACAGATAAAAACTTAAAAAAAAAACTTCTTAATAAACGAAAAAATATTTCTAGAGCGACCACTTTATAAACGTTTATTTTACGTACCCTTTTGTATCCGTAAAAATTAATTTAATAAACTTATTTCTCAAAATATAATTTCCGGTCTGACAGATTATTTTCCGGTTCTCAAGATGAATTTTATGAAGTTAACAGACTGAAATTTTTCAATTTCTTACATTTTGTTACTATTTTGGAATTGGTCAAAAGAATTTGTGTAAAGTTATATGTTTATGGTCTAATTACATTAATACTTATTCCGTAGAACAGTTGTTAATTTTTTGCTCGATTTTGTCAACCAAAAATTGCCAGTTACAATCGATAGTGACAATTTTATACGTGTAATTCAAATTTTGATAAATCGAGCGCAATGTGGGTTTTAAAAACTGATTTAGACGCTTATAAAGTATTGCATAAAGTAATAAATCAAGTTTCAGCATGTTGTACAAAAAATTATTTGTATATTTTGAACAAAAATTTGTTCAAAAATGATCAATATGAACCTAATTTAAATATTTAAAAACTTGAAAAACACAAAATCCATTAAACATTGAAATAATTAATCAAAAAACCTGTAAAGCTAAAATTTTCTTCTACTCCATACTACGTATATTTACAAGAATTACAATAAAAATTTGAAAACCTAAATAAAAATGATGAAATTTATTATATTGAAAAAATTAAATATTAACAGATAACTAAAACTAATAAAAAAATAAAAAACTTGTTAATATTTTTAATAAATTATTTTTTTTAAAAGTAAAACAATCTATTTATAATTAAAACAAAAAATATAAATTTAAAAAAAACTTGCGCGAAACCATCTTATTTTCTAGATATTAAACTTTATTAATTCTAGATTTAAAACTTAAAATAAACTTTCAAAATATTCAAAGAATTTTTAAAATCCTAAAAATTTAAGTAGTGAACAAGTGTCAAAATTTAAAAATTTTGATAATTACATATTAAAAGCTAATTAAAAAAAGTTAAAAACCAAAAAACTTAGAAACCTTATAGCCTTCTTAATAAATTGAAAAATATGAGGACTAAATCATTAGTTATATTTTTATGTAACGAATTATATAGAGCTTGAAAAACACAAATTTTGCAACAAACAACTAAAAATATTTTAAAAATAAAAAAAATTACCAAAATTTTATTGTTTTATACTTTATACAATTAATTTATATAGAATAAAATGAAAAATTCCAGATCGTAGATCGTAGAAGGTGTCTTGGCGTATAAATTAGTGCTAATTCACTTTAACAAAAAAATGCCTAAGAAAGAAGAACCTTCGCTTTATTCTCTGTGCTGAGTTTACTAGTTGTGGCACAAAAACTACAACTGATTCATCCAAGTTTAGAAGAAAATTCCATCACCAATAAAAACATTACATAAACTGCACTTGGGAGAAAAAAAATGTTTTAAATGATATAATTACCTTTCACAAATTATAACTGACCTGAGAACATCATGTTGCGACACTTCTAAGAACGTTATTTGCACTTACTGACATTATCTCTACGATTGGTAATGTCTTCAAACTAACAATCAAAATTAAGAACAGTTTCTTTACACAATAAAGAAAGTTTGTCTGTCAGAGTGTATACTTTTTCAATATGACCACAGTTTGTTTACAGTGCGGGAAAAACTAAACTAGATAGTTTATTATCTTCATGACTATTAGCACCAATCTTGTAACGATCATCTGGAATAACTTCCGACATCAATTATTACGATAACCCATTGACTTTTTTATTACGTGAAATAAATGAAAGTAATTTATTGTTAACTGGAGTTTCTTTCAAATAGAAATGAACCGAATACAATTGGCGATATATGAAAAAGTTGCAAAAGATGTGCATTCAGTTTCACATTCTTTACTAATTAAAATATGTAAATTGGAACGGGTCAAATTTCTCACAAAAATTTTGCTCATTTTATTTATATAATTATGTCAATTTAATTTCGATTTTCTTAATTGTGCAAAAAACAGAATAAGTAAGCATTCTAGCACGCAAAGAAAATGCTAAAACAATAACAGTAAATTTTCCGCAAATGCAGTTTTGACATTTATTACTAATTACGCTCAAATTGATTTTCTTCATGTAACACCGATTGTAACAATAAAGTTACTTGTTTTTCCGTTTCACTAAAAATAAAAATATGAGGTAACAAAAGGTTGTAAAATTTTGATCATTTCACTTTTCATCACGAAGAATCTCAAATGCTCAACTAATAAGAAATTAATTAAAGAAATTATTGACAGTTCTCTATAGCACAGGAACATATGGATTAATTTATTCTACAAATGTGAAACTAAATTCAAAGAGGAGAGTTTGGTATAAAAGCGAATCCGTCCAGCTATTGTGCTATCAGTTTCTATACCAACTTCCGAGTGTAAAGTGTTCCTCTTCTGTCAAAATGTTCAAGGCGAGTAAACTACACAACTTGTTCCTTTTAAAATCAATATAAAATTACAGATCCTTTGTCTCATTGCTATTGTCTCAGCTACCGACGTAGACGAATATCAATCTCTCCACGAAGTGAAGAAACCAATCATTCCTATAATCAAGCAGACTTTTGACCAGCATCACGACGGATACCAATTCAGGTAAAAACGATTTTTATTGTTTTAACGACAATCTGTAATGAAAGTGCAAATAGTGCAATGTAGCACGACTTTCACAACATCTGTCTTATGTATCTTCGTCAAAATTACGAGCATCTCAATTAGTGCGTGCTAAAGTTATTCTTTATTTAATTAGCTACGAAACTGGTAACGGCATCCACGCACAAGAGACTGGCTTCATTAAGAACAAAGGTGATAAAAAGAATGAAATTTTGGTTCAACAAGGTACCATCACGTACCATGACGAACATGGACATCCTATCACTTTGAGCTACATTGCTGATGAACATGGATTCCAACCACAAGGAACTCATCTCCCTACGCCTCCACCTATTCCAGAAGAGATCCAAAAATCGTTGCAGGAAGTACATCACCAGGAAGTGCAGCAGGAAGAGTATCAAGAAGAGGAAGTACCACAATATGCTGCTCCACAGCACGAAGAGTACCAGTGATACTGTTAATTTGATCTTTTGTTATGTTTGATTATTTAATAAACGTTTTGCTATTTCCTGCTTTTTTATAGATTAAAAAAAACGGAATGTAAGCTTTGATAGTTGAAAATTGGGAGTTATAGAACAGAAAACACGAAATATTTATAAAAGTGGACTAGAGCAAGTTTGTCATTTAGAACATGTAGTAATAAGCTATAAAATGATCTTTTATTTCAAAATTATGACATTTATGAAGCATAATATTTGGTAGTTTTTGCAATGGTGTGATAAAATATTAAAATTTACGTTTCTATAAATATTTAGTCTTGTTTTGTTTTTACATTACTGTGCAGACATACTGACTAGCTATTTAGACGGTTTAGTCTTAGAATTATAGTAATAATGTTAACGACCGTTTAAAGCAAGTAAAATTAAAAAAATATTAAACTATAAATTTTTATCTACTTTATACATCTTTGTATATGTATTTGAAATTAATTAATCTGTCAACATTTTTTAATTGCATTTTACAAAAATTTAGTAAATTTAAATTCTAATGTTAGTAAACTTAATTCTCAAAAACAGTTCAAAATATTTTTTAATACTTTCAAACTATCATTCTTAAATTGTCAATATAGAAGTTAAAAAGTTAAAAAAATATTTAATTTTTTGTTTTTGTATTATTTTAATTTTTTTTACTTTTATTCTTTGGACACTATGAACATATTTCTACTTCCCTGCCTAATTAATTCTTTTATGTATGTCACCGTATCTTCTTAGTACATTTTAAAATAGAAATAAAGTGATGTTTATGTTCAACTCGATTCTTTTTTCTTATAACACGATTAATAACACGATTTATATTTTATATCGTTTAATAACAAAGTTTCTGTAATAAATTATAATTTCCAAAAAACTACAAAATTATGTATTCAAATCAGTTTTTCCAGTTTATTTTTTTCTCCCTTTTATTTCTTCGTTTGTTTTCGTTTTCGTCTTCGTTTGACGACAATTCTATAAAAATATAAGATAGGCATCTGCACTTTTAGAACATCTTTAATAATGTCATTATAAAATACATTGTACTTGACATAATCGTATCGTCCAGGAATGCCAAACCACACTATCAACAGGACGACGCTCCACCACATTATGACGTTAATGTTTGTCTGGATTTAGACAACGTCTTTCCAGATCGTTAGATAGAACGTCGGAGATCCAGTAGGTCGCCGAACTTAAATCCTATAATTTTTTTCCTCTGAACACGTTTAAAAATTAAAGTCTATAAAGAGCAACTACGAGAAACTACAATCAAAAATAAAATTCAAGAAATCGGCCTAACTGGCAGCAAAATTTGTTGCCCACCTTTTATGAGAGATTAGGTCATTGTCAAGCTACAGAAAAAAATTTGTTTGAACATTTAATCTGGGTTAAAGTTTATTGGCGTTAATAAAATATTATTTGTTTTCTCAAAAATTATGTTATTAAACGGTATAAAAACAATGTAAGATCGTCTCTAAAAAAGAAAAAGAAAGAAAAAAGCAAAAACAGCACAGAAAGTAAGCTAAATCACTGAAAATTTTAGGTTTCTTTTCTACGATTTTTTTTATTTTATGCTTGAATTTATCGTTACATAAAAATATTATTTACTGTTTATTTCTAGTTAATTGTAGCAGTTATGCAAATTTTCAAAAATTAGTATACAGAAATAAAAAAGTTAGGGTAAATAAAACAAAGCAGTAAAAGTCAATATGACTAAGGGAAGAATGCAGTCAGCCCTTTTTGTTTATTTAATTGAAAATATAAAGTGATAGACACATCGTAATACACATTCGATTCCATATAAATCTAGAAATTTTGTTTAATGCTCATACAAATGTTTGCATAATTACAAACAGTATTTTACGAATCACTTAAGTTGAACAAGGCACGCAAAAATAGTTTAGAAATCCTTTTATAAATTTATATGTAAAAGAGCTAAACATTTAAAATTTAAATTTTAAACAAACATTTCATTTCCGTTTCCATATCTACAATTTCTTCTCCTGCCTGCAAGAGAGTTACAAAAAAGTGTCAAGACCTCGCAAACAGGAATATGTGCCTGTAAAATTAGATGACAACCATAAAATGGCACAGAAATCTAATAGCAGAGGTCTTAGCCCGAATTAGACAACTTCGCAGAATTGTCTATGTCGTTTCGCAAAAAAGTTGTTTGATATAGTTGCGGGCTTGAATCCGAGAACGATATAGGTATAAGCTACAACTAAATATACTTTGCCTCTAAACGCTTACAACAAGTCAAATATAATGATAAATTATTTGAAATTTGTTTGCTTCACCTTGTCAGTTTTGCCACTAAAGCACCCAAGTAAACAAAGAACGTGTTTATAAAATATTTAGTCTAAAACCTAGGATAACAATTATTTACAACGTCATTTTGTGAACGGTAAACATAACAAAATTCCAAATATTAGAGTTTTCAACAACAAAGTAACCACAATGCGAACAAGATGAAATAAACAAACGTAGATAAAATCTGAGAAAAAACTCCAACAGCGAAAATGTTCCCAAACACAGCATTTCAACAAGATCACGCGATTATTATAATTATAATAGTCGACACTTTGGTCAAAAGTCAAGCATGACCCAATCTGTGTTGTAAAAATATGTCCTAATATACAATTTCCATCAATTGTCTAGTTGGGTAATCGGCTGAATCACGCGTCCTCTGACGCCTAGCCTGTACTATGTCAGTAGCTTGAAGAACATGATGGCCAACGATATATTGATGAAGAGCACTATAATCACCAGCTGTTGGCGCGAGAGCCAATCCTGCAACAAAACTAAGTTAACTACAAGCCAAAATACCTTAAAATACGCAAAGCTCTGTGCGAAAGCTCGTGGGAGTTTCTCTCAGGTAAAGCTGTGTATCAAGACGTGAAAGAAACTTTCGACTTTTCAGTTGAAGACTTACCAAACAACGACATGCAACAGTAGTTGATACAAAGCACACGAGCTTCATACGTTTCTAAAATTTTATCAAGTACTATCTTTATATGATCCCATAAAATGTCTAAGTGTTACATAAATAAGTTAATATGTTCAGATTATACCCATCTAAAAGAAATTAGTCTCAACGATTTCATAAATGTGTGACACGAAACATTTCTTGCCGACTTTATTATTAATCGATCATCACAGTCAAGGCTATGGAAGAAAGTAAGCAAACATTTTAATTGCAATTCGTTCTAACTTTCCAGTGAATCAGAAAAATGACAACAGTCTCACAAGTTTTTTACGTTACATAATTTACTTATTTAACTTGCTTACTATGCAATTTCCAATCATTACCTCGCTCACAAAGCTATTTTTTCATCTAAATAACGGTCCTTGTTAAAATTCCTTTATGCAGCCTACTTTTACGATTGCAAACCTTACAACTCGAAATTCGAAAGGTTGATAAAAGTGTCTTCAGTTTTTTAAACAAAAGTTTTTTTTAATAGCTGGGTTTGATTCCACCTGGTGGTGATGAGGCTTAAAATTCGATTCCTGGAAATCCGCCAACAATTACAATAACCTCGACAATAGACTAAAAAATTCGTTTGGAACCCAACATAAAAATGCTTGATAATTCATAAATTCTTCCTAAAAATAACCGCAATTTTTCGACGCACAAAAGTAACATTCCTAAACTTACATATAAAGACATCCAAACAACAACACTATAAATAAAACATGCTCCGTATTCAGGCGCTCAATTTAGTGCGAAAGCTCAAGTGAAATGCATTTCAGCAAGTGCAGAACGTTAGACTCGACCTAGGTAATAACCAAAAGAACAATTATTACATCATGGGCACGAAAACAGCACGATAACAGCAGACCATGGACAGTAACAGAAACAGCAGTAGTAAAACAGTCTAGAGCTCTAACATACCTATCGGATCTCTGTAATGCGATAGCAAGGAAAACAAACATATTACGTATAGGTTCATTTCACAAGAGGGTTGATCTACTAGTGAGTTACCAAACGACGGAAATTAATGAGACATAGTAAAGTGACCGAGATGAAAATGGCAGTCAGTAATTTCAGCTGAAAATGGCCGGGAAAACGTAGGCGTTTAATTTAATACGGTATCAAATTGTCAGAGACTCGAGAAAGTAATTGAATCACACGTTTTAATATAATGTGACATTTCCAGAACGGTACATTAGTTTAAATGGTTGACACTTGAAACTAATGAGATAAGAAATTAATTTAATGTAATTGCTCAAAAACAATAAAAACGTTTTAAGATATTGAGTCTAATTTTTTTTTCGAAGGAAGAGTCTGAAATGCGGATGTAAATCAGAAATCACCGGCTAATATTTATTATCACTGCACCGATTTGTTTGCTAGCTTAACATCTCTTGGTATAAATTCTGTCTTTATAAGTTTATTTAATTGAAGTTTATTTAGTTTCGTAAGTTTGCGGTATTCTCCACCCCAATTAGTTTGGGAATCATGAACTGGACATGCAGATCTTCCTGATATTTCACATTCACTTCGATTCAACTGACAGAAATGAGTAAATATCATCGTAAAGTAAACAGTTAAAGTGTGTAAGTTTTCCAGTTGTTTACAACATTTTCCATGTATCGGCCAGAATTAGTCTAAAATAAAAATAAAATATCTTAAAAATGCCAATAAATAACTACAACAGTTGCTTAGTTTCTGAAAATATCATTCTGATTTGACACTTCCAAAATTAGGTCAGAAGTGTGTAACGTTTTCTGGTTACAAAAGAAATTTGTGTGGAGAAGTGAAAAATGGATTTAGTGACGCCGTAAATTTACTTGAAATAAAATCAGGCTATAAATATATTTTTCGTCTGAAACTTATTCAATATACAAGTAATTATATTATTTAAAAGTGTTCAAAACAGTTTTGTCCTTATATTAGTTTAGTAACAAGTTCTTACAAACTTCTACAACACCTCAAGCTTTTAAAAAAATAAATCCCTCACATCTTCAGCCAGATTTAAAGTAATTTAACATAGTAAAAAACTTTCATTTAATTAGAAAACTTAAATTGCTTAATTAATTATATTTTATAAAAATAAGGATAGTTCGGGCGGTGTAAAAAATAAGGTAAAATAATTTAATTCTAATTGCCGTTTTGTTTTTAATTTCGTTAAAATGGTGCTGAAAATTAAATATAGAATTAAAAAAAAGAATTAAATTATCTTTTTCAAGCGAGAAAAATTAAAAAAATATATATTTGTATGCCAGCTTTAAAAAAAAAGGAGAAAATTATAGTAGTATAAATAATTATTTTTTTGAAAGACAACTTTTTTAAATGACCAAATGTTCATAACATTCAGCATTTGCTTAGATATAACAAATATAACAAATTCTGTTAACACTACATATCTTCTAAGTCTAAAAATCTTTTTATAGCGCGTATTTATGACTAAAAATAAAAATCCTCAGCTTCAAGTTTATTGCCCCAAAAGCTTAAAAATTAGCAAGTTAATTGCAAGATTTTGTAATCAAGCCAAACCAATTAGTTTTATTTCTTTCGAAAGAAATTAAGTAATTGTTCATTTATACAATAAAAAACTAATTTTAGTGTAGTCTGATGATCACAAGATAATTGCTCCCTTCATCTCATCACAAAGAAAAAATTTAACAATTAGTTAGAAATTAACCGAATTTAAACTCAAATATCTCTACTTGAAGCCTCATTAGAACTACTTATAAATACCCACTCGGCCATACTCGTTTCACATGCCAAATTTTCTTAAACATTTCAAAATAAGACAAGATGTCTAGAGTAAGATATGACTGTGATTTTACCTACACTTCCTGACCACAGGTAAATTTAGCACTCTTACTCATTCGTAAATTTTCATGTTTGGTAATTAACTGGTAGATCAACAATGCTATATCGACTACTTCTCGGATAAACCTAGGTAAAGTCGAACTCAGGAAAAACAGTGCGAGGCATTAGTCGAGAAAACTTAAAGTGTGTCACAGTCTATTCACTTATAGAGACTATTCACACAGATCAAGACGCAGAAACGTCAGCACTGCTGCGACTTGATCCATCGAGAGCTATAATAAGAGATTTTTTTCAAAGTTACCTTAACTTGCGGACTGACTAAGTAGAGGAGAGGGTTGGCACGAAGACGCTCGCTTTCTTCCAGTTGTCGACGAACCTCCTCCCGACGCGCCGACCCTAGATAAGACACCTCCTCCCTGGACATAGCACCCGTAGCTCTGGGCAAATCCTGAAAATCGGGCAGTGATTTCTTGCGTTGCAACGTAGTCTGCGGCACCAGATTCTGCCAACACACATCACCAAAACGATCAAGCGCTTGACGGTGCAGCCGTGGGGAAATTTCAGGAGGCTCTAAAACCACAGGCTAATACACCCAAATTTGCACTAGACAAAGTCAGTCTTTTTCAAATTTCAGAAGAAAGAAAAATTTTTTTAGACTAGAAAATTTAATTTTCATTTCGGTCTGGGTTTTTGTATTCTGACATAGTTCCTGTTGTGCATTTGCCCAAAAACATACAATATTTGACATTTTGAAGTTATTTTTCTATAGAATTTGACTACAGCATTTCATTAAGAATACTCATCGTGCATTATAACCAACGACAAAATATCTACTGTTTCCAAAAAACCTAAAAGACTAAAATCTAAACTTATTTTTCTAAAGCAGTATCAGTTCAAAAATTAAAGTTATGCAGAAATTGCAGTATTTTATTTTAGTTTTTTATTTTCAACTATTTATCATTTACATTTCTACTGATATTTGAATTTGTTTCTTAAATTTATCACAATTTAGTTCTAGACTTAAATCAGCTATCATAGTGAAATTAATCTTTGTTTATTTTTTTGGTTTCATTTGCGTAGAGCTAATCAAAAATCGTAGCACTTTTTGTCTTTCTATTGATGATAGTTTGAGTATTCGAAATACTATTCCATTAGAAGAAACAAAAATAGCAATATTGTACTTCATTATCTTTAATTTTCATTCGATAAAATAATTATAATCTTCAATTCGGTCGCTCTACTTACGGAAATTACAAAATTATTTAAATTTAATTCAACATATAGTTTTTTTAGTTTGCACCACCAGCAGCTTGTTTGTTTTTATCTACAGACAACTTTCAGTACAAATGTCTCTTCCTGCCAAAGCCTCTTCTAAAAAAAATGTGTCATCTACTGCCAAAGAATTCCTATTAAGATATTCCTACCGAACGTACTCCTGTAGCTTCCTGTACTTACAATTTGGGTATATTTAAAAAATGCAGTCTTAAACCTAACTCCTGAAATCGTCCAACGGTCACATTACCCAAAGCGAATGTCAACCTCTACAGGTGGTGTATCTATCCAGCTTTCCGAAGCTCGTCGGGCCATGAGGGCGGGGGAAAACATGAGGTTCTCCTCCTCGTCATCATCTTGGTACCACAACATGGTGCACGAGGTTACCCACAACTGACGATGGACTCGTGTTACTCAGTGTGGTGATATAATTACCCGTAGCTAGCACTGCTACAGCGACGCTTTTAGACGCCTTCTACCCCCACCTCCAATGGCACCGACATACTGCCAACACTTATAGACACTACGCCATGAAATCGTCATTCAATGTCAAATTCGTACAAGAGAGAGGCGGTAAGAATGACAAAGCAGCAGTGATGTAAGAAAACTGATCAACAAAATGTAAGCGATTCGTTGTACTAAACACGGAACTGTTACATTATCGAATAATGTAATCAGGGAGATCGGGCTGGTTTCACCTAGTCAGTGCCAGAAAATCAAAATTTTAGAACAAAGGCCAAATTATTTCAAACGGTTGGAGCAGCTGGCACCCGCTCATGAAAGCAGGGATAAAAATCTCACTTTCGATCCAGATATAAATAAATTCAATTTGTTGGTATAAATCATTTTCGTATAACGAGAATAAGAGAGGAAATTCAACAATTCTAGCCAAGACCTGTGACGACAACAACGCATTCAAGCGTGAGAAAAATTGGAATTTTTAAATAATTATTGACTCTTGAATAAGTCTCGATTCGTGGCTGAGACGCTTTGTACGATCTCAATAGAGTTTCCAATAAATCACAAAGGTGGAAAATCTGTCATCGTCATCCTTTTACGTTGGCTTTGTTACCGAGTTAATAGTCTTTTAGAACTTCTTTGAAGATAATGTGAACGTGGAAATAGTTTGATATGTGTACGTCGACATCAAAGATGACTTTTTATTGAATACAAAACAGTGTTTCTATTTTTTACGATTAAAATCACACATGACAGCTGTAAAGTGAAGATTCGCCATAACAAGGCATATTTTAAACGTAAAATCAGTTACAACTCTCTCTTCCTCGCTTTGACACATCGACTAGTTTTAAGTATTGTAATTACTACTGTCATTTTTTAGTTTTGTTGCCTCTGCTGGAAAGTTACAAGTAAATATTTTGAGTAGTGAAAGTCATTAATAATGTTTAACCATTAATTAAATACTCACTCACTAATTTGTATTATTAGATATTATAATTAATTACTATAAAAAATAAAAAAAACAAATCAAAATAATAAATAACAAGGTCCAGAAACCAACAAATTTAAAATGTAATTTAAATTTTAATAATAAATGATAAATTAGACCTCAATTGTTACTAGCATTAAAAAAATTAACTGAGGCTAATCTATATTCAAATTATCATTAAGAAACACACAGTGAATTTTTTCACAACTGAACTTTTCTGCTGAAATTAATTGACACTTACTAAAATAAAAAAAAGTAAAGTTTATGGATTTTAAATTTTCACCATTCTAATTTCAGACCAAGTTCTTACTGGTTATTTGCGGACTTGCAGGACTATTTTTAAAACAAAAACCTTTTTAAACAACGTATTGTAAAGTGTTTATGTGACTGTAATTCTCAAGTAAAATTGATATTTGCACCTAGTATCAATGAAATATTTTTTTTATTATTCATTACATTCTTTAAAGTTTATTACGATTACTCTAATTTTCACATTGTAGTGCAGGTATAATAAAAAATATCGTATGATATGTGTGTATACACTGGCGTCCCTAAATAACCTCGCCGCGCATGCTTTAAAGACCTTTCCATGTACAAATACTTATAATAATTATATACTAATTTTACCGCTAACTTTTTAACGAACCGTTCATGTTTTCTAATAGAAAAGTTAATTTTCTTCATTTAAGCCGGCTACAATATCAACAATTCTATCTAATAATCGAATCAGCTCTTTCGCTCTTTGTCTGCACCTCAAGCGAATTCCTCACAGAATTATCTATTTCCGCGACAAATGAGGTAAATGTGCTAGTAATAAAGTAATATTGACCATGTTGATCTTCCAAAAATGCTTTGTTCAAAATTACTATTCACAAACTTCCGGGCACGTTATTCTTCTAGCATTAAACAATACAAATTTCCACCACATTTTCTATTATTGATTTATTGTGCAATTGTATTTTCAATCTGTTTCAACATCCCTTTCATCGGATCAATACGAAAGCTGATAGACTACACCACCTTTAACAACCTGACAGTAGTTATATACAATTAATTATTGTCATACAAGATAGATAACTTCAAAAATTAGTAGATTTACGTTTTAAACTCGTTAAACTAACCTTAGGTGCTTGCGGCGTGGGCACTCCAGGAATGAATAGGCTCTCAGTTCTTTTCGGTTGGTTGGGGGAAGGAATGATATCCTGTCCAAGTCCACGCTTCCGAATAATAATTTCTTCGAAAGGCGGTGATTGTCCAGGATTATTTCCAGCCAACTTGGCGGCACTTCCAGACAATTTTGCCGCACTTCCAGTAAGCACTGAACCGTTCTTTGCTGGATTCGTTGGTCCTGGTGTTGTTCCTCTAACAACCGAAGGTGCTCTTGTTCTATCCGGTGTTTCAGAAGGACGGGATGACCTTTCGACGGAAGGCGCTCTGGAACCTACAGTGCTACTCATTCTACCTGTTGCTCTAGAATATCTATCTACACTCGAATCTCGACTAGGAGGCCTTTTATAGTGATCGAAATGATCTATCGAAGACTGCTGACCTACGTTTCCTAAATATGGTCTATCACCAGATACTCGTCGAGAACCTCTCCTCAAAGTGTTATATTGAGAAGGTGGTTCTTCGGAAGGTATAGAGTTTCTAGGTTTGTTTCCTGGGTACTCGTTGCCGATTTTGTTGTCTAAAGTAAACCCTACTTGAGGCCCAGTGTCGTTGGGCAAGTTGTTTGCTTTGTAGGCTTCCGTTGGGTTGTTCGCTGGTAAGTTGAAAGCTATATTTTGTTGATTCTGTGGTTGTGGATATTCTGGTTTGTTTCCGTAGAAACTCTGGTTGTGTACCTTGTTGGGTATTTGATTGGGTATCTGGTTTCCGATCTGATTCGGTATCGGCTTGTTGATCTGATTGGGTATTTGATTGGGAATCTGATTAGGTATCTGATTAGGTACCTGATTCGGTATCTGATTGGGTATATTTTTCGGAATCTGATTTGGTACTTGATTTGGAATTTGGTTCATCGAAGGAGGATTCTCCTTTTGGTTTATGCTAATATCAGTGTTAACTTGATACTTGTTCTGTCTTGCTTTCAGTCTTTCGAGACCTGGTTGTTTAAAATCTGGTGCATATTGTTTAGCGACAGCCGTCGCTACATCTGAATCTTCTTTAGCTACAGCAGCTGCAATGTCTGCTTGTTCAGCCTTACCTCTCGCTGCTGCTGTTCTCGTTATCGCAATATCTGCTTTTTGTAACGCTATTTTTGATGCTCTTTGCGCGGCATTCACCGCAGCATCAATTCTTTCCCTAAATTTAGCTGATCTCATTAAAAACAGTTTTTTCTTTTGACTCGTTATTAGAACGTTGTTTTTGTATTTTCCTTCTTCTTTTTCTCCATTACTAAACGTCGTCACACCATAACCGTATTTTTTATTCGCGTACCATTCGCCTTCGTATTTGAGACCATCTGATCTCTCGCTAATGCCGAAGCCTGATCTTTTGTCGTTCTTCCATTCGCCCATATAAGTTTCTGTAACTGAGGGATCCATTTGCTCGTCCTAAAAATATAATAGTTTACACTACTGAATTAACTCTAATCGGATGTGGTTAGTTAACTCCGTTACTTCACAATTTTCAATCCCTATTGATTTTAAAATGTGTTGATAGAAACGGGTGTGTTTCTGTGATGACTATTAGTCCGTTAAGCGTTTCTTGCAAAACTGGATTCACTTGGAAACACAAAGCCGCCAAAGAAGTTATTAAGCAGTTTCGGTTTTTTCAATATTTTTGTTTAAAATTTCAACATAAAAGCTTTTGATCTAATGTAATAAAAAATATTAGTATTTTCAAATGATGTTATGTTGTTAAGATATTGGGTTATGTTTTAATATGATTTATTCTCAAAAAAATATATTTTTGGGATTAAAATAAAAATAGAAATTTTGTGCATAAACTTGATAACCTGAATCCTGCGAACACAATTTTAGCAAAACGTCAAATACTAGAAAAAATTTAATATAAAACTATGGAGAATTTAAGAAAAACCAAATTTTAAACCAGATTTTGTTTGTATTTTAAATTTTCATAATTTTTAAACAATTTGAGAAAAACGGAATCAATGTGTAGGTCTGTGCAATTTTCTTGGAGGAGTCGATTTTGTGTAGCTTAATTTTATTGCAAATATCTACAATGTCATTTATGTTAATTAAAACCTTCTAAGCCGTCTTTAATGAAATACAAACTTTCCTTCCCGTTTTACCATACATCCATATGTAAATTGCCTATTTAGTAAAAATCGAATTATTTCCGTCAAACGTAAATATTTGAATGTGAAATCGCGTTTCCAGCTAAATCGAGTGTAAATATATTCAAAAGTATCCCATTTACCTCGACTACAAAACTTGCATTGGAATCGGACGGTATAGAAGCGTTGGTCACTCCTGATTGTGCAGAATCAGTGCTGACCCAAGAGGCTGATGATCCTGTCGATCTGATACTCCCAGACCCACCACCACCTCTTTTCTCTAAATCTCCAGTACTTCGTTGCTTTTTCAACTTCAACCCCTAAAGTCATCGTATTAACATCCAATAAAAAAAGATAAACATCAAACCTTACCATAAGCAATCCCTTTTTGATATTTCCGGACCCGAGAGATCGCCTTCTGGCTGTGGGTTCAGCCGAGTTCATCTTGAGGACGAAACCTCCTCTGGAATCGTCAACCCGTCTGTCTCGTTTTTCTGCCGCCTCTGGATTTGCCCCCGTATTGCCTTCATTACTGCGAAGAGACGTCAACGACGCCCTTAATGTCTTGTTAGCTCTGTATTTGGACGCTTTGCCAAATGGCGCACTATTTCTCACACCATAGCCGTGTCTCATACCCCTCAACCATTGTCCTTGATAAGTGCCTGGAAACAACAAAAGCTGCTTTTAGCTCGTTGAATTGAGTATTCCGGGGCTAACCACTCTACAGGAAACATGAAAAAGGTCGGAAATGCACGGATTTTAAATTCCAACAATTGTTTGTTTGATTTTGTTATTTTGAACAACAGCTCTAAAATTTTGAAGCTTTCATAACTGTTTGAAATTATTAAATTTGACTTAAGACTTGATGTGGCGTGAAATGCACTGTTAATACCTGCAAAAACACAAATTGAACAGTTTATTGGTGCAGTTTTGAAATATCGCCAAGAAAGTATTGCTGCTGAACAGAAAACAATAAGATGTCATGCCTTCATAACAACCTGAACTAAGTTAATAATAGTTTCATAATTACACGGCGAAGATTGCAACGAAAGCTTTTAACTTTAAATCCAAAATAAAAGTTTGAAACAACAAAATTACATAATTAAATGTACTAATCAATATCATTATTTCATCATTTTTTGTTAGATTAAAATGTATGCAATCTGTGCTTCCATCTCTAATACTTTTTAAGAATTTATAGATTTCATTATTCTGTGAAAACAAAATTTCCACGTTACATAAAAAACTAAAAACATTATAAAAACAAAAATGAGTACTAAGGAATATTTTTCGACCTTTCTATGATGTTTCTAAATAAAAATAATTTATTTAATAAGTTTGAAATTACAATTTTATTAAATCCTGAATAAAACTAAAGTAATATTCTTCTAGGATTTCATTTTTATATATTTTTTACAAAATTTTGAAAAGCATTTTAACCTTTTTGTTCCGTTATCACTTTTTAAATTTGAATTTATCTCGTTTTAAAACAATAATAAAACAATATGAAAAAATATTCAGTGGTGAAACAAATATCGTCATTCTCACGAAAATATGACTTTTGAGCAAATTTTTTTGTGCATGTTATATTTTCGTGAAGATTTTTAACGATTTTTCTTAACAAATAAAATTATTAGTTTCACAATCACGCGCGTTTTTTTCTAAAGAAAATTCCGACTTTAACATGTGTAAACAAATGTACCTGTTTATAAAAATAAGTTTTCCAAAAATTTATACAAAATTCACATAAAACTAAAACTGTCTCTCTTGACAAATCAGCACTCATAAAAAAATATAAACATCCGGTGCTTTAAGTTCGTAAAAAGTGTAGCGACCCGGATATTATTATCTTTATTTGTTTTCCACTTTCGTTTGTACAAGCGTTTATTTTTTTTCTTTTAAATAATCCCAAAGTGGTGATAGATTAGGATAAAAATTCTCCCATTTTTTTTAGAAGAATTCTGTTGTTTCTTATTAGCTTTTGGTCACAAAACTTCAGCCTGAGAACAGTTGGTAATTTCCCAAAATTAGTTTTTGTGACATACTTTCTCCATAATTAATTCTAATGCAAGAAACATTCTGTGTTTGTTTGCGTTAGTTCCATGATTAAAAAACACCAATGTCTTGTTATTAAAATCGATAAATCACCTATCTTTAAAAATATCTTTACGTCAATCCAAGAGAAAAATTGTTTGATTTAGTCCCACATATGAAAGAGCAAGAAATAACATTCTGCTGGAGTATTTACTTGGAAGTTCTATTATTTATTTTCATACGTAATCGGCTCATCTACGAAATATTATGTTTAACTAAATGTTAACGACATTGTAATTGAAATATATTCTGACACATTGTATTTCCACTCCCACCTTTTCCAGTTTTCCCAATAATTTTCCACCTAATCACCAGTCACACGAAACGTTTGGTTTCGACCATTCGATAAGTCCTTGATTCCCGTCAATGAATAAAAATAATGGGAAAACAGACCTTCGCCTCGTTTATTTCAGGCAAAAGCCGATCAATAAAATTGTTAAACCCTCTTTTCATAGTCCAATGTCAATTCTAAGCAGAAAAATCGCCCAATTAACGCAGCGCACATCGTGCGAATATCGACGCTGCCCATCCTCACATACCAATGATATGGCATACCAACCTATTAATGAATGAATTGACGTAATTTCGCATATACATATATCCGTGCATCGTGTGTATATTTAACCACAGTGAACCTCGGCAGAGCCGACACCGGTTTATGGCTGAAGTCAGTGTATGCGGTTTATTTGTGGATATTTGGACGATTTTTAAATTTTGACCAGCACGCTTTGTACGTAGCACTGTAGAAATTATAATTAGATGGTCACTAAATATTACGAAACTGCCGAATAAATAGTTTGAGTCTTATCGTCATCACTGACTAACCAGCACTCTTCGTAATTACCAACTGTTTGGTTTAAATTTAACTTGGCTCTAATCGCTGTATTGTTGCTGTTTTATCCAAAAAGCAACAGATTAAGTGAGTGCATTCAAATTATAGAGCAAACAGTTTAGTCTGAATTCATAAAGGCAGAAGACTTAATCTGTTATGAACAGATAAAGACATGCAATATACAAAAGTAAATTTCAGACAAAGCTACTTGGAAATTACGTAAAGTTTGCAAGCTGCAATTGGAGTTGTAACGAATAGAGTTACTTATTTCGTATCGATCGTATTAATATATAATGACAGTAATTATTTCTTTCATTTTTAAATTATTTTACTTTTTAATGAATAAAACAGTGACAGGCTTTTACCTGTAGTAGATATATTTAGTAAAAACTTTTAGTCGATTCGTTACTGGTACAAAATATCCATAGATAAAAGAGTATAAATAGTAAAAATAATTATTCAAACAATGTCATTAAAATGTCAAAGGACTTTCAATAGATTTTCCTCCTTTGTATGTTTTGAAATAAAATACCATACGAATGAATAAAAACCGCACCGAAACAAGCGTTGGAATTCGAAGTATGTAGGTAGCTCTGCCTTTTAACTAAAACATCTCTCTGACAGCTTGAAGTTCAACATTGTTGACATGTTGCTCATAACAGTTTTGAAATTCTTCAGGCCCACTAATAGGTACGAAATGTCAAGTTTACTAGGCAGAGTTTTTTTTTTGATATCGTGTACAAAAATGATATCGGAAGAAAAAGCTCATTTTACAGCAATTTGAAAATTATGTTTATATTTCATACATAACTGTTATTGTAATAAAGCTATAATGACAATGATTTTTAGAAAAAGTCGGAGATTTTTTGATGATCACAATCAACAAAATGTAAGAAGTTGAGTCCGTAAAGTATATTCTGACGGATGAGTACAAGAAATTCATCTTTACGGCCGCAAAATGTCATCCAGTCCACAAAACGTTTATTTTTGATATTATATATACTTTAAAACTAAAATAAAGAATATTTAGTTTTTAATAAATACTAAAGATTATGAAATATCTATAATAAAATGTAGCAAATTATAACTAGTTTAGACGGATACGACGTAATTTATTCAAGGCTAGTTCTATTATTTAGTTCAAAATTAAATCGCAAAAACTAGTTCTGTTTAGTTCATTTTATTCTTCATAATCCTGCTTGGTCCATTTTATTGTTTATTTTAATTTAGTCAAGTTCTGTTTGGACCAATAAGTTAATCTATGTACTTAGTTCATTGAAATTAAATCGCCAAAACTAGTTCTAATTAGTTCATTTTATTCTTCCTTATTCTGCTTATTCCGATTAATTGCTTATTTTAATTTGGTCTATTATTTAGTTCTATTATGACCGATTAGTTAATTTATCTTCTAACAATTCCGTTTACCTTCTTCATATCTATGTATTTCAGTTTAGTTTTATTTAATACAAACTGAAGTCAAAATCTGAAAAATTAAAAAACATCAAAAAAATAAGTAGCAAGTACCAAATTTTTTGTTTAATAAAGTTAAATATAGTTTCTCTTTTTTTATGAAATCTTTATTGATTAAATTTTGTAAAAATAATCGATTTTTTTAATTTTGAAATTTCTGATTTCAATGATTTACTGATTGTCACGGTCATAATGACGAAAAAAGAATTTTGAATTTTAGTTTAGTTTTGTTTTCTTAATTTTATAATTATTTTTGCTTTTTTGGAGTCTTTGTAGATGATTGTTTTCTCATTAGAAAAAATAATCCTTTTTCCTACAAAAGAAAAAAAATAAGGCAATAAAGTTACTTGTGTTTCAAAATATCACATTTTAAATCCTCACTTATTATTTTGAGAAACGTCTTTCTATCTTTCTTACTAGAACGGCATTATAAATTCCCACTTCCTTAATATTATATAAATATAGAAATTAAAAAAACTGAGAATGTGAGAATTTAAGAAGCTAACAATCTGAGAATGTAAAGTCAAAAAAAATGCGTTATCAAACTTAAAAAACAAGATTTGACAACCAAATCTAAACTTGAGAGTTTAGACTCTAGAAACTTTAGATCCGAAATTTATAGTCAAGAATCTAACAATTTGTCACATGAGCTATCTAGAATCTAAAAATCATTGTTATCAGTTCTTATTCTTTATTCTTTTATTTTAGTTTTGATGATATAAGGGTCAAGAAGTTTAAAAGTGTGGGTGATAAAAACTGCTTCTTAGAGTTCAAAAAATTTAACGATTTTAAATTTAAAATCTAAGGGTATGTTATTTGAGCAGTTAGAATTTAAAAGTCGTTAAAATAAGTTTCAAATATTATTACTTTATTGTATTTAGGATGTATGTATTTAGGAATATTCAGTTAAAAACAACATAAATTTATTATGATATAAAATCACAAATAAAATAAGATTTACTTAGATTATGAAAAAAAAAATAAAAAGGCATTACTTTGCTCAATTTTACTATAGTATTGACTTGTTCCAACTTAGTAGATCTAATTTTGCCAATCTTAGTCTAATTTAGTCCGAAATGATCATTTAGTTCAATTTAGTTAAGCTTGGATCATTTTAAACCCTCATTCAAAAAATTTAGTCCATTTGTAATTCGTTTTTGTCTACTTTCGTGTGCAATCGATTTTTGCTTCAATTCAGTGTTCTTGTGTAATTTATCACGCTTCAGTTTACCCGTTTCATTTTAAATTTTCGTTTTAATTATTCCTTTTGATCTAGTCCAAATAAATTTACTTAACGTGGCCTAATTTACTATATTTAGTTTAGTTAGTTCAATTTTATGAAGTCTAAGTTACAGTTAGTCTAATTTAATTAAACTAGTCCTAATCGCCACTTTGCTTAAGATATAATAGTGCAAAAAAAGTGCTTAAAATAAGCAAAGCTCTGATGGTAACAAAGTTTTGTTATTAGAAAAAAATTAATGTCTTCGTTGAGAAAAGTGCTGTAAAAAAATACTACGGTTAATTGAATGTCTGATGAAGCAAAAGTAAAAATATTATCTCGAAATTGTAAACACATTAACATTAACATAAAAGCTGGAATGTTTAAATTAGTATTTTAGTAAAAATCAATAGATAAAAGCGCATACAAACATAGATAAAAAATGCTGAAATAGACTCGTTGCAAACTCTTTCACATTTTCATATATCTACAGTCGTAATAAACTACAGCTAATTTTCATTTTCAAATAATTTACAAATTCCTCGTAAAAATCATCAAAACCACTTAATTCTCATGACATACTCCTGGAATTAATTTAAAAAATCAAAACAACATTACAAGCTATAAATTTCCATCAATTAACGACTTCCTAAACATCTTATCTAATTTTCATATTGGCCATGTACTTTTGACTAAACATTTAATTACACATAAACATAATCGTTGATTGATTTTCCTAATCTTAAATTTCGAAGCAGTTTATACGCAATCTTTGACATTTGCTGTTTACTTTGCCTACAGCATCATGTCACTTTTGCTTGACTTTAATCACAGCATGTTTTCCGTTTTGCAAGCGAGAAAACATGAGTTATAGCGATAAAAATGTGGAAAGAAAATGCCACCATTCTTGAAACTAAAATCTTATTCTGTTCACAAGTTGGAGAAATTCAAAAAAGTTTTAAGTGTAGCTGAGTCAGCTGACGACTAATCGCAATTCAATAAATCAAGAATAGTTCTTTTGAGGGCGTGGTGGAGTTATTGGTGACTGTATATTTCTGGGAGCTTTAGTTTTTGACCGAATGACACAGCAGTTTCGAGATTTGATGTTGTACGTATTCCGTGGAGTTTTCTCATTATTCGTGGAAAAAAAACGAAATTAAGTAAAGATTCTAGATCTAGTGTTAGCTATATCTGCGATTTTGTGTTAATCAATAAAAGCGTAAAATATGTGAGTTTTCAGTAATCCACGATAAAATCTCTAAACTGTATTTAAAACCGTAAACAATTTTGATTTAGTCACGCTATAAAAATGCTAATAAACATTTACCAACAGCTTTGCATTATTTACTTATTACGCTGTTATTATTTCACATTCCAGTGTTTCTGCATTTTATAACGCAGGACGTTAATTACTCTAAACATCATAAAAATATATAAAACGTTTTTAAAGTTTCGTGTACACATTAATAAAATCTTTTTTGTATGTTTTGCAGTTGCAAACTTTTTAAGCGTGATAAAAAGCTCTTTTATGGAGTACTTTCCTTCTTGTAAAAATATACAAGGAACGATCCAAAAGTCATTCTATCAACTGGGGGATGATAACAGAAGCGTATGTCGTCTTATTAATTAATTTTGCTAACACTTCATTTTTTATTTATGGTGTTATAAGACGACGTACGTTTTTACTTCCATGACCCACATCATAAAAAGACTTGGATCTCCTCGGTATATTTGTATTACAGCAGTAACTTTATATCACACGTCATTTCCTTAATAAAAACAGTAAGTAGAAAAATTAACTTTAGCGTTTCACTCTATTTCTATAAAACGAAAACTTATTTATTTAAGGAAACATCACCAATTGCTCAAAATCAATATCTCTAAACCTCTGACCCTTCCCCTCTTTCTATAATTCACCAAACGCTATTTAAGCGAACACTAAAACAAATAACTCCACACTTACAAATTTAATATCATTAATTTTAGCCAATCAATTTTCGTGCATATTTCAAAACCGCATTGAAACCTGAAAACGTGATAAAAACCTCCCTAGAGTCACATCCACCCAGCTTCAAAAAATAATTTGGTCGTAATGGGATTTGGGTATGAACACATTTTATTTATAACCTCCTTTGGCGCTCAAGCCAATTTAAATTTTGTGGAAAATTGTTAATCACTCAGATTGGGAATGTTTGTGTTATGAGTCGGGTTCATTAAATATCATTGTCAGTTATTACAATGTCAATTTTATGAGCGCGCTAAAATCGAGGTTTTAAATAATTCATGCAATGTTGTTTTCACAAATTCCGTGAGAAAACTGATAATTATTGATTACTTCGCGGCTTTCCAGTTGAATAATTGATTTTCGGAAATTAAGTCGCTAGACGTTTAGAGCGTCGAGGTAGCTTTATTAAGCTAGTAGAATCTATACTTTCTAGATAAGTTTATAAATCTGTTGTGACTAGTTCTTGGAAGATATTTTCGCTTTTTCTAACAATACAATTATGTTAACAATATTCGATTATTTTGGCAACTATAGTCTTGGTATCTGCCTAAAATCTGGATGGTTTCCAGATTCGAAAAATACGTTGCTTTAGTCAAAACCCGACGGTATTTCTGTCATCTCGTATCATGCACGCTGATAAGAGACCTTTTATGGTGAATAAAGCGCCTAAAAACTCTTCTTAACAGATTATTATTCACCAGAAACTGCGATAAACCCCAACTTTATCGCAAGGGACGTAATAAAGTGTCGACGACCATTTCTACCTTTCATGATAGTGAAAGAGATTCAGCCAGTGCCTGAATGGAACCTCGTCAGCGCTTCTAAGTGGTCTATTGTGCTTTAACATGATATAAAAATGCCGCAATCTAATTATAAAAATAGATTTGAATACAACTATAAGCTTGCCAAGACAACCGCAATATTTACAGTTGACAACACGAGCATGAGTAAATGAGCCAAGGTAACAATTTTCCTGATTTCGGTTTCCTGAAGGAATGCTTCAAGAAAACCTCTGATCTGATAGCATTCTGATGGACTCCTAAAATTGGGTTGTTCTGAAATCTTGTGACAGTAAAATTTATTATTTCTGGCAGACATTGAGGTTTGTTGGAAATTGCTAAACCGGAGAACTTCGATGGTTTTCAAGACTCGTCTCAGACAAAGCAAAGGATTTGTCGTTTACTCAACCTACATTTTCCCATTGATTTTCTCGTCCGCACTCGCGAAAAAACTAAATTCGTCTCATAATAAATGTAATATTCATACATCTAAATAATTAATTGTGGTAATCCCATCAACGTGCAGTTTTCAATGTTTTACAATTGAAGGCTGCGTTTATATTCGTACTTTGTATATGTTGTTGGAATGGCTCCAAAATGTTTGATGTAGAAAATGAAAACTGCACCTGATTTCGTTACATCACCGAAAAATTTCGGGTCGCAACTTTTTTCATTTCGTCGCGTAAATCGTGGAAGCATCCTTATAAATTGTAATATAATGGGAACATAAATCTGAACTTTTTCAATTCTATCAATGCTAGCTACAATGGGGAACATCCGTAATAATTCTTAGATTTTTACACAAATCGAAAAATATTAATTATGATATAAATATTTTACAAATATTATGAAAGTTGGTTGATTAAGTCCAGAATATATTTATTTTATCGGAATAAGTTGTATACGCAAACTGTGTAGAAAGATTGCATAAAACTCGTAGATTTATGTAGAATCTACAATGTATTTTTATGAAAGTACTAAATCGTATTACAGCGGTTTTCAGACGACCGATATTTGAAAAAATTAAAATAAAGTATCTTAATAAAATAAATAACAGAATTTTTGCTGAATATTTATAATAAAATTAAATAAAAGAAATGTCTATTTCTTTTTGTGCTAAGAATGTAATTGTGGCGCCTAAATATGTGGATTTTATGGTCTAGCAAAATATTGACGCTCGACTGACAAAGAAAATGAAAAGAAAATGTCAGAGTTGTTGAGTGCCTACGTAATATGTGTAAACATGTTATTTTATCATAAGAAAACCAAGTTCTCGAGATTTTATGGAATATTTCCTGGAGACCTTTAAAAATACTTCATTCTATTTATTCATTGATAATTCGCATATTTGAGCATAAATTTAGACATTTTTACGCATAGTTAAAAGTTTTATTAATGTTTATGATTTTTTTGTGTATACGAAACTTATTATTTTTTCTTTACTTTTTATTCCCAGCTTTTTTTTTGAAACGACAATCAATTTAGTATAAATATAATTAAATAGTATAAATTATCGAATAAATATTTAATTACATTGTGGGTGCTCTTGCAAAATTAAGTTTGCATAATTTTATTGAAATCCGTGATCTAGACTAGTAAAATCCTTAAATTCTGTAGAATTTTGTAAACCTTTTGCCGTTTGATTACGTTTTGAAGTTTCTTGATTTAATTTTGTTAGTTTTAAATTTTACTAAAACTTACTCAGTTTTTTCTAGTTTATTTAATTTCTAATCTAACTTTTATGGTTGTAGTTTCCTTTTTCTTAACTTAGTATATTTATTAATTGTTTTTCCTGCTTCCAAAAATTTCTTATATTATTCTTAATTTTAATTGATTTTAAACCTACTTTTATGATATCTCGCTAATTTTTTTCATATGTTTGCTTCTTTTTCACGAAGGTGAAAAAAGTTCTAAGTTTTGTGATGAAAAAAACAATTGAAATACAACTTATCCATTACACTTTTCAAATATTTTTATGATCTTGATTCTTCAAATCCTTTACAAAAATTCCATTCAAGTTTTTAATATTTTTCAAGTTGTCTTATATATTATATATCTTAATTATTATATATTAATATTTCCATGTTCCAATATCTTAGTCCTTTGGTGCTTCTTTTGATTTCTTACAATTTCAATGCTTTGGATTTTAGTTTTTTTACTTGTATAATTTTTACTGTACCATAGATTCTCTACATTCTCTTAAGACAAAGTTTTTAGGTCTGCTACATCCTTTAGATTTTAGTTTTTTTTAAAATCTATTTTTTAACTTTTTTATCTTTAAAAATATTAAGTTTAGTACAATATTTCGATTCTTAAAAGCTTAAAAGTTTTGTGTTAATTCTTTGCATCATTTTGATGGCTTAAATTTCTAATTCTCTAGTTTGTTTTTCAGATTCTCTAGTTTTTTAACGCTCTTGAAATTCTTTAAAGTTTCTAAACTCTATTTAGAAAATAAATTGTTAGATATTTTGAACACTAGATTTATTTTCTTATATTTCTTATTTTTTTTTGTTGTATTCCTTGGAGTTTAGAGTATTTTAAATACTTTTGAAATCAACTGAATTCTGAACTTTGTATGTTCCAAATTCCTAAAGCTGGCAACGTTATTTAAATTTTTGAGATATTTTAGAAGCTTTTAGAATTCTATCTTTGCTTAATATTTTTTAAATTTCTGTGAATTTATTAACTTCAGTTTCATTAAATTTTATGGACTTTATTTTTTTTTAATTATTGTCTTGAGAATAATTATATGTCTAAATTGCAGTTTATTGATAATTTAACTTTTTAAATTTTTTAATCTCTTTGTTTGAATGCTTCGCACCTTCTCATGTTTCTTTAAATCCCTTAAATTTTGTAGATATCCTACATTTCTAAATTCTATAAAGTTTCTATTTTTTTTAGATTTTCAAAATTTTTGTTTGAACTGTTGTCCTCTTTGAGTTCTTTGTAACTGTTGGTGGCTTTACATCATTTTTTTTCTTTATATTTTAGAGAAACTATACTTCTCAAACTTTATCAATATTTTGGTTTTTTTTTAATTGTCTACCATGTTTTAATCCCTTAGAAACTTTCAAGTCTATAAATCTTTTGAGAATTTCGAATTTTACGATTCAACCTGTATTTATAATAATTACATATCAATATCAAAATAGACACAAATTTATTATTTAAAATTATATTGCAATTTAATTTGATAAGTAAATTAATACATTTATACATTATTACAATTAATATAAATGTGTTTGATTTATTTTATACTGATTTCAAATAATTAAAAAAAAAAGTTTTTTGTAATTTTAATATGTTGAGGACACTAGAGACAAGTGTTTTATCTGTGAAGCTGTTGGCGAAAATTTGGAATTCCTGTTTTAGTGGAATTTGAAATATTCAAAATTCGATACATCAACTTCACAGCACCACAATGTTTACATTTGTTTCGATTACGTAAAATGTAATGATGAATAATTCAAGTCTAAACATATTCCTGTCTATTTCGACGAAGAATTAATTAGAAAAATTTTAAAACTATATTTAAGACCCATTTAAGAATAGTGAAATAAACGGATTAAATTCTATAAAAACACTATAAACTATAAAAAGACAGTTACTCATAAAAAAATATACTGTGCATGCCTTAAAAATCAATAGTGCGAAAGGTTTAAGTCTGTCGCTTTTTATGCTTAATTAAGACTTTTCATGCTCTCAACTAAAATTAGTTAATTCCCTAACGATTAAACCGTTTCCTTAGCAAACATGTTTCCGCAAATTAAAGACAACATTGCAACAAACGTAATTTACGTTTCAAAAATCCCAAAGTTAATAAAAGTAACCGTTCTGGAATCCCACTTTAATCTCGGGTTCCTTAACACTGTAAACGTTTAAACCCAAGAAAAATAAATACCTAAAGAACACTGACCTTTCCAAGCTGCATAACTCAAATATGAAAATCTGATCGGTCCATTAGTCACCGCTAATTTAAAAAGTCAGCGTAGCCGCCAAATTGTCTAAAATTACAAAATCACTAGACTCTAGACACACTTTCAGTTTTTCTCTTTTCTTTCGCTCGCAGATTCTAAAGGTTCTCGAACTGCATATTGAACGAAAGCCTATAAATTAAAGATTAAAAAGTATGTTATCCCATTTCGTTGTTGAACTTGTGCCAAGTCATCACCTTCTTGCATCTTTTCTTGCCCAAAACTACATATTTGCAAAGTCCGTAATTAGCTCCCATCTTCAATAAATAACTCAGTGCAGACAAAAACAGCATCCGCTTTCTATATTTACTTTATCACTGTTTATTCAGATTTGGAAGAATTTTGAATTTTAGCAAAACAACAGCAAGATAAACAGCTGCTTTGGCGGTCAAACTGCGAGTACGACGACGCTTCGAGGACGTCGAAACACGTCCCAGTTATTCTCCTGATCGCTATTTTAGTGGCAAGTGAACCTTCCACTGCTGCACTCCTGAAAACCTACTTCACAACGCAGGAATTTTAATTGTGTTGCGTTTTCACGGCGCCATTTACAAATGTCAGGACACGTGACGTTCTTCTGCTGCGTCTTGTTAATTTCCTTGGGGTTATAAAACGAAACAGGGAAACTAGAGGTATTTGGCAAGATATAAACAGTACGAAACCGGTGATAATGCCAAATATTTGATCCTTTTTTAAAGCCACGAGAAAACGAAGGATAATTGTAGATTTTAGGATATCCTGTATATCCGACTACAACAAATGTTCCAATACAGTTCCGAAAGCACGTTCTAAATTTATCAATGCTCTAGAATTAAGAACCCGGAACTAGCCGTGGTGGAATTTCACAACAACATTGTTTCCTTTTTTGTGTATTAATATTACAATGCTGATAATTTTTACGTTCCAAAGACACGCTCCATTAAATATTCAAACGTTTAAAGCACCTTTTAATTTATAAATAGCTTTATAGCGCTTTTTAATCTTCCATAATTTAAAATAAAAGCTCTCTTCATAGGATAAAATATGACGTTTCTTACAGCTCTAAAGACACTTTTTCCAAAGTTCACAGAGCCTCGTTATTTACGACTTGCGTAGTTACCACATTTTGTAATATGTGTGCAAGTGAACAATTTAATTATGACAGTCTTCAATGAAGGGAATATTTTTAACTGTGACGTAAAAGAGTTTATGGTTTGGACAACCTGCAAAACGCATATATGCCAATACTAACACGTGTTTCACCAAATAAGTCAACTACAAGTTTCGATAAAAATACCTAGTAAAATAGAAGACTATTTATAGAAAAACATCGTTCAAACTGTAACGGGCAGGCCGTAAAAACTTTCAAACGAAAATAAGATGTTTGTATTTTACCATTTTCAATAAATTAAATACGAAAATCAAGACCTGCTAGTAGATTTTTTCGTGATAGAGCAATTATTCTTTTATAAATATTTTTACTTTCCCTCATTGAATAATTTGTTTTCCAGTGTTATCACATTCTTTTTTGGAGTCTTAGTTTTCCTAGTTTGCATTATTTAGATGTCCTTAATTCAAGTAATTTCCTGGTCCACTTGCTAGCCGAAAATATATAATTCTGGAAAAGATTTTACGACAGAAAGCGGATCTCTCAAGTACAAAAAAAATCTGCACGCATGACCAACAAGAGAAAAAATTTAATGATGAACCAGATTTGATAAAACTTTGCAAAACAGAAATTCTTGTAAACATGAAACTTGATTAATGAGATGCAGATGGTATCGTTTATATTAAAGATGAAGACGATAATGAAGCAAAATGTAGAATATAAGACCTTTATGTTCCATAAACAGATAGAAATCATTAACTAATGCGACTTTCAAATGAAAACCTAAATTAGAACCAAAAAAAAGTGTATATGTATATAAAAATACCAAACACCAAAAAATCACAACTCAAAAACACGAAAATTTATTCAAGAAGCAAACCAATCTGATTTTTAGGATTATTTTATGACATACATGAGCATAGTAAGACACTTAAACTTTAGGACATTCCCAAAATTAGTTTATGAATCTCCTTTAACCGTTTTTGTACATCTCTACGTACATAATCCGTCGTCTACGTCAATGTATTTTATGGGCGACGGAGATAAAATCCGTTTAAAACTTCACTTTAATCGCTTTTCGCGGCTCACTGACCAGAAGAATTAAAAATGAGAATTATGGGAATAAAAATTACAGTCAAACATGTCAACATCAATTCACTGTGACATTATCGAAAAGCAGTTAGTATCAATCGCTTATTGGTTTAATTCAAACTCGTGTTTTTGCTTATCCGAGACAAATCAGACAATAAAAATAGAAACATCCTAATTGAAGTCGTATTTATAAAAATCGAACGAAACTTAAGATTATTTATCTAAGAGTGGAAGCTCGTTAAGTAATGCATGCTATAATAGTCCAACGGAAAAACATTTACGATTCTAAATCAGAATGGTTAACCAAACGGTATTTTTACAAGTTACGTCAGTTGCTTTATATAAAATAATAAAACGTAACTATTTACTTTTTAGTTAAAATGACTCCTAACAAACCTCGAGCAGACTTCTTGAAACTGAAAAGCCTTCGGTGACAATTGATCTTAACATTCAAAACGCACTTTTCGGTTACGATCAATACTTTTGTGATGATGCTCGATTCAAGTTGGTTCGAACTAAACGACTATAGTTTCAAACAGAACAATAATGTGAAAAGCAATATTCTAAAGCCAGATGATCATTTTATGGTTGCTTCAAAGGACGTTATTTTTGTGGTGAACATGTGCCGAACAATAAATGAATCGGAAAACTCAAAACCTTGGTACTTATTGCACAACTAAAAAAAACATTTTTTGTTGTTTTACTGTTCTGTACATTCAAGTGATGTTGCGCTTTACTGGTAATTGACATAACATCCGTGAAATTGCACTAATTATGTGGAAAATTTGTGGTACGCCAAGAAGCTTTCTAATCAATCACTTTGTCCTAATAATCGTAGAGAATTTAGAGAATCTTCGCAAGTATCTGAGAGCTTCAGGTGGTTTAACTGCAACTATTTCCACGAAAACTTCAACTCGATACTATAAATCAAAGAAAATACCTAAAACAACGAGAGTAAAGCCAGAAGAACAGTACATGTGCTCCTCCGTACAGCTATTTGTTTTAGTTTGGACTTACAGTGTGACAACTCAAAGACCTAGTAACGTGTTTTGTAAAATTTATGAAGAACATGGTCGTTATTTTAATGTGCGCTAGAAAAATACTGCAATAACAGAGCACATATGCTACAAATTAACAAAATTGTAGGGATGCTACGGATAAAACTGTAAGTATTTATTATCGACAGAAAACTGATCGTTGGGTTGGTATATTTACGAGCTTATTTCCCAGTGTATTATTTTGTATGGTTTTTAAGTAGCAATGGTAGAGAAATAACTTCTGGTTTGTTCAGCCACATGTTACTTCAGTTAGTTATAATGCACAGAAAAAAAATTACGAAGATTTACAGATCGTACACAGACTTTTCAAGAAGTGTGAGATTTGGTTAATTTAAAATATGTGATTTTATTCTAAGAATTTGTAATTCTGATTAGTTCCCGAACCAACAACTTCAGCAAATTTAATCGTCATAAAATTTATTGTTGCAGTAATTGCAAACATACTGTGAAATAACCACCGTTAATTAATAATGGAATGGAATTTAGATAATTGATCTAATAACTTTCTCCTAAAAATATTTTTCGACTTCTGAATCAAAGCAATGCCAAAGTACTGCCAAAAATCTGCATCGTAATAACCCACAATGTCACCATCTAAATTTGGCTTTTTGTAATGTGCTCAGATCCACAATTAGCAGATTCTCTTCATGTTTAACAAATCTCCAAAAACCAAGCCTACATTACATGTCTCAATTCTTTGCATGAACTTATTTAACTTTGCAAGCTGCGAAAGACAGAGTAAATGATGAAGGACTAGATGATGGCTTAGTGGTCTCCCCCATCTGTCTGCACGTGGATGTGGCCCACATTGATCGTGATGGCGGGTGCGCAAAGCGTATCTCCTTCGAAAAACACAGCCTTCGAGGCCAGACTCACAATAAATCTCACCATGGTCCAACATATTTTATTCAATTTGTAGGCGCCCATTCTTGACCGGCACCTCCACCAAAATTACATTTCTGCACACGACCAAAAGATTTTCCACTCCGCTTATAAAAACGAAAATAAAAGCCTCAACAGCTTTGATCGTTTATAAGGTAATGAAAATTGAGTTACTTCAATACGGAGCTCGGTTAACCGTAAATTCTGAGAAAAAAGATGATTTTGTCACATGGAAGCTAGAGCGGTGGAATAATGCGCATTTTATCCGCATTGGAAAGATAGATTTTTCTTCTGGAAGAGTCGTTAGAGATTATCTGAAAACTTTCCATTTAAATTTTACAAGTTTTGCTGACAGAATAACAACAAATGAAAGATTTATTTGATAGAGGAGATTTCTAGACAGGATGCACCGTTGCTACCGTTAGTCATTTCTTCAATAATTTATATCTACAAGAGTTTCATTTACTGTTGGCTATTTGCCAGATCCCACTAAAATAGGTCTAATGCTCTAGATCTTTTCAGACATTCATTGATATTTCAATTCATGTGTCACTTTAAAGCGAGATCGCGCTTTCGATCAAAAATTTCCGTCATCACGATGGAATATTAGAAATGACAAATAGGGACGAAAGAAGTAGAAAGCAATCTTCAGTTTCAATTATAGCACCTCCTACGTCTAATTAGTCACGAAATTTAATAAAATAAAACGACATTTAGTGATAAATTTGAAAGCTGAGAAGGCACTAAAAAGAGTCATAAAAATAAATTCTTTTCTATACAATAATCTCATAAAACCAATACAAATTTAAGAAATATTTCGTATTCTAACTTTATAACCGTTTGAGTCTTTTCCAGTTAATTATCAAAACCTAAAATAATGACGTGATTCCACCTCCGCTCTCCCAAAGAGTGATAATTTCACTCTTTAGTGCTTTGCTCTTCACATTAATATCTATTTTGGTATAAAATCGCGCTTAGTCTACGCTTAAGGATCCAAACTGTTCCGATAAAATCTCCGATAAACCAAACCTTGCATGGATCCAAACACGCAAACACACCAAAAATCATTTAAATGAAATTTCCGCCTTTCGCTTTCTGGTCTTTTTATAAAAATAAATAGTCTGTGTCGTTGTAAACAACTCCGCCTGTGTGAACTTAAAAGGATAATTGTTTGTCCGTTATTCACATTTCTCGGAACAAAAATATTTTTAAAATATCGATGATTCAAAATCTGTTTACTGCAGCAAGAATTGTGAATGATTTAATTCAGGACTTACCATCATCAGCGTATGTCTCAGATCCGTATCCGTCTTGTAAACCGTTCGCCCATGTGCCTTCATATTTTGCTGTGGATGTATTGGATTGTCTAACACCGTAACGTCCTTTGAATCCTTGCGTCCACTCTCCTCGGTATATCCATCTTCCACGCGTTTCCACACCCAGTCCATGTCTTTTTCCATTTTGCCATTGCCCTTCAAAGCAACTCCCACTGGAAGATAATTTAAATCGATCAGATTTAAGGGAAATTTATGTGGAAATGATTGCGGTTTCAAGATAATTTGCCAGATGAACCTGTATAATCGGTAATGGGTTTCTTAATTGCCAAAAGATCTGCAATAAATATCTTGATGGCTCTGCCGTTGGTTTAGGTTTTTAACGACCAAAAAGTTCCGTGAAAATATGATAATAAACTGCCTTCATTTCACCAGGAATTATTTTTTTATGATTTTAGATCTTTTGAGTTCGATATTATTAAGCTTTAACCAGTAGCCTCAGGCAGCGGCGTAAATATAGTAATCTATATTTTACAAAAATTAGACTGCATTTGTTGTAATTAAAGCAATAGAGGCTCTAAATTAAAAACAAAACATGCAATCATCAATCAATCAATCATACGTCTTAATGATACTTATCCCCATCATAATTAAGAAACTAATGCAAAACGATTGATTTTTTCAAGAAATCAATAACTCGCTTTAATTTAGGGAACAAATGCCCTCTTTCACTGAGTGGTTATCATTAAGGACTTTCATTAAAAAACTGTTTTTTTGTTTTATATTGTAATACTTCCAAAACGTGATACAAAATATTTTCAAAAATAAATATTTCTATAATACTTGTAAGAGTGCAAACAGTGCCTAAACTAACACTGACAGTTCTTCTTTTGACACTTATCGCAAACCGACGTACAACCAAAAAGAAAATCTCTTAGTTCTTGAGCTGAGACCGGAGATGATCCTTGGAACTTCAAAACAGGTATGAAATAAGTTTCCGTCTTTAATGGAGGACACCCTGGTTTAGGTAGTAGAGGGTCTACAATTACTGGAGATGCTGGAGGCGGAGAATTTGCTTCGATAGGAGTTGATGGAGGTGTAACAGGCAAAGGTAGAATAACTGTAGTCGCAGGTGGTGGTGGCGAAGCAGGTTCTACAACAAGGGGAGCTGGAGGAGGTGGAGGAGGTGGTGCCACAATCACTGTAGGTGGAGGAGGTGGAGCAGGCTCTACGACAACAGTAGCTGGCGGAGGCGGAGGAGGTGGTGCCACAATCACTGTAGGTGGAGGAGGTGGAGCAGGCTCTACAATGACAGGAACTGGCGGAGGCGGAGGAGGTGGTGCCACAATCACTGTAGGTGGAGGAGATGGAGGAGGCTCTACAACAACAGGAGCAGGCGGAGGTGGAGGAGGTGGTGCTACAATTGCTGCAGAAGATGGCGGTGGAGCAGATTCTGCAACAACAGAAGCTGACGGAGGCGGAGGAGGTGGTGCCACAATGACTGTCGTTGGAGGAGGTGGTTGTTTAGCGGGTGCTGGTACTACTATAACTGGTGCAGCTGGAGGAGGTTCGGTTTCATCTTCTTCGCTAGATTCACTCTCTTGCACAACTTTGTAAGGTGGAGTTAATGTTATCGGAAACCATGCAGTGGTCTTCTTCGGATATAACACCGAAGAGCCTTCATCAGATTCTGATTCCGAATACTCCTCTTCCGAGGAAGTCGCTGTTGTAGCCGGAGGCGGTGGAGGCGGAGGGGGTGGTTTTGTAACGATGGGTGACACAGCAGGTGGAAGCGGTGTAACAACAGTAGGTGGCGGCGGAGTGGGATTTACGCCACATTTCGTAGCTTCTAGGAGCTTTTTAACACCATCGGGATCCACTGAAGTTGGCTTGTTACAATTCACCAAATGCCCGATAATATGCAAAAGTTGATTCAAAAGACATGTCTGTTCGGAAAGTTTGAGGTTTTTAACAGCTTCACAGTCACACGTGGGTGCTGGGGTGGCGACCCCAAGTATTGCTAGTAACACCAGAAGAGTGTTACCAACCTGTGTCATTTTTAGTACTGACCGGATGTTGAAAGTGTTCCATCTTTTTATATTTTAATAACGATATAGTGCGTGATCGAAGAAATGTTATTCGATGTTTATTTACAAACTCGATCAAAAGGAGAAGGTCGTGGACATTGCTTACTTCAGCAAAACGTAAAATACGTTGAACCCGCTTCGAGTTATTATTGTTAGGAAACATCTTATCAAAGATTTTAAGGTAAATCAAGAAAACACCTTGAAATCGTAATCTTTTACGCACTTGATAAAATTTTTGTTTATTTTTCTTAACAGTGTGCAAAAGATCCCGGGATTACTCATTCCTATTCTGAGATAAGCCGTAATTTTCTTCGGAACTTCGCGCATCTGATTGTTATAAAAGTAACCTGTACATGCAGTTCTAATTTTAGCCCCCACGCTAGAACTTCGAAGGATTCGAATAGACACCACGTCGTTGCGACTTAACGAAGAACCATCGATACTTGTCATAGAAATAAATGGATATGGACAGAGAGGAACTAGACACGGTTTGTTCTGATTTGGAATTCAGCAGAAGTCGGAGACTGCTATCAATTCGCGAAGTGAAACGTGAGATGAAATTTAAAAGAGAAACTATATACGCAACGATCATAAAAAGGAGAGATAACCAGCTAATGACAATTTAAAAATAAAGCTTTCGTGGAAAAAGCAAATGACAATAAAAACAGATGGGCTTTCCTTTATTCTGCACCTTTCCGATCGGCAACAGGTGCTAGATACTAACAACCAGAAGAATTTTCCGTTACAAAACAACGTCAACTTAGGTAAACACCCTTTCGTTATTATTCAAAAATGTCTCTCAAAATAATATAAACAATCTCATGGAATTTAAAAAGCTTTTATTCTTGATACAAGAAAGGTCGTTGTTGACAAATAAAACAAAGTTGTAAACCGCATTTCATAGCTAGTAGACGAAAGAGTTTATAGCTTGAGGGTTACAGGCTACAAAATTCTTCTCCTCTTGCACTTTAAAGCGTGCTTTCAACTCACTGCTAAACATTTGCTTTCTCATGTTATTAAAAGGGAAATGAACTATTCCTAATGTAATAAAATGTAAATCTAAAAAGCGTGAGACGAAAATTCTGCTGCATCACAGAGAGCCATTAGTAAAAAGTAATCTACTTAACTTTAATCGATATCGTTTCGTGTTTGCTCAATGCTTGACGTGTTTTTCCCGATTAATTAGTTTAGATCGAATGATTGTAATCGATGTCAAGACTCAAGGTACTTGTTCTAATTAGATACTTAAGTTTAGAGTACTTTTCGTGTCTCTTAACTAAATTTTCTCTTACAATTACAGTAAAAAGTAAATATGTTAACCGGGGTGGTAAAATCTGACAGAAAATCAATGGTGGGGTTGTGTTAATTTCGGGTCTTAATTTCACGACACTATCACGAGTTTGTTAAGCTTATTTATGTAAGGCCTGGCACACAATAGACGTAATTATAAATTAACCCCAATTTAAAATCAAGCCAAAGCGTGCACAAAATGTAAGTTTGTATAAAGATATTACCGAAAATTACAATTAAAATATCAAAATGAAAGATTTTTTTCCACATTTCTAGATAGATACATAAATTATACCACAAACAGGTTCTACTTTTTCCATATTATATTTTTTTTAATAATTTGTCTGAAAACTTCATAACATTCTTCTGATCTGAACGTTAGACATTTTTCTAGATTTAGATTTATTTAGATTTAGATTTTTGAAAATATTCTTTTACTGCAAAAACACATTGCAGTTGTTCCCAGTGCTTATGTCTATGTTAGATTAGTTTTAATTTACATACCATTTTTTTTTCTAGATTTATTTTGACCAAATATTTCCCCAAACTGCCTTTTATACGAATTCGACAAAAAGAAATTGATTAGGCTCTAAACTGAGTATAGCCTCCAATTTATTAGAATAATTTTCTATAAAACATTGTAAGCTTTTTCTAGACATTTTCGCATCTTTTTGTATATTTGTTATTTTTTTAACACTCCAAACAAATTAACGTTATGACTGCAGTATAGTAACCATTTTAAAAACTCCCGAATTTTTTTAACTGCAATTATTTCTAAACATTCCTTACAATTTTAACGTCGATTTCCCTTCGAACCTTCACCAGTTTTAATATTTTTGGCCCACATTTAGATGTTATCATCGAACAAAACATGTCAACAAGCCACCCACCCTCTTTAAGTGCTGCAAAATTTATGATAGAGCACGCAAGCAAACTTTGTTTTTATTTGAACCTTGTAAAATACGTGTTCTTAGTGGTAACGGGTTCATTTACAAGAAACACGTTCCTGAGCCGAAATAATACGTGGTTTTTAAACAAAAATATAAATTATGTTTACAAGAAAATATTGGCAAACAATTATGGGTAAACCTCGAACACGAGAAACCATGAAAACTGATTTTAAATTAAAATATTTCGGCCTTCAAACAGGCACAATTCGTGAATGTCTTTATCAACTTGCAAATTCGTTCATCAATTTTTGTATTGTTTTTGACAGAACTCGTTTTCATAGCTTGGAAAAGCTTTACTGGAGTTGCAGTATTTTCCTGAGCTTTGAGTTGTTATCGCATCGATAATCTTCCAGTTTTCAAGGCTACTTAAAATCGTGGCGACTGAAGGAAAATAAGTCTGAGTTACTTGCAAAACATGCAAAATTTTCGGCGATTTTATTTGTTTTATTTATATAAAGTTTTTTATTGTATTTATTCTTTATTGTTAACCATATGTGAGATATATGCAAAAATTCCTTTTTTCCAAAAGACCTTGTTTTTTAAATAGTTTAAAGCATTTTTTTTCTGACAAGATTTATGATAATGACTGGTACCTTCAGAGTGACTTATAATATCCAATATTTCTACCATCATTGGCATAACTAGTTCCCGAAATCCAGAGATGGGATGATTTTTTTTGTAGAAAGTATTAGTTATAAACAGTCAATACCAAGAAAAGTTTTCATGCCGACCCTGGACATCAAATACTGCATAATATGAATTACTTTAGAAGATGAAACAATAATAAATTTATCGACACCAGATATTTTTACTATAAAATGAACAAGGTAGGTTAAGTTTGCTTCTATTCTCTTGCAAGTGTTGGCGGCTGTACAATATAGAACAATTATACTAAGATAATAACATTGTTGACTTAGAAACATCATATTTCGACAACAAGTTGTTAACAGTTAATAGATTATAGATGTTTGAATTCCATCACTATACAATAAACATAGAACAAACACGACACTAACTCATGTCAACATTTCAAAATTAAACATTGATGAGGCATAATGAAACGGAACTGGTGGAGCATTACTCTTAATACGTACACCTACGCAGTTATTTTCAGACATAGCAACATTTTCTATGATAAGTGTTAATATTTAAATGTTTATAGATAGATAATCTAACAAAATTAAAAAATTGTGCCAAAAATACATCATTGATTATATGTTAGAGCATTTAATTTCTTGCGCGTATACGCAATTCGCAACACAAGAGTGATTCACTTATCTTTGCTTTGTTATCAAATTTGTAGAGCGGAAGGTTGTGCAAACATGTATCATATTAAACAAAAACATACAATTTAATTTGATGTTAATCTGTTTAAGGTAATAACTTTGTGCTGTGATGGGAAAATAAATTGGAAGTTACAAACCGGCGCAAATATTTTGTTGTGATGTACGTAGATTTACTTACGCTGCCAGAACGACCCAAATAAATTTAATAATTTTAAAAAATATGTAAATTGTATATTTTTCTAACTTTAATGACTTTGTAATATGTTTCTCTGAACACTTCGAATATTTATTTACTTTTTGTAGTAGTAACAAATTTTACTGGTTAGAAACGAATTATCTGCATTCTGGGTTTTTTCGAAAATGTACTGACTTAAGGATATGAACATTTTGGACGTAAGAAGGTAAATAAGCAGCAGCATAAAATTGCAAATTTTTTTTTTATTTGTATAATTAATAATAATATTTACGATCGATATTAAAAAATCTCAAAGATTTAATATAAATGATTAATCAACATAGTAAAATCGTAGCACGTAATAAAATTTGTAAGAATGAGTATGAGAAAGTATGTTAGATAAAAATAAAATTAATATCAATAACCCGTAAAAAAATCAATAATGTATTCATATTAGAGTAATTTAATAGAAAATAATAAAAAAAAAATCTCAGAATATAATGCAAATTAAATGTCTAGACCTCCTACCCATGTTCTGCAAGATTTTTTATTACTGAGTTTAGCCATACTTGGTTTAAGATTTTTTCTTGTTTTCTTTTACCAAAATTAGACATTTTTGTTTCTAGATGTAATCACGCGATTCCCATATCAAGAAAAAAATTGTAAAATACATCAGCCCACAATTTTCATGTATCTTACGAAAATAATTGGTAGAATAAAAGCTTTTGAAAAATTGTACGATAATATGAAGTGCAAACTTTATTGAAATACCAGTCAATACACAAACTTGTAACAGTTTATATTCTAAATTGTTTAGTACGGATTGGTTGAAAACCACCTGATGAATTCGTTCAATATTGTGAAAAAAAGTTTTGAACTGATTGTGCCTATATTTACGGAAATGAAGTTTTTCGTAAGTAAAATCCGGTTTGATTAAATGAATTGCTCAATTTAAGCAACCTACACCGATATTGCTTCTATTTTTGACTCTGGTCTGGAAACTTCCTAAAAGCGCTGAGCAGGAGAAGGCTCAACTCGAGTCTCGTTTTTTGAATCACGTGATTATCAGACAGTTCCATGTTAGTTTTTGGAAAAGAGGTTTAGCCAAGTGTCCGTTGTCCGAAAAGCGTGTGTATGGTGACGTGGTCAGCGCTGGGCTGCGTGTTGTATTACCTCGGCCAAGTATAGACCCCGGAGACTTCAAATCCGTAGTGCCAGGAGCCGGAGTAGGCCCCCTGGCCCTTGGGGCCGGTGCAGACGCCGTGTCCGTGCGCCTTGCCTTCTTCCCAGCCGCCGCAATAGGTTCCGCCGTCGTCAAAGTCGAAGCGGCCGCCGTTCACGTGGCTCCTGGTGGTGGCCGTGCCCGTGGCCCCGGTGGCCGCGGGGGAGGTGGCCGGGCCCCCGTTGTCCCCCACCTGGTTCGCCTGTTGCATGCTCACCACGCACCGGTCACTCGCGGCGGGCCACCCTCGTCATCACACTCGCGATTGTCGTTGTGCGTGTGCACACTAGAGCTCGCTCTTGGCTTCGGATATTAATAAATATCAGCTCGGCATTTCGATCGGTCGTGCGGCAGTCGGCGCGGCACTGGCCCGGTCCCCCGGGTGGCCGGGCGCACCGTCCCGACGCCAGCGTCGCGACGCACGCGCATACGACACCGGCGCCACTATGAGCCGCGACGCCGACCCGGTCTGCCGAGCTTTTTTCAGCTCGCGCCCGACGCGAAATTCTGACCTCAAAACAATCCTACATAAATTACAGACACTCATCCAAGGTCCGATCCATTGTGATGGCCTATTTTTAGGGATTCTGGTCCTTTTGCACAGGCGACGAGTTCGGAGGCGGTCGCCGTCTTTAACACGACATGCATTTTCCACGTTTGCTCGCTTAATAATTCAGGAACTTGGAGCGAATGCTTTGCTTATGTTGCATTAGCTATAATTAAACGTGCAGTAAATTTCGAAAATTAAACATCCTGAAAATTTTCCCAGAACACTGCAAGGAAATAGAAAAGTACACGCTGCATTAATTAATACTTTAATTGAATTTTGATACCACAGTCCAAATATCATATTTCATTTACTACAAATATGCGATTTTCAGAACGCAATCACTATTAAATTAGATTGTACATTATTACATGTACCACGTTTTATGACTAAAAATTTCAAGAGTATAAAAACATTTTGCTCCTGCAATCGTTAACGAGTAAATGAAAAGTAAAATTCCAAAACGATTGGAGTTGAGTACGAAAGACATGTAGGTAGGGGCATACAATATCAGTAATGTTTTACTGGCTGCCTAACAAAGTTTAAAGATTGGCAATTGCAGTATGATTATCAACCGTACCAGTTTTGTTTTTTCACTTTCTCCAATGCAAAGTATAGATACTGTTGATTTTAATACAATTTACTGTTTTTCTTATATCTTATTTCTTAATGATGATCAAAATCACAATCGACAGTTTATTTACAGTAAAATAGACCTAGAAGAGTCCAATAACAACGCACTATGGTATAATTCTATAATTTAAAAAAGTATGAAATATATTCTTCAGTACAAAATAAAATAAAGAGAATAAGGCACGCCATAATACACTTTATTTCCGATGGAACTTCTTAGATGGATCCTTCGCCATATCAATCAAAGTTTGAGCTGGTTGGAAAGATAGACCGTAAGAGCTTTGGAATTCTTCCATCTTCTTAACTAATTTAGCAGCACCATACTCATCAACCCAACGGAAAGGTCCTCCGGTGAATGGTGGGAAGCCCAAACCGAATACTGCACCGATATCACCTTCCAAAGGATTATCTAAGATTTTTTCTTCCAAGCATAAGACGGCTTCATTCACGAATCTGGCGACCATCCTTAGTTGTTTGTCTTCATCTTCAAATGAACCTTTTGGTTGCAGGGAATAACGCTTGATAATGTCTAAAGCTTCGGGATTAACGTCACGGTTTTTACTGCCTTTCTGGTAAATGTAGATGCCTTTGCCGGATTTTCGGCCGAGGAATCCTGCTTGAACGATGTCGCGCATTACAGCCAAGTCGCCGCCTCCAAATCTCTCGCCGAAAGCCTGAAAAATAACATGGACTCTCAAGTATTACTAAAAGTGATATAAATACTTTAAGAAGATCGGGGCCGATATGGGAGGCCACATCGAGGCCGACTTCGTCGGCCAAAGTGGCTGCACCGACGGGGAAACCGAACTTTTTGGTCAAAGAATCCAATTCTTTAGGTTCAACACCTTCTTGTAACAGTCTTACGGATTCTGCCATCATTGCGGAAAGAATACGAGTGGTGTAGAAACCAGGACCGTCACCAACAGTGATGACAACTTTGCCTTGTTTCAAACCAACATCTACAGCGGCTGCTGTGGTTTCTTTGCTGGTCTTATCAGTGGTAATGATTTCCAATAACTGCATTTTATCCACGGGGGAAAAGTAGTGCATGCCTACAAAAATTAGATATGTAAAATGCATGAGACTTATTCAAAGTAATTATTACCTATGAGTTTGTCGGGACGGGAAGACGCTGCAGCAATTTTTGTAATCGGAATAGCACTAGTATTGGTCGCAAAAATACACTCTGGTGAAGTAATTGCTTCCACCTCTTTAAGGACTTTATGTTTAATGTTAACGTCTTCAAACACAGCCTCTATTACTATGTCAGCTTTTTTGAAGGATTTATAATCTAAAGTTGCGTCAAGATTCGCCAGGAATCTGTCTCTTTCAAGGCTACAATAAAAATTAATAGAATGTAAAGACACACTAGAAAAGTACCTTGTGAGCTTCTTCCTTTTAACAGCACCTTCTAGACCAGTTTGAATTTGTCCAACGCCACGAGCTAAACCAGCAGGACTTGTATCTTTCAGAATGACATTGTACCCTTTATCTACTGTTACATGAGCAATACCAGCACCCATCAACCCAGCTCCCAAAACCGCCACGGTATTAACTTTCTTGGTGGGTTTACCGAAACGGTTCTTTTTGCATTCGGTCTGTCCACGGAACAATCCCATTAAACCTTTGGATTGAGGGGTCATTGCGAGGTCTCCAAACGCTCGCGCTTCGGCTTCGTAACCAGCTTTGGTTCCTTTATCAAGTCCTGTACGAATGACCTCGAGTATCTAAAATTCACGATAAATATAAAGACTTAAGTAACAAAATGAAGATTACCCTCAACGGTGCAGGATACAGACCGCCTGACATCTTCATAACCTGAGCCTTCGCTTTCCCAAATATTTGATCCTTTACCCAATTATACTGAAGCGCAAATTCCAATATCCGATCGGGAAGTGCCGTCTTTTTCCTATTCACTTTCAGTTTCCCAGTTGCCAACTGCTTAGCAATAGTTACAGCAACCTGTTCAAGATACTGTCGAGTGACTATTTCCGGTTCACTAAGCCCAGGACCCAACGGATCCACCAGTAAATCAACAACCCCAAATTTCTTCGCTTTATCCGCTCTCAGCGTTTTACCAGTTAAAGCCATATCTAAAGCGTTTGGTACAGAAATCAAACGTGGTAATCTCTGGGTGCCTCCAGCCCCAGGAAGAAGACCCAACATTACTTCAGGTAGCCCCAATCCGGTTTTTTTGTCTTTCACAGCAATTCTGTAGTGACAGGAAAGAGCAACTTCTAAACCACCACCGAGACATGAGCCTTGGATAGCAGCAACGATTGGTTTCTTGCTCTGTTCGATTGCGGCGAGCATTTCTTGGCCTTCTCGTGATATTTTCGTCATTTCTTCGGCTGTTTGGCATTTTTGTAACATACTGATGTCAGCGCCAGCAATAAAGCAACCGGGTTTGCCAGAAATTAATACTGCCGCTTGGATTTGCGGATTGGCGTCGAGTTCTTGTAAAATAGAACCGAATTCACCCATAACCTCGTCATTAAGGGAGTTGACCTGAAAATAGTCATGATTTAGTAAGTTCTTGCGTAATTTCGTTAATTTTTCATTTCGATCAAATTTATTCCACAGTTTGACCTTTTGGTTCTGATTCAAATGCCAAACAAACAATCAATATTTAGATTATCTCCAATCTTGAGAGTATATTTACACGAGTTCACACAAACACTGCATTTGATCGTTATCAATGGACAGACAAAGTCCTTGATCTTACGCGTGTCTGGTCTACAACGCGATTTATTAAACATGTAAAATATTTTAACAAAAATTAATTGAATATTGTCACTTGTTACAAAAATCGCAGTTTTCGAAATTTGAAAACAGCAGTACATAACAAGTCCCGAAAGAGAATATTCCAACTTTACGCCCAAAAAATTTATTATGAAAAGTTAGTCTTCAGAAAACAGTTTCATTTTATATTCAATGACACAATTTTTAACATTTAACAAAAAAGCCACAGTTTCATCGACAAAATCTTCAAAATTTCTACAGTACTTCCCAGGATCGTCGTCAATAACTTTAATTAAATATTTCGCCTCCTTTGTGGCTTCGTGCAATTTATCTATGGCTCCTCTGTGAATCGTCACCACTCTCTCTTTTACGATCTTCAGTTCTTCGGTGTTATCGGAAAAGTTATCACCTTTATACATTATTTCTTCTTCAGAACCGAGAGATATAATTTCATCATTTTTTTCAACTATCGGACTCAAATGTTGGACCTCTCCTCCTCCCAATTCTTTCACCCGATCAGCGTAACGTAGAGTATTCAGTGTGTTTTCGCACGAATTTACACCAGGAGACACCATCGCGATCATGCACGTTTTGGAATTCGTACCAATGAAAGAATCACGAAGAACTTGAGTGAGTTTGCTTAGTCTGAAAGGTAAATGAGCCCCTTTCCTCCCCAAGGCTCTTATACACTCTTTCAGTGCGAGAAGAGATTTGTTGATTTCGCCCCCTTCCATTCTTGTTGTTTTAGTTGATGATAAAGTATCAGCACCGCGCTCATTGCCTGCTAAATCTATCAAAGAAAACTTCCCATGGATGATATGAAACTTCTTCGCAGGTCGTAGATAGATTTGGAAGATCGCGTGGGATCTTGAGGAATTTTCGTTTGCTGAGGTTTGTCCAGAAGTCCTGGCCGTGTTACCACGATTTATCAAATCCAAAACTTCGCCAACCGAATTGACTACTTTTTCTGTGAGTCCAACTACTTGGACTTGCTGTTTTCCGTCTTCCAAGATTTTTAAATCACCTTTGCGGTTTAGCAAGTCGAGAACTTTCCGTGAATATATTTCAAAGAAGCTGCATGTGACGATCAGATTCAAATGTTTGTATTTTGGTGATGCCACTAATTGGAATACGTCGGTAGCAGCCATGGCATAGATGCCTTTGTTTAAGTTGCTTTTGAAGAAGTCACCACTCATGGTGTAGGTCTTACCGGAGCCCGTTTGTCCGTAAGCAAAGCAGGTAGCAAAACCACCTTCGAAAATCGTCTGGATAAGTGGTTGTGCTGTAAATCTATAAACAATATGATTGTCACAAGACTCGTTAAAAGTGTAATCAAATTTGAATAAGTGATTCTCTAGGTATTTAGTCAAGTCTACTTTAGTCTTCGGCTCGTGGACTATCAATTGGTTCTTGCTAGGAATCGTTATAACGTCCACTTCTTTTTTCATGAGTTCGTTTTTGTTCAAAGGTCGTTTTCTTACACAAACCGTTATCAAACGATCTTCAATAGGATCAGCCATTGTGAGTGGTTGATAATGTAAATTCTGACAATATTCACAAATCATCTTATTTAACTCCCAGTGAGGATTGTCCGCATGTTTTTTCGTTATTTCCACCTTCTCTGCTTTACATTCTGCTTGTTTCTTCCTTCGTTCTATCCTCTCATGTTCCATTTTTCCGATTTTCTTCACAACATTGCTTTCGTAAGTATGCGATATCTGCTCAATGACTGACCGTGAAGTTGGGGGATACTTATCTTTATTAGTTTTGGCCTTGGAGGCACAACTGAAATTATCTTGAGTCGTTCGCGATTTCGATGATTTAACACGATTCGTATATATTGCTATGGATTGGCGTTTCTTCGGTTTATTGACGAGAGCGATATCTGAAGAGCACTCGCTAAAGCGTTGATTTTCATGTTTGATTACAGAGCAAATGTGAGGGTTTAATGTAGTGACACAATGAAAGTCGATTTCTTTGCCTTTGGTTTCACCTGATTCAAACCATTCAACTCCAACAATATCCAGGTCATAATTAATGCTGGCTACAATTGCAGGGTGAATTCTACCATCACTTCTTTCAATGTTGATGGTGGAACCAATTTCCAGGATTTTACCGTTCATTCTTACGTGGACAATGCAAAATCAAAATTTTGTTGACAAGTGATGTCAAATTTTGTTTTATTTGGAAGTATCAGAGTAGAATAAATTGTGTGACAAAAAAACAAAGCGTAATGCTGAGTAATGTTGGCTCAAAAAAAAACGCCCTTTTTGAACTACATCGAACTTTTTTACTTACTTTGACCCCTGGAGAATCCAAAACAATAACTCCAACATTGTCAACAACCTTAAGTTTTGTGTGCTTCCTTTCCTGTGAAGCCATGCAGCGAATTTGGGCTGAAACCAACAATTATCAGATCAAACTCAGGTGCAAAGTGCAACAAACTAATAAATAAATCACGGTTCTTCAAACTTACGGTAATTAGAACAAATCTTTACCTGCATAACCGAGTTTTATGTTAGTTCTGGATATTTTAGAAAAAGCTCCAAAAAGTCGTAACGAAGCCATTATTCAAAATTTTGTACAAATACCAAACAACTCTAAACACTAACACACTCCTCAGCTTTTTAAAATGAGCCGACTACTGAACTTTGCCCAGTTGGATAACTTTCATGACTTTATGATCATGTGGATTTTGACACTGACAGTTGGAATTCTGAGAGGTTTGAAAACCGATAGATGGCACTCTGAAGATCAGAGAATTAAAACTAATTTCATAAATCCAAACATTAAATTTTTATTACTTGAATATAAATTTAAGTTTTGCTTCAATACCAAACATTTAAAACAAATTGTTACACAACATCCTCAAATAAAAAATTAAACGTTGGTAATACAGGATTCTGTAAAAAAAAAAGGTTACTTGACTAACGTCGTGTGAAAAAAGCCAATAAAAATATTCAAAAAATTAAATAGTTTTGAAGAAAATAACTAAAATCAGGATTTTTAAATTGTGGATTTTACACACAACTATAGTATTTTCAACTTGTACGTGCGGTGGTGTTTGGTGATGTTTATTTTGTCGGAAACTGTAAAAAAAACTTACATTTTGTATAATAAAACATTACCTTGAATGTATTGTTGATAGTTGTACTTATTAAAATAAGAATCTTTAACCAAAACAACGCACGTAGTGTTGCTTAAATTTAAGCATAATAAAAAAAAACGTTTTAACTAAAAAAATACATATAATTTTGTAATCTTCTGTAAATGACGACACCTGTAGAACTAAATATTTTTATTGATAATTAGTATAACCTATTAAAATCATTAAATAATAAAATCTAACAAACTATCACAATATAAAATACTTACTTCAAGTTCAATATAAAATACTTATTTCAAGTTTTCCATTAAAAAATGCAAAATGTTTAATTTATTTTTAAAAGGTATTTTCACAGCACAAAAATCATACCAATAAATATTATCCACGACTGGGCAGCTACGTTCACATTTACATCCTACTGAATAATTTGGTAATTTTGTTTATAAATGTTATCACAGAAGATAAGTTTCGCAATTTTTACAAGCTTAAATTAAGGCATTTTAAACTTACCTTAAAAATAATATTGACAGAATTTTAGTTAATGCAAAAGTGATCTTTCACTAACAGAAACTGATTACATTAAGACATTTGGGATCTTTGCGTTTCAATTTATAGTTTTCAAAGTATCAAAGTTCGAAATGTCTAAACATTTAAATGAAAAAAGTCCATAAAAATAATTAGCGTTAAAAATAGCACATACTGATGTGCGAGGTAAGAATTTTTTACCAATAAAAAAATAATTTTTTATGAAAATTTATTTTTACTCTTTGTGCAGATATAAAAAAAAACTCTTCTATTACCACAAAATATTCTAAGTGTATTTCCATACTAATTTAGCTCATTCGTTAGAAGTGACTTTTTGTAAATGGTGACCTTGAGCTGGCCCGGATTTAGTTCAAAGTACCTAAAACGTAATATCAGATCGATAAGCATTTTCTATGTTATCACGGTATTTTTTATGCTTTGATGATTTAGTTGATTTTCTTATATAACACTTACTTCAAACGTCTTTTGTTAAGCCGTTTTATTACAGCCGGTTTTATTTTAGGAATTCCATCCACACTGTGTTTCCCTCGGCCGGTAATAACATTTAAACTCCTAGAATGAATATTCTCATCTTCCAAATCAAGAATCTCATCATCTAAGAAATCATCTAGCGCATCAATCGCTTCTTTAACATAAAGATGGTGAAGATCAATTGTATATTTTCTGCCACCAGTATTCTCTATTACAAATGCTTCAGCCGCGCGATTATTATTCTTTTCAACAAGTTTCGTCTCTTTTTTAGCTTGTTGAAAATAATACTTTGCACGTTTCTGATCATTTGCTTTAAGACACTGCTGCGCTTGTTTATAAAACTGTTTCCGTTTTTTTAAATGACGTTGGGCTTCTTCACGGTAGAATGTAGCTGGATGTTCAGATGTTACCAACACCTTAAATAAGTGGTACAGTGTTAGTTACAAAACTTAAATAATGGTGGTACCAAATCATTTTCGTCAACTTCATGAACTTGAGGCAGCTCTTCAAAAACTGTTTTCTTTTCAGCACTTGGTTTTTCTTTAAGCGTGGTTACATACTTTTTCTTTTCTTCTGATATATACTCTGCAAACGTTTCATTTTCTCTAAATGGATCATTTGTAACTTGGTTTTGAGCCTGCTCTTGGTATTCAACATCCTTATAAAGAATCACATTATAATTTACTGATAACAAACATTGTAATCTATACTTCAGATGTTTTTATATTTCCTATAAACTTAGGAACCACTGTCGTTGCCGCTGCATTTTTCCTTTTCTCTAATAAGAACCTAGTAAACGCTTCTGCTTCTTCTTCTTTGAAAATATCTATTGGGACTTGCTTTTGAACTTGTTCTTGATAACCAACATCCTTGAAACCATTTAATTCCAACTTAGTAAGTATTCAAAAAATTTTTACCTGTCCGTGGATTTGAGGTAAATCCGTCACTTCTTTAAAATCAACAAAATGTGTTTTCTTTTCTGCTCTTAGTTTCCATTTAACAGCTTCATTCTCTTCTTTATGTTGTAAACGCCTGGCAAAAGCTTCATCCTCTCTAACAAGATTTTTTGTACTCTTGTTTTGAGCCTCCTGTTGTCGTAACACAGATTCAACGTATGCTGCGTACAGTTGTTGTGCGACCGCTACAGGTATTTCAATGACAGGTTTAAAATCTCTAGGAAGATCCAAAGACGATTCACCAAATTTTTCGGTCAAGTTTTTAGCAAACTCTTGACCGATATTGAGCTCAACTACATCCACAGCTTCTTCTTCACCTTGGAAGATGAGATTTTCAGATGAAGTTGAGGAACCACATCCGCACAATGTTGCAAAACCGTTAAATATACTGTTGAAAAAACTTCCAAAAACACTCTCTGATTTTGGGTTGTTAATTTTGCTTTCAATCTTCTGAATTGTTGCGGTTAGATCATATTTGCATCTTCGGTATTGTCTTCGTAAATAATCTTCAGATTTATTGGGAAAGAGCGCTGATAATTGAGAAATTGCCACCGCTACTTGGGATGGATCCATCTTTGCTGTGATAATAACTGATACAAACTAGACGCATTAAAGTGATGAATTAAAGTTTAGGTATACTTTAATAATGATAAGACAAAAAGAGCGGTAATGATAACTAAACAAAACGCAAAAATAAGATCGGTTTATTGTTTGTATGCACGTTATCGATTAAATAATTTTATCGTTGCAACAATATGCTTGTTGCACGTATAGGTGTTAAAAAACAAAAAAATATCTACGTTAATTTATAAAAATATTTTTATTGCATAAAATTTACAACACACATACAATAATTCTCAGTATCTTCACACCATACATGCTAATTTAACTCACCTGATATTTTTAAATTAATTCATTTGTTAAAAAGGAATTTTGTGCTATTTGAACCTTGAGATGACCGGGGTTGATTTCAAAATGCCTACGTTATTTTATCAGTTCGTATTTTTATTCAATTTCATATTCTACTTACTTCAAACTTCTTTCGTTAAGCCGTTTTATCACAGCCGGTTTTATTTTTGGAATTCCATCCACACTGTGTTTCCCTCGACCAGTAATGATATTTAAATCTTTCGACACAATGTTTTTGTTCATTAAATCAAGAATTTCTTTATCCAGAAAAATATCCAATGCCTCAACTGCCTCTTTAACATAAAGATGGTGAAGATCAATTGTATTTTTTTTCCCGCCGGTGTTCTCTGCCAAAAATGCCGCAGCTGCACGATTATTGTTCTCTTCAATAAGTTTGGTTTCTTTTTTGGCTTGCTGAAAATAGTAATTTGCCATTTGTCGATTATGGATATTAAGATGTGCATAAGCTAGTTGATAAAATTGTGATCTTTTTTTTAAATGAACTTGTGCCTCTTCACGGTAGAATGTGGCCGGATGTTCAAATGTTGCGAACGCCTTAAATAAATGATGAATTGAAAGTTAAGAACTATTAATGAGAGTGTTACGTCATGTTCATCAAATGATTCTACCACAGTATTAGTTTGCGCAAAAGCTTCTGACTGTTTTATAGATAAACCCTGAAGAAAATAATAAACTATAACTCAAGCAGAGATTTGTGCCAGTAATTATTTACAGGAATTTGTCGTATACTTTTAGCTTTTGCAAATTTATCCTGTTCTTCTTGCAAACGTCTTGCAAAAGCTTCATCCTCTCTAACAAGATTGTTCACTATTTGATTTTGCTCTTGTTGCCGTTGGAGTGTTGTTGCAACGTGCCCTCTATGTGACGGTTGACCAGCAGATTGAAAATCTTTTCGAAAAATTTAAAAAGTTTTTTTTGAATAAAATTTTTAGTCGACTCACCATGGTCTGTAACCTCATTGTCTCTACTTTCTTCTTGAAAGTTATCGGATGAAGATAAACCAACACAACAACACAAAGCTGCCAACCCATTGATAATACTCCTGAAAAAACCCCTGGAAGTATTATTTTGAAGTCTGCTATCATTTTCGATTTTCAAAACTGTTGCACTTAAATCATAATTGCAAATTTGATATTGTCTCATTAAGTAGTTTTTTGATTTATTGGGAAAAAGCACTGATAAGTGTGCTAGTGCTCGGGATCTATCCATTGTTTTTAGGGACAAAAACGAAACTGACTGTATTTAATACCCAAACAAGGTCTTGACGATAAGGATAAGATAATGAAGGCAATAATAAATACAGATATGTGTAGTATAAATTCGATTCCAAATCATGCGTCTATTGCTTTTGAGGAAGTTATCAATTAAGATTAACTTCAATGGTGCAATGAGCGTTCTATGTAATTATTATATTTTAACAAAAAAAATCTTAATTTAAACTAAAAAGCACTAAAAGTTTGATTTCGTTTATTATTATTTATTTATATTTTAAACCGAGAAACTCTAGTTGTGTATTGTTAGTTGCATAACAAAAAAACAAACAAAGTATAAAATTGATTATTTACTAATCATTTCCACATTTTAATTAATACTTGTAATAACATTTATTGCTAAATATAACTATCTATAAAAATAAAAAAATTACTTACCTCATGCAACAATAACTATCACTTAAAACGGTCGCAACAAAAAAATGTCACAAACCTTATATTGCATTCGTTGTTTTTCGGCACATAAAACTTGATGAAGAAAGTTATCATCCTCACCCGTTCTTTGCTTACTTTTTTTTAAAAATATTATCCGTTAAAATTTATCAGTTATCAATATTATTCTTATTTATCTATTTCAAGGATGTTATCAATCAGCCACAGTAAAATACTTAAACACTTTACTTTTCGATATAATTTGTGAAAAAGAATTTTCTGTAATATGTAAATGCAGATAATTTTTTACTTACCACCTAGTAGAAAAGAATGAATAAAAAAATTTCCTTTTGATCAAATCTTCGTTAGAAGTGGTACAAAAATTCATTTCCAGGTGCAAATTAAACGAATACTTTGCAACAATATTTTTTCATAAATTGTGAAAAAATAGAATCGCATTTCATTTGCTCGAATCGAAAATTTAAAGGACAAACTTTTAAAGTGAAATTTTACATTTAAATCCTATTTGTTTGTTAAGCCGGACGAAAAACTATAAACAAAAATAGATTTGGTCAGTAAAGCGTATACTAATTTTTTTTTATAGAAAAAAAATATTAGCCTACGCGCAATTAACTTTCTTCGAAAAAAAAAATAATAATAATAATTAAATTTATGTATGTCCACTAAGCAATTTGTGTTTTAATTTTATCCTTTTTAATCCTATTTTGCATGTTGTTATTAAATATGCAAAGCAAGTTTTTTATTAGTTGGTGGCAATACAGCTACATCAAAAATAGATAAATTTCAAACTTTAGAATTAAATTCAAAAATAATCATTCGATTTCTGCATAAAGTAGCCAAGAAAAGCAAAAGCAATCTTTTTATCATACTGATACGCTTTTATGACTAAAAACTTTTTTCTTCATTTTTTATTTTAAATTAAACGGAGAAGCTAGACTGTTCTGTATTGCTAATTGCATAACAAAATAAATAAAATTAAGTATAAAATTGATTATTTGATAATCTTTTTCTTTAGAAGAAGAAGAATTGGCGCTGTCGACGAAGAGGTTTTACTGTTATTTATTAGGACTGACAAAAACTTTTGCTTCAAATAGTTTGTGGACTAAAATTTCAATGTTGAAAATTTGTTTGAGGCTCCAGAAATTTCTAAGCAAAAGTCATATTAAACTTGTCATGAAATTTATTATACAATTTATGTTTTTACCTTTCTGAAAAGAAAGTCGGAGTCTTATAAACTTAAGAAAACAAATGTTAACAGCCGAACAAATTAAAACTTTTTTTGGGGAAGCATCGGGTGAAACTTTTCTGTTGGCAAAAGTAATTTTACTGGTTAGAGTCTATGGAGTTTGTTCACGTGAAGAACTAGTAAGATGTGTATTAATAACATTGAGGATACTAGTAAAATTATAATAGTCACCTTGGAAGACACGAAAAACAAAACTTCAAAGGGATTTTCATTTATATAGGATAATATGCCATTTAAGGGCTGTGGATTATAGAAAAAATATGCAGCGCTTAAACCTTCTGGTTTGAAGATTCGCCGGTTTTTTGTCCATTATAGAAAGTGTACTAGACAATTTGTAAGCGTGCATAAAATGGGAAGAATTCCGAAAAAGTTTGCATTTTTTTTTAAATTTTACAAGACATTATTTTCGGACGTCTAGTGTTACCATGTTGGCAGAGAACGTGGTGACCTTCTTACATTAAAACAATTGGGAGCACAGAAAACTTCAGCGGTAGCAGAACAATACGTCGAAGACTCTGTTAATAAGAAAATCAAAATTTCTAAACAACTTCTTAGTTCAGTATCTGAATATGCACAATTTGTGCAAATCATAAAGAAGAAAAATACAATCCTAGCAAATTTGTATTTTCGGGAAATTTCAATTGTACTATATTAATTTCTGTTTATCTTAGTTTGAATGCTTTATTAATTATTGTTATTAATAAAAATTAATTAAAAAAAGTTGTTGATAAATAACGGTCACGGCCGTTATCGAGGTCATAACAGCCTTGGAGACAGTACAGATATGATGGAATAATAATCAACTAAGATTACAAAAAAATATAAAAAAACATTTTTTTATTTTTACCAATGTTAGTTCTTTGCATGTCCTTGTTTTTATTCCGAAATTTAAAATATTCACTGATCTAGTCATAGTGAATTTTACAAAGCGTTTTAACCAAGTCAGCTGCTAGGAAATGATTAAATTGCAACCGTCGTACATATTTTAACCTGGCGCATCCACCATTTTCACCGAGTCCAAAACCGTGAAAACGTATACCAATTTTGATCAAAAATCAATTCTTCAGGTCCAAACGTATCAAAATAAGTTTTAATCGGCTATCATAAAAATATTTGTCTTTTAGAATTGTAACAGGTAGAAATTTGCATTGTATCAGATTTTCACAGAAAATCACTGACAATTAGAAATTTTATTCTCGTTAGACTTTTGATGTCATAAAAAGTGAGGATATTGAAATAACTAGTGATGGTCAAAACTTTCTATTTCTGCAAAATTTTTAACATGCTCAGTTTGGTAGCGACAATCTCGATTCGGCGCCACTGCTTGTAGTGTAACACAAGCATCTGCGCAAGTCTTTGAAAACCCGCCAGCAAATGCTATCTATATACGTAACCATGTAACGCAAACCACGCTCACTATTGCACGACGCGTACTTGAGTAGTGAGTCGACCACGTGCGTTTTTCCCCATAATGTTACAAATTTCCCAATAACCCAAAACTAGAACCATGTTCTCCACCAAGTAAAACCACATTTTCCGTAGTAAAAAGTGTGTGCATCTAAAGCTAACTACACGTGATGACCGCGAAACCCACAAACGGCGACGCCGGCGTCGTCGAAGATGACACCGTAAAACTCAAACGGAAAATCACCCTCATCAACGGGGTTGCTCTTATCATCGGGACCATCATCGGAAGCGGCATCTTCGTTTCTCCTGCTGGTGTTTATCTAAGCACGAAATCAGTAGGCATCTCCATCCTCGTGTGGTGTCTTTCTGGACTCTTCTCTACTTTGGGAGCGCTTTGTTACGCAGAATTGGGGACGTCGATCACCAGATCAGGAGGAGACTATGCTTACATCTATGTCGCATTTGGACCTTTGTGCGCTTTTCTTCGACTTTGGGTTGCTATTTTGATCATCAGGCCGACTACACAGAGTATTGTAGCTCTCACCTTCGCACAGTATGCAGCAAAACCTTTTTTCCCAGACTGTGAAACTCCGGATAATGCGGTCAGGTTGTTGGCGGCAGTCTGCTTGTGTAAGTTTTTTACTTTTGAATGTTTGAATTCAGTGGTGGCCTCTTGTAGTGGGAGGATTCATTTGAGCAAACAGCTACCAGCAATGATTAATGATGGATTATCATAACTGATAAAGAGATTATGCATCCAATTTTAAGACAATATTTCGATTAAGAACAATAAACAAGCGTAACTCTGGGAAGGAAAATGTGTGCACGGTTTGGATAACGATATTCTCGCACATCGCGTGTTAAAAAATTGCATGATGCAATAGTTGCGCGGAAGCGGTGATGGTAGGAAATTTAGTGCAGAGGCGATTTTTTTGATAAAACTAAACGTACAAACACTCCTAAATTAAGTTTCACCGAATTTACTATTGTTTATTATTTTTTTAATTTATGATTCATTTTATCAGTAGTATGACTTTGTTTACACAGATAAGGGATTGAGTTATACCAGCATGTCAAACGGATTTATTTCATATATATATCTAATACTTGCATCGTAATTGTGAAATGATAAATTTTATATAATTTATTTAAAAAAAGCAACAGTATTTGTATGAAACATTTAAAGGATGTTCAGCTAAAAAATCTTGAATTTAAGGAACGTATTTTAAAAGAACGAACCTAATATATAAATTGATAAAAAAATTGAATTCTGTGTGAAAGTTCGTTTTTATTTCACTTTGCATATTTCACATTCAGCTGTAATAATAAACTTTTTTTTTATATATTTCAAGGTTTTCCTCGATTGGCTGCAGTAAAATGCTTTACTTTCTGAGATAATTTGTATTATGTGAAAAGAAAAGGGTATATCTGTGAGTTGTTTGTTTGATTTTTTACGCAAATATTAAAACCAGTTGCAACAAATATTTTTTTCTGAACTGAGAAAAACGGAATTACACTTCATTTCCTCCCAACAAAAACTTAAAAAAGTAAATTTTTTTATACCGAGATCTTTCTTGTTTGCTAAACCAAGCTAAAGTCACTGGTTATAAATATTAAATTTACAAAAGTAATTTTAAAATACATTTAGTTACAATTACTTTTCCACTTTCTGAAGTCAAAAACTATTTGCTCTTGATTAAAATCGCGATATATCATAAATGAAAGTTCGCAGGGGAAAAAAAATAATAAATTTTTTGTAGAGAATTGAAGTATCTACTAAATTTGTATAAACTATTTTGATGTTTGCAAAAAAATGATTTTTCGATCTTTGACCTTGAAGATTTTTTTAGCTTTAGTGGAATCCATGGGGACTTCTGACTTGTTAAGTGTAATGATGTGTTTAAAGTCTGTACTAATTTTCACTTCTGTGCGAGTTTTTCCGAAGTTTAACTAACAACTGACAAAGAAAATCTTGACTCTTGCTGTAAATATATTATTTAATGATATATGCAAATTACACTATTAAAAAAAAATAGAACACAAACTATTAAACCTCTGGGTAGATCTTTACAAATTTCTTTGACCTTATTTATCAAAAAGTATTTTCATCAAATTATACCACAATTGTTTTTTTATGAAAGCCAAGTTCCTGTTGGCTATTTTTTTCTTTTACAAAAGTTTGATTTAGTTCTTTCTATAAAAAAAGTTTAGCTTTTATAATAACATAAAAGTGATACCAAATCTAAAATAGGAGTTTACAACCTGACTATTTATTACAAACTTAATAAGTAAATTTTTAGCAAATTAAAAAGAATAAGATAAATAGTAACGCAAGGTAACAAACCTATTTTTGAAAGCAAAGGATCAGGTTTCTCTCTTATTCATATTATCTATAAAAGTAGCATAAGCGACATAAAATTGCAAGGAAATTCTTCGTTATCTTATAGTGATAAATTTTGTCTAGTTTATTAACTTTGTTATGCTTAGTAGGGGTGTAAGATTCAAGATTATTAGTTTAAAATTACAGATTTTGTAATGCCATTTTTAGTACTTTACAAGCCAGAACTTTGATATTCGTTAGACGAAAAAATTTGTCCGGTTTACTTGTTAAATGTGCGAAAAGTCAATTTTGAACATATAAAATTATTTCCGGTATCTACTGGTTTACAGGTAAAAAAATTTTTGTAAATTTACGCAGAGTAAGATACTTGTAATGTTTTATAAAATTCAAGATAATAGATCTGAAATTACATATTTTGTCAGGCTTGACCTTTAGTAACAATGAAAAATTTCCATTATAAAATAAATTGTGGAACATATTTCCCTGCTGGTCTATAATCACAAAATTTTGTAGAATTACTTACTATAAGATGCAATTAAGTGTGCAAATTCCAACATTTTGGCTTCACTTGGCAATTTTGCAAGACTAAATTTTCAGTGAAAACGAGAAGTCTCCAGCGTCTTATTTTGAGAGACATAATTTTGGAATTTTTGGGTCCATACCTACAAAACTCAATGTAGCATAGGTATTAGATGGGACAAAGTTCAGGATTATGGGTCTGAAATTCCAGGATTTAGCAAGGCTTAATTTTTAGTAGGAAAATTGTCATAATGCAAATTTTGAAGGTCTAGTATCTATTGGTGGACAAGTACAAAGTTTTGCTTCTTTACTTAAAGTGACTTGTGTAATTCATTTTTATCTACTTACTTACTAGCATTATGATTTTGAAAATTTCAGACATATCTGCCATGGCTGTTGCTTAACAACCCGTATCACTTCTTTCAGCTACAAAATAAAGCTCCTAATCCAGTCAAAATGGACATTCAACTTCGAAATAATTCGCATAGAACTGAAGGTTGGTACAGACCTTAAATACATCGTTACAAATAAAATGTCAAAAGTTTCCATCAATCGCACTTCGGATAAAAATGTTATTCAAGGTCAAAGGTAAAAATGTCGGTTTTTCACAAATATTTTTTAACGGTAAGTACTATATTAAAAATAGTTTGTACAAAATTTGTATAACATTCGATTCTCTCTTTTTTTCGTACGAATTTATAATATATCGCAATTTTAATTTCACTCGCTCGCCCAAACATGAGAAACAATTGCCTGGTAATTTTTTTCTACACTACTTTCAAGATGGTGTATTTTTTTACGTGGATGCATAATCCTCGAGCTATTAAAGTTGTTTGATCATGTGTAAAAAGTTGGATTATTTCTTCGTCAGTATGTAGTAGTTGCCAAGACCAGTTTTGTTCCAAATACAACAAATGATAATTTTTATGAAATCAATGAAAAGATATCTGATCCGAACATTTTTTCCTCTTAGAGCAATCAAGAGAAATCCAGCAACGAGAGGAGAAAGAAGAAAAAGGCAAAAATGAACATATGACTGTTGGAGTAGAACTTACAGACAGAACTGTATAATCAAACAAAGTGTGAAATTTTTGATGAGGCAACTAAAAGTTTACAACACAATAATCGTATCAAAAGTTACGTTCTAATAAATCTGTTAAATGCTTTGGTCCATTCTATTATTGTATTTTGATGAATTATTACGCTCTGACACAGAACTGCGCATATAATGGATCACTTTATCTCTTCTGTTTATCTTTCTAGTTAGTTAACACCTTAGTCGCTGCATAAAAATCAAATGATTTTCGCAACAGAACATAAACATCCTAAAGGACAAACGATCTTCTTATCATGGGACCTAACGAAGCAAATAACAGCTTTTCATTTCCATTTCAGGTCTTTTGACTGCAGTGAATTGTCTCAGTATCAGATGGGCTATGAGGATCCAAAGCGTCTTCACCGCCGCCAAGCTATTCGCTTTAGTCGTCATTATCCTCACAGGAATTTATGATGTGGCAATCAACGGTGAGTGATAATTTCAGTCGAAATCTCTACCACAAACCAATCTTGGTTTTTGCACGAAATTCCGTTCACTTTTTATCTCGTGACACGGTTCTATGATTCTTACTTAATCGAGTAGAACACTAATCATTGATTTTATTGATGTAATTTCCGTAATGGCCTGCATGCAAATGAGAGCGATTTTTTTTTCGGATGTGGTGACGCGACACAATACGTGAATTAAATTTACATTCGTTTGTTGACTATTTACTTTTGTTTTTACTGAGTAGGTGGTCCTTGACCCGAAGATCAACAGTTCGTTTAATAAAGAGTTTGTTTGTAGGTCACACTGAGAATTATAAAAATGCATTCGAGGGGAGTTTCACAATTGGCCAACTGGCTCTTGCTTTCTACTCTGGTTTATTCGCTTTCGGTGGGTGGAATTTTCTCAATTTTGTAACAGAAGAGCTACAAGATCCTTACAGGTAAAAATTTCCTTAAGCTTTACCATACATAAAGAGTTACACTGGCTTCACAGTAATCAATCTTATTGTACTGTTTCAACATTGCTAAATGAGTCGTATCTCTCAAATTTGATTAACTCAAGTCTTCGCATTTAATAGAACGTCAAAGGTCGAATTAAGCGCCTCTTAATTGTCATGAGATCGTCTAAGTAAATTTCCAGATCAGTTGACCTAATTATTGGAAACGGAAAAAAGGAGCTTAACACAATAAATGATGTGACGTGATCTTTAAATGGATGAAGGGATTCCTGAATTAAACATACGCCGGGGTTTTCAGCATCAGGTTTTCTCGTTGCAGTTAAAAGTCTTTCACTGTAGTTCGTTGTGAAGCGCTCGGAGCAAATCGAACGTGATTTTAACCTGATTTCGGTACTTAAAAGAAGAAAAATAATCTGAAAGCTCTTTAAAAGTTGCTGCCTGAACTGAACTGAATGTTCTTCCTACATACGTTGTCTATGGAGAAATAAAAGACGCCGATAGGTGCTTATTTCAGTGCACTGAAAACTGTTTACTTCACAAAATATACACTCTTTTGTTCTAATTTTTGCGAGGCACTTTTCATACGTTTCCAGGTTTATCATATTTCATTCAAATTTTTTGAATATTAATCTTTTTTAAATCTTAAGAATTTTTGCAGTTTTTCATTTCTGTGAAAGCTTTGGTATTTGTGCTTGCTTGTTTTTTAGAACTTTTGAAATGGTTGAAATATTTAAAATCTATGTACTGTTAATATTAATAGATCTATTTAATTTTTTTCGAAATTATGATTATAAATGATAGTTTGAGAACTTTTGAAACCATCAAAATTTTTGTGATTGCGAAATATTTGGAATCTCTAAAAACATGAGATTGTTTTGATTTTTTGGAACATCTGAATTCCTCAGGCAGCTGCAAAATATTACAAATTTTTGAAAACACATAATTTGTACCTAATCCTTAAGATTTTTGGCATCTTTAGAATCTTCGATACAATTTTATAGAAAAGTCTTCATATTTCAAAAACTACAATGCTTACAAAGACTTTTTTTTACATCGAGTCCTTAAATTTTGGAAAATTTCTGGAGTATTACGTCGTTTCTTTCGCAGTATAAGCTACATTAAGTTAATTTTTCCAATGCAACTATTTACCACTGTAATTAATCGCAATCTGACCCTAAAAATGAACGGTAGTTTATAGCCATGCCATTAATTTTTTAATTTTCTTCATTAAGAGCTCTACATAAAATCCTAACTCATTTTCCATAACTTTTAACAGCTTCATCATAATTTTGTGCCCATCAACATTACCCACATTCCACAACATACGCAATAAACTTTATTATTTTTAGGAATCTTCCCCGAGCTATTTGGATCGCTCTCCCTATGGTAACAGCAGTTTATGTTCTTGCGAATGTGGCGTACTTCACAGTCCTTTCTGGAAACGAAATAGAGAGTTCCCCAGCTGTCGCTGTTACCTTCGGTGCAAAGATGTACGGACAGTTTCATTGGTTGGTTCCGATTTTTGTGGCTTTGTCGACTTTTGGGGGGGTAAATGGGATTCTTTTTACTTCTGCAAGACTGTTTCTTACTGGATCTCAAGAAGGACACATGCCGGATATTTTTTCTTTCATTCATGTTAAGAGGTTGACGCCGATTCCTTCTTTGATTTTCACGGTATGTGATTTGAGCACTTTGAAGGTGACTCTGATTTTTATTTTTAGTGTGTTACTTCTTTGGCAATGTTACTAGTCAGTGATATTATCGCTTTAATCAACTACTACGGACAAATTTTGTGGTTTTCTGTCGCGGCCAGTATTGGAGGAATGCTATGGCTTAGATATAAGCAACCAGACATACCAAGGCCCATTCGAGTGAACACCGCAATTCCAGTTGTATTCCTGTGTTGTTGCGCATTTTTAGTATTATTCCCCATACCGGACCAACCAATGAATACCGTTATCGGTGTTGGAATAACGCTATCAGGTTTGTTCAAACTATGTGAATACGTAAAATCAAATTTGTTTTCAAGGTATTCCAGTATATTATTTATTTGTGGCATGGAAAGACAAACCCGAAAACTTCAACAAATTTATGCGAAAATTGACTGAGATACTCCAAAGTATTATGAACGTTACCGCTCCCGCGGTTGAACAGACGTTATCAAGCTCTTAATTTATTGACTATTTTTAGGTTTACAGAAATTATGCTTTTTTTACATAAATGTTATATTTGGAAATATACTTGTATGGCAGTAACACTCTTTTTTTTCAATAGAAAATATATTGGATTTAAGCATTTTCGAAGTTTATTCTATAAAAAACGAAAACTCGAAATTTAGTTCGTACAAAACATGAACAAAATGAATAGTAATTACATGCGGAACAATTTAATACATCAGAACGGGTAATAACTAACTAAACTTAAATGGCCGAACTTGCCTTCTTCAACGTTTAAGATTCATCAGGAGTATGCCAGGCGAGACGCTCTTCATAAAATTGTATCACAATCTGGGGACACTTAACATTTGCTTCTTTTGCAGGAACTAAATCAGTTTCATCAGTTCCTTTCCATTTCATTAAAAACATTAACTGCCCAGTTGTATCCGAAGCTCCGATGATTTTTTCTGCCTGGTAACCTCGCTCAAAACCTATCTTTTGTTTCTTTGGAGATTTTTCTTTATTTTTATCTTTAGAGTCAGACTTTGTTCTTTTCTTAGATTTTTCGTCCTCGTCGGAAGAATCTTCTTTACTTTTTTTATCCATTGATTTCTTTCTCTTTGATTTTTCCTCTTCATCGTCGGATGAGCCCGATTTATTATTTTCGTTTTCTTTTTCATCGCTAGAATCTGATTCACGGCGAGCCTTCTTGGGTTTTGGTTCCTCGTCTGAATCTTCGGATTCAACAGCCTTCTTTTTTGTCTTTTTTTTGTTTTTTTTGTCGGATTTATCGTCGTCGGGAGACTTTGATCGTTTCGATTTTTTCTTCTCCTCCTTCTGAAAAACATAATGCAACAATGTCATACGATCTATTTACGTAATTACCTTAATTATAATCTTAAAGAGCAAATAAGTTATTGGCAAATTCTACAACTTTCATTTGACATTTGTTTTCGCTCTTGACCGTTTCAAAATATACAATATCCTGAATATTTTGGTTTTAAGTCCAAAAACATTCACATAAAGTTTATCTTTTTATAAAAATGTCATAAATTAGTATAAAAACAGAAAAATGATTCATTAACATGAATAACGAAGATCAAGAACTCAAAGACTTCCTTTGGCCTTCAGACAAGAACTCATAAAAATAAGTGTAATCCCACATATAAATAAATAAATGACCAAAAACCTAAATATTCTTAGGATTCAAAAGATTAAGAGTTTTACTTTTTACTCAAAAAGAACTTTTTATTGAAAATTAAGAAAAAAACTTATTTTTATAAAAAGAAAAATGTATAAATAAGTAGTCGGAAGGGTATCACCACAATTAAACAATTTGTAAAAGAGAAAAACTTATCTGTTCCTAATTGACGTTTTGATAAGATTTATTGCTGCTAAATATTGTTTTGTCACATGAAGTGTTTATTGTTATTAATAGAAAAACTCGTAATCTCAAATTTGTACAACTTTTAAAAAGCCTTGAAGGTCTCAGTTAAGGATTTTCTTTAATATTTACCTTCTTTTTCTCAGTATCTGAGCCATCAACTGAAGAAGTAGAATTCTGTCTGGCCCTTCCTTTTTTGCCACTGGAAGAACCCTTCGCCTTTGCTTTTCTCGATTTTTCAAATTCCGCTATCAAATTGGGACAGTCGAGGTTGTCTTCAGGCTCCCAAGTATTGTCTTCTTCTGAATATCCTTTCCATTTAAGAAAATATTCTACTTTTCCGTTGACTACTCTTCGGTCAATAATTTTCTCCACCGAATATTCTTCCTCGCTTTCGCTGTCTTCTACCTTTTTCTTTGCCATTTTTATGGAAATAATTCAAAAGTTTGATGCCCGGTCACAGACGCGTTGTTTGTGCTTTAGTGATGACGATATATTGCCTACAAATAATGAACTTACCTTATTAATAGAATATTGACCCTTTAACTGGCAAAAGGGAAGAAAAATTCTTTACTTACTTTTAATACTGCGTTTGAAAAATATTTAGAAAATAACGCCGACAATGTAAGTAATGGCGCTTCCAATATGGCGATTGACATGGCGGGACGACGAGTTGACGCTAGATAAAAAATGGTACCAACCTAAGAAAGATCCTTTAATATTTTCAAAATAACTTCTTATCCCAGTTGTGTATAATTACACTTTTTAGGTTTGTAGTCTAAGTGATTTAAACCCTATTATCAGAAGTAATCGAATTGTATATTTAAAGTCTAATTTATTTATTATTTGAGAACAAACATCTGCGTAATTTTGGTTGGCAGAACTAAAAACTAACATTCTTTCTTTGGTTATTTTCTTTCTGTACGGTTGCCAGGCAACTTGATTTATTGATTGTGATGGTGGCAAAAAGTTGGGTTAGTTTCTAAAAAAATAGAATTTTTAAAAACGAAAATGAGCAGCGATATGGATAAATCTCAGCTCGCTGCAGTTTTACAAGTCTTAAAGAAGTATAACTTGAAGGTAAGTGTACAAATAACAAGAATTCGAGTTTCATATATTTTTCTAGAGCACAGAAGAGTTACTTCGAAAAGAAGCAAATTTAGGCAGTCATTTAGGTGATGGTTCGTTGCAGCAAAACTCAGATGTTAGCAGCGTCTTAACTGGATATAAAAGCGACGGTGATCCTGAAACATATGAGGATTGCTACATGGAACTCAAACGTTTTGTTGAGGGCTCTCTTGACATTTACAAGCATGAATTGGGCATGATATTGTATCCTGTTTTAGTTCACATGTATTTGGAGCTTGTTTATAATGGCCACACTGAGAAAGCGATAAATTTAATGAGGAAATTTGGACCTGAGCAAGATCCTTATTATCAAGATGATCTCAGAAAGTTAGCTTTAGTCACAAAACGGGACCACATGAATGGAAACGAATTAACAGACACTTTCAAGTCTAATCAGTTTATTATAAGAATGTCCCGCGACACTTTATCGTTACTAAAACGCCATTTAAATGACAAGAAAGCATCAGTGTTGCTAAATATAATTCAAGAACACTTATATTTTGATATGTATGAGGGGGTAGCAAGAAATAAAAACCAGATTGATGCAACATCAGGAGCAGTCGGCGGAGAAGCTAAACGCCAAGATAATAAAACCAAGGTGTACTATGGGATACCTAAAGCACCTGATATCCAGTCCTTGGCGGCTCCTGTTGAGGATGAAGATGAAGCAGGTGAACAGGACAATCCTGATAAACCCAAGAAGAAAAAGGCAAAGAAAGATCCGCTATTTTCAAAGAAAACAAAGAATGATCCTAACGCGCCACCTTCTGATAGGATTCCAGTGCCTGATTTGAAAGATAATGATAAGTTGGAGAAAATAAAGGCTTATAGAGAAGCCTCAAAACGGGTTACTTTAGGTCCTGAGTATCTTCCTTCTGTTTGTTGCTACACGTTGCTAAATGCGAATTACACGTAAGTTGTAAGAAGTGAAGTCCATTCTTTCTAACCATCTCCATCTACACTAGACTTTTTAAAACTATTTTTTTTTTTATTCTAGCGTCACATGTGCAGAAATCACTGAAGATTCAAGTATGCTAGCAGTCGGTTTTAGTGACTCTATTGTTAAAGTTTGGACGTTGGTACCCCAAAAATTGAAGGCTATGAAATCCGCTGAGCAGTTGCAAGATGTTAATGTTGATGCAGAGGATGTTCTGGTACGATTTTTTTATTAAAAAAGATTTACAACTATGTTTTTCTAAAATAAGAATAAAAAGCCAATGCCGACAGTTTAAGTAAAGATACATTAAACATCATTAAATGAAAAAAGTTGCTTAAAAAATCAAAACGCGATGTAAATTTGAGATTGATCCATACAAATATTTCATTCTAAATAATAAAATCAGAAAAGATTTCTTCTTGAAAAAAATCTTTTGAACTATGACTATAGAACAATAAACACTTAGTCCACCTCCTGGTAATTGGCATTTAACATTATTAATGTCGCCTGTCAATCGAATTTTGTTTATTTCCTTAGAGCAAATTACAAAATTTAATCTTGTAAGCAATTTTTTTTCTGCGCGTATAGTTGGAAAGGCTGACTTGACTGTCTATTTAAAGAACGTAATCGATGAATACCATCCTTTATTTTGAAGGTGACCACAAACCTGGCAGAATGCCTACCATGAAATGATATCGACGGAATTATATCAGAAACGATTACCCTCCAAATGTCTGTATTAGTGGCTTTGTTTTAACATTTCAATCATAGAAATTAAAATAACTCCCATTTGTTTTGTTTCAAAAACAAGTGGTTTAAAAATAGCACGTTACCGGGTGTAAACACGAAAAACGAAGAAGTAACGGTCATTTTTACATATTTAAATCGAATTTGGCAGAGCTTATCTCACCTGTCAACGTAGACCAAAACACAGTACGATAAATTGTTGATATTTACTCGTTTCACACGCTGTGAAAACTCTAATGAATCTATTATTTAAGGCTCGAATGATGGACGAAAGATCTGGAGAAACTTCAAGATCGCTCTTCGGCCACGCAGGACCGGTCTACTCAGTATCGTTTTCTCCAGATCGTACTTTACTTTTGAGTTGTTCAGAAGACACAACAATCCGATTGTGGAGTCTCCAAATTTGGAATTGTTTGGTTGTTTACAAAGGCCACATGTTCCCAGTTTGGGACGTCAAGTTTTCCCCTTTGGGCTACTACTTCGCTTCTGCTTCTTTTGATCGAACTGCGAGATTGTGGGCTACGGATCATTACCAACCTTTGAGACTTTTCGCTGGTCACTTCTCTGACGTCGACGTAAAAAAACAACTTTACTGCGTTTTTGTTTTAATCATTTTTTTTAGTGTGTCCAGTTCCATCCCAATTCAAATTACATCGCAACGGGTTCTAGTGATCGAAGAGTGTGTCTGTGGGACTGCACCACTGGGAACCACGTCAGATTAATGACTGGTCACAAATCACCCATCATGTCTCTGGCTTTCAGTGTTTGTGGGCGGTTTTTAGCTTCAGCCGGCGCTGATTGTAAAGTACTGATTTGGGATTTGTCTCATGGACATTTGGTTGCGGAGTTAACAGGACATGAAAAAACCGTCCACGCACTTGCTTTCAGTAGATGTGGGAACATTCTAGTTTCCGGAGGTTTGGACTGCATGCTCAAAGTTTGGGACTTTACAAAACTTACTGAAGAAATCAGTTCTGAAGAAGTGAACGTGTCACATAATCCAGACGTGCGAATCGGAGACGACTATTTGTTGAGGAGCTTTGCTACGAAGAGCTCACCGTTAATCAGTCTCCATTTTACCAGACGGAATTTGTTGCTAGCTGTTAGTATGTTTGATGGAGTTAGTACGTAGTTAATTTTTATAAATGTTTATATAAAATAAATATGCGAAATTTGTCTTGGGTGTGGCTTTATGAATAGCGAAATCTCTAGAAATAACATGAAATCATGAAAATAGAATTTTAGGTTTAAAATAAATAGTGTCAACAACATTAAAAGATGTGCCAGAGAATTAAATGCTCTGCCAGATATTTATTTAATGTTTCATCACATAAAAAACAAGATTCTAATGGCACCATCAGTTTTGCAAAATGACGATATACAATTTTTTTGGGTAATTATCAATTTTAATGCCACATTTTTTATTCTGAAAAGGATTAGAGAACTTCTCAATGGTAATACGTAGCGACAATGTTTTTTTTTTCATATATTACTTCTTGTTTGTACTAATTTTTGGATTAAATACTAATAAATTTAGCAAATGCAAATTTCGAATCCTATTTAAAACTTGCGCTTGTCACATAACGATTTGTTGACGAAACTTCCTAAAATAAATAAGATCATAAACTTGTAGTTATTGCCCAAAAATCGTACAAGAAAGTGAACTTCGCAAAGCAAAACAGTTTTTTCCTCTCCAACAATTACTCTAATTTAACTGCGTTGATTTTGGCGTCCGATCAAAAATAATACAAACACTGGTTTTCAAAGTAAATTTTATATAATTCCATTCCCGGAAACATCTGAAACATGGTTTTAAAATAATAGTTTTGATTTATAACCACAGTCATAAATCGTTCTATCATAAAAATTTGTAAAAATAAAGTTACTTGGAACAAAGAAACCGCCGTCAGAGCACAAAAAACGAAACAAATATTTACTCTAAAGATATTTTTAAAACATGCTGTCAAAGTAATGTAGTTCGTCTCCACAAACGATCAAATGTCGTTAAATCTGATACACTTTAAACGTATGTACTGTTTTTGATGTATTTTTGTTGGACACTTTCTCTATTGATGAGGGGCGTTCGTATTATATTGAACACTCAACTTTTTTTTTCGTTATGTAAGAATTTCAAAGTCTAATTTTGCCTCTTAACTCTCTGAAACTTTACCTAGTAGTTATAGCAGTACCGCTGTTTGAACCCAAATGAAGCTTTATTATCCTAAAAACTGCTTTCTTGGTCTAAAAATGTTTCCAGCTTGAACAGTTTCCACAACACATTTTGAATACTCAAAAACTGTTTACGGCTTGGATGATGGAGTAACCCCACCCCCATCCTACGTCATAAGCTGAAAGTTGTGCAGCGATCAGCTCAGCTGAAATCTGGAAGGCAGAGCATCTTAAGCAACAAAGTAAGCAGCATCTGCAGCAACGCAAGAACTCAGTTCCCAATTTTGGTGGTGTTAAAAAGACAAGTAAGATTCCTGCTTAGCCTCGTTTCTCACACTAATTATAACTTAAAGATCTCCAAAAGTTGTTAAAGAACTAAAGTTACTGTTCACCATTTTCCATTTTGATTTAACACCTCATCTGATGATTTTATTTCCTCAAAATAAAACGAGTCCTATAATTTCATTAAATAAAAGATAATCATTTTCTCCAAGTTTATTGTGTTGAGCGTCATCTCTTGTCTTTCAGTAGCGAAATAAAGAACTTTGACTGACATTGTCCAGCTTCTGCCAAATGCAAGCTCACATAATTTTACAAATAAGCTCATAAACATGTCCGAACCATCGTAACATATTGCATGCCTTTAAAAATAGCCATGTTTTCGCACAATCTGCTGTAGATTGAGAGCATCGAACACGTCGACATCTGGACCGTATCCAAAAAACATTAACTATTTTTACCTTGGTACTTATCAAATTAATAAACATCATTCAAACCATGAGCGAATATTTTTGGTACCGCCATTTACCTTGTAATAACTCATTTTCTTTCGACTTTTCAAAATATCCGGCTAAAATAAAACTTAAATATTTAGATGTAGGTGTATACATCTAAGGTGCTAAGTCATTTGAAACGACCGATGAATAAAAATAACAAATTTATAACGTTTCTCTCACGAATGTCGCCGAATTATACGCTTATTAAAAATCACAGAAATCAAGACTGGCACCCGTTCAAATTCCTTTCTGAACAAAAGTTTGAGGATAAAAAATTAGCTTTGTTGGCGGTGGTCATGTAAACAAACGAGTTCAAGGTGTTTTCTGTGTTCTGCTCTTATATTCATTCATTGTTTAATTCAATCTTGTTTCAGTCAAAATGCCTGCTCCCAATATAAACGAAACTAGCAATTTATTGACTACTTATTTGATCCTGATCGCTCTTCTGATAGCCCTCTGGGTGCTATACGCAGGCATTCTTCAATAAGTGTATTCTGTGAGTATAAGCACTACTAATATTTTACAAGTTCGAAAAGACGTCATGTAAATTAAGCTTGGCAGCCACAGAGCTAAATATAACGGCAATTTCAATCACTGGACGTTTACATTCTCCATTACACTTGACAATTGGACCATTAACGTTGTTTGAAAGAAGATACAGTAATTATACTTTTGGCGCTTTAACAATTCTAATTAGTAAAACCGCTGCAAAACAATGTTTGCTGTAATTATTTCTATTTTCGTTTCAGGGTTATAATCATCAATCATTTACTAACTGGACCATACACGTAGGGTAATTATGAACGTAACACCTGTTTAAATGCGGGTTGCTATTACAACCTTGATTGTTTGTATTTTTATAAATATTAAGGACATTATGTTAAGACTAAATAAAGTTTTTTGTTTTTACGGCGTGTCTCTGTTACAAAAATATTCGGAAATTCTACACAACCATGTCGGTAAAGTCCTTGATCGTAACGACTGAGATAAGGGTCAAAATAAGTAAGTGCCCCAATTTTAGAAATAGGGACCAAGCTTTTGTTATTAGAACGTCTTTTATTTCAAATTTCAATCACTTTAAAATAAACTAAGATATTCGCAAAGGAAGAAATTTACTTATCATATTAAAAAAAAACATCCTTAATTAATAAAAATATATTGTAAGAAATTCGCAGTGGATCACAGAAAGTAATATATATCAGCGCGCAGATTCTAAACGTCCGTACTACTACTATCTTTATCGACTTTGGCACTATCAGTTCTAAAGAAGTTATTTGTAACAACATACTGCACACATTGCAATAACACATTCCTTTCATGCCTTATTTCGCTATCTAATAATTTTTCCAACAGCGTGACTCTACGTTTAAAAAATTTCATTCGTGAAAATCCTGTCTGAACAGTTTTGTCGTCTATTTTTAGTTTTTTGGTTTGTTTCTTACCGCTACATGACTGTCTTTTTTTACTGCGCCTGACAGGAGCTTCTTGTGGCTGATCATTTGGAAATTCTACAGGTTGTCGTTCTATTTTCTCTTCAGTTGGTAGTTCCTCGTCACCCGAAAGAACAGTCTCTTCGTCCGACATATAGGCACCTATGAGAGCACCTAACGCATTATTTAACTGTCCCGTCGTTTGTGAAGCTTCCAATGACCACTCTTCGTCGTCGTAGTCGCTGCCTTCTTTATTCACTTCTTCGTTATATAACTCTTTCGTCCCCTTGAAAGGAAACATGGTGCCATTCCAGTCACATTTCTCATCAATTAGAGATTCTTTAGGTTTTTCTTCTACTTTCGCTATTGTTTTTTTCCTTCTAACCGGACGTTTCTTAGCTTGCGATACTGGAAACAAACATTAAAATAAAGTCAATCGCAGTCTGAGAAATTTACGTCTCGTTTTATCCCGTCCGAACCGATTCTTGCGTTCCCCTATTTTCTCGCCCCTTTTGAACATCTCTTGTTGTTTCTCGTACCTTTGTTGGACATTTTCTTTCGTAGGATATCTGACTTTGCGTTCTTCGATCCATTTTGAGATTTCTTCAGGTGTATTCACGCTTCGAATTTTTTCATAGAGACCGGTCAAATGTTGCATTTCTATGTGTTTTTCAATCATGTTTGCGTGAGCTGTGTACTGGCAACCATCCAGACCACATACTTTGTGTTCAGAAACGTGTTTTTCGTATGACTGTTCGGAATAAAAATCTTGTTCACAAATATCACAAAATAGCAGATCTTGATAGTCTTCGTCTTCGTACCCTTCTTCTGATTCCCAAGATTCACCCTACAGAAAAAAAATAAAAGTTACTAGGTATGTAAAAATCGTCATATGACGTCTGGTGCAATTTGTTAGCAGGAAAAACAATCAACAGACAACGTGTTATCGTAAGTTGCACAACACTAAGTTGCACCAAACCCCACAAGGATAACAGAATTGCTACATAATCTAGAAGAAACAGTGGAATTGAACGAATTGAAGTTGCTTGACATTTTTAAATGAAAAATTGAGTAACTTACGGGCGTTTTCCATGTTTTGCAAAAAAACGTTTGAGTTTCTTGAACAGTGAGATGAAAATTTTAAAAGTCCAACAAATTTGTCTTTGGACTACACGATTTTCAGTGGACACTGGAGAAGTAGATTGTTGACAAAAATAATTACACATTGTACAATCCTTGATCTTACAAAGTAGTGACTTTACATTAACAGAGTTTTTCGTCTTGAATAAATATTGTCGGCTGGAGACATGGAGTTTTATTCAAGATGAACTCAAAAGTAAAATCAAAAGTTATTTTGAAAACTATTTTATTTTAAAACGAATCTAAACTTACAAATATAATGGTTAACTTTGCATCTAATGCATGGTACTAGAGTAAAAATAAAATTAACGTAAAAATGATCACAACACAAAGCAATAACAGAAGAGATATTCGTGAATTATTTTGCAATTCCGAAACAATTAAATTCTGATAGGGGAAAAACTGCAAAATAATGTCTCACTACAAAGTTCCACAAAGACAAATTTACATTAACAGAGTTGACAATCCAAAAAAAACATGAGCTTATGGCCAATTTACTGAGAGATCGTCATAAATTATGATGCAGCAACTTCAGAATTTGTGGTCTCAGTTGGAGGCTGAGACGTGTCATTGTTAAGAGTCTCTAATTTTTTGTCCGTCTCTGCCTCGGTATGTTTTTTGCTATCATCCTGGAAATAGACCCAAAAATTTAGACAAAGCAGTCAGGATTTCAAACACAAATTTAAAATTTACCAGAACTTGGGGCACTTTACTCAAACTTGTCTTTACTCATGTACCCAAATTGGGCAGGTACCAAAGAAGAAAATATTAAGTTTTGGTCCCTTTGAGTGATATCTTAATATTTTCTGGGGATTTTTTTGGCACGTGCCGGCAAGGGCGGGGTTTGAAAAGGTGCCCTCCTAGATGTGGGGTACATGAACTGTCTTATAAAAAAATACCTATAAATGGACGTCTGCTGTATAATCGATAGGTGCTGTTACTCGCGCGAAATTAGTGGCGGGCAAGAGCTGGGGGATACGCACCTCCTGCTGCCCCAAGAATTCCATTTGAGCTGCGTGGTACATTTGACTGCACTTGTCCCTCTGTGTTCTATATGTTGCCCAAGCCTCCTTGTTCTCAGCACCCGCACTCTTCGCAGCACCCAGCAATTCCTCCTTTTTCTTGAATTCCTTCTTTATCGCATCAGTGACCCATTCTTTTGACAGATCCAAATTCATCATTCCTTTCCTCTTCTTCATGATTCGCCCCTTTTGTACTCCTTTAAATCCCATTGGAAATTTTCTGTTTCTATTTATCGGGGGGCCTTGCCTTATACCCCGCATTGGAGGCGGTGGTCCAGGCGGCATTCTCATCATTCGTGGTGGTGGCGGTCGGAAACCCAACGGTGGCCTCATACTAGGTGGAGGAGGCGGTAGTCTAGCTCCTGGTCCCATCATTCTTGGTGGTATCATGGGACCTCGGGGTAACCGAGGTGGTGGTGGACGGAGACCACGAGGTGGAGGCAGGCGCATATTTGGAGGAGGACCCATTATGGGTCGCATACCCATTGGACCACCGCGACTTGGGGGAAAACGCCCTCGTGGCCGCATGTTTGGGGGAATATCAAACGGGGGGAAATTGCCGTTCAATGGCCGCCGGGGGAAAGGCACAGGTTTGCCGAAAGTGTTTCTTACAAAGATATTTGGATTACCAGCTCGTCTGTTGTTCTTGGCGTGAATCGGAGCGCCCATTGATGTTTAAACAAACACGTTAAACTATGGTGGGGTTCTGGTTATGAACACTTTTCAGAAATTATTTCTTGTTTGAACAACACAAGAAGCACGCCAATGTGGGTTATATCATTTTTGATATATCTCTATGTTGCCAATTTGTGCCCTATCACGTGAATAGGGTTTTCTCCAAAACGAAGAACCTCTTAAAGGTAAAGTGATAAATGCAGGATACAAAACTACACGCTAGTGATACAACTCAACTTTTAAAATTGCATTATTCGTTTTTAAGTGTAACTGGGTGTCAAAAACTGCGCAATGACAGTAGCGGCAACACTGGAAAAACACGTGAAGTACCATAATCCACTAAATTTGTGAACCTTGACCAATAGTGTTGATGAATTTCAAATATTGGCGCGTAAATTTTTTCAAAACTACAAGCAGATTTAAAGTAAAAAACAATTATTTTTTTATAAACATATTTTATTTATGAATGTTACAAAACATAAAACTTACAACCTTCCTTCATTAAAAGTATTATGTACAACAGTTATTGCTCTGAAAGGGCTTTAGCATATTTTTCTTTAAAATCTGATTGTAACAACGGTGATAGCGTATTCTCGGCCTCAGTATAAATCCGCTGCACTCTCTCATTAACATTATCATTCTTATTGAAATGTAAATAAAACAAAATATGATTAATCCAAACGTCTACGTCTTCTTCTCCAAATTGTTTACACGCTAGCTCATGGACTCTCGCCCACACTTCATAATCGTGGTCGATTTCAGTCGATTCTAACTTGGACATAGTCGCATGCAATTCTTTACAATATGGTTTCTCATTTGCTAAAATATTGTACGTTTTGCGTGCATCATTTATTCCTTTAGTTAGCGCCAACCATTCAATATACTTTGGTTTTAAAACTTCTGAGATTGGTTGGGGTTGTTTAATACCTTCACGATATATGTTAATAATCATATCATCGCGTGATAATAAACCGTAATATCGTAAATACATAAACCATAACGGTAATGATCGTTCTCCTAACATTTCTACTCCTTTCTTAAAAACTTCATCTACTTTAATGTTTTTGTCGGTCATGGTTGCGTAGCGGAGACGTAATTTCCATAGATCTACCGAGTGGGTAAGGGCTGCAGTTCCTAAAATAACCAGTCAATTTTGTGGTCAAAATAACATGTAAAGTACCTTTTTCTAAAATGGTAAGAGCTTCTTCATCTGTGACAAGTTCTAGCCATATTATGTAGTACCTTTCAGTTAAGTATTTTTCACTGGAAGCTTGCTCTAAGGCAGCTTTGAGCAGATCAGTTATGTCGCTTTTAAAAAGATCGGTATTTTCATGGCGGGCTTCAACTAAACAATCCAAGTAGGACGTCCAAAGACTCGCTTTTTCAGATGGACACACTTTCTTGAGACCTTCTTGGTACTTTTTGAAACACAAAGTTAAGCGATTTTGCGTTGATTCTTCATTAGATGTGCTGTAATGTAATCCTACAAAATAAAAAAAGTTTACACAAATTCTAGTTTAAAATTATTGATTTTAGGGTTTACCTCGCTTTTCTCTCTGCGCCAAACTGTGCCACACCAACTCCTTTTCTGAATGATTATGAGTCAATTTTTCGATTATTAAATTTTGCACCGACGTTGTAGCATTATAGGACTCCAATAAATTTAAAATTTCGATTAAATACTCGCAGTCAGCAATTCGGTCACATATAAAAAGCACGTACGTTTCTATCTTCTTACAAACTGCCTTCGCCAGATCATCTCCTTCTTGTGTATTGTTCTTTATAACTGACAGTTCTAGTTTTATGGCTTCTGTGTATAACAACTTACTGTTTTTGTGCACGGTTAAGCCTTTATTAAGAACTGTTAACGCAGTATTTAGATCATTGCGATCATGGGCGTACCAAGCGGCTGCAACTTGCCAAACTTCTGGGTTTTGAGAACAGTTCTAAAAGTAGAAACATTAGTACATATTTTTGATGGTTTCTACAGATACCTTGATCATATTTTGGATGGCGACAGATGCGGCGTTGATGTAATTTGATTGCTTGCAGAATTTGAAGTAGGATAAACACAAAGAGAAATCGCTTGAGAAACGTTGCAGAGCAATTTCATACAGGTTTTTTATTCTTCTTAATATTTTATATTCAATACCGCTTTTTCTTTCAGCTATCATGTTTTTGTCGCGTCGGTTATGGATTTGCTTGAGCAAGACTTTTTCATACATTATATACTCTTTGAAATCTTTTAAGTTCTTGGAAACACCGTTTATTTTGTATTCGAATTCCTTTCTCGTTTTCAAGATAAACCTAAAAATGTATTTTGGAAATTAGATTACTGAAAATTACAAAAAAAACCGCGTCGTCCTAACTTTCTAAATATTAAAGTTGATGAAAAAAATGTATGAATTGCAAGGTTAAATTTTACATTTGCATTAGTAATTAATAAATACATCTAACATCATGATTTTTGCCTGAAATAAATCAATAAAACAATTCATCCCACATATGTTAGACAACTTCTTTCATTCTGAAGGAATTTAAATGTATTTGTTATTTTATTCATGAAATAAACGACCAGTATTGCATACTAAATTAATGTTCATTCCTCACAATGCTCTTTTTTTACATTTTACACTAAAACTCTTTAAAATTTAAACAGTTCATAACCTAAAAATACAAATGTGTGATACCAACCGCAATTCTTCCATTGTGTACAATTTTGTCCTTCTCATTTCTTCTATTTCTTCCGCCATGGACTCCATGTGTCTCTGAACTAATTCTGCCATTTTTAAGGAATATTTTTCACTTAAAACCAAGATTAATAAGATATATGTATTTGTGAACGTAAACCTCACATTTCTGAAGATGTCAAAATTGTCAAATGCCGTGACAGAAATACAATGGAAAGGCGCTAAAATTTAAAATTTGTAGAATGAAATGTGAAGACGAAATTTTAAAACAAACAAAAACTAATTTCGGGAAAATACAAGATCATAGAACAGGTCAGCTTAGTTTAATTTGCCAGTTATTAGGTAGAAAGGCATTTTTATACTGACAGATATCCGTACTTTCATAATGTTATAAGAAAACAAACCAGTTTTTATTACTATTAATAGCAGAAATTTTTGACAAGGTTGCGTCAGAGCAACCACGTAAATTATTAATAATACTCTTTATTTTATTCTCTTAGCATTTGGGACTGGAATTTATTGGGTAAGAAAAGCGTCTAAGAGGCGGAATACGGGCTACTGTTTATTAAAAACAATACATATTTCATATCTATATTATTTCTTAAAAAGGTACTTGATCACCAACGTTACAATACAATATGTACAAATACAACACTTCCGTGCAAAATCCAAATTTTATCATTAAAAAAATCGAATCAAACTATTAAACCAACGCAGAAAATCAGTTACTTTGTAAAACTGAACCAATGCGTTAAAACACAAACTTAATTTAATGATAAAAAGTGGTGATTACAGTCAATAATGTATCTGAAAGATGTATACAAAATAGAATTCCATAAAACTATCCTCATGTGGCTTAAAAGAACAAGTCATATCACTAGAAATAAATATCACGTTAAGTATTTAAATTATAAAATTATACCATATCATAATTGCTTTAAAAAAAGGGGCATTCAATAATCATTCATATACATGATTGGTTTCAAAAAAGCAACATCAAATTAGAGTTTGTAAACCTAATAATCATATCATAAGAACATATTAAAATGGAGGTGTGTAAATAGAGTAGAGTGAGGTAATTGGACTAACTTTGTAGATTGCTAAGAATACATTTTGATTAAAAAATTCGATTGATTTCACCAATAATTGTTCAATTACACCTTAATTATACAAAAAATGGAAACCTCCTAGGGATCCTACACAAGACGCGTTAAAATATGAATATTTACAACAATTAATGTCGCAAAACCTTTGCACAATACCTTATTAAAATTTACAACCAAAAAAGCGTAATTTTTAAACTTACGCGAAGTTGCGTCTCAATCAACCCACTCTAGATTCATGCAAACTTACGTAAGAATAACTAACTGTCCTGTGTTTGTCGCATAAATGAGTCCTTGACCCGAAGTCGGCAACCATCGAATACAGTTTACACTCTTATAGTTAGTGGCTCTACTATCTCTATTTTGACCTAATTCCCGCAGAACTGGCAAACGATCTCCTGGTACATTCTTTTGATCTATGATAAAAATTCTAGCCATTGTCCACCGGTCACTTGGTACAATGGACACTCTTCTAGAGGCTAAACCAACGACTAGGTGTCTACTCAATGGTGACAATGCCACCGAAACAGCGTTTTGTTCGAAGCTGGTAGTGTACAAACACTGACCTAGAGTGTCCCATTTCAAACTATACACACCTAGAAAAAATTAAAATGTAAGGATTACAGTTTACACGGCAGGATTTAATACCTAGCTTGTTGGTTACATTCAAGTAACCACCAGATGGTAGTAAGGTCACTAAAATGGTCCCATCTTTAGCGATGTCCACGCTGGCGTCGTTGTGGATCTTACACTCGCTGACTATAATATTTTTCAGAGCTGAAAGCACAAAAATAAGCGTCATTTAAAACACAAGTTCCTAACGTACGATTGTTGATGACTGGAATGTTCCCTGAAGAAATATCCCAGACTTGGATCCGATGATTCGGAGTCGTTATCATATCACAGTCGTAGCTGGCTTCTCTCTGAGGATCGTCAAGATCAGCGTCAAAAGGATTAACGCTCGCATAAAGAGGGTGCAAAAACCTCGGTCTCAACCCACTCATTTGCGGAAAAGTTCTCAATTCAGACACCCTTTCTGCGAGTCTCTGACGATGCGTCATTATCCTATGATGGAACAACGATGGTTGTTCAGTTATCGGAACGTCATTCACTTGTACTGATGGTACATTCCAAGGCCGTGCAGGATTCGAACTTGAGCTTGCTTCCTCGTTGTTGTTATGGACCAAATTAACGTTGTTTGTGCGGTACAAATTAGTGCTCCTTGAGTTACTATTCACGTACCATTCAGATTCGTCATCGTTGTCGTCACTGTTGTTGCTGCTCACGTTCTCGAATCTCTGACTGCGTTCTTGGTTGTCTTGATTCGAGTTCGAGCTTGTCACGTCTTCGTCTTCTCCAGTATTGTCAGAATATCTCATTATTAAATCGCGTAAGCTCCAAGTACGTGTCATGTTGTCGTTGGCGCTGTTTTCAGGGTTCGCGGGAGGATCTCTTGTGGGGTTTGCATCGCTTGACGACGTTGTTGGCTCTGTTAGTAAGTTTTGGGGATGTCGCCTAATGTTTATATTTCTTAAATATCTGTTTAGTAACTGTCTCCTGTTGGTATCAGGGCGATTCGGCAACATTGCGTTTCTTCTAGCATTGTAAGTCTGACCTAGCGCTCTATAAGCGCGTCTCATTGTTAATCTCATGTGTTGTAAGCTCCTCGTGAGTTGGTGCGAGTGACTGCTAAAACGATTCTGTAACATTTGTCCACACATCTGGTCAATCCTCGTAGTCAGAGATTCTCTTTCTACATCCAGGTTCATACCGGCGGGAGGCGGAATCGAGTCAACTAATTGCAAAAGCAAGAGATCAGAAAGAAGAAGTGCCATCGCCAGCACATTATGAATCTGCCCCCGAAGACCCTGCGAAATATTAGCTCCTCCTAGTTCCTCTATGTGCTTACTCATACCATCTACAATGAGACTAAGAAAATGGCGAGCTCCAAACCTCGACGCACCATCTTGTGTCACCACAACTCGCTCGGATCTTGTACTTCTAAAACGATTATCGATTCCATTCCCCATAATCCTATTCATGCGATTGATACAATCATTTAACCGAATTGATAGAATTCGTTCGCCCAATTCTGTAGCAACAGATGAGCGATTGGTTTGTTGGTTCGTTTCTTGTGGTCTCGTGATGAGACGCGTTTGTTCAGTGAGCAAGTGTTCGAGTCTACGTGTCATGAGGTTCAAACTGGACGAGTTAATGAGAGAGTAGCTAGAAAGGTGGCGAAGAGGGCTGTTGCTTTCTGTGCTGGTCCTCGAAGGTGCATTTCTGCACGGACCACTGTGTTTCATTCCTCGATCAGGTCGTCCTGTGTATCTTCGAGGGAAGAAAAACAAAGAGCGTCGGTTGTGGCGTTGTAAACGAAACAGTCGAGATGGTGGGTACGTTTTTCTCCCCGAACTTCGCGGCCTTGGTTGCGTCTGCTCAGTTGACGTGCTAGGTGTTGATGTGGTTGGTTGAGGATTCTGTTGAGTCGTTGGTTCTTCTGATTGCGAGTCGTAAGGACTAGAATCGCTAATTCTAGTTCCTGCCATCATCTGCCTAACACTAGACATGCCAGTGCTGCGACTTTCCCCAGTTAAAGACCTCATATATCTCAAAAACTCTGTAATAAGTTGCCTTATCAACTGCAACTGTTCAACCTCAAACATCGTCCTATCTATGCGCTCAATACTCTCAACTTGATGTCTCAACAATCTCGCTTGTCTTTGTATATACGTAATAGTCATATGTAACGAAGTCATCAACGGCGACATGTTTTCGCTACTACCTTGAGACTGAGCATTTTCGGGAACTCTGGGATAATTATGGTCAGATTCCACCACACTTCTCCCTTCTGGCAACGTGTCACCCACCCTATCACCACTAGTGGAAGCCTCATGAGGTGAACTACTACGAATGTAGAAATTTTGGTCGTTAAAACTTACGCGAGGTTCGTTAGATTCACGTCGCCGATTTTCGTCAGAGTAATTTGGTAACATTGACATAGAACCTCCGAGGTTTCTCAAGATCGTGTCGGATTGGTTCATTATGTTTTCGAGACTTTCGGAAAAACTACTCAACATGTCTGATGTTTCGGTAGGGCGAGTATTAGATCTGAAGTTCCTTACATCGTTAAGGGTGGACTCTAAACCTTGTACAATGTTCGAGTACATGTTCCCCAAATTCACGAAGGGTGATTCTGGGGGAGGTTCTTGGCAATCTTGATTAGGAGGTTGGTTGTCTTGAGGAACGTTGTCTTCGGCGTTGGGACGCTCGGAGTAGTTTATGAGTTCGTCTATGGGAAAAGTGTTCATGCTTGAAACTCTAGGAGCTGGGAAAAGGCGATCGTTATAAACGAGTGCAAACAAATAAAACAATAATTTACAGAATACATTAACATACCCAGTCTAAAAGGAGATCCTCTTCTACATCTCAGCGACGCGCGATTATAATGCACCCTCGTTGGCATGAACGCCGATATCCGATGCGCTGGTAAGCGTCTCCTTGGATTAAACCTGCTGTAAATAGGAGAACTCGTTCTGGGATTAATCCCACTACTATTCCCAACAGGACTACTACGCAATGTCTCATCTGAATTAGAAGTAGGAGTCCTCGATTCCGACGGCTCCTGACTTTCATGTCTTTGAATCAATCTACGAAATATACTATTTTCTACTGTAACTGCATTAGGTCTAATCAAGTCTTGATCGCGGTTTGCTGCTGAAATCGAAACGGGAGAAGAGCGAAGAGTTGAGTTCTGCTCTTCTGTATTTACAGCAACTGGTGGTGATGAGTTAGTTAAGTCAATAGGACTAGGATTTGCAATCAGAGTTTGACGTTCTATAGAAAGCGCCGTGGGTTGCTGGTTCTCACCACTTTCTACTTCTGTTAGTAAAATAGTCATCAGTAGTTGTTCTAATTCCATGATGAAATTTCTAACGCCGCTGATGTTCGTTATGTTGGATGACGTCGATGCGAGTGCGTTGCTTGATGATGCGACAGGATTGTTGCTACTAGTTTGTACAGGTTCAGGCTCTGGTTCAGTGGTATTGCTATTTTGATTTGGGGGATTTTTAACATCAGCAGATAAGCGAGATCTTAAAGCGCTGCGTTCATCGTCGGAACTGCTGCTGTCTGATGAGGTGTCCAGAACTGGTCTTCTATTCGGTTTCTTCATGAAAGTGGGGCACATCTGCCTGAATTTTAATCTTTCGTGGGCCCTACTGTTCTCAAATCGCCTGTTGTAGAATCATAAAAAATGCATAACGTATTGAGAGAAAACTGCTACGTACCTGATTAATTTCGGTCTATCACAAGCCGGTAGTGACTTAATAATAGGCAGAAACCGATTTCTGACCTCCTCAGCAAGAGGTCGAATATTAGAAAGAATATCTTCAGTACTACTCAATCCTCTACTTGTACTCGGCTGAGGTTCAATATTCGAGGATCCTGCTTCAGGCTCTGTGTTAGGGAACTTCCTCTTCAAAGTCTTGGGACACAATATTCTCACTCCCGAACCACGCGGTTTATCAGAAGCTCCACTAGTTGAAGGTTCAGGTTGACTTCTCTCATTGATAACAAGGACTTTTCTAGGACTCTGAGTTTGAGTCGCAGTTTCTGTGTGAGAACTATTACTCGAACTTGTATCCTCACATTTGCTTCGTTTTTCTTGAGTAGATTCTTGCGTGTTTTCTGAAGATTTGTGTTTTCTTGAGTCTGAAGTTTGTGTTCCTTGAGCTTCTGTTGGTTGTTTTTTCATTGCTAAGATTCGGCTAGGCATGACTAGTGACGAACTGTAGTTTTGAGAAGTTGACGGTTGAGGTTCGGTTTGATTATTTTGATTTGAGCTCGTTCCTGAAGTGGAGGGCTGAGATTCTGGGATTTGGGTACCATTTGTGTTAGCTGCATTGGGCTCCATCGGGTCGGTACCTCGATCAATCTAAACAACAAAGGGACTATAACAAGGCGGAACTGAAGGCGCAACTTATTAAAGAATAGAAAAATCTAAATATGTCAATTGTACTTTAAAGGATAATATTGCGTCTATAACTAAACGGTGTAAAATTACGTGTAAGCAAACAAGTCTGGGACTTTTAGATGGAAAAAACTTGGAAGTTAAAAAAAATCCTAGTTAAATTTAATATTTCAACCTGCAGAATCCTGCCAAAAATAATATTATGACTAATGCAACATGTTTAGACCTCTAAAACAACACTTCATGTTTATATACCATTGTCGGTGGCTTATAAATTTTCAAATAACGCTGTACCAGTTGCTCATACTCCCTCAAAAGATTTCTATAAGAAGCAGTTATCCGTCTTTCTCTCTCAGGAACACTCGATAAAACTTCTCTAGTGACTTCAGCACTGATTTGGGATCCCTGAAACAACAATTTAAAAAAAATATTATTAATGAAAGCAAACATACATTCCGTATTCCTAAATCGATATTCGTTCTTTCTTGTGGCGCCGTCGTGGTCACTAAACGTGGTGTTATTCTTAGCCTGTATGGACTAGCAGATCTTTCAGCTTGTCGTGGCACCGGCACTGGGGCCCTCACTCTTTCCCATCTAGTTTGAGGGCTATTGGCAATGCCTGTTATAAGTTTGTGACCCAACTTATCAAAAGCTACATATCTGATCTAAAATTTGTTAGGTTAAATCAATGTAGAAAAAAAAGTGTGCAGTACTTTTTCTTTAGGGTTAGCAGTAGCCACCTGAACAAAAGGTTCAGGTAAACTCCAGTCCCAGAAGTAGAGTTCATTGTAGGTTGCTATCACTAAGACTCTATCATTTGGGTGGAAAGCTATGGATGCAATGACAGATTGATTTCCTGCAGTCCATACTTCACTACCTCCCTAAACAACAAGAGATAATTTAAAAGAGTTGTGTACTGTTATTATTCTTACACTCAAGTCCCATATTCTCACTTCTCCTCCTAAGCACCCTGAAGCAACAATTTGGTTAGAAGTAGGATGAAAAGCAATGCACCAAGGAGTCCTAGGATGCCCAGTCAACGTTTTTATATTTTTGCCGCTTTTAATATCAGTGACGTAAATATTATGATTGCCATGAGTGGAGGCAACTTTTGATCCATCAGGACTGAAAACCATAAGAAAGGTGGACCTAGGTTGTCCTGGCATCTCACAACGCATTTCATCATAGTACTTCTTTCTAACAAGTTCATCTTCAGCGTATATTTCCACGCTTTCTTTAGTTTTTTTATTTTTCTTTACGCGGTTCAGGGTTCGATCTTCAAGTCCTTTGATTAGGTCTAAGGCTTCATTGGCGGAGTCTTTGGGCATGTGGCGGCGGAAATCATATTCATCTGGGTTCATCTTCTCATAATGTCTAAACTGGAATCACATGGCTAAAATTGGAGATCGAGAGATTCTAATGCGAAACCGATACGTTTAAAGAACACGAGGAAAATCAAAATAGATAGAGCTACTCCACAGTTGTAAACAAATAAAAGTTAGTAAACAAGTATGTGACTAATAACTTACGCTTAACTTTCGTCTACAAATTATCGTAGCTTTGACAATTCTAGTGTCTACACCCGAGAAATATGCAAGGGTTGGGCTTGGAGGTCGTCTGTTCAAAAATAAATCATCTGAAGTGCATCGTTTCGTAGGTTAAGTAACGCTCTTACCTTGCCTTATGTTAAGCATTAAAATCACATTTTTATTGAACAAACGCACGAACTAACAAAAAAGAATCAATTATATCCCACTAAAAATATTTTTAATGAAACCGTTTATTTGTAACAATGTAAAATTATGCACTTGACGTGATAACATGAATTTGACAACTTTGACAATTCAGACTATACAGGCTGTCCAATAAATTTCACTCACTGAGCGCCAAATGGCGTCAATGGTTTCAAAAATAAATGTTGATATATTGGTTTGGAAGATAAAAGAAACACATTCCGTCGATAGACTTTTTTTCAGAAAAAAATAACCACGGTTTATTTTACAAAAATAATTACATACTAAAAATTTCAAAAATACAGTTAAAACCAGTTTGTGATGTTCATGCTGCCATCGGCGCCTTTGGGTGTGTCCATGATACTTGTTTGTCGTGCAAGTCTGTGAACCGACATTTTTCGACGAACAGGACGACTTAAAGGGGTGTCCTCTTGTGGTTCAGATGTCATGGGTTCCAGTTCCAAGTCGTCGGAAGTTGTAGGAACTTCTGGCCTAAAAATAACAGCGGTAAAGATTTATTTTGGAGTACCAATGTGACTGCCAAAATTATTCTAAATAAAATAAGACCGTATAAATGTTTCAGGATTATATTTTTTTTCTGCTCACATGTCCAGATCAAATATTTAACTTTAAAAATTGATGCAGCAGAATAAAGAAATCGGCATAAAATTGATTTTCAAATTTCAAACTTCTGGACTAATCAAGTAAAAATTGTAAAAAGTTATCGCTGACACATTACAAGTATTCCCTAATTTACTTATCCAAGTCAAAAATTCAACAAAAAAGGTGCCCTGAAACATTTTTTGAGTAAAAAACTGACTTACTTCAAAGGAATGCACCTCATGCAGTCCTTTATAGTAAACTCTTTCCCAAATTCTTCGCCTTCTTCTAAAGTTTGTGGCAAACGATGGTGTAAAGTTTCCGGTAAACGCAGCCCAATAAAACCACCAACCACAGAAATAATTCCCATTATTAACAAAGGTAATACAATCACTTCCGAACCCTGTAATTTAAATTATTTCTAGCGAACACATTTTCTGAACTTACCAGAAAAGTGATAAATGGTATTATAATGCGACCCATGCCTCCAATATAGGCAGACACTCCAATTCCAATTCCTCGCAACTGCGTCGGAAATAATTCCCCAGCAAAAGGGTAAATAATCAGAAAAGAAGCTGCGATTGCTGACTTTGCTATCAAGAAAAATACCAGAAGTAGCCCAACAGACTCTACAACGGTTCCGTGATTAGTTTGAAGAAGACAGTGCCAGGGAGTACCTTGTGGTATTAAAATAGTAACAATACAAAAAATCCCGCTCACGATCATACATAAACATAAGGGCCAGCGCCGCCCCCATCGATCCATCATTAACCAACAAACTAAGTAACTGGGAATTTCTATAGCTGAAGAAAGGAAGAAGCTCATGCTTTCATCATTGCCCATGGATGGTCCGTAGTAGCTCAGACCAACGTAAACAACTTCGTTAGCAAACCAATTTAGTGTGATGAGTATTGTTTTGAGTCTCATATTCGGTGTGGCACACAATTCCGTGCACTGTGGAGATTTATTGTAGCGTTCTTCTTCACTTAAAGTCCTTGTGCAGAACATCTTCTGTTTGAGTTGTTGTTTGAAACTCGGGGGTAGTTCCTTTTTATTAATTCGGGCCAGAGTTTCCAAGATTCTGGATGCTTCTTCAAATCTGCCTTTCGCAAGCAACCATCGTGGGCTCTCCGGCAGAACAAACCAGTAGAAATAATAAAGGATGAAAGGAAGTGACGTCACTAGAGCTAGATGGACCCAGTCATGAACCAAATATGTTATTCCAGCTAGAATTAATAGTCCCAGGGTATAGAATAAGCAGATCATTACTGTAACGAAGGATCGGTAGTTGGGACCTACTAGTTCCAGAGCTACAAAAAAAAGAGTCATCATTGTTGGCTACCATAAACTAACTTACAGATAATAAAAGGTATTTGATAGACAGCAGGAATAGTAAGTCCAACGATGGTTCTACTAGCAGCCCACCACCAAAAATTCTGCGCCACGGCTGTCAAAACACTACCAACAAGCAAAGTCGTTAGACAGACAAAAAACGACTTTTTTCGGCCAATGCTGTCGTTGAGACGGCCGAAGTAGTAAACACCCACAGGACCACCCAGATTTAAGGCCACCAAACCCAAAGTGGGGTAAATACTTTTATCACACACGAGCTCAAACTGGAACCACACTGTAGTAAAATAACTGTGTAAAAAAATACATACTTCGGTAACAATGCTAGAAACCGAGCCTTCGAACTCCCAACCATCTGTACACTCTTCTGTCGTCCAAGAACTGTTAATCTCTTGTTCGAAATCCGTCCAGTTCCAAGAGTATCTCAAACATCTCGAGAATGTCTTGTTGTGCTTCGGAATAAAGATGTTTCTTAGCTGTTCTTTGGTGAAATTCAACACTTGAGGTGTTTTACACCAGTGGTCGGGTGTCGCGGTCATGAAAAGTTGGTTGAAGGCGCAAAATCCACAAGGAAAACATGCAGGGAGACACACGAACCAAAGCATCAGTTTTTGGTAGCGACCGAATTCGCCCACTTGTGGTAAGAGATCATCCAAGTCCAGGGGTTCCTACAATAAAAAATCATGAATTGTTTTAGGCGAGAAGAGACTTACTTTCTCGTGTTCTTTGTGATCCATTTTGCGCAATACTGAGCCACTTCTGGATTTATGAAGCCATAGTAGCGATGTTTATGAGATTATTTCCCACCTGCCTGAAATCAATCACTAATCATATAAATTTCATAGAATGAATTCTCAAAACGCAGCACAACACATACGCATCCGTTATTGCAAAAGTCTTACCTTAACGAAATTTAGAGCTAAGAGAGAAAAAGAAATTCAACCGTGTTGGTGCTTGGATAAAGAAAACAGTTCTAAAGAAAGGAAACATTTATTATCCGTACTACTACAAAATTCCCAATGGGAAAGTGATCCCAAGTTTTGGGAGGGAATTTAAATAGTGAAATATTCTAACTGAAAAGGCGTGCTGGAAAATTTAACATAACAAAATTAAAACCTAATACAATTTTGAATTGGTCAATAGGCACCCTAGACATGGTAACATTTTAAAGAAAAGAAGAGAAAGCCACCGTTGTTCGACAATATGAATTTGGAATAAGCCGCATAATTCGTCAACTTTCATACGGCATTTGAGCTTTACTACGCTATTTACTTAAAAATTCAGTCTTCAGTACACACGTAAAACAAGTATTGTCAAACATCGGTGCGTTGGGGTGATTACAGTTTAACAATCAACATGGCACAATCAAAACAAAACATTCAACCGATAAAATATGCAATCATAAACATTTCCACTCAAAACCTTCCAATTTAATTTTAACGCAACTTTTTCCACAAGAACATTCGTAAAATTGCAATTGAAAACAATTTTGGCGGTTTAATTTTAAAAAGATCATGAACTTCCATTCTGTTTCTCGAAGCGGGCACTTTACTTGTCCAGCGAATTAAATAAAATCGGAATCACAAATAAAGTGCTTAACAAATCTAAAAATGAGCTTTTTAAAATTAGCTAATGCGATTTTGGTGCATCTAAAACAGTTAGAGGCAATAAATAATAATTTAGGCCTGTAGAAATTCTTACGCTAGTTCATAATAAAATTTCATACAACTTACATACAAAATAACAACCACACGACTTACATACTATACAAATTGTTTCATACAGCCTTTGAACCCAGACGCGGACAATAGTTAAAATAACCCATCCCTAATGTACCTTCCAAAACAATGAAGGCCTCTCACTGGACTAGTCTGAAAAATTGTAGAAAAAAATTCGGTTTATTTTAATATTGCCCACGGAAAAATATCACACATACAAGGAATTTATAATTATAATCCTAGAATTATAATTACGAAAACATTGAGAAGGTTTCGTTATACGCATTTAAAAAACTAATGGAATTTAATTTGTGATTTCTTTTCGTTTTGGCAACTACGGAAACCTTCTCAAATCACAGATTCTTGTTTACTTTGTTGCGATACCCACCCTCCCTTTCAAGCACTTTCGTATTTCGTTACCTACAGCGAGACTTATACGAAGAACTCGAAAATTTCATACAACCACCCACGCAAGGCACAATCAGGCCTCACAAAAAATCTTCCATAAAAAATACCAGTCACAAAATTTATTATTCTCAAATTTCCTGAGTATGAATTCAGTGAATTGGAAATTGTTTCAAAAAAATTAACTACGGCAAAGAACCAAACGCGCTCTCATGGACAGGTTTTGATTATCGCAGTCTTTAATAAATTCAGAGAAATCATCGTTTGTTAAATTGACGAAACATTTAGTTTGGAGAGCGTTTTGTTCTTTTTTGAACAAAGACGTTTCGCACCGACTACATTAAAACCATTTGAAATGATGAATTTTAGTGTAGTAAGTACGCAATCGTCGTGAAGACCATATAAAAATAACTACTTATGATTAATTCGATATGTGAAATAGACAAATGCTTTTATTGTAATAAAATACAATACTAAAGTGAAGACGAACGTAAAAGACGCAACAAGTGATAGAGGAGACACCACTTCACTCTTCAGTCTTGAGCTAACCGCCTTTCACGAAACAGGCGAAGATTCAGACACTATTCACAAGCGTTCACAGCTACGTTTAGCACTCACAGTTTATCAAGAGTCCATATGCATCAGCACTCACTCTGCACCCCGAAAACCGAAAGTATTGGGGAACAATACCATGTCAACTAGCTGACCAGTTTTACTCAACAAGTCAACAGTTCTGGGGCTATGTGCCCTTTTTACCCCAGAAATAACGCCGACGTCGACTGATGAACAAAACTGGTCCGACTGAACCGAAACGAAAATTAAAGTCTGCAAGAATTTTGGTTTATGTATAATGCGAATCCAATATCGATGCCGTTGACCACACCTTCGTTAGATTTCCTTCTGTTAAACCACAACATGCCAAAGAAAATCTGAAACCATCGAAAGCACTGTCAAACTCCGCTCAGCACACTGATTTACGTTAAACTCAAGCAGTCTTTACAGCCGTTTCGAAACAGGCCCATTGGCGCCGACAAGGAAAAAATTGTCGAATATATAAATGGTAATGCGAAACAAAATGTCTGCTCTTAGACAATTCATGGGAATATTACAAAATTAAGCATTTTTTAAAATCCAATTTCCAACGATTTTCACTGAAGAAGAAATGATCAAAATGAAATACCAAATATTAAGAATAAGAAACATTTAATACTAGAACTAGCGTCCAATGGCCCTGCTCACTTACTACCACTCCCACTTACCAACTAGCGACGGCGGCCGTCGAGTTTGCCTTCAACTTCCGCAACTCCTTTGTCGCCCAGTTGGCCAAAGTCTTAGTACGGCTAGTCCCGCTACGCCTTCCTTGCGCCAGCATTTCATTGATCGGTTCGAGATCTAACAACTGGAGAAGAGGTGCTCCAAACGCCGTACACAAATCTCCTACTAATCCTGCGGCCACCGCGACTGTAGCATCCGAATGAATAGTATCTTGTGCTACCACAGTTATAAATTGGACAATGAAAGGAATTTGCGGTTCTAAGATCATCACATCCGGACTTGGAGTGGGACCATCACCCTTAAGACCTTGAATAATGCCTGTGTAAGCGTCTAGTACACCTTCGCGCAATTCGTTCAAATAATCGATCATATCAAAATCGTTACGATCTACTTGTGCCTGAGAAGCCTGAGCCAAAGTCGTGAGAACGACATCTAGATATTTTCTGAACTCAGGACCGATACTTAGGACGATGTCGCCGAAAACTGAAAGGATTTGGGGTTTAACGCTACGATGAACAGACTGGTCGCTAAGATTTTCCAATAATAAAGTCATGATCTCGTCGCAATATGGAAGAGCTTTTAGTTTCAATGCGCGGAAAATGTCGCCGGTTAGACCTACAGCGGTACCGCAAACTTGGTATTCTTGGTGGTTCTTCAGGCCGATGTACAGGAACGGTTTGAAGGCGTCCATGTATTTGAGGAAGCCTTCTCCAAGTACCTCAACAAGGGTGGATACCGCCATCAGAGCATCTTCCTGGACACCTGTTAACAAAATGACGACAATTAGACCTATTAACAGACCAAATTTTTGAGTATTCACCTCCGTTTTTGCACGAATTTGAGTTGAACATGGTTAACATAGCTGTCATGATAGCGTCGGAGATCTGTGGAGCATCTTCTGGGGTAACCTTTCTCAATACGCTCTGCAAAGTACCGCATAACAACGACTGGAGATCGTTGAACTGCGACCGATCACTATGACTCGTAATGTGAGTCTCCATCTGTAACACTTGTTGCAAACGTTCCAAAATCACCATCGTAGTCTTCTGGACGGTGACATAACAATCCTTCGGGGAGTTCTTCACCATTTCCATGAGTGCCTCGTATGCCGCTGGTCTAAGATTGGCTTGTGCACCATCTGGACGGTCAGTGGTTTCAAGCAGTCTCTGAACGATGTATTCAAAATACTGAGAAAGTATGTATGTGTCTGGAGTTCCCGTTTCTTCATTTGTATCCGCTGCATCGTAAGCTGCTTCCGCAAGCCCAGAAAAAGCCCAACAAACATTAGCAGCCACGCGAGGTTCCGCTTTCAAACCGTTGACCAAGCTTTCCAGTAATGGTTTGAGGTAGTTCTCGTTGATTGCTGCTTCTGGAATGATTTCGCAAATTCTGCCAAAAGTCCACGCTGCGGTGTCTCTTACGATCACGCTATCATCATACATCAGTTGTATCAATGTCGGCATAGCTTGTTCTACCAACGGTTTTAAAGTTGTATTATCCAAACCACCTAAGATAGAACCGAATGCCATAAGCGATGCATCTCTAAATCGCCAGTTTTCTGACTTGATGTTTTCTTTGATGAAAGGGAGAACGTGTGGGACAATCTCGTTTTCGCAACAAGTTGCTAAAAGCATCAAGCAGACACCAGCTGCTTTGCTAGGATTCCAATCATCTTCGTCGTCGAGTTCTTCTTGTTTCGTGAGTTTCTGGAGAAGGATAGGCACGATGAACTGAAGCGCACCTTTGGCGTAGTGTCTCGATACTCTGGAAAAAGACAAGTCATGGAAACTTTGATCTTATCACTATAAAAATAATGTTCATACACTTGTTTTCGCCGAAATAAGATAAGCAAAAAACAAAATGTTTACACCACTTTTTCTCAAAATATTAACAGAACAAATTATGAAATCGTCGGGATTGTAGTTATTTTAACGCTGATAATAACTAAAATCTGATTTTATTAGACAAATTTTCTAAGAACAAAGTTAGAAATGGTTTAAAACAGTTCAACATTTTCATTCTTAAATTTAATTGTTGTAATAAAATTCTTTGTTTGAGTAGGTTCAGCGATAGTTTAACTTTGGCTAAAAATGTGAAAGTCCATAACATTGTTCACATGATTAACGGAAGGCAATTAATGCAGGATTATAATGAAAGACGACGTCGACTATGTAAGAAAAAAGTTAAAGTTGGCTATAAAGTCATTTAAGTATACATTTACTGTTATTAAAATTATCGTTTATGGAAATATAAACCCACATTTTCTGCTAGGGCAATATAAAATGGCACATCTAGTTAATGTAGAAAGTTAAACGAAAGCTATAAATGACTGGTAACAAAATATTTAGTTAAGTTAAAATTGCGTCACATTGCATCCTTTAATGCAAATTTAATCTGAAGTCAGCAAATTCTTGTATCAGAAAAATTCCCACGTAAAACTACTGACACCAGTATAGCAACAAAAACAACAATACTCAAACTATAGAGTACTTTTTTTTGAATTGGAACGTTTCCAATATTTGTCACCGTACAAAACTTCATTTTTACCCAATTGGGTTTTAAAGCAACAATCAATAGTTGAATATCAAGGAGTGATCAAATTTCGTTAACAGTAATCACTACCATGTTTTACCATTTAAAGCATGTCAGCTTGTTCAACAATCAATCATCTTAGCAAAGTCTAAATATCCGAAAAAAACAACGGTTTTGTGTTCCCAATAAACTACATGCATGAAATGTGTGCTAATGGTGAACAAACAATTTTGATAAGATATTAACTTGCTGACGGTCAATTTTACTGAAAAATGTAACAAAGTAGAACAATAGAACCGTCAACAAAAACTTGATAGAACAATTTTTCCTTGTGGTAACTACTCGGATTCAGAAAAACCAATATTTCAATATAAACAATTCTACCAACATGTGCTGCTAAATCGATTCAGTTCTCAAAACCTCGTTAAAAACAAGGCTTCATTGCTAGTAATTTGCCGCCCACAAAGATAATAAAAATATTGAAATCTATTGTACATGTGTGCACAAAAAAAATGTTGGTGCCTTGCCAGAAACAATGAAAGTTGTAATCGCCAACATTAAAACTTAGAAGACAATTAATTTTTCAAGAAGTTTCCATGAATTGTATGGTGCCAAAAATTGTAACTGCAGCAATTACCTTGTTGGCGGTCGTCCTGCTTCTGCCGCTTCGTTAGCTTCAATTGCCAAATCTACTTCTTCATCACTAACATTGGACCAAAATTCAATACCCTGTAACGCGACAGCATCATTATCAGATTTCATTGCTTCTAAAGTGATAGGAAAGAGAGCTTGTCCCATGTAAGGTTCCATATATTGGTAGTATAAAGACATGATTTTGACTAAGCACTGCAGAGCTGCTACTTTAATTTGTGTATCTGGTGATTGTGTAGCTTCACAGACTACTTCCATGATGAAATTTCTTTCAGTTGCTTGTTCAAAGTTAGCTTTTGTAAATTCTAGCGAATTGAGAAGAGCTTGCGTTGCAGCAAATCTAACATGATTACTAGGTTCTGTTGAACGCATGCCGTGTATAATAGCTGTAAGAATGTCATTTGATTGGGTGACCAAAACATCAGAATCTATTTCTTGACAAATGTAGCCTATAGCTTCTAAAGTAGCCTCTTTCTGCATTTCTGTGGAATTAGGTTGAACCACATTGTTCACCAAAGTACCGATTAGATCGGGCCATTGGTGATGGGGTAATTCCGTCACTGCGATGTATGCGACGCATTGTGCAGCTGAAGAAGGCCGATTTGTTTCTGTTCCTAACGCACCTACAACCTACAAACAAAATATAACAGGTTCAATAACGAATTCGATGTTATTACGTTTTTCTTGACGTAAGTCCGGATTTCCTCAGGAGCTGACAGCCACCGCGTTTGCCACATCTGTTTAATATTCGGATCTTTCGACGTGAGTTGATTTTTGAGTTGTAAACCTGCAGCCATTCGGGCCACAGGACTGTTGCTACCATGTCTCAAGATATCAGATAGAGTCTTGATAAATTCTAAAATATTGGCGCTGGCCGCTTGCTCAAGAAATGTTGATGCTTGTTCCAATTCATTTTTATCTGGAAACGATCGAGAATTAACGGAAAAGTACTAAGGATAATGACCTCGAAAAGTGTGAGGTTATGTTACTAGAACTGAAAAAAATGAATCAGCGATGGGGTTTCTAGAAATTCTGCGAGATGTTTATGTTTCTGGCGACCCGACGTTTCGTCATTTCGCAAGAATCATCAAGTTTCCGGTCAAAATCCCGTGAAAATGGGGGGTGGTGATAACGTCATGAAATGTCAAACTGTTAATTTGGGGCTATTGTAAAGAAAGGACTGTACATATTGGGGTTTTTAAAACAACTCTTTTGTGATAACTATTCATATGATTGTATGGCAATGGCTAAAGAATGATGGCAACTTGTCAAATAGTAATAATTTTTGGTACTCACCAGGAGAAACAGTTTTTTCTAGGATTTGTATAAGTTGGAGTGTTTCTGGATGCATTTTAATGTATAATTACTGACTAATGAAGTAAACTTAACGACTTTAATTAATTGGTTCTTGCTATTAGCCGGCTAACACCACATGTAGGATGATTAAACTGGCAGGAAGGTAAAATTCATACGCCCCTAACGTACGAATGACGGTTCTTTATCGTTATTTAAAACTGTCTTACATAATCACCGATAACAACACTGATTATCACAAATATCAACAAATTCGACGAAATGAGATTGCACACTTTAGTCCCTAGAGCTGATTAACTCGAAATTTATCTTTTATGATAACAAATTGCGGCACTAGATTTTATGGCGGAGGTAAAATGACCGTTAAAACAATTTTGTTTGCGCGCAAGTTTTACAGGATTCTTTTTTGTGGTCCGTTGTGAAGTTAGAGATCAGTAGATGGCACCTAAATGAATGAATGCAAAAATCACTAAAACTGCCAATCTGAAAATCAAAAATGGCGGATTATTTGAAAATATTAACGCAGATTTAAATAGTTGTACATGTACATGCGTTTCGCTAAATTGAAGAAAAAAACTCAAAACAAAAGCAAGAAGAAGAAATAAATAAATAAAAAGGGTAGATTTAAAATGTTAATAAACTTATAATTTCTTAATAAGTTCGAATTTGACAAACAATGTACTGTTTAAAATTATTTATAACTTTAAAATCATCGGAAGTCATAGAATTACAAAAACTTGGAAAATCGCAAAATAAAACATGATATTGAAATTCCAAAATTTGAAATTGAAATTGAAAAGCCTCAAAAAGCGCTGCCACCATAAAATTTTTAAAACAGAGAATGTATATGAAATCAGAGAATTATATTAATATCCGGTTGTAAGAATTTGTCGAGATGGTTAAGACCCAACTCGTAAAAGAATTGAAAATCTTAAATTTTATGAAAAATTATTGAAAATTTCCTGTTTGAAAACTGGGACATGCTAATTTTATAAAATATTGCTAACGCATGAAAATAATTGAGATTAAATCTACCTTCGCTTTTCTTTTTGAAATGGTTTTTCTAATTTTATATATGAAATTGTTTCTTCTACGGTTATTCAGAAATTAAACAAAATTTGACTTCAAAATGTGTTCAGAATTTAAAAAGTCGAAGTAGAAATGAATAAACTTTGGTTATTACAACAAGAATAATTATTCAGCATAAGATTTCTCGGGTTTTTTATAACGCTCAAGTTCACGAGAAACTCATTATTGTCAACGGAAAATTTTCTGAATAGCATTTAAAGTTATAATAAAAATCGTTTTATAATGTATTGTGTTGTTTACGTATTTCCAAGCATTATGAGCTCCGCCACACCAACAATTTTATCTTTTCGCATAACATAATTTGTTTTTATTGTATTTGTAAGCAGTAATTTTATCTTTTCTTAAGCAGATATAAAGAAGTCATTGATAATCACCGGTATAAACTCACCGATTTTACTTGAGATTCAAGTCCATAAAAATTCTAGTGTTTTAATTAATGGCGTGTGGTGGTCCATGAGTTTTTATTAAAAAATAAACCTACCTGGTAAAGGCGAAGGTTTTGGGGAGAAATTAATTAATGTTCGGGTAAGGTACCTTCGTAAATATTAGTGTTACCAAAGTCCACCACCCATAGTTGCCTTAATAAAACTAATTTAAAAGTCATAAAATTCGCCTTTAATAACCTATAAATAAGGATATAAAGTTTTCTGTGAACAAACAAGCGACTTATGAGGACATTCATTCACAATTAAGGATTTTTATGGGCATTTCGTAAAGTACGAATTTTCAAAAAGGGGCTAAATTGCATTATAATTGCAACATAAATAATTGGCGTGCTTGCAACGGCTGGAGGTTTATATCAGCAAATTGTTGATATTCCCCGGAGTATTATACAAGTACTCTGTATTTATTGTAATGACGCTCTTATGCATTACCAACGCCCGAGAAAGCATGTTGAAATAATTGTGGAATTTATTAGTGACTACAGCTTTTATATCGTAATTGTCACGATGGCATACATTTTTTCCAGGAGGTGGTAGCTGAATTTGCGTTTCCTGGACTTGGGTGACGACATTTACATAACAGGATAATTAATCAGTTCGTACTCTGAAAGTACCTCACGTTTGGTGGAGGATGCTCCGACTTGCTGAGATATTAATGTGTGTGATTAATGGGCAAATAATTGTAGTAATAAATAGCATCACTTTACGACACTTCGTGCTTTCGTGAACTTGTAACCTGCTTAAGGCTTAAGTTAGACATTATTACAGTGTGCGATCATGCCTGAATAGCCTAATTTGCGGAGTAACCTTTATAAAAGTGATTTATTACAAAGCAGAAATGTGTGGATTTCGTCTAAATTGTCACCTTCCATCCGGAACCATTCTAATAGGTCACGGAATTACATCACGCTAGGTAAATACAGTTGTGATTTATAGTGATAACCTGTAAGTTGTTGCAATTTAATCTACAGGTCTTTTGTCGTGCTCTTTATTCCACGATATCTGTATACAATAAACCAATTCATCTCCATCGGCATTCAAAAATAAGCATAAGTGAGAACAGAGATGTAAATAAGATGTTGTTTCTAAAAATTACAACGACAGTAACAGGATTTATGTACAGGAGGACGTAAAATATTGCATACTATGCCTTACGTAAAAACGTTGAGAATTCCTTAGACAATTCCTTTAAATATTTTTCGCGATTTTATTATTTCTTGCAACTATTCATGCTATTAAAAACAATTTTTTTATCTACTAGACCTCACACTTAGCTAGGAGAAAGGACATATGTTACTCATTATCTTTATGGACATTGCTTTGGAAACATATTTACTTATTTGCCCAGAATGTTGATAATAAGTACCATAAATTGCCGACGCTGACACAGAAATATTTAATAGCTACGTTCAATTCTATTTCTCTCATTACTATTGCTAATACACTACGTATATAAATGTCCAGCAATGAAGATGACAGTCCCCGTTAGCTAATTCAAATTTTACTGAATACAAGATCATAATAAAAAACTGGCTAAAAATATTTTTTAACTATTTTTGGATCAGTAAAATAAATCAGTTATTAGACAGTGATATCATTACAGCCTATAGCTATCGGTTGATTGCATTTCTAACGCCACTCTTGATATAATTTTGGGTCCAAGGCTTTTTAACAAAAGAGTATAGAATTTGAATGTCGAATTTCGCATGTTTGTAATTTCTCCATATTTATAAGTTTGCTAAAAGTTTAGAATGTTTGTTTATTTTCAAGTGTCCACTTTATCATTCAAGTGAGTAAATTAGATATCACTGGATTTTATATTAAATTCAATTTTTAAATTTGGCGGTTTGGACAAGAGTGTGAAGATAGCGCAAAAATCGTTTGCGCCAACTTCAAACTGTTGCGAAGTGAGTGTCAAAAACCAAAAACTGTAATTTTTATGTACCGAAGACTAATATGTTTCAAATTATTCCTTGGAGTATTTTAAAGTTTTGAAGCATCAAGTTTCACGAGTTTACGGTTAGTAGATGAATTTTTGTGGTATTTCGAATTATATCGGACTAGTCTATTAAAAGCACCGCCAAGAGCGACCGGGTTTGAAGTTTTTTATGGTATCGTATTTGATTAATCTCTAAAATTTGCATGTGTGACATTTCTATATGGTTAATTCCTGTTTGATTCAAAAGTTTCCATTCCATTTTTGGTTTTAAATTTGCTGAATAATCCTATGCTTTTTGTTTTGCGGTTTTGGCAACAGTGTGAAGATGGCGCTGTAGTCGCTTGCGCCAACTTCGAACCACTTCGAAGTTAGTCTGTCAAAAACTAAAAATTGTTATTTTTTATGCGCTGAAGAAAAAGTTTTCCCAAAAGTGTCTCAAAGCTTCGAAACATTGAGTTGCAACGGGTATAAGGTTAGTAGATGGATTTTTGGGGCATTTCGATTTACATCGGACTAGTCTATGAAAACACCGCGAGGGGCGACCAAGTTTTAAAATTTTCAGGATTGTGTTGCTTTTGATTAATTGCTACAAAATGGCACGCGTAATATTGCTATATGCTTTTTGATTTTCACAGTTTTAAGGAATTTAAGGTTTATGGACGAATTTCTGGTCGGTTCATTTACAGAAATGTGATAGTGTTGTAAATTTTCTGCTATTATTACTGGTTCACAGTTTCTTAATTTATTGATTTTCGAGCACTATGAAAAGGGAATGAAGTTTTGGATAGCAATAAAGCTTTTGTAGGCGCAAAGTCGAATTGTGACCAAATATCGTCAATGGTCATTGAGGCTTTTTAAATTTAAGGTTGGTAGAAGAAATTTTACGATCAACAAGTATCTACCTGTTGCAATATGAAATCTGAAAAAGAGGAAATTGGACGGAAATGCAAGGTTACAACAGATTATAACGGAAAATAATTATAACAGTTTTAATTTTTTTGGCGATTTAAAAACTGACAACTTTGTTTATTTTCAGGTGTTTGTGGTTGAAGTGCTTTGCCAGCTTCCAAATGAAAGTGAGTTCGCGTTTTTCTTTGTTTAATCAAAATGTGTTTAATAAAAATGTCTCAGTTTGATATTAGACTAAAATGAGTGTTGAGTCCAATGATGGAGTTAGAGAATGGTCTTGAAAATTAAGCGGAAGGATGGGTTTTATAGGGTAAGTTTGTTTTCCTTCAGCTAATATTTGGCGTGTGTAAATTTTCGTTCGATGCTCATTATAACAGTTCATATATCATATAGACGAGCCATTCGAGTATAGAGTATATACAGTAAAAATATTACTCAGCTTTTAACGTTTTGGCATCACGTAATCGCATACTTTGTTCGGATCTTCTTTTGTTCCAGAATGTATGTCCGTGCTCTTTACAACTTTTGAAATATTCACACAAATTTTCACGAATATCTCGAATTTTTAGTGGTAAAAATTTAACAAGTGGGTTTCTAAGTTTTAGTGTTAAAGAGTAATAAAGATCAGATTAGTGATCTAGCTATTTGATAATAAAATTTAATGTTAGTTTTGGACTAATAACTCGAAGAGTTCGCCTCTGCTTTAACTCCATATTTACCATCTTGGAGATTAAGTGAAAGAAATGTGCTGTCCTGTCTATGGTAAAATAATTGAGGACTGGTCTTCTTAGTGACAGCTTCACCATCACAACAAGAACTGGACATTATCGTCATAATCTCCTGAAATGAAGGCTGGAAAGACACTTTACCTTATTTGGCCGAATTCAAACTCGTCGAAACATTGTATTTAAATCAGACTAATCGAATTTATTGTCCAGAAAACGGTACATTACTTCCAAGGTTTATCATAAATGCTAATATTTTCAGACGACCTCCTTGTTTTTTCCTGATTAAATTGTATAAACACCTATAATGTGCAATTACTCACCGTTGAATGTTGTGCGGGCAGATAATTGTAGTGCAATCTAGAAAAGTCTTATTGAACATGTAATTTGCTGAAAACGGCCACAGTTGAACATCGTTTACATGTTGATAGTAAATTGATAAAAGGTTTTAGTCGGCAATTATTTATGTAGAACGTGAGAACTACAATGAAAATGTACAAGGAGAGATGCGTATTCGTTGCACGTTCAGCTGTACCATTTTTAAGACAGTGATTGGAATGTTATGGCGACATAAGTGGACGCTTTAGATGAAGGATGAAGTGCAATTTCTGAAATTTAAAATTAAAATTAAAGGAATTTACAGTAATCACGTAGCACGTCTTAGATAGAAGAAATGTGTATCATGTTACAAAGCTGACATCGAATTAATCTTGTTAAAATGCAGGAGTTGTAAAAATCGTCAGATTAGTCTGCTTTCTAAATAAATAACGATGTTAAGCTACAGTATTTTTTATTCTTTTACCTCCGTGCACTACAATAATTTATTATTAGGTCAAACTACCTCTAAGTATATTTAATGGTACATTACATATACTCTATGGATTTATCTCTTTTCAAGCAATAAACGTAAATAATAAACAGCTGGATACTGCATAAAGCGCTTCATAATCCATAATCTATCTTTTATAAACTAACGCCGTCCATAGTAAACAACCATCTTGTAACTTCAACCATCAGATTAAAAACACTAAAGCACAAAAAAATCCCAGATTGCGTTGTAACATCTTTAAAGTTATGTAAATACTTAATAATTTCCTAATTGCTTAATACCTTAATAAACGATAATTGTTTCGTATCACTCATCAACATCTAACTCGGTCAAATCTCCACATTGCTTTTTCAGTTTCACACTAATCAAGTCAAGATTGGCACGGATAATTTCCTGTCGCGTTCCGACAAAAATTATGTGTCTAAGGGCGTGTCCTTTCCGACTTATTAAAAGGATTTGCATGTGATGACGTACAATTATAGCCGAAGGATACTCATAACGCCATCATAGTAACCGCAACTGTGACGAATGAACACTCCTTCTGATCTAATTCCATGGGACTTGACGTCATGGTGGTTATATAAAGTGATGACGAACTGGCACTACTGATTCATTTTGGGATTTTATTTTCTTTAATTTGATCTGGATCGAGGTAAGGGGGAATCACACTGTGAATCCTGTTTGAAATTGTTGGGTTTTGTGCTGTGGTGGGAACTTTGGAATTTGCCAATTACTTTGTCTTCTTATGTTTTTTTTTTCGGAACACTACCGAGAACAATTTTTTTGTTCACACTCTGAATTGTTTATTATCGATTTAAGATTTAAAATTATTTAGAATCTTAGCTGGAGCTTAAAAATACAAAATTTTGGTTTGATGTAAATTTCACTCTTAAATTTATTTAAATTCAAATTACTAAGCAATTTTTTTGATACGTTAGGGATTTCAAATACTTTATTCAAACATATTTAGTCCACAAAAGGAAAAAACTCAAAATTTAAACACTGGTACAGTGACAACCAACATAAAGTGGTACAGTTTGATTTTGTCATTGTAATATGGGTCAAAAATTAATAGATTGAGCTACTAATAATCATTTGTGTCTACCAAAGCCAGTTCACTTGCTTTATTTTTTAAATGATAGTTAGTACTGAGTAGCTAATTGAAATGAAACTGGAGATCACATGTACCTACTCATTTGAAAATGTTTTGATGCCGAAATGTTGTTATTTCATTTTGTTTTACATCATCTGGATAAATAAATTAATATAGTTATTGCTGCCTGTCAAATCATGGCATATCGGTACTTTAATACAAAAATCATCAACCTATTGACTTTGGTGTATTTTGAAAAATTAAATAAAGAAATAATTTCGAACTGCCAATTTTTTTTTTGATTTAATGGTTTTATTAAATTCGCATAATATTTAGAAGCTTTGCTACTATCTTGAAAAAAAAAACTAAAGACAGGATTTTAGTCGTGTTGTAGTATGAACAAGACACGAAAAGTCCTATTAAAGTTGTACCCGGACCTCATTCGTTAATATGCTCGTACATAATAATTATATTATTACATAGGTCGCTCTGTTAAGAATTAAAAAGTGTCTCATTAAAGTGTTGAGGCGGCTACTGTATAATTAACTGTACCATAAATATCTCGTTATTTAATTAGGATTAGTTAAAGGCTTAGAAAAATGTAATGAAATTAAAATAAGAGTGTACTGAGTAGCCAATCACAGTTGTAAATGTATGTGAATAATTATGACACAAATGCGATTTGTTCTAATCTAATAAAAACAGTTTATTAATTTCTTACGCAATAGTTGAATAAATGGTTGCTTTAATATTAGTAGTCTACAATAAAAAAAAACCTCTACGATTTTGTCGTCTACCACGGTTTTACTCCAAAACAAAAAGCCTCAAGGTCTAAACAGAAACTTGTGAATATAAATTTTCAGTAATAACAGCTGCTTAATCTTGAGAGTACTAAAACTGTCAGTATAGTAAAGCTATTTATCTCCAATGATGTTCCAAGAGAAATAAAACGCCACCGTTTGATGTGTAAGTACTTCGTGCCAAAAAAATGTGTGTAAAAAATGACAATGTTTGATTCTCTCCTTGAAGCAGACATAATTTACCAGAAGTGTAGAGTTTATTACGTCACAATAAAAGTAAAACTTCGTGTTTTGGCATTAGACACAGCGTGCCAACGACCTAATCCAATCCATCTTTCCAGTGAACGTCTTTCCATCGAGACGCAAAAATAAATCCACACTGACCTAGCTCAAACAGACACAAAGTCGTTAAAAGCCTGGAAATGTGCACGATGCGTGCGAACTCAGTTTTTAGTTTCAGCTGCGTCTGGTGCTCTAGTTGACATTCCTACGTCTGAAAGATACCGTCATTACAAATATACATACCAGATTACAAGACTTTTTTGACATGCTACTTCTTAGCGTTATGCTAATTTTACACAACATTACCGTAATAATGTTACGTGTTTGTATTCGAACCTTAGTGTTAAATTAAACGCAGCTTCTTGTACTCGTATTAGACACTTCGCCACGTTTTTTGTCGCGGAACTTGTTTATGCCTGGCTTGTGATGAATCGTAATAATTATTGTGTTGGTTTTTGTATGAATCACTGTGAAGACGTCATTAACTTTACCTGTAATGGATGATGCGAAACTACCGGTGACGTTTAAGACGCTATTATCTAACGTTATTTTTAGAAACCGTGCAGAAAGAAAAGTACATCATTAGATTGAAATGGGACGAGGATTTCACATTGAGATTTTCCATTCTAAAAATACGCGGTTGTCACAGTGCTAAGAAAAAACCATTTAAAGAAAGAAAATTGAGAAGTAGTTTTTATTTAGCTGAAGAAAGTAGGCACTAAGTGGAAACCAAATTAGGGAAACCAACTATTTTTTTCTTTCTTGGTATCATAATTTCAGTTGCAAAAGTCTGGTTCTAAAACTGCGTATGTGTTTTTATTTCTATTCCTGCTAGTAATGTTGAACAATAGTGTAGAAATTGTACGATAAATCAGTAATTTGCGGTAAAAACGTCTGTACCTTTGACATCGCATTACATTACAGGCAATAAAGGAAGAAATGCATTTGAATTGAGCCCATGTGGAGATCTGGCCCGTTTCTCGCGTAAAACCTTCAAGTTTCGCACGATTTACAGCTTATGCCGGCTTCAAGGAAATGCTGCTTTCGTTGGCATGATAATTCATTTCAGCAAACAACGAAACCGAATTAAATCGTCCAGAGAAACCCCTGGAATTTATACGTACACCGATGGCACTCAGTCTGTATAGATTTGTCTGCTATTAACGCTCTACTTGTCGTCCAATATATCTGCTTGATCACTTTATTGCTTCCGCCATCTCCATCCAAAATAAGTCGCGGGTTTATAATTTGCCAACGAAATCAAAACACAGACAGGAACGAAACAAGAACGTCATTAAAATAGTATCTCGTCTCTTGTGACTGAAATAGATGAGAATCTAACGAAGAAATCTGAAAAATAGAAATACCTATCGTGTCTTTGTCGCAGCATTGGCAGGCGCCGCAGAACAGTGGCGTAGGTGCCACAATTATGTTCGTTTGCACCTGAATAACTGACATAATTCATTTTCATAATATGAGACCAAAATAACCGACAATTGTCTGTTTGGCGAACCTTGAGAGTGAATTATGACGACGTAGCTGGATTTCCACAACGTAAGATGTAGGAAGAAATTATCGTTTTAGACGGCAACCGGCTAGAAATAGAAATTTTAAAATATTCATCAAATTCCTACTTTATTGCATCTAAAATAGCTTAACTCGTCGACCTTCGCTGAGATTTTCGCTATCAATACGCTATCAAAAAAGAAGACACATTTATAAACTTAATCCTTTTTCATTATGTTATGCAGGACGCCCATGGAACACGCATGTTAGCTTCTGCTATTTAATTTTTCAACTTTGTCAGGTGGCAGTGCTGCAGACTTTGATTGATCAGGTTAACGTCCTGACTTGAATTAACATCCTACGTTTTGTTTGTGTACTCATCTCTTGTCCAACTTTATATCGATAGATGCTTGGCAGCTTGTCACTCACATTATTAACGTCTCAATACTATAATTTACATTTCCAATTAACATTTAAATCACAACCTTATCTTTATATTCGTAAAATGGAAGATCTAACAGCATTACATAACATATAGACTGCCGCTCTATACGTCTATAAAACTAAATAAATTCCTATTGGTTTGTCAGCTACCTGTTTCCTAGCCGGATTGCTTACTAGTAATCAACATAATGTATACGTCCGTTGGAGTACTATGCTTACAAGGAACAAAAATTGCAGAAATATACGTTTGCATACTTAGAGAAAGACAGAGAGAAAGAGGATTTTACAAGAAAATTTCAAGACTGACTTATTTGAAATTTTCAGAAATATGGTAGACTTTTATCGATGACTGCATGTTTTGCATATTTAGCACGAGAAAATTTTACAGAAGATAATAATATTTAACTTTTTTAGGGTTTGGAGTACAAAATTTTTATAGATTGATAATTAATTAATTTTTCTAAATCGTTTTTTATCTATGTTTGAATTGTTACAAGATCTATAGATTTATAAATAAACTTTTTAGAAATGTGTTTCTTAAAGTAAAAAAATAGAGTTCGACTTTATAATATGTGCTTTTAATTTTTTTTCTAAATAGGTACGCTGGTTAACCCAACTAATTATTTTTATAAAAAAAAATATTCGACTATAATAGAACAATGTAGACACATTAAATGGTCTTTTTTTTTACAGAGTTGTTTATGTCTTTATTATAAAATATTTTTTTTACCAGTCTTAATCGAACCCTGAACTGACAATATTTACACAATATGAAATTGACAATATTTTGATCTCCAAAATGTTATTTTTTATTTTCTTTTCGGCTCTAATGACTCTACAAACCCTGCAGACTATCTTAAAATTCAAAATTTAGGAAATAAATTATAATTTATTAATAAATAAATATTTTTTTTCTAAATTGCAAATTTTCATATTAATTAAATTATTTCTATGTATGTATTTCTAACAAAAATTGATTTTATATGAGAAAAATAGACTGTAGAATGTTTGTTCAATTTGGTAATTTGATTACTTAAATACTAATGGCTAATAAATGCTAATACTAAATAATTACCTAAATAAATAAACATGTAAAAATTATAAGATAGCGAAACTTTCTATTAATATATAGTTACACGTTTAGCAGTAATTTCATTTTTGCTACTAATTTTCAGCTTGAATTGAAGGTTCCGTCAAAGCAAAAATTTTGAATTTGATTTTTGGATTGCGTATTTGTGCAGTTGTATAACTGCATTTTGAATAATAAGTTTTTTAGTTCAGTTTTGGGTTTTTGGAGTGCAATTTTTCGTGTTTGTTTTTAAATTTAAAATTTTGAATTTAATAGATACAAGTTTGACGATATATCAGTTCAAATTTACAAAAACTGCTGTATTTCTAAAAATGGCATTGTTTTAAGAATTTATAAGAATAGACTTTTAACAAGTGCTACAAATTTTACGAGAAAACATTCAATTCAATAAAACATAAACATAAACCTTACATTCGAAAAAAAAGTTCTTACACTCTGTATGATCAATTAAAAATTTAATTTGTTACATGGTTGTAGTCTTAAAGATTCTTATGTGATTTAGCAGCTATGTAAAAGTATTTGTAAACTTGAAGGTATTTTTGAAATTCATAAACTTTATTGTTAATCATATCGAAACTGCAATTATAAGAAGTTATCATGTTATAACTCTATTTAAATCTGAACGTAATAATTTTGAAGTTTACAGTAATTTTAGCATCCGCAACACGTGCCTCATTGCAATGTAAAATTAAAGCAGTTACTTGTGCAGAATCAAGTCCCATAAAAACTTCTTGAACTAAAAAGTGATTTGTTGAGGATGCTATAATTAAATACCTATACCGTTCAATCTAAAGTAATTTTCTCGCATTTTTTCATTCATGAATAATCCACAGGAATGTAGTAGACCGGTTTGCATCATTACACATTTTCATATTTTTAATACATCTCATTAGTACGGTGCTGCTAGATGAACAGCACATCTCATTAAATTAAGGTGACTAGTAGACATTTTTGGGCTGGAGCTACTGTCATAGCCATCAAAGAACTGATGCGGGTCGATTTATAACTCCTTAATTTAATTTTCTGTGCTAAGGTTATATTTTATTACAACATCGTAATCAATTTACTTTTTATCAAAGTAGAAACCTAGTTACATATGTATAATGACAAGGAGATTGCTGCTGTGTAAGTTTTTCTGATTTAGGAGTGTTTTAACTGCTTATTATTGAATTACTGGGATGTTAAATTTATAGACTGTGTTGGTAGTTAATTTTGTCATGGTTTATAATAATAGGGGGAAATTACATCGTAACTAGCGTCATAAAGAGTTCTAGATCTTAATTTAGAATATTTACAGTGGCGAGAATACAGTGATATAGCAATTGTTGTTTCTTTTCTTTTTTTAAAAAATTTAAATAATGCAGCATTTGCAACCTGTTTACAAAGCGATTCTAAGCAAGTTTTAATAAATTAATAAACTGATAATTGCCTTTTCTCAACACGTGTCAGATACATTTTTGTGGTTCTAAATTCGTTACCATATAAGCATTATCTTGACAATGCATTACAGCAGCATACAATACAAACCTTGAGATCTACTTGATTAAAAGGATAATTGCCGTTTACGCATTTTACACTACTTTATAACACATATTTATCGATACCCATTAAAAAAAAAGCTAGTTATAGATTATATTAATTACCGTGAACCAATAAATACGTGCGTTTATAGTCAATGTTCATTATTTTATGAAGACGTGATGGTAACATTGAATTGTGAAAGCTATTTTTAGCAAACTACAAAAAATCTTGAAATTATAGCCTATGTTTGATAACTTGTAAGTGATCAGCAAGAAAATATCAATTTGCTGAAATACCTTATCCAACATAATTGTTTTATTAATGACAGTGCACTTTTGTAAATAATTAACACAGAAAAAATGCACCAATTGCATAATTTTTTATTTATATGCTTGGAAATAGTCAGCCTGAATTCTACAACTTGTAATTTTCAAAAATAACGGGAAAGTTGATTTTGTAGCTTAATTAAAATAATTTTGTGTGCAATAACGTGTTTTGTTTTATTTCTTTGATTTATATATCCGAAATTTCGCGGTGATGTAAGCGTCATAAAATTGATAAGCCATTATAATTATGTGTCGCTAACGACACAGATACACATTAGCTTAAGGCTATTTTCTATAAAATAAAGCTACAAACTGATGAGCGATGATTTGCTAGTCGATGTCAGAGATAATTTCGATTTAATTGACTGTGATGCGGGTTTATGAGGAACATTTTTGGTTAAAATGAATGACGAGTGTAAGCATGTCATTGGATAAAGACTTGAGGAAATTGTTAGTTTTAATTGCAAAGAACCAGTTATATGCGTGCAACAAATAGCAGGTACTTTTTATGGCAAAAAATTTAAATTAGTGTACTTTGACTAATTTAATTTCCCTCTAGTTTTGTTTCATCGGGGTTTCATTATGAACATTACAGTAATTAAAACCGTTGATTTATTTTATTTCCCGCTTGTAATTATCTCTATCACGATTCTTCGTACAGTGTACTTGAATGAAGTTCATCTATAATGGACAACTTAATTTGGGCATGGCATGACCATCAATCAGCATCATGGACGTGCGGTTTCTGGTAGTGAAAAAAATCTATAAACTCAACCACGACAGCGTTATGAATAATATAATTTGCGTGATTTTCATGTCAATCTTTCTGTTATGTGGTTTGTCGTTCAATCAACAATGAAACCAACCCTATAATCCACTCAATTTTTAAAAACACACGACACGCGAGATTTTTTATTGTAAAAGCCCGATTTTGTGGAGTACTAGTCCGAGAGTTGGCTCACTAAATTCATTGGTGGCTCGTGCGTATTCGCCACGACTTCCGGTGAAAGCAAAAATGTAACAACTAGTGCAGATAAAATCAACTAATAGAAATGGACAACTATAATTCAATATGAAACACCTGTACATTTAATGCACTTAATTTATTTTATAAATTGCTCAAGAAGCGATTACGAATGAACGTATGATTTATTTCGACGTTTTAATTTATGTTGTTCGTAATTTTTACATTATTGCTTCAGTGATTTGTGTAACAGTCAGAGCTATGAGTTGCGTAGATGCTGCATCGCTACTGAGATTTACAAATTTTGAAAAACTTGAACTATAAGCAATAATATTTACGATACTAAAAGTTATTGCAAAATATGCAATAGGCGTTAAAAAATTATAAAAATATGCAACAGATTCACTTAATTGTATTCTTAGATACACTGAATTGTTTTAAACATTTTGGTATTAAGTACTTGTTTTCTTTGTATTCCATGAACTTTTGGAATCTTTTATCAGCCTTAGATTCTCCAACTTCTCCGATTATTTAACCTTTTTAATTTTCTTTGATGAGTTTGATTCGTCGATTTCAGATTTGATTTTTTAGACTACGGATACTCTTTTTTGTAAATTCTTTGCATTCTTCAAAAAACCTGGATTTTTAGATTTCATAGATCTGCTTTAAGAATTCTGATACCCGCTGCCAAATTTTAAGTTTCTGTAATTTTTAAATCTTTTAACTTTTTGACAACATTTTGGGAATTTTAAAAATTTTAAGTGTTTAGAAAAATAGAAATAATTTTTAGATCAAATGATTAATTTTCAGAGACAAGGGGGATTATTGGTTCTAAACGCCAAAATTTATTTTATTATTCTTCTGTACTTTTCAATTTTGTTCCACCATTTTATTCCATCGGAATTGTTTTAAACGTTTTTATTAAGATAGTTACATGTAATTTAGTAAAATCTGCTTGCTACTGGTGGCTGTGGAATTTTGATTATTTTTTATTAGCTGTTGAAGGTTGTCAAGACTGAGGAAAATGCGGTTATTTTAACAAAATAAAAACAAAAATGCATCTAAATAGAATCTAAAATATTTGTTAAGTTTGAATAACCGTATAATAAACGCATTTTAAAAGCATAAAATTTTATTTTGCATATCAAATGTTTCTTATAAATATTGTATCAAATGATCTCTTTTTTTCTGTAGATTGACGTAACGCTGTTTTTGTTTTTTTTTTTTAATGTAAAATGTATGACACGTGCTGTAAATATTTCCTTGTATCTAAATAGGATATTTAGGCCGACACGTCTTATTAGACTTAAAGATATTTTTTTATATAAATTTAATTGACGTTGTTTTAAATATTTAAATAATTCATGATATCATGTCAGAAGGAGCAGATAGAAAGATAACTTTATAAGGTTGACGTGTTTGTTCATAAAGATAGTGAATTATTCTGCGCAGTTTAACTCGTTATTTTGTTTAAAATTAAATTTTAAAGGGTTTTTGTATTATTAATTCTTATATAATATAAAAAAAATGATTTTGATGTTAAGATAGCGTATTCGATTAATTCGAAAATGGAAAGCAATATCAATAAAGATTGATTTTAAATTATCTTTAATTTAATTAGGCAGTTCTGATTCCCTTAAGTGACGTTTGGCTCTCTAATAATAACTGAATGTCGAATTTGCATAATTAAAAATGTCTTTTATTCCATAGTAGAGGTTCACGATTTGATTGTAATTTTAGTTTAAATTGTTCCACATAATAGTTATTAGTTAATCATTATTATTACAAATTTCAACAGAACTATTCTTGCTGTTGGTAAATAACTTATCTTAAGCATCGTTTTAAATCTTTAACTTGGTGTTCGGCCACAGTAATAACAACACTGAGGTAATCAGTTCGTTATCTGAAACATCAACTTTATCTGATTCCTAATTTAAGAATTCTTTTCTCGCGCTGCTTAGTGGCAATCAGTTGATGTTCTTTCAGTTCGTAGCATTAAATTATCTTTTGACTGTCGGTACTTTTGATGTTGATATCGTGAACGACCTCTTTAGTTTAACTCATTATCTGTCAAAAATGTAAAAAACGTGAAATAAATGGTTTATTCATTTACTTTTTGATTGCTTGACATAAGAATTTTGTCTTCTAATTTCAGCAATTTGACACTTTTTGCCACACAGAAGTGATTTCTGCAAATCTTCCGTGCTAGATTCACGTAACGACTTTATTTATTCGTATTCAGTTGGTGGCTTTAGTCATTATTAAAGATAAGTTTATCATATAATTGAATCAAAAATAGTTTACCACGATGAAATTGATCTAGATTTAGTTTTTTGATGACGTGAAGTTATATGAAATAAAAATTGTGATATCTTGCCACGATCTTCTTACTGCATTATTTATAGGATACAAGTTCCGAGCAAAATATTCCGTGTCGACTTAAAGTTCTTCCTAGACAGTCTGTGAAAGCTTTATTGGTTTTTTGCCAGTGCATCCTATTCATTTGTATCGTTTTCAGTGTCGTTTATTAGAAATTTTTATTTTCTTCTATCTAAGTATTTAAGTTATAGCCTTGTAATAAGAGATTGTAAAGCTCGCCCATATATCGAATTCGAACGCGCTAATTACGTCTTCCTGTCTCTATTTATCTTGATATAATATTGCAGTGATAATGGAGGATTTTCTGCATGCACCTGACTAGACGTTGAATTTAACAGTTATTAGTAGTGTATGTCCCGTAAGTTAGCGTAACTCAACTGAATACGATGTTAATTTATACGAGAACGGTGAAAGTGAGAATTTATAAGAGGGATGGTCTCTTTCAAAGCACCGCCTTATGGATACGGAAGGTTTCACTTGGATTGTCACGTACTATGCGCGGTAATTTATCCCCAAACGATACTGTTACGTTAATTACTGTGGAGGTACCGCTGGATTAGAGCTACCATGTTGAAGCAAAGAGCGCGTCGTAGATGCTGTTACAAATAAAACGGTGGTAAATGCTAATTAGATGAACTATTGTGTAGAAATTTAGGCCTCTGTAATTGGGTTGGAAAATCGAAAATGCGAGCTTCGGTAGTTGCATATTTTAGAGCTGTTTTAAAGCAGTGATCACATTGAAACCACTTTTAGATTTCGTTTTCATAAAATTCAGTTAGTATCATTGAGTACTGAGTATTTATTGCTAACAATTATCTTTTGATATTTATTGGTAATTTACAAACTTTTGTGATTTCCGGGAATTATGTAAATGTTTAGTTTCACTAAACTAGAATTTAACTAGAAATTTCTAATTTTTTTTTTTTTGGATCTTGCTGTTCACAACACTTTACAAGACAGCAAAGGTACTCTGATGATACTGGCTCAGCGCATCAGCAAGTTTCTGTTAATTTTTGGTGTGTGGGTTAGCAAGTGCTTTTGTAAAGTAGAATTTTTTAAGGTGTAAGAGGAATTGTTCACAAAATGTTGAAAGTTTTAATCTTGATCTTACAAATCACTCATTTTCATTTGTTCTATACTATACATATTTAAATGCTGAATTTATCAAATTATATATTTCAAAGTGTATTTTTAGTCATCAAGTGGTTGCTTACGTAGACGATGTTGCATTGCTAGCAAAGAGCCAACAAATCTTGACAGAATTTGTAGAATACTGATAAAAGCAGCTAGAAAAATGGATCTGTATGTAAACTAGAAAAAAAGGCACTTTCTAAGAATCCAAGTAAAATCAGTGAATAAAACAACAGATGGAATACAGCGACACAAAAATGGAAGGATTTGAAGTAGAATATCAAGTAAATGTTATGAAGAAAAAGAAATATACTGGCGAATAGTACAAGATAACAAGTGCGCAGGATTGCTGAATAGTTGGTTGCGGGCAAAGAATCTACAAAATTACGATCTGTATAGTTGCGAAACATGGGAATATATGTGGGGAGAAAAGTGCAAGATGGACATAAAATAAAGGCAAACAATAAGATTTATGAGATTTGAGGAAAGAGCAACACCTTATTAAACGCGATGAAAGGAAGTGACTTAATAACAAGAAGGGGAGATGGGGGATAAGATGGTACTGAAGGATGATAGAGAATATAAAGGAAAGTATATTAGAGAATTAGGAAAACAGGCAAAAACCAGAAGGTAGGGAACACATTCACAGCTTGGAGCCTAAAGGTCTTGTATATTTGTTTTCTACAAATTTTATTACTTGAATTTTTGTCAAATATTTGCAAATTTTTTAAACTTAAACAAATAATTATTTGTTCTGTACAAAGTTTTTCTAAATTTCACTGCCGCATCATATCTAAAATTTTAAAAATGTTAAGATATCTTTTGTCATGTTTTCTAATTTCTAACAAATTGATATTAATCAGGTTCTAAATTCGATTACAAAAAAGGTTTCAGGTTTTCTCTTTAAATTTGTTTAAAACAAAATGGTCTAATTATATTCATACATATATCAATCAGGTCAATTATATTTAATATGATTTTTGATACCTGCTCTGTAGGTTTTGAGCCAGAGATTCCGTATTAGGTTTAATCGTATGTATACGTAGTCAGGTCATAAGTTGTGTCCCAAGATCAAAGCGACACTGCATAAAACAAATGACGTCAGAAACAATTTGTTTTTTTTTTAAAATGTGAACTACTACTACTACTACTAAAATGTAAATTACGAACACGTCAATTTACACTTTATTCGAAATGACCTTCACATGCTTGTACACAAGCTTTTAATCTTTGAGGTCAGTCATCTATGGCAGCACACACCATTATCATATTAATTTTGATTGCTGTTACCATTGCTGCTCTAAATTTCTGAGACATGTAAAGCAAACGTTTTCCTCTAAATGTGACTAGGTTTTGTAGGCAAAGGAATTTAGATCTGGGCTTGATGAGGGCCTATCTTTTTGTCTAACAAAGTCGATATTTTTCCGATAAAACCATTCTTTGCTTTGTGAGCGGGTGCTGAGTCCTGATGAAAAACATGATGAATATAACATAAAATGTCTTCTTGGTACACTTGTGCTCTAATTATACCACCTTTTCGGCAAAAATGAAGTTGTGTGGTTCCAAGATAAGAAATGTCCAACCAAACCATTAAACCATAACAACCGCCAGATGATGACCTCGTTGAACAACAAGAACCTTTTCGGTAGCTTCAGAACTGCGGTGAGGATATACTATTATTTTGCTTGTTAAAAAAATCTTCAGCAGTAAAAATTTCTTATCTTTCAAAAGAATTTGTCAAAGCTTGTTATCTGCGTAAGTATAATACGTAGGAGCAGTTTTGTTCTTTCTTGCCTAATTTTTTTAAACGTGTTGTAAGAAGATGAGCTTTTTTCCATCGGTACACATGAAACTTTCAGGTTCTTATTAATAAGTCGCTTTAGGAATTTTCTTGACAAATTCATCTGCAAAGCCATCAACTTCTGTTTTCGTCTAGGATTTCGGGGAATTCGAGCTTCAACAGCTTCTATGACTGCTGGTATTCGAATAGTGCGTGGTCGATCGTAGTTTGTTAGCAACGCGTGACGGTGCGATAAACGAATTTCTGTGTGTATGAAGCAATTACAACAATTCGATCCTCTTTTTTATTCTTTTCTGTTATTATTTAACAATTTATTGATGAACAATTGACATCTTTGCACCCAATAAAGACAGATATTGAATGATATATCTTCATTTGTTTTCAGCCCATACAGAGAGAGAACTTATAACTTGACTGTGTATCTAAATTATCTTATAATATTAAAGTTTTAAAGTGTGCGTACTATTGTTTTAAAAATCTTCTATTCTATATATTTTTAAGATTGTTTTCAAATAGTTTTGTTGTTTTATTGCCTATTAATATTTGAAGCCTGACTTCATCAAATGTCAAAGTTATTAATTATTAAGTATTTATTTTTTTTCTAAATATTCAGTTTTTTCAATAGAAAGTCTTTAGGTTCTCAGTTTACAATTGTTTCAAAGGTTTCAGACGAGAGGTTATTGGTTGGTTACTTTTGTTAGATTTTTGAGTTAAATTTCCAAAATTTGTTTTGGAAAATTAACATCGCACTCTCATCAATTGTTGGTTTTCTTATACATCACAACAAATCTTAAGAGACTATGAATAATAAAATTTTTATTCAAAAACACCAGTGACGTACATATAAAAATGCCGCTGTTTAAAAAATGTATATATCATTTTCTTAAGCTTGGACCTTCAAAGGAAAATAATTGTATTTCAAAGTAGAAGCTAATATTTTCACACTTCTAGAATTAGCTTATAAAATAATAATATGTAGATGGCGTCATTTTTTAATGAACTCCTAAACTGACATTGCTTTCATTTAGAATTCGCTTCAATATGGGCTACTGTACCCTAACATTTTGCAAACTTTATTGCTACTGCTGCTGAAATATTTTTACTAAAAAAGTACTTTTTACTGTGCATTCTTCATAACTAAATATAAAATCGTGTAAAAAAGTATTAATCATAAATTTTAAAACTAATCGCTTTTACAAACTCACAGTAAGTGGTCATTTGAATTAATTATTAAATCATTAAAAATTAGTTAAGTAAGAAACTCGGTGCAAAATAAAGATAAATCTAATTTTCATAGCTGTGTTATTTATTCTTGGTGACTCAGAGATTTTTTGAGGACAATTTTTCTTGTAATGATAAATTTCTTTGAATCTCTTAGTGTTAGATAATGTTTGTGTAAATGTTTTATTCATTTCTAAAAGCTTTTAGAACGCTTGTTTGTAAAGTTTTAATAGTACCGGATCTGCAATTCTATCCACTAAAAGTTCTATACCTCGACTAGAAGGTTAACTATAGAGATCTATCTAAACCACACGCATTTTAGCTTCCAGAGTCGACATGGTAGATCGCTCCAGATGAGATAAAGTACTTGATAAAGCAGAAGTCATTATCAATTACACAATGACTGTCTAGAAAGCATTTCAGGCACTATAAACTTGACGTCTTACAATATTACACGCTAAATAAAACCTATAGAAAATTCAACAACATTAAACGTATTTTCCAGCATCTCATTATCTGTCTTCACCTTTAACAACGGTACCTCCCAAGTTTTAATAGACAACTCATTAACTACTAATTATTTACTAAAATACGATCTAATTTATGTCTTCACCCTAAAGCAAAAGTAAATGGTCAATAAACAATATATGAAGATCCAGGACAAAGCAAAGTGATTGAGGGCTTTCCTTACTCGTTCTACACACAAAAGCAATTATCGTTTAGCAATTAGAGTTAATGGTCGTGGGTAAATGTATGACTATAAGCAAATCTTCCAGTAGACAAGGTAATTGCTTGATATGAATCGCTAATGGTAGGTTATCTGCAAAGTACTATCTGCTCAGCTTGGAGATATCGATGCTGATGCCTTCCATAAAAGACGTGGATTCCTAAACCACAATGAAAAATTCTATCGGATGACTATGATAAGTAATTTTATAGCGAGTCAGTAAGGCCTGGCACGAGGCAGCTTTCGAATGCTAATTAACCATCGATAAGATCGCAGGTCACAATTTAATAACTTCTTGAAGACAATTTCATAATGAGCAGAAAGTAAAGTTCTAGGCTTCATAAATCAAAAAACTATAAAATGAGTTCCAGGACGAAGAAGGCAGTCTGCTTTAATTGAGAGATTTATAGCCCACCACTAAATTTGGATAAATTTTGGTAATTTACGTAACTGTAAATAATAAAAGCGCACTTTTACCGCATTAACGTGCCGAAATATCACATCATAAATACCTGAAGGCGACATAATTACACAGATTAAGACATAATAATAGTGTGTAGTTTAGCGTATGTTTGTCCGAACTTGTACAGTTTTTCAAGTTGGCGGAAGATGCGAAAATGACGCACATTTGCATATTTTGTAAAACATTATTTCACGGAAATATCTTGTCGTGTCATGCACTCCGTGGGTAAAATATCGTAATTTATTCCATCATATAAGATAAGCTCTAAGGTGAAAAGTAAGATTACTGATCTTGTTCAATGCAATAAATGGAAAATTACAGTTTAGATTTATAAGTGTTTGACTAACAGGTGCGGATTATTAGCGGCTGTCTGGTCAATAATAAAAATAATTAAGAAATTAGTTGTATAATAGCCGACAAATTTATAGGAGTCTGAGTTATTAATATTGCATTTGAACCATAACACAACCTGAATATACGAATATTATTCAGAAAAGTTGCTGTAATAAATAACAAAAAGTGTCCAATCTAGTTTCGTTAGTTTGTAGTGTTATGATAACGGAAATTATATTACTCGGTCCATTTAAATATTATTATTTTGGAATTAGTTTTCCATTTTCATGCTTTACAAGACTTTTGAAGTTCAGTATGCCAAAAGTGTAGTACAAAATAAATTACGGTCTGTATTTTTGATGTCAGTGACCAAGCTTACGACATTGCGTAATTTGTATTTTTTATTGTTGGTAGCACCAAACACATTACCTAATGCTGTTCGAATATTCTGATGAAAGCCTCGTATGATTTTCACCAGATTTCTGTTGTAATACTTTTTTTTTTTAATTTCTACAAACAGCACCCAAAAAAAACACTTTTATCTGATTAATTCATGGGTAATTTGTGTAAAAACTGTCTGGCATGTTAACAACACACCTGTGAATATTTTCGGTGAAAAATTCCTCGTCTCGTAAATTTGGGTACCATCCAAAGGACATTTTGACCTTAAGTACCTGGGTGAAACTTGGTGTTGCAATTAAAATTTTGACACGCTTATGTTTAATTCGCTTTGCTCTTGCTAACAAGCTGCCGTAATGTATTCAAAAATTATGCAGGAAGATTTTTATTTGCATGCATTATTAATCTATAATGGACTCATATGCATAGCAGTACCTTGAATCTGATTCGATGTCAGTAAAATTAAATATGCAGTATGGTTCTGCGGTAAGCAATCAGAACGAGTATATTTACGACCATAATTACGCGCATTCCCCATTAAGGCTGATACGATATCGATCTCCCATCATTTCCAAATCAGTCAATCAATTACTTGGACGTGATATCGCTAGACGCGCCTTCATTGCGGTACCAAAACCATAACATCCGAAGATATCACACAACAATTAAAACAGCACAGGTGGTCTTTTTTTGCTGCGAGAAAACGAACGAGTAATTAATCACGTGTTGATAATGTGGGGAGACCAATTTCTAATCTAATTCAAAATTATATACCGGCCTTAATCTTAGGAATTAGCAAACGGTAATAGAATAATAACTACTTGCTCTCTTTGACAAGGCTTGTAATTCTGTCCTGTTATTCGACGTTAATAAGAGACATTTCGCTTCATTGGTTCGTACCCTTAAGTTATGGTATTCATAAAAGATTTTTACGTTACGCTTTGTTTTTAATGTCGGCTTAATTATTAGATAAACAGGAAACTGTCCTTGTACTTGTTTAATCTGTCAATCTCACAGTAATTACTACATACCTCTATATTGAGTTGTAGATGCTGTGTCGGAGATAAATAGGCTATCAACATAAGTTATGTGATTAAAGAGATACCCAGGAAGAATAGCAATAAGGGCTGCTTCTATGAGCACCGACGATTAATTAGCAGTCACCATTTCTGGTTAAAACTCACCGAGAACTACCAGGTAACCAATCAGTTAAATGTTGTTTTCTTCTTGATGGCAAAAGAAGATTTAAGACCTGTCCGATGGTTTTTCTAAAATAAAAAACTGCAACAGATGGGAAATACAAAACATGGCATTAAGTAATATCAAAAGAACAGTGAAAAAGTCATTACCATTTAATATCGAAATGTTTGAAAGTGAGTGGGTGTTATGGTTAGTACTTATTTTAATCAAAACAAACATAAAAGATAAAAAATCTTGAAATGTTGAGACAGTTAAAACATAGCTCAAACGTGAAATTGATGACTTAAGGATCCGTATTTGTCTCGAATTCGGGTATTCAAAAACTTATTAAATTTTTCATTGGAATAGAAAAATATGTAAAAATTGTTATTCCTTAGACTGTTTTGATTTTTTTGACATTATTTAGTGTGTTTAGATCCAAGATTTTTATATTCTTGATAACCCATGATTTTATTAAATGCTTTGCACTCTTTTGCTTTTTAAAATTTTTTAGATTCTATATATATTTTTTTTCAAATGGTTTTCAGAATTATGGTTTTTAGAATTTTTACATCTTTTGTAAATCTTGGATGTGTTGTATGAGTTTAGTTTTTGATTTTTTGAGTCTTTTACAATCTTCTACGATTTTTCTAAGTTTTAGATTCTATAGACTTTGAATGCTGTTTTCTCTATATTTTTTTTTGTAATTTACTTATTCAGAATCATTGAATTTTTTTAACTTCTCAACAATATCTTATTTAATTTTCGTGTTTCTTACATTATTCTGATTTTTATTTTGCGTTAAATTTTTTTAGGATCTTACGCCATTTAGGTCTTTAGTTATTTTGAATTCTTTCAATTTTTTCAATTTTTTGGATTGTTTCTATTTTCTAGATTTTCTATACTTTTATTTCGGACAAGAAAATTTTAAAATAATTTAAAGAGGACAATTTTGATTAGATATTGACAATATGAAAATTAAAGATTTATTCAGTTTTAAACTAACCATCATGAAGACAACAATCCAGCAAAAATATAAAAAATGCTGAAAATCTTAAAGTTAGCAAAAATTTATAAAAATTCTAAAAATATTAATTGTTATTCAAGGTAATTCAAGTTTAAAGTTGCTTTTCTATCATAAATTATCTAATATGATTTTTCTATTTTTGCAATGAACAAAAGCTAATTTCAGTTTACGGCATTTTTAAGAAATATAATAATAATGTAATATTTTTACAATAAAATCTGTGTTTATTAAAAAGAGAAAAAAGTTTTTTTTTTTATAAAATCTGCTTATTATTCATAACGCTTCTCCTATTTTTTAATGTTTCAAAATTATTTTCGAATATTTGTCACCATTTTTCAATTTAATTTTTTACATTTTATAGTCCAAATAAGAAATTTGCTCTTATTTCTCGGAAGTTAGCTCGCCGACAAAGCTAGAAAGTTCTATTTTAATTTAATGCCATATATACGATTTCACTGAATCAATAAATCACTTAAACCTATCGGCCATTGTCAAAATGAATTTTGGTGAAAGTCAGCAGTGGGCAAATCTTGACAAACCACTATTTAGACAAATCAACATTTAAACTGAAATAATCGCAGCAATGAAATTTGAAGTGTAATCAATTTTAGACCGGATCTGGTTTAAAGTAGCCACAATCGTGAATGAAGTATTAGTTTCCAAGTTGCTTAGGTCACGCCCAATTATGTTTACTAAAAAAGCGATTTTTGTAATGAGTACCCAAATCGACCACTAAAAATTCGGGTTCATTGCTTCATCGCTTATAGCAGTCTCTGCAGGAATTTCGTCGGGTCGCAGCTCCGAGGTGATAAAATGATTGATGTGGATTTAAACCACGTCGGGTTGACAATAAATAGTCAACAATTGCTCTAAGAGTGTCTAGAACAACTGTTATTAGTTGTGAAGATGATGCTATATTTCATGTTTATAGCCCTAGACGGTAAAGCGATGCAAAAGCCGTTTATTTATCAATTTTTGTAGCCACTAGCCACAAATTAAGTGTAATCTCTTCTAAAGATTTATCTAAAGTATGCAAATTTTTGCTCCATTTTTAGTTTACGTAAGAGCCTCAGCATCGTTACGAAAAGAAACGGTCAAAATAAAGACTAGTTTTTGTTATGTGTGCAAATATTTAAGTCGGCTTTATTGGATTATTTGGGTGTATTAAGTCGGCTTGATATACGATTATTATATTTTTGACGGGTTTATGTTTTGACGTATTTAACCTACTTTCCGTTTGTTTGTTGCAAAACTTGGTATCACTTACTCGCACGTTGGATGTGGAGTAATTATTGGGCTATGGGATGACGAAAAAAATTATAGCTTTTTCCGAGAAAATTATAAGCTTGCCCAATTTTACTCGTGGATGAAATTTATGGCTGCACGTTATTCTAGCCACAGCGGAACTTGCAACTTTTCACCGCTGTAAATTCTCAAAACCTGTCATTATAAAGGTTCAAAAGAAATCGAAACCAAGTGGTGATGAGAGCCATAAAATTGTACCTGGTAACAACAACGAAGAGAATTGATAAAGAGCTGTCTTATCAAACTCTGGGAGAGTTTATATATCATTATGTTAATTTTATTGCCTAAAGACTTTTCCTGCATTTGCGCCAATAATTTAACACAATGTAAACAAATAACGTACTAATCTATTGTGTTCGCAATTGTAATAATAATCCTAATTAATTCTTCGGATATTGTTAAGTTGGCTTTATTCTGCCTACGCCTGCCAAAGGCGTTTTTCTTAATATGTGCAGACCATGAAGTGTAACATATTACTTGTATAGACGCTAATATAAATTCTAACAGAAATTTATGAGTCGCGTTGATTGCGATCTAGTTAATCTAAGCAATTTTGATTAACGCAATTATGAGTTAAAAACAAAAACAGTAGAGGTAGAGATAAATAATAGCTATTGATGTAACAAGGGCGTAAAAAAGATGAATTTTTGAGAAGACGACATTTGAAGGACGACCGCGTCGTGGCCTACAAATCGGCCGAAACAAAAATACGTGTTTACGACAGATGTGCATACAAAATTTTTTGGGACATTACAAGAAAATAACAGAATGTAAGAAATTAAGATTTAGTCTGTAAAGATTCATGTTTATAGCCGCAGAAGAGTTCGTAAAATAAACGTTTGTAGAGTGGTCAGGTCAGATCCTAGGTCATTAGGATTCTAAAGGTCTACAATTATTAATTATTTGAAAGCCAAAAAGCTAAAGACTCACTGAATTTGAGTTGTTGAACAATAAGAAGCTACCGCGCTTCTAATTTGGCTCACTAGAATCTTTAGATATGACTACAGATATCAAGATAAGATTAAACAATTTAGTACCTTGAGGACTTTTTCCACAGCTTGTTAAGTACCATCGTAGATCAGATATGTATCAAAATGCATTGTTTCGTAGCAGTTAAAATAAATACATAATTGGCTATAAACTGATCATTACAGAGATCTAATGGTAAATTATCGTCCCTTTTTAAATAAACAACCAAAAGCTGTTAAGACACACCGAAAGTTCTTGTTAGATGTTGTTGTAAGATATCCTTTTCCATTACGGCCGTATCCTCCAGCTTAGATGTTACAGAACCACAACCTTTCGTAACAAAGACCAACCCTGTGGTAAACGCAATTTAAGGTGTGCATTTTAATAATCACCAAGTATGATCATGTGAGTTACAGTACAGCTCGGTGGTAATCCTTATTTGCGCAACTCTGGCGTCTGTTTTGTCACGAATTCATGATCGCATAACTTATAATGCAGCTCGGCATTCCACACGCTCATAATTCCTGGATTCAATTGCTTGTCTCTCCGTCGGGGTACATTTGTTATTTATTGAAGTTCTCCTGTAAAATATCGTTTCCTCATCGACTACATCACATGGATCGACTAATGACGAAAAAATCGATTATAAATTGTCAGTGCAAGCATCGAACAAAGAGCATCAATCCTTAGCGGTGAAAATCAGGAACAGAAACAGAAGTCTTAAAGAACACCGCTAAAAATCAATTTTATTATGGTAATGACTCATCCTGAATGTTTGCATTTATGTAATTTATTGTTAGTTATTTAACAAGTACTGTTAGTTGCGCCATCAGGATTTTAACAGCCTATTATTGTAAGGGGTCGCAATAAATGTTTTACGGTTGTCTGTTTATACCTAAAGCACATTAAATACGCGCAACTTAAATTAAATTATTGCCTAATTAAAATTTTAAATCTGTAACACCTTGTCGGGCTTTTTACAACTGCCAAATCACCTTAATTGATTCCTAATATAAATTACGGTTAATTAAAGGAGACTTACTTGTTAAAACTTTTGCAGCATACACGCTTCTATGTGTTCCTGAAATATTAAACATGTTTATGGGCGGATTAATTGTTTTTCGGAAAAGTAATTACAACAAACCGGAATTTTATGACGGACTCAACTAGACTATTTACAGAGACTTGAAGCGGTCGCTACCTATCAAAGAATCAAGTGTCGATCAGGAGGTGTGAGATTTTTTCTAATCAATTTGAATAATAATTACGCCGTTGTTTAACCTGTTTATGCAGTTCTTTCACGAGAAAAACTTGCAAGGATATAAGTACAAAATTACTTTAATTATCTCCCTTCAGTGTATTTAACATTGACAATCAGCCAGCATCAAGCATCTATTTATTCAATTATCAAGAAAACGCGCTTGTTCCCTCTTGAAACGACTTGAGGGTAATTATTCGGATTCGTAAGAAAACGTGAAATTAAAGACGTTTTGAGTACAAGGTCCTTTGTTTAAGTTTGCCCGAAGAGATGGGAATTACTGTGATTATTTTCTTCAATTATGTGAGGTTTGTGAATGATTGGTGAATATGCGTCCTGCCCTGATTTGAAGGTAAAGAGGAATTTTACTTAAAATTGATTATCTTTTTCGAGGTCATCCACGGCCCAGTGACTTGGTCAGTTCCTTCCCAGGATCTCGACCTCACGACCTGTACAGCTGTCGAAACTCGCACAATAATCGACACGCGAACTGAAAGCAAATTAAAATTGGCGGTTTGGGAAGTACATTACTGGTCCAAATTTTTAATACTAAAAATTCGACAACACAACGCTTTGGAGGTCTTAAAATATTAAAAAGTTATTTTCCAGTTGTTGGTGTGAAAACTGTTGTTTCGAACTGAAGTGAGCTCAAAATTACAATAAATTTGCAAAGTGAAAATCTCCGGGGAAAATTAAACACGATTCGTTTCTTGTAATGAACTAGCAACAACAAGTTATAAGCACAAGTGGGCTCTGTTAATGTAAATATTTAAATGGAATTAACATATCCACTCTCACTCGTTTTTTTTTCAATCATCCTCTAGGACATTAGAAATATTCTTCGATTACAGACGTGCGTGTTCAAGAAAATTACATCTAGCTACAACCATTTACTTGGAATAATATTCTGCTGTGGGCTTTGTCCCAGCGGCTTACAGTAGCGGAAGAAATTCTCAAGATGTTGATATTTTATTTGCTACTAGACAGCTACCGTTCCTCTCTTTCCAGGAAATTCTCAACCCATGTTAAAATGTCTCACTTTTTCTTTTAAATTTATTTATACTCTCACGATTCCCGGAAAGTGTTAATTCGCAAAATTGCTATAATCTCGTATAATGAGTAGCCGAACATGAACTAATTTTTGTATTTACTGATAAAAAATTCTCGTCAGGTATACTTTTGTTCTTAGACTTGTCAGGTGTCATGTTAAAGATACCACTAAATAAAGCGATTAAACAGTGATTTTAAAAATCCACGCCTCTGACCATCTGGAATACTTTTAATGTGGAACACGATAAACACGTCAGTTTTTTAAAAATTACTTCATTATGTTAATTGGCTTTGACAGTGTTGTAGCTACCGGTAAGATGTTTAATAAGATTGAAGTAAACATTAATTGATTGAATCGGAATCGTGGGACATGTGTATTTTTTTTGTTATGTAATTTTAAGAATATTGCCATTTTGTGGGTTCTCTTTTGATCAGATTACGAGCTGGAGCCCATTAATTCATCGAAGTCCTCCAAGTTCTTTTAGTGGAGATTTATGTGACATCTGTAAGATAATTGTGGATTGTTAAAAGCAAGAAAAACGGCGTCTTTAGACGACTGTAGCAGCTCCAAATCTGATGTCGCGTATTGTCTGTGTTGAATACGAGTTATGTAAATGTTACACGACTTTAATTTTAAAGTTTTGTCAGTTTGTCACGCTTTGATTTACAGATACCTTTAATTTTATTGATCTTCCCGTAATGCATCAGGGTTAACTAAAAATCGTGAACATCAAATTAATGTTAATGTTTAATAAAATGACAGCAACACAAATTCCGTTTTTTAATTTATTAGTTCCTGAAGCGCATGCAGACTAGTAAAAAGTCAATATGAAAAATAATCACGAATCTTTCACAGTTGGTGGTCCCTACAAAATTCTTCTTCATTTCGGCGGAACCGTTCCGAAGTCGGTCAATTCCAATAAGACACAGATCGAGCTTTAATTAAAGTCGTGATGGGAGAAAGTGTCGGTTTTGCATTCTATGTAGCGCCGATCGTGAAAATTGCCGTTTTTGTGGGGGAGAGCAACGTTATCTATTGTGTTGGGTTATGTAACTTTGTAGACGACATTTCAAACAATAACACTGAATTTTCACAATAATATCGTTGGCGATTCGTTATTTATGGCTTCAGGAGGTTTATGCAAATGTGGCTTAGAGACACAGCTATTTCCATTGGCGGGAATCATACTTAACTTAGGATTAACGACACAAAGAAAAGTCATTTGTTTTATCAAGGACGCATAATTTAGAATTGTACAGATCAATCATCTGTAACACGAAACATGACATTAAGTGTGAAATTGAAGTCCTTTATTACCGCGTTTATTATTTTTACGACTTGAATATTGAAGTTATCTTTGATAAGCCTTGCACAACTTTGCTACCGAAATAAAAGATCTACATGCGTCATATAGAGGTTTAAAAATCTTTTAGTCAAACTGTTCTGAATATCGACTTCTAAGAAACACACTTCAAAGATTTAAATGAAATTATTATAATTTCTAATTACTGGCGCCAGCTTTTTCCAAATTTTTGTTGTCAGCTAAGAAAATAATAAAGTATTGTATTGTACCTACTCAGTTTTCAGGTAACTGAAATATGACCAGAAAATTTGCGTGTAACATGTGAATGTTTTGTACGATGTTTTTATTTATTGTTTCTCAATACTTACACCTAAGTCAGGTCCAAAAGTTAAACAAGCTTTGCATCCACCTACAGAGCTTACAAAAGCTACGAACCAATTACTTTTATGTTCCGCCTTACTGAAGCTATTTGTTTTGTAAGAATAGCAAATTGATTCGTTTCATAAAACAGTTTGAATAAAATTGCAGCAATATTCTCCAGTTAACGCCTTCTGTATACCAAATAGAGTTTCGACGCCTTTTCATCTAATTAATTTTGACTTCGTATGTTACGTTCTTGTTTTAAGTGAACATAAATCACTTAAGAAATGTTTTATTAGTGAATATTTTTTATTTTCACCACATTACAGTTCAATGTCTGGTCATAACATTTTCGTCCTTTAATGGAAATTACAGTTTAACATGATATTACCGACGTAATTAACTAATAACCTACTCCTTCCAAAGTTAAAAAAATCTGAAGGATGAACGAAAGGCCACTGTAACTGCATGTATTTTTTCAATGAGTCATAAACTTAAAAAGCTTTATTTATTGCAGTCCATGACATCACAAATTGAATTTATAATAAATGTTATGAAAATTTTTCCAATTATTATTAAATTATGTAAAATGGATTAGCTCGAGGAAATTAAGTAATTATGTCAACCAAATTTTTATAAGTTATTTCTGTGACATGACGCACGTCCGTTCGGTCGTTTCTTGAGTATGAAATGTGTTCATTTTCTCATCAGTCCTGTTCGAAATACCACATAATTAGCGTAAAGTTATTAGTGTCAAAAGAATATTAATCAAAACACTCCAAAGACAAATTATCTTCTCGTTAGTGTAAATAATTGATCAGATGGTGTCTTCCAGTACTTATCCGTGTTTCGCAAAAAGTAGTTTTGAAATGAAGCGAAACGATTTTTTTTCAAGAACGTACAACTAGGAGAAAAGCTGTAAATTGCAATGGTAATAAACTATCATGGTCGAGCAGTCTAGTTATAATGAATAGACCATTTCTTTGTTGCCGGTTCTAGTTTAATTACTAATTTAAAAGCGGTGTTTTAGAAGCTGTGAGCTTAAAGCATTCCACGTCAACTCACTAACTAAATAATAAATTTTTCAGGTGATTGCAATGTATCGGTTAAATACTTGAACGGGTTTTTTTGAATCGTAATTGATATTTTACATGTGTTTAATCGTAATCACAATAAATCTATGTCAGAGTCAGTTATTCTAGAATTATACCTACTATTTAAAAAAGCCGTAATCTTGCAATTAAGTCTGATATAATATATAATTATTAGAAACTTTTTCTTTTTTAGAACTTGTGATTGTACCCAGACTCTACATTTTATAATAAACAACAGAGGCACAAACAGTTTTCGTTTTTTTTTCAAAAATTTTGTGAAATGTAAAAAACCTAGAAGTAAAAAGATTTTGAGAATTTGAAAATTTTGCAGTCTAAGAAATATTTCAATTTCGAAAAGAAGTTTAAGTATTTTGGAAGAATTTTAAAGTCAAATTAAAACTGCATAAATCACAGAAATCTTGATTTTAAACTGTTTCCTCAACCCATTCTACGAAATGAGTAAAGAATTTTTTTTGATACTTCATATTTAAAAAAAATGTGCACGTTTAGAAAAACTTTGAAATTTCAATAAAGCTTAGACATTCTGATTTTTAGATCCAAAACGATTTTACAGTATTTTAAGACCTTAAGAAATTTGGAAACATTTTAAAGTATTTAAGATTAAGTTTATATACTTAATTCTAAAGTTCTAAAAGTTTTAATTTTTAGACACAAATTATTTTGGGGATTATAACAACCTGGAATTTTTTATACTTTGAAGGAATTAAAAAAATTCCACAATTTACAGGGATTTTAAATACCTTTGGTAACGCTAAATTTGTTAAAAATAATAAAAAAAACACCAAATAAATTTAAAACCACTAAAAAGGGTTTAATCTCTTAAAGAATTTATGTACAGGATGTATAAAAAATGACTTATTAACTGTGCACCATCTACTAAAATGAACGTAAATGCTGGAAAAATAGTTAAAAAATACTGTTGGTCTTCGAAGAACCCGATTAATTAAAAATGTCCCTTTTCGTTGTTTTTTAACATATTATACATTTGCGCATATTATTATAACAAACAAGATTACTCAGTGAGAATATCAGAACTTTTATCCTTTTTTATTTATAACGGCAACATACATGCAGTACAGTAAGCACCTCGTGTTTTTGAATTTGTTTAAATTTTAATAACGTTTAAAAAATTTAATTTTTCAAGTTTAAAATAGTTTCAAAATTATTATTTTTGCGCACTTAATATTGTTTGGAATTGAGAAAATTAAAGGAATTCTAATTTTAAACTGGATCAAACCGTTTGTGATAACTGGGAGATACATTTTATATATCTTTTTTTTTGCACATACTCAAAAATTCATGTTAAAGGAGTTATATACTTGTTTATATACAAATAGGTTAATAAAAGGTCAAAATTAAAAATTAAATACAATTTATGGTCGTATTTTGAGTGAATTGAATTTTTTATCTATTATATATATAAGGGGGCAGTCATTATTTGAAATATCCTAAAAATTTAAAACTAGCTTCTAAAAAGCTGAAAATTTTACATAGGTTATCGTCACCTAAAAAAACTTTGTTAGTTCAGCCTCTAAATTGAAATTCTGAAATTACTTAACTGGAGAGGGTGAATCCTGAGATGAAATCTCGGAACCTGAAACATCTGTGAGTTGTGTTGATACTGGAATCCCAACATTTTTTTAGAGATTTTGAACCTCTTGAGAACTAAAAAGATTTTTCTACATATAACACTAAAATCAGCTTTACAAATTTAAATGTTACTAAGAGTTATGAAAATGAAAAACCTATTGAGAATTCGACTTTATATTTCTGAAAAGTCTTAACTACTGTTAGAATTTTTAATTGCAAAAATTGAAATATTCTGAAACTGCAAAAAAATAGTGTACCTAAATATTTTTAAAATTTTGAATATATTGAAACTTTTTATAGTTTGGCTTTACTGCTTGCTGCACAAAAAACTGAAACTGTAAAAAATTGTCACATTATAATTCTTCAACTAACATCACTAACAAAGACATGAATAATGCCCTCCCAGAAGTATCCAATAATTTCACACATATGAAAAGATTACTATGGAGATAACTCAAACGTACTTATTACTGTAAAAATATAGTAATAAAGCACACGTTCTCGACATTATTTCAAAAATCACTCCCGATTTTACAGAGAAATTGTAGTTTTTAGCTGTTGCTAATAATACGAATGCGTTGCGTGCACATCTAACCGTGGGTTTACACCTTTCCCATCGGTTATTAATTTCATTGCGAAACATAAAACGTCAGATACAAATCTGAAAAAGTGAGATAATTTACTTAGATAATTCTATCGGATACAAGTCTGTTATAGTTGTTAAGATTGTCCTTCATGACTGTCAGTTCTTAATTTTTCTGTCAAGTGTAAATGTTTCTACAGCGGCTCTGTTTGTTCAAAACACGTCAAATAACAATTTTAGAATTTAATTAGTCAGATCAAAATTTTAATTCTTTGGACACTCAGATGTGATAAAGTGAAGATTTCCTAGTGTTTTGTGAGATTTAATTAACTGACACACCTGTGAGATAATTGAGTCTCGGATAAACACAGAAATATTCGAAAAGGTGAAAAGCTGTCTGACACTTTTTGTTGTCTGACAGTGTCTGCTACTTCTTCATTTTAACATTTTCATTTCACAGTTTTGTGTTATTTATGTCTGGTGTGGTCGGTGAAACAGCTTAGCATTTGTAATAAATCAAACAAAACATTCAAATTAAGAGCACAGGTGCATACTCATTACTTCACAAAATTGCGATAATTAATCCGACGGTTTCTAGAAAAGTGTGCGTAGACTTAACCACTTGGAGATGGCACTGTGAATGCCTTCAGCTATTTTAGAACTTAATTACCATAACGCAGTTATTTAACAATTGAAGCATTGTATGTTTACAAACATTGTGTGTATGTTTATCGCGATAATCCGTGCCTTGATCATATTGATTCTGAAGTGTTAAGCGTTTTGCACCTGACTTTATTTTATTGGTGTTATTTTCATCGCACTTTCACAATTTGTCGCACTGCTTTACAGTAAAAGACAATAAATCTACCTTTGACACTGCCTGTAATTATAAATGATTGAAGTCGACAAAAACTAGCATAAATCTTTTGTTGGAGAAATCTTAACATAGCCATTATCGTCATTAAGTTAACTACGACAATAAAAATATTTAGATATTTTGTTCATGTGTTTTTGCACTGATTAATTTATGCGTTCTGTAATTGTAACAACTCGTTTCTCACGCTGCAATAAATACTGTAATTACGACATCATCAAGTAAATGCGTTTACAACCAAACAATTTTTTACCAGAAAACATTACAGGTGTCGGCTAAAATTACCGATTGTAGCTTGTTATAAGAAGGAAACGCCACAAGATCGTGTTCTTTTCAAATCACACTTTGTTATTAGTTATTACCTTAAATGGTAGCGTTTCATGTTTTAATTCAGTCATAAAATATCCTAACTACATCCTTGATCGTGCCGTTATTTTTAACTATTTATTATACCATTAATAATCCATGGGTTAATCATCTTTTGGCGCACCTATAATTCATCCAGTTTGGCGCCATCCTACGTTTAAATCGAGATCATTTTATATTCATAAACTAAATTAATTATTTATTTATAATAGTGTCTGGCTAGAACTTACTGACCGTAGATATTACTGAAAAAATTTAATATATTTTTATGCGTGCATACATTAAGGAAGAGGTGATGATTTAGAGAGACCTCAAGGTAACACTCTAGGGCCTCTTATGTCGACGTTATTTCTAGTGGTTCGCCAAATTACGTGCAAGTGTGTCAAGTTCGTTGCATGCAGATGACAAGCAACAATTAAGTCAACAGGAAACAAAATCAATAATGACCTTAGTTATGAAATACAGGATCTTAAATAAATCAAGCTTGAATTAATTTTAAAATAAAGTGTTGAAGATGCAAATCTTTACCATGAAATGTTATAAAAACAGCTCAAAATGCAAGAAACATACTTCGGAGAATAGTTGTTTACGACAACTTTTTGGCAAAGTTATGTAAAACAGTGTTGGTAAATCTTCAGAAATATGCGGTGGAATAAACTATCGATTAGAGCTATAAATTATTGTGATGACCTATTACTAAAATTAATATTATTGCTAATCTTTTCATATCTTTCAATAAAACTTTTTGATAGCATGCTGCTATTTGACTGAGAAATGAAATTTAGCACAATGAACACCATTTAATTTTAATATTTTGACTAAATATTCAAATCTAGTGTGAAAATGCCTGCTCCATGATAAATGTTGTTTATTTTTCGAACGTTGTAACCGATGATAAATTATTATCCCATTTCGGTTGACGATACTTCTAGTGACTTAATGAATGAATTTAGTGATTAATAGGCCACTACGGACATGTACATCACTTCTTACAAGGCCAGCCTTCGATTTAAATTTTCTGGACCACTGGAAAGTTTCTATAACAATTAACATTCAGTGTGAACTTTAGTTTTAATAGTATTAATTGTGATCCTAACATTTATACATCCTTTGTTTCAATATCTAATTTGATTAAGAATCAAGTTCATCGCATGGTCTTCTGGCTCTCTTAAATTACCCACTAATTGTTCAATTTTTTATGTAAGCAAATAACGTGTGACCAATTTTAAATTGGAGCAATAATGTGAAGTCATTGAGTCAAAAAAGTGAAGGGATTCTTTAAATTTACGCTAATTTTATAGAAAATTTATTTTTTTGCAAATAATTATCAATTTAATCATATGATTTGCGGCAAAAAATTGGGCCAGGGCTCGAAATTTATAATAGATAGCTTATTGTGTTGGAAATATCGTCACGGTTTCTAATAATTTCTATAAACGCTGATCATTAAATAAATTTGCACAAATAACATAATGCAGGCAAAAATTGTATTTAAAGAAAACATTAGTAAAAGTAAAAAAGCAAAGGACGGAAGAAAAGTTTTTTTTTTAATTTATATAGCTAGACTTTCAGATACTTTCGCATGAAATTAGGTTCTTTTTTTTTCGATATTAAAATTTTGATTATTTACATTCTTTGTCCGTTTTATGTAGAAATTTCCTCTCTTTAGAAATAGACAAATAAAGTTATGTTCTAATTTTGTTTTATCTTAATTTTTATAAAGCTAGAATTATTATAGAATTCCTTATTTTGCTTAAACTAGTCTGAATTTTATATTTCCACAATTTAATTTTTAGAATTTTAAATTTTAATGTACGTTACTTTAAAAATTGAGGGGCTGCAAAATTTTCAAATGCGTTAGAATATCGTTTTTTTCGCTCTCAAATCATTTAAATCATTTTTTGGGATAGTTGGACTTTTAGATTTTCTAAACTTGCATTTTTGGAAATTTTACTATCTTATTGTTAGTTTTGTGATTTCCAAATTTTGTAATTTAATAAATTTTGCAATAGGTATACATATTTTTGAAATATTCAAAACTGCTAGAAAATGATTTAATAATTTCTCACACCATATTTTGTTATTCTTAGTAATAATTTTAAAATTTCCTCCTGTACGTATTTTTGAGTAAATTTGACTCTTTGAATATTTTTTGTATTTTTTTTCGATTGTGTTCGTAAATTAAAAAAATATTTCCGAATACGTTAAGTTGTTGATTTTTTACTTCAGAAATACAAGCATTTTTTTTTAATAAAAGAATAAATAGTATGCAATACAAAACTTAGGAACTCTTAATAAAAAATAACAATTAGTTTACTTGCCAAAAATTCTTACTTGAGTAACAGAATTGAAGATGAAGACACGTAAAGTATTCCCGTTGACAATTATTGTCACATAGTATGTACATCCGTTGTTGTAAATAATTATTAGCATGCAGATTCAGCGAGTTATTCGAAACCTAGGCTAATTGTGATGCGTTTTGCGGTCTCAGAAATTTTCAATTTGCATAAATCATTAATTAATCTTGTGTAGAATTTTATTTAATTGTTAATTTGCGTAACAAAGTTTGCAAAGTTGTAATTATCATTAACGATTAATAAGAGGTGTTATCCAATAAACATCTCTAATCTTCATTATCCAGTTATTTTTCCACTTACGCGCACAAGAATAATTGCTCCAATAAACAAGAAAATTTTATTTTTGTGTCTTACACCGTCATTGAAATTACCAACGCATTTCTAGGATCTTATTCTGAAGCCAATCTAATTTTATATCACGCTTCCGCTCTTTAGTTTTTTTTTGAGTTTCCCTGAAATTATAATTGTTTGTTCTTGGTTTTTCTGTGGTTCCCACATTAGATTCGCTTAGGGTTTAAATTAGATTTAAATAGGTACAAAGCGATTTAATGGATGTCTTCGTGTCGAAGTATGAGTGACGGTGAACACCTCCCATTAGACAAGAAACAATGCTTTTGCCACCTACATTTCTTCATTTCTTTATCAGTTTACCGCCTTGCACAACCTCCACTACAACAAAAATCCAACATTTTCTCTTTTGATATATTCGCGGCATTAATAATGCATGGATTACCGATCATTTTTATTTTATTACAGCTAATATCCTGTTTAATGAAACTTATTTTTATTATAAGTAACCATCAAAGTTGTTATTTCCCCACACACATCCACGCATAGTTTTCAATAAAACACCGTTAAATAGTGTCAATTTCACGTTTGGCTGCACTTTATATGGTATATGTAATCGTAATAACCGCTAAAATAGAATTTCCAGACCTACAGCTAGTGTTGCAATGATAATAAAAGAACTAGAAGGGTCGGATGAGAACAATTCTGCCACGCGATGTGGTTACACATTAAAATCACTATGATTATCCTTATTACAGCACAGCCGTTGTTTTAGTTGTGGTGGGCCGTCATATCTCTTACAATACGTTCCTATCATTTCCGAGCCATTGTTTGCATATACACGATGATTTCTAATATTTATAAGTAACTACACGACCACAAATAATACATTCAAGGGTTTCTTCTGTTCACGTCCATAGAACTGCTGCAGCGTGTTTCTGCTCTTAAGGTGGTCAAAAATTGCAGAGATTTATCATTGTTGTGGCTGACCTTTGGGTCGACGTGTGCTATTTACTTTGAGAAGACAGGAAAATATTTTCGTGCGTTATTGTATTGCAGTAAAAATATCAGTAATCTCGTGGGAAATAAATAATTTGCTATTAATCACATTTTTTGCATTGGGGTTATGTAAATGTGCACTTTGAGGTTGGTAATTAATAAAATATTGGTGACCTAAAAATTGCAAACGATTTAGTAGTTTTCTATTAGAGCGTATAGATATAAATATATATAAATAGAAATTAAAAAAAAAGAAAATCTAAACGAAATATTCTAGAAGAGGAAAAAAACTGAAGCAGAACACATTTTTGACTAGATTTCCCTGATATTAAAACGTTAACAATAACATTAAAATTTTTAAGTTCTGCCAAAAGTGTTAGTCAAGACTTTAATTTAATTTAATTTACTAAAAACGTCTAAATAGGCTTGTTTGAAGTGGTGCAACTTTTTTTTGTTGGTATTTTACAAATTTTACAAAGGATGGACCATTGTTATAAATAAAATAAGATGGGGTTGTGATTATAAAATATCTTTGGGTCAACATACAACCAATTATTGTAAAAAAAAATGTAGAAGATTTATGTCTTCAACTTAAAAACGAAATTTCGTTTAAAACTTAATTTAACCACATAAACAAACAAACTAAAAATAAAATTAAAGAGAAAAATGCATAAAAGAATTAATTGAAATACGCAGTTGAAGAGATTAGCAAAGATAAAAATTTAAATAACAGTTCGTGTTTCAGAAACGAAACCAACGGAACGGAATTTAATAGCTATGTCAAAATTTAATTACGATTGTCTGACAATTTAATTACAACAATAATAACGATTAGTTTACTACTGTATCTGAAATCACCAACGGCAAAACACTTGGAAATATAGATTAAATATATGAACAAAAAATAATGAAACAAAGAAAGAGAAAGCCAAAAGAGAGAAACGGTAAAAAGAATGTTTTTTTATTATATTGGTTTTGTATATTCAATGTCATGGAATGTGTTTGTAAAGCATCTTCTTATCATGATTTGCAGATCTGCTGTAGATTGTGAAGGGTAAATAAAAAAATGATTAATAAATTTTGAACAATAGAGAAATGTGTCAATGCGGATGCACCAAAAACCTTACCTTCAATCTCCATAAAGAAGATCTATTGAAGGTAAGCTAAAGGTGGGTCCGAACGGAAATTCCATAGTTCTCCCCACAAAAGTCTATCGTTTCTAATACACAATAACGCCTTCAAGATGAGCGTAATTTTTTCCACGCGGCCTCGCCACACATCTCGGATCACTTTTTCAATTAAAGAAGATGATAGGACATGTTTACAGTCAATGGCCCAGTTTCGTTTATTCGAAGGTGATTTTGGTCATGTCCTATTGTTACGACGTTACACATAATAAGTGTGTGCTTGAATTTTGTTAAGCTCATCGTAACGAAATTACACGTTAAGCAATAGATTGGTTCGAGATTTCTTTATTGAATTGTACTATTTCGCAAAGCTATCTATTATTTTTTCGATTCGTTCGGAGGTATGCAGATTATATGTAATAACGGAAATTGCAAGCTCCATTCCGAGATTCGCACTTGCTCTTTGAGATTTTCAACGAAACGAAGGAATTGATCGCATGACGACTATGGCTATAATGGGTTAATAGCGGCGCTCCAAGCGATCTTTCCATTGTTGTTCGATATTCAGAATATGCGAACAGAACAATATGCAGATAGTCTTATTGTTGCATTAACTTTTCCTTGTATCTTCCCAGAGGACAAGCTTGCAAAACACTTGTTAAAGGCAATTAGCAAACGGATTTGACAGGACAAGCGAGGTCCCAGAGATCACGTTTTCGTTGTACTGAATTTGAATTTATACCAGACATGTCTTGTTATCTGGGTAGGTTCGAATCGGGCGAATTTTTGCACCGCTTTTAAGAATTTATAAATTTTCGCCACCGCAAACAAAGAAAGATGTATAAACACGGAACCAACCAACCGTAAAATGGCATATGTAAGCCACAGATTACTTGAATTATGTTATAGTATTATTGCAAAATGGATTATTACATGTAATTATTAAGTAATGCAACCATGGAGGTTAAATTTTCTTCGTTCTAACTTATCTACTCGAACCCTTCGATTATATTGATGAAATCGGTAGGTAATTAAAAATTTGGTGCAATCCGATTCAGGAAAATAATAATTATGTTATTAGTGTCGGATTTTAGTGAGAGCCGCAAGCCAGCTTCTCCTATATCTTTCGAAATGTCGTCAAAACATATGCTGATAAACCTATCATTAAAAGTTTATGAGACGGGATCCGGAAAATTAGTTACTTGCCTAATGAAAATTATTTAGTTTCACCGTAAAGCTACCTTTATTTTATAGGCGGCATTTTTTATGACTTGTTTAAGACAACAACTTTTACTTTTGGTTGGATGAAAAGCGGATTACTACAGCCATTGAGTAAGACATAATCGTGCAAGACATAAACAAAAAGAAATTAAGAGGTACCTTTTAAAAATCTTTGTATAACATATGAAGAAGAAAATTGTAAAATAAATTAACTTTATCTACAGATTGTCATTTAGTTAAACGTATTTATAGTACCTGTAATTATGAAAATTATTTAAGTGCTTTCAACAATATGAGCATTAAATCTTCTTTATGATGTTGCAAAATCACAGATTAAAGTTTATTTGAATTAATTAGGTGGAAAGTTATAGCTGAAAATGTCAATTCACTAACGTCCTCACTCATTTACATGGATATTTTAAGAAGAAAATTGAAACTTAAGCTTATATTAGCTGTTAAAATAAACTATTTTTATTCCAGACATTTATGCGTATTATATTTCACATAAAATAATCGAGTTAAAGTTTATTAACTGTACGATACTGAAAAATTTAAAATTAATTGAAAAAGAAATTAAAAGTCGCCGACAAAGGTAAAAATCGAAAAGCATTATGCATAAATAATAATATATTATCTTGAACATTTGGGAATATCAAGAAGAATATCTTCATGTTTTTGCTACACTATTTATATTCTATATGGTGTACAAATGGTACACAAAATTAAAAGAATCCAAATTCGAAAAAACAAAAATTCTTGTATTAGTTTGAAAAAATAAAAGGATTTAGGTAGATTAAGCAAAAAAATGTTAAAAATTAAGAAAATCGACTGATTGGAGATGACAGCAGATACAAAAATTTTGAAGACAAATTGAAGGATTCGAAAATGTTAAGTATCTGACGGGACTAAATCATGCAAAATTCTAACCTATTCAATGTTCAAAAAATTTAAAGAATGTTTAAACTCTAAACAAAATATTTTATAAATTTAAAAATATAAAACAAACAGGTATGGATAGATATTTTTGCATATTTTTCAAATTTGTAGTTTTTTTACATTATTTGATATATTTTAACTTATGAGCATATTTTATATAATTTTATTGTATATTTCTGACGCTATATTCATATTAGTCACCTAAACTCCATTTGAAATTTTATATCTAAAGAGTAAAATTTTTATCTTTCTCTTGAGCTAAAGTTGTTTTTATATATTTATATATTTATTAATTAAATTAAGGAACTTGTTCTTAAAAAATGTATTTTTTGTAATGTGGGCTTCAAAACTTGTAGTTTTATAGACTTCTAAATCTGAGAACTGTAACAATCTTTTACGATTTCTGTAAAAACAACATTAGCTTAAAAGCCGCTATAAAATTCAACAAAAGGATAATAAAGTTGATAAATAATAAACATAAAATAAATTAATCTATTTACTGTTTATTTTGATTCCTATTTGCAATTGCAAATATCATAGTTAAATAGCTGTATATTATATATGAACATAAAATGTAATATTAGCATTACGTAACAACTACAAAAAAAGTGGTTTATCAGAGATAACCCATGATTTTAATTTAAACAGGAGGCGTTTAAGGAAAAGTCGGTCAAAATCTTGATGGTCTGTGGTATTTCTTATAAGGAGTAACAGCCAAGAAGAATAAAAAACAACGGAATCGGTAATAAATGTTGTTGGAAAAACTGCAAATTTTTCAAAAATTTTGAAACTACTTTGTTTTTTTTAGACCAGTTTTTGCTGCGCTACTCTTGCTGATTGTAACTACCTTGACAAGAAATTCAAAGGCCGTTTAGGTTTTTATATTTGCAACAAATTTATAAACAATCACAATTTTTTATCTGCAATAAATCATTTTAATATATCAATAAATTATTAAACCATGCGGTGATTATAAGAAAATTTAAAGCTTCATGAAGTCCAGATTACTTAATTGGTGCACCTGCTGCGCTGAAATAGAGCTATTCTTAGATAAGTCAAGTGATTAACCTTGATTATTAACGTATGAGATAAATAGACAATTTCTTGTTGCAAAAAGACGATGTAGTTTAATAACGTTTCACGGAAGCTGCAATAATTTTGGATTCGATTTTCGGTGGAGACTTTCTAATCGATAAAAATTGCACGTTTTGCTAATTTTACTGGACGATAAAATTTTTACGACAGTTTAACAAGGTGTCCGTTTTTACGGCTATATTATTATGGAAATTTACATAGGAATTGCGTTTGATTTAATAAAGCACGTATCCTGTGTTGTAATAAAACGCTCAAGTCTTGGAATTAATGTAAATCCTTTTTTAAAAATTGTTAAGAGCGAAGAACATTGCAAGGATAAGCATGCATCTGGGGATCAGCGATTTTATAACTCTTTGCAGTAATTGTCAGTTAACGGATGGTTAAGTGCAGGCTGTTGTAATTACATAAATAAGTGAACTGTTAAATTCCAGATCTGTCAGGATTCGTGTGTGCAAAATCCTTGAAAGGGAAGTGCGTTCAAAAGTAAAAGGACTACCATCTCATGGCGGAACTAGGATGCTTCTATTACAAAATAGCCTCCGGACGGCTCTTCTTGACCCTGGTCAGTGAGAGATCAAAGATTAATGACGCTATTACTTTTATATTAGATCTGGTATGATGCCTTCACCAATAAATAACGGTCCTGTGTATCATAATAGACATATTTTTTTTCGTGCCGAATAAGGCAGCATTGGTATAAAGAATTGCACCTATTAAAATTCTACTGCATTCTCTTGAAACAATTACCGAATTTTGTTTGGTCAAAATTGCCCTGGTTTCATTGGAGCATTCGAAAAATTTGGCCCCGAAATTCTTCTTGTCAGATTAAGGTACCTGGAAATACGCAAGAGCCTCAAATCATATAAAGTTCATATTTATGCAGTATTAACTCTGAATTAATAGATGTGATTTTTCAACGACAATTTTAATTTGTGTTTATAAAGCAATAAATATTATTGACAAGGTCAGGTTATCTTGAGAGAATATTCAAAAAATTCTTTGTTTTTACCTTGGCGAAATCAACAGTATTTCTCGACGGCCTTAATAAATCAAAGAATTGTTAATTTCCATAAACAGTTTGCTTTAGTTTATAATGGATTTCATTGGTTTTTCTGAAAATTCACCTGTTACGCCTTAAAAGGCACTGAATTCTTTACATTTATTCCTCCAAGCCTTTCCGCATAAGGCAGCTATTGCAAATTATATTAAGTCATTTCCTTAGCTATTTTCACAATTTTTTAATCACAGGGAACGTATTAGATTCCAAGAATTATGAATAAAAGAGAATGCCGCAAAACAAGAGAGAATAAAGCTGAAATTAAGAATTAAAAAAAACTGGTGTCTTTTGTACATGTTTTTACTTCTTGTCTTTCACCGCCTCATTTCCCACCTTTATTTTTCTTTTTCAAAATCTTGCGCTTTCGTTCGATATCTCAAATCTCCACGTCTTTGTTATCTGAACGCTAATCTAATTTAAAAATCTAATTGCTGGGTGGTTCCTCGTAGGAGTGAGAAACACGCCAGTCAAATGAAGAACTGTCTGGAAAGTGACCGGGGTGTCAGGAATGGAGGCAACTCGTGAGCTGGGGGCAGATCAGGAAGTGCAGGTCACGACCTCACCAATGCTGTGAGAATCGCCGCGCCCTGTTCTGGTATCTTCAAACACCAGCCCTTTATTATAGAAAGGATTCAAACAATAGTTGAATATTCAACAAGGGAAAGGATGTTTTACGCAAGTGGTCAAATTGAGTTAGTACCAAGAGCCGCCATTTCTATTACAAAATGAGATGTTTGGTTTTATGGATTTTATATTACCGATAAAAATGTCAAAGTTAAATAAAGAGGTTTGTTTGTGGCATAATCAGTTTTTAATTTACATATTTGGGGGGGACCGGACTTCATTTACGGTTGGGTTTGCGATTATTTTAGAGTAGGTAGCTAATTTGTATTTTGGTGACAGAAGATTTTCATAAAACTTGTTGTTTATTGCATGGACGTTACAAATTCAAATTTTGATAGTTATTTTGCTATAAACTTTTATAAAAACTTTATAGCTATTTCTCGATTATTCATAATACTACAACTAAATAGGTTCGATTAATTAATAATGTGTCTGATTAACAAAAACTTCAAGGTTTTGCTAATTAATACTTGCAAATGGGCATAGTTTTGAAGTGCTTGACGATCTTAATTGACCAACTGCATATAATTGTTTATAAATAATCTTATTATAGACGACATTCTCATACAAAGCCAACATTCTACTTGTAAATAAGACAATATTTCCACAATTTATTTTTTCCAGCCCCTTTTTTACCCATTGCAGTTTAACGATCAATAAGACCAGACACTTTTGATGAACAGTTCCATTTCCAATTTGAATTATAGCAGTTATGTATTAAGTTTTTGCTCATAAGTGTATTCAATTACAATTTATTACTTTTGCAAGTTATACACCAACTTATATTCGAAGTTTAAAATAACCTGTACTTACCGCTAAATGATAAATGCGGTAAATAAGATAATAAATTACAAAATCTATTGACTAATTGAAAACAAATAAAATGAGGTTTAATTCTTAGGTTTCAGCAACGAAATAAATCTTAACAAGACACAAAAGAGTTTATGGTTCATTTTAAAATTTTAATCAGCATGATCACAAGGCGTGTACAAGTTTCTGGTTAATAATAATATATGATTTATGATCCTTCCGTCACTTTAGACGTCGTTACATCTATAACACTCTGCGGTGACAGGCTAAATTTGCACATTTTGTCATAAAATCCATAGGAATCATTTCGAGTTTAATTTCTTAATAAAATCAGCTATTGCTCAACCAAAAACGCAAGGTAAAAGCAAACTGAGTTTGATTCTGTATATTTTAAATGAGAAATAAATTTATAGGTCTCTCAAAATAATAAGGCTTGGGGAGGAAGAAAAACGAGACCGACTCTTTATCGTCTGGTAAAATATTTGCTTGTGTAATAAAAAGCTTTTTATGAGCACAAAGAAGAGCAAAAGCTTCAAGCCAGGTCAAGAAAGTTATTTACGAGCTTCCGATTTAGTTATATTTTGCAGTTCTTTTGTTACTTCAACAGAAGCTTCTTCAATGCACGGAAAGATAATCCGATAATGTATGAAGGAATGCAACAGCTGAACATCTGGTCATGTAAATTACACTGTTTTAAAAGTTAAGTGGATTATGACTTTGGGATTTGGTGGTCTCCAACCTCTCCGCGGTGGTCTATGCGTTACGATAACGCGTTTTAAGTATTGTGCCGGTAGCCGCACGCAGAAGTTGTCGAGTGGTCAGTCTGCTGGCCAGTGGGTACGCTAGAGTGCTTAAGTCAAGTTCCTGCTTAATCAATCATTGTTATCTCCGGTCGTTCCACGTGCAGAGATTCTAAACACCGACTCTGTTTACTGATATTTACATGTCCAGTAAAAGGAACTAGATTAATTACTTTGGAATAAGAGACAGGATGAACGACATTCAGGTCTTTTAAAGGTGCATAGAACGGGTAATAAATTCAGGGTATAGAATTTTATCTGCTAATATCACCGCGGTACTGATAAATCTGAAAAGTAATATCGAGTCAAGAAAAGGAGGAATTGCATGACAGATAATAACTTACACAAATAACTATCATTGCTAAGTTTAAAATAAATTCTCCCATGATGGTAATAATTCGACGAACTCTTAAAAAAATGAAATGAAAGTACGAGACTTGATTAAAACCATTTTCAAGGTAAAAGACCTTTATTGGACGTGGTTAATAACATTAACAAGGATGTGATCCTCGGGCCGCCTTGTAATTACGTTGAATTATAACACGAAGTGCAATGGTGTAGCTCACAGCGTACTCCTCATCGGTAGCACAGCCATCATCAAGGCTAGAAATACCATTTATAGTTTACTTCTAAACAAACACATTAAGTATAAAACTAATCATAAACCTGAAACTTTATAGACGACGGGATTACTTTTTAGATACAGATTTGTCTATGTTAAGAATTATAGATAATTTGCTGTGGGCGCGGCCACCTTTGACCTGCTGCATCCTCCCCGGAGCTCCCGCCGAACCCCAAGACATCGTCCTTTCACTATAGTGCTAGTGCCGACGGTTTATGGCAATTGCAGAAACGTGCCCGAGAGTGCGACAACCACCACCGTTTCTGTAACCAGGAAGGCTTGCACTTGGCATGCAATCGAGATTTGCCATTTTCTAAACTTTGCTTTCAGTTATGGGAGTCGTAAGCTATTTAAATTTTTATGTAGTTTGATGGTTCTTAGGAATAACTAATGTTTTATACACGACGGAAACCTTAGGTTATTGCGAAACATGATTTCAATGCTAAAAGAAACGTAATTGCGATACTTGAGTTTGTTAAGTGTTGCTTTCTGATCTTTGGGGTTGATACTCCATTTATGGGTTATAATCATTTGTCTTAGAAGTTATGGTTTATTATAAACAATATGATTTTCAAATATCCAATGATTTTTCAAAAGTAAGTGTCGTGGGTTTTAATTTATCGATGTCTAGATAGCAGTTAGTGTTACATTTTAAAATTTCATTTTGAAGATTGATGATGTAGGAAAAAAGAGTAATTTAACTTAAATCTGTAGAATTCAAAAAAAAAATTATGAATACAAAGAAGAATATAAGACTGCAAACAGTTGCAGAAAATTAAAATGTAAATGATTTGTAACAAACCTGAAAAATGCCAAAAATGGATTTTAAATCCTGAAGATCATAAAACATCTTAATAATCTGAAGCATTCAAAAGATTAATAGAATCACAACATTTAAGAAAGTATTTGAAAATGTAAACGACCTAAATAGGTCGAATTCAAGGTATCTAAAGCAATAAACTGGTGCAAAAAAAAAAACAAAGAAGTTATAGAATCGAAAAAATCCAAAAAACCCAAAAAATTCAAATAATTGACATTTTGTAGTAGATACAAGATTTTAAATAATTTTAAGACTTTAAAATAAGAAAACTAGAACTCGCCAAAAACATAAAATACAACCTAACAAAAAAAAAACAATAAAAAAATGCAAGAATACAAAAGATGTAGTCTAAAAAAATGAAAAAATGTAAAAAATTCAAACATTATAGTTACAACATTTGCAGAATTTAAATATATAGAAAATACAAGGAAATCCAGAAATCCAAAAATTGTAGAAGGAATTTCAAATATCTGACGAGCATAAAGTTTTTGTTGCAAAGCAAATTAAAATACAACACCATGAAAGAGTTTAAGGAATAAAACTTCCAAAGACATCGATGAATCAGAGGAATTCAAAAAACTTCAAATTTTGAAGAATATAAAAAAAGTAAATACAAAGCATTTTATAAGGAATACAGTAATTGCAAAAAGTTCAAGAGATACAAATAGTCTAAAACTTTTAAACATTATCCCAAACAAAAGAAATTCAAAAAATTCAAAAAATACAATGAAAATTTTTCACAAGCAATTTTGAAGAATCAAATCTAGAGAATACGGCAAATCTATAAAATTTAGGTAACATCGGCAATAAAATTAGAAAAAAATTTAATCAACAAAAATTTAAACTATGACAAAAAATAAATTGGAAAAAAAAAGAATTCACAACAAGAAGAAGAATTCATCAAATCATGAATATTGTGAATACACTCAAAAAAAAAACTAATAGTACGCAAAAATTTAAGTTTCCAAAAAACCTAAGTTATGTAAGAAAAAAAAATTGATTGGTAAATGTTTTCTATATCGTACCATTCCAATTTTAATTTTTTTTTCATTTCTATATTTATTGTCAAATTTGTTGCATATTATACACGGTAAACTTTGTTGCACATTCATCGTTGCAAATGAATTTTTTTCAATATTTATACTTTTATATCAATATAAATTAAAAATCTGCTGAAATATTAGAATTGTTGTTTAATTTAATTAATTTAACTATGATAAAAGTGAAGGATTTATATTGCGATAACGTTAAAAAGCAAACGAAATGTATATTTATTGTAGTATTTATAGGTAATGTAATTAATACAGTGCACGTAATTCGTTTTTTCTATTATGATAAAGTAACTAGTCAAAAAAATAAATAAAGGTTTCAATGAAACAATAATTAATAAGCAATTACCTAACACTAAGATTGAAGAAAACGAAGAATAAAAAATAGTCGATCGTACGGTAATTATGATAATTATGTTCCTATTAATGAATAATATTATTAATCATAATTAAATGTTACAGGTGCTTATGTTTTCTTCGAAACTTCTGTAAGTGGTACGAATAAACGAGATACTTAGATAAATTGTTACATTTTTTTAAAGCGGTTAAAAAAAGAACCGTTCTAGGAGGTAAAAGTTAAAGCACCAAAACCACTTTTTAACTCCATATCATTATTTTACTTAAATAGCGCCATTAAGTTTGAACTTACTTAAACATATATGCTCACGCTAAGATAAAATATCATTCTTTATCTATTAATTTCTTTAATTAACATGCTTTTAAGTTAGTCATTTCTCTAAACTACACATATATTTTAGTTAGTCTACTACTGACAGTATGATAATTACTACATAAATAAAATAATAAAATGCAATTTAGTTTGATTTTAATGAAGTTAGGCTGCGTTTCTTGCATAATGATTATTGACGGCGACACTTCATAATAATTTCAGTAATAAAATAATCAAACTTATGGGTTTCTAAGAAACTTGGGAGCTAGTTAAAATAATCAATAAAAAGTACGAACGAGGATTATATGTAGCAAAAAAATTTGTATGAGAATACGAGAACTTGGAAGACACTATACAATGCACTTATTTCCTTTCCAATCCTGTCACTGACAAATGTTTAATTATTTATAAGTGTACGAATAACGTTTTTTTCTGCATGTTTACATCTACAAAGGCGTCCCCGGATTGGTGCCAAGAAATCCCTCCTAATTATAATTGCACCTGCATTCTCCGAGACTTTTCTTAAAAAACCCGTGAATGAAAAGGTGATAAATATTTTATATCTCTGCAGTTTCTTTCCCATTTTCGTTAAAATTTCCTGAGACCAACCTCTCTCTCTTGTCCGGCTTGAAAATTCTCTTTCGAGCTCCGCCTTAATGAATCGCACTCACCAACTATAAATTCATTACACAATGAAAAGCGCGATGTTAAAACGATAACAATTAAAATGCAATCAAGCCATGTGCGTGCAAGTAAATAAAATAAATTACCAATGCTTTTGAAATAACGTACGTTATAATTGGGTACAAATTTTCAATAGTCAGTAGATAATGTGTGATTTATACAACTAAAACCTAGATTATAACGAGATGTGCGAGTATTTCACACGAAGAACCCTCAGATCTTTCCGCGTGCAAAGTCACGTTCGGCACGAGATTAAATAAAAGAAAAAAAAATGCAACCAACATGCAATATTGTGTTTCTTCATCGACGCGAACCGCGCCCTTTTTAAGAGGATAATTAAATGTAACTTCCAATTGAACGGTAATCACCAAAACTGCCGATAGTGTAATTAGCAAAGTCTTCATTCTGTTAAATACACTAAGGTAATGTACATGATGATGCAAGGAGATAAATTATCATCGCTCCCTGTTTCGTGCCACATTGCATCGGTTTGGAATTTATATGCAATTTATTTTAACGACGATAAATCTCAATTCCGAGATACGAGAATTATGAGATTAACAAAGAGTCACTGTTTACCAAACAGAGAAAATTATTAACGAATGTTTATTTACACTTTGACTTCCTAAGGCACCTCGGGGGTTTTTGCAAGATATCATTGAGTGGCTGGAATGTATAATTTTGTAACAGCTTGATACATACGTTACATTAGTGTAAAATTACGTGTTTTCAACTAGATTAAAACAGGAAATTTAAACTGGAAGTTCTAACCATACAGTCTTTTTATTTTGCTTATTAGGACAGATAATATTAGGTATAATACATTTAAATTAACAATTTTCTCACCATCTATCTATCTATTTTAGCATTCCTTTGTATTCACTCTTCCATTCCATTTTTAGGCCACTTTTTTAACATGTTTTGTAGTCTCTTTCTACTCTTACTGTGAGACTCCAAAAAATGGATAAATCACTTATGATTTTTTTTGTAACGTATGTCGTACTCATGTTAAAATATCACTTTAATATAATTGTTAATTATAAACGACAAAAAATAAAAACTACTACTGTCTTTACCAGTAATGAAGTTACGACATACCTCCACAGAGTATAGCTAAGAATACTTTCTTTTTTTTTGAACGCATGATATCGAGTGACTATAAATGATTGAAGGAATTTTAGTAGATTGGCAACACTAAGAAATTTGTATTAACGACGTATCACTTGATAATTCATTGTTTGGTAAGGGTTTAGGTAGTTGGGTGTTGCGATTTATAATCGACTTCTGTGAACATATCCACCCGCCATTTTCGTTTCGAAAATAAGCCATTGCTATAAATGTATTGTGTAATAATTTACAGTAAGTTGGCATAATTAAGATTAGGGGTCCAGGAAAATAACCTAAGTCAACAAGAAGCTTTTAGTGTTACGTCTATAACACTAGAAGCTTCTTACAGTGTTTTTTTCCACATTTCTTGCAAATTTTTGTGCTTTTGGTAATGGTAGTTTTAAACTGTTAAGTTTTATATTTTTGTTATCTTAATGTTAATAAATAGAAACTGTAAATAATTAATAAAGTTGTTTTCAATTTTAATTTTAATAACTTTATTCCTTACGAAAATTACGTAATTAAAAATATCTCAAAAATGTAAATAAAATACAAATAATAAAAAAGGTTGAAACCACACAATATAAATAAAATAATGACGGAAACATGAAGTAGACATTGATGTTTTTTCCTGGTACGAAGCGTTTAAGACCCAATTTTTCGTTTTATTTCCATACAATGTGGTTGATAGACAATTTAAACTATCAGAATTTTTATTTTAAACTTTAAGTTGTTAACTTAAGTTGTTTTCATTTATTCTCATAGACCCCTCAGATAATATAATCGAAATTTGACAAAAGCATAATCGACACGGCTCAGAATTTATTTTCTGCTACTTCTGTTTCATACCTTTTGTCTCTGAAAATATTTTGCAGCTTTTTCTCTATTAACACTCGCCTCAGCACCTGTCTCAAATCTTTTTTTTTCAATTTTTTGCTATAAATTTTTCTTGTACTTTGAATTACTCGTTTAGTCATCTTTTCTCTACGGTGCAAACGGACAGGAATATGTATCTATCTTTGTCAAATACTTCTAACTGTAAAAGTCTTTGCTTCTTCCCCGTTCACTTTTTTTTGCATGCGGTTACCAATTACTCGCTGGTAAGTGTCTGATTGATTTTTTTTATATTGAGGCTATAGGAAACAAAAAATACATACAAACACTTCCTTTCCTTTTCTTCTGTTTTTTAATATACACTGGGTGGGATATAAAAAACCTTTAATGTTGTAATTTCATTTTATCCGATTCTAATAAACAATACGTCAAACAAAATTATTTCAAAAACTCCACATTTGGATCGATCTAATACTTTTTTCTTGACCATTGATTTTGACAGATGAGGCTTAACTTGCGTCTCTTGCGGTTTTTTTTGTATAGAAAACATCAAATTTCTTGTCTTTACTGTTGTGGGAGATGTCGTTCTCCCCATATTTGATTATTGCAGCTTCCCTTTTTTTTTTTGTAGTGTACTCTAATGATTTGTTTTGTATCATTCTGTTTGCTTTCTCACTTTTTCCATTACTATTTGTTTATCTTCTCTGTCCGATACTCTATGCTCAGTAGATTTTAATCAGGTTTTCTACCATTCTTGCTTTTTACTATTTCTTTTTTTAATTGAACATACTTATATCTTCTAACTTTTTAGTTTTGGAGGATTTTTACTTTACCAGCCGTTTTTGTCCCCATTTTTTTCCTGCACTCTTTTTTATGATCTGGTTCAGTTTTTTTATTTAGCCATTAATTTGTTTTTTAATTCAGTCTAGTCATATATCTTGTTTTCATTTTCTATTATCTTATTGTGTTTTACATAAACTTTTTTCCGTTTTCTCTAATCGTTTTTTTCATTGGCATGTGGTCTGAATCCATCCTCTCCTCTGCTTTTTTTCTACATTTTTCCATGCTTTTTTATTCACATTTCCAAAGTCAATTATTGTAGCAATAATAACAAAATTTCCAATTCCCGTTCTTTTATCAATGTTTTTTTCCTATAGTTTCTCTTTTGTCTTTTGAAATCGTTTGTGTTTATTATGGTTTTGTAACTCTTTTTGAATTTTATTATTTTGCTAAGAACCGCCATTTATCATTTTTAGTTTTAATTTTTTTCCCACTGCTCTATCTTTTGTTTGATTGTTTTATTTTTCTTTTGTCCTCTTGATACTCTTTTCTTTGTTAAAATTTAACTTACATTTTTTTTTTGTTAAGAATTTTATTACTACTGTCTCCAAAATTGTGAAATTCTAATGATCTTTGAGATTTTTTATATTTTTCAGCTCTACAATTTAGACATATTTTTACTTTCAGGCAAATTTATAATTGTTTGTTTACCTAGTAGGTATTCTGTCACGGTACACCTGTTTTCAGACTTGCTGTGGCACTACATACATCATGTAAAGTGTTATCATAAAAGTGGATCGGTACACACAGCGACTCCACAAAACAAGTTCTCTTCATAAATGTTGTATCAAGTGAAATATTTGTAAAATTCCATCATTATAATCTTCATACACAAGTATTTTCCTGGTATAATTACAATATAGAGTCCAGAACTAACAGGTGTGCAACCCGAGATAATTTTCATAACATTCCTCTTATTAATCTATGGAACGGTTCTGTCATACTTTTCATTCTATACAATAATTGGTCTTGAAATGAATATCAGCAAAAACACACCACCAGTACACAATTACGACCTAAAAATTACGAGTTTTACCAGTTCATGATAGCAATCAAAAATGTAATTACTTACTTAACATGCAAAGTGATAGTTACCGTACTTTGTTGTTATGGTGCTTAATCATTGTTTTAAGGAACTTTGAGATTTTTGATGCTAATGAACTGAAAACTGAACATCCGCTCGAGTTATTTGATTAGGCATTTTATATCTCACTGTTGGACATTTTACATTGTCGGCCAACACTGTCAATCAAAGAAGCCTTAAAAGCAGCAAATTTAGATATGACTTACAACGATGTCGCAATTCGACCTTATAGTTTCAACCATCTTTGGTTAGTCTGTTTCTCAACACCAGTTTTTCTTGAAAATCCATTTCTTAAACAGCTTTGTTTTATTTAAATTTAAAATGTGACAATGCTTGCACGCCTACAATAAGTAATAGAACATGACTTAGACTAGTCCTCAATCCATATAAGTAAAATTTATCCAACATCCATTGTGTCAAAGCAGGTGACAAATCATCTTTAACACCTATTGACCCCGAACCATCTCTTATACAATAGGTGGTGATTTTAAATTAATCATTACTGACATATGCATTAAAGGCAAAAAGGTTAATGGAAAGGCACTAAAGGACTTAACTAATTAAGTGAGTATGACAAGCAATTTTTTAAACTCAAAACGAGCTGATCGAGCTGCACAAAAATGTTATATAAATCACTAGAGGATTTCTAAGTTGCAGAAAACTGTAAACAATTGTTATATAAGAGTAATTTGTAGTCAAATCACTTCGTTGTTGAATATTTAATAAAACAGTTATTTTTACGAGGTTGAAGTCTGCAATGATTATTTACTCGTCTAGCTGCATTACTGCATTTGTAATGAAGCAGCAAAATTAATGTGAGAACTAGTGGGATGTGAATGGTGCTTAAATATCCACTATTTCGAATCCATCAGATGAAAAACTGAATCACTACAAACAAGTTCTATTTCTTTGAGAGGTGAAAATAAACCAAATAGAAATTAGTTTTGAATCTGAATCAGCGCGTTCATAAACATTTCTAGTATGGTTAATGACAGCCGTTGGAAAAATTGAAATAAATTTAAGCGGCGCTCCTTTCCGAAAATACAATTTCTCTGCCTCGGTCATGATTATATATCATTAGTCGAATTATTTTTAAATGGTTCTAACGGTAACAAATTAAATCTTCCGTATAATAAATGCCGCAAGAATCTCCCACACTATGTTATAAATCAATTGGTCGAGACTGGAATTGATGAAAAATCTGTTTTACTTCGCAATTCATGGGGAGCAGCAGATAAATGTCGTGTACTAGCAAAGAACCCATATTGTGGCGCAAAATAATATTCGACAGTATTTATGGTTGTTGCACAGCAGTGAACTGTAGCAATTATTTATTAGAATCGTAACTTGCATTAGTGTAGCTATAATGAACAAAATTTCACGTAGACATTTGCTCAAATAAATTAAAAGTCGTGTATGGCACACTTTGAAATAATTTATGAAGATTACGAGACGAAGGAAAAATCGAGAGGGAAGCTATAATTAAACCAAAAAAGTCAAGGAAGATAGCAAGGTTACCTAACGCACTTGGCGCACAAACAAACGGTTATTAAAATGAATTATGAGTCTATTTAAGCGCAAAAATTATAATGTACGTATCAATTTTCTCATAAATTAAATGCTAAATGGGATCAGCGAGTGTTATAATTGTAATGCCTCGAGTCCAGGAAGTTCGTCAAATTCTTGTCTCCAATTAATAATCAGGAAGTGCAGTTTCATCACAGCTTTTACCATTTGTCGTCTCCACACTGCCTCATAAACTTTAAAAATACAGCTCGTAAATCGGAGAAAAGTGACAAGTTTTACCTGTAAATAAACTCAATGCTGTCATATCGAAAACTGCATCTAACAACGATAAAAATAACCAGTTCCATAAATTTATCACAGTTTAATTTATTTTTATTCTCGTTTTGTGATTATTGAATTAGAAACTCTCACCTGAAAAACAAGCGCTGAGAAGCAATTTCTTTCATTGTCGTCTACAGCGGTGCTTCCGCTATTTACAAAAGGAAATTGTGTTGAAGCTTTCAGGACGACTGAAAAAACCGGTAATGATACTGAAGAGGCACGACGAGATTGTAAAAGCGAAGGACGGTATTAATAATATTTAAGATTGGCAATAATTTTAATTGAAATGCGCCAATAAAAGTAAAAGGAAAAAAGATTCCATTGGCAAGGATTTCTTGCGGATTTCAATTCTTCCTAAATATAATTCAGGTAAATAATGATTTAAATTGCACGGTAGGCAGATGGGGATGAAAACTTCATTAATGAAGAAAAAACTTAATGATATTTTTTACATGATGAAGAGCTTAAATAAATTGATTCCGTGAGAGGTCTGCAAACCTGGAGATTAAATAGTGGCTAGAATTAAATTCCGTCAGCAGAATATAGTAAGCTGCACTAAATTTTTGGAAAATTTGGATGTTGGGCCTGTCATGCATTTTATTCTTGGGTATTTTTTAGTGTAAAATAAAAATCGTGTCAATTTAAGAAAATTGTTAACTAAATAATGATAATAATCCCTTTGCCTTAATTGTCCCAAAAATTATTTTTTTAAGTCAATAACTGCCCGAAAATTCCAGCTTTGCCACAAGGTAGTCGTCTTTTTTAAAACAATTTTTATAAAAGTAAAATTAGTAATTAATATTTATGTTGTAACAATGTTGAAAACGTACCTAAATCAATACTTGGGTTTATGAATTTCTTGAAGGCTTTATTTGTTTAGTTATTTTTTTTAATATAAAACACCAAAGCCGTTAATATTATTTACCATTTATTATTATTATGAAGTGGCAAACTGAGCAAAGAAAAGTCTATTAGCTTTAGCATAAATCTTCAATTTTATAATCTGTTGTGAATATTTCGACTGCCATAAATAGCAGAGACAAATGGAATTGCCGTTTTATGCTCGATTATAATATTTCGCAAATTAAAAGCTGTTTCAGACGACCATATAGCAGTGTGTTCCTGAGATTCCAAGCACATTTGCATCACTCATTGTCGTACAGTTTTCAATTTAAGTCACAGACTCGACATAAATTTTATTCTTGAGCAACATTTCAGATATATGTTTAATTACAATTCCATGTTTTCGATTGTCATAAAGTAAATGTTTATAGTTTCCAACTTTAGAAACGAAAATTAATTTTGATGTTTATTAAATACGGAAACTTACGAATTTTACAATAAATTTACAAACTTTTCTCTTTATTAAGACATTTTTCTAGAAACAGTTTCGCTCATCTGCAACTTAAATCGAAGATAATGGGAGTCATTAATAATTCCCGTAAAAGTTCATTAATATTTAATGATGAAATAAATCATTTGCACAACTGCAAAATTTTGAAATATCTTGCATGTTTTTCATTTTTAATGGCAATGATGCGCTAGATTCACTCGCAGCTCGTTGAAAGTTTTAATGCTTAGTCGTAAAATCGTGAATTTCCGAAATTACGCTCAAAAATTTGAATTTTTATTTAATGGAAATTTTGCCGACCCCTGCTGTTGAGGCGGCGCAGTTTTCTTTGAAGTTGATGGGCCAAGTCTTTCGCAAGTCCTTCAAATCCGGATTTACCATGAATTAGACAGCAACATGATTCATTTATTAAGATGATACATTTCTCTACTTCAGATGGCGGTCCAAGGCTAAGATCTGTCTAAAATCACGACTTTCCCAGTTAACAATTCTAACAATGCACTTTTTTGTAGCGTGTGTATAACTGAAATCGCCCTTGAGTATTTCGTTCGGCTATTATTTATTGTTCGCAGTGATCAATCGTTTTGAAATTGATTTTCTGTTGCTCTACACAGGCGCGCATTACAATAATCGTTTTGTAATAGTTGTGACGGTGTCATTACACGTTTAGTAACCATTGTTATCGATTTGTTTTACTTTTGATGTTGCCTTGTTCATCATCTATCAAATTCGGACATATTGAGAACGACCAGATAAAAATGAAGTCTTTGGAATCTTAAACAGATGTCGTTGCTTAACGAGTTTTGTAACAGACCAGATTTTAATTATTTATGAAATATAAATCAAGGATAATAGTTTATTGATACCTTCGGGGACGTCGCTGCACTTAATTCTCATTTATAGTCTGTTTTTCTTTATTTTCCTTTAATTAGTCCCCAGATTCCTGAGACGTTCTCTGCCAAATTTACGACGAGGTCACCTTAAAAATTTAACAAAGCTTTACTTTGAAATGGAAAAACCGCGCGACTTTCCCACAGATTCTCAAAAATGTTATTGTCTTTTTGTGGTGTTTAAATTCGTGGAATTCATTTAGAAGTCGTGCTACTCGCAATTGTAATTGAGTGGGTTAGCAGGCGCCGGATCATTCCGGGTCGCTCCGGGGTCTCCATTATTTTGTCACATGATTTAGAAACACGTTACAAAATAAAAAACACTTTTGACCGAGGACGAAGGTCAAAGCTAGCAGGTTGTTTCCATGCAATAAACATCGCAAATCCTCGCTGTCCTGTTCCGGATGGTGGGTAGAAAAACGAGAAAAAGACCATGTTTATTATGTCTATAAACATGTCAGATATCGTTTTTTGTGGATTCTTTCGTTATTCACAACCGTTTAGATAATGGTTTGTCGCGAAGGTAAGCTGGTATGCGGATTTTGGAAGACATCCGACCAACCTTCGATAGCGTTGGTAGCGTACAAGATTTACTGTTAGTCATACCTGATATATTGTTTAAAAAAGCGTAAATTATGTTGACTAGTTTGTGTAACGAGTTTTCTTTAAGATTATACTGTGACATAATAACCCAGTGACTCAACTAATTTATTTATTATCTTGCTGGCGCCTATGGACTCATCTTGAATTTAAAAAAAAAGAAATAAATTCACTAGAACTGTAATTAATTAGTAAAAATAGAGATTACCGATTTGTAGTTTTACTTTTCTGAGTGGTGATTTTGGCAAAGGACAAATGAGCTTAGTCAGCGATTTTTTAGCCCACCCACGTGAGTTAGTAATGGGTTCTAATAACCACTTCGGGACCCATTTGAAGCTTGAAGATTCCTAATCTTCTTACATAATTTGATTAAGTCTAACTGGTCAGGTCTCTCGTGTCTCTAAAGTCCCAAAAATAAATGCAAAGATCCACGAAAGATGTTTGTTGTGAATTTACAGAACTTTGAAAAAGTTCAGTGACGGTACACTTGAAGTTTTGTAAACATAAAAAAAATATTTGCAAAGCATCTACTAGAATATCTGTTATTAGACACTAGAAAACTTTATAGAACATGTTTTTTTATTACATAGTTTTTAAAAAGTAATATGTGCACAAAAAGACCAAAAATTCGGTTATTATAAAATAATGTAATAATAAGATTTCATTCAAAAAATAAATTTAGTTCTCCTACACATATATTTTTTAAATTGCTGTACAGAATAAATCATGATAAGGGCAGTGGATTCTTATTGTCAGCGTCTCATTTTTTCAGAATACACACATATTAAAATTACAAATAAAAATCTCGTTAACAAATCAATAAAGCTGTTTACAGTTTTATTGGTTTACAAATATCTTGTAATCTTCAATTATATTATTGTTGGTAGCACACGCTGATCTTCTCATATTAACCTTTTATAGTATTCCGATTTAATGAGCTTAACGGTAATCTTCAGACATAAAACAAGTAAAACATCATCCCATGATAATGACAGCATTATTTATTTATAACTAGATTCCACAATTACTGTAATTTTTTATGACGTTATCATTTCTGCAATAATTGTTTTCATGCCAATAAACCTTGGCTCGCCATCTGGTCATAAATGAAGTCAATCATATACCTAATCATTACCAAACCCAATAATGCACCATCAAAAATATGACTCAGGTTCTTTTACCTAGAAGCAACGTGATAAAAATTCTTGCAAGCTAACATTTTCACCTTTTTTTTGTAAAACTGTCTAAACCGCAATTTGCATTTTTTTCCTTATCACTTTAGTCGGAAAGTACTAATTATATTTTCGTGTAAGTCTGACAAGATTGGTAATGGTAGAGCATCTAGATGAAGGCCGTCAAGATGCATTAGTGTTCCTGCTACATGATGCCTTAGCCTACAGACATAACTGACACTAAATTTCCAAGGTTGAAGAACCATGTCAATAGTTTCACGTCTAACACAATAAATAAAATTTAATCGTTTGTTGACCTAATCGACAGTCATCTCATCGTTAAAACGTGTTAATTATCATTTTTACATGTTTTGAGTGTAATTTATTGGATTGATTTGATGACACGTTAATATTTAAATGAGCTTTAAGTGGACACCGTCCTTAATCCTTCCTTTTTTTTATTGAACTACCACGGTTTTTCCCTCGTTGCCAAAACCAAGGCGAAATTACTTGAGTAATTTGGTGACTTGAACAGTGATTGGATTGGCCTGTCAGGGTTCCCAGAAGTGGAATTCTTAGAAGTTAGTTGGAAATTAAATTTTACTTTTACCGACGATGTGTAATCGTGCAATATATGAGTGGCATTGTATATTGTAGTAATGAGTAGTTTTCTGTTTTTATACTAGTTTAGTTAGTGATTTTATAATTTGATTTGCAGTGGAGGTTCCTGAGGGTATTAGGCGTATTGTAATTAGTATTAAGTACCAGCTGCATGAATTTAAATGCGGAATGTGTGGTATGATTTATACTTATTCGAAGTGCAGTCAATAACTCATTTATAAAATATTCTGAAACTATTTGATAAAATACATCGTTACGTATAACAGCAAATGCACCTACGAACTATTAAAATGAGCTTTCATGTGCAGTTAATGACCAGACAGTTTTTGCGGCGTAAAAGTATAAAGTATCTAGTACTTACCAAATTTAGAAACATATTTTTTTTTAAACAAATTAATTTCAGCCAAACTACAGGCTTCCACAACCTCCAAAAAAGGTCTTATAATTAAAAATACACGTCTATAAAAGCTATTTATGTATTTTCAGCATAACTAAGAGATTACGGCATGAGGGAATGTTCAAAACCGCACAAAGTAATTGGACAGGGTATCAATTAATTTTTGATCTAATTTTACAATACACATATATTCAAAATTAGTAAACAGTATAGGTGATGAAAAAAAATCCTAGATTAAATCCTAGAGATTGATCAGTTATAAATGCGTACAAAGTTGTACTATAAAATAAAAGCTGATTTCAAACTTTTTTTTTAGATTTTTTAATTGTCTCAAGTTATTAAATGTTTTTGTTTTTCAGCTTGTTTTTTTTTTTGTTTTCCGCCTTTTTAAATCCTTTTTCTTTAGTCCTCAAAGTTAACTAAAAAATTCGTAGCTGTGATCAGAATTTGTAAAAAGTTTTTAAATTTTTTGAATATTTTTTGAATTTCCAGTTTTCCATGACATTTTTTTACAGTTTTGAATTTCTTTTAATTCAATGCAAATTTCTTTCTAAAATCGATAGAAATGTGTCAGCTAAAGGAAATGTATTTACATTTAGTGTTTTGGTGCAATCGTCTTAAAAACTCGATATTTGTTATTTTCATTGTCAGGTTGTTAATAGAATGTTGTTTCTCAATATAGTCTTTTTAAGTACTTAATGTACCTCATAATAATTCCGTTTTATTAGCATACATCAAATTATAGTAGATATAATGTGCATGAAACCTCTCCGTTTCGCTTTCCCTCTTCATTGAATAATATTCGCACAATTTTCCGACATGTTCACTGAAGTAAAACCTTCATAGCAGGTCTGTAATAATAATAAATGGTCACACGACCAAGTCGGTTATTTTATTTATGCATGGCAGTATGATTAGACAATACAGTTTTCCCAGCGTTAATCTCCATCTCAAGAGACACGATGATAAATAGATAAGATAATTGCTGGATAAGAAGTATTTATGGGTGATTGCAAGAACTGCGATCAAACATTTTTCCGAAAGGAGACCTTTTACAAGCAAACGATAAATGTAGTAATTTAAAGACGCAAACCGCCCCATATGTGAAAAAGTGCAATCATCTGCTATAAAACACTCCAATTTAATTGCAATTGCTCGTCGTAAAATTTATTGCGCAATTTTGGGCAATTGCATTTCTTGCACGATACGAAAATTTCAAGTGAGAACTGGGACATCAACGTCGGACCGCTATACATTATTACAAGGCGTAAAGGATTAGCACGAGCGTTATACGTTGTAATGTTTTAATGGATACACATTATAATATTTTCGCATTATTTCGCACAGCTTGAAACAGCACAGGTGCGGCCAACAATGGATTGCATTCGGAATTTCATAATAGAGCAGCTAGAGTAAGTGCAATTTATCCGGGATGATTCAACTTTCTTACTTAGATGAATTTGCTCTTGTAAGCAATCTGTAATGTCAAAATCGCATAAATTTCGCACTGACACAAAAAGAGAGAAGACGCAGGTATAAACAAACGTTCGCAAAAACATGAAAACTCATATTACTTATTATGTAATACTAAGAAAAATTACCGAAATAGTACAAGTTTACAGTTAGATAATAATACTTATAATAATCTCTCTGCTTCTTGTAAAAATTTTGTAATGGCAGCACTGTGTCGTATGTTAATATGGTCGGTTGTAAACAGTAGCGAAATTGGTTACTGTCGTACTGACTGTAAGAATTTTAGAACAAACCGGCCTGTCACCATAAAATGTAATTAAAATTTATTGTGTTTGTTTTGCATTGTTTGTTTATGTTGGAATATACTTTTTCTTATTACAGTCGACTCTTGACAATAGAAACTCAAAAGATCACAAAAAGAAAGGGAAAGAGATATTTTTGCGGGACCATGAAATAAAATGTGGATGGATAACGGAATATTAAATATAGTGAATGATTTGGTGACATTCTTCTTTTCTCTATTTTTTGTTGGCACTTATTACGATAAATGGACAACGGAAAATGTGAAGAAAGATTGAATAGCGAGGTTGTAATGTAAACATTACATGTTGTTTGGTATTTGAGAGGAAATTCTTGAAAATTTCGAATAGTAGAAAGGGGGAGCCACTATGTTTCCAATTATAGAATGCCCACATTCTCCTTGCAACAAGAACGCCTTCCAAATGTATAAAATAGAGATCTTAAATATTTTGTTGGAGAATAAAAGTGCTGGCTTATCTATCACTTTTTGCGAATTTTAAAATATCCACTTTTCTTGTTTCTGTGGATATTTAAAAAATCTTTCGTTTTGTGTTAATTTACAAAAAAATTACAAGAGGATAATCGTATTTTATGAAATATGCTTTTCGGGGAGATTAATACTTTTCTCTTGCGAAAAAAAGAGTTTTAGACACATCCTTAATTTTTTTGAGCATTTTAAAAATATTGTATATTTCTTGCTTTAAAGAATATGTAGAATATGTAGAAATTTTCTTGTTTCTGTGTTAACATGGACAAAATTTATAAGAAAATAGTCACACTTTATAATTTGATGCTCTAATTTGATGACTTTTTAAGCAATTTTAACAATTTAATTTGTTTTTTTTTTATTTCTATGGACAATATGAAAATCTTTCGGTTCTGTGTTCAAGTGCAAGAAAATAGTCACATTTTACGAAATTTGGAATTTTTCTAGAAAAGAAGAGTTTAGGCACATCCACCACTTTTTGAAGAATTTAAAAAAAAAACTATTGTTCTTACTTCTGTCAATATTTTTAAAACCTTTCATTTCTGAAATTGAAAGAAATTTACAAGAACATGTACACTTCTGACAGAAATTAGAATTTTTTTTTGTTAGAAAATGTTGGCACATGGATCACTTTTGAAGCAATTTTTAAAAAATCAGTCAGAATGTACCACAGATTAAAAAAAAAATCAAAGCTTAAATGTTTCTTCATTCATAGCTGAGGATAATTTTGCAGCTGTCTTGGAAGTTCGGGCATTTTTTTTTTTTTTTGTAATTCGACACTAGACGGTAAACTTATAGCAAAAACTTCTTTAGAAGATGACATTAATCGTAAATGGTTTGAAAACTTACATTAATAATTAAAAAAAATATTACCCTCCAAAGTCCCGGTATTTTATACCATTTATGAGGAAACATACAAGCAAACAACGACAATATTATAAATTGATATTTACGACCTAACCAAGTATTTTATAACTGATTACTTCTTTTATAGGTTTTCTTACTGCTTTCTTAGTAACACAATTAGCAACATTGTATTTTGTACACAGACACGTTTATGGTTTTTAGAACTAACAATAAAATGTGCAATATATCTTAAAATAATTTATAACCAAAAAAACTTAAGCAAATCCTTTGTAACTTATGGTTTGGTTATTTCTACATCGTCGATGAAACGCTTTTAGAAATTAGAAACCTAGAATGTCTGAAAAGTTTTGTAGTAGTACATAACAATAAAGATAACATACATAAACATAACATTTTATAGCAATAAAATTCCATATAAGTTGGTAATAGCTGCATAGTTTTTTCACTACGATGGCAATGTTTTATTGCATAGATTGTCTATAATTTATTGCCGGAGATTCTTAAGTTTTTTCATGCCGATTTTCTGCAAATTTTGTTTCATAACAGAGAGTGGCGTTTGAACTTGGAAAAATAATAATACACGTACTTTGCGGTAAGAGTCGGAAATAGTGATATTTCGTAATCAAAAAAATTACATCTTCGTTATTTCCGATAAGAAAAGAAACGGAAATGTGTCGCCGTGTAGTCTATTTTCGTTTGTTTATCATGAGTGGCATCCTTCCACTAATGAGTAATGACAACTAATGACACATTCATTCATAAAACAGTGAGGTGTCATCGTCAAGTTCAAGGACTTATCACATTGTACGTGATGTCGCGCCGCAATATCCCGTAAAAAGTCGTCACGAAACTCTGTAACTTCCTAAGAAATTCCAGTTAAAATTCCAAAATGTCGTTGTCCCGTTGCATAATCGCAAACATAATTCCATACAACGAATTAATTAAAGCGTCAAAGTGAACGACGGACAGCGATTATTGCGTCAAAACGCCAGAAAGGCTTAAAGTCGGCATTAATATTTCGATAAACATCATCTATTTATCAAAAGCATCATCTAAATTGAGTTTGTAAACCCGACGTGAGTCATGGAACAACTCGGGGACGTTTTAGGTCAATGATGACGGTTATGTTCTTCATTACGGGACAATTGCACATCATTAACTCTCAAATCTGGTTACCAATTCAGTGGGTCAAAGTTAAAAGCTTTTAACTACCAACGTTGGGTAACCTCGATATGTCATTTTCTTTAACGTTTAATGGAAAACAATATGGCGAAATTATTATCGGTCCAACGTCTACAAATAAAGTTGTCTGATTGTGTACGGTCATAAATAACACGCGACTGTCGGCTATTATTGCAATATAAACATATCTATACTTCACGAACACATTATTAGTTTCATTACGTTGGCTAAATATGGACATTTCGACCTGATCGGCCCTTTTCCTTAAGTATGATTTTCAAATTGAGCAACCGTAATTACTTGCAATAAATCACCGAGAACAAGACGTTTGATCCATCATTTACTTTACCATATTCACATTCCTTTCTTGTATCGCATTTATTGGTTTATCTGGTACTGATAACCATTCTTCTCATTTTTGTCATTTCACACTTAGAAACCAAACTAATAGAACGTTAAAAACTAAAATGTTAAATAAATCTACCAAAAGTAAAAAAAAAACAAACTAAACGATCCATGCAGTAATTTATTATAACGTTTTTTAGGAGAACTATTATTATAGTTTGTATCCTAATTTACTCCACACAGTGCTACAAACGTGAAGCACGACAACGACAATTTGTTCTGTATAAATCGTTTATTAATAATTATAAAGGTATTTTTCAAGGCGGTTGTTCGCACAGCAATTTCGTGAAAAATACCTAGTACTAAAAAATAATAACATGTTGAACAAGTGGTGTATTAGAAATATCTGCAAGGATATTTTATAATTTGCATGTTTGTACATAATCATAGAATTTTAGAAAATGTTGGTAATCACGAAGAAGAAAAGTTAACGTCGTGATTGTTATTTTAGCTCGTTTCGTAAACCGTCCAATATTTTTGAGAACAAGAAGTTAAATATTAAAATGGATTTAGAAACAACCAACTTTTTGCCGTGATGATAATAGAAATTTAAAATTGGGCTTTTTAGAACATTTTATTCTAATATTTCAATCGCGTTTTAATGACTTTATTATAAAAAAGATGGCAGGAAGCAAACTCATCGAGATTCAAATTTAGAAACTAAAAAATTGAAGAGTTGCTTAAAGAGAAATTCAGGTGACAACGATAAAATTGTGAAGAAATTTTTGATGATGAAGAAAAACTTGCTGTGCTGGCATCAACAAGTTTAAAGACGAGGAATCAAACACAGAGAACAAAGGAAACGATGCTAAATTTTTTTGAAACTGTTGACAGAATTGGAAGAAAAATTAATCATAACGAATACCAAAGAATACGACTGAAAGACAAACATGACACTGTTGTAGCGATTGGAGAAGAAACAAATAATGTTAAAATGGAAAAAAGGAAGACGAAAATCAAGTAAAAAAAAAAGATTTTTGTTGAATTACAGTTAAAATTTAAAACATAATAAAAAATTAGAAAGTTAATAAAGAAGAAATATGCAAAATTCTAGTTTGTTAACCACTGAACAAATAATGAAATAAATAGTTCTATAAAAGTTAAAGACATTGTTAGTGCAGTTTATTATTCTAGCTTTGTTTATGTTAACCTTGTGTTATGATTACAGTTTAATAAGAATAAAGTCAAAACAATAATAATTTGTCTCTACTCCAAGCTCGCGTAATAGAACAAAAAATGAAATGCAATTAAAATGTCAGCAAGTGTCTTTGATTACAAGACCTAACACAATAATAAATAATAATAATTAATAAGACACCGACTCAAAATATATTTCTAAACAGGTGTTGCGACTTTTTCTGTACAAAATTATCATGTGTAGGTAGATGTTCTTATATTTACATTAGTTTAATTGCATCACATATAAATTTATCCATTCTCTTGAACTCTCTCTCGCAATTTCATAAAGTTAATTTTCGTCAATAAATTCAACCGAAAATTGCAGGGATTACGTGTCATCTCCACAAATCATATAATGTTTGCGACATAATAAATAAAACTGAAAATCGGCACAAAGCAACTACCGTGATTGTAAATCTTTCATGTAAGCAAAAAATGGTAGTGAGCTGCTTCAGGCGAAAATTTTATTAAAAATTTATGATCAGGTTTATCTACCTAAAATAAAATTGAAAGATAATCATCGGTTGGAAAAATCTTTTATTCAAATAGCTTTTAGACATAGTTCCTCGTTTGTCGACCCCGAAATTTTTAGACGTTTGAAAGGAGATATCTTTTATCATGACCTGGTCTAATGTTATTTTTCTTGGAGTGTTGAAGTCAAGGACAGCTTGCAAATATCAAAATATAAAAATAACACCTTGCAAAAAAAGATATTACTTAATTACGACAATAAAGTCTTCAATTTTATTGACTCGTCGAAACATCAAACGGATCCTGTGATTATATATTGTAATAATGTTTACTTTTGATTTGAGAAAGAACTGGTATGTGTCTGTCAGTTTGTGACATTGATTTACCGAATAATTAATTAGGCAATAAAACAAATATTGTAATTAATTGTTGTGAAAAAAAAACTTAACCTTACTTGTCTGTTCTGAGGTGTAAAAAAAATGAGCCTAAAAAATCAATGCCGATAGCTTTCATCGTCAAGATATATTGATTTGAGTGGCACAAAGGCTGATTAATTATGTAAATGATGACCGTAGGTACTCTTCAGTAGCAGATATAATATATGACTTAGGTAATTAAGTTAACGTGTGATTTTTCAGCTAATTTCGCATTCTCTCCACGTAATCGTATTGGAATTCTATTTTTGTTGTCCACCTTGTGTCTGCGCGGAAGATTAAATTTGCTCCGCTTAAAATTTTCTATCGTGTTAACCAGATTGTCAGGTATTTTTACTGCGATGGTACGTAATGGGGAAATATTTGCACTGTTGCAATTACTAGTTACAACATTCTGATACCTCAAACATTCCCATTAATTAAAGCAAATTAATTAATTTACCATGGCGGTAATTGAACACATAATATTTCTAAGAAAAGAGCTCGTTTTACCAATTAGACAATAAAAACGTTCACAACAGCGACCATACTTGGAGGCTTAACAGACCAACGTGACATGCATCTCGTGTCAGGAGACCTGATGAAGTAAGTGCCCAAAGAATATTCCTCTAATAAGAGTTTAGATGGTCGTACATAACCAAAGGAATTTCTCTTATCGTCTTTTTAGCTGCCAGGAAGTAGATTATTCAAATTCTACCTCTCTATAATCTTTAATCTAGCGATTTTTTATGCAAAGATGACCTTTTAAATGTGTTGTTTATAATAAGCTAGTGCATCAAGTAATTAATTTTCAATAAATTGCTAATTCAGAAAAATTTGTTACGATCTTTGTTTGTACTTCGTACATGGATGTAGAAACTGTATCTAATTGTTCTTAAATGAGTTTGCCATGCAATGTTGTTCTAAAAATGTCCAACTTCTTGGAATTAATCAGTTCTGCCGTGGTGAAGCAAGCTTAGTTATCATTAATCAAATGGAAACTTGGATTTACACCACAGAATGGAATTTAATGCTAAACACGACAACGCCACTCATTAACACGAACACTATCTAAATTAAATCTAAGGAAAAAATTGTAAAACTAAAACAAAAAACAGAACATGTAAAATGGGAAATCGATAGAAGTTTGGAAGTTGACTAATGATACAACAAATTTCTAAATGTCGCATTATTAATTTTACTGATTTTTTTTTCGCTCTCGAACAAGTTGAACAACTCCAAGTAATTTTTTTGCTTATTGTAAATAGAGTACAAACCCGGAAATCAAACAAATAAAACATTTGAATCGATTTAAATCAGTGGATACAGGACTAGGAAATACAGGGCGATAGAAACAATAACATAGTAATGTGTTGGCGTGTGGGTTGTACCAATTGATTCTGGGTGGTTTATTCGAAGTCATAATTCTCTATTGTGGTACTGTATTACATCATCTTGGTCGTGAGTAGTGTATTTATCACTGTTTTCTGGAATAATAATAAAATAATAATTTATTAAGACAGTGTAAGATTTAATGTAATATCAAAATTGGGTTCAATATGGTAGGAATACAAAAATAGACTTACACAGTCCGAATTTATTAAATAAATTACTAGAATAATCTCATAGTATGCAAAAAAATTCGCGGTTTCAAAAATTTGCAGTTTGTTTTTTAAAAAATATATAAATAACCCAGATTGATCATATAATGTAATGAAAACTTACAAAAAATTTTGTAAAAGCATCCATAACTTAAACGTAAAATTTCAGTACTAAGAAATTATTGCCATGTTTTTGGTTTCTCAGGTTTTCTCTTAAATTCCTAGATTCTTGTCAAATTCTCGAAATCTTGAACTTTTTAAGATTCGAGGCTTAAAGGTTTTGTGTTTTCATTTTCTAAATTTCTTCTTCAAATTCCAAAATTTTTGGATCCCACTTTGGGTTTCGGGTTCTCATTGACAATTTTCCGGTCCCCATGTTTTCATCCTCTAAGGCTCTTAAATTTTCCAATTCTATAATGAGACACTTCTCAGATTCTTAGTTTCTCAGATTACAAGCTCTCAGTTTTCCAAAGTTTCAGATTTTCGGATTTCAAGTTTTTCATTTTCTCAAAATTTCAGATTAGATATCTGATGTTTGATAAAGTTTGAAAAATCTTAGTTTTTGACATTCTCAGGTGTTTAAATTTCTAAATTTTCAGATTATTTATCAACAATTATCAACTTCTTGCAATCTTTATTTTTGATAACCACCTTGCCAGATTCACAAAATTTAAATTTTTCTAATTTTACATACTTAGATTCTAGATATTTGGGGTCGTAAGTTCTCAGCTCTTCAGAATGCCAGAAATATTAGGTCCTAAAAGTTTCGGATTCTGCGCTTTCTAGATTTTCAGGCTCTTCGGTTCTCAAGTTTTTAGAATTACTATTTCAGAACTCCCAGATTTATAGGTTTGTAGGTTTTACGATTTACAGGTTCGTAAGGTCCTTAAATTTTTAGAGACTTGCCGGTTAGCTTATTTATTTTTCCATATTTTAGTTATTACTAATTGATAAAAAATAGCATTTTTTATTAATCATTAATTGTTGCATTTAAACTTGCTTAAGTTTTAATTTAATTTATTTAATTCTATCTTGTCGAATTAAGATTAAGATTTCGCCAAAATATTTAATACTAGTTAAACTTATTTGATCCGCTATTTATCGTAAAATTATAGCGTCTAATCTAAATTAATTAGCTGTATTTTTCTCTAAACTACTTCACAGAATTAGCTACTTATACTTCGTTTCTCTTCGTCAGATTTCCATTTTAAGTAGTTGAATTTATACAGATATAGATCCCATTCCAATTTTTTTTCGTATTTACCAATAAATTTCAATTTGTTCTGGTCTACTCCTAATAGGTCCCGGTCTAAATTTGTGAAAATATTTTACAAGGTTTATGAAAAATGGATTAAAATTTAATCTTTGTTTAGTTTTGAATACTGAGATTTTGTATCTTTATTTTGACAAGCAAGGGCAAATAAAAAAATTAAGTACTTCACAGAAGGTAAAACAAAATTTAATACTAAACAAATATTTAAACAAACTATTCATAAATACTTGTAAGGAATGTTTGTTTTTTAACTGGTTTTAAGAAGTGAAATATTAGGATACTTTCACAATTAATATTGGGCGATCAGGTTGAATTTTTAGACTTTTGTGAAGTGAGTAAAAAGTTGTATGTTTTATTATTAACATTTCTTTTACAATATAATGTGAATAAACCGTTACACAATAAATTCCAATTTAAATGCTTTTATTTTGCTCATCAAGCACAACAGTCTCTTCTTTAATGAACAAAAACAACAAAAACCGCTGTCTAAAGTCCTAGCAGCATATCACCTTAAGCCGATTACACACATCACGAGAAACTTAAAGCGGATCTTGCAGCACAACACGCAAAACTTTTAATTCCTTACACATTAATTTTTGCGTAAGCATATAATAACTCCTTACTATGTCGTCTGTTACATCGTGATTTATGCATTATCGCTAATTACACAACACATTATAACACCTCCTCTTCACACCACCTGTTCGAAACATTAACTTTTCCTGTTAAGTCTAGACAGTAGCAGCGTTAGCCATCAAAACATTACTATACAACAAATTTACGACATGATACCCTTCAATAGATTGAAAGTTGTACTTCTTTGTATTGATTAAATTTAATTGAAACGTAAAAGGTCAGCGTGGTACAAAATAGCTGCACCAGCAAGATACACCTGATATGTCTGTTCTCCCTTCATGATCAATTTGCCTAGAAAAAACTGATTGACAATGGCACCCCAACTGGTAAACATTGTTATTTGGCCTTGCGTGGTAAAGTAGAACAGAATGATTTTACAATAATTAATAATTTTGCGCATGTAGAACAGTGCTTTGATCTATCGATATGGTTCATTATGTACAGATTGTCTTAATTAAATATGATATTTTATGTAACGTGGTCGCGAAAGACAGATCTAGGTTCAATTTGTCAATTCGATTAGAGGAGGCGCCGGTCCTTTCCTGCTGTGAAGACCTTGTGACAGTTATCTAGTGTGTCACCGAATAAAATTGCATAAAATAGCACCCACTCAAAATAAAGTACTCTCCTACACAGCTTACACATGTATTTGTCTTGTAGCGATGATAATCGGTGAACGGCATTCAAACTTTTTATGAAAATTCCGAGTAAGGTCAGCAAGGCCACCCGCGTTTATTTATAATCGTAACTAATCTACACAGTTTGCATAAATCTAGTCTAGTCTCATATCATTTAACCTCTAATTATCTTAAGTTGTTGATTATTGCCATAAATGGAGTGTGAAGTCTCTTTTCATACTTTTAAAGATTCTTTTAGATTGACCATCGTGTTGCGTCTAACAACCAGAGGGAAAAGCTTCAAGGTTGCTTGATCTTATGCAAATTATATAACTGTTCCACGCTCGTAGATAAATAATCACTTCTTGGTCGACAGTGCGAAAAATTATTAAATTACATAATTTCCCATCTTGGACGTTACGATTAAGGAATGGCTGATCCGTATCTGGACACGAGCCTCCTTTAATTAAGCATGTTTGCGGACTTGTAAGTCACATGAAAGGGTATCTTGAGTCGTGGAAAAGTGTTAACACGACGAGAGGAGATTTTTGATATAATTACTGCGATAAATATGTATTTCCTAGTTTCGACGAAACTGACGTGATTACAATATTAAGCGCAAATATCAGATTATGGTGAGAATAAAATTTACAACAAATGTTTGCAAAAATAAATTAACGACGACCGTTATGGATATAAAAAATTAACGTTTTTAAATTAATTTTTGGCAACAAATTCAAGTCGCGGAAATTAAAGTGGACATACATGCGACTTATTCTAGGATATAAGACGTGGTTATCGATGATGAAAACCCTCATGTAGTATTTGGTTAGTGAGCAATAATTATCAATTTACAGGCTTCGAGAACACGTGTAGAAAATACTGCTATTACCAATATTTGCCAAACCGAAAAACGATCGCAAACATATATGGCAGTGGTAAATTTTTATATACAAGTGAAATCTGTCGCGACTGTTTTTATGGAATGTGCTTGTTCGATTTAGTTAATTGCTGGTGATGCCCGTCTCAACAAACACGGACAAAGTGGCTTCATGCCTTTGTTGCGATTTTCGGAATTGCTTATCAACAACTTAAATCTGTTACATTTCTTTGAAGTTCTAAGGACTTAGTAGACACTCTACAGCGAGCGCTAACAAGCTGTTAAAACCAATTAAAAAATTCTTACACAGGAGAGTTATAACTAAATTTTCTGAAGACGAATGACGAATCGAGTCTTGGACACGTTTATTAGATGTAGACCTTTTTCTTTGAGTGGTCATAACACATTAAAAGAAAAAGTTCTACTCTGATGAAGAGCTTCTCTTCTACGTTTTTCAAATTTGATGAGTTTTTTTTGTTCGTCATTCTAACGTTCGTACTTACTATACTAGCATTCTGGCTGAACATCGGTCATTTTTGTCTGAGTGTTGCTTAACAACTCTCATCACTCTTTTTATTACGATGAAACTCAATTAGCTCGGTGGCACACGGACAATTTTGATGAAATTTTCTTTTAATTTTATCTTGAAAACGAAACGACATTTATTATTGATTTTTGAAGTCTACTCCCCATGGAAATTTCAAACACACTCTTTATCAACAAAATGTAAAATCTTGCAACTTTTATACACGAAGCGAACGAATTAACGGAATAAATATTTTCTTATTGATTTTATGCTCATGTAACACGCATTAAATTTATTAATGGAAGCCTTTAACGAAATAAAAAAAATTGGACAAAAAATTGTTTTTGTAGATTTTTGGACGTGTCTACGTTATTTAAGTTTTTTTTTTTTATCCCTATGATCCTATGGACATTTTGGTTTCTTTGTATTTTTTACCATCAAGTAGGCAATTCAAAGTTAATTCGAAAAATTTTAGAAAATTAACTTTTAAATCTCGAAAGATATTAAAACGCAAAAGTTTAAACTGAATAAATCTGAGTTTGCTAATTAGAAACCTGTAAACTGAAAAAAATTCAACAAAAATGTTAAAAAAAATTATTTGTAAAGGGGTAATAATTTGAAACTAAAAATATGAAACCAGATGAATAAAAAATTTTCAAAATAAAACATTTAAGAAATGTCACATTTTGAAACCTAAAAGCCATCAAAACATAAGAATCTAAAAGATACTACGAGACAATTTTTTTTAACCTTTTACATGCTTTTTTGGTGATTTGAATTTCTCATGTTTTCAAGCTTCGCTTGTTTCGATGGATTTTTTTTGCATATACAAAATGCTTTCTAAGTTTTGAACCCTTTGCTATTTTTTTAATTCTAGTGAAAGTGTAGTCATCAAAACTTTTGTTTAAAATTGTAAAATTGAAGATGAATTGCATATGCAGGGTGCGCCAACACTTATGTCCCGGCCGATAAATCGATTTAATTATTGAGTTATAAATACGATTTTTTAAATACATATAGAAGTAATGTAGCGCTACAAACTGGCGCAATCAGATTTGCTCTATTGTTAATCATATGTGAAATATATGCAAAAAATTCCGTTTTTCAAAATCATGCATACAGGATATGCAGTTTATCAATTATTAAAGCAACATTTACAATATAACACTCTAAAATAAAGGCGATATTACCAATGGAAAAATTAAAATGTGAGCCGCTTTCACAAAATCTTTTTTTTACCTGCACCAACTGTTTTAGTTATCTAAGATGTCAGGTGTCAAGTAATTTTTTGCACATTATAATTTATCACTCTTGCCACCTTTTCTACTTTGTGTTTAATCTCTTAGAGAACGGTTTATTATAATATCACATTATTTTGATTGATATCATTTGTAACCAAGTTAAAGAAAATCAGGTCAGTTTAACAAACAATGAATCAATAATTAATTTGTTTCGGCATCACTCCAGACGCAAACTTACATAATCAGCAGTCAAAAGATAGGAACAAATATGAACATTTCCAAATATGAAACCGGTTAACCCTTGTGTAATTTGGAAGATTTATATATTTTTCAGAGAAATTTCAAACAGATTGCTTGATGTTCGTCTTAGATCCTCCATCTTTCAAGCTCCAATTTATTTAATCTTTCTTTCATAATATTGGTCCATGGAATATAGAGTGGTACATTTAGAACATCCGGTACGTTCTAGTCTAGCATATTATTAATAAAGTATGTCTCTGCTAGGTTGACTTCAATGACTTGACGTTTTTCCAGGTCGTTTTTTGTGAACCAATTTGTTTAATATGTAGTTAACGCAATTTGTTTTTTAATAATGTAATCCTTGTGTCGCAACATTTCAAGATTAGCATCACTCCAAGAGACGGTTGAAAAAATCATCTTTTTGCAATAGCCTGAACAAAGTCATAAAATATTCCTAAACGATTCTTTGTTGCTTTCAATTTCGTCGTTCACAATACCTAATTAAAAAATCCATACAAGGCAATGTCAACCGAGTTAATTAGAATATCATTTAAAGTCTATATAAAAACGACAATTACAATAAAATTGATGTTAATCTGTGATTGCAAAAACTGGTAGCGACTCCCACTTACGTCAAATTATTACCGGCAAAACCATTGCCAAAATGCGCCTACAATCGTCATTGGCAAAAATCTTCGTCGATGGAATCGTCAAACCGTTCATGAAAACTTCATGAGAAGCTTTAATTGCCTCCCACGCTAAAGTACCACTATAAATCCCAAGAGTCGTTCAAGCAAGCGCTTATAAGGAAGAAACTTTCACGTTGTGTGTTATCAGATCCCACTTCTGATGTATTTTTATTTTGCTCGTAAATTGTGAGCGGTCCGTTGAATTTTATGTCTTGCGCGTCCTCCGGCAATAATTGAATAATTTGGCTAATAAACAATACTTTCGTGATAATTGTTTTAAAAAGTGCATTTTAGCACGCGAATTTTGCTGAGTCACAGGTGCAAGATTTATCACTCTATCGATTTTAATCTATACTTGGACGTCGGTTCACGTTGTGCAAAATAATATAAATCAATTATGTTGCGTGTATAATGAATTTGTGTTGCAATCAACGTAAATATTTACAGACAGGAAATTTCTTGCTTTATTTATGATTCTGTTCTGCAAGTACCTGAATTGGGCGTCGTTTTGAGAGGTTTTTGTTAATGCACTATACATTATTCAATAGAGATTTAGTTTGCATATCTAATTATGGAGGCAGACGACCTACGATTTCAATTAACAGTGACTCATTTATTATAATTATTGATCTATTTTCATTATTTATTCAGACGTAGGTCTTTATATTGGGTATATTGGAAAAAAATTTAAAACAAGTGATTCATAAGGACGTTATACCTACGCAAATGGAGTCCTGTTACATATATACGTGCGCAACAAAAATTTAGACCACACACACCACTACCTCTTTTTATGTTTCTGCAAACACACCAACAGGTGATTCCAGCTTTTTGTTTCCTTTTTTTGATAGAAAAACAATTGTGAAAAGTGTATTACATGGACGTTTATTTGAATAAAACTTCAATAAAAGACTTTTAGAAAAACCTCCCGACAAGCTGATTGTCCTTTTAACCAGAGACCGACGTTTTTATTGTCATTTTCTCTCTAGCCACGTGCTACAGCAAAAAGAGTTCTACAATTCTTTGAATCTACCATTATGGTGCTGTTTACTGACACTGTAAAACTCTTTTATCTCTCAACTTCTTGGACATTTTTTCTTCTCCTTTACTCAGTTGTGTTGTTTTAGACGTCTTAGATCCGTATATTTTTCTTACTTTTTTACACAGTAACTGATAAGCGAAAAATTTCGACAAGAAATGTAGAAATAACGAACATGCGGCAATATTATTTTAATGCAATACACGTAAAAACTATCGAATTAAAAAAAAATCTGGCTGGTTTTGTGTTCTATATTTAATTTAAATCAGTTTTTAAAAACTTTGGTATTTGCCAATTATGGCAAGTATGAATTGTTAAGTAGGATTAAGAATTGCATTACTAGAAAATTTCCTAATAAATATAAAACTTGAAAATATGGTTTGGGATTAACAATTATTATGGTGGCTACATAAAAAAATTAAATTGCAGTGAATAAAGTCAAAGAATCTAAAAAATACTAAATGTCTTCGTGCAGAGTTTTCAACAAAATAAATAAATAATGAAGAAACAGGTAAGCGTAAAAAAATGTAAAGTGAGAATTTCCAATCAATTGCACAAATTCTTAAGATTAATTTATTGAACTTAAATTGTAATTTTGTAAGATTCTTGTATGAGTAAGAACTCAGTTGATGTATTGCAGAATTGTCAGTTATGAAAATTTCAATATTTGTCATCTTGAAATGTTTTTATTACCAAAAAAAAAATCATTAATTTAGCGATAAATCTACGCACTTTTTCTCAATTTTTTCAAGGTATTTGAACAATGTTCGAATCAAATCATTAGAAGTCTGTTAAAACGATTACAGAACCACTTTTGTTGATAAACTTGATAAAAACTGACAAGTTATACGAAATATTTGGAGAAATTCGAGACAAATGTGCGTCTTTAAACAGAAATTAGTCCGTTTAAAAAAAGTGATTTATTTAATGGCTCAGTGGAATCTGGAGCACAACAAATTTTAACAGGAATTATTACTGCGATTTTGTAACCAGTTTTACCAAAGCCTAGAGCAACTTTTTTTCATGTTACTTAAGTGAGTAACAAATTTTTAGATATAAACAAACAAACAAAAATATTGAATAACCGAAAAACTTTTACATAAAACTGCCAAAAAGTTGCTTGGAACAAGTTTTTAAATTGATCTTTAATAGTGCAATCTCCAAAGCATTCTCCACCAGCTTCCACATCATGATAGCAGACATGTAGGTTCAGCTATTTAAATTAAAATCTATTTTATTACGTTCATTTACGGCTATGCGCCTAATTAACAAACAATAAAAAGCAGTTTTCAATGGTGCGAAGGACATACCTACTGTAAAAATAAAACCGTGGATTATCTAACAAGGCGGCGGCGGTGGTGTTCAACAAATTTTTAAACTGGCCTGGCAGGTTTTAGAACGCAAAAATGATCGTTTAATAACAATTTATGTGCTCCATACAATTATCTAAACTCCTACAAAAGTGTACATAATTCTAATTTGGACAGTCGAACGAAAGATGCAATAAATAAGAAGTTTCACTTAAATGTCGAAATATTTTTGATTCACTGCCTCCACAAAGCATATGGCAACTTACAAAATTTTATTAAAATAGAATGTGCATAAATTCCAAGATTCTATGATTATAAATTTCCATACAGAGCGAATTACGGAATATTTTTTTCTGTCACGGAGCTCCTGGGTATCTGAAACAAAATTATAATCACTCGAGTTATATATGGTTCTAAAGCACGAATTCAGATAATTAACCGCGTGTGTTAATAGAAAAGGATCGGTTATAACATCGAAATTAATTTTTAAGCGGTACCATCAACCACCTGTTAGCAGTCGGCTAATGTATAACTTAATGAGTGAATAGCAATGTGCTTAGGGGGCCTCAGGTAGCATTCATTGGCCTCTTGAAACGAGCCTTCTGCTGAAAACGGTTTTGTATTTTTGCTATAGTGTAATCCAAAACTAAACTGTTTTGACTGAAATTATCCAATTCAGGGCGTGGATAACACTCTCTGATTACTAGTTTTATAGCGTCGTAACGAATCACGCAATAAACAAAGAGACGATCAAAAGAACGTGTTATAGATAACACTAAAGTAATGTTAATTAAAAAATTATAAATATACCTTAATCCCTGCAAATAACAGGCTTTTCGAGCAAGTATTTCCTGGGTTCTGAGTACGGTGTTATTATATTAAAATGAGATTAACACAGAGAAAACTGGTTCGGTAGCACCTACTCTAATTAAAGTATCTAATAATATGTCTCTGCAATAGGAATTTTGATAGCAGCCACGCTTAAGATCGTCCATAAAAATAAAAGTGTCGAAATCAAGAGTTGCGACAAAGATTATCGCTAAAATTGGATTTATAGATCACTGGATAAAAAATAGTAATTTGAACTGTACAATTATCACCATTCATAACGGAATTTGTTAATTTATGCTTAAACAAGTGATAAGATCTCAAATATTATACAACTGCATTGAAAGACATGTTTAGATTTAATTGGTCGTCGAAGAATTAAATTGCAAATTTATTCGATCTACGCTTTCATGTAACAATAAACGGAAGTGTGGAATTATATTTTTTTATTTTTTTTCTCGAACGAAACACAATAAATAAAATAAAACACCATACCTAATTTAAAGTGTAGAAGCATTTTCGATCAACACCCACAACGTTTCTTCGGGCGCAAATTACAACAGTGCCAACGAAACTGGAAATACATCAAGTCAAATATGATTTACTGTTAAGTTCTATTTACATAATTTCTGAAAGAATATCTAAACAAATCAATCTAACTTCTGTTAGTCAATGTAACTTATCAGATGAACACAATTTAAATCCTTTGTTCGGGTTAAATAGACGTAATTCTAACCCATTTCGATCCTATCACTTAATTTCTTGCGTTTCATTACTATTCTTAATTATGCAGTGATTAATTCAATTCAGCGATAAAATCTTTACAAATTCTTTAGAGACGATCAAGTTACAAAATTACAATAATTTATGAATAGATTTACATGGATTATGACCATCACAATGACAATAAATACCGTTTTTTCTGACCCGAAATCAAGTGAAACTTAAATATTTAAAAGTTTGATTAAGATATTTAAATTAATTCACCGACTTGTCACATTTCGGATTTTTACGATTACGTACCAAGAGAAAATGCAAGGTCAGGTTTAAGATGGAGTTTTTACGCAAAAATGGAAAGATACCTTCTGTTAATTAAAATTAATGAGTTTTAGTGGATACTGTTAAAAGCTATAGTGTTAAAAATTGAGATCGATACCAATCGTCGATAATTCAACCTAGCGGCTTGTAATTATCGACAGTAGCAATGCCCAAGTTTCGACATTGTTATCTAATTTACCAGTTGTCAAGAATCGCAGATATGAACAAGAATTAATTACCGAAGTGTTAAACTCAAATAAATCTTTGTACGTTGATTTCGGCGGTGATAAGCCCTAAAGCTAATCTGGGATTTTCAAATTAAATATCTGTCTGACAATAAATTAGAAAGATGACCACACATGGCACTTTTGTCATTGGACAAAACAGGATGCCGAAACCGTGTAACTATCAATTTTAGTTGCTTAAAAATGAAATTTCGCGACCATGCAGATTCTGAGTTGGCCTTTCCAAACAACTTTACTTAAGACATTAACAGATAAAAAGCACAATATATTCAGAATAAATAATTTTAGTCTTGTGAGTTTTTTTTTATTGCTTTTGAGCAATTGTACCAACAAGCGGATTTTGGCGGTGAAACGAGAATTTATTATCTTGTCTAGTATCTGAATTATACGTTCTTTATATATGTTTCTTAATTAATCTTCTTCTTACTGTGACGTAAAGCAATTTTTTAGATACACCCACGTCACAAATCGAGGTCTTTCATGGAGCTTTGTAGGATTTATTATTAATTATTGTCATTTATATATTGCACTAATAGTTCTAGAGGCCGATGTGTATGTTGTCAGATTTCTAAGACCACTTCAGGATTATTGGCAACGTTGTCGCAATTATAATAATTAAAAAATATACTCATGCATGGTTTATGGTAGCTATAAATCAGGTTTGTTTTTCTACTAAAATTCTAATGATAAATCAGGTGGATTAGAAATGTAATTGTAAAACCGGTAGCTTGTGAAAAAATTCTCATAAAAAGTACGAAAATATGTATTAATAAAGCAATAAATTAAATGAGTGTCGTAGTAATAACCAGTAATTTTTTCCAAAAAAAAAAATGATAAAGATATGTAAACAGAATAAGAAGACAGTAAAGAAGATTAAGAACACTTTGTAGCCGAACCTTTCATACAAGGCCCATAAACTCAACAGATTTTTTTATCACGTTTTGACATTTGTTGGGATATTGAGAACTAGAAAATTAATTACGTCTTGTTTTAATGATACGGTTGAATGTTCGAATGGTATTAAGTTTGTAGTCCGTTTCTCAGCTTAAGCAACCATATCACATTTTACAAGTAATGGTACACCACCTTCATCTTGCATATTATCTTGTTATAAACCATCATTAGTTTATTTTTTTATTGTGTAGGTTTTTATGACCCTTCATATAACTAATTAACTGATAGAAACCATTGTAATAACGTAGATGAAGCAGATAACGACCTTTTACAATTATCTTAACTCCTTAAACATTAAAGACTCTGGCGATCATGTCTGCACTATTAACAAACTGTTGAGTAACCCACTTTTTTAAATTAGATAAAAATGTTCCTTAGATAATTCTCACAGAGCAATCTTGCGGAAAACTGACTGCTTAGGGCTGTTTAGCCGGTCCTCATCGTTATTAGAACGCATATCTAAACGAATTTGAAACACAATAGAATTGGCGGTTATTTAGGAGGAAGTGGTGTATCGAAGGCGGTACAATTATTAGCATAAGAAATTGATAATTGTTACCATCGTCACGAAATGATTTAGCACACGAGTTTAGTGTTCCACTAAATACAGCATTCCCTTAAATCATTTCAACACATCTTACTTTTACTCGTTGTCTTGATGTAATTCGTTATTTTGCACCGAAGGAAAGTGTCTGGGAGGCTTGTCCACGATAATGTTGAACTACAATAATTCGCGGATGAGTGATTTCCCTCCAGAAACTGTCAAGTAAAATCATTATCTCAAACTAGAGAAAAACGATGATGTATACAGGTGCAATGAGATAAAAAATATCATGTAATTAAATCAAAATATGAGTGATTTATGACCACGGTAGGCTACGGGTAATTTAATTACTTTTTCTAGAGATAATTATAATTCTTTTGTACAATAAAGCTAGAGAAGTTATATAAACGTCATCATCTTCTACGTGAAAGTTTAATTTTCTGAAGGTAGATGGGACGTTACAAAACGTTGCGTTTTTGCAAAAAGGTGGATAAAATGAAAATTTTTACTTTCATATATTGCGTGCGAGTTTTCCAATTTATTATCGATAAAATATGTTTCAATACGAATTACCTACATATTTTGTTATGTAGTTCATAAATGATATATGATTAAAAAAATGTATTGCAATTTTCTCATTAGATTTAATTTTTCTCTGTCGCAATAAGCATAAAAGTGTCATATAAATCAGACTAGCACATTTAGTATGTGAGAGTGTTTATTGGTTTTTTGTTAAACCAATCACTTATACCATTGGCTTAAAGAAAAACACTAAATTGCTTAGAAAGGAGAGATTTTACAATAACTGCTTTGATTGGTTGGAATGTTTAAACATTTATTAGCTTGTTATTTGTAAGACATCTTAAGTACTGTGCTCCAACTTAATAGAACTAAATTAAACCAAATTAAGATTGGACTGAAATGAAAGTATGCGATTATTAATTCTGACTATTTTTTGAAGTGACTTTTTGTAAAAGTCAATTTAAGTAATGAGAACTTGTAGTAAAAAATTTGAAACTCTAAACGTAAAATACTCGATTGATTTAAAATTATTTAGATTAAATTAAATAACACTTGGTCTAAGTTGGGTTTACTAGATCAGAAAACAACAAACTAAAACCCATTAAGTTTCAAAACTTAAGTGCTAAAAAGTACTCCCACGTGTTACGTAAGCATCCTATCAATAGATTTTTCAAAATTTGTAAACAAAATTTAATTTGAGAATTAAAAAAATGATAACAAAACGTAATCCGAAGGAAAATTAAGAAAATTGGAAAAGTGTTTAGAGCTGTATTGGACAATTTTCAACACGTTAAAAATTTCAAAATTTAACATTGATAGACTTGTTGATTCCTAAAATTTCTGGATTTTAAAATTTTTCTGATTCTTAGATTATGTTGTTTTATGATTTTAAATATGTTAATATTTTTTATAATTTTTGCACTGCAATTTTGATTCTTAAGATTGTAGAATTAGCTAGAGTTTAAATTTTCGAATTTTTAATAATTTTTGTTTTTCTACACAATTCTGAGATATTTTATGTAGTTTTGAACTTATTGTTAGAACTAATCCAAGTGATCGCTGGGATTTAATTTAATTTCTTATTTTAAATTGGCGCTGCTTGCATTTTAGGTTCCTAACATTATTAATCCATAAATCAATTTTGTACATTTACTGTATCCTTATTATTTATCAAATTTTGAAATTTTTGGACTTTCGAAGTTTTTTCTAAAAAGTAGAAAGTTAAAATATTTTAAACAACTAAAATTTCGACATATCCCCCTCCCAAAAAAAATAATTAATTTAAATTGATACTAAAAGAATTTTCAGCTTTCGGTGTAAAAATTTTGGTCCATATGAAATCAGAAATAAATACCAATAGAATTTTACGCATTTTGAAACTGATAATGAAAAGATATCAGTTTTTACGAAACTGAAAATTAGAGTGCTAAATTTATTTAAATAATTTTAAAAAATTAGATAATAAAAAATGTATAACATTAAGCAATCAAAATTAAAACTACCTAAGAATTTTCTACTTAGTTGTGTAATATTTGATAAAGCTCTTTCTAACGTTAAAGCTCTATTGATTCCAGTAATAACTAAGAAAAGTGTGTAAACAAATCTGTCTAAAACAATATTAATTATCGTTGTTACTGTAACTTCCATGGCAGTAAGTGCACGTTTCCTGTTTCTTCGCGATACAAACAAGCGTGTACAAGAATGCTAACACAAAACAAATGATTCCTAAAATGGCATCATTTACTTAAAATCATGCTAATCATTAATCATGCATCTAACAGTGTACGCATTTAACAGTTCGTTGTTACAACACTGCAACCACCTTAGATTTATTTCCTAGTTCATCTTGCTGACAGAGACATCAATTATTATTGTTAAATCATACTCGGGAAAGTTATGATGACCAGGAAACATAATCTGGGTCGGAAAGAGGTTTCGGCGTTGTGTAACGTATGAATATTTTTTCTATATGTTTCGCTCATATTGCACGCTGATAATTTAGGCAGGGGATCGTTAAAAAACATGGCGCATTTATCACAATATGAACATCTCAAATGTTGCGTAAGTCTCGTACTCAACTAGGAAGCATACAATGGAACCATCATTAAGCCTTAATTGTTATGCTGCAATCTCGCCTTAATTGATGGCGTCCGTGTTGCGATTTTCAGAAGCTGAAAAGTTTTTGAAAAAATCTATGTTTTAAAAGCGGCAGATGATCATATTTCAGGCGATAGCTATTAACGCTGAAGCACGGAATACAATTTATTGTTTTTGCGCTGAAATACTTGTGGAGATGTTGCAGACGGTTCCCACACTGCAATTTAGATTTCATGTAGCACATTATACACATGTTTGCTCGGTTTTATTGCAAAAATAATTATTACTATTCGCAGCAAGTCAAATAATTTCAGGATAGTTACACACTCAGATACTATTTCACTCTGATGATTACGCTGCTCGTAAACATTTCCAATATCGTGGCTCGGATTAGTTTTTAGATACAATCACGGTAATACGTCCAACGAGAACATGAATATATTGAAACGACTGGAGTAATGATCATGTATGGAAAACTATCTGCATGAAGATACTTAGTAGATTAAGATCAGGTTTATTGATTGGATTAAACGAGTTTACTCGCGAATCGCTTTAGTTACGAGTCATTGTTGTGGTTCCGTTATAATGGTAGCGACATGATGAATATTAAATTGCGGGCAAAAATTTACGACGGCCACTAAGCAGCAGTAACGCATTGAAATTTATGTCGATATTTAACAGCGTTTACCAAATTTTACGGAACATAAATGTGAAGTCATTAAGTGAATACATAATTATTTTCTTATGCTTCAGCATGAAAAAAAAACTCGGTCCCGAGTTTTGAGTTAAACTTTCCGCGTTTGTCTTCTATGATATATCTACCCAATGCTTTCACATTAATTACAAAAAATATGCAAATTTAGGTTGTTGATTTATTAGTAGTTATCTGTTACTTGTTATCAGACAGTTTCAACCTTTTCTTTATATCTAAATTACGAGGTAAAGTATTAGGAAGTCATTTTTAAAATCTGTTTATCTCTTAATTAACACTATGTGATGTTTAATGAATCTTGGAGGTTAGTAGATATTTTGAACGTTTATATTCACCTCCCTTCGGAGAACTCATGTTAAAGTCTGTGAAAACTTTGATTTGGCCCCATAGCTGCAATTCATTGTCCACATTTAATTGTTGCAAATTTTAAACACGTGCACTTGCATCGAAATGGTCTCAACTCCAGAAGTCGTCAAAATCAGGTTATTCCACGGTTTTTTTCCGGTCGTTATCTGCCTTGCAGTCTTATTGTTGCTCGCTTCAAGCGAACCACGTTGAATCATGAAATGCGTAAAACAGGTATTTAATTACCCAAAAAGCCTTTCTTGTGGCATTGTCGATTCTGTACACTCAACCACTGGACAAACAATAAAACCATAAACTTTTTCACGAACGGTTTAAGTTTATTATAACTGAGCTGTTCACATCTTTTTGTCGTGTTTTACGACTATTTGTCTGCTTTTATTTCGTTCTTTGCTTGATTTATTATTCCGGACTTCTGTTTGTACACAACGCGACTTTCTACTTGACCGCCAAAATGGTCTAACAGATAAAAATTCATATCTATAATAGCCCATCAATCTTAAATATGAGATCTATGGTTTCTAAATAAGCTCAAGGCTATCGATAATGGAAGCATGGCATAATCACGATTCTACCCCTCTAATTTTAAATATGAAACACAATAACTGTACTATTAACAGAATGGTTTTTACTGCGTGCTGTTAAATCCATTACCTTGCATTACGTTGAGAAGAAAATTGAATGGATATTAATATAAGAGCGAGGTAGAGATAATAACGTTCGCTGATGGGTCTGGGGTCATAAAATGAGAACACCTTAAAATAATACACTTTTATCGCTGTGGAATTATCTTTCACTTTCCAAAAACATTTTAATAATGTGAGGCAAAATGCAAATTAAGATTGTATCGAAAAGCTAATGGCGGATTAACGTTTTACATACATATTTCGAAAATGATCACTTTCATAAACCGATAATGACTTTGCATGTAAATCTAATAATTACTAATTTAATAAATATATACCTAAATGTTTCATTACCTCTCATGGAATAGATGTATAGGAAATTAGCGACACATACTCAGTGTAGACACCAACAAAAGACCGAATTAACAAATTAGTTACCAACAATACACCAAAAGACTTTCTACACCCAATTATGAGAGCTTAAAAGGGAATTGCTCATTCTGTTACTTGGATTATTAAATATTATTTAATTGTGATAATTTATAATTAACTTGTTTGAGTAAAGTGGGCCGTCTGAACACTATCTCCGTCAATCATGGTGATGCAACTACATGTAATAACGTGCATTTTAATGCTTCAAAAGCGTGAAGACAAAACGTGTAATTTAAATTGTTTGAACGGACATCACGAAGGATTTCCCGAGCTCGCTACCAGAAACTCAAAAAAATCATCATTGTCCTATTGTTAGCGAAAGTCGCCTACACTATGAATAAATCAGGATCACTATCCTGTTATTAGAGAGTTCTCAATAAATAGAAAATCTCATTGTTTCCGATAGTGATCGCAAGGATAAAATTGGTGCGATTTTTAATTTACGATTATAATCTCTCTGAAAGACGTTTACGATAATCCGTAGCTGTCGATTTGAATTCTAGCGTCCAGAAATTTATAGACGCTTATAAAATCATGTTTATGTGTTTGATATTGATATTCTATGAATAAAACATTTGTTTCATTTTCGTTGCGTCATGCGAGAATTAAAAATTTGCGCGATTTTACGCGGTCGTGGCTGTGAACATTAATAATAGCCATTTTTTCTCTTTTTCTTTCCTCTCTTAAGTGATTTAACAGTTCTAGAGTTAACACCATTAATCATAACTTCAACTAACCAAGTACGATGCAAATGTCATTAGATTCTGCATTCACTTTGGCAGTTGTTAACCTTAAAACGGTTAAAATAATAGGGACTCGAATTTAGGTGATCTTAAACCGGCTGTCTGAAAAAGTGTTAATTGTAGTCATAATTATTGAGAAACTCGAAAGAATTCGCACAGTTTCCTTAAACAGCAAAGTCGCCGATTGTTATCTTTTGGTAGCGGAGAATGTCAAATATTTAGACATATTAAGATGTTGAACAATGATAAAAATAATATTCTGTAAAAAACATCTGAAAATTAAACTAATTAACTCGGCAGTTTTTAGTTCAGACAAAATTTTCAGTTCCAACTTAATTAATCCGTACGTCGATACTGGTCAATCACAATTATGCAGAGTAAGATTTAATTTCGATCCCTGTCTGAATTTAATTAAATCGATAATGGATTTACGCAGCGCAATCTAATTATTATGCCTCCCAACAGACTCTTCTCAAATTCTAATTAACTTGTTAACACGTTTTTAAAGTAAGCAAAGTGACGGTTTCCCGTCTACGCTATCGTCAAAGTCTCTTCCTTGTTTTGCATCGCGGCGTGGTCCATTAATAAAAGTTAAAATTTATGAGTGCGACAGTTTCGGAACGGTCTTAATTGTTGTTGGGAGACTTTCAACTCGAACCTGCTTTTAATAACTTACTGAGCAACACGGTCTGTAATTGCCAAAAAACAACAACGTTGTTATTTAACAGTCGCAGTGAAAAATCTACTCGTTTCCAATTAAAATTTTTCAAACAGAACAGACGTAGATTTGTACTTTGAGAAAAGAACGTAAATAAAAGTCCAAAGCTGATGCCACGAAGTTCAAGTATGAAATGAATGTGAAGTGAAGATCCTGCTTTATTGCATCGTTCGCTGAAACACGTGTTTGGTTTAGTGAGTTTTTTTATTTTTGATCCGATAAATATCATTTTTATCGCTTGTAGTAATGGATTTGTGTTTTTTGACAAGATAATATTTTATGATCTTGGGAACTCTCGCATGATTTATAAAAACGCTCCGGTAATGATCACGGGACTAAATTAGGCACTATTATAAATGATAATGGCGTTTTAGTGTAGTTTTGATGATTATCTCACATTTGTATCATTTTTTATGGTGTTAGGAATGTGAGTATTTATCTATCAAGTCAGACAAAACAGTTTGTAATGTGCAAAAATGCACAGTATGAACTATTAAGACTTCTCAAGGTTCAAATCGATATAAAAATGATATTTGATTGATGAGAACTGGCGGTGAGAATAGTTTGCCCTCCACGTTTTATCATTGTAAATTTATTTACATAAACATTTACATTTGATTACTTTTATTTATGTAATGTATCTATATAATGCCAGGTGTGTCGCTTATCAGTGCCAATTGGCATATTTTTAATTCTTCACTGTTGGTAACAATTTGTAGATATTAGATACGCCGTTTACATTACGCATTTACATTCTTGAACTCTTTCATTCTAGTTACATTAATAAAAATATCTTTCTGTCTGTTAAATTCAGGTTCCTTTGCCTCAAGCCATGTTCATGTCATTCAAAGACTGCATTTGTCGTGTCACTATTATTTTTAATTAATTGTCATTTCTTCTGGAAGCTGACAGTTTAGATATTTTTGTAATTGGTTCCTCAATTATATGAATCAGTTTCTTTCGTGTTCCGTGTTTGGGAAATCTGGAAATGAACTATTACGAAATGGATTTCCAGTTAAGTAAGGCGATAAAAATGTTCTTAATTACTATCTTTAAATTAAATTGAGGTTAGACTGATTTGTTTCATGATGTTGAGTTTTATAAGATCTGAAAGAGATACGCCTTTGTATATTTATTGATCGATGGGTCAACTTTCGATTGACGGCGAGATATCAACATACAATTATACAAATATTGAGATATGAAAATGAAGTGTTAAGTAATTGTTAATAACCGTAATCTTTTAATGGATTAAATATTCAAATTGGGAGAAAAAGATTAATCTTGCTCAAAACTGATAAAACAAGTGCGACAAAAACTTGGCAAATTTGAAAAAAAAATTAAAATTAAAAGAAACGACTTCTAAAAAAAGCCAGTGAAAGGCAGAATTTGTCAAAGGAAACAGATTTTATTTCTAAAAATAAAATGACTCGAAACGAAATAAAACTAAAGCAGAAAATTTAATAAATATACCTAATAGCGACGCTTTCTTATTTAGGAACTTTAAATTACTGGAAAGTTTTAAAAAAATGGAATTGAATTTCCATGGTAATTTTAGCATTTTTTCGTCGTTTTTAATACTGATTTGATGTTGAACTTTTGACGACGTAGTTAACTGTTCTTGAGCTGACTGAAAATGTACACAAGATCTTATACCCACCTACTACCATTTGCCTTAACCCCTTGCTCTCTCGTTTAAATTATTTATTGATTTTTTTCTCGCGATAATTCCCAACAATTACATAAACTGCAAAATGAAACCTGATATAAAATTACAAATATAAATTAAATTTAATAACGGCGTCGAACCTTTCCTCCATACAAATTACACCTATACTTTTACAAACTACATAATTGCTTAATCATATTAATTTACGCGCTTTAACTATAATTCTCGGCTGAGAAACTTCAAATAATGCACGCGCGAAATTTACGATTTGAAGAACTTATTAATGAGCCAAACCAATTTGTAAAGCAAATCACGTAGTGATTTTATGACCATTTTATAAGGTGCGAAACCGCATACTGAGAGGATTCGTAGCATGTAAACCATTCTAAAGTGCGATTATTGAAGATCTTATCTAAGGTATAAATACGAGAATTTAGTTGACAGTGGAAAAAGCTCGCACCTGCTACTAAATCACAAAAGTTGGTATAATTATAGATGCCCTTGAGTTTTTCCAGTCAACACCTAAAATATTGCATAGAAGCAGCGCTGAAGTAATTAAATCGATCAACCCTACAATTAGCCTGTCTAGCTCGGAATTTTTGCCAAAATTGCTAAATTATAACCTGACAGTGAAGAAGTCGAAAGCGCTAGTTTCATAACAATAACAAGTTGATTAAAATAAACATGACTGGAAAAAATGAAAGTCTCGATACAGTTCTTCTTTTTTTATTGATTATGCATCAAGAACACGACACAGAAATCTCCGCGGAGGCGAAATTCCAGATGCAGTTTTACAAATGTCTACCGTTAATTAGAGATTTGCGGAAAGTTGTTTTGAGTTTCTATTCATAAAAAGTAACCAGAGCAGTTACCGGATAAAGTACCAAAACTTGATCTTGCATCATAACTAGATTTAGTTATTTCTCTAATTTACAGAAATGTCAAAGCATCATTGACCTGGAAGAAATTGACATCCCCTAGTTCGGTTGAATAACCGTGGATTACGTTGCAATGCTATAATTTTCGTGGAAAGAAAAGGTTATCATTGTAAATAAAAAACTAAATAAACAATCAGTGATACTTAATATTAAGTGCTCTTGAGATCTGTCGGAATCAACATAAATTATAATACATGTAGAACTGTACAAACATTGATTACAATCGTGGAAGATGTATGGGGTCAAATCAAAGCAAATCAGGTCATCAAAAGTTTTTGTGTAATGGATTACTTTTAATACGAAGGATAATTGTTACATAAGACGTTGAGTGATATAAATTACAAAAGCATGAAGCTTGAAGTTTGCAAAAATGACATGATATTTTGACTGCAACATTTTTATGGTATGCAATCTTTAAGGCGATAAGAAGAATATCAGTCATGGGTTATTTTAAAGCTGTTATTAAATCGCATATTACTTTTCATAATCTGAAGGTATTTGACTAATACGGTTGATTATAAATGTTGGCACTAACGATTTATAAGGATTCAAGGATTGTTATAAACAAAATGTAAAAAACCTCCACGGATGTTTTAACGAATATCCTTGAATTTTATGAACCATTTTAAACTACTAGATTTTTCATACTTACTTCATACTTCATATTACTTTAAGTTTCTAGATTCGTAGTTGTTTTTTTAAATATCTCAGTTTCTAGATCAAATTCCTAGAAGCGTAACTCCGTTTGTCAGTTTGTACCTGTGGGACTCTTTTAGAGACAACTTGTTAAATTCACAGTTTTAATAACATATTTTTTAACTTATAGTTTCAACAGAAAAAGAAAGGTGGCATTAAAACGTATAAAAATCTAAAAGGACAATATTCCTATTCCTATGGGCAATTATTTTTTAACTAATAAAAAAATGGCAAAGTATTATTTGTGAAAAATATTCTGGTTAGAGTATTTCCTGATTTTTGCAAATCCAACGTGTTCAAAGAGTGCAAAGAATACAAAGAAATCAAAAAAGGTCAGAAGCATACAGAAAAATATAAAAACTCCAAAAGTTTCAACGGTTCCAGATTCTAGAAATTTAAAATCTCAGAGGTTTCATAAAATCTAGAAATAGTAAATAGACAAAATCTGAACAACAACTTAGAGAATAATATAAAAAATACAATTACAAAATGTTCAAAAATTAAAAAGCTAGAAATAATCTAAATTGTACAGAATCTAGAAATAATAAAATTTTAAAAAATATATAAAATTCGACCAATTTATAGTTCAAAGCTACAGATAGGTGCAAAGCATCCAAAAAAACCAAAGAGACTAAAAATCTAAAAATCTGTGAAAATCTAAGGAAATTACTTGTTAGAATGTTAATAATATAAAAAACAGAGAAATTCTAAAAGCAACCAAAGAATATGAGAACACTAATAATAAATACAAATAAAAAAGATAAACAAAAAAGCATCAAATAAATTTGAAAAAACCTCAAAATTAAAAAAAAAGTATTGTCTCGATAATGAAGTAATTCCATAAAACAGTAAAAATTTGGAAAGCATTTATAGATTAAAAGAAATATAAAAAAAATCGAACTGAAAATACAAAGATAGAATTAAACGGTTGCAATTAGTATAAAAATTCTAAAACAAATTTGAAAAATCTTAAGACTATTGAGAATTGGAAAGTTTAAAGAATTTAATGTATCCAAAGGTCCAAAGGTTCGAAGGAAACTAAAGAATTCTAAATAGGTTTATTTACAAAATATAAATAATTCATGGATACTCAAAAAACATCTAAAGAATCTAATACATATGTTATATATCTCTGAATAATATTTAAATATTTCAATTTTAAGTAAATATAGACATTTATTTAAATTAAACAAAAGTTAAATTAAAGGTAAATTTTATTAACTACTGTTATTAGCCAATTCAAAACGATTTTGCGAATACTGAATAGCCTTACGGTTGTGAACCTTTTAACCTTCTAATATTTAATACAAGTTTAGTGCCTCTGGCAAATTTTAGCTGACATCATGAACTAATTTTACCCGAAAAATATTCAGATCAGTGTTTCAAAATTCACTCTTTCCAAATTTAGATGTTAATGCGTTGTCGGAACAAACTGTAACAAAGGTGCGTAAGTCAGACACAACATTATTTATGATGTCAAAATTTATGCTCTAGACTCTTGCATTTTATCACACCAACAAGATAATAGGCGCCAGAAGGCAAATAATGCGAATAAGGCAAGCCAGACCATAATTCCGACCAAAGTTCTTGTTATATGATCTAAAAAACACCGTCCACTAATTGTCATAGTGAATGATGGGATGACATAAGCATAAAACAACTCCCAGCAAATTAATAATTTTTGCCATTGCCTTGTTTGGTTTTCACTTTTTGTAAGTTCTAAATGACTTTATCGCACATTCAGAGAATAAATTGTTCGATCTCTTGTTAAGTTTACCGAAATTTTTCTGAGAAAACCTAATTATAGTACGATCCAAAATAGGCTTTTGATAAAAAGTAAATACAACTACACAAAAACACGCAATTCTATCTTCACGCTTAGAATCTTCTAGCTACAGCTAAAATTGTTTTGATAACTTAAGAATTCCCGCACCAAAAAACTTTCACGGTTATTTCGTTGAATTCATTACAACTTTTTTTTCTATCGTAGACAAATAGAGTAATTTGTCAGATTGCCATCTTTAATATTTATTAAGACATTTGTATTAAATGTAAATCAAGTTTTTTTGGTACCATCCTAAAACCAACACTATTGTCCTCGGAGAACAATAAAAAATATCTTCATGCAAATCTCGGTGTAATCGCTTAGCGTATAAAAGCCGGAGCGAGTTAAATAAAATGTCTCAGGTTCACATTGTAAAAGTGCTTTTTTTCCGGAAATTATTTATAGTTATATGTGTAATAATTTACGCGGTATTCTCACGCGTTTAACAAAACATTAGTTTAATTTGTTGCTTTATTAATTATTATCCGCTTTCGTGATTTATGTTTTCATTTTCCCCGCACTTAGTTCCGTGGTAACAATCTTTTAAAGGTGTTATCACAATTCAGATCTGGTAAATGGGAGATTTATTAAATTTTGTTGCCCTTAAGGTAATAGTTAAGCTATACAACAAACTACATTATAATTGCCTACATACCAGGCTCAAATTACTAGTCTATAGTGATTTATATTATCATTTAGACTGTTTTCATTGAGACAAAATTCAAAAAATTTTAATTGAAAGTAATAAAAATGGTAATTTACCGCCTGTGTAGAGCACCCAAATAAATCGAAACTAGTAACAATACCGTTTAGTGTGTCACCATTAACAGCTAGAAATCCAGAAGATCTATAAGAAAAAGTTAAAAATTGATGGCATGGAATCATCTTGAGGTGAGAACTCGCTTATTCATGTCCCCTCGGAGCTCCTCCTCTGTTTAAAATTTAAATAATCATTCACGTTAATGTTTAAACCAATAGCCCCACTTTTCTACTGATAAACCTACGTCATTTAAAAAATTCCTCAATGACACCTCGCTCGTTATCAGAATAAATTTTGCACAACGGACGAATTTTCAACAATTAATTTCAGCCCACAATTCATGGCTCCGGGGACCATCATTTCCATTTTTATTGGTGAGTTTGCCTTGGAGAGGGTACCATGGGTGTCTATGTTTAGTGACATCCTCATTAATTTTATAAACCAGACATGCAATTTATTAATAATTTTGCAATTATTGCTTGTGATAATAAAATAGCTTATGGGAGCGTCTTCATCTGACGCACCCGCGTCGTTTGGTCCTAACTTGTTTTAACTATTAGCATACGAACTTGCTGGGTTTAATGAATTTTTCAAAGCAAATAAAACCGGTGAAAAACGACCAATAAATGTTGTTGTTTGTTGCGAAACATTTTAATGTTTTAACGTCTTCATTAATGCTAGACTTATAAGACGTGCCAAAATCTGTTCTTCATCTAAAATTAAAAGTAGAAAACTTTTTGCTAATTGAGACGCCACAGAAATTTATCAATTAAAATTCAAATGCAATTTTTTCATCCAAAATCGAAAGCAATTTGTCTATATTTACCACAAAAATTGTATTCACTGATGTTATACATGTCAAAGATCCCACAACCGTTTCTGACACGCATCAACTAGGAACGTCAAATTAATTCCGATCGAGGCGTTGGCTGAAGGAAAATATCTTAATTTTCTTTTCAACTGCATTTATTTTGTTTTAATTAATTTTGATGTTTTGGTTGAATTGTGTGTATTTAATCTCACTCTAAACACTGCCTGAAGCAGATTGTGGCTGACCGTGTCATTAATTTATAACGATGAATTGAAAAAACTAAAATAATTACGATTTTGTAGATAAAGATTCACATCGTGAAAGTTTCTGATTGCATTAGAGGTTTTGTAATTTTGGTTATTATACGATGTTTATGTTTGGTTTAGGGTACAATGATGGATGATTAAGAATTTTCCGTTAGAATAGTTTGGAATGAGATTAGTGCTCGTTGCCAATTTTCATTTGATTACGTGTTGCAAAACAATTTGATGAGGTGTCGAATGTGTTTTTCAAATGACCGTTGAAATGAATTCGTTTTTAGCAAAATTAATCAAAGGTATTACAGATAATTACACAAATTTTAGTATGAATGAGATCGCTTAACTATAATTACTAACAGTTCAGTTTAATGGTGCAAATAAAAGTCAATGTTAATTCTTTATTTCATAACTCATTAAAATAAAATTAAAAAATCATGAAGCCTTTTATGATATATTAGCTGCTTCAAGTTTGAAGTTTGTGATTGTGATTATTGTTAATTTTCTGTATAATTGATATTTACATAATACTTTCTTATCGATTAATCATTTTAATTAAATTAGCAACTATAATGCAATATGTTAAGTATAGGTACATTAATACCAATTCTATTTGAAATAGGTGGGTACAGTGTAAATACTTGACTTTAATTAATTAAGTTTCAAAGTAAATTTGCTAAGTATTAAAAAATACTTAAAGAAACAATTAAATAAATGGAACACTTGTTTTAAATTGAAAAAAATGGAAATACAATTTTTAGATATAAGCATCAGATTTTATTTAAATTTTTAGCTTTCATCCAAAAAACTAGTTTTTAGGTGAATATTCTGATTTAATTTAGTTTGTATCCTGTTTTATTCAGTCAACTAATTGATTCCACACATTTACTTAAAATAAAGATAAATTATCCTTTTTTTAATTTTTCTTTGACATACATAAAATTTTAGAGTTTCTATTAATTTTAGCTAGTTGGGAATGCGCAAATACAAATATATATAATTAATAGTCATTTTAAAATTTTTTAGACTTATTGTTTTAGTACCTTTATATTAAGAAATGATTTATTAAATTGTTGTAATAGCTATATAAAAATTTTAAACTCACATGAAGTTATTAAGAATTTCTATTAAAAATTGTGTTTGTAATTTTTAATAACTAATAACAACTTGATTTAAATTTGATTGGGTTGTTTGTATGATCGTTTTTACGGCACCCAAAAATATCTTTCTCTCAGAGAATATTAAATTATATTTGGAATTGCTTTTAAAATACTCTTTTTTTGAATTCAGACTATATTTAATTTAGTTAAAAGCACTTTATGATTCTTTAAAAGGAATTTAGTACTCTATAGGTGTATTTAAGTTTTAACTTCAACAACTTATAAGAGAAATTAACGTTAAAAATCGTTTATTTGGTTCTTATTTTTTTTTTTTAATGAAAACATCAGACATATTCAGTTGAGATGAATTACTCATATTACGAACATTAACCTTTAGTTTTAATAAAATTAAAATCAATTTGTTGAAGCTTATGATTTTATAAAAACTAACTCCACAATCGGTTACTCAAAACGGCCGATCTTTCTTGGACTTCAATCAATGCCGATTGTCGACCGGTGCTATAGGAAACTTATAACTTGTACAATTCGTGCGTTCTGTAAGCCCCGTCTAAGAAAGAAAGAACCTGTAAGTTTAAAGCCCCATTGTACTAATTAATTTTCAAATTATTTTTCACTTAGTTTCTTCGACAGTGTAATTAGTTAGTCGTATCTGAAAAATATAATGACTGGCAGTATTTTGAAAAATTCTTAGCGACGGAGTTTTTATTCACCAGCAATGTGCTGCTTAGAATTGAGTAATAAGACTACAAACTCGAAGGCTTGACTTTCTAAGATTGTTCGGAACAATCTGCAAGAAACACTTTTTCACCAACTCCATTAACATTTTTCCCACTTCTCCATTTTTGAAACTTCTCGCACATTAAGTTATGTTCATCTAATATTCTTTTGTCTAATGATCGGAACCTTTTTTTTAATAAATATAACGGCAAATTTTAAATGACGTAATATCATTCATATTAAACTGTCAGTATTGTAAAATTAAAAAAAATAAAAACCTGGTAATAGTTTTCCATATAGTTCAAATAAAAACGTGTTTTTAGCTTCATCGCAAATGTCGAATTAAGTATTAGACGAAATTTTTAGAATTTTGAAAAAAAAAATTAATTCATTATAACTCCTACATACTTAATGCAAAAAAATATTTAAAAATTTAAAAAAACCTCGATCCACTGAACAGCTGAACAAGCTGTGGGAATAAAATGATTCTTAACTATTTTCCATTAGAATTCTTTAAAATTTACGTAAAACACATAAAAGACAGCTTTCTACTTTAACAAATTATTGAAAGACGAGTGATGTGCTCTGTTGTGTAACATATCTCTTGCGTGCAGCAGCAATTATATCACAAAACAGGTCACGATTTCAAGGGTTTAATTAAAATTTTTGTGTTAAAAGTGAGAAATTAAAACCATTTGTCTATGCGATATTTCAGAAGCCTTTGGGGGACGTTAACGAACCTCACGCATCTCTAGCTATTACAGTACACAGCTATGTAATTATATAATTACTTTAATAATAATTCTAATTTGATAAAAAGTATAATTGCCAAGTATTTGCCAATCTTTCTCTTCAATGAATCAAATCCTCAAGGTAAGTACCGATATGTGAATACTCAGATCTCGACCATTATTGTTAACCTTTATTAGAAAAATCCATTTCCTGTAAAGCGAATATCTCCCGTAAATAAATTACAATGAATTTTTATTACTAGTAAAATTATAATAAAATTTCATGTGCGCGATGTCAGGTTAGTCAGTTGTATGTAATAATTTGAGGAGTTTAGTAGAATCATAAAATTTTTCCCACGAACGCTTTGAGTTTATGACACCTTCAATTACGAACAGAGTCGCTTATTTATTTTTTTCATAATGTTGCTATAATTATTAGTTAGTTAATTGTAACGTGCCGCCACAAGCAACTGTGCAAATTTAACCGCTTCACACCTTTGATGGATGATAGATAACTTACATTTTTCAATAAAATCAACCAAGAACGTGATTGAAACCTTCGATTTTATTAGTTTGCATTTACTTAATAACTACCTACCATTGCCCAGATAACATCAACTTCGTTTAATTTCCTTTTATTGCTACAAAGAATATAATAAATGATGGACATTTATTGTGTGTATGGACACAGTAGAAACCTAATAAACAATAAATAATACCTAATATTAATAACAATAAAATGAGTGACGCAACCCGAATTTGAATGAAATGTTGGATAGAAAAAAAATCGAAATCATAATTTATTTGACAATAAAACGATGACATAACTTCAGTAAAACATGTGTAATGATATAATATGCATTTCTTTATATGACCATCACGAAAAAATCCACATGCAAATTATTAAAAAAAACTTACTTATGTAACACATCTTCAGTTAACGCTCAGAGTGTGACTCAATTTAACATGTGTTGACCATTCTTACTAAGTAAAATTACAAAACTTTCGCTGCTACGATAAAACGCCAAATAAAGAAATTTGAAGCCGTTTTAATTAATGACGAAAGCAGTTTGATTTTAATTATTTGCTCTACCTGCAGTTGAAATGAAACTTTCAATATTAATTTCGTACGTAAAATACAAAAATCAGTTTAGAAATCTATTAAGCAAATATTGCAAATGCAACTTTGAGTCTTCGATAATTTGCAAAATAAATATAAATTTCTACGTGATAATGAAAAACTGAATCGGCTGCATTAAAATTAACAAAGTTTCACTCTGTTCACACGGAAATAAAACTTGTATCAATTTTTTTAACCTTATTTGTAGAAATCATTTAAAATTTCAAAATCTACAATGTAGATGCAGTCAGTGAGCGGCAAAACCGTGTCAACACTGATTTTATGGGATAAAGAAGCTAAGGAAAATTGACTTGATAAATAGCTATTTAAGAAATTTTTAATAGAGTTTGGTAATTAACCACTTACTGCAGTCAAGGTGCAAAATATTAAGTAACTTTTTGTCAAATTTCTTGTTATCCGTTGGTTATATCTCGACAGTTATTTAGATAAACCGTCAATTTTTTGGTGTTAGGACTAATTAGTCAGAGGTTTATTCAAATGTGGCTACATCACAAAAAAAGTCGTAAATTTTTCTGATTCGGTCATAAAATGTCAATTTGTACTGAAATAGAAACAAAGTAATTCCCGATAAACAGTCACCAGGAAGTGTAAAAGACTTTCAACATTGTTAGAGGATCAGTAATGTAATGAAGAAATTTAACTTTTATATTTTAATAGTATTTATGCCACTTTTACACAACTAAAAATTCAGAAGTGGGCAAAAACACTGATACATAAAATCCATTAACTTATCTTCAAGTAGGCAGATTTCATTTACTAACACAATTTTAGGTAATTCACCTCTTAAAATTTTGGACTCAAGAAACATATGTTATTAAAAAAGGCGGACACTTTACACTTTTGGCACGACTTGTTATTTTTGTCCCCAATTATATAAGGACGACTAAAAGGACAGATTTCTCTATAATCCTAAATTTATTAAAACTTTAAACTTCTGCACATAATGTTGTCGAATAATTAATTATCATAAAAAGTGTTAACGCTATAGAATGGTAATTGATGTGCATCGATGGCCTTTTCCAAAAGAACCTACGCATTATGCAAAATTCAAACCTAAACATCGCATGTCGAATATCTATTAAATATCTACGGCGAACTCACCTGTATAAAATTTAATTACAGTTGGTTCCACTGCCAAGAGGCAATCATTGTTCATGCAGTACCCAGCATGATAAATTCATATTAAATCTGATATTAATGGTGAATTAATTTGGGGCTGTACGTGCGAACTTACAGACGAAACCTTTTTTTTCTCAGATAAAGATGTTAATGGATTTAATAAAACTGCGTCGATTTATCACACGGTTTTAGCGGTATCCAGCTTTCGAAAACAAGTTTATAGTACTTCAGGTTTTGTTAATTCGAACAGGAGATGTTATTGCGGGCCGCCGTTATTTCTTTCATAAACGTATTTTACCTTTATGACGGCCAGGATTGAGATATATTTAGTAGGAAAGTCGTAAAAAAATTGAGCTTTATTACAAAAATTTGACACCTTCTAATTGCAGCTAATTGGCACTTTTCAACAAAATTTTACGAATGCTAACATAGTAATCGTCGATGACGTAATGTAATTATGCAGATTTTACATCATGCCTTCAAGAGAATAAATGCAGTATTAATCACTCAAATCGTCAAGTTTAAAAATTGCACAAGCTTTAATGGGGGCATAAATCATAATTTCTGGGAGCTTCAAAAATGTAGGTGAGCTTGCTTAATTTTTACACGAGGCGACTATTAATATCCTATAAATAATTGAGCTATCTAATAATAGCACCATTACGTTTAATGGATTAGTTTCTTAAGATTTTGAACATTGTATTTCTAAAGTGTTTCATTAATTAGTTCGAATTAGAAAGTGCCGACATTGCAGCTTGGAGTTTTTCAAAATTAACGAATAAATTAAAGTAGGAACAAGACAGGACAACCATAAATTCTACATTTTATTGTCACTACTGACATAATAATCTAATTTGTTTCCTGTGGATTTTAGGTGAAGCGGGAATAGATAAGGCTAATTTAAAACGCGTAGTATTAGTTTTTTGTGTGTTGATGGTAAAAAATAGTCGCTGGTTGTTTTCAGAAATAAAATGATTAATAGCACTTGCAGCGGTATTTGTTTACTAATATTCATTAAATATGATGTCATTATTCAATGTACACCAGTAAGATTATGTCACATATTATATCTAGGAGCTGCGTCCAGAAGCAAGATCGTGGTCATTTATTAACAGTTTAACATAATATCTTGTGTTCTGAAAGATGACGGTAAAAAATAAACAAATACAATAATTGATTTTCAAGTATGAAAGCTCAGATGCCCCTGGGAAAGCTCTTGGATACCTACCTAGATATTCCTTTATTAGCGTTGAATGGACGGTCTTTAATGCTGTTGGCACTTTTAATGCACAATGCATGACAAGCCTTTGTACAATTATCCAACTTTTCTTTACTTAAGTCAATATTTCCCAACCACCGATCCCAACTCGATAAACTTGATTTGAAAACTAAAATATTAGTCACGGTGAACGTCTGTATGAAAACCACCGTCACTTTTTGAATAATGTAAATTTTACGAACGGCGGTATAAACAATACCTCTTACTTTTATACATTATCTAACACCGATTAGAATTTTTCAAACAATTTATTTCATCACATTCAATATTTCAATATTTCGTTGATATAAATGCTCCGAGCTTTCACACTTTGTCCGAAGCGCCTCTCCATTTGCTGAGTGGCAGAAATCTTCACCTATGACCTCTGCCGGAAGGTTCATCATTCAAAATTCACACCGACGGTAATTTGCATACATTTACACAAGTAAATAATATTTAGACAGCGCTGACACGGTTCAAAGAGAAATGCACGAAAAATGCAACATCGATTACGATTGATTATTGTATTAATCATTCGGATGATACAATCGAGGCAGCAGTTTGTTGGAAAACATACAAAGTCTAATTATAAGTGCCATTATTATTTATGATATGTGCAGAGACTGAAATTATGTAAATTTACGGTGTTATCGAAATTTTATGGTGGACACAGCAGGAGTTAAAATTTCTAATTTGTCTGATATGGAATCAATAAAATTGTGACAAATTTATAGTGGGTTATTCGTGACAAAGCGCAGCAGGAGAGTGAATTAAAAGAATAAGTTTTTATTATTAAAACGCGAATGACGCTCGGAAGTTAAGCAAAAGCAGACTGCCAAAATTATACTAAAGTAGTAACTTACTATGCTTAGGATTAATAATAAAGGTCACTACATTTTTCAAAATTTAAGCCGTTAAGCAAGACATTAAAATGGAGATTTATTTAAATGTTTGCAAATTTTTTAGATTCGACAATGAAAACGTTGCGACATTTTACAAAGAAATTAATAATATTTTTGACATATGCAAATTATTCGTGTTTTCAACAATTTGATTTTTACGTATTGGACTATTGCCACACTTTCCTTAAAAAGAAAACAAGGCAATTGTCAAACCAACATTGGTTTTTAGAACAAATTTAACATTCAACGCGTAATTGAAAATTAATGTACTTATACTTCTCGGTTAAAATATCCGCAATAACTGACTCGCGACTCCATAAATTTTCTGAATAATTGTCATAATAAAGTGATCCATAAATCTGAAAAATAACAACATTAAACACTTGCCCTTCGCTTCCTCCAGATAATTGGAATAAAAATCCCACGAAACTTTCCACTTGCATGTTAATGCAGAATCTGCAACCTTAATTTGTTTCTTAACGACTGGTTTGATGTTTAAATTTAATTATGTAGGCAGAGCGGTCAAAATATTTTTTGAGCAGCCATGTATTTACCTCGACGTTTCTTGTTAAAGGCGTGTTCTCAGTGACGGTTGCATAATTTCCATAATGATACTGATTTTCGCTTGTAAGGATAAATTTCTCAGCAAAATGCAACGCTCAACAGGTGCCAACTGTCATATTAATGTGAAAATGTGGATACACAACAAAGAAGAGAAAAAATCTACGTAAGGTAAGAGTTTTGATGATGGTGAAGGTATAGCTGGCTCTGACACTTCTTAGCGTGCACCAACAATACGAGTCACTGTTTATTAAATTTGATGTGATGTTTGCCTCCGTAAAATTCTTATGTGCTCCTACAAAATATGTTTTGTTTTTTTTTTTAAAGATGCAGTTGTTTCCACTCTGCTGAGCTCGAATAATTGCCGAATAAATCAGGAATAAATTTTGGAAATTTCTACTCTCGTTTCAAACTTTCACAGGTACGAAGCTTTAATTATTACAACCGCCGATAATTTAGAACTTTTCCCTGCACTTAAAATAGTTTCAAGCCTAGAAATTTTATTTGAAATCAGTGACGAAATTCTGTCAATAAAATTTTGATATGGAGAAAACTCGTGGCCATACGAAGTTATTTAAATGAGATTCAAAAACTGTCAATTATGTAATGCACTTGCTTAATTTTGGATTTTACTTGAACCTAAGTTACAAAATCATGCACGGTCTTGATTGTCCATAGCAACAAAGTCACACAAACAAAGTGCAAAGTTCGGTTTCCTGCGACAATTTGCGTGGAATATTTTCTTACAAACAAATCGAGATTTTTGTCGTATCTCGAGCAATTTTTTGCAACAGGTTTACCTTCAGACGCGGCTGTTTCAATAAATAACGGAAATAACGTGGCTTTGGGTTAAAATGATCCCATTAACACCCATGAAGAATGAAATGGGTTCGATAAATCAATTTCTCTCAACACGTGACAATTTTTAAGTGGACCAGTTGAGATTTTTCGTTACGAAAATGTATTATTGCTATCGATCTAATCGGCTGAGTGTTGCACAAAAAGAAACCAGAAGAACATTAAAAAGGTGGGACGATGGATATGATTATTACACGGTTTTAGCGTGTCGCTTAACTTCCTAAATTGGATAATAGCTAGATGCAGTTTGTGTCGTAGTTACGCTGTTTTACACAGTTATGTAAAGTTTATGCATTTATTCTATTATACATAGAGATAATTAACAATTTGTCACGGAATATTCTCTAAATTAAAAGATTTGTTATAGCCGGCCCTTCGTACATTGTTTCCATTTTTCCCGATTGTTTTTTAATGGAAATTTCATAGCTTATTACAATTCACGTCTTCACAATTACCATAATTTAGCAAAAAATTATGGACACTTTCTGCTTTCCAAACAAGGGTTCTCTTAGAACCGTGGTTTCAAATTGCAGTCACATTTTTTCAGACATCCTGTGTACATTTAAATAATTGCACAATAAATCAAAATAAAAAAAAACGAAATTTGATAGCGCGATTTCCGTGTGGTGTCAATGAATGCCACACTATTGCACTTTGTTTTATTTATCTATTGCAAGATCATAGTAAAGTAGCTAAATTAAAATTCAAGTCGTTGCTTTTAAATGAACTGTGAAATTATATGTTGAAGATAACTAATTATAATCGTAAATTAAAAATTTCATAAATATCTTACTTCCATAACTTATGTCTTACACTGTAATTACTGCTGTAGAAGTGTAACCAAAACATGTTATCCTCTGTTCTAACTGGAGTAAAAAAGTGTGGGACTTGCGCCCATTTCCGCTGTCATGAACATAACTCATTTATTTTGAAATTGGTTCAATGCATTTGCATTTTATATTATTCTCTATTCGAAAGATACTAATTAATTAAAAGCAAATAATTAATTTAAGTCTCGTGTGTTGTTTATCAACGTGTCTTTTTTGCCTTTTTCTAAAACAAGTTGCAGATATAACGCAATTAGCTGTGTATGCGGATGACGAGAATCTTCTTGTTTGCGATAATTCTTTAATGAATGGAGAAATTATTGCAGTAATCGTCTTAAGAGTCTCCTAATAGATGCGTTTTTCGTTTCGTTTTGGAACTCATTTGTATTCTGCACTTGAAGGTTCTTGATTAGTCCCATTAATTAAAACAGCATGTAAAGGTAAATTTAAAGCTACTTGCTGTGAAATCATCACAGTATAATCATAATTTTAAAACCGAAAAATTACTTCGGATGTCCGGGACTACAGCCTTAGAAATCTGACCACATTTCACTCGATGTCGATTATTTAAAGATGTAGGAAGACCCAAACCACATTAATTTCAAAACCAAAAATCTTATCAGCATTACGTCGACGACGGCTAGAGATAGGTACTAATAAAAATATTTTAAATTAGCAACCACTTCCATTGGCAATGTTTATTACTATTTCATTTGATGTGTCCGCTATTTATCGAGGTTATTAGACATAGGATAAACGCAAAAACTTCTTGGTGTAACAAAAATTTTATTTCATAACGTTTTAATTCCGGTTTAATACATTAATTATATTTAATAGTCGTATTTACTCTAATGCTAGTTACTACTGTCAAATAAAATAAAATAAAAAAGAACTGCTTTTAATATATGTAATTATTGTTTATGCAGGTTATTATGAGTGTCGAGAAAAAAATACCTTTGAAGCTGCTTGACTAGTTGCTGTTAAAAACTACTTTTGGAAATTGCCTTAAGTAACATAATGCAATCCATGGATAACATAATCGGTTTGTATTGTTTCGAAAGGTAAATTACATTAAATTTTTGCAGATTTGTAAATAAAATTACTGTATAATTGACAGTTTAAAGATATAATTTTATTTAATTACGTATAAACACCGAATAATAAACCGGATTTTAGATAAAAAAATGCAAAAGATATCAGTTAAATTTGTTTAATATGAAACAAAGCCTGAGTTATACACTCATAAAATATAATCTTTTGTAAACAACTATGAAATTAATTATAAATTTTAAGATTATGTGAGGCGTTACAGGTTTTTTTTGTTTTAGCAAAAGCTGTACATTTCTCTAAGAGTGTAGTTTTTTTCAGAATGTTTCAAATTATAATAAGCAGAAGATTGAAATCAATAAAAGAAAACTAAACACAAATAATAAAATATCCAGCTCATTGTATTTTTAACGGGTAGTAACTAATAATAACATTTACCTGACATTTACTTAAATAAATTCTTTTAAATTATGGTAGGAGTTAAGGGGATGCTATCGAAAATACTAGCTGATCATATGATTAAAGCATTTCAAACAGAGAATATTGCCGACTTCTTAGCTAACACTGATTCTACATAATGTCTGACACGCAATGGAGAACAAACAAAGAAGTTAATCTATTATTTCTATAAAGGAGCGAAATGCTTTGAGAAAATTCTTTTCATTGATTTGTGTGCTGCAAAAGGTGTAAAACGAAATACAAAGGAATAGCTTTGCAAATCTGTTTTCTAATTAACAAAACTTTCGGATTTGACTCGTGATGTGATTAGGCTTTACATTGAGAGTCTAAGCTGTTATCATAATGTTGAAGTTTTTCTCAACATACTCAAAGAAGACCCCTGGTCGGAAAATGATAAGCTAGAGCTACATGCAAGAGCAAAATTTTATTTATGAAATTTTGCAGCCACAATTTTTAGGATAAGGAAAATGAAAATGTGTTTTTAAAACTCCAGGAGCTAATAGTTACGGAGCGGAGAAAATTTTCTTAAATCTCCTAAAGTTTGTATAGAGCATCTATAATACGCAAGAGTACCATTTAGTGGTGTGGTTTAACACTATATTCGACCATGGTCTTAAATTACAAATTGCTAATTTCAATAAAATGTTTTTCTCTGTATATCACAAGCAGATTCAGATAAGCAGTATCTGTAAAATCTTTTTTAAATTTTATAATAACAATAATAATGTTTAACGACTGGTCGCACTCTAACGCTCGTAGATAAAATGTTTCGCCCCATAATCACATCTTTGTACGTATCGATATCAAATTTATATTAGTCCTTGAACTGCCCTAACCTTAATTGAAATTTACGATAGTTTCACCAAATGAATAAATCCACATACCACATGTCAAGAGGATCTCCCATGGTTCCAAAACTTATCTGCATAACATTGGGCGCCATGCAAAACAATCAAATCATTGTTTGTATGCCTAATAACATTTTTGGAAGTACTGTGTACTTCTGTCAATTAGGCGGTGTCTATAGTTACATTATATAAAATTGTCTATAGCTCCTTTTATCTTTCATATCTTCTTTACAGATTATGGTGGGTACTATAACGATAAGCGTTTTTTTTTTCAAAAAAAAAAGTGAAAAGATGAGTTCAAAATAGTGCTTTTAGTGATTTTGTATATTTGGGTTGTTAAAATTCAACGGGATGCACTTGTGTATTGTTACTGTAATGACCGTTTCATGAGTGGTTCTGAAAACAATCAAAATGAGAAAAAATTAATGATAATTGAAAATTAGAACCAATAAGCAAATTTAGATTCAGCTTACTCAAACTTAGTTCCAAAGCCTCGTGCTGTGATGTACCTAACTAGCATTTTTGCTAATTTTGACATGTTATTTAGCACCATTTTAAACATCCTTTCGTAGTTAAAGACAGGAAACGGAATGTTTCCATTTAATAGCAAGCCTATTAGTACTTACTAATTAGTTATGATTTACAAAACTAAACAAGAAATTACTCAACCTAGTGTATAGCCCACACGATTAATCATTGTGACAGTTACATCCGTTTAAACATTTTATAAAAAATAAATAGGTCTAGTTCAGTTTGTTAAACAGTAACCCAGAATTATCCAACTGATTTTATAGAAAATAGATAGTTTTGCCTTCTACCATAAAGAAATACGCAATTACGAAATGCCACCAGCGCTAGAAACAAAAACGACACTTCTTTGTTCGACGCTGCAATTAAAAGAACATATTAATTGTTACAAACAATCGTTTGATTACAAAATTACACACTACAAAGTACAAGACACGTTCGTGTAATTAATTAAGAACTTATTATTACACTAATTAATATTTGCTTATTTTAGAAGTAACTAACTGCACCTGTTATTCAGTCACGACTTCAGTCTAATACTACCAACCAAATTGTTTCTATTAGAATAACAGCAGTGTTGTTACTTTTTCGACTCCAGAAGAGACAAACATCTAATTACAAAAGAATTCAAGTTTTTTATTTTGTTAAAATTTATGTTGGTGTTTACACTTCAAACTTAATTATTGCCAGCAGCTCCAAGTAGTAAAAATCAATTTCAGCAGTCAATAATAATTTCTAGCCGTCTGTTACAATAACATAGACCTGATTTTATCAAGCTTCATTTTTCATTCTTTCGAGCATCGTGGTTACAATTCAGTAGCCATAAATTGTGTTCTGCGTCTCTTGGAAGGTACTGAACTAGCTCAGATCTTTTATTCTGTCATAATCTTTTTTTAATCCAGGTATGATCAATGTGTTTATGGATATTTTGTGGAGTTTTGCAAGCACTTAGCTATTCCCATAGTAGGCGTGCATGTTCTTTTATTATGTAAGCATGCATATTTTCACCTGCTGCTGGTACTTCATGCAAATCTGACGATCGTAAACCATAGCTGTTGAAAAATGTTTTTTACGCCCACGTTAACAATTTGATGATTGTAATTACAGGGTTTCGCAAATAATTTCATATAAAAATGAAACTTTAATTGGCCGGGTATGAGAAAGTTGCCTAAACTAGACATGTGCTTAACTACTTCTAAGCCTATTCAATTCTCCCTCACCACGGAAGATTCAGGATGCCTGTGGTTAAATCTGTACCACTTAGGCAACCTTCCCAAGATTCCTTTTAGAGCTAAAGCGCGGGAAACCAAATGAAATTTTATTAGAGTTCTAACGTTGCCATTGCGGCTAAATTGTTATTTATTGGTCACTTAACCATAGTCAAGGATTTTGTAATTACAACTTTATTATCCTATTCTCTTCCATACATGTCCGTACAAGTTCACGGAATAGTGAGAAAAGCATAACCGTCAGCGATCTGCTAGGAATTAAACAGCTTCAGGTTGTGCTCGCTAGTTATTTACGGTGCTCCACAAAAGAAAACTTGAGAAGTATGGTCCACCATAGGAACAACCTGCAGCGGACATATACATGCACTTAAACATAAACGAAGTAATGTATGATAGACACATACAAGCATATAAAGTACGGATATGTAAAGTCGTAAAGCTTTAATGGCTTGGTTCATTCGTTTTTTTTAAATCTTACAAGAGAGGCTTCGTAAGTCGCCGCCGACAAAAGCACGACTAGCTTATAAAAATTATATACTATCTAAGGTAATTAGAAATAAACCTGTAGTTATCGATTTAATTTGATTGATATGAGTCACTAGGAATATATAATGTGTTTGACGCATCGTTAAAATTCTTGATCAAAACAACAATTACAAAGCTATCAATAAAATATGTGGATGTTATTACTATTCAGTGTATTCAGGCTATTGTCATCGCTATAGTGAAATATCTTCATCATCAACATATATCCGAAGTTTCACGTTTCTGTTAGAGAAACGCGTAGATAAATATTTTATGTAAAAGTAAATGTTTCTTTGATAACGATCTAAAATGGAGATTAAAAAGCAGTAAAAGAAACTCTAACCGGGCAGTAATAACGTAAAGTTATTAAACTTTGTAACAGGTGCTTGTTAGAAAAAACCTCAATCATGTTGTTGATGTAGGCAGATTTTTCTAGCATTAACTGTAAAGCAATTTTAGCCACAACTGATTTAATTGAAAAAAGCGAGATGCACTGTGTACATTTACATAATCTGCAAACTTATCAAAATAAAATTCCTACAGAGAAAAGTTATATTTTATTATAACGTACATAAGGTTATTATACATTTTTAATATCTTTTGAGTTTTATAGTAAAAAAATGATTAAAAAAAATGACTTTAGAAACTATATCCAATTTTTTTATATACATTATTATTCTATTTTTCTAATCTTGTTGCCAATCAATTTAAGAAATTTTATTGCTGGTTTGTAAAAAGTAACAACAGCCAAAACTCTGAAATTTTTATCTTCCGACTAGGTGATTTTTATGTTTGGAAATATAAGTACAAGTAGATATAATCAATTTAATGATCTATAAAAATTTAATTGCTTTTTTATGAACGAGATCGTAATTTAATTTATTTTATAATTTAAGTGTTTACCGTTTTGTCCTCAAGCTTACATTAACAAAATGGGATTAAAAATGCTGAAAGTTAAGTATTTTTCCACGTATTCTACAGTTTTCTCCTTTCATGTTGACTATCAAAATTGTTAAAACCCTAAGAATTCGGATTGTAAGCATTTTACATCTGAGAATTTGTAATAAATAAATAACAACAAAATAAAAAAAAAATGCAACAAAATTCATAAATAATTCCAAAATAGTCATGCAAAGATAAGTGTACAAAAAAATGCAGGGATTCTGTATTTTGTGTTTTTTTTTTATTTTGTTAAATTATTTAAATACTTTCTTTGGATTCTTATGGATTTTTTATGTTTTTATATTGTTTGAGTTCGTCTTCCAATTTTTACTGTTAATTCTTTAATTTTTTAAATTCTATGTTCAATTTTCCGTTATATATATATATATATATATATATATATATATATGTGTATATAATAAGATTATTTAAATCCTTCAATCTTAAGTCCTGCGATCTTCTGGAGGCTTAGATTTTTGTATTTTTTTTATTTTTATTGTTATTCTTCTTATTGTTAGAATGTTTGATACTTTATATTTCCTGTTTCATTTTTAAATATTTAATTTTTTTGGAATTTTTATAGTTTCTGGAGATTTTTAAAACCTTCGTTTTTTCGATTGGTTAGATTTTCTATCACTTGGTACTCCTTAGATTCCTTATGTCTTCTAGATATTTCCTAATTTCTTGTGACAACCTTTGGGTGCGTCGATTTTTTTATTTTTTCAAATAATTTTCTATCTTTAGTTTTATTAGCATTCTAGATTTCAAAAAATTTAGAAATTATTTTTAGTTATTTTAATTTATTCGCTATTGTTAATTATTGTAGAATATTTTAATTTTTGTATTTCTTTGGTTCGTTTAAACTTTGAATACTAGTTTACACTCTGACTTCTCCAAATTATTAATATTCTCTAGATTTCCACAACTTTCTAGATTTTTTAAATATATATTTCAAATTTTTGCTAGAATTTTTTGTTTCATAGAACATTTTATATTCCTTTTATCCAACAGATCACTGAATTCTAGATTCTTTAGACTTCTTGTTGGAACTTTTGGACTCGTCACAGTCTTTGTATATTTTAGCTTTTGTGAATACTTCAAATTCTTTATCCTCTAATTTATCTAGATTCTCTAAATATTTACTAGATCTCCATTGATCCATGTAAAACTCAAAATTATTTGAACCGTTAGCCCAGAAAAAAATCTAGATCAACACGTTTTTTATGTTTTTTGTAAAATTGCATAATGATACATTTGATACATTTACAAACATGTAATAATCTAAAAAATGTAAATAACCCCAAAGAACTATAATAAAAAATTTAAAATGAAAAAATAAATTTTCAGAAAAAGAAAGAAAATTTCAGAAAAAGTAGAAGACGCAAAAGTGCTAAATAATTTTTTCACCCTTTATACAGAAAAGCAGAAGCTTAGAACCAAAGTTATGAAAAAAGATTTTTTTTAATTTTTTCTTTGTGTTGGTAGTTTACAGTATACGCGTAAAATTAGTTTTTAAAGTTGATTGCAGAAACTATAAAAGAAACTAAACTATACTCAGCATCTACTTAATAACACGTTACAACTTATTATAACATATCAAGCAGAACATATTTACCAACTTCCTCATTTACTAATACTTGCTAAGTTCTCTATTAATTACTAAAAAACTCACAAAAATATCTCAATGCCAGTTAATTACGACCAGTTTAGTTATCATTAAAACTGGTAGCACATAGCAGAAATGCGTATATTTCTGTCAAGCATTAGTAAATGATGAAATAACACATACCAAAAACCGTACAACAATCACATAAATAATTATCACAATATGATTTAGCACTTTATAAATAAATACCAGTGATAAAATCAACATTATGTATAATTTAAATTCAGTGTTTTTTAATAGCAATTTATAAATAAAAAATAATTAATTATTGCATTAATAATTTATTATTGATTGATATCGTTTAGATGACAGGAAAGTGACCGATTTTTAGAGTTCCCGTTAGAACAGAAAGAGGCAATAATTCATCCTGATGGTGTAAACACCATTTGAATGCGCGCATAACTCATATAACAATAAAACAATAAATATTTAAATTGATAAGAATAACAAATCAAGAGCAGGATGTGTAACAGGTAGCAAAGGTGCTAATTGTTTCTTAGAATAAATCCGGATCAGGACTTCAAAAAGGATGTGACAGGTGTTCTAAATCAAACAGTAAGTTCTGTAGATATTTATTTTTTCTTGTGCCACCTTTCAACAGAGAAAGCTCTATTCTCTTGGTAATTTTCGGCTGTCATGAACACCTGATAAAATCGGCAACAGCGTTATTATCCTGATGAATATATGGTTGCTTTTTATTCCGATGACACGAAGTGAGTTCTACGTATAACTTTACTGCAACAAGAGTAATTCATCACATTACACTAACAGTTATCTTGCGATATGACAATTTATTCCACGACATGTACTCCGTACAAGAGTGTGATATGAACGATCCATAGCCGCTCCTGCATATAATCGCCGAGTGTAGGTGGTTTACCACACTTCGATATTGTTTGGATAGAACGAAACTAAACACACCTCGTCTTCATCTCATCGCAAACTAACTCAAATCATTGTTGATTCTCATCGATTTTGTAACAAAAATCACACTTGAAGTGCGTTTCACAATCAAAATTATTCGGTTTCATCATTTTTCTCACTAGGTGAGTGGGATAGCCTATTTATCGAACACAAAGACTGTTTGTCTCAACTTGTCGTTATAAATCAAGATTTGTAGAAATTGTGCTACGCTACACGATATCTCTATTTTTTTATCGCGAAGAATTTTATAGTTGTGGTTATACAAATGATACATATAATTATACGCTTCATAAAAATTTCTACGGCCGTAAATAATAGTTATTAATAAGTTAGGTTATTGTTGTTTCAATAATTGCTTTCAATCTTGACACAATTGTAATAAATAAATTAGCTTTTTAATTGCATGAAAATAGGTTTTTTTACAGGAAATGATTTATTTCTGTGGGAAATCTACAATATTAAACGAACTATGCTCATACTTGTAGAAATTAATAGTAAGGACTTGAGCCTGCCACTTCTTCTGATTTATTGTACAAGCTTACATGCACGAATAATACTGTTATAAAATAAACAAAAGCATAAATTATACTGTTGAAGTCTTAATAAAATGAAGCTATTATAAAATCACTGTGTATAAAGATTGAGTTGTAGATAAGATGACGTAAAAATTGTTTTTACTATACATATGAGACGCTCTCTGAGAAATGGGCTGTAGATCAATTTATTTCTGTCGTCTAATATAAATAGGTACATCGGTACATACAAGTGATATGAAATTTTGTTAAAAAAGCAATGAGTCCATCAAAATGTATAAATATCTATGTGTTATAAATAAATAAATAAATTTTTAGAATGAGGAATAAAATTGTAGCTTCTAGAAATTAGTAGATATACTATTACCAGTTTATTTAGTTACGGAACCCCTTCGGTGCGTTACTAAAGGTCTCGTGAACCCCGCGGAAATTCTCTTTGTTCCTCGTTCTCCATAAATTTCGCGTTGCTTTCTCCAACTACTATCTCTATTAGATCCGCGCCACAGAAGAAGAAGAATCCCATGACCCAGGGCACAGCGACTTTTCAGCAATCCTTTTCTCGGCCGATAACGATGCTATCTGTTCGAGCAGGTCCGTGCCTTGCTCTTCGCTACCATAATCGTATATCTCTATCGGTGTATCGGTAACATTGTGCCTCTTACAAACGAGAATATTTCCAGGTGTAACCTGTTCTTCGATGGAAATCGTTCACTCTTACACAAATTCCTGTCGCGAGCACGTCGCGTGGGGGCAACACGACACCACAATCCCGAGATGTTGTTGTTACTTTAATTTTTACTTTCACTGACCTAATCCAAAGCTAATTGATCGGAACACAAGGAGAATTGAAATTGTCAAAAATTACGTTTTAATTATTCAACTAATGGCCAATTTCGTCACGCAACTAACAGAATCGTGCATTTTATATAGATAATGTGCCATTAATTACGGTATAAATAATAAATTAATTAGAGTTACCAAGACAGCTTCACGTGATTCGATAAATTCAAATTGGTTGATTGACAGATAAATGGAAGTTGGCGGTGCACGCAACTAGCCAAAAGGGGTGCACGATATGCGTGGGAGATTGTGACGTTGCGTCAGAACAGCACCCTTCCACTAGAGGTATTTTTATCATTTAAGGCGGTATTTCCGGTGAATTGTTGTTATTTTTAACTTTGTTGTGGTCACTAGATTCGTTTGGATTCCTTGAATTCGTTAAACATTTAAATTTCTCGACATTTATAACCACATTTATTGTCGTGGTTATTATGATAGGCGATATTTAATTTTCAGATTTAAAAACATAAGTGGTCTAGTTTTGACCTATATAACTTCAATTTTAATTTTTTTCACAAATTTTTAATAAAAAAAATAGCCTTAACAATTCAACCAGAAAAACTTTCATTTTTTTCGTAAGAATATTATTATTTAATAGTGGCCAAAATATGCGACTACGACTGACACCAACAACTAAAATAAAGATTGGTGCGTTTTTGACGAAAAAAAGATCCCAGGAAAGTTAAAGAAACGCATTGTTTGTTATTTATAGTAACGGTACCAATTACTCTTCTAATTACTCCAGTTAAATCAATATTACTTGTAATGGTGTTTTTTTTGCAGGAAATAGTTTTCCTCTACTAAACGGTGCAACAACGCTGAAAAACAATTTTTATTCGGCGAGATTTTTTCTTATTTAGTTTTTAGACACATTAAAAAATTTAAAACGTTAATTTTTTTGAGATTTTTGTCGAGGAACTATTGCTGTAAACCCTACATTTTATTTTTGTTTATTCCTTTATTTTTTTTTACTATTATTAAATTAAAAGTCAAATTTTAGACTGAAATTTGTTAAGGTTTAAGACTGTCATTTGAAGGTATTTTGGGGCTTTTTTTTACATTTTTCATAAAAATGAAAAATGTAAGTTTGTTTGTCTATCTAGCTTCAAAAAAGAAACGTTCATGAGGAAAAGTAAACTCCCATCTGCATCTATGCAACACAATTTAAAAAATTAAAAAGTTCTGCTCTCAAAAACTATCTCGCGATAAAATAGTTAATTTGAGTTTGATTAAATACAAATTTTGCTTATTGATTTTAATACGTTTCCAAGGCAGACACCACCTTAAGCGAATGTTGATAACTCTTCATCGTGAAATGAAATGACCTACATATCGCAATCAATTGATTAATTTTAGTTCGATTAAGTAAATTATGCGTACTTATAGATTTGGATATGCTCTTTCAATTGATAGCACATTTACGTTGATTTAAGTCTCCATTGTGAAAGAAAATTATATGAGGAAATATCCCAACCGAAACAGGTATAATGTTTACCGCCATCAGTTGAATTTATAGATTTTGATGTGCTACTTTTATTTAGAATTAATAAAATTAATATTAAAGTGCATTTTTGTGATTACTTCTGTAAACTCAATTTTTTTGTTTGGAACTGCAGTATTTCTAAATCGCTCTTAACTAGAACTGCAGATATTACAAAATCGACCACTTACTGATTCAAGACTATTAAAAACTGGGGATTTTAGCTAGGACTCTTTTATAATGCACATATTTTGTAACCGTTTTCCGATCACTCCTAATACATATAAATTGTTGATAATCGCTGCTATTAGTTTTTTACCATAAAAAAATTAGACAAACATGAATTAATAAAATGTTATTACTTTTTTGTTCTTCTTTTAGTGAATGATTTTCTATCCTGCAGCTAGAAGCTTGACAACATAATCAACATCAAATGAAGCAATAAATAATTAACAATAATTAGAAGCGCTTAGCTTTAATTTTTTTCGGTTACGAAACACGTTTACCAATCAGTTTGTAAATAAGATAAGTTTAAAATTGAAATTGTTTACTTAACTTTATGCATTCACTTATGTTTATTTCCAAACCTGCAATAAAGTTTCTATCAGACGTTTTCGTTTTTTCTACTTTAAATATTTTGATTTATTGTTGACTAGTAATGTATGCGTCCTCATTTACATTTTACTTTTACATAGGTTTGATGGCAAAAATAAAAATAAATAAATCTAAAAAGGAAAACAATAAATATTTAGGAGTCACATATTTTTACAGTTGCTCCGACAGTTTCCTGCTTTTCTCTCGAAGTTTTAGTAAAATTAGAGTTATTCAACACAATTATGCCGACTCACACGAGAATCTGTCCCCAAAGCAAACAAAAGTAATTCTAGAGTCAATATTTGTGGCTACTGTTGATGTCAAAATATTTGAAAACACAAACGTTCCGATTGTTTGAGAACCTGGGATGGGTTCTTAGATAATGGAGCATAAAATTCAACGACCCAAAACTTCTTGGTTTGAAACCATTAAACTGTAAAATTCCTGAACACGACTTGATCAATAAACTCTTCATTAACATATTGAAATTATAAAGTCTCAATTTTAGCAGATATTCCCTTTAACTTCTTAGCTTTGTTGGCCGTAAATAGCAAGTGTGGGTATTTTATGTTTTTTATACGACTTAAGTTAAATATTCACTTATTTTATTGTTAATGGAAAGTCTGTGATACTGTTTTTAAGATTCATCGGTAAAATTGGGAAAGTTGCTTTCTCTATGCGATAACCAAATCAGGATCGTACCTACATGAATATGCATGTAGATTCGCTTCATTGTACAAATTTTATTCAATTAACAGTGGTTTATACATAAATTGCCGTCAGATAACCATATCGATAAAATCTAATCATTACTCAACTAATTGACAATTAATTTCGCAAAAAATATTCAAATTCGCAGATTTTGTGGTCCGTTATGCAATTAATTCAGTTATTGTTCTAATAGGAAAATCAATAAAGGTCACTTAACCGACTGGTCAATAATTTAGGCTAACAATATTCCGTGAAAAACTCTCACTCAAAATGTTGTCCCCAATTAAAATTGCGTTACTTCATTCAAAAAAAAAAATCTAATAATAAAGTAGATACTTATGTTAACAAAAGTCAATACCAAAGGTGAAAATCAATCTAGATCGGTGACGCGATTGAGTACTTAAGTAGGAGTTTAAAAATCCCTCTAGCCTAAGATAACTATTAGGTAATATATCTAATTGAATAAATTTACGACAAGAAGACGCGATAAATAAATATTTGGAGTAGCATTATTCTGACCAAACCTTAAGCCACAGGCGAGAACTTGATACATTTTTCATAAATTTAAATCATTGAAACGTGTTCGGAATAACGATATTGTTAGAGTGATTTATTTTACACACAATATCAGCATTACAAGATTTTTATCCAGTGGCGTAACGACATGTATACGAAGGCGTCAAAGCCTGGAGGATGTTGGATGTTGGAATATGAAGCGATGACAATTTTACAACCTACACGAAATTTTTACTTTCTCTGAAATCTCTTTTAGTGATATCAGGTTATGGTATGTTAAAATCTAACACATTAACAAACTTTTGTTCCTAATTTGAAAGTTGTTAACAGATTTTGAAAATGTACAGATAATTAGTAATTATTGAAAATTTGGGGCTGCTCAGTTTTTAGATTGCTAGATTCTTATCTTCTCGGGTTCTGATTTTCATATTTGTCTGCAACTTTTTAAATTCTTCGATTTCTAAGATCTTGTTTCCCCAAGTTCCAAGATTCTAAATTCTTTTTCTTATTTCTTAGATGTTTTGACATCGAACTTCGTCTTTTATTTGTTTCTAATTTTTACATAAATTTCTAAGATTCCTTCCTCGATTCAGGTTTCAGTTCTCTCAATGTGGAACTGGAAAATTATTAAAGTATCTGTTATCATAACTTTCTTCTTTAGTTTCTTAAACATTTAAATTTTTCTCATGTTTTTAGCATCTGAATTATTAAGTTTCTAGTTCCCCAACTTCTCGTTTTCTGCTTCTTAAAGTTTCAACTTTTTATATTTTTAATTTTTCAGATTATTAGATTTTTTCCTTTCTAAATTCATGTCTTCTGTGTTTTTAACATTTTGGATTAGATCAGATCAGATCACATCGGATATTTAGACTTCTAACTTCGTGTCTTCTAAGTTCTAAATTTTTATGAAACTGCTTAAAATATTAGACTTTCAAATTTTTATTTCATAGTCTTGTCAAATTTTTTTGTTTTAGAATCTGTTTTTGTCCTATCACACTCAGTGTCAGATGCTTGCTATTTTTGATGTCTCTTAGTTGTGTAGTTTTTTTTGGCTTATAATCACTTCATGTTCTTAGTTTCTAATTTTCTAAAATTTCCTAACGTGTCAGTTTTTTAAATTTCTCGGATTTTGTTTTCTCAGCTTGAATATTCATGTATCTCAATTCTGTAGCTTCTCAGCTTTTTGGACTTCCAACTCGTTGTTTTAAAAATTTGGTGAGCAGACTTTAATGTTTTGCAGATTTTGTGATATCAAGTTATGGCATGTTAAAATCTAACAAATTAACAAACTTTTGTTGAAAACTTGAAAGAAGTCGTTTACAGATTTTCAAAATCAAAACAGCTTAAAATTGTAAATGCATTCTGAATTTTGTAACTTTAAAATAAAAAATTCAATTCAAACTTACAGATCTATATTTTCCGTAAGTTCAAAACTTTTTATATTCAAAAGCGATTAAAATTTCTCTAAGTTGAATTATTCAAATTTGGATAAATCTCACAAACCAATTTCAACGTTTCTTTCAACCAGAACAAATCAATTTTTGTGAAATATTGCTGGTTACTTTCAGGATAAGGAAATACTTAAAAATCTCCATTTGTACCGATGAAAAATACAAATATCAAATTCTATGTCCAAAATTAAAAAAAAAGTTCTCAGAAAGAGTAGAAACATTTGTTCTGGTTATTAAAATTATCTGTTATAAATTTTAATAACGACGCTAAGAGGTTAAAAAGATTTCCGAGTTTCTCTCTTTGTGGTTATGCACTTTGAAGCTTAATTAGAAAATAGCAATTTGTAGGATTAGTTTGAAAAATACTCGTTTAAGCCTCACAGCATAACGCTTTCGAGTGTCTTCCATTAATTTTGTTTAAAAACAATTTTTAATTTGCGAAATTTAATTTTTTTATGTGGATGTTATTAACATTAAAAATATGAGAAAGTCGCGCGCAACCATTGCAATTTTAATAGTATCTAAATATTTTACGGTTTTTTCTACTATAAAATGACGGTAACATGAGAAAACTTCGTTTTTCAAAAAAAAATAATGTACTTTGATTATTTATCCTCTGCTTCTTATTGGTCTTTGACTTCTCATTACCTCATTAAAACTTTTATGCCGCAAGCAGCTGTCTTTGCATGCTTACCTTATTGAAAAGTAAGAAGTTTTTTTTGTGCTAACGTTTAGTTTATTGCTTTATTCTTCAACTTGTTTCCTAACCGTTGTTTTTTTTTTCAAAGGATAAATCTCAGGAACAATATATTTAAAAACACGTTTTTTAATCTTAAAATTGTTGCTCTAGGATATTCTTTGACTATTAACATTCAAAATGTGGGTAATACAAACACAAGAAAACAAATCTCATGTTTTTTTTTAAATTGCGTTACAAATTCATGTAGATTGATAACTAATTTTGTTAGATCTTCTCAAATGGTTAATTGTTGTTATTTACTGCTATCGTTTACTTTCGAACTGTTTTTGAAAAAATAAAGAAACATCCGTTTTGAAAAACGATTTTGTTCCTAATTTTTCTGTCCCAAAGACCTATTTGCCTGATTTCTATGATAAATGTACGAATAAAATCGTTGAGTTTTATGTGCCTTCTATTAACGTTACACGGCAGATTTCAATTAGTATCAGAAAATTTATCTGCTATTATTACAATAATTTAGCGTGCGTAGCAACTGGTCGTTATAGCATAAATTTATTATTCAATATTCATAATTTTCCTGATTTTATGCATATCTTATAAATAAAAAAACTAATTTTCATTAATAATCAGTAATTAAAATAGTTTACTGTAAATAAAACAGACCTTTCTTGAATAAAAATATTGTTACTGCTCCCGTAAGTACCACGAAGACAAGAAAAAAAAATCGTACGATAAAATCAACTTTTTACCATTTGATCTGTGTTTTCTTGTTCCCATAATGGATCGGAAATTGTGAGAAAAATCGACATTCTTAAGTTCAATCGATAAAGTCGTCACACATCGTCGATGGTATTTTATTGCGTATTGGCGGTATGGGAACTGCAATTCCTAATATAGTGTATTCGATAGACATTAGACGCAGCTGAGATGGAATTAAATAGTTCGTGAGTCGGACATTATGGAACACAATGGAACTTCGTGTGTGGTGAAAACGAAAAGACTGCACGGAAACGCTCCCACTTGTTAATGTTTGCACTATGCACTTAACATCCTTATTATGAATGAAATTTTTCACAGGTCCGTATTTGGTACCTATAGGATACCAACTTACTCAACTCCCTTTATGCGTATTTACATCAAAATTCTCAAACGGTGAAAGCGACGTGGAATTTTGCTGTATTTTTAGCGAGTGACATCTTAATTAACCTTTACAAAGTATGACAAAACTTCGTAAAAAATTAGGTGCGTCTAGTGTACACAAAATCTTAGAGCTTTTAATTAAAAAATCTTTCACGTGAGAGTGTAAATTCAAATCTACATTAACTTAACACCCTTTGGCGATACATAAATATGTCGTGATAATATAAATGGCAACTAGGAGTAGAATAAATGTCGGAACGGTACATTTACTGATGATTCATGTTCACAAATTGTAAAAGGGATTTGTTGACAAAAACAGAAGTTGTCAACACAGTCAACATATTTTCAAAAAGTTCCTTATATCTGTTATTATCTTTTATATTCTATTTTTCATTAAAATTTTCTGACAATGAGTGGAGTTGCCCACGGAGTGTACACTATATAATAAGAAGGTACTAAGGTGATGGAATACATTTCACGGAAAAGCTTGGTTACTCTAATTAAGATTACTCGAGTCATATTTATCATTAATATATACTTCTTTGTATATAACAAAATAATTTATTGCAAGTATCAATTTGCAGGAGATATTTCATAAATTAGCACTTAAGAATTCCATTAAGCTGCATTCTGTAGATACGCAATTAATATTGCTAATTATGGCTGATAACTGAGACGCCGCTTGAGAAAATTTTTGTCAAATTTGAAAAATCTTGGAGAATTTCAAAGAAATGTTAATTAGAAAACATTTCTTAAATAACAGAGTAGTAATTCTAAAATTTTTGCTTTAGGTATGTTGGAAAAAATCAGTTATTAATTCAATTTTGGGATTTACCAATTAAATGGTAGGTAGTTTCAAAATTTTACATTTAAACATATAAAGTGACTGGTATCTAAAAATAATAAATTCAGATTTTTCAGTTTTGGACTGAATTTCACAAAAATGTTTTCTAGCTCTTAAAGTTCAAATCTCCGTCTCAGTTATTCACTTTGTCCATCTAATAAAGTCACAAAATAGACAATTTGTTGAATACCTTTCATCACAACCCTTCAAGTCATATGGTTATTTGCACCTAATTTTCTCAACATTAAGCAATTTTTATATTTCGGTACATTGTTGAAATAATTTCTTGGTTTTTAAAAAGTACATATTCAAAATGAAGTAATGCCCTATTTGCATGGGGATTAAATACCCTATTTGCATCAGACTTTTAAATTAGATTTTCTCATCTTTTTTATTTCCAAAATGTGACATTTTTGGCTTCTTCTAAGTTTTTGTTTGCTGAAATTCCTGATTCTTAAATGATTAAGTTCCAATTCTTAATGTTCATATTTTTCAATTGTGCAATTTTTCATATTTTCGGACTTTTCAATTCTAGTGTTTTCAAACTCTTTGTTTCTTTGTGGCTTCTCAGTTTTCATGTTGCGACAGTGACTGCCTATATCATTAACTCAAAAAATGACTCCTCTGGCCCTCTACAAAGTTACTCACAGGGTGATTTTGAAATTTGTCGAGTTAGCTAGTAAAAATGGAAATGGAAATTGAAAGAAACTTATTGCCATAAACTAGTTTTAGCTATGTATTTTTATATTTTTTTAAAACAGAAATACTCTAAATGGGCCATATTGATGCAATCTAAACCGAAATATAGATTATTTTCGCACTGACCGTTGTAATTTTTTTCACAACATTTTAGTTTGCTTTACCTCTTTGTTTTCTTTTATAGTATCCCCGACAATACTTTCTTATTGCAGCAGCTATCCCTTCCAACCTAGGCAACTTGTGTTTCCAGCACATTTCCGTCCTTTTTCTCTTGGACACCTGAATCGTATTTCTTTCACAAGCGTGTGTACTTAATTATAAAGCTGATAGGTATTTAGTAAAGTAGTTCCCCCAAATAAATTTGTTAGCTTATTAAGTATACCATTTTAGAGATCGTCGAAGAATTCTATAGCTCGAAAGTTAGTTTGATGCTACCGTTGTAGTCGGCCAAACGTACTTCTGTGAGCGTCAAAGTGCTCAGTTTGATTGCTTAGGTGATTTTACATAAGTTTAAAACAAAAACGCTAACATTAAATTTAAAATCCTCAGGAAGCCTTTGGTACTTGAAAATCTACCAGTTAAATTTCGGCATTCTCAGGTTCTCATTTTTTTACATTTAGAATTAGATCACATCAGATCATCTAACTTCTTGTTTTCAATCATATCTAAATATTTATGAAACTGCTTAAAAATACTCCCAAAATTTTTATTTTATAAAAGTCTCTAACTTCTTAAATTTTTGTCTTCTCATACCCAGACGTATTCTAAGTTTGATGTCTCTTAATTGTGTAGATCCACAAACTGTAAACTTGGCTCCTAAACTGTAACCTCTCCCAGTTCTTGATTTCTAATTTTCTAAAATTTCTTAAGGGGGGAAATAGGTGTAGAAGCTTCAAAAAATTCATTTTTTTTTCTTTTCATAGATCAATCGTAAAACCATTCAAAAATATATTTTGAAAATTTCAAAACAAAATTCTATGCGGTTTAAGAGTTATCAGCGATAGAGTGAATGTTGAACAGTTGGAGCCCGTGGCATGTAGTACGGAGCCGTCAAGCATCTAGTCACTCTAGAACTATTTGGAAGATATTAAGGATAAAAAACACTTTAGAAGATGATTTTTTGTTCGTTGGAAAAAATTTTTAGAAGTGTGAAAAATTTTAAATTTCACACCGACTTTTATCGCAAGCGTTTTCTTAGGTACATAAATAAACGCGTTTTTCTCGAAATCACTTTTTTCGAATTTGTGTACACTCTAGCTTCTATAGTTTTTGATCATTCGTTATCAAACTCAGCACATAGTTGCTTTATATAATTACGCTTTATGTGAACCTCAATCATAAACAATATCTTTATTTTTACAAATTTTTTCATTGCAAAAAGTGGTAAAAAATCATACTAAATTTTCACATTCCTCAGAAAAATATTAATTTTCGATATTTTTGGGGGGATTGAGGTTCACATAGAAGAAACACTTATAAAGAAAGTAAATTTTTTTGAAAAATTGATTTGGGATGAAAATTGTGACCTCCAGGATGTACACAAATTAGGCAGCCGGATGGCGACTTACAATGCACGGCAGCTGACCTCTCCGAAATTTTTCGAGGAAAATGTTTGAAAATTTCATAATATACTCTTGAATATATGTATAACATAATTCCAAAATATAAATGAAATATATTTATTCCTTATGTGTAAAAAAAATTCGTAAAATACGCAGTCCTATACATTCACTTACACCTATTTCCCCCCTTAAATTTCAATTTTGTCTTTGCAGGTTGATTATTCATGGTTTTTTATTTTTTAACTTCTCAATTTCCTAGATCCTAGACTTTTCCTAGTCTTTGTCCAAAAAATTTGTGGGCAGACTTTAATTTTTTATTTATTCTGATGGTGTCCACATTTTCACTTTAAATTAAAAACTGATATAAATTTCCATGTTAAGCGATATGTTAGCTAACATTGTAATATTAGATTCAATTTTTTTTCGTTTTCCTTACATCATACAAATCAAACTTTTTACAAAAATATTTGAAAAATCTCCAAATTTGTGTCTACTAAATAATTTAACTGATAAAACAAAACTCTGTGATATTGCAATATCCATTAACATGCCAATAATAATTCCTAAATTGGAATGTTCTAATTGCCTTCATTGATGTGACTACTGCAATCATCACATTCTACACGGTGGCAAAAATGTGATCTAAAATTCCTAAAGTGTATCAAACACGTCAAACTAATTTCTAATTTGTTACTCGTTTTCTTTAATAAGTTTTTAAATCACTAGAAGGTATTACATGACGTCCAGCGCACAATATAGAAAACGTGTCCGAAAGACTTTTAAACCCTTTATTACCAATCTTAAACAGGTAGTCAAATATAAATTATTTTTACTTCGGAGAAACGCATTTGGTTACGCTTATGTGGTCCATAGATAATCTTCCCATATTTGCATAATAATTGGTAGTAAAAGCATCCGAAAAGCAAATTATAATAATCATTGTCCAAAACGTGACCAACAATTTTAAAAACCATAAATTAACTAGAACCTTATTATTACAACTCTAATATTTTAACTTTCTTGTAAAAACTGAACATTTGATTTATTAGACCAGATCTGAACCACGAGTTACGATATTGCCAAAAATATGTTAATTGGCACGTATTATCACAACCACATTAAAATAAATAGCTTGCAACGTTGTTTATTTAATGACGGAAATTTATGAACTAGATTAGTACGAAATTGACCGTAAAAAAAGTGCCCGTGTTCTATAATTAAGAGCATATCTAGACAAGATCATTAAAACGGTAGTAGATTATTATTAAATGTGGTCCTATAATTAAAAGTGTTTGTTGTAATCGTGAACCTTCAAAATCTTTAAAGATAAAATCTTGTTACATAAAGTCAAAGAGATGGCAACATTAGATAAAATTTTTATTGATCGATCGAATTTTTGAACAAATTTTTTCCAGACACCCCATTAAAATTATGATAATGAAGACTATCGTGCTTGAAATCGCATCCTTGTGACCTTGATGTCTAATTTAAATTTTACACACCTAGATCTAAACCGGCATCCGTGATGAAATGACCAGAAAAAAATCACAGTGTATTTTATTGCACTAAAGAAGATAAATCACTGTGTATCAATCGGACAATGAGAACCAATTTTGGACACATGACTTGCAGGTTCTTCACTAAGAATTTTTCCAGGACAAAGAAGTAGGCCAAAAGAGCAACGACTCGTCTTTACCACACTGAGATAAAATTGTACACACCCACAGGAACCAGATTTGTTTTGGTCCTTTATGGGGTTCATTTTCTGATTACGCAAAGCAGGCGTGGTGCCCAATTTGTAATAAATTTAATGTTACCATAGGTAAGGTTTCCTCATTAATTCACAAAAAATATGTTTGATCAAAGATGCTGAAATTAGTTGCACAACTCGTTTTACGACCGAATCAACAAAATAAAATCATGGATTATGTAAGCCGCAATCATATTAATTCCCCAGTTTTATACTAACATGAATCACCTTTTTGCAGTTGTACCATCTTCGAGCTTCCAACTGCGATAATTAGAAGAGAAGAGTAGTTTTCGCATAATTTTAGCTTTGATTATTCAACTAATGGAATTGTATAACTTGGCTAAAAAAGATGAGTTTGGTCAAAGCGAGTTTTTATTTTTCTTAGAAACCAGTTTGATAATTTTCATTCTGTCTGGCGTAATCGGAAGGAAAAGGAAAAGTGTATAAACCGGTCCGACGATAAACCATGTTTCTATGTCTTTTCCTACACAAACGATTCTGTTAACAAACATAATAACTGGACCACCTAGAAATAGTTTGGAATCATTTGAGATGATTATAGTTATTTTTCCCGATACGGTTTCGCATGGTCTTAAAACTGTCCATAATTAAAGAGTTTAAACAAACATTGCAACAGTTTTTATTTCACAATCGTAACAATCGCCCTCAATTTCTTGCGTAAATGATTTTCTGGTAAAATTCAGTTATTCCTGATCAGTTTCACTACATCTCCCAAAGTTCAAGATCTTCATCCAACAGTGCTTCAATGCCACGTGCTAACAAATCAATAAATTATTCCATTCAATAGCTGATATGTTATTCAATACCATAAAACCAATTTTGACGTAAATACGCTCAAAAGTAGAATACATGAATACAATTTTCCGGATTTTGAGTTAAACCAGCGCAAACGTATATGGCAATGAGACTTATTTATGGCGAGTTAATTTTTTTGAACAGTTTATTAAAGGAAATTACAAGAAGCGTTTGGTCATATTTTATACGCAAACACACCTAAGAGATAATAATAGCTTTAGAAATCGATATATCAAATTGTTAGTGGGCCAAAGTACCCACGTTGCGTCTAATCACACCATGTAAATAATGAATGTTTATTGACAAGGACGTTGGGTTGCACTTAGATAAAATGTTTAGAAAAATGCAAAATATGAGGAAGTGGAGGACAGCGAAAAGTAGATGGGAAGCTAAGAATTATAAGTGACAAATGCTTCGTGAAATGCTGTGGTTATTGATTTCTTTTTTGAGTGACTGAAATTGATTGCGGTATTATTATTCAGGTTTTATTATCAGATCTGGATATTGATTTACTGCTAGCAAATAATAATTTACTAGGATTTAAGTAAAAGTTGATTTTGAACATTGCAAGGTGATCATATTTGTGTTTGATTTAAATAATTGCGTTGTTTATAATTATTTTTTTTGATTTTTTGTGGACAGAAAAAACTAAGGAAACTTTATAACAAGTGATTTAATCATTAGGTATACCTCTTTAGTTGAAATTTTCAAACGAGTTGATTTCCAATCTTCGCTCTTACTTCTAAACATAGACTTAATCACTCAACATTTATATTTCTAATTAACTCCGCATTGGGCTGTCCCGTTTAGCCTCTCCAGTTTTCCCATTAATTTGACATATAATTGCATAACATTTAACACTCCGCGTAATCGTTTGAACTCATGATTAAGACGACTTAATAATAAATTTTAATACCAGAAAGTTTGATTTAATACCACATCAATCTATTTTCCTCTCGACTCCATAAAAATTTGAACACGTAAGTTCATCCTGTCACAATTGACAAGGAAATTGGCATGATGCTAAAAACTGCTTTCATCTAAAGGTGAATGCATGAAAATTTTAAAACAATACTCGAAACGAGTTTCGTGCTTTATAAATCGCAACAATTCCTCATAAATCCGGCGACTTTATCTACACCGTCCATGTGCAATCTTCCGGGTTCGAAACGTGAAATGAGCGTAAATGAAGAAACCAAGCGCACAAAGAAACTTTGTTTAGTAAGTAACAGCATCGATTTGCGGTAATTCTACACAAAATAGTTGTAACCTCTGAACCCCGCAATCTTTAAATTGTATCTTGAATCCAAGAACACATCGTGTTCCTAGATTTATAAACACATTGTGAGAAATAAATTCTGCTGTTGCAATTGTATCCTCGCAGAAAATATTGGTTTACGTGGAGCTTTAGCAAGACGGTTTTGCGCATTATCAAAGCGTGGAATCAGGAATTTTTGATCATTTTTTAAAGACTAACTGTAAAACACTTTATTTAAATGAGCATGTCGTATAAATTATCCACGACCGTGTAATTATAGTGATATTTAGCGAATGATAATGATTTGAATATAAAATTCATATTTCACGTTATTGTGAGCGTACTCCGTGGCTCTTGCGCTTTGTAGTAATTAATAATGAAATTTCATATGCGATTTATAACAATCGCTAAAGACTATCAATTTAATTTTTCTTGTTTATGTTCGCTTCGTGGTTTGCTGCAAAAACCTATGCACGATTTTATTATTTCAGTGTAATTACTTTATTCCTGGAGCGGCTAATAAATTGTAGGTTTGTGATATAACGTTACAACTAAAAATAAAATAACAGAATCAAGAAAGGTACTAGAACATGAAATGAAAAAAAGTAGCAGTTGGTTACGATAATCCACACCCTAATAATTTGGTATTTTATAAAGCATTAATACGAGTATAATCTTCGTGTACGTCACCTCTGATGATCTAAATCTCCGCAAAATACATTTAAATATACATCAAATATTTTTAGAATATGCAAAATCAATTTATTACGCTCTTCAGTATCTAAAGCTGATTACAAATAACCAGTAGAAAATAAGGAATGACGCAAGTTATTTAAACCCGTCGGATCCATCCTTCCAACAATAGAATCAATGAGCTGTGTTTTTCTTTCTTATCAATCTAAACTTTTCTACAAACACAAGATCTTATTTATAGTAATAAATGATGCAAAGCTAAAAATACAGTATCCCCAGATTTATTTACATCACATGTCAACCGCCCACGTAATATATCGTCACCTGGGCAACCTAAGGATTTTTTGTCCAATTTAGAATTTCTGCTCCGGGAATCCTGAACTACCGTAAACTGAAAGGAAACTAAATGCCACCTACATAACTACGTCACCCTTTGCTCTGAAACATCAACATCAGAAAGATCAATGAAACAAGCTTTCAGTTGCTATTTATGTAATTTCATTTTATATCGAATAATGATTTGTAGTGTGAAATTACTTTATTGAGCTTTCTTAGCGTTTACTCTTTTGATTTAATAGCTAGTAAATACGAATAATTCCAGACTGCGCCTACGCTCCGGCCGCTCCCGGAAAATACCTTGTCGATCCGGGATCCACGTGCGAGAGATTCTATTAATACGAGAAGCGCGCTACTGGAATCGCAACGATATGAATTCCCCAAAGATGCTATTTTTATTCATTTCATTTTAACGAGCTTTTCCAGCGTTGTTATTATATGACTGCTCACGTCAGGTCACCAACGTCATGGACATAATTATATAAAGGGTGTCTTTTGCAAAATACTAGCTACCTCGTTTCGTTATAAAACAGTAACGTCATCCTTATGCAAGGCCAATTGATGTCACTTCTGTAAAGAAGATGTTCTTAGGAAACCTACCATTTTTGTTTTTGCGTCAATTCGCTTCGTAATGCATTTGTAGTTGATAAAGGCCCACTTTTATTATCACGTGAAAATTGGTAATTAATTTCACGAGATGGTTAAAAATTCTTTATCGTCGTGTATAATACAGTATTTTAAACACTCATTCATCGTGATACCCAAAATTTTTGTTACAAACAAATTTTTCATTTTTGAATGAACAAGAAGAGCCTGTACACATCGAGGAAGATACTGCAGTGGTGCAAAAATCACGCTTAGTATACCAGAAAAATATAATGCGTTACAAATATGGAGAAGTGGGGAAAATATCAGTGGACTTAGTGAAAAAGTGCTCGCATAATTTTCCTAAAATCTAAGAGAGTCAAGCCTTCAAATTTGTAGTCCTATTAGAATGCTAAAAAGCACATGAATAAAAACTGCAAAATTTTAAAGTAAGAATTTTTCATAACACTGTCAAAGTAAATGCTATGTTACTTTTTAGAAAAAACAAACTAATTCATTGTTGAAGAAACTAAATGAAGGCTATAAGCCTAAAAAATCAAAAATGCATCAAATACAATTTTATTTTTCAACGTAGTCCCGATCAAGAGTTATACACTTGGTCCAACAAATTTCTATTTTTTGCACTCCCTCGGAAAAGTAAGTTTTGTCAAACTCCCTAACATTCTCATTAACAGCTTCAAGTTTATCTTCATTCAACTTTTTTTTTCCTCTAAGACAAAGTTTAAAGTTGGGGAATAAAAAGAAATCGCACGGTGTTAGATCCGGGAAATTGGGTGGATGAGGAATCACTTCAAACCAATTCAAATAAAAATGTGTAAAATGGGATTTTAAATTTAGATGTCGTTGGTGTAAAGACTTTGCATGGAGCTTGCAGAACGGAAGAATTGTACAAGTTAGAAGTTTCGAATACTGGCAATTGACAATTAATAATGTTGATTGATTGTTTCACTTACTGATACTACTAAGACGAAGAAATATCGTCGTTTTGTGTAACGAATAAAGATTGTGGAAACTGTATGAAAAAATTAAAAAGTTTCTCACAGCAAATTCGTTGTCAACTGCAGACAGATAAAGTGTACCATTCACCCTATAGGAATCAGTTCACTGTATAAATTGCCGAGAATGATGGTCAATTTTTTGAAGCTGTCACATTCCGAAACGTATATTGGGCATTGCTATCGCTGCTCTGCAGCTACGATGTTGGCAAACACTGTGCTACTTTTGTCACCGTTAAACGAATAGGCGGATGGAAATTATCCTCGGTGGCAGAAAACTACACTGAAGATTTTGTATCGAAAAAAATTGCCGTTTCAAATCAGATCAAGTTCAACTAGGAGTACAATGCAATATTTTATCTACCCTTGAGGTTAAAGTGCAAATTAGCCTTGTATTTTGAGACGAATAATCTGCTATAGAAAAAAGTTCTTTGACTAGTTAAAAGATTGCAAATTACAGCAATTTTTTCAATCTCAAGCACAAAATCTTTTGCTAAATTATTTACATTAGCACTCAAAGGAAACTTCATTATTTCCACACACGTTGTGTGCAATTTTTCCTACCGTTAACTAATAAACTAATAAGCAAACACCGTAAAAGCAGGTAGTAAACTACATCATTACCACGAATGGCACTCGACCACCGGAAAACGGTAAATTTTTTCCACCCACAAACTCCCCATTACAACACTGACTCATTAAAAAAACTACATGTAGAACCATCAACCGAAGTGCGAAAATTCTCTGCACTCTGCGGTTAAAAACCCAGTACTGTACATTCCCACAAGTCGACAAATAAACTCTTTACACAAAATGTTGACATAGGTAAATTAGCAATTATTAAGAAAAAAGTCGTAAGAAAATAATGATCTCAGTGAAGAACAGGATTTCCGTTAATGCAAACTTGTTAACAGGTGTCTATCATTCACAGTCACGTGTTCAATTGTAAAACCCAATTATTGATAAAATCACGTAAGTCTCGATTTTGAATCATATAGCATACGCAGTTCACGGTACATTTAATTAATTCCAGTTGATTGATCTATTGAAACATATCCAAATGAATGTAATCGGAACTACCAAACGTTGTCGTCACTAATTAAACACTTTGCGTAGGTTACAACTACGTAGATCTTAGAATTTTTATGTAATAAATGTGTATATGATGTCAAACAACCAGATAAGTCTGTTATATTATCCTCGTACGTTGTTTTAGGTTACAAATTGATGGTTCAAAGATAATGAGAATCCTCGTAAGCTAATAGTTAGATAAGTTTCTTTGGTTACTCCACAAGGCTATAAGACAAAGATTTCTATTAAAAAATATGCAAATTGAAAAAAACATTTAAAGTGGAGCACACCATAAATTATAAATATTACAATAAATTACAAGCTTGTGACACTAGTTGTTGCTGGGAGGTTCGCCAGCTCCTTAGACGAAAAAACTCATTAAAACGTTGAAACTCCGGAAATTCAATCAATACTGACTTATAAATCATTTGCATTATAAACAATAATTATTGCTATTAGCAAAAATCTATTAGCACGTTGTATAAAATCAATTTAATTACTTGGTTAAACTTAAGACTTGGGATTTACAATTATCACATTTTATAACCGGCATTTCGTAATGAAACAGACGGATACTCAAGCACTCGTTGCATAAAAAGTGTAGTTTTTAAATTAACTTATTTGGGTTGGATAGTGTCTAAGAAACTTGATTGACTCAGCAAATATCAATCAACTCATCCACTCATTAAACAATGATTCATTGACTTGTAACCTGTAATTTACATAGCTATCATCACCTTACAAATAGTTTAAAATTAAAACGATAGCGAAATTATGCAAAATACTTGAGATACTTAGTCTATTGTTGTACTTAGTCATTGCCTCTTAACGTGTCAGATTTATTTTAAACAAGTTCAATCAAGTTAAATATTTAAAAGTACAGTAAATTATCGTGCTTTTTGTTTTACCGGACTGAGTTATCTAAAAATAACCTTACCGGACTCTGAGAATCATGTAAATCTACGCTAAGAATATCAATTTATAAACTAACAACCACTGGTCTATATTAACACCATAAGATAATAATAATTTTTAATAATAACCCACTCAAATTATTTACATTATTATTACACTGTAGAGTAGGTGCCACAGAGGAATTCTTCAATCGGATTCTTTTAATATACTTAGGACTTTTCTAAATTCATATGTGACTAGAGCGCATAGCCATTGTTTTATTAGGTTAAAAAAATGGGAAACTAGGAAAAAATTTCCGACTTTTGTCATCTTGGGTCGTTGGAAAATTTATTAAAAGAGAATTAGTTGGAAAAAAAAATGGGACTAATTGGAATAGAAAAAAAAAATTACGCAGCTTTTCTCCTAAGCTTTCATGCCTTTTACAGTTGCGAGCAATGAATTGTGGTAATTAGTTTAATATTACAAAACAGTCTCCATTTTTTAGTGATTCACGAACGACACAATAAAAATTTACTTTGATTTTAGTTAGATACAGGTCTCTAAAATTTATTGCCCGAAAATTGATATATTTTTTCAGTTTCTATAAAGCACTGACATTTTTCAACTTGTCATGCTAAAATATTAGAGTTCACTTTGATTAGACCTTTTTAATACCATCTCGTTGTCAAAAGGTTCTATCTTTTTTTAGAATCTCTACGCTTCATAACCTTTCCACATAAATCGGATAAACTGCTACAATTTTTTAATTTAACATTGTCTAATCTCTCATAAATCACAAGTTTGAAGATTTTAAAATTTGCCTAACTTTACTAACTTACTTTTAAGTCCCTCTATGACACCATTCATATTCCATATTACAACAAACGCATTATGTGCATTATTACTTACTGAAAAATCAAATTCTGATCTGACATGATATATTACACCTTGTTTATTTTATTACGACTTTAACTCTTATGTTTTGAATAAATTGCAGTTAGCATCTATAAATAAAGTCATTTGTAGTTAAAATAAAAATGTTAACAGGCAGATAATTTACATTTTGTCATAAAAGTAAAAGACAGTCATTTATAGACATACTTCAAATATTTTTCATAAAGAAACAGTGATTCATTAAAATTCAGTTAGCACTTGGTTATGATCAAAATTTTCTCTATAATTTTCCTCTCATTCGTTTGCATTGTACGGAAAAACCAAACGAATTTTTATATCCGTGTATGATTAATGTTTTTGAGGAAATGAAGTTTTCTCTATTTATATCTTTATCACATTGAAGTGACAATACTTTGTGTTATACTAAAATAGTAGTTATAATAATATTTTAATTTTCATAGAAACCCTGAATTCTTATTCAAATTAAAAGCAATTTGTTTTTGAGGTCAGCGTCATCGCGCTATTTATTATTATTGAATGAGTAAATAGAATAACACATAAAATAGTATGAGTAAATCTCAATCAATAAATTAAATAACTGTGAATATAAACTAAGGTAGACAATAGATCATAAAACCAATAATGAATGAATTTGTGAAACTTGAAGTAAAATGCATGTCACTCATAAAACCTAAGTGCTAAGTGATCTATAATTATGTTTGCATTTTCGCCCGTAACAGAAAATTTCTACGTTTATCATATAAAATAATATTTTATTAAGACTGCGAGATCCAATAACAAGTATCTTATTATACTTTTAGAACACGAACATGTAAATTAAAATAAAAATGTTGGGTTTAATTGTTCTTTTAACGATTTTCGTGATTTATATGTTTATAACGGTTGATTTAATGCACTCAATAAAGTGCATGTTTTATAATGCCCTTGCGCTTAATAGTTACGTGTGTACAATGCACAAATTAACAATAAAATAAATTCATTAAAGTTATGATGGCCACTACTTTATCCTCATTCAATGTTTATTAAAATTTTATGTAGGTGAGGATGTGAATCTTCATTTAACGCTCCTTAAAAATAGTAAAGTTTTTTAAATTAATAAATTAATTAAAGTCAAGTCAAGTCGTCTTGAGTTCTGTGCCCACAGCTTTTCTTTGTTGTTTTTTAGTGGTACAACAAAGAAAAAAAAGTTCAGGACTTTGTTTGAATATTTTGTTTTCCTCCTGAAATTGATTACCTGAATGAAAAGTGTGGGCTGAAATAATTGCCATGGAAATGTGTAACGTACGTTGTTCAGAAGGAAGAAACAAAATATAAACAACAGTAATTTAATTAACATCACGAATTTATTTTCGCTTAACTTATATTTTTTCGCTCTACCTACGTTCCCATTTTCGCCCACGCTCTCCCAACAATGAAGCTTTTCGGCGTTTACGGTATAAATGTAGTGTAATTTACTTACTTGATTATTAGATCAATAAATACGTAATAATTAACTTTTAATTAATGTTTTATTTGGGGTAACCGCTCTAAATAAAAATATTTTGGTGTAATACGTTTCAAATGAATAAATCAATTAATCATTCATAAATACGAAACTTCAAGCGGAATTAAAGAGTATGTATAATAAACACATCATCGATCGTTTCCCTTTTGAAACCGCCGAACTTAAACTTCAAGTCCACGTGTAAGTATTCTCACAAACCACGACATAATAAGTAGTTACCATGAAAACCTAGTAACCAAAAATTTATCAATTACTATTTTTTTGCAATAAGTTGGTGTTGTGTTGAAATCGAAACTTTAAGTGGCTCACTTAATTTTTTATTAGAAATCGATTGCACCACCCACATTTCAAGGAGCTCCATAAATACTTACTCTTCAACTAAGACTGGAACGAATTACAAACTCTGCAATGTAACGATCGTTTTGACAATTCATTGTGTAGATAAAATTGAACCGAAAAGCCCAGAGCAGCACTTTTGAATCAGCTGGGACGTCCACCTACGCGAAAGTAAAATCCTGCGTTAACCGCAGTTTGAGTAGCAGGATGCAGATGCGCAAATCGACAATAAATCCCGATTTCCGACAGAGTCGGAGAATCCGCAGTTCTAGAGGTGGAAAAGACAGAGAATTGCCTGGAGGCGAAGGGATACTTTTTATTTTTCGCTCTGTCATAGTTGGAAAAAAATACTTTACTAGTATAGTTCTATAAATAATAGTTACATTGTTTTTAGTACAATTATGGATTTTTCCAATAACATTGACTGTTGAAAACTAAACAAAACTGCATGAAACTACTTCTGTCTTATTAAAATTTGATTAAAAAAAGATTTGTGAAGTATCTTGAATGGCCAAAATTAACAATGATCTCATTTTACAGAAAGTGAAATTACAGACAGGTGCACATAGCTAAAGACACTTAAAATAATGACATCAAATTCCTCATCAAATTTACTGACAAAATAAATCTTCTTTAATCTCATCTATGATCATTTATAAAGTGAAATAGAAACAAAGAAATTTAATTTTTGGGAATTGTGTTATTGTGTCACTTGCATATTTAAATCAAGACAGCCGAAAAAAAATGTTTGGAATGTTTTGTAGAAACTTTAACTTTTGTCGTTTGAAAATTTAGAACTTTTTCTAAAAGTCGAGACTTTCAGAGACAAAATGAGCTTTGAAACAATTTCAAAATTAAAATTTCTAGAAAAAATAGCGTAGAATATTATGGTATTTATTCAAAGAAAGCAAAATAAGTTTTGAAATGCTTAATTAAAAGTCAAAATTTCATACAAATTTATTAGGTGTTTCAGATTATTTTTTTATTAAATGTATGAACTTTCTTGGGCAAATAGTCAAATTTTAAAATCAAAATACCTAATTAATGCTTTTTGAGATTGTTCTAAATCGTGATCTTCAACAATTTTAAAACAGAATTTCTGAAATTTTAGTACTCTGAAGAGGATTACAAATTTATAGTAAAAGCTCAAGGAGAAAAAAAATTATGCAAGCTATTTTAGCAGCTATTATTTTTTTTTTAATTTTCAGACCGAAAAGACCCAACCGAGGTGCTAGAAATATAGTGCTATAAAAAAAGATGTGTGGGTACATCTTTCAGCCGCTAAAGTTGTGTGATACATCTGACCTTGTCTTATGGAGATTCCTGTTTGGTGAAAACTGTTATCTGTGGGATAATTCATCTGTAAACCCAATGTGGAAGATAAATCTGTACGGCAGCCTGTGAAATCCCTGTGGTTTTTCCGCTTGCAAAATCCGTCCGTTCACCCTCCTCATTAGTTAGCCCGCGCGAAAATCGATCTCTGTGAAAGGCGGCGGTAGTCGGCGCCTGCCGACGCATATGACGTAATAACAATGACGCAGCGGTTATGACGTCACAGTTACCGGCGCGGCGAGCAGGCAACGGGCAACGGCAATGTTAGCGGGATCGATGGGCGATGACATCACTGCAGTAATGACGTCAGTGGGAGCGCGAACAGCGGTTTTATAATGGGCCGATTGAGAGTGGCAGGGATATAGAGTGACGGCGCCCGCTCTCGAACACAGTCGCGTGCGTTTCTCGCAGCAACTTGGACCGCGAAGTCTCGAATCCGAGACTCGACAAGTGCAAGAACAAGAAAGTGTTAAATCAAGAGTTAAAGCGGCAGCGGCGCGCCACTGGATTAGTGAGCTTAGTGAGCTTCCGTAGTGTGCTGTGATGCTATAGGTATAGCCCTCGCTATGCTTTTATAAAGAAACTGTCGTTTTTCGCAGTGGATTCTCCTGAAAAAGAGGAAGGCGCGCGCTCTTCTACCAACTCGCCGGAGTTGACGCTCCGGGACTCGCCAGGTGATTTGTTGGTTGGATGTTCCGTAGTTGCTCACTTTTGTTCCTGTGTTTCTGATGTTCATGTTCAGTCCTTTTCGTTATTTATGCATGTGGACTAGAGACTAGTTTAGAGGATTGCTGCGATGCAACCGCCACGAGATGCGCTCAGGTCCTCCGGCTGTCAGGCATCACTTCAGGCTTCAGCAACACTTTAACGCGCCGCAACAGACGCATACAGACTCCAACAACAACTCGCCTGCTTATAACTTCCATCTACAGAATAAGTGTATGTACGAAAAATTTGCATAAAAATCTAACGCTTCTTTTTTACTACTAACCGGATTATTCCGTCCCGGATTTTTCCCCTACAACTTTGACCTATGTCGTAACAGCTGGTTTTATTAACCCAAATCGCACACTGAATGAAATATCCAATTTCGTACTTGCATAACGCAGAAGCTGATCATCGAAATTGCAAATATCTGTTAAAATTATTCGCATAGTTGAAGCTTTTTTGCTCACATTTTTGCAACATCGACTTTGTAAATGAAAATGACCTACATTCTATTCATACATCACTAAAACAGTTACCATATAATTTTAATATTTATTTTATTCAATGTCTTCTTACAAATTTATTGAGTTTGACTCAACACTAACGATATGTAATTAAAAAATTAAATGGAGCAATTAAGCTTTGGAACTTTTTTTATACCATACAATACATTGTAAAAATGCATTTTAAATCAATTAAAAAATATGCTTTTGTAACACAATGATCGGTGCAGTTACTATTGAAAAATTCATTTTGCTTTGTTATTAGGTCACATGAATGTAACTGTTATACAAATCTACTTTTAGAAATCTTAAGAACTTTTTCAAGACCTAGGAAATATACTAAAATCAGATACAAAACGTCACATAGATATGATTTATTAATTTAATGGCGTCATACAAAAATTGTTAAAACTTCGCTGGGAATTCTGATTGTGTCCATATTTAATGAATTATCGTCATGATTGGGGAAAAAAATGACTGAAGTTTTTATTGTGGAAAGCATTTTACGATACAAAACCACAGAAGTGAGTGTTCTGGGAAAATTTATTGTTGTATTGTCTTGTTTTTGTTTTGATTTGATTTTTATTTCTGTCTCTGCTTATTGTGTTGACCTATCTAATGTGTAGCGTATATACCGATGCATATATGGATCAATTTTACAAAAGTAGGAAAATTAAAAAGACAAAGCAAAAATTTGAAATTCAATCACATTTGTCTGTTTTACAGGTTGGAATTTTTAAGCTGAATGCTATCAATAGTTCATTTAAAAAATAATTTTGGTTAGATTTTAAGCTCTTTTTGAGCCAGACGTATCGCAATTTAATCATTTTTTTTACCCACCGAAAGGTTTGGCATATTTTGGTGAGTTTACTTACAATTTTAATAAATTTAGTGTATAAATATGTACTGTAGTTTAAATTTTTAAATTACCATTTTTACTAAAATTAAATTGCAATTCTGAGAAAATGATTTTCACTACTCTTGACGAGGTTATTCTAAACTAAATTAAACTTTCAAATTAACAAAAATTTCATGCAGCTACCAATAATAATGTGCTATTATCTTGGCTGTCTACGTCATTTTTTCCAAAATTCAAATGAAAAGTATGATTTTATGTAAGTATGTTATTTTCTAACTGAAGAGACTTGTTGTGAAAGTACAAATAACATAATTTAAAAACAGAAATACTTCTTAATTTGTAATCATTTCGCATGCATTTTTGCAACATATCTATTCGTCATGTGTAATATTTTTTTTGAATTTTATATTTCCAAAGTTTTTTTTGAATTTATAATTTCTCTATAAACCCACAATTTTCAATAATTTACTCATAAAAATAACTGCATTCATAAAACATGCATACAAAATGCATTTTCCACAAAACCCACTCTCTATGACCAACTTAAAATGAACAGTCAGTGACATAAATATTATTCATGAAATCCCAAATTCTGGCTTTGCGACAACTATAAATAATTAATAATAAACATTATATAATTAGGACTCTCCCAATATCGCTGTGCACTAAAAATCCACAAATTAGACCACAGCGTACAAATATCCGTTTTCCCGTTTTTATAAGGTTTTTCCTTTAATAGGGAATCCCTAAATATTACTTTGTGTCTAAAATACACCACTTATCACGTTGGTGACATAAAAAAAATCCTTGCTTAAAGATTGTTCAGACAAGCCATATAAATTCTAGTAGTGCTCTCATAATTTATGATTATATTGATTCACATTAATCCAATTAACAACTTTATATAGACATTGAAATTTATAAACTTGTCAGTAATTAAAGTAAATTTGATTACCTTGTAAACTGTACAAGCTCTTTGCAGCTATAACCGAGCACAAACCCTTGGAAGATTTATTCTAACGGTTTAACATTAAAACGGGTAATCTACATTCAGACCTGGACAATAGCTGTCATGTTATAAGAACAGAGCTAGGGATAATTTTATTCGTATGTATGTAAAAGCAGAAGAAAAATGGCAGAAATACTCACTAAATTTTACACACTTTCAGTGCCTAAGTTAATTTTTGTGAAACTTTAGCCCAAGGGTCCTTACACCGGTTGCGGTTTAATTCGCTTTAACAGACATTTATAACACCACAATTAACTTGTCAGTATTGAAATGTTGATTGCTTGAACCAAGTTGAGGCTTATAATGTGACAAAACAAACGACATTCGGCTAATTTTTTTATTGTCTTGACTGTGTGGGTATAAAAAACGTGTTTCAAACACAAAATGATATTAAATTTTCTTATAATTAATACGTTGTTTAAACGAGTATATATATAGTAGGTATATTTCTAAAGCGCACAAGGCAAAGCTTTGTATATTTCCGGACTTAAATCTCATCTCATCCGGGGTCTTCGTAGTAACCGCTGACGTCAACTAATAAGGGAAATAAAGAGAATCAAAATAACTTGTATCAAAAAAATTCTGATAACCCACACAATCCGGAGTATTTTTATACAGGTAGATAGGTGGCTTCCCCAGTTTAGAAAATAGCTTTTATAAAAAGTTTGCAGCGGAGAAGAAAATGATCTCGTGCATTTTTTCCTTCACAATCGAATTCAGAATGGGTCAAGTTTGTTTCGAGCTGCACAAAAATCGTGTTGACAAGTAGTTCAGTATTATAAAAACCGAATATTGGTAGTTATAAAAATTAATTCTGTGGTTTGAAGCGATGTCTTTTTTGTGAAGCCCCGCAAGCAAAAGTGATGTTTAACATTAGGATGTTCGTGTTTAATGGGAACGTACAAAAAAGAAAGCTTCCTGTAATAACATTACATAACATTAAAGACGACGGTTAGTGAGCTTACGGTGGCTAACCGGAAACACGTTTTTACAAGATGACGTATTTTTTCAGCGTGCAAATAATTCGACTGCAAAAACTCACAGTTTGTGTTTTGGGTTAATAACGCATCCACATGAAATGTCATAACATCATAGCGTAAAAAAAGAAGATAAACCACGAACATATGGTGTAAACGTTTGGAGGATAATATTCGCAAGTTGAATCGAGACGAAACACATTACATAGGTGCATAATTTCAGACTTCCTCCGCCACAAATTCCTATCAATAATAGCATCCGCTAATTTATCGAAAATTTCCTACAGGTGTACCGACATCCCTTGCATTAAATAATATTTAATTGACAGTAAAATCTCGTTTTTCAAGCATTAAAGCTGTGTTTCACCATTAAGTTGCCGTTTTATAGAGTTGGTAGCAATGAGATCTGAGACCTGAATAAATCTTCCAGAATTGTCGCCACACATCGTCCTTGGACAAACCGCGCTATTTATGGCCCGTTTTTAACGAATTTTTTTAATTGACCTTGAATTATACATTTTAATTAAACCGTTGTCTTGTCAACAGTTGATGAGATTGCCGGGCCAAAAATGTCACGATCACTTCCTTGTTTTTCATGATTCATTCCATGTCAGTACATGTGATTTTGTCTACCAAAGAAGCCAAGAATTTTCTCGTGCCCACTTTCGCTTAGAATTATCCTGGCAAAACTCTCAACTATCGACAAGCTAATAGTAAATATAAAATCGACTTGAAATTCACGTGCTGCGTGAAGAATTCCACTCACGAGAATATTATTATTAGCGTCAATCTTGGCTGAATTTTCAGTCACGAGTATCCGTATTTTCAGCCGTTTCGATAAATCACCGTTCGCTTGAGCGGGCAACGGTTCAATTTATTACCGTAGATTTTTAACAAAACCAAATTTACACACATTCAAAGACAAAATGTGAAATCCAAAATCAAAATGTGTACGGAAGAAAGTCAGCGAGCGTGAAGACCGAACGTGCCGTGACGCAAAGCGTCGATATTAATAGGATGGGCGTCGCGCCGCACTTGAAATAATGACCCTCGACGTCACACTGACGTCATTATCTCACACCCATTCGTGCAATGACGTCACTATGGAAGCATCGATCTGTGACGTCACTGCTCCTCCATCCTCCTCCAACGCATCCCGACGCTATTCCTATCTTTCTTCAATGTTGCGCAGCGCCGAGGTCACGGAGAAAGTTTTGTGGTAGTTCCAAGCCTGATCTACTTTCAGGCAGTCGCTTTTCCAGCAGCAGCTGATTTTCACAAGTTTTCAAAATTTTTCTCGAAGAGTTTTTCTTCGGTGTCGGCGCCGGAAGCTCCGTTCTGCACGGTATGTACAATTTTTTTAACACAGAACTATTCAAATTTGAAAAATTCGGGTTGAGCTTTTTTAGTGTTTACACTTTTTTTCTTGTGGAATTTCCAAAAGGTGGCACTTCTTGTGTCGCGTAGGTGTGCTTTGTTTGTAAAAGTTATTCGCACGGTGTGGGCTTATTTTCCCACAAACGTTTCAGTTAGCGTGGTTGCAAGAGGTGATAAGTACCTAAGAGGATTACAGACTGTGGCACTACAAGCTTATTAACTGGATAAAGACGGATTTTAGTCTGATCTAAGATTTGAAGGAAAAGCTGAACCCACGCGTTGTCACCAACCGACTACTAATTGCCTCGCTGATTTTGGGTCAAAGGTCATCAAAAACACCTGAGACTTTTACCTCAAATTTATAGTCGTTTGTTGAATCTTAATTAATTACGAAAATGTGTAAATCGGCAACCCAAAAACAAAAAACGAATCTCGCCGAGTCGTAAACAATGAAACGGATGAAGACCTTGAAGGATCAAGGCAGAAAGGGTAACAAACTGACCCGGAATCTCAACTGTTTTTCTTAGCTTTTCCACGCTTTTTTAACTGTTTGCGAGCGTTTCTCAAAACTCTGCAAACATCGTCGTGTGTCCTCGCAAATAGAAAATTTCACCCGGGGCTTTCTTATTCAACAATTGCAAATAAGTTTTAGTGCCGACTACTGTAATCAGCAAACAGTCCAAATTAGAAACTCAAACATCCGCGAATCTTTTGAAACCTACCTATGTGATCCAAATTTACAGTTTATTGATCGGAATCGTCACCAGTGCTGATTTAATGACGTGGTAGTCCTTCGTGACGGTATAACAAGTCCACAGAGGGCATGTCAGCTGTTGGCAGATCGATTAGATAAACGCCTTCGCATTTTCGGTTGCGTGAGGTGAGCGCGTTTTTTATGGACTATCGCGATTATGGATTTACAGAAAAACTACTTCGGGTCGATAGGGTGAAACACGTGACGGTATTGATGATGAAAAAAGGTCTATCTTATTACGCAGAAAAATTAATAATTCTACTCGTGACGTTTTTACACCTCATCCTAGTTGCATTATTAATTCTTTCCCGGTGCTTTAATAAATTATTACAACGAATTGGGGCCACCTCCTCCCAATTATTAAGCAATTTGAAGACCAAAGATGGCTGATGTCGTACAAGTTTCTTTGATGATTAGACGAGTTGCAAAAGAATGTTAATCGATTGCTATGCAGAGAAAATTCAAGCGCATACCGGAGGATGTTATGATCGCTGCAGAAAAGATGATAAAATATAACTTCCTTTGAGCCACTTATCAAACTCTTTACTATTTTATTTCGTTTCCAGTCATTATTTAATCGATTATGATGTCGCGTTTTCCCATGTAGAAGCAGCAAGTTTACGCTGTCTTTTTATCATCGAACTAAGATGTTGGAACTTGAAGCTTAATTGTGCATTAGAAACAAGAAACTATCACAACTTGAAATGTTGTTTAAATCGGATCGTGCTATTAATTCTATTTTCTGAAGAAAAAGAATTTCAAAAATGCTGCTGATTCTTCTTCTTATCTTCTCTCATTGGCTAAGAACAAAACAATGTTTTTCTTTCTTCCCCGATGTCACACTTTTTCAATCTCGAGGTTCTAGCAGCGCTGTGAAAAAGTGTATTGAACAATAGCCCAAGTAAGAATTGATTCAAGTGCCTATAAATAACGCGGCTTTAAATTAGAGAGTATCCAGCCGCCATCTGTGGGTCCTACGCTGAAGCTCACGTCTGAAACATCGCGCTTCATTTTCAGTCTTCGTCAGTAATCTTTGAGAAGTCGCAAAGACTGTCTAGAGCCATATTTAACCACTCGCTCTGAGTACAGATGCTTTGCTGAAGATGTGGTAATAAAATAGCTTCTGCAACAGTACGCGGCGTGCCACCTGTCTTGTTACTAAAGATCGTAAAGTCCAATCTACTAGACAATTGCACTGGTAATTACCTGTGAGACCAGTGTCCACAACTTCTACACGAAACGACCCGTTCTGGGCTGCTAGGTGAAAAAGAAAGACCCCATACCACTTATGTTTAATTAACAGACATTAAATGCGCACAGTTTTGATTTGTTGGGTTATAAATTTACTGGGTTGGTATTTGGGATGTAATTAAGGTGATTTGATAGATCGGTAGCATAAGTAAGGGAGCAGGGGGTCGGCCCCCTGCAATGTCGAATTGCTATAAAAAAAAATGATGAAACTATTAGCTCGAGTTAGTTACGGCTAGAATAATTAATAGATCAGTTGTTTACGAGCAAACTACCTATAACGACAAGTAATCAGCACGTTTTACCTATTTTGATAATGTTTTAATAACATGTGACAATCAGATACCAACGTAAAAACTTATCTTAAATTAAATTTTTGTTAAAACTACGATTCATGTTGAAATTAATGTTAATTTATGGTAATTAATATTGATTTAATTTGGTTGTGTGCAGAGCCACCAAAGTCGACACTAATTATGAATGGAAAAAAATATTTAAAGCAACAAAAAGCAGCCGACAAAGCTCAAAGCTTCCTTAATTTAGCCTGGTTCTTCAGGACAATGTTGAAAGTAGATTGAAACTTGTGAAAATGCGACTTTGCTTCAATGGAGAGAAAGAGGCGGAAAAAAGTGCAATCAATATTTTATGTGGTACTGCTGACACATCTCCGTGTAATTAATTATGAATTATGAGAGAGGTGATCTTGATGATATGAATATTAATGCATTCGAATTTTTCCGGCGTTAATCAGTGTACATTTATGCATATTGACATGTATGCATGGTGTGAAGTCGAGTGTGTTGATGAGGGATAAGAGAAATGCCATCGCCTTCCACGTGCATCTTTTATCTTGGCCGATGGTGATGGGTCAATTACTGCTAAAGAGCGGTTCAGAATGAATTTATTGAATAATCGTTAGACGTCTTGTTTGGTGTAATCGGGTTCATTAAGAGGGCCGCCTACGAGAATTTCATTACCAAGTAGCAAAGTGTAATGTTTGGTAAATAATTAAGGTCGCTAATTATGCCGTTATGATATTTGAATAATTCATAGTGATCAGAGAATATAAATATTTATAACAAATATCGGATTGAATAAATAACGTATAAATAAGAGTTTTTAACCATTTTTTATGAAATCATTCCAGTTATCTGCGAAACACATAAATAATAAATAGCCGATCTAAAATGTATATCATTATGTCTTCATGCCAGTGCAAGGGAATTTCAAAATGGCGTCAGTGACACTCATTAGCGCGAGGAATGTCTTCAATTGCGCCACCACAGCCATATGTTTGTCCCAAAATTTTTGATCAAAACAAATTTCACTTGTTGCCTCGGGTACTGCACTTTGCAGGAAGGCCAACTCTTCTAAACCACAACGTGTCAAACGTGTCTGATCTAATCTTACCTTTAATAATATTGTGCTAATCAGATCGTTACCTTAAGCATTTAATAATCACTAATAACACACTTCCCACTTCATAATTAGTGACAAAACGTCCTCCGGGAAATACGGTGGTCGAAGGACGCTCTAATTAATTCCAGACGCATCCACGATATGTTTAGAAATGTGACTAGAGTTGCATTTGACCTCGAACGGCGATTATATTAGAATGAGGAAATGGAATAAGCAAAAAATAGATTTTGCGTAAGAGAGGATTCTTCCGTTTCATGATGACACCATAAAACACGACCTGCAACACTGATGAAAACGTGGGTTTTTCGGTGAAACTTGAAAGGAACCGAAATACTAAATTAAACACCTGCTTTCTTTCGGACGCTTCAAATTAAAACTAATGAGCGAAATGTAACTTATGCTATTGAAGTTTTATAAATGGCGACGAAATTCGCTTTCAAAAAACGTGCAGATGTTGTCATTAAAAGTGCTGCAGAGTCACCTTAATGAGATCTAATCGTGTATCTTAATTTCATTTGGTACAAGTGGCAGTATTATAAAGGAAATTGTTATTATTAATGTGTGCCCGGAACGAATAAAGCTGCAAGAAACCACTTCTTAATTGTCTTCCTGGGTATTGTGGAAAAGCTATTAATCCCGCGTGGGGTCCGTTTCCTTATGGTTTTGATGTAACTGTAGAAAACTATGACGGTGTAGTTATTTTTGTGTGTACTTAAATAAGATACAAATAGCTCGACAAAACTGTTTTGACGTTTTCAATGTAATTAAGTGTGACCCACAGCATCTTTCTCGCGTGATGAAGAAACTTGAGAATTTCCTGTCGATGTTGCGTCGAAATGGTGACAAAGTTTCATAGTTGTGAAACCTCCCTTAATGTATGTAAACGACGAATTTCCGAAGTGTTTCCGCTGAAAAATCGAGTCCGATTGGTCAACAAAACCCGTCTCGTATCGCTCCATCTAAATGAATATGCCGTGTTAACCTCCTTAACGGTGCAATAAACAATCCCGAATCAATCAGTGTTGCCAAAATCACAGGTTTTACATGCGAGGTCGACCACTTTATCGATCGATGGAAGACTGACTTGTCCTACTTCACAGTCGTTTAATTGCACCCGTGTTGTCTTGAGCGTTTTTTGATCGATTGCTCCTTTCATCGATCCTTTATTAGACGTCCGGCGTATAATTACACAGATCGATGGGACATGGATAGCGGCACCGAGCTTTGAAAGCTCACAAATGGATGCGCGATTATTTACCTTCCACGAGCGATCGCAGATAAAGAAATGCGAATAGCTTTCGGTTTTTGCATGTCTTTCCGTCCAGTTGTGGTGACCTTGATGTAAAATGGATTTGAAAACTCGTTCTTAACTAATTCGCGCCGACGAATAAATTATCTCGATATGGTGAACAATCTCAGTTTTGATTAGCTAATTATTGTATCAATATTGGCGACCCAGGAGAAATAATTTTAATTGCCGCCTTGCTTCGTTTTTGAATTTAATTTTTCTTGTTCTATGTAGTCGTCAAGTTGCAACGAAGAATCGGTTTCGGTTCAGCTGAAATTCTCATTTCCATAAATTAGAGGACAGTCCTTCGCGTCGCAGATCGGGGTTATAATAAAATCCATTAGATTGATTATAATATTACAGAACCGGTCCTATTCGGGCAACTCGCCTCTTTCGCCAGAAGGCACAGTCTTGTACACCAACGCGATCAGTGTTCAACACTTTCAGTTTCTAAAATGTTTCCTTCACCCAGTAACGTGCTTTACCGGTATGGTAGAAAAAGACAGACGGTAAATTGCAAATTGCAGCAATTGCGCAACATCGACAAAATCAACTATGTTTTAACACTTTTGCCTTACGTAACGCGTCGGATTCAACAGATACGAACTTAAGATTGATGAGATAATCCGTTGGAAAGTGTTTTTTGTCGGACTTTTCTACATCCGTGTTCCAGGATGAGACTCTACCGAATTTGCATAAACAATCCTTAATATGCAAGTATTCGCGCAAAGGCCGAAGCAACGACCATTTGTCTTCGCTCTTACTCATAGTCAATAAAAGTTACGCCATGGACTTTTTTACGATACATATTACCAATAAAATTACTTAACTGGCGACGCAGCTTCTCTGATATTCCTGACGGCTTTATTCATATTTTCTATTTACATTACTTGTGCAACCGTTTTATTTATCGGAGATTTCCTTAAGGACGAGCAACCTTGGCGCAGCCCCAAAAGTTGTTTTCCTCTCTTCCAAGTCCGAATTTCTTCCGAGCCGGTCTTCGTAGTTTTAGCAGTGAACCTTGATCGAGCTTCCGACACCCGCAAGGGTTCATAGATTACAGCATGGTATAAAGATTTTTCCCTGGGCAAGGAAATTTTCCGGATTCCTAAAGACATACGATAGCGAGTATGATAATTTTTATAGAAATGCGCAAGATTTTATATAACCACCTATTGATTGATGGTCGTGTGTGCTTGACAGATTGCAAACTACGACCATTCGTTAGAATCGGACCTCCCACATACAAGAAATTTTTCGTAGCGGTAAATTCATGTGACTCCTATCGTAAATCGAGGAAGGTGTAGAAAAAGAAGTCTGAAATTGTCAAATTAATGTCTATATAAAATATGGTTTCTGATTCCTTTATCGATTGTTGTATTGGGCGGGCAGCCTTTCATTTTTATTTATGTTAGCTGACATTAAGCCGGAATATATCCATAAAGCCTGTCTTTGTGAGAGTTTGATTGGGCCGTATTGAAACATCTCACCAATGACGTTCTGCGAATTTCGCTTATTGATCCTGCTACGTTTCTCGGGTCCATTGTGGTCACTTCAGCATTGAAAACTTCATCTACCTGTTTTTACAGCTGACGAATTAAATGGACGCGCCATCGACACGAAACGGAATAAAACAAACAATTTACATCTTTCATGAAGTCCCGCATAAAAGCATGACTTTCTATTTCTTTGTGGAACTGAAACAAGCAATCATTGTTTACATTTAAATAATTACTGTCGCAACTTTGCGGGGACCGGTCGACTCGCAGCTGAAATCAGGGTACCGGGGTGAAATCAGCCTGAAAAATCCTGAAATGACTCGCTCAGCTAGATCAACACACTCCTTTGTTTATTGCAGGTTTGAGCACCGATGCAACAGTCTCGGTTGGGTGATTCCATGTTGCACCACCTAACGAACACGATCGTGTGTAAACCTGAGTAACTTACGTTGCCCAACCCAAAACAGAGCTAAAGATTTAATTGTAGCGGAACTCCTCAGGTTGCTTCAGGGTAACGTCGTATTTTTTGGGTTACTGCATCATGCTGCATTAATTAGACCCTCTGGGTTCAGAATTTGGCGAAATTTACATAGCACCAAGGATTTTTACGTGTGTTGATTGCATTAATTCTTTAATTCTTACACTTTCCGTTAATCCAGTGATTCATAGGCAAAAGGCCTCGCATACCTGCTTAAATTAGACTAATTGGTTGTAGGGTGGAATATTAATTCTTTGAGATGTGTGGAAACGAACGTAATAATTCCTGATTTATGCGGAGTTCTTGTCGCATTATGACATAACGTGTTTTCATTCTTCTTTGGAAAAAATAGCGAACGATTGCGCATTTAAAATATTTAATTTAATGAAGCCATAAACTTGCGCGATTTATTAACTGTTATTTTTTAGTGATCGTAATTAACAGGTGTTTCATGATTTACATTGTTTTATGGTTATTTTACATTATTCACATTTGTGCAGGAAACACTCTGAACAATAAATAAATCTCTATACTTTATCTATTCATTGAAACAGTTATTATTGAGTTTCAGCTACGGAGCAAATTAATTTGCTCTAATTGTTAATTTAATTGATATATGATACGGTACGACAAAAATGAACGACTTGATCATAAAACACTCTTTCGATTCGTTTATTAATAAAACGCCATTAAAACAAGATTTGAAAAATCTACTGCGAACAATTTATAGAGTATTAAAAACCACATCATAAAGCGTTGAAAACAGATTTCCACCCACCTAAAAATATTGTCTGGTGAGATTTAATCACCTGTAAGTTATCACGCACACTATAAACCTCAAATTTTTACAGCAAAAGAAACATCAGGAGCACGCAATATTGGATTTATCAAGCCATTACATCTAATGTACTTACTTATACGTGTTAGCGAGTCATAAAATCTAGAGAGAAGATGACCATAGCTTTATTTTATATATGCAGCCTCATTTAAATAGATAATTGCATGCTAAGTACCGGCATTTTTAGAATTACGAGTTATAACCGGCTTCTGCTTCACGCACTTTGCTGAGCTTCGAGTTGAAAAACTGAGGCAATCGTTTTTTACCTAAATAAATATTGGCGATTACCATTTCAAATCGGAAAGCTCTCGGATTTTCAGTGTTAAAAATTGCTTTTTTTATCCAAAAATGATGCTTTTGCAAGCTTAAAGTTTTAGAATTAAAAACAGATATTTGGTTCAACGTTGTGGAAATGACGATAAATTATCGATGATTCTTGGCCTAGTCATGTCAAAACTGCTCCAGTTCGCCGTAAATCTTCATATTGCGGCATATTTACGGAAAACAGGATTTAAAATATTTGAATAATTGCGTTATTAACGTGTTTTACATAATGACCGCGTTGTGTAATTTACTAGGATCGTGTAAAGTGATTTGGAAGTGCTGATAGATGAAGATTGAGATCTTTGTTTTTTGTTCAAACCAGCAATTTCAAGGAATTATGCGAACGTCGTAACTTTCATTAACAATTAAGCGACACTTCTTAATTATTCAGATTGAACGAGTGTATGTCTCGACCTAATTTAGATCAACAGGTCCGAACTGATGTAATTACTCTTGATTTTTGCGTCACGAGATGTTTCAAAATTAAGATTTTTGTGGCACGCGGGGTTTATGTAAATCGCTTTCTTTTCCCAAAAAAAAAACTCGTAATGACTGTAAATTTGGTGTAATTAGATCGGGTGAAGTTAGTTGAGATTGAAATGTTGGACATCTCGTTAGGTCTCCCAAATTTGGTGTTTCAATTTAGCGAGAAGTCTTCGGTGTAATTGAAGATGATTACACGAAAATAGCTGATTGATGGCCATATAAATAATAAATTAAGTCTGGATTACGATGTAATGAACAGCCGATGATGGTGTGTACCAGATTCTGTCCCGTTCTCCTTACAACAAATTGATTATCCGATAGAAAGTGTTCCCACGATGCATTTCGAGGATATATCTGCTCGCAAATCTAACGGAATAACTTAAACAATTACTCCAACAAAGAACACGCCTACCATCATTTACATACGTATCGGGCCATTACGGTATGCACAATAAGCCAGATTTATGCGCGAAGTGTCAACCGAACCGATATTAATTATTGTTCAATTAGAAACCGCCGGTATTTTGACAATTAATACAATCACTATTATATTTCTCTGCTATTAATTTCTTGTCATTGTCGACGCCTGTCGTGCCACAACCAGGCTGAAAAAACTGGAAATTTATATCTAAAGACTCTAAACGTTTCCTCGGGCTGAAATTGGTAGCTGCAGTAATAGCTTTAAATTATTGCTCTGAAAAATCACAAAAACTTAGCCATTTTATTATGTTATTATTCATCGTATGATCTAAGTGGGAGTGTAGTTTCGTTTCAAATTGCAAAATTGCGTAGGTTCTAGAACGATTTATTATGTATTGGTTTCAGGTTTCAGATTTACATTTGACGGAAAGAAGCTGTAGAGAATTGAACTGTGGGTTAGGCGACGAACCTCGGTTTAAAATTACATTTTTCGTTTCTTATTAAACAGTTTACAATTCCGGAACGAGGGTGTTTCCTTTCTATCGTGTAACGCGAGTAAACATTATTGGTGTGTTGTTCGTAAAATCACTGAACCAGCGAACACTGACTTGGCCTAGAGCTAGTAAAACAGTGAAAGCAGACACAATCATTTTGAGACTGTGGATGATGATCTCTTCGAGTATTGTTTGCGCACAATGAAACTTCATTAGATAAACAACTATTTGAATTACATGTCAGATTCGAAAATTTACCATGCAGACGTCTGAAGACAATTACCCAACATTCTCTGAATTATGCATCCAAGTCGTACCTAATTGCGTGTGGTATGTGTTTTTAATTTAAGTGTAAGAAATTGCGTTATTGCGACGTAAATGGTAGAGGAAAACAATAATTATCATTGGCCAATATGCCCTTAACGGGTTTACCATGGATCACCTCGAAGGATTTTTTCGCATTTGAAATTATGGATTTTCAATAACCGCAAATACGAAAGAACGATTTGAATTGGGGGGGTGAAAGTTAAGTCATTTACTACAGGTATTGCTAAACAACGAAAAATGCATTTTTAATGCCAAAAGGACACCAAAAATATGAATTGTAAAGGGGAGTTTTGTTTTTTAAAAGATAAAGTTGGCATTCTTTTGAAATTAAAAGAGGCACAGAACTTTTCGAAAAATGCAATAAACAAGTAATCTAATCGGGAGGAAATTTCAACAGAGTTCTAAAGGCATATAATATGATTAAAATTTTAAAACTAAAATATTTTGAAAATAAAGCTTTCAAAACTTGAATTTTTAGAGGATAAAGCGGTAAAAACTGCGAGGAGTAAATTCTGAATTATCATAAATTAAACGTAATTCCAATATAAATTATATTATTATATATTTTATTATATTATAGTTATATTATATTTCCAGAACTATTCAATGGAAATTTTTAACGCCTCCTTAACTGAGAGCTGTAAAAACGTAGTCCAAATTGATCTTAACCGTTCAAAGGATGGACAGCATGAAGAATATCTTCATCCAGATTTTAGAATACTGTCTAAATCTGGGAACTTTACTAAAGCAAATTTTCCTGTTTAATATATGAAGAAAGTTTCTTAAAATAAATTCAAAATCTCAAAATTTCAAACATTGTAATGTTAAGATGTACAATTTATAAGCGCGTTAAAGATGAAAAAGGTGATATTAATTTGAACACAACAACTTTCATAGAACTTTATACCTAATTGAATAACAAGTCAAATTGATTAGTACCCAATAATTTCGATGTTATAATTCCTTAGAAATCATCTACCACACAGCACCAATTTTCGTTTACTCAGTACTTTTACCTAGTTAGCGTCCGTTTATCAATCTCTCGTTACATAAGAAGCGCAAAGTCATAATTAATAACCGACGTTGTAGAGTCATCATTATATGAAAGAAAGTTGAAGTTTTCCATACGCGGCGTCTTCATATGTGCCCCGTCCTACTTGCATAATCCCCCGAGGCCCGATGAGTTATCTCTATAAAAAATTGCACGGTGGGAACTTAGGTCTGGGCGAAAAGTTTTCGTGACACCCACGAGCTATACGCATCGATCGAACAAAATTATTAATTAATGAGTCGTCAATAGAAAGGCAGTTCCAGCGGTGATTCCAGTGGTGCATCAGACGCGAAACCCGGAGATTTCAACGATCAATCAAGCCGCAAAACTGCTGTAAATGCAATTAGCCGAGTTTGTCGGTGCTTTGTTTATGAAACATGTCGGGGAGTTGGGTGTAATTAGATTTACCAATAGGTTGTGATTTGTAGTATTTGTGAAGCAAATAATAAATTCATTGTGCGGTAATAGAATTTTCTTTGTGCTCCTCTTGGTTTTATTTTCGTTTTAATTACAATGAGCTCTGGTTTTTTCAGCGGGTTGATCACGAAGCATGGTAATTTATCCACACCCACTGAGGTTTTGCATTTACAACGTGGTACTTCTGCTGAAGTTGCCGGAGGTGGTAGCTCACTTCCCTGTTTTCAGATGGGTGGCGATCACAAAGATTTTCAATTATCCGCTGCATATTTATTGTCGGCAGTATCGCGTTTGAAACTTGGTAGGGAACATTTACACATACCCACCGCAAAGCCGCCGTTTACGAACAATAAACAAACAAGACAGAATAATAGTGATTAAATGATTACGACTTGGCATTAAAAGTAGCTATGGGAAAGAAATAGCGCAAACTTATGGTTCGGTGTCATTACTAATGCATAAATGGATAGAGGAAAAGGATTTGCACGGTTTTGAGTGCGTACCCATAAATATGTTTTGTGTTGAAAATCCTTCTGCGGTTTGTTCACACTATGAAAGGCTATTACATGAAACAATACCGACAGAATGGAATTAATAACAAGCTTAATTGCATCGTAGGTTACGCCTTATGATATTAGCAAACCAATTACAATAGTAATCAGGAAAATCTAATCACTGTACTCTTTATGTTTTACAAATAAATGGAGATGTGAGGAGTATCTATTTATTTTAAATACTACAAACCTATAAAACATAATTTTAAACAATTTCTCATCAAATTAACAGATGGACTAATTGGAAAAATTATGCGAAATCCATACATCTACTTTACAACAATGTCAAATTTACGAAGATTTTAAAGTTTCCTTAGTTCAAATCACTTTATTAAAAGAATTCTGAGACTAGCTTCTTTCGTCTTGTGGAAAAGATTATTAGTTAAAAATAAAATTCCTGCTAAAAATGAAAGTACTGCTGAAATCTGAAATCTAAAATCTAAGCTATGTAACAAACAATAAATTGTACAAAATTTTGTAAGAAAAAGTTACATTGTAAAAAAGTCTCCCGAAATTAGAAGCATTCAAAAATACCTCAAGTAAGTGTTGATCTCGAAAGACAAATTAGTTTCGATTTGTTTACTTGTTGAACCTGTCAATCTCAGTTTGTTAGCACATCATTACCACTAATTTTGGTAACTTCAATTCAAAAAAAATGCCTTTTTTTTAATTGAAAATCTTTTTTTCCTTGTCAAGTAATCAATCTTGTTTATTGCCGCCCACGCCTTGTAAGTCTATAAGTTCATAGTAAAATTAATCAACTCGTCGTCAAATAGACGTGCCGATTTCCCCGTACAGCAATCAGGATGTAATCATAAAACTCGGATGTAATAAAATCGCAGGCAATATGTTTTTTTAAATATGGCATAAAGCCCCACATAATACAGCTCCATACAAAGCGCTCGTCACGGGCCATAACGTTCAAGTCTGTCCTGATTACAAGAGGGCTGCAAATATCAGCGATTCCGGTCCCTAGAGGCTACCAGATCATCACGGTGGGCTGTGGAAATTACGATGATACCGCTCCGCCCCTTGTCTTATATAAAGAGGTGCAACCCTATTTGACACCACTGTTGATAAAGCGTTAGTCGGGTTAACTTTCCATCCATGCCTCGGATGTGACTTTTTCTTGGTATGGAGGTATAATGCTCGCTACTAATGTTAATGGTGTGTATTCTGTTAATTTAGTTAAACTGTGAAATATGAAGATTAAAACTCGTAGAAATTATATAATGTGTATCTGTCGCTTTCTATTTCTGTATAAGGCTACGGAATATTGTTTTAGATGGGGCTCTTTACTTATTCTTATTTTCTTTACAGGTACAGTGTTAGTACAGGGCGAAGTGTCAAGTGCCCCCCTGGTGGCGGCGAGCGCGCAGCCTTCCGCCCCAAGTAGCCCCCAGTCAAGTATGCTCCTGCTCCAGACACAGGTATGTCCATTTCACCAATTTATTGCCGCCAATAAAAATACCAAAACGAGACACGCCTCAATTGACAAAATCCAGCTTATAATTACAAGCAAATAAACAACTTTTAATGGAGGTATTTAGTGCAGCTTTGGACTTTCTTCTTCTTCTTCTTCTTATAATAAAATTTTAACTTAGAGTTATAAAACTCGCCGTTGTGAAACTCGGGACTTGTTGCAGATGACAACTGTAAAATTGTGGAATTACGTGTTGAGATATGTAACTTTCCCAAAAACTTGAAGCTGGTGTAAAATATAGGCAGAGATGTGTAAATTCATTTACTTGTACGTTACGTAAAGCTTTTGTAATGATTATAAATAACATAAGATAACGCTAAAATCGTGCACGAAATTATCACTTCGTTGCATTGAACTCCACTTCTTGATTTATGAATTGTGAAAAGGTGCATTAAAATAGAGTAGTACTGACATTTTGGATTTTTATTGATGGCCCAATAAACTTTTACGATTCGATAAAACCAAATTGGCAACTCGTGGACGTTAAGTTTCTAACTTCCTCGGTAATGTTCACAAATCACACAAGGTGTTTGTCCCACATTTTTATCGTCTGGCTTCTATTTGCTAATGTTTTGTATAATTTGCATGAAAAAGTGATTCATTGCAAAAACGTACCATTTATTTACTCACCAAATTAGTTATCCAATCATTTCGACATCTTTAATTAATGTCAATGCCCCCCATATCCATTAAAAAGGAGTTCAGTTATTTAACATGTGACCTCTGAACTGGGTACTTCGAGATTCAGATATAAATTCACACGTGGAGAAATTTGCGCCACAGAAAACCTTCGAGATTAAGACAGATATTAATTTCTTGTTAAAATTTTGGCAAGAAACATTTATCATTGTTGGGGGATAAAAGCTTATTGATCTTATTAATGTTTCTTAAGAAAAAAGTGACGCTTGGTATTTGTAATAATTCATGATTGGGCGATAACGGAATATTTTAGTATGCTTGGAAAATTAGCATATATTGAATGACGAATAATTCAAAGTCTTTAATTTAATTGTTAGCACTGTAATTAATTCTGGTATTAATACCGTGTAAAGTGTTTGTATTTGTTTGGTTCTCTGAAAACGTGTGCAACTTCTTCTGATTTGAAAAACTCGGAAAAGCTGTTCCCCCTTTCCACCTTACTGATCTTGTTAACTCGTGTAAAATACCTTTACCTCCTACAAAAAATCTTGCTACTGTGTCGGTAAAACCGACGATGACGAAACGATCCCGGATACACCTCTCTTCTCTCTCGAAACCTATCTATTTAAAATTTCATTTTCACTTATGACTAGCAAAATGAAGTGATAAAGCGTCTATAGAAAACATGATTTACTTCCCTACAGCACGTTAGGGCAATTCCTCGTAGCATGTGAAAACAAAACAACAAAATATCATATTACCGTTATCATCTCGCGAGATCACGCTTCTATACATTGTGTTCTTGACAAGCGGGTGACTTATTGCCTGCAACTTCGGTATTAGTAACGTGTAACGGCCGTTAATAAGGCACCAATGGTGTGTCCTTTTATGATCGCAACAACATCCGTGACGGAGCGGTACTAATTAAAAGTTATTATAACAGCGCAGCTATAACCCACGCCTGTAAAAATCAAAGACATTGACGTGAATTCCACCCTGAAATTGTATTACCATTGTTGCGTAACAATCACGGAAATGATCGGCGAACAATTAAAATCTGATGCGAGTTTATATCTTGTTACTAAGAGCGCCAATTGCGCAAGAAGATGGGTCGCGATAATGGCTAATTGGACATGATGTTAAGTTCTTGAAGAAACAGTACTTAGGTGTTGAAGGCACTCTAAGGTTTAATTAGAAAGAAATATATGCAGAGTTAAAATGACGCTGAAAAAGAACAGGAATTTCCAACATGTTTGATGGATTATCTGCTAAAAATAGAAACGATTTCTCCCATCCAAACGAAGCAAGTATTTGCGATTTCCTTTTGTGGTTTATTTGCCCACTTGTTGATAAATAAAAGTACTCTGGGTAACAGCTAATTCTGTTTTAGGTAAATTAAAAGTACTCTTCGTACTCGCTTTCTTACATCTGATTAGTTCATAAAGCTCAACCACGATTCATAGTTTAATTAATAAAATTATCCAAGCACGCAGTCATTTTCTCACAACTTATGCGATCGTGGAAATATTTTGCGACTTATTGATATTCATACGGAAAAGGAACCAAGCATCCATAAATATTTATTTTCCTGAATACATAATTAACTGGAATATTTATCCTCTTCCTGAATTCATACAATAAATTTGTAGTTTTCTTATTGGAGCAATTAACACGTTGCTTGTATGAATTATAGTTTCTCGGGGTAATGACAGGTGAAGTAAAGCTGCCGAAGAGATCGTTTTATTTTTTAAGCGATTTGAAGCATGCGGCAAAACTGTTATTACAGCGTTACAGAAACACTGCTGCACGATTATAGTAAAATCTTAAATCATGGGGGAAATCATGAGGCACCACGTTAACGCTAAAAGGCAAGATTTTAGTGCTGACAGATGTTTCGACAGGTTTCGTGTACAGAATGGTCTATCAGTTTGTGACATACAGACGTCAATGATATTTTACCAGCATTAGTACCAGTTGTATTAAAACTGTAAAATATACAAGATTTCTAAATTCTAGAAAGCCGTTCTAACATTGGAATTCTAAAAGAAATCAGCACGATGAAGATGGAAAATTCTGTAAAATTTCTAAAAAATTCTCTTGTTATAAATTTGGCAATCACAGATTTTAGCATATTGATTTTCAAAAGTTCTCTCAAATAAATTTAAAACATTTTCAGGTTTCTAAAATTTATTTTAAGATTATTAATGGAATTAGTCTTTAAGATTTGGGTAACATTTTAGAATACTTCAAATTTACACCGTTCGTATAATATGAATACTACTAACTGTTGAATCTTCTCTCATTTTTTAAATCTTTGGGAACCTCCAGAAATTTTCAAATTCCCAGTTCTGTAGGTAACATCCAATTTTTTAAAATTTGAAAATCTGCAAGTGCTAGTTTTTCTGTAATTTTTAAAAAGTTTAAAAAGTATATATTATGTATAATATGATTGAAATATAATAAAACATTATGCATTGCACATGAATACTTTCGTCATATAAAAAATAAAACAAATTAAGTAGTTTCATCCTGAACACTGCGAATATTTTGGAGAGTTCAATACTACAAAACATTCATTGGAACTCAACTAACGTCACATATCTACAATTCTTGCTGCAAACTATCTCCTAATCGATTGTATTGATCATTATCGCTCAGGTAATGCATTTATACAAAGTGTTGCGACCATGCAACTATAACAATTAAAGGCATGCGTATGGTAGTAACACGGTATTCGCTCACATTGCAACCAACAACAATAAGTTCTCACGGCACGCCGGCGCCCAAGCACCACCATAATACAGCTACTGGCGTGTCTGTCACAATCACCGCCGACACTTTTTACCATAGGGAATTAGCTAATTATGATAATGGTGGCGTTAGTGTTTTTGTTGCAACTAGAAGGAAAAAAAAAACAGTAATTTTCTCGACATTTTTTAGACTCGTTCATACTCAGCTGAAGATATTGAGTAAGAAGATGATTCGTTCTGATGCAAAGATTCGTTACCAAATGAAGGCAATTTCAGCTTGAAAGAGCAAGAAGTGCTTGGATAATATTATTCATAATGCACTCAGTAGCTATAAAGTTTTAATAACGGCGGTAAATATCGTGGGATTTTATTAGGTCTATAAACTGTAATTGGAAGACCATCAAAAGATGAGTACTCATTTCCAATCTCTTTTTTTAGAGTCTGAGTTTTCAGAAAGTAACCACTTCTTGGCTTCGAGGACCAAGACAAAACCTCTTTGTAATTATGCAAAATAAAAGTAGGCGAGTTTAGCACCGTATAATTCTTCATAATCTCGATATCAATCTTCTTTAACAGTCAACACTAAATTATGCAATTGCAACTGCAGAAAGTTTTATAGAATTCATGTCGCAAGAGGAACACTTCACCTAATTACCATGCTTGTTATGTGTCGATAGAAATCAACATTATCCTTCATTCATTCATAAAGGACTATCAATATTTCCGGCTAAACCTATAAGGTAAAATAAAATTTCCAAGTGTAATTAGCACCAATAATTCATAATTCCATGTTTTTATCAAGAGTTGGATCTCGTAAAGGAAACAACCTAAATTCTTCAATAATTGGAAAGTAAAATGACAAATAACGGCAGTAATGGGTCCGAGATGAGAAATGCATTTTCGAGTATGACCTATTCACGTTTTTTCCAAAGTCCATTAAAACAAATTACAAATGAGAATCGGAGACCTTGTTATGCCTTTTACAGTGCGTCTACAAAGTTCCCGTTTTACTAATTACCAGTTTAATGTACCCTCTTAATGAGAAATATTAATTAATAATAATAATAATAATACCGATGATGCTACCTTTCACAGCGCAATACGTGACGAGTTTTTCTATCAATTAGTTAGATCAGTTACTTTTTTAATTGCGATGAGCTGAATTATCCGCTTCACGTGATGGAGATAAACATCTTTGGGGTTCATTGAAGTTAAAAGTCGTGTGCGAACATTTCAACAAATTGGACTAAGCTCCTAATCTCTTCGATTGTTATGTAAAATCGAAAAATTGGCCAACATGTCCATATTTGTTGCAAAATCTTGATACATCATGTACAAAGCGAAAAATGCTTCGATCAATCAAAAACACCATAATCTCAGTTTTTTGTTGCTTGTAATAATGACGAGCGAAATCATAAAGGATTTTGCAAGTCCTAATGTTGTGAAAGTAATTGATGGACGGTCGTTAGTCTTCGGATGGCTATCGAATCAAAGTAATTGCTTCTAATTACTTGAGTGGACATATCAGGCGTAATACGTAAAATCTGGTGGTGAATGTGAACTGGATCAGCTGTTGGTTGCCGACGGAAACGCTTGCAATTGTGGTATGTGGTTCAGCCTTCGGATTCTTGATGCGTGGCTCAGATCCACGATCATTGCGTGCTACCGTTATAAATACTGCAGCAATCTGACGCATGGCTTAGTCTTTATTTATACTATTGGCGAACGATTATTTACAACAATGTCCGACGGGACAAATAAGTCCAACAAGGATCTACAACACCAGATTTAAAATCACTTTTCTCACACCAGAATGAAAAATGCGATGGAGCAACAATGCGCACTTTTTGCAGTTGAGATGATGGCAGATAGGCAAGCACAACACACGATAATTATTGCAATTAAATTCCGGTTTATAACTTCATATAATTATAGTAACTAAGCACGGAGCGGGACATGAGGGTATAATTTCTGTTAAGCTATTGCGACCCAAGATTTATCTTTCTTATGATATATTTGTAGTGCCATGCAGAAAACAAAAAATTCCAAGTTTTTGCGTGAATTCATAGAACTTCAGAAGCTGGGGATTTCAACAACGGTCATTGAAATCTCTTCCAACAGGGCAAAACGTGAGCTTCTAATGTTCACTTAAATCATAATTTTTTAACAGTTTTACGACGTCTTGTACCGTTCTAAAAACGCTAATTCATAATTTTAACAATAATACAGCTGGGATTTAATTTCCCAACTCTATATACGTATCCATAAACCTGGTCAAAGAATTATTACTAAAAACAGACGTGCAGTAAATAACCAATTAACGTAAATTAACTACAAATAATAATGCTCCTTTCGCAACGTACCTCCATAATGGCCATTATTTAGTGTTTAAATTTATTTGAGTGAAAATTGTGATATTGTGCTTGGCAGCAGCTATAAATGTAATTTCCAAGTCTCTAACGCAATTGCATTTGACAAAAAATAGACAAGTAGAAAGTTGAAATTAATAAATTATGGGACCATCGACAGTGGTTCTTAAATTTTACAGGGCATTACAGGAATTTTTATTTTTAGACATCAATTGGTCAGAGCGTAACGTAAATAAGATTATAGAAAGGTGTGCTTAATGATCTATAACCCTTTTTTTTATAAAAACGTTGTGTTGGCAGAATTGTTAAAAAGTGTAATAAAACTTGTTGTGGTAACATGGGCGATTTCATGCATTAAAGCTCAATCTATGTTAATGGTGGTAATTTATAGTTGGATTTCTTAAGAAGATTGTTGATACGGTTGCGTTCCAAAACTGTTCAAGCAGTGTGAGAATAAATAAAATTTCCTTGACGGCGGAGAAGCTGTAATAATATAAATCAACAATGAAAAAATTCAAAAATTCAAAAATGTTAAATTTGATTATAGTGGGATTTTTTTTTTCGCAAACTGACATTTCAGGTAAAGAGCCAAAATTTATTTCTGTGGCAAGGGAGAATCAATCAAAACAATTACAAATTTGGTCGTATAAAACACCGACCTTCATTTAATTCCGGTTAATTCTTAATTCTGGTTAAAGCCAGAGGTTAATGAAACTTTCCCCATGTAAACCTCCACAGTCATGACTTCATCATGGGCAAATTCACCACAAGAGCTGCCACCTATCCTCGATTAATTCATTTTTCACTTTTTATTAATGAATTCGAAACTGTGGTAGACATTAAGTCGACATTTCAAGTGTAATGTATGGCGATATGGTGGACAATCATTTTTAGTCACCTTGTCTATATGAACACTTACTTACGTTACCTCCCATATATCAATCGTCGAGGTTAATTTAAGGCGAAATATTTATCCAATGAGATACCTACATACACGGAGAAATTTCATTCCAATACCGTTAGTCCCATTTTGGGTGTAGCTTTTTATCTGACTATTATGAAGAGTATTCACTTGATTCACGGCGCTAAATCGTAAAATTCGACCTTCTGTGCGAAGAATTGAAATAGCGTTTAATTTAACGCAAAGAGGAACACGAGAAAGAATGGAGTCCAAGGCAGCAAGTGAACTGAATAATTGAAACCCTGATCGAATTCAGGCGATTGTTCCGTGTCACGCGGCCATGTTGGGCGTCGCGGCGTCCCTCTAGAAACGCCGACGCATGTTCACGACTCTACCAATGAAACAGTAGCAGTCGACCACGCCTCTTCATGGTCCGCGTGCATAGCCTTCCCCTGTCTAGGCGAAGTAGAACACCGAGATAATTACAATCTGTCTCTGATCACCTGTCGAACAGCACAAGAGCGCGTTTATAATTAGTCCGTTGGAGATGTCACTATTTATGGTGTGTTTTGTTCCAGACTCCGTTTGGCTCGAGCAGTTTCGCGGATCTGCTGAGTGCACCGTTTTCGGACGATCCGAGCAGTGTCTTACCCCCTGAAGACCTCGACCCCTTCCCGGAAGTCGCCCTTCAGTCCCAGCCGGCGTCTCCGGCACCTCTTCCCAGCTTCCAAGAGACTTATTCAGTTCGCTACAACACGCCCTTCAAGATGGACGAAGAGTGCTTTAATGTGTCGTACCATCACCCTCCACACCACGTCACCGCACCCCATCATTACGATTACCAACAGCTCCAATACACCGCTTCCAGTCCCTATTATCCGCCTCCACAGACTTGTAGTCCCAGTTTTGAGTCTTTGATGTCGCAAGACTCCTACTCGTTACCTGCTTATCAGACCGCGACATCTGAGCTTCACGTTAGCACCACGTTGAGTCCTCGTCAGAGGAGGGCGTCGCTTCCCTTGCAACGTTCGGAATCCACCAGCAGCAGCGAGAGTCCGAAGCTTCGCATGGCTGGGCCTTCTGCTCCTTCAGCTTGCTCTTCGGCCGCCAGTTCACCAGGCGGAGTGGCCGAGCCCTCGTCCAAAGGACCGACTCCTCCGAGCCCTTCACAGCTATGTGCCGTTTGTGGCGACACTGCCGCTTGCCAACATTACGGAGTCCGGACTTGTGAAGGTTGTAAAGGGTTCTTCAAGCGCACGGTACAGAAAGGCTCCAAGTACGTTTGCTTAGCCGACAAAGCGTGTCCTGTCGATAAGAGACGGAGGAACCGTTGTCAGTTTTGCCGGTTCCAGAAGTGTTTGGCTGTTGGTATGGTCAAAGAAGTGGTGCGAACGGACTCTCTTAAAGGCCGACGAGGACGGTTACCGTCCAAGCCCAAATCTCCTCAAGAATCTCCGCCAAGCCCACCAGTTTCTCTAATCACCGCTTTAGTTAGAGCACACGTTGACACCACGCCAGATCTCGCTAACTTAGACTACTCTCAATACTTGGAACCCAGCCCTATCGAACCCGTCATCTCCGAAGCAGAAAAAATCCAACAATTCTACACCCTCCTCACCACTTCGGTGGATGTGATCAAGAATTTCGCCGACAAAATTCCTGGATTTCAAGAACTTTGTCCGGAAGATCGTGAATTGCTGTTTCAATCGGCTTCTTTAGAACTTTTCGTTTTGAGGCTAGCATACCGCACCCATCCAAATGACACCAAATTGACGTTCTGCAATGGAGTCGTGTTGGATAAGCAGCAATGTCAGAGGTCCTTCGGTGATTGGTTGCACGCAATTATGGAATTCTGCAGCAGCCTGATGGCGATGGAAATCGACATTTCGGCGTTCGCATGTTTATGTGCCCTCACCCTAATTACCGGTAAGTGAAACCAGTCTTGATAGATTCACGTGAGGTCGTAGGTTATAAATAATTTATCCGAGAGATTCTGTCAAAGTTGATTGAAACTTGATGATATTTGAAATTAATCGAATTCGGAATTGGATCACGATACAGTCGACGTATGAAATGCGTGATTTTAATTTAATACTCTCACCGAGGCATAATTTATTCAGGTACAAAGACCATGACTACACAATATTTTCTACATAAATTAAGCTCACCGCAAACGCAAGTAATAGTTTAATAACGTCTCATTTTTTTTATTATTAAACGGTTATTATTAGCACGCTTGGGAAAAATTCAGGGCCGCCACGCTAAAGGCTTTTCCATTTTTCCAAACACAACACCTCGTCAACTACGGAGTTTATCATAAAATGCAAGCTTGAAAAATTATTCTTAGTTTAGAAAAAAAATCCCGAATAAATCGGTCAGTGGAAAATTGTTTTGTTCTCGTGTTTTCTGATTCCTTTTGTACAATTTTGAACACTTAGAATTAAAAATATTTAGGCCCATAAATTTATATATTTTATTTGTTCCTCGTGTAAATCAAGAAAAATTAGATACCTTGTTTCCGTTAGTCTCACGTTTCTCGCATATCAAATTTTTTTCTTGGAATTTCGTAAACCTATCATTTTGCAGTCCTTGGTCTGTAAAATTAACATTTTTGTATTTTTATCTTATATAATTCAGACAGACTAGATTCAGCTGTATTTTAATTAGTTGAGTTAGAACAAACACCAAATTGTCATCGTAAACTTTGAATTTAATTATCAATTTCTCGCCGAATTTATTACAGTTTATTACCTATTGAAATTGCAAATTCGATCCAATTTTGAAGCGTTTTCAATAATTAGGAAATATATCAGTCATTAAGAGCGCGGCGTTCTCATTAAAATATAAGATTTAAGCAACCAATAAAATCTAATGTAAGAGAGAAAAAATTTACGGCGTGTATAAAGGCTGATTATGACAAATTCTGAACCCATTAAAATGATGTAATAATAGAAACTAATAAAAATGACACTTTTTAAAATATTTGTTAGTTAATCGGTCGAAATGTTTCGGGATGGCTGTCTGAAAATCAATTCAGGAATGCAGTAAACATATAATCTTCACGGAAGCAGTTTTGACGGACTTCTCCTTGAGCTACCTAATTTTTATCAATCAATCTGGTAATCTAGATAGACGTTTAAAAATATTCGACAGTTTGGCAACGGTTCGTCGCTGTTGTGCAAATTTATTTACGATTTGAAATGCTTGAAATGTGTTGCGAAAGGCGTCAAGTGTTAACGTATAATCTTGTTTTCAGAGCGCCACGGGCTGAAAGAACCGCATCGAGTGGAGCAACTCCAAATGAAGATTATTTCTTCATTGAGAGATCATGTGACGTACAACGCGGAGGCGCAAAGGAAAGCGCACTATTTCAGTAGGTTATTGGGCAAACTACCCGAATTGAGATCCTTGAGTGTTCAAGGACTCCAAAGGATCTTTTACTTGAAATTGGAAGATTTGGTTCCGGCCCCTCCTCTCATTGAGAAAATGTTCGTCGCTAGCCTACCTTTCTAAATTGTTAGTTAATATTTTTCGAAACGTGATAAACTCTTCTATGTGATTTGTTGATATATATAGATCGTATTTACGTGTATAGTCTTTTCCAGACGAAATTGTCCAAAATTCTGAATGGGTCATGGCCTAAAAAAGGGCGATGATTTGCGGGGCTGGCCGATTTTTGGGCAGTTTCTTGAACGATTCCGAATTATGTTTAAAACTTTTGGTGTTGCAGTATTCGTGCACATTGAACTTAGACATGTACCTTTTCCACTTTGAGAAAACACATCACTATTTACAATTGATGTTTTTTACGTTTTTTGTAAAAATTATTGTTGCTTACTCTTGTAGGCTTAGTTATACCTAATTGATGTTTACGTGTTTACGATAGTGCTAAAGCAATTTCAGCGATTACAGCACTAGAGAAACTGTTGTATTGTGACAGTTTCGATTTTATTTGTGACAAGATTTTTGAACAACGCGACCAAGAAAGAACGAACCTGAAGATAATACTCTAGAGACCGAAACTTATGTTACAATTTTACGTGATAAAGTATAATTAAGGTTAGTAGTGTATTATAAGCTTTTATTATTTTTCCAATGTTACCACTACACAGATCGTGTGGAACCACTAATATATGCGATATACCTAGTCAAGGCACTGTATATATTTAAAAAAATATTTTATTTACACTGTTTACAAAAAGAATTATATATTTTAATAGTTATGTAATAAATTTACCTGTCGGGAGTTACCTGCAACTGTTTAATTTTTTATATTCGCTTTATTTTGTGTATTTTTATAGAAAAATTAAAAAAGTCAAAAAGCTTTCCCCTTGATCGTTGACCAAAATCGTAGAAATGATTCCTAGTTTTGGAAAGGGGACTTTACTAATTTCGCGCTAGTTACCAATCGACTTAAAGAATTAAATGTGCCATTTCATATCTATTATTTCATATCAACAACTGCCTTGGATTGTAACGGATGGACTGAAAAGAGAGTTACCTGAAGGAATGGTCGAACAATTTAGGTGTTTACCTGCACCTCTATTCTTTATAAAACTTACACCGTCCGCTTATAATATTATAGTCTTTACGAGAAACAAGAGCTTTAGTTGATGTCCTTTTCGCACTAACGGCTTTGTTCAAAAGAATTAAATAATTTATTGTAAATAAGATGCTAATATAGAGATAATTGCTATTTTTTTAGCATACGGTTCGGGCAAACGGGAACCTTGCAATATTCGTCATCTCTAGAATTTTGTACCTGCTTTTTTTCTATCTTTTTTTGTATATTTTCACAAAAAAATGTGTACTTAATCGACGATTACTTAAGGATTTTTTTTTTAAATATATCCTGTTACGAAGTTACTTGTACTCTTTCTTTATAGGTTAAAGACCTATTCTTCTTAAAGCACAATTTGTTAACTACGTTTTATAAATTTATAATTGACATGAAACTTGCCATTCAATGCCAGTTTTTACTTGCTATATTGACTAGATTTAGTTTTTTTTTAAGTTTAAATTATGTTAGATATAGTTACCAACAAATCCTATATTCTACTTCTCTGTAGATTATGTGTAATTGTATGTGTTAGTTTTTACCTGATTCTATGAACAAATAATGATATACTTAAGTGAATTATTATTACTACACAGTTATTTCACAGATTTAGAAATATCATTATATGTATTTAACCATTTACAGTTTACTTATTTATCATATCATTGCCTTTTTACCTTTTTTCTTTTTTGTTAGGTGTGTAAAATATATTGTAACAATTTTATTTGATTTAATAAAAGTTATAAAGTAAAACGTTGTTTCTTAAAAAACATTTCCCATCCTGACCTAACATGCTAAATAAACGAAACCGGTTTTTTCGGGAAATGAATTTTTGAAGTCTACAATCAAACGATTGACAAAAAACGACGTCTACTAACCGTTGCATTCTTTTTCCATATTGGTAGTATTGGAAACTACAAATTGTGACATATCAGAACTGTCACTAGAAGACGGAAAACCGGTAATAAAGTAACATAGAAATTTACCAAGGTGCAGTTCTTTTTTTGTCACCAAGAAATAATTACTTTTTTGCTGAGTTAAGAAAAAGTGTTGTGTAGCAGTTAATGATTTCATTTTTCCCAGTCCATGGTTCGGTATTAGTGTGTATCGTTGTGGTGAATTTAAAGTGAATCTGATAAAGTTAGCTCTTAAAGGTAAGTGCTAGAAAAAAAAAATGTAGAAGGGGTTTGGATGCGAGGGTTTAACAAATTTGACCAAGTTTTGATTTTCTTGAGTTTTGCCGGTATCTCATTATTAACGGACTTTACAACCTAAAATTGATTTCTCATATACAGACTGTTCATATATCAAGTGACATCAAAGTCACTATTTTTTTATAGAGTAACCTATATATTACATACTCATTTTAATGTCCTTTAAATTTTATTTAAAATGCTTAAAGACCATGTAGACAAATTACGTACCGCTTGTTTATGGACTATGAGCAAGAAAGTTGAAAAATTAGCTGAACTAAGCTATTAGTGGAGTAGTAAAGTAGAGGTATAGGTGCAAGTGTACAAATTACTAGAGAAATTATTACAATATTTTACCCACCGATATAGGTGTCCGGAATGTCACACAAATCCTTGAAAGTACAGCATTGAACGATATACTCTCTGTTTAGAACCTATAACAGGTGCCATTTAAATGACAAACAGGGTACATATGGGGTCAGCGCGTGTACTTTTTCGGATGTTGGTAATAAATTTAGAGAGTGAAGAAGCTGTCAAAATTGATTTGTTTGCTTTAAACTTGACCTTCTTAACCATAACAAAGTTACTGTCATTTAGAAAATTTAGAAGACGAAATGGAAGCGCGTCTAAAAGATAAATAAACGTAATTCGTAAAACATTATTGACACGCTGTCGTTTGTCAAGAATATGAATACCAATTTACAAGTCATAAAATATCTACAAGCGGTATAGTGGCCGACAATAAAGTTTGGTCGTCAATGTCATTTGAAAAAGTGACAGAATTATCAAAAATTAGAATTTTTTCCTGCTGTAAAATTTTTTTTTTTACAAAAGTGATCAAGATTTTATTCTGCAAATTATATATTCTATATTCTATATATATTTCTAAGAACATGCAATTTTTTAACTCCGGGAAATTAAAAACACTATTTTCCCACACACCAAAAATTTTGTCAAATTTTTCGCTTCTGATTTTACACACAGACTATATCATTGTAATTCGTGCCAGTTTGGTAAAAAAAAAAATCTAGTTTTTTCTACTAGAGTTTCAATACCAATTTGAGTTAATAGTATACTTCTTAACAAGTGCAGCACTAAAATTTATATACCTACAATATTATTGATTCCAACATCGCATTGATATCTCAAGTAAATCTTGAAGTTTCAAAGGTGGACGGAGAATCAATGGAAGAGAAGAATATTTCCGAAATATTTCAAACAGATCCAGATTCTCTATGTTCCCACTGAAAATAATAAATTCTCTTTACACGTTGTTGGTATTTGTGTTAGGAATATCAATCCTAATAGATGATCTCATGTTCTTGATATTTTGAATTTGAAGAAAAGTTTGTTCTCGTCGACACGCTTCACTGACTCCAACAGCCAAATTGTAAAATTTCGTTTAAAACCAAATTTAAAATTTTATTTTCTCTTTTCAAAAAAAATCCATTTCTAGTTTTGTAAAAACTTGGATTTTTAAGAATAATGCCCGAGTGACATTAGTTCAACAAAACTTACGAAGTTCTTTATCTTGATATTTTTCTTCGCGGATAATGTTGTTCTCGGTATCGAGTAAATGCTTCACAATGTAAAACTTTTATAGACTTTGGATTTTTGCTGAGCATATGCTACCAACTTAGGTTCACTGAAGGTAGAGACTCCACAGCTAATGCAGCCGATTCATCCATCTCAAACGATTAATTTTCTCAGACAAATGAAAAAAACCAAATGAAATGAAAAAGAATTTCCGTAGCTTAAACGTTTTCACAAAATTTGTTTTTTTTATGAGCAAAATTATTTCGAAAGAGTAACAAAAGTAGAACTTTTGTTACTACTCCGCTTTTGAATTTAGAAATAATTATAGGATTTTAAAAATATCCCTCAACTTTTTTTCCAATTTCTAGTAGAAAAAATCGTGTGTGCAACAAGTAGGAAATCCTTATTTCTGATTGCACCATTGACCATTTTTTTTTTTTAAATTTGAATGTTCCCGATTTCACTGGCATAGTATATTTCGCAAATCTCCGCTTCATGAACTTGACTCGCTTATTCCCTGGATCGCATTGGGTGGCCAATATTGTACGAAAATTTGTCCATCATCTGATATTAGAATGCTTTCATGAGGATGGGCCGCATCATTATCCAAGATGAGAACTGCTTTCAGAAGCAACTTTTTCGATTTAAGTTGAGTCCGAACAGCAGCAACAAACTATGAAACCAGTTTTTAAAAACGTTCTTGATTTCTTTCGGTTGCACCAAATTGACGGCTAATTTTAGATATCGGATCCTTTGAAAGATCAAAAATTAGTAATCTTCCATTACAAACAAGTTTGTGAAACCACTCGCATTTTCACAAAATATTAATGTGATGCTAAGTTTGAATTCAGACGCAGGTTTTTTTTTAACTTTTTGCCAGAGTCGCGGTAACGCTTTCCACAATGGTCCGGTTTCGTCTAAGTTATGAATCTGGTCCTGTATTATCTATGACGCTTAATTATTCTTTTAAGTTTAAGAAAGTACGGCATTTTATCGCTGCTAAGTTTCGTCAATTTCCAATTAAAGCGTGATAGGTGAAATAGGATGACTGTTTTTATATTTATTTTATTTATGTATGTCAAATTATTAAGCAATTATCAAATTATAATTATTATTTAATTAATTAAAAATGTACTTTTTGCAAAAAGAAACGAGTCGTTAAAAAATACGAAAGTTGTGTAGCACCTTCGAGAAAAAAAAAGATTTGGACACATCAGAGCTTCCTGCTGCTTGCCAAGCTTAGTGTAAGCCAATTTTATTTACATGAACTGAAAGAATGGAAATTAGTTGTTAAAGCACATATGTATGTGTTCTTTTAACATTCTGGTAGTATTACCCATGAAATATATATTTTGCCTAAAGACATGTAGTAATGTCAGCTTGAGCTGTTGATTTTACTCGTGTGTATTTCTATTGTTTCTTGTGATCATATAATCGCGTTCACTTATGGTTTTTATTGCTTTTTTAAAAAAATTAGTTCTTTCCAAGAGTTATTTACGCCGTTGTAGCTACTCAAATCTTGCTGTCATTTATTGGTAAGGTTATGTCAGTTAATGATACGACATACGTTTTCTAAAACAAACGATTTTCACAAGTAATGCTTCTAGATTATTAAAGCCGATACATACAGGTGATCCAAGGATGCGTAATCGGCCCATAATTCTTTTGCAAATCTATACATTGACATGCGAGTGTCGATATCCAGTAGATGTGTTTATAGCGCACATTTTAAAAATATTTTTTCAATACAAGTGTCCGTATACAGAATGGTAAACCAAAGTAAGGATTTTTTTAATGAAACACCCTATATAATTAATAATAGAACTTTGTATACATCATTATATGTTTAGCTTTTCCGTTTCGAAATTATTCAACTCTTTTGTTATAAAAATGGTCGACATTTGAAAAATCACTGCGAGTCAGATATGAATATTTTCCAACAAATTTTGGTCCAAGTACGCACGCACTATACAGGGTGTGCTAACACCAACGTTAATGACAGTAAAATAAAACGAAAGTTTTTATTGTATTTAAGAGGACATAAAGAATGGCGGCTACTTATTCGATTTCTACTGGCTTCTCTAAACAAAACTTCCTTATTGTTCAAAACTTGTTCAATTGTCTTTATATGCAAATATTCCCAAGAATCTTTTCTTCACTTCAGAAACCGCACTGATTTTTACTTTGTTTTTTGTTGTTTATTAAAGTTTGCTTGTGAGTCGTGGTTACGCATGGCCTGCCCATTTTTGATTAAATATGAATTTTCAAGGCGAAAATAATTCGTAGCCTAATTTTTTCTCCAAAATTTGTGTGAAAATGTATAGTCTAGTCAGTGAGGATTAATAAAGGTCGTTGCCTTACAAAAGGTGGAGCAGTGATACTTTTGAAATATGTTGTTTAAGTAGTGACTCTGATGAAACATACAAGTTTCCGACCTTGGGGGCGGTGCGAGCGCGAGGTTTTTTGTTTTTAGACCTTTCTCGTAAGTTTACCAGGAAATGACATACAGCCGAAAAAAGAAGCAATTTAACGAAATTTTTACTTTAAAAAAAACGTCAAAGGTTACTGATATTTTAAGTGAATTTTACAAATACTCGAATTAAATATGTTCTGTGATATAATATTATACTATTAATAATTATATTTAAAATTGGAATTTATCAAGACTATATTAGTAGGTATGCATATTTCAATTTTATTGGTGTGATAATGTGTTTTGGAATAAATGAGATGCATCCAACCTTTGCTTTTGCAATGTATGGATGGTTGTTGTTTAAGACGTATCACCAAGTCTAAAAATGGGGTGGAATTGGAACAGATCCAAACTTTTGAAGCTGGAAAGAACAACAGGCAAAAATAATCCAAATGTCCACCACTAACGAGATAATTAGTCTAATAAACATTGCAAAATTTTCCCTATAACAACAAAAAATACACGCTGGCAGTAAAAAGCTATTGTTGAATAAAGCATAGTTATTTACACTCGATGTGGTAAGTTGGATTTTACAGTGCGACAACTTTGTTTGAGACACGAGCCCGTAGAGCGAGTGTCTTATTAGTTAGAGCAGTGTAATAGTGATTTACAAATGCGGTAACTGAAATTTTCCAATACGACCACTTTATTAGTAAAGTGCATTTATTTAGCACTGTAAAATAGCTTAACGCATAAGATTTGCGTAATATTTTTTTGGCCGACAAACTTTAGATAACAATTTTATTGAATTGAGGTTAGGTTTTATATACTCACAACTTTCTTCAACTCGATCAAATTTAGCGAGGAATGACTAATTGAGTCTAAACATTTTATTGGGATTCACATGCCTTTGTTATCCTAATGTGGATTTAAACATTCTATTTTGTGCATTCGTCTACTGACATTTAACATGAAAATAAAAGTCATTTGTCATTTGAAGTACTCAAAAGTCAATAGATGGCGTTGTAGCGAATCTAGCGACGTAGATTTATTATTACCAGATGCAGCCATACGGCAAAAGGTTCAGCAAGACGTCCATTCTATCTCTGTCTCTATCAATGCGTACATTTTGTATAGCGCTATCCTTTAGAGAGGTACTGTCAAACGAATTTGTTGAAATTTATGAGTTTTTATTCATTTTCTTACTAATTGCATGGTAAGACGATCCATTCTTGTGGTCCAAAAAGTAAATTCTACTTACGATTTTAGTATTAACTTCATTTTAACGTTGTTGGCTAAAATTTGACGGGTTCCACTGATGATACAAAATCTCCTCGAAGTATCGTGAAATGTGGAAGAAACAACTGCGGGCATCGCTGTATAACTTATTCGAAGCATTTAGTACGAAATATTACCAAATAATTGTAAAATTAACAATTATTCAAATGACATTGAGCACGCGCAGTCTCTTGTCTTGACCGATTTGGACCGATTCGTCGAGTTACGACACACGCTAATGTGATAAAAAGAAATAAACAATTGGCATGGTTGAAGTTAGAAAGAGATGGAGAGATGTACCAATTTCGTTGATATGTTTTTTAAGAGCAGACGTACGTTTCTAATAGAATGACTTTATCTGGTAATAATAAATCTATGATCTAGCGACGTAGATTTATTATTACCAGATGCAGCCATACGGCAAAAGGTTCAGCAAGACGTCCATTCTATCTCTGTCTCTATCAATGCGTACATTTTGTATAGCGCTATCCTTTAGAGAGGTACTGTCAAACGAATTTGTTGAAATTTATGAGTTTTTATTCATTTTCTTACTAATTGCATGGTAAGACGATCCATTCTTGTGGTCCAAAAAGTAAATTCTGCTTACGATTTTAGTATTAACTTCATTTTAACGTTGTTGGCTAAAATTTGACGGGTTCCACTGATGATGCAAAATCTCCTCGAAGTATCGTGAAATGTGGAAGAAACAAGTGCGGGCATGGCTGTATAACTTATTCGAAGCATTTAGTACGAAATATTACCAAATGGTTGTAAAATTAACAATTATTCAAATGACATTGAGCACGCGCAGTCTCTTGTCTTGACCGATTTGGACCGATTCGTCGAGTTACGACACACGCTAATGTGATAAAAAGAAATAAACAATTGGCATGGTTGAAGTTAGAAAGAGATGGAGAGATGTACCAATTTCGTTGATATGTTTTTTAAGAGCAGACGTACGTTTCTAATAGGATGACCTTATCTGGTAATAATAAATCTATGTCTAGCGAGAACTATTTTCAAAAATACTTTAGGTAACAAGCATTTTGCTACATAAATTCATTTCTGGATAGAATAGATTTTTTCTTAAATATTTCTAACCACCCATTATTTCATTGTGTTTTTACCGCATTTGCCACTGCACCGTGTGTCAAGTTTCACCGATGGACAACTGTCAGAAGTGGGAAATCCTTGTTTTACTACCTTAATGTGTTTTTAAGCCAAACGGTGTAAAACTAGACACTGATTTCATTTTGAATGATATTTTTTTCAGAAAGGCAGAAAACTTTTTAATAGACAACATGCGTTCAAAAAAAAGAGTTGCATTAGCTACACTATTGCTATTGTAGAAGTATGTCGTTACTTTATTAGGGATGACATTAGTAACAATGACAATCATTTGAGTTTTGTGTCTCACTTTGCCTGCCGCTTGTTCTTTGATCAATTTTGTGTTAAAATTTCGATTAATTTATTTTTTAGTGAGACTAGAAAACTAGAAACATAAGAAACCAAAAGTGAGATAAGAAACAGGGAAAGTTAAGTCTAGGTGACCTAGGTGATCTAGGGATGAGCTCTACGACATACGTTACAATTTTTTTTTCTTGCATTTGGCGATAATTTTTTACTGACAGCATATTTTGGTTTAATGTGTCTGAAAAATTTGGTGTGTTTTGTAGACTATTAACTTTAGTAAGTCTCCTTAGTGGTGGAAATTTGGACCAAGCTCCATACATTTTTTCCCATTGATTTTTGACAGAGCATAAGATTTGTATAATATTTTTTATTCGAGAAGCGTTAGATAACAATTTTATTTAGTAGGGTTAGGTTTTATATATTCAAAACTTTCTTCAACTCGATCAAATTTAGCAAAGAATGACTAATTGAATCTAAACATTTTATCGGGATTCACATGCTATTGTTAATTCCTAATATTTTAATCATTTTATTCTATTATTACACTATTTATTATGTATTCGTTGTTAATCGTGTATTCGTCGACTGCAAATAAAAATCATTTTTGAAGTACTCAAAAGTCGATAGATGGCGCTGCACCGATTTTACAACTATACTTCAAATTTTTCTCTTAAATCAAGAACTGTTCTGGAATTTTTTTTAGGTAACATGCATTTTGTTACATAAACTCACTTATAAATGGAACAGATTTGTTATTTAATATCTTTAACCGCCCAATGTTTTTTTATGTTTTACCACATTGTGTGTAAAGATCAACCTACTCTTCACCAATAGACAGTGGTTTACAGTATGGTAGGCCAAAATAGTTTACACTCAAATTCGGTAAGTACAATTTACATTTACAATTTGTTTGAGGCACGAGCCCGTAGAGCGAGTGCCGCAATAGTTGAAGCACCGTAAAATAACAATAAGGAGGGATACAAATACAAAGTTGTTAAATTTTATGTTACCACTTTAATTAGTTTTCTTATTTGACGAATCCTTACCGAGTTACTCTGTGAAAACGTTTTGCACACTTTTTATTCAGGTAACAATCAATCGAGCACGGATATAGATTTTATTATCCTTTGATGTCTATATTAACCAATAAAAGTAGGAAAAAGGGTTTAAAAAAAAACTTAAAAAATAGTAGATACACGTTTACTAAGCATCGTATAGGCCATGATCAGCCTCACTACTAAATAGTTATGTAACTACATCGTTGTATATCTTAGCCTAATCTTAACAATAATTTAGCAAATACCAACTTGAGTTAACCTTGCATCTATGTATATTAATTTGTATTTTGAACTGTACACAATAGCTTAATTTTATATATAAAATTTAAAAAGTGTAGATCAATCCATCATGATACAACTTTTTTCCATTCTGCTTCTGAAATAAAAAATCGACAATATTAAAATATGATTTACCCTTCTTATATTTACAAAAGAAATTCAAATACTAAGCATCAAAGCTTTGACAACATTAAAAATGTAATCCTCCTATTGTACAAAGTGTAAGGCTTTTTTTTTGTTATATATTAAGTATAAATATCTCACATTCTTTCCATTCTTCACCTTCAATGTCATCAAAGTGGCACAGTTACAAAGCTAAACCGAATGGTTTTACATTATATTTATATATTAATTTTAACAATAACATGTTAACCGGTTGTTTTTTATACAACACTATTTGACGAAAATAAGTATATTATTATACAAATAAATAAAGCACACCATGAGTTAGTTAATAACTGAATTGTTTCTTTTACCCGTCACTCGTCATGACGAAAGCAGTCTTTGGTATATAACTTATTAAGTACAATTCTTTAAAAATATTAGTCCTATAAATTCAGGACATACAATCACAAAGTATAGACATCGTCCATTTGATGATCACAAATGAACGACATCCAGATAACAAAGAAACAATCCAGGACCGGTTCAAAAAGAACATGAACCGTCACATCTTAAATACTAATCACCCAAAAAATTAAAACAATAAACTCAAAACTATTATTCGCCACCGTCCGTCACCGTCACCTCTCTGAGCATGTTGTTCTCGTTGGGTAATGATTTATTTTCAATAACGGGCGAATCTGGCAAACTAGTGTCGGAATCGTTATGATTTTCGGTCTCTTGAGTATTTTTCTCTAATGTTGGGTCTTCCTCTTCTTCGGGAATCGTTTGGGATACTTCTTCCACCGAGGACGTCCTTTCAGATTGAGAAATGCTCTCTTGTATCTTATTCATGTCCTGTAAAGGCTTTGTGTAATTTATGGGATACTTGAGACTGAAGAAAAGTTAACCTGAGCTCTAACCGAGGTCACACCGTCTGGAGAACCGTCTTCGCCACATGGACGCAAAACCAAGTAAAGGAGAAGATCGGATAAGGATATAATTCCGATGACCTTGTCTTCGTCGTCAACTACCACAAGCCTGTGAACCTGAAACGAAAATGTAGATCAAGAAAAATGGAAATTCATGCTTGGTGACGTCTATGAATTTTGCAGGCAAGTTTGAAGTGTTAGAAGTGGTCAAAAATCAAAAATAAATCTCTGGTCTAAAAATACATTTCAGTTAACAGTTATTATGAACAGAAAACAAATAGTTGGTCTTCATGCTAACCCCTGACTTTTAATTGGAGAGATAAGATAATAAAGAAAACCAAAAAAATCAACACTGTCACGTCCAGGATGTAAAAATGATAACCCCAAATTTTCAGCACCTGTTATTATTAACTAAAATAAAATAACAATAATAAAACGTGTGAATTATTAAAACATAATTATAACATTCAAAAATTTCAAATGGAAATGTTTATTTAACACTGCAATAAAGCTTTTAATTTATTTAGTAGAACAATTTTAATTGTATGTTATTTTATCAGCGGCAAATGACCCAACGAACGTATTTATCATGGACTGGCTGTAATGCAACACTAATTAATACCCATAACATTTATTAATAAATTCGGTACCGTGCATTTTGTTGTTGATAAATCTTGTCAACAATTTTTTATTAATAACACATCTCGTGTTATTATATTAATTTTCCCTTGGGATTATTTTACCCCTTGAAAGTAATCTAATCGATGGCGAATATGAGCAAGCGGAACTTTGAAAAAAAATGTAGCTAAAGGTCAAAGGCAATGCTCAGATCGTATTAACGGTTATCTAATTATATGACGAAATGTTGATTTTTAGTTTAATAAAATCAAATCCATGCCCTCCGAGATTTGCTTTAGCTTCGCTAAAAATTTTATTGCGCTAGTTAATTTCTCTCTACCATTAAATTGTAGCAATTCCACGAATATATGAATGAAAATAAATTTAGCATTTTAGAGTTTTCCGTCATTTGAATTTCAAGCGTTTTGGAATAATAAAATTATAGATGCTTGACAAAATAAATCCTGGATTTGTTTGAAATCAATAAAGCTTCGTTTTTCGACAAAACTTTTTACTAAATTTTACACATTTTTTCAAGCTTGAAAAAAATCAGATATTCCTATAACACAACGTCGTCTAAAATCTTCCAAAAGAAACTGCTATGTATAACTTTTCATACGAATTAAAAAAAAGGTTTATTTTCGTTTTAACAATTCAACGGAAAAAAAATTAATTGGAAAAGAAAATGTCATTTCGTTGTATATTCAATTACTTTTTTAACAATTCCAGTCGAATCTTGATCGTAATTACGTTGATTTGAAGTTGAGTGCCAACTTTATTTGACAGAAAGTAGATTCATTTATAAGTGTCCGGAATGTCACGCACATTCTCCAGTTGCATTTTTAATTAAGAACGAGAAAAACGTTTTTTGCGAATGGTTGCTTTGCTGTCGAAACGTGCAAATTTTTGGTGTGTGAGAAAATAGTGTTTTTGTTGGTGTATATGTGGTTTCAAAATTAAGTGTTTTCATTTTCCGGATAGTCGAGGTTTTACTGCATTCCGTTTTCACCAAATAATAAAATTGTTTGATATTTTGTATAAAATATATAAAATAATAAAAAAAATGCCTTGTAAACATATTGGGTCTAACAGACCTTTTAAAAATTGAATACAGTCCTCAACAGTCCTTAATTAAAATTTTCTGGTTTATTTTCCAACAGTGTTGCCCATTTGCTTGCTTTTAATTTATTTGTAAATTGAACATAAAAGACAATTAATTTTTTAATAAATATTTTTCTCGCATTGTACCGAGGACGCGCGTGACATTCCGGACAGCTGCATGAATAACAATGTGGTCTTATTTTTATCCGGCAAAATTTTTGTAACGAATTAACGAGCAGCCATTGTAACGATAAAAAGGAGCAATGTGATTCAAAAGGTTCACACAAATTTCCAAGAAAAAAATAGATCATAAATTATTATCGGGGCTCGACAATTGAACGAAAAAAATTTATTTCGGAGAGAAAATGTCATGGTAGCTGTACCTTCAATTACTTTTCTAATAATTGTTTGTACTGTACCTATATTAATTGTATTAAAGTTGATTTGACAAGTTTGATGACAAATTTATTTAACATAAATAAATAAAATAAATTTCAATGAAAAACAAATTCGACGAGATTGAAATTATTCATTTAATTACTCATCCATCATTTAGTAATTTATTTGGCTTAAAATGTTCGCGTGGATTGTCGCTGAAAAAAAAAAACCTTCTGCTTGGACAACACCATGTTTTTCGGTGAAAGCAACAAATTCTACTGATGACTCAAATTAAACTTTTCGTATTGAGTTGCCAAATTTAAGGGTACTTCAAATATGGCACAATTTACATTTTGTCGTTGAGCTGAGACCGCGTGTATATCATTTTCAGTGTCAAAAAACTAAAAAATGATTTTTTGAAACACCAAAGAACTTGAATGTCAAAAATTAAAGCGAGTGTCTTTTTCACGCCAATTTCGCTCTCCCAACTTTGTCTTCCGCATAAATTCTCCAACTTCGTAAACTGAATAACATCCATAAAAAACCTCTCATCCCGGTTTCAGAAACTAAATTTAAACTTGTTATTTTCAACCAAGGCTAACTTTTCAAAATTTTACATAATTACAGTTATAAAGTACAATTTTAATTTTTTCCTAAATTCTCGTACAATGTAGATTTCCGTTTCTTTCGACTCGGCAACATTAGCCGCCACGAAACGTTAATTTACAAAGAATTTAAATATTCCTCCCACGTAGTAAAAGTTACTTAATTCACAAAACGCCGATCCTCTTGCGTTACCCTTCTTGTTGATATTTACTTATCCGGTTTCAGAGAAATGAGCCCGGACTCACTCATAATGAGAAACAAATTGAAAACGGAACAAAGAAAAAAAAGTAAGTGGGAGTGTTTATACTAATTTTAATAAATTATGTAGGTATATTAAAATAGTTATTAACAATTTGTAATGATAACCGAGGGAATTAGAGAACTCTACCCTCTTTGATGTTTAATATTAACTCGACCTACGTAATCAGCGTATTTTATTACGGTGTTACCTACGGCATACAAGTAGCAATAAAGCTTGTGTCCTGAATTTTTTTTTCGAACCGTTCAAGAGTGAGTATTTTAAGACAAACCAAAACAAGTTTTAATAAAGAGTGACAAGGTAATAAATTATATTAAAATCTTTGGACTTGTTCGCATCAAAACGAAGCGAAAACTAAAACAAATAAGTCTTGAGGAGAAATGATTAATTAGATTTTGCGCCTCGTTAGCAAGTAATTTTCCTTACCTCAGCCTTTACGATCTTATCCATGATAGTAAACAAAGTTTCATCAAGCTTGCATTTATGTACACCCTCGAACCACTCGTTTCTATGTTCATTAGCCTTCTTTAGCGATACATCTAGATCATTATAAGTCTTTTCAGCGGCTAAATTCTGCAACAAACAAGATGAAAATAACAGCTATCGATCTTTCTAATAAAATACTTACAATAACGTCAAATTTAGCGTAAATATCAACGAGTCGACCTTCATTATCTACAATGGGCAACGCTGAAACTCGCCTCTCGACGAACTTCTTCAACGCTAAAATGATAGAAGTGTCCTCCGATGCCGTTTCTATGTTCTCGTAACTACCAATCCTAACTTCGCGCAATGTTTTGTTCATATAACTAGGTTTAGGAAGTTCGTTAATCTGAAATGTGTAACTTAAGCATCTCGACACGGTTCAATTAAAACTTCTTACATATAAAAACAAAAATCTAAGAATCCTCTTGTGGGTAAGAATGTACAGAACATTTCCTGTTTCCGGATCGATCACAGGCAGCCTGTGAATCCTGTTGTGGATGAGAGTTCTGATGGCGTCGTATAAAGATGCATCGGGATTGATGAAAATTAAAGGACGTTGATCCTTCAGGACGTGGCGCCAGGTGTCTAACTTATGCTCCTCGAGTTCTTCCATTGCAACCGTTGGAGATTTGTAGTACATTCGCAGGATTTTGATGAAATCGGTTATGGTCAGCATACCGACGAATTCTTGTCGACTGCTGTCCCACAACGGCGCCGCTCGAACGCCTTCGGGCAAAGAAATTGATAACTCATGTAGAAATAATGAAGGACTTTAAAAAATAAAAACCACGATAAAACAGAGAGAATTCGTGCTTTAAATAGATAATTTTAAATAGGATATCTTCAAATTATCAAATGACAATTTAATCGAAGCTACAAAATGAGAAAGTAAAAATTGGCTCATACTCAATTAGAGCAATCGTCCGTCGTATCCTACAAAATCTTTGTGAATATTTTCAAATCTTTAAATATCTTGAAATTATCAAACGTTGACTATCAGCAATTGGATGACATGTTGATCAAAGCTAAAATATGAGACAAAGGTAATATGAAAACAATTTTGGGGTCACTGGTAGCGTCGGTCAAAATTTTTATATCGTTAAATATCTTTAAATTATTAAATTTTCACTGACATCAATTGCATGACATTTCAATCAAGGCTAAAATATGAGCAAATGGTAAAATGAGAACAAATTGTCTCATACGCAAGTAAAGCAACCGTTCGTCGTTACGTACAAAAACCTTCTACATATTTTTAAATCTTCAAGTATCTTGAAATTATCAAGCTTTTATTAACAGCAATTTGATGACATGTTGATCAAAGTTAAAAATTGAGAGCAAGGTAAAATGAGAAAAATAAAAAATGACTCATACACAATTAGAGCAACCGTTCGTCGCGTCGAACAAAATTTTTATATCTTTGGATCTTTAAATATTAAAAAATCATAAAATTTTCACTGATAATATCTGGATAACATGTTAATCAAGCTAAACTATGAGACAATATGAGAAATGATAAAAATGTCTCATATACAGTTGGAGTCACCGATCGAGTGGTACAAAATCTTTACATCGTTAAATATCTTTAAATAATATTTTTTTTACTGACAGTAATTGCATGATATGTCAATCGATGCTAAAATATGAGAAAATGGTAACATGAGAACAATAAAAAAATGTCTCATACACATTTTGAGCAACCGTTCATCTCTTCGTACAAAAACTTTCTACATATTTTTAAACCTTCAAGTATCTTCAAATTATCAAGCTTTTACTAACAGCAATTTGATGACATGTTGATCAGAGCTAAAAAATGAGAGTAAGGTAAAATGAGAAAAATAAAAATTGTCTCATACACAATTAGAGCAACCGTTCTTCGCGTCGTACAAAATTTTTATATCTTTGGATATCTAAATATTAAAAAAATTATAAAATTTTCACTGATAATATCTGAATAGTTATTAAATTTTTATTAACAACAATTGAATGACATGTTTACTCACAGCGACGATACAAAACAAAGGTAAAATGAAAACAATAAAAATTGACTCATACACAGTTCGTCAGTTCGTACAAAAACTTTCTATATATCTTTAAATTTTCAAGTATCTCAAAAAATATAAAATAATAAAAAATTTACTCATACAATTAGAGCAAACTTTTTTCGGGTCGTACGAAATCTTTATATCTTTAAATCTCATAAAACATGTAAAATTTTCACTGATAGTAACTGAATATCATATTAATCAAAGCTAAAATATGAGAATTGGAAAATATCTCATACAATTGGAGTCACAGGTCGCGTCGTACAAAATCTTTACATCGTTAAATATCTTGTAAAGCTAAAATATAAGACGATGGTAAAGTAAGAACGATAAAAAATTGTCTCAAACACAATTAGAGCATCCGTTCGTCGCGTCGTAGAAAACATTCATGTGCTAATTTGAGCGTTTAATTAAATATGAAAAAGTCTTATTCAGAGTCCTACAAATTCTCTTTTTTTAGTAAACAAAGATTTATTTGCTGGAAAGAATTTGAAAGCAGTTGGAGCCAAATTTTAAAAATACAGAAATAAAGAGACACTAATAAACCTGTCAAAAATTAACACAACCTCAGCTAAGTTGTTATTAATATTCTTTTGTGTTTCGTCAGAAACAAATCGCATTTTTTTTTTATTGTTTTCTATTCTATTCAAAATTAGCACGAGAAATAACCAAAAAAAACTGCATAAAATACAGTAGAATTTAGCAAGCGCAGTTTTCCGCTTTTTATTTAAATTTTCCACTGATTCCGGTCATAAAACATAGGAACTTTTCGATGAAGTTTTGAAGCATAGAAATAACAAAATTAACATAATCAGTAGTCCCCGCGAGAATTAATTTTTGTGGCAAAATTAGTCTAACTAACAATTGGAAAAAAATGAGTTGCACAACATTTTCTTTTTTTTTATTCATAAATTGTCACGCATTCCAAACATAGAAAAGGAATTTTTGCTGCAAAATGAGTGTAGTCAACATTTGGAAAAAACGTTGCGCAACATTAAAAAGTACATGTCAGAAAATCCATGAGTAATGTGGCGATGCGCTTCTAGTCCAAGTTATGGAAAATCCATGACACAGCACGGATTCTTTTCTCTCTGTTTAATTGGCAAAAATTCAAGGTGTTTCTGCTTGGGAAGTAAACAAACGGAAAACGTGTTATTTATAGTGCCGATTTTGCTAATTAAAATTATGGTTTGTAGTCAGGCAAAAAATTCTTACCATTGTAGACCAGCGCGAAGAAGGCCTTCTTGACCAAGAGCTGTGTGTCGAACACAACCAATTTGGCTGAAGTCGGAATGAGATCATAGCATTTGTGGAACTTGAAGAATTTGACGAATATTTGAGATTCATCCTCTTCTGAAACAAAAAAAACACGTTTTGTAAACATCAACAAACATCCATCAGTACGAAGCTGTTTAAAACCGTCAATGATCGAATTGATCCCACTCGAACATCAATCAATTTCGCTTAAAATACCTTGTTCGAGAATATCGGCTAACCACTCTTTGTACTCCGGAGAGATGTACTCAAATTCTTTGATTTGGTCAGCGCTGTAAAACTCTTCTTCCTCTTCGATGGTAGGTAAATACAACCGAACATGATTCGAGAAGATGTGCAAACGTAACATGCCCAACGTTATGCACCCACATCGCACAACGCACTTTTGCGAACAACAACAGCAAAACCAAAACAAGAAGTTGCAGGAGGAAAGTTTAAAAAGTCAACCTATTCACATCATGGTTGTTAGAAGCCAGAAACGGAGGTATCAACAGGAATTAACCAACTATCAAAATTTCGCTCGATCAAGAAGAAAAACATTACTAGATTACCACCAATGGAGTTATCAAAAGCTAAGAGGTCAGACGATTAGCAAAGTGTCGACATATTTCGATTTTAGTTTATAAACAAAGAAAAAAACACCGCCGCGTGTGCTTAACACATGGAACTATTACGTAATAATTGTATAAGCACAACCAAAAGGACTTCAAGCAGGACAACTGGTGTCTTTTGGTCAACACTTTAAAATGCCGAGAGTTAACATTCTCGCAAGGAGCCCCGTAAAACACTGACTATGAAACGTCAAGCTATTATTGGCGTCGGATGAACCAGCTGCCAAAATACTAGCGTCGCCAACCGTCGATATCATTAACGTAAAATGTTGGTATTCGGACCTTGGGACCATGTTTTAAAACTACTTAATAGATTAAGGAAACGAATTCAAGCAGGCAAAACTTCGAAGTTAATTGATTTGGTCTGTCAAGTTTCAGAGCTAACATTGCACCAAACTTCATGTTTGGGTGTTAACATTCCGAAACAGCCACTTTCTACCTCTTGGTGGTTGCAAAAGAAATCGTGGTTCCAATCAGAAGCAATAAAAAAAAACTCGCGGTTGATAGCTGGTTTATTTTTACGTTTCCGTTGTCTTAATAATTGCATCATAAATTAAACCAGTAAGCTCAGGTCATAAAAAATCAAAAAATAAACATCTGCTTACGTCCCAGCGCAATTATTTCCATCTGCTCTGTCAGCAGAAAAATTACGCAATTTTTAAAAAAGACTTACAACTTTCTCGAACCTTTAAGTTTCCAAAAATGAATAAGTGTTGGCACGAATAAAAGAGGATTTGAGCTCGCGTTCGAAGATTCTGATTCTTTAAACTGTAGAAAGCTTGAAAAAATGAGAAAAAAAAGGAATGCAATAATTTACCAAAAGTACAATTAAAAAAAAAAGTTTATATGCTTTTGGTGCCAAAGTAAGCAAAAAAAAACACTCTAGCTCTAACACATGTAGCATCAGTTTTTTTAATGTTGGTAAAGATCACAGCAAAACATCACGGAACGGAAGTATATTTCAAGGTAGCTCCAGTAATTTTGCGGTCAACTGATAAAGCATATTGAGGAAATATGCGCATTATTAGACGAATTTTGTAACTAACCGTAATGGTATACCTACTTTAAAACTGTAACCAACTGGTACGTGAATGAAAAAGCGAAGAAAAAAAAAACTTCGAGCTATCAAGCCATCGCCCATCACCATGAAAGATACGAAACTACCCACAACAAAATTTGAATGCAGCTAGTATAAAACTGACTCAAAATATGATCTTTAATGTCCAAAAACCTTTGGCAGTAGAAAAAATCAAAAGAAGCAAAGAATCGTTTGAGAAATTAAATTAAACAGAAAATATACCTTAGACACTTATTTACAAAAAAAATTCTTCAAGAATATTAATAGGTTTGAAACACAATGTTATGTTCGCGAACCTACAACGGAAACGCTGAAATTTCACAATGAATGGTATTTGGCCGATTTTACAGTTCTAAATTCAAGCACAATTGGCTTCGTTACTGCAACCGAAGTTGGGTAAACGCGTAAGGAATTTTTTAAAACAAGAATGAAGCCATAAAAAACAATTTTTATCCTTTCCGCCCCAAGAAACAACAAATCTATTTTTACATTTATTATCGGATGTTCTAACACAAATTGATAAGAAGTAGCTCAACCAAACATTGATAATTAAACGACGTTTAACGTTATTGATAATTTGGTAAGTGTAATATCCCTTTGATAGCCCAATTAATACAATAACGAACCCTATTAACTATTTCTCGATTCTGTTTAACCGACATCTTGAACAGGGTTGTGGGGATGATAAATTGCAAGAATTTAGCTGGCAGTAAACCATTTATCTTCACGTTTCAATGAAAAAGTAGATTAGAAAAGGTTTTGGGTTTGTGCACCCCAACTTCTTGGGTTTAAAGAGCAATACGTGCTAGCGGAAATTAAATATTAGTCATTGCTGACCGATATTCTGTCTTCTGTCACTGAATAATGCATGGTGATTCTATTATGTAACAACAGAATACTTATGAAGTCATTCCACTACAAGATCAGAACAAAATCTGTACACTCGCCTTTAGTATTATTAAAAATCGCTCGCTGAATTTGAAAACCGCTAAAATCGAAAAACTTTCAAGCAACTTAACCGAGACCGATTTGCATGCCAAGGGTTGCTTCAACTTCTTTAAAGCGTCGTCTAAACTCATTAAAAATAACTTATATTTTACCAGGTCTTACAATAAAAAATAACTCGATTAATTGTCGTGTCACCTCAAAATAAACTTTCACAATAATTTTCTACCTCAGCTAATAAACTACCACAGTGGTGCCAAATCCGATTTTTCAAAAAATTAAAATAAAAGTGCAAGTGTCTGCCAAGCAAAAAAAAAGAACACCTTGTTCGAAAATATGGAAATGCCCTCGAACCTGGCGAGAATAAATAGGTTAACTTGCACCTGGAATAACCACCGATCTATAAATAGCCGTTGGACACTAAAATTATCGTGCAAAAACAGATGGATTGCAGGAATAAAATGCAGCTGATGAAATAATGTTTTACGGTTTCACTTTTTTGTGGCTCCGGTAATCTTGAGAATGCTGTCATAAAAATTTAATGAGTGTTGTTGTAAGTTTCTTAGTTTTTCGTCTAGGCACGTATTGTAAGATGCAAATTAGAAAAGCTAGCCATTCGGAAATTTAATTCAAACTGTCACTTGCAGTTACCATTTGCGCAAAGTACTTAAATATTCCAACTAAGACTATAAACAAATTACAGTTTCTTAAATTCGACCTTGGTGGATGCAAAGCAGTATAAAAAATGCATCTCACGATCACGCTAAAAGGTTTCATTCTGGTGTGGAGGAAGTAGAAATAAACAAAGATAACATTGTTAGCATAGAGGAACAACCCATTAGTGTCGTAACATGGATGAGATCCACCTCCACGTCTCATTTCTCGCCTACTTAACAAACATAACAATAGAACATAAACTGGAACAAAATGTCTGTAATAAAACGATTGGCGTTAGCACTAGCAAATCCGCAATGACCCTCTTTAAACTTCGAAAAGTTATGACACAGGTCGCTAACTTATCGCTAAATTTAAAGACGATGAAAACAGAAAAGCTGGCTGGAACCGTTCCTGCTGTCTGACGCCAATGACTGCAAAAAAGTTGTGACAGTTCTTACATCATTTTTTCAAGTATTCAGCCGTGGCGGCTTCGATCCTTGCAGTCTTTTGTAGTCCTCCACTTTTCGCCACTTCCGAGCCGAGTTGTTTTTATCGTGTACCCTATTGACGTGAGCTTTCTATTCACATACTCGACTTCTAAGAATTCCACCGTGTTTTCTTATATGATCTAATGTTTATTTAATGTCTTATCTCCTATTTTTTTCATGTTTCTTTCAAATAATATTCGAAAAGCCACCGAAAATCTCTGATGCACACTGATATTTTGCTGGCCAAATTTATCTAAACTGACGCCGAAATTTGCTTTTCGAAACATCCAAGCCAAAGTAAATCAAGACATAAAAAAATGATTTACTCCGTCAAAGCTTATTAACTATAATTCACAAGAAAAGCAAGTATTTAGAACGACAAGCTTTGAACACATTCCAACATGAATCGGATCGTTGAAATTGGCATATTGTAAATCAGGAACAACTTTATAATCCAAAACACAATTCTTGTTAAGTTTCCAGGAACGTGTAATTTATGATCTGAAATACAGTTCCGTCTTTTGATACAGAAACAACAAATTATTATTCATTAATTAATGACGAGCTTTCACATACAACAAAAACATCTATACATAACTTCCAGTTATTAATAACCTTCCGCTCCTAGGCACGAATAGATAATGAGCAGTGCGTGCATCATTGTAGCTTAAATTTAATTTTAATTGTCGGACTTTCAATTACAAGCGCACACCATTAAAAATTACATAAAAACTTCAACTATTAAAAGATAAGCATGACAGCGATGTATAAACACCAGAGCATTATTATTTCGACACTCACCTAAATCCGAAATATTGACTTTTTCTAGGAACGGATCGACCACTGGTAACTGAAACAAAAGAAAAAATTAGTGACTGTATACAAGAAAATCTAAACTAGGACCCTAACACAATACATTTTTTTTACTTTTCAGATTAAAGTTTTTACCAGTGCTCTTTTGACGAACGTTTTTGGCGATAACACCAACGGCTTCTTCTTCGCATTAGTGAATCTAGAATACCAATTCCAAATTCCCGAAGTAACTGGTGGTGTGAGCGGTGGTGAAGGAGTTGGTGAGACTTTCGACGCACTAGAATTGCTTTCAAGTGAAGAAAAGCGTCGGAACATTGTGGACTCTCCCGATTTAGTCCCACCGAACCGCTCGACACATTTTTCACAATCTACGTTTCCGGCAAGTTTAATTCAATCACATTTGAGATGACATCTACAATTTTCATCGTCTTTCAACGCCTAGAACCGAATGCTTCAGATTTTACGAGCTTTTAACTAACAACGACAAGGCTTGACCTTGGCCTCCACTACGCGTGACAGAGCAGAGCTTTTAATGAGAACAGAACCGCAAAATTGTCGTTTGCTTTCGCGGAAACAAGAGTTAGGAGAATTAAGATTAAATGAGATCTACACGTGGGAAATTTGTTGATAATTTCGAAAAAAGGGATGCATCGTGGAAAACGTGCGATGACGATTCCAGGGGAAGGAAAGGTAACAACTATCGATTGAGTTAAAAGCTTTACATAATTAATATATTGATTTTATTTCAAAGTTTTCATTATTAATCTTTTTTTTTTGGTTGAAATTTAAAACTTCAACTGAAATTAATTTAATAACAGTTTGTAATTCTCAAATTTCGTTCACACGTATCTAAAATATGAAAAAAAACAACGCACCGAACTTAAATATTTCCGAGATAATTATGAAGCGACTATTGTTAAAATTTAGGGCTTCGGTTATATGTGGATATAAAATAATAATTCTTTAGTTTACTGCCTAGATTAGCTGTATCACTCAATTCAAGATTTTGTTAAAATAATGGCAAAAAAATTCGAGTGTCAACCATTTGTTCCATCCATTTGTTACAGCGTATCAGAAATCGAGTCAACTGTTGTTTAAATATTTGTCATAGTTGTGATAAGTTGATACGAATATTATCTAAATGAATAATACTTAAAAATACAAAAATAAGTGATTTATATTCACATTCACTCACTTTTATATGACAAAAATGATCGAGTGCGTGCTCATTTTTTTGTCATTTTCGTTATGAAGTTTCTGAAATATGAAAGCAATATTGTGTTCCATCTTCATATTAAAATTCGATTTTGTCATCCAAACATTTCGGCGTGCTATTCTAACCCAAAGCTTTTATGATTTCCTTAAATTTCAATTGTTATATTTTTTACAATCATAATTGCTCAAGCTTAAATAAACCGGCTCATGAGTACTTTAATCTAATTCGCACAGATTGTATAATTTAAGTACAAAAATAACTCATAACAAGATAACAATATCCATGTAAAACTACAAAAAGTTTCCATCAACAAACAATCAAACGTGTTTTTTTTTGTAGTGATAAACTCATGATGTCATTCAAATTACATGAACAAGAAAAATATAAACTATTACTAACTGGTTTAATTTGAAACAGCGCTGTTTATTATTCATGTAAATCGGCCGTATAGCTATTTGTCAATCATTATATTTATAGAACCCATGAATATTTCCACTTTGGTCAATAACAACCTGAAGCACGTGTTCCTTCGACCAGAATTAATTTTGCATCAAAACCCAGACCGGCTACATTATAAAACCGCCGGGAATGTAGTTCTAACCCAAGATCTTCACAGTATGTGTAAATGGTGAAATTATCCACACTAGACATGATTAAAGGTTGTTGATTATTCTGGTCGAAACCAGCGATAAAAACTAAACTAATTTCAGAGTCATGTGAAACGATTAACAAGTACAACGAGTTCAATCAAATAACAAGACACCAATACGAACGCCCACGAGAAGTCACACTGTGATGCATGCAAAACAACATGGTCTGCCAAACCCAACCTGTTACTGAAAAAACGATAAAAACAAGGATTATGTCATCGCGAACATCTTAAATCTTCGCGAGCGTTGTTTCTTTCAAGGTCTTCTAACGTAAACAATAACATCACTCTTGCCAATATTTTCGAGTTAGATAGCAATGGGACCTTAAAATTTGTTAGGAAGAGTCAATATTGGTCCACATTATCAGAAATTTCTGTTATCTAGGCGCAAACATGATGAGCCGGCGAGCAAAGACGTAGGCGACTAATTAAACCTTGTAAAGCAGTAAATTTTTGTCGTGGTCACAAAATTAAAAGTGAAATTTTAGGGTCAACGAAAGTTGTTTTCAGTCGCTTTGTGAAAATAAAACCGAAATTCCGACTGTCGTTAATCCTCGAAAGCAAACATAATTTGTGAAATGGCCGTATTACATCTCTCGACGGGTTTCCTAATTTCAACCTAAAAAGCTCATAATAGGATAAAACAACATGACTGAGAAAGCGCCAGGTAAAGCATTGTCACTCGCCCTTTTCCGTCCTTACGAATTTCACTTGTTGCACGTTCCAGTTCCGGAAGTCCGGACTCGCGTTAACCGGACTATTCCGGAGTTCCTTAACTAACCGCACAAGCTCACTATTGACAACAAACACTTCAAATCATCAGTACTGCTGCCTGGATTATATGTACAAATAAAAATGAAGAGAACCAACAGCACCACGCCTGCGTCGACCATTGAATTGATAAACATTGGAACACAAAACGTGTGGGTCTCTTCTACGTAAAAACATTCTGTCTTTGTCTTTTTTTATTTAATCAGTGACGAATTTGTTGACGACGTGGTAGAAAATTTAATTCTTCGCGAATAAGACGGAGTACGAATTTCTTGTTTTCATTCTGTCGCATAACACGTCGAGACTAGGCCATCGTTCGGTCGCTTTTTAATCATTGTCAAGGTTAACTTCAGCGGTTCCAGAGTTTTATGTCTTGTTCGTTGGGTTTACGGCTATATTGAGCTTTAAGCCGACGGATTAGGCGACAGAGCTTTGTGGCACATAAAAACATGTAGGTAATTTTGACCAAGCTGTGGCCTTGAGTTTTAGAAAAAACAACGCCGAGGTGCTAAAAAGTTTCGCTCTTTTTGTCACTTATAATTGCTTCACTTAGCGTTAGTAAAAGTTCATTCATAAACAGGGATCTGGTTTCTGATGAAAAAATGGCATTGAATACGTTTCGATCGAATTAAAAAAAAATATGTTGCTTTTGGAGTTCATCGTGAAAATAGTGAAAAAGTCAAAAACTCAGATCAAATTTTATTAAATGTCTGTATTTATATATACTTTATCTGCAATTTATCACTTGCTGGCGCATGTTTCGGCAGCAAAGTTACAAACTGTTTAAAGTTTAATCATTGACAAATTTTGGTATGTGCGTTAGCAAGTGCTTTTGTAAAGTACAGCATTTAATTGCTTAACTATGACAATTTAAAAAGAAAAATTTCACAGGTCTAAAAAATATCACATATAAATGAAACAAATGTTTTTTTTTTAGATAAAAAAAAAGTAACTAATTTTGGAACACCGCATTTTTCAAAATAAATAAATGAAAATAAGCCCTTCGCGTCAGATTGATTTCTAAATTCTGGAAACCATTGAAAGGTCGATACGGCCGTACCCATCAAATCTGCGATTTATGGGTCCGGAAGAAGTGATTTCAGCCCTCACAGGCGAGAGCTCTTAAAACAATCAAGACAAAAACAATAATAATAATTGATAATATTGTGATAATTATTAGTTTCAAAAAAGGTGAAATCAATCGCGAGTTTCTCCCTCAGATTTTGTCTGTCTTGTTGAAGCAATATAATTTCTGAGTTGTTTGATGTGAAATTTGATGAGAAAACAGCGAGTTGGTGAATCTGCTACATTTTGTTAATAATCAAAACTAAGATTGAACCAAAACGATTTAGTTTGACTTTGACAGTTAGAATTTAAGCACAAAACTGACACCTGTTAGTAGCGTACAGTACTATTTGATTTAAAATGTTAAGGTCAGATTTAGAAGTTGTTAAAAAGTGTTGTTGACACTCTCGACGAAGACGGATTGTTTAAACTTTTTCTTTGTGTAACAGTAATTATTGAAATTGTGCTGATATTTCTAAGAACGAAAACCACGACACTCAACACCGCCGCTCTGTTTCACAGATTGGTCTTATGTAAGTTTGAAGATGAATTTGGTAGTTTGTTGAACACTTGTACAAATGTAAAAATTATTGGGGAACAATAAATGATCGTCTTAACAAAATCATGTTAAATAGAAAAATGACAGCAATTTAGGTGACAAAAATTATGGTCGTCACTCTGGAGATTGTAGTAATGGAATGTCGATTAAAAATGAATGTCGCTTACGCATATAAATTACAACAAATCACGTGTTACAAAAAAAAAAGTTCGGAATCGAATTCAAAAATTTGTCGCTTTATAAATTACAAAAACATCGTCATTGGGATATACAAGAAGTCAATAGTGCGAAATCGGTCGAAGAAGTGCATATTCTAAATATATTTTACCTTAGACAGGGTGTTTTAGTTTTGGTGCTTTTAATGCATATTTTGATTTAAATTTTGAATGCAAAGCCAAATATTAATTAAAGTAGATTTCTAGCATTATTATTAGTAATTGATTATTGCTAAGAAGCTAATATTTCGTACGGCAGTAATATTAGCTAATGCTATCATGCAGGGAGTTCACTAGAAGTACTTGTTTTGTACAATATTTAAACAAGTTATATCTTCGTTTTTTTTTAAAAAAAATAGGTCACCTATATCTTCTTATATCATTGGTTTCTTTTTTCATGATGTTTTATTTTTGTTATGAACAAGGTATATCTAAAATTTATACTTTTTTAGATATCGCAACTTTTCTCAAAATTGTGACTTAAATGTATCAATTAAATTTTAATAAACTATAAAACTATTAGGTGGGGTATTCATACATACATTCAGTTGGCCGAAGAAATTTATAAAAATCTTTTTCTGAAACGTGTAAATTTCAGAATAAGTGTTCGGTATAACGAAGTTACAGCTGTTTAAGTATAGTACAAAATAAGTGTTTCTAAAGAACACCCTGTATGATAGCATCTTCGAATATTAGTACTATAGCAAAGACCAATTTCTAGTTTCTTGCCAGATTTCAGTAACCAATTGCTAATAATAATAATGCTAAAAATGCACCTAAATTAAACAAATCTATTTTCGAAATTTAGAAAAAAATTTGAATAACTTGGCAATCCTATGGTCAAAATTTAAGAACAAAATATGCATTCCAACAAATCAGAATTTGCAAAAAAATAAATAGCGTTCTATTTAAAATAATTAAGATGAGTACGCCCCTGGATTATTGGAACACCCTGTCCAAAGTAAAATACTTTTAAAATATATACTTTTTTGCTTCATGTATTACAACGTTTTGGAAAATCTCATTTTAAATGCGAAAAACAAAACCGACAGATATCGCGCTATTGACTTACCCTGTATATATTATCAAAATGATAACCTTCCAACTAGAACCTGTTTTTAAACATTTTTATTTCTACATGTTCAGATAAAGATTCGCAATTTTGAATCATGTGTAAACATTGCTAATTTTTACCAAGATATACAAAAAGACAGATACACTTAAAAGCTTCTATAAATAGACTGAAATTCAATTTTTCTCAAACCAAAATGAGCGGAATAAATCTACTTATACCATGAATAAAAGTCAGCCGTACTGACGACAAAAAATCCACTACTCCAGCTTTCGCTACATTCAAAAATCAAATCATTCATGATTCCATTCGCAATTGAAATAAAAATTTGACCTTTCAGAAATACGGAGCGTAAATCATTGCACTCATAAATAACAACCAATTCGAGTATTTGAGTTATGCCCTTTTCATCCACATACACTTAGTCCGTACAAAGTAAACATTTGCATTCCCTCGCATAAACAAAACGCGTCGTTGAATCCAAATCAGTTTTGGAACTACAACCCTCAATTACTTAGTAAATTAGTTATCTCCAGACAGACCAAACTTTGAGCCAACAATTGTGTCTTCCTACACTCCGAAGCCGTCCCAGACACATAAAACCTAAATGTTATTTGTTTTTCCCTCAAATCTCCACTTCCATTCAAGCCTGTAAATAACCGTTTGTAAGAACCCAATCTACTCCCCGACCTACTTTTGGCACAAAGAATGTGAAAAAAAGTGATGCCAAAACATGAAGTCTACAACTTCGCGAATCTTTTTATATAAAATACATCGTGTTATTTTATTATTAAAAATATTTAATGTTGTTTTCATATCCGTAGACTCGCACAGTGCGTCAGCTGAAATCATTGGCTTACGTAATCTCGTTTAATTTTCACAACTATAAAATTTTCTTCTGTAAGGGCAAATGTTAATTAGTAAAGAAACATTAACAAAGACCTAGTACGATCCTTTTATACACAGACCTTGAGGCAACACAAGGTTGCATCTCAAGTTCATTATCTAATGTAAATTTATAATTACACCGAGCTAAATTTGAAATTCGAAATGCGAATGTAACCAACGCTTTTACAAAAAATAAGCCGAATTCTAGTCAACAACGCAACGTAAGAAAGATTAAACACCGCATTCTTTTAGCGTGTGAAAAAATCACAAAACTATGTGTATTCAAATAAAATAAACAACAGTTCATTTCCACTTCCACGATGTAATTGATCTGAAAAATTCATGCTTCAGCGGAATTACGAAAGCGAATCACTAACTCCTTTCCGTTTATTGTGGTGAACACCGCGGAGGGCGCCACGTGGCACGCAGTTAAGTAGGAATCTGTAGCGAGCCAAGCTTCTAATTTAGCTAAAAGTAATCTGCTATATTAATATGACTTACCCCTCTTGCATCTCTGAATAAAATAGCAGCGTGGTAAGGGTCAAGAAAGGCGTCTGAAGCTCGGTGAGGAATGATAGTACCAAGAGACTGTCTCCGTTTTTCGGTATCGAGAGATCTCTGCCTCAAGTGTGCCCCTAGAAGGAAAGAAATTGTCAAAAATGTGCGAGAATTAGGACCAAGACGCATCAATTTGTTTTTTACGCAGTGTTAATGCAATGATGAGAATTCTTATCTTAACGTTTAGTTGTTTGCGATTGAAAATAAGTACCTTGATAGTAATACCCACGACGTATATTCATCTTTTTGTGCACCATATGACACACACAATCATCTGAACGAATTTCCTACGTCTAACAATCATAAATCAAACATCAATTTGATAAGAGATAAAATCATCATTATCAAAGGTAAATTTATTTTTACAGCACTAAGTGGGTGAGATAGTATTGACCGAAAATAAGTTTGGCAAGGTAATTCATGCTTAAACAAAATATTTACATATGCATGTCATTTATCAATGTTTCGCTACTTTTCATATCAATTTAAATTTATGTTTAACAATTCAAAAAAAAGCCACGTGGTACTAGTTTCAAGAATTAATATGTATATTTACTGACAGTGGTTTGGCTTAATCAGTTCTAGCCATTATTTACTCATCTGGCGTTTAAAAGCCTAGATACCAATGCAAGTACGAGCAAAACCTTCATAAACACGTCGCAGTAACAGCTGAATTCGAAAATAAAGCCTACAAGCTAAAAATACTAAAACTAGAATAAAATATTCCTCCTACGTCTTAAAAAATCGAAAACATTCTAACTAAATTAGATTAGAGCTACAAAGAAAGGTCAATCAGAAGTGAGGTAAAAAGACTCTAAAATGCAACGACACGATTTTCAATTTAGAACTTTCCTCATAAAAGTGGATTTTTAGCCCAGATTTGCAACGAGAGAGAAACAACGAGTTGAATTGCCCGGCGTCGGTTACGGTCAATGAAAAGAAAATGTAACAGTAACAATGACTTTCGTTAGTAGAGTTGCCGCCAATGCATGTTGATAAACATTGTTATTCAAACCGAGATATTTATAGATGCTTTGAGATATAAAAAAAAGTCGTGGCACTTGGTCGAAATAAATAAAAAACTGTTTCGAAATTTGTTATACAATTTGACATTTCCTGATGTCTTGTTTTATGTTGTAAATGTAACTGTTGTAGTAAAGATTATTAAAGCAGAAGATGTTTTTGTTTTTTTTTTTGTTCAGCGGAAATATTGTCACGTTAGTAAAAATGATCGCAAATATATAGAATCAAACGTCTGATCTAAAAAAAAACTGACAGATCCGGCAACGTAGCCACTTTCAATTGATTAATATGTATCCTTTCATTATCGGTTACCATGGAAATAAAACCATTGTTCTCTGTAAATGCCGAATTTCATCTTTAAAATTGCGTTTAAATAATACAAATTGAGAACAGTGTGTTTCAATTTTGCAGACGCGTTAATAGGTAAGTAAAAAATTAGTTTTAGATTAAACAGGCTAACTAATCATAAAAGATTTTTGTTTAAAGTTGGATCATAAAAAATTTTTGTTTGAAGTTGGATCAGTGGCTTAATAGACACTCTCTAGCGAGCGAAACGAGCTATTACAATATCTATTTGGGCAGAGCAAAGCAAACCACGTGTCTTCCTTTTTTCAGTGCACTGCACTTCTCTAATTTTCTAAAATTTATTAGGCAACTAAGAAAATCGCGAATCGAGCTGCCGGATTGTCTATTGACACTTAATACTTTTGTTTCCTAGATCATTATCACGAAGAGCAGGATTTATCGAAATTTTAAATAAAAATCACTAGTTTACTTATGTGCTGCTTTTGGAAAACATAGCCCGTATTCATCAACGCTGATTACATTAAAATGCAGTTTGAAATGCTGCAGTCCTGATTAGGTACACTCTGACATGCAAAATGAGAATCTACTGAAAAAAATTTTCATGGTTGATTAAAACAGTAATGCTATTCGTATGTTCTCTAACTTTTAATTAAACAGATGGAACTTTCTTGTGGCAATTAAACTTAAGCGGTAATTGTAGACAAGGCTCTACTCTTACGTGAATCACTTATTGTAAACACTTACGTAAAAAAATTATTATTATTTCGTATACATTTATTGGTAATGATAACAAAAGTAATCCTTGAATATTTCATCATTCGCCGACACAATACGTAAAAACAGCCGTATTCATATGAGATGACTGTTATTCAACTGGAATCTGAAAATTCAACACGTGTTTTAGTCTGCGTTAACAAAACAACGTTTGAACAGAAAAAATGTTTTGTTGACAGATTAAATAATGTATGAAGGTCCAAGGTTAAAGTAAATTTAAATTGCAGTCAAAATTTTAATTATATTTTCTAAATGTAGACGTCTGGCTGCCCTCAGTAATGTTATTCCAGAAACAAGCAAACATAATTCATTTCCCAAGCAAAATAAGATTTGATATTAGTTCAAAATACTTGGCACGATCTGTAAGATACAGATCCACAATAAATCCTTTTTGTAACCACACGTAACACTGCAAGATTCCTAGGGTAAATAACTTTCACTAAGCCAACACTTTATATTTTTTTAAACTACAGAAGTTTCATCGGTAATCTCTGTCAGGAAGAAACCAGGAAACCGCAGCAAAATGTCAAAGACCTCAATCGCAATTTAACTGCGAGTTTTAGAAACGTAACTTTAAGGAAGTAAAAATCTCACCCTCTTTAGTTTTATGATTAGTCACAAATGTGACGTCCATAACGTCTCAACGATTCACAAACACTGACATAAAGGTGTTCATGTATTGTTCTCGTTTATTAATCACCAGCAAAACAATGGCTCATAACAAAATTATGGACATAATCATTTATCGATAATGAAGGAACCGAGGTCCAATAAAACCAACTTTGAGCTATTTATATATTAAATTGAAAGCGGTTGCTTGTACTTAGTTGCACAAACTCTACACAAATACAGAAGATATTCTGGTGAACTTGTGATTAAGTAAACATCTATCAATTTAGTCATCCTACAAACACATAACGTACCCTCTTTAAGAATAGCGTCATAAATCCTGTAGGTGGCCTCGCAATCGCTGAGGACACGTTTTCCGGTAGCTGCATCCAACGACTTACTTCTACTTCTAAAATCATCTTCATATTTAGTGCCATTTTCTGTGCACGAATTTCTCCGATAACCCGCGTCAGTTCTCCAATTGTGAACTTTTTTCCCGAAATGTCTGATTAATTCTTGAATCGAATGATGATGATGATTGTGATTCTTATGGAAAAAGATATTTTTGGGAGACGATGAATACTCGACTTTCGGGGAACTCCCTAGCGACGAATTGCTCGTGCTGCTGTCGTGAGGCGAGTCTTTGTCTGGGTATACCTCGACATTGAACGAAGGACCAACGTTTCCATGATGATAATGATGATTCTGGTAATGATGGTGTCCGTAGTATTTATTGTGAGTATGTAAATTATGTTGTTGCGTATTTAGATGTAACAAATTGTTAAAGCTCTGCATCGTTAGCCCATATCCGAATCTATGTTGTCACCAAAACTATAATATACAGAATTTCGGTGTAAATATAAATAAACGGAAATTTCAGGTTCTGTTCGCTTATTTTAAGAACAATTCTATAATCGTATCGATAATTATATTCAACTGGAGAATGCGAATGTGAATGTCAATTATGATTTATTTATTGTGCAACTTAAGTGCGGAGGTTTGCAATATGTGGCAATGTGATTTATCTTTTCTCGTGGAGAGCATTTTTCTTAGAAGGCATGGCTACCTTAATGCTGCTTAAATGATTAATGTGCACACAATTGAATCAATGACATGAAAAACATTTGATATTTTAAATAAAATTGATCATAAACTAAAAATGACGAAATATTAAATTCGCCGCCTTGCCGTCGAAAGAGCACCGTGGAATGAAGCACTGATATGTAATTTGTCTTTAAATATTTGTATTGGACTAAAAATTTGCATGATTGTGTTAATAGAGGATTAAAATTTTGTCCGCCGGCGAAACGACTCGCAAAAAACATTACACATTAACACTACATTTTTAGACAAATAACATAACGGGCTTGTCTACAATCTCCAATATTGAATTAAAGCGTTGATATAATGACACTTAATACACTTTACATGTTTTTTAGAATTTATTTAGAGCCCTACATGTGTTTTTACTTAAACTCCCGAAATTAGGTCACCACCCGAGGTGTGTTTCCACGTATTATTCATTATCGGAAATTTGAAGCAATGAAAGCTCCAAAGTTCTACTCTACATCTCTTCAACAGCAAACTTTCCATTTCTATTGTCTTTGTTTAAATCGACAATTTCAAATTACATAACAAAACTTAGTTTCATCACGAATACTAAAAAAGTAAACTTTTAAACCATTTCTGTTATCTAAAAATTCTAGCTGTAATTTACGTTTCTCTGATAACGCTTTGTTGTCGATTGCAAAATAACTTTCCACGACACATTATAAAACACATAATTTCATCGCTTAGTACCCTATGACCTCAAATCTCAACTTAGGTCGTTTCTAAAACCAATTACCGACTGATTCTTCTAAAAACAATCGAATTAAATCAGTCGAAATTACAACCCACCCTTTGTTTTCAATCAAACAATTAAAGTTAACAACCGATCGGATATTTTACATTGTAATTATCTGGTCTGACCGAAGAAGTTTAAGGTACTCTCATGGTCAGGTTGACTAGGAACTATAATTTCTTGTAAATCGTTACAAGGATAAGGTCAAAAGTCAGTATGAAAATAATAATCAAAAAGTTTTTAGCGGTATTCTGAGTGGCACTCGTTTATTAATTCTGGTTTAATCAATAAACTAATTTAAAAAGACGTTCGGAGTTCAAACAAACTAAAAAGTGAAGATGTAATAAGGATAAGAAATTTTATACTCTCATTACATCGAACGATCAAGGTGGAAAACTAGAAACCTCAGTTCTATAAATAAATGAAAACTTGACATAATTACACCCACGCAAGCCAATTCAAGTTACTTTTGAACGCTTTCGAAGTAATTCGAGCGACATTTTTCCGGAAATTTAAGCATGTTCATGACAAACTTCTGATAAATGTATTTTTTTGAAAACTGTCTATGAACTTTAAATTAGTACAGGTAATGAATTTTTATGATTTGTTGAACACAGGTAAATTCACTTCGCAAAAACTGAGCGTCTGGGAGATTTTAGCACCATCATCACGAACATTAGATAAAATTAAACTACAGCGGTGCTTAAATCAACGATCTAGAATAATATTTAAAAATCCCGCTGTCTTAAGATAATAATCTAAATATTGAAAGATTGGTGTTAATTTTGATCGTCCTAGTTGAATATGCTTTTGGGTCAAGACCAACAACATCAAACCGTAATTAAAATATAGGTAAGTACTTGTCCACTCTTTGAATGACTATCTGAAACCGATAAACGCATTCTTTCTAGTTGATTAATCACTGTTGAAACAACAATCAACAAATAGTTCGAGGTTACCGACATTTAACGTATCCTTTGGTGTATTTTTCGTATATTCGGCGTGGCGTTACAACACGTGGCTGGAGTCATTTCCTGGCACATTGCACAATTCACCTGCCTCTAAAATAACCGACGCATTTTTTTTTATTCAAAATTAGCACGAGCAAAATCAGAATGAAGCTCTAAAAACAAAAAAAAATATTTAAATGTTATCGGCACAAGAAGCTTCAATTCACACGCTTATATAAGAACTTGAATGAACGGCGAGGTAACGGTGAGTTTTTTGTTGAAAAACCCACACTGGTATACGAATCGATCGATACTTGTTTTTTTGGGTAGCCGAGGGGCTTTCAAAGTCGAGTTTTCCACGAAAAAAATTCCAATATTCTAAAAATGTCACGGTGCTTTTTACCAGGGTCGTTTTTTTTTCTCCAAAATTTGTTTAATTATTCGTTCTCAGCATGTTCGTTTACACTAACCTTGGTTACTTAAAAAAAATTTGGCGCCTTTAAATATTCAAATTTTGAGCTTTGGTAAAAACGAATGTTCTAAAATAAATACCCTACTCCAATTTCCAGCCTGATTCAAAATTTTAAATTATATGGTTTCGACACAATTTTGTCGCCAACGAATATTGAAAACTAATCCTAGTCTTATTACCGCCATCCGTAGTACTTTTCTTTGATGACACTCATTATCTTAATGAACAAAACCAAAAATTCGAAGAGCTGAAACTAAGCACATTCTGAAACTAAAACGCAATTAAACTGACGTATGCAGTGTTTTCTAATGAAGCCGCTCGTGACCTAATTTTTCTTCTATGACCACATTTTGTCGAGATAAAAACTATTTTAGTTTTAGACGTTCTAAAAGCTCGTAGATCTCGGCTAGGAACTGAAATTATTTTGTTACAAATGTCGTAAGAGCTCGACACAGTTAATTTTCTTAAATTTTTAAATTTGTTTCCCATTTAACGTAATTTGTAGAATTAGTTACTCAAATGTGTTTGATAGCAATTTACTTTTTTTCGTAAATTCTAGAAAATCTACAACAGACTGGGACAAAAAATTATTAATCCGGAATTAAATACTGAACAACCTTGTTAAAAAACTCGTCGTAAAAGTTTAAATTAGGTTTGCATGCTTCCAAACCTTAAATAATTTTTTTTTACAAAAATATAAATTATTAGGTCCTCTCATTTATTTCTACAAAAACGCAGATAAAACTGGATGAGTATTTCAATACGCAGTTCTGAGAGAAAGCTCAATTTGAGGCTGAGCTTTTTAAATTATTAACACGGAAAGTAATTAAAAATAATTCGTAGAAAAGTTCGTAGTTCATTTCGATATTGTTCAGGAAATAAAACCAACAATTGGACGTTATAAATCCAGCGTCAATCACGATTTTCCAGGAACTCAAGTGGCTGTTCAGTGATCGCATTACAGTACATTACAAGCCGTTACAGCACATTTAACTTGTTTTTAGCTACATTTCAAACAAATCAAATTACTCTCCACATTTTTAGACGCGGTTAAAAGTAATATACCGAGAGTCTTTTTTTCAGATGCGTGAACACACCCACCAAAAATTTGTAACAGTAAAAAAGTAAATCAAAAAATTCGTTCCACCCACGTTGAAAATGCGATTAAGCCATGTCAATTATGGGCCACTAATTAAAGTGGAGCACAACAGGGTGCAAATCCCCTATCTGTCGGTATTTACACAGGATATCCGGTTAAAATTGTTTTTCTTCACGAACGTGTTTTCTTTGCCACGTGCCTGATTAGCACATTGTATAATTTATTTATGATTCACGGCTCAATAAATTCTTTTGTTTAACGAATTATTACTGGAACTGCACATTTTTCCGGATATGCTATGAAAGCAAAAGTTTTGCTCAACGCTGAGGTCAATAGCAACATTTGTACAACCTTTACTTTTTACATTAACAAACAAGTTGTGAAATTATCACGGTTAACGGATACAAAGATGTGTGATTTAGAGGACTGTTTCCATTGACATCAAGGCCTCAGTCTCGACCAAAGAAGAAGTTTTTAATTCAATTAAAGAATCGATGTGACCAAAGTTCTTCAGTTCTGATCTAAGTAATTCACGGTCGCTGGAACTCTTACCGAGAAATCGAGCAATAAAGGAATAATGGATTTTAAATTTTTATATAAAAGACAACTTACCAAAATCTTAAAATAAAACAATTTCCCTAATTGTAATAAGAATGACCACACTGCTTTTTTATAGACACAATGACTTATTTGTGTTGTTATCATTAATTTCATGCACCATTATACTCGGTCGTTATGATTATGAATCACTTTTGTTAAAAACATTTTAATTTCTCAGGTGAGATAGTGACAGAATGTTTGGCCAACCAAGGAAATTAGGTCAAAATTCTGCTCCCAAACCAAACAGTCTGAATCAATAACACCTCTAAATTCCGGCAAAAGAAGAAGGTTCCCCTTTATATCTCACACCCTTACGATTGGCAGGTGGTTGAATGGCGAAGACATTTCCAATTATGACAACACAATATTCTAATAAATTTACAAAATAACTATGCAAATTGAGTTTTAAAAGTGGTTAAATTCGTATCGACCTGATCCTGGAGTAATTGGAAAATGTAACGTAGTATTTAAAAACAACAGGAATTTTAGCTGATTATGGTCGGAAGCACGGTTGCTTGTAGGAAATAAAGCTTGATTAAAAATTGGGTTGAATTACATTAGTTGCTTTGAATCATTGAAAAAGCCATCATGCGAGGCAGCTTTCAGAAGCGAACAGAACCTGAAACCGCTGTATCTTCCGATCAACAATATTTACCCAAAACTGTATATCCAAACTCGTCCCCTTTTACCTCTAAATTTTAACAATAAACAATCACCACACCACACGTTTTTATATGATCAAAACCACACTTTTGGACTGTCGTCCACGTTTTCCACACCGGTGTCGTTTACCAAATGACGCTCCATGCAACACACTCAACGTTGAGGTTTATACTGCTGCTTCATATCGCAGCTTGAACGTATGCGCAGTCTTTCCCTCTCGGTTGATGAGTTGAACGCGAGGTCAAGCTGAAAAGTGCCCCTAACTTGTCAGCATAAATTGCCCTGTTTCAACACAGATTTGGACATTTTTCTTCTTCCGAAGGTCCTTTTCTACATCTCAGTGACTTGTTATTGGATTCGAACAAGAGCCGAGGACTTTTTCTTTTGTCGATTCCGTCACATGAGACAACTCAATTTCACCGGTAATTAGTTTTGTGAAGCTGAATATTTTAAAGTGGATTCTTGTTAAAGTAATAATCACGTTTTTAATAGCGAATTCATTAGAAGATAATTGTAGGATGATGCGAACTTCAGCACGTAGTCATTGTAGAAACTAGGTTGCAAGAATGTGCGTAAATGCAAAAGGAATTTCCAAGTACGAAACGGGAAAGTGGAGGTTTATGGAATTGTACAAATCGGATTTATGTTTCGAACGAATGTCGAACAATTCAGGACAGAAGTTTAAGAGCAATTTAGGCAAAAATACAATCTCATTGCTCTCATAGTTTATACGGAAAGATATGTTCGTGAAGTTGTTTATGGGCTTTGAAAATGAACAAAAGATTGAAATAAAAGATCCTCTTTCAAAGAGCATGCCGGCTTAGTCCTTCAAACGTTTTAGACTCACACACAAAAAGTAAAAAAAACATCGTATTTTTATTGCGCGAAATGCTTCACAACAATTAAATTCTACTCAATCTATGAATTAAGTAGATTAACCCAGTAGAGAAAAAAATAAGATTCTTAATTATAGACCCCATTCAATTACTTGTTTAATTATCATCCAACCGTCTTTATATAGTGTTTTTATTCACAAATGCAAACTAAATACGTACGTTAATTAGCAGACGAGTGAAGTGTCATATTCGCAACAAAAACAGAACTCCATTGAAATACATTTAGTTACTGAGATGAATTTCAATCTATTCCGGTATTCCGGAACATCAAATCCAAACTATTATCAAAAGTGGGCGGCACGGAAACACGTCGTTAGCATGTTTTACATTAAATGCACTCTAATGCAATTCAATAGTAAGTGATCACGTAAACAAAGTCTGAATGTCGCAACGTTTTTAACTTAACACGAAGAGAAAAACAAACTACAGATTATTTTTTCTAAAAACCCATTTTAGAACGATTTACTTTCACATTTCTGGAGTGTGGGTACTAAATAACTGATTTGAATTCCTTGTTGTTTGTCAACAGGAAAAATATGCTTTGTAAAATAAAACAGCTATGAATTTTCTATTATTGTGACATTTTAATGATAAATTCATGCATATTAAAGCTGGAGAGAATAACAAACTGCTTTCGCTTATTTCAGTACAATCATGAGATCATTATCACGATTTTAACAAATTTATGGGATTGTTAAACAAGCGTGAGAGTAATTGTTGGAAAAAAACACAAAAATACGAGAAACAAATTTAAGCACGAGTTTCTACACATTCAACAAGTACAAAGCAAATCGGAATTAACGGTAGCGTGTTTGTTTCTGCATTTTCATTATTAGGATTTTTTGCATGTAATAAACACGTTCTGGGTTAAATTTAGAAGCATACAATAAGCAATTATTATTCGTTGTTTTTACAATAAATACTGACAATAATTAATCGCCTTTTTAAGCGACATGACGTGGCGACGTGCAAAAAATGACAAACGTTATAAAGGTGCGTTTTAACGTATCTCCACCCTGACATGAAAAATTATATCAATAAAACCAACTTCCATTCATATCCACCTGCGCAGATTTCTTTCATATCCGGGCATAAACGATAACTCTTTATTGTTATTAGTTTCTTTCATAAGCTGTATCACAAATAATATTTTTTTACACATTTGCAACTATATCAAATCAAAGTCTGAATTTAAAGTAGACGATATGAATGTAGGTAACGGCAGTATTGAAGGTTTATGTTCCATTTAACACAAAGAGAGACATTAAGTACGTACATAAACCCATTTTAACGACTTAACGTTCCATTCATCGGCAAATTTTTTCTTCAAGTGCCAGTCATATTATTAATGTTGACCTAAGTATTACATCCGAGTGATTTATGTATACGAAAGGAAAATAATTTTCTCTTTATTTGTTTGTGCGTCGATTTGTAAGAACCTTCGCCTAACACACAAACCTAATAGAATCACTATTATTTTCTGTAACCTTCAAAAAATAAAAATAAAACAATTTTCGTTAAAAGTGTCGATTTTAAACCCTCCATGTCTTATAGAAAATCTACACTGTGGTCATGCTTGGCTAAATACTGGAGCAAATCGCTCGGATCCAATTATGTCATTACTTTTTATATCTTTGAGCAACAGAATTCGAGCAACGTTTATTTCATTAACTGTTCGTAAAAATGCTGGCCCTCGACATTCATCTACAAATAAAAGCTCAGACACACGTACTTCATACGCCAACGCAAATTTCAAACTCAATTCGAAAACATCCTCGCCATGAATCAAAATCAACGCCCAAAACCGCAGCATCATAACATAACACACACACGTGTTCCCATTTAAATAATGTAACCGGAGAGGGCCCGGAAACGGCGAATTGCACCGGATCAACACTGCGCAAGTCAACGGGGGCTCGCCAGTGTGCATTTCGCTGATAAAATACACTTACGTCATGAAATTCGTGGTTTAACGCAAGAGGAAACGGTTCTCGTGACCTAGAAAGCTCACGAAACATGCCCCTCGAGGGCGTGGTAGCAAAACTAAATTAAAACATTCAACTTTGAAATCGCGTGTACGATTGTTATTCTAAGAGGTCCCAAAAAAAGAATAGGATAACAATGCGTTTTTCTGCCAAGAATTTTTTTGAATGAGAAGAAAACAACGCTGTTCTGGCACAAACAAGAGTGTTTACAGGAACAACAAATTTGAGAAAGAATAAGCCGGGGGCTGTTTGGTTTGTTAGCTTTTGGATTATCGATTTTCGGTGAAAAGTTCGAAGTGTGCGAGATGCGCCATCTACTGTTAATACTGGTATGTTGTTTTGCTGATTACAGCGAACTGTTCATCGTAAAACACCACGTGGCTTTCCCATATTATCTATTGCATTTTTTTAGTTTTTGGCGATTACGGTTTAACTAAATTTAAGTAAATGCTGAAAGATCATGAGGAGTTCCACTTTTCAATTAGATTTTGATATAAACAAGGTAAATTTTTTTCCACAGCTGTTGTTATAATAATTCATAGCAATGTTATCACTGTGATAAAACACGGACTCTTTTGTTTGTTATCACATGATAGATAAAAATGCTAGCGAAAACTAAAATACGAATATCATTATCCTATGGTTATTTTCTACTACGCCAACAGTAACAAAAGTTGTAGTTATTCCAACAATGACGTGCTTGAATTGAAAAAAATGAGATTTTTTATATTCACCATGTCTTGTGAAGTATAATTATTATTTAATCAGACGTTCAATTAATACGCGGCATATGTTATTAATCAACAAATTGGAGAAACTTGTACCTTTAGTTCAAACATCATTTGTTTCACAAGATTCACTAAATAACTTCACAGAAGTAAACTGAAGATCTGGCTTTGAGGTAATTTAAAATATTCGACCAGATCAGTCAAGAAAGAAATTCAATGTGACCTAAAATAAGCTCAATTAGCTAAAATGTAATAAACAAGTTAAAACCACATAACTAAATGTCTTGGGAAAATGAATCAGGCCTGATATAAAAAAAAAAAAAAAAACAAAATAAAGTGAGCAATGACCATTTTTCTATAACTAAATTAAACGCGTTATTATACATCGAGCTAAGCGAGTCCAAATCTGACAAAGTCACCATCCACCCAGCTTAACTTGGACTAAATCAAGTTAATGCCATTCAAGTAAGTAAGTTTAATTTGGACTAACGTAGATTAAAACGGACTAATGGATGTCCCACACTTAATAACGACAAGGCAACAATTAATTCCTTGTAGTTAAACATGATGTTTCAGCATTTATTGATTCTTATTAATACTCCTCATTTACTACAGAAATAAAACATTAATTTACTCACCAGAAATCTGTTGGGCAGCCTTCTGCAATGAAAAATAAAAACATTAGAAACATTATAAAAAAATTCCAATACGTTAAATGACACTATTCAATTTTACTTTCATGAGAATTCGAAGCATCACGTGGAACAAAAACAAAACACGCAATAATTTTCTAATCGAGGATTATAATTTACCAGTTGGCTTTATTGGAACTGACCTTGCTTCCTAGGAAACAATTTCCAATGTATATTATGTTTTAGGGGCCAGTTAACAGATCTAAAAATGGAAGTCATATGCAATGATGTAATTTTATGACCTTTTTGAATTCAACGATGATTGGCAAGCAAGACCAAAATTAAAAAAAAAAAAGACTTCACAAGTCAACACTGTAATTGTGTTTTTACCGATCAACATGTAGGCAACATTACTGTAATTAATAAATATTTTTAATGAAAGTTAAATTACAGTTATTAATCACTATAAAACCTCCACTATTAAAATAGACCATGAATTTCGTAATTTTGGTCAAGCAAATACGGTCACAAAGGTGTGATACTCAAAACAATGGATACCAAAGCCCACACACATACTTGCACCTATTTGGTTCCAGACAGCTTAAATTCTATTACAAAATAGTCATACATTAATCAGAGTCAATCTTCTAATATCGGAAGCATCCAAACCTCGTGCATCCAGAGAATGACTGCGAGGCTTAACAAAAGGAACTTCTTCCTTCTTATTCCGGATCCAACGAAAATACTGAGCCATTTCACTTCCAACACAATCACATTTTTTGCAGAAACGTCGCGTTTACCGTACTAAAATCGTCGACGAGCACCTGATACATCAAACGATTCAGTATTTTTCCTTGACGTTGAAGAATAAACAAACAGAAATTCATCGATTTATCACTTTTCGTACACACGATGTTTGTAGATATTTAAAGTGTGGAAGATTTGGGAACGATTAAATGCAAGCAGACGGCTTAAACGTGGTCGCAGCTTTTAGTCGATAAACCACAAATCCGAGATTATGCAAGTTGATTTATTGTGTCGATTACACCTGACACTTGTAAGTAGTCTAACAGTAACTGGTATCCAACGGATGGGTGATTGGGATGTTAAAAATGTACTGAAACTGCAAATATCGAGATTAGCAATTACAACGATGGTTCGTTAATTGATCCAGCGCTTTATTGTAATGTTAATGTTATCGTTAAAATGTTGTCAAGCCGATTTGCAAAATGAATTGTAAAAGATTATTAGTGACAACGCTTATCTAAATAAAGACAATGGACATTAAGTAAAGACTTATCACTGCAAAACGATAAAAATTCTAAGGTTAAACTGAAACCAAGTTTCTCCAGCTTGATGGATAAATGAACACAGCAACGGTTGAAGAAATAATAGAATGATCAGTCCGTTAAGATCAACACTTCATTGATTATGTGTGAAACACAATATTGACAAATGTCTCTCCGTTAATGGGAAGTGTAAATCCTAAGCACTTACGTTCGAATTTTAACGACTTTATAATAACAAATGCGTAATCAATCCGATTATGTAACAATAGTAAAAATAAAGACCAATTCAAGTGTTGTGGCACGGAATAATTTCGTTAAAAACTATAACCACCGTCTCCGCGTTAATAAACAGGAAACTTCTATTCCAACTAAACAATTTATCCGTTCCCAAACAATTGTCTCTCATCAACAATCCAATTAAAAACGAAGCACATACAACATCAGATACACATTTTGCACACTTTTCAATTTCCGCGCCCGCCGTACCCGCTAGCAGGACTAAAACTACGGTCACACCACACTATCCCTACTATGAATTCGCGGCCGTAAGAAATGACATCCTGAAATTTTCACTTAACAACCTGCGAATCTCACTGCAAAAATGAGTCTAACACGACAGAACCTTCAACACGTATTAACAGTAATAAATTCGAGGTGTCAACTGCAGCCACGTGCTATAACAAAATATTTGTCGTAGATTACAAACGTGCGATTTTAACCGTGAAATTTTCTGACGACAATGATACGATTGAATTTCGAGCTTTTGTTCGTTATATAACGTAAAAATTTTCTAACGTATGAGACTAGAGTGACGTAGATGTAGGGAATTTTATGACTTGCGACACGGTATTGACTTCACGTGACACTCAAAAATTATTAATTTCACGGATAATTTCAAGCTTCGGAGATAAAAAGGGTTTTTCGTGAACGCTTAACAACAACGCACGTCTTCATCAAAACAAAAACACGGCTGCAAAGTCCATGAACTCGATGCCTTATCATAATTAAAGCTTATTTATGAACTATTCATTTCAAAACTAAGATTAATTGGAGGAGACAAAAATCGTACGTAAGAAAATTTAAAAAAATATGACGATAAATGTAAGCCCACTCATAAAACTGTTAAACATAGTTTAGATATTTTTTATAAACCTGTTTAAAATAATACGCAACTACCGTGACATTTCCTTATTCAAAAGCAAACACACTAGAATTTTTCATCAGTCGCGTTATTCCATGAATAATATATGTCCCATGAAGGTGGTAATTCATTACACCGCGGTCACCGCAATGTTAGTTGTAACTTTGAAATTATTTTTCTCGCACAGCTGCTGTAAAGTTACAAATATTTATGTAAACATTTCCCGCGCGTTAAATAAGGTGTCGTGTTTGTTAATAATAGTAATATGTCCAATGAACACAATTAGCGTTTTCTCGTATATCACAGATCACTTGAAATATTGCTTTGAACCGGTTCTATACTGTCAGCAACCCACAAATCCTTCTTTTAACAAAAGGTTATAAAAGATCAATGCTTTATTAAAATACAGGGCTTTCATAAAAGATTCACGCATCAACACAACTGTGAAAAAAATACTGCTGGTTCACCCTTGTTCATAATAGCGGACAATTTAAAATATGCTGTTACTTCTTTCAAATGACCAAGCAATTATGACATTTGCAATTTAAACCGCTGTCGCTTTTATCTCTGTGTTTGAACTTTCATTATTCAGGGAATTTTTTATTTGATAGCTGTTTTAGTTAATTTTATTAGTTTTTGCCAAGAAAAGGAATTCAAACAGAATAATACAATAACACCATCAGCACGAATCATTTGTGAAAGCCCTGTATATCTAAACCATTGTTAGATAAGAAGCAAAAATGTTAGAACATGAATTTTTAATGAACGTGAGCAATTCTTAGTTCGTTTAATTTATCGCCGTGTGGAGAGAAAACAATAAAACAACTTTTTGTTAAATTCCATCATAAAAAATCATGTGATCAGATAAAAAATGTTAAGTAAGTCAAAGTTATTTAATGAAACAAAAATTTTTGGTACATCATAACAGAGCAAAATTTTTAACAAATTTCTAGACTATAATTTATGTGTGACAGAGTGCAATCTAATCTACTAGAATCTAACAAGTTGAATGGTGTATTTGACGACTGATAATGGAGTTCAAACCAGAAGTACGTTTTAATGATCTGATTATGAGAGTGCAACATAAATAAAATACACAGACTGTTCCAAAATAATCTCAAAGACACATCTCCAATTCAAAAGTTTTAGAACAAATATATTCTAAAATTCCAGAAGTCGGAAGTGGGAAGGAAGTATAGTACAAGCAAATGATGTGGATTTCCCCCAAAAGGAATAATTAGTATAATAAAAAGTGGAGAAGCTAGACCAAAGAAGGATTAATAAGTAATAAAAAACTGTTGAATGAATCAAATGTTACTGATGATTTAAAGTCTCTGGTAATAAATTATGTAATTATAAATCCGAGAACATAACAATAGTCTCGATCGCTGTGCACTACAACGAAACCTGTTTAACCTCAAACTGTCAAAGAGACGTTTTATAGCAGAGCTACCAACAATATTTCAGATCGCAAGGCTTGCTAAGACGCCGTTTTTATTAGATCATATAGCACAATTGCCAGCAATAAACACCAACTGACAAACACGTAAATTTCATGAATCAGATCGCTTCAAGATTAATTAGTTATATTAACTAGATCTAATCTGATCTAATAAAAACAACAAAGCCAACTTGGGAACAATTTTGTTGGTAGCTCTGCTTGTAATCTCAAAACGTCTCTCTTGACTATAACTAATTGATATTGCAACAGTTTTATCAATACGTCAAAATATTACAGGCGTCGCTTTTTATAGTTTTCAGCGTAAACAGTTGACAAGTTGTCTGTCAGACAGATGTGTATTTTGGGTTGCCTAACGTTCAATCATTAAAAAAGCCTGACAATTTATCGCTTCCTAGAATAGTCTGATTAAAAAATATAACGACTTCTGATCTTTGATTTAATCCAGATGCGTCTTAGAAAGAAAAAATACGATGACATATCTGAAAAACGTTTGTTACACAGTCTGTATTAACGAGATTCTTTCATTCAATCAATCACACAGATTGCCAACATTACAGCCATGGCAACAAATTAAAAAACTTCGTTTTCAGTTTAAGCATCCACTTTATACATTGCAGCACGTTTTGTTCTTAGTTATTTTACATAAATGAAAAAAATAATCTTAAATAGCTGCGTTTGCAATAAAAACACTTCTTAATCTGTGTCGTGTTTTTTCTCGTGAAGAAAATGTTTACACAACCCGTTACAAAAAAATATTATCATGACGTCTATAGCACACACTCACGGTAATTATTTACTGGTAATTACTTTTTTTGACGAAGAGAATTGGATAGTCGAGCTAAATACAACAAATAGCGGCGATTACGTTATTAGCAGTTTATTAATGAAGTATACTCAGCTGGCAACCATGAACCATGAACCATGAACATAAAAATGAAGAATGGATTTTTTCAACTTGATATTAGAAATCTTATTGACGATTTAACCAATAAAACCAACTTTTGAGTTCTTGTAAGAGAAAAAAAAAATCTTTCTTACCTTGCGTCTGTCTTCCGGTGGAACGCTAGCATGAGACCTATTTCTGAAAATATCCATAACCTTGGTCATGGGACTCTTGTTGGAAGAGGCTGCTGTAACGGTGTGGTAATACTGAGTATGGGAGCCCCCATCACGAACAGGATGGGCAGATCCATCTCTGGGTGCTTTAGGGCGAACGTGCATCAGACCGGTATGCTAAAAACAAGTCATTAACAAGTAAGTTAAACAACGCGTAGACTGAGAAAAACATCTCGCGTAATTAAGTAATTAGTAAATTTGATCGAAACGCTGTAATGGTGGTTGCATATGCGGTATTTTTTAACGACGATTGCTCATATCAATCTTTCAATTCCATTGTCATTCTCCTGTCATGAGTCGTACAGCAAAACTTGCGAAATAATAAGGTTGAATCTAAAAATATAATTCCTTTAACCTTGCTACTTGAAATCACGAGTAGGAAGATGATCACATGGTTTCCTTTATAAAGTGCACGCTGGGGTGAAAAAAAACTCACCAACATCGCGCTCTTCATCGACGCCATGAACGCGCTTCCTTTCTTCTTGCTGGCGTCGGAATTCGACCTGGCCCTAAAAGCGTCCAACATCCCCGCTTTCTTAGGACTTTGCACATCTTCTCCAGATTTCCTTCGTTCGGCGGAGTTGGATCTGGACGCAGAACCGCTCCGAGTTCCCGAATGTTTATCCTTCTTTTTATCCTTTTTAGTTTCAGCTTTGGCTTCTTTGGGTTGTTTGGTTTTCGCTTCTTTTGCTTTAATCTTAGCGACTTCTTTACTCTTTTGTTTACTGTCAGATTTAGAGCCCCACGTTCCCGAGCGGGGTCTTGGCATCGACTGGGTGTCGACATCATCATTGCTGATGGTTGGGAGGGGCTGGGAGCCGAGTTCCTGCAATGGAAAATCTTGTCAGGTTCAGATGAGATGGAAATTTACATTACCATAAACTAGCGATTTAAGGAGAGGTCGAGCACCAGTGGTACCCGATCATAAAGGAATGCGCGTATTGAAAGAAACGAAAGGTACAATTTCACTTGGATTACGCGGTACAATGTAAACGTGGCTCAGGGGCAAAATGCTTTTCACTGAAGAGTGGAAAGATTTTCATAGAACGTCGATTAACCCACTTAAGGGTCATCGGATCATCAGAAATGTTGCTCGTATGTTTTGTAAACAAAAATGGTATTAAAATATAAAATATGAGGTTTTGCCTAACAGCTGCTATTGCGACCAAAAGTAAATAAAAGCAATTCAAACTTTACCTTCACTGACAGTATTGACATCACTTTTGTGACAATAGAACTCTTTACGACTTTTTTTGATTAGAATTCTAGGTCTTATGACCAAATCGGGAACACCTTATAGAATTTCTCCGAATGGGAAATATTTCCATAATTTTCATGACCTCATAAAAATTTTACTTTTACAGGCTATAACTTTTCAGGAAAGAATATAGGCAACACACTTAACACGTCTGTAAGTGTGTAGTCATAATCTATCAACACAACGCGTTCAAAAAGTGTGAGGACGTGAATTAGAAGAATGCACACTGTAATTTATTTATTAATCATTAGCTAGTTATTAGTATCCATATGCATGCAGTACAGTTACGTGTATCCAAACCCTTGGAGAATCATTACAAAACACATGAATAATCACATGATGAGTCACAGTAAATAATGCTCTGCTAAAATATGATTTGTAGTGGATTCACATAAAACCTTTTTTTTCTACCCACGCTTGACGTCCAGCTCACATTAGTTTTATTGTTGTAGATAAATAATGAAATAGAAAATGTGATCATGTAAAATAAATTAAACTGCTTGAAAATAACTAAATCGATAAACATCAAAAATATCAAATACATAGAAAAGTGCATTAATAGTCATTACTATTTTCTTACTGTTACGCTTAGTTTTTTGTAAAAATTACACCGTGTAAATAATGACTACATTGCGATAACATGAAATTAATCTCCTGAAATTGAAAGATTCTTCCAAGTTAGTGAAGTTAACCGACTATACCTTTTTTTGACCTTTTTTAATTTACTAGCTAGAAGTTTGGTCTTAGGCTCATTGGAATGGCTATAAAAAGTAGGAAAAAGTACTTTTGATCACATGACGGTGTCTTTCAATTGCCTCAAATGCGATGTAGTATTTATTTTTTGATATACTTCTTCATTCTACTTTACGCTAAAAATGTGTACACGAAGTATATATTTCCAGGAATTAACTAAAATGTGAAATCTCAAACCATCAATGTAACTTTGAAAAATTTAATCAGTTTTATGTTCTTAACAAATGTCCCACATGTATTGCCCACAACTGTAAAAGGCATGACAGTTCAAGAAAAAACAATAAACATCTTTTTTGTTTTTTCTTTTTACTTTTTATGGATTTTGGAAGTAATCAATATTGTGATATGCATTCACTTTTAAAAAAATGCACGTATGTAGGGAAATAAATATACTGTACAGTTCAATAATAAAGTACAAAGTAAAAGTAATTCACTAATCTAGAAGAATGCTTTTGTAATTACTTACGAACATCTACTCTTTCTCGTCCAGAAGAAAAATTTCATGTTATAAAACTTTGTTTCACCGTGTTCTTTTACGTAAAAGTTTGACGAAAAAATAATCACCGTTAAAAATAACTGTAATGAATAATAAGGAAGATTAAAAATAGTATCATTGATCACCTCATGTCAGAACAAAATCGATAGCTTCTGTGTAATCTTAATACAAAATAAAAAAATATTTCACAAATTACGAAATTTCTATGAAAATAAACAAAGTATTATGATCGCTATGACGCATTTTAACAATTAAAAAAGGAAGACATTTTAATCTTTATTTCCATAACATTCTGAGTAGACCAAGAATAGAGTAGATGAAATAAAAGCTTTGTCTTATGATCGCATCAAATTTTTAAATAAATTTCCAATTCTCCGATTTTTTATGAAAAATAAACGGCCGTCGGTATTCCAAGGCAGCTTTTTTCTTGTTTACACCATTCTCTTTACTTTTGCTGTTTTTTATTCCACATGTCGCTTTATTTTATTTGGCATCAATATTGTAGACAGCATATTGCCAACCTATTATTCTATTTTTACTTGTTTTACCTTTCGTTTCAATTTCACGATTATTATTTCAATTATATTCGTCCCATACATTTCTTTGTTAATCTTAATTATAATTTGTAGTTTTACTGCTTCTTGGTACTTCTATTTGTATTATTCATATCTACACTTGATTTAATTTGATTTTCTATATGGACGATCCTAAACTTAACAACACTTCATTTTCCGCATTAACTTCTGATTTGTGTTATTTGTGTGGTTGTAACCACAAACATTTAATAAAAACATGAAATGTGGTGTTTTACTGCTCCATTTGGATTAAGTTCTAAACAACAATGTTAATTACCATAATGTGGTAGTTTTATTATTAATTTACGATAATGCCAAAAATAATGAATAATGTCAAAAAACTCGACTCTGAAACTGTTATTTGATAAAAATTAATCGATCTGAAAATGTATCAAAATTCATCAATCGTTGACCATTCTAGACATAACTGATACTTTGTCCATTAAAATAACAACTGTCAAGAATTTTAAATTTCTTATCGACGGTTTTTTTACTGAAAATTTTGGTCGCTACAATTGTGAATTGTTTACATGAATCAAAATTCATAAAATCAAACAGTCCATTTGGCAACTGGGAAAAAAGAAAAAAAGGAAAATTTGTATCAAAATTACTGTATTTCATAATATCAGATTTTTGATAGTCAACTGTAGAATTAATAATAGGTTTTAACTTTAACGACACTATAAAGTACTCTTTATGTCATAACTTTGCGGCCGTAAAATGGCACGTTATAGTACTAGTATTTTAAATTTTATTTTACAGAATCCACGAAAAACTCGTATATCAAGATCATTTTTGTGTCTGTCGCATGTAAAAACGTCTTGGGAGCAATGGAACATATAAAATCTAATCGTATCGTTACGTTCGCTCGGCCATCATCTGGGCTTGTAGTTATATGAGCTTCTTACTTGTTACATAAATAACTATTACGTATTTAAGTATATAACAGCAAAAAAATTTATTTTCGCAACAAAATTATGAACACTATTTTATCTTGCAGTATTTATTTTAGAGATTTTAGATTTTATTTTCGTTTAAATGATTTAATTATGTGATGACAACAAACTAGAAAATCATTTAAAAAGGCTATCCAAAATGAAGCCAGAACTAAAACTAATTTGGACCAATAACAACGATTAGCATCATTAATAGGCGATGATTTCGGGACAATGCTATTACGTGTCATGGAAATGTTAAAACGCTTCAATTATAGTAAGATATTGTCAACCGCCGAATATCATGAGTGGAATGCTGATTCTAAATCATTACTAACAGCTGATGTATTTGTTTATAGCAGCACATAGTATTTGTATTATTATTGGTAACAAACACAAACTTAGTAATAAAAAGAGCATCAAATCAATAATTCAATACAAGCTACATTAAACCGATTGTTTTGATACATCCACACATTGCATGGCAATTTATTCAAAAACTTTCCTGGAAACCAGTTTTGAATGATGTGGTGCAAAGTGCATTTCGTTGTCCCCGTTTAAGAAAACCAATATCGAAGCCACATTTTGTCTCTTTTTAAAGAAGATATTTTCTAGAATATTTATTTTTACTGAAACACAACTAACCTTGCGTTTGGAAAATGCCAAACTTTCCTCCACACAACTATCTAGATTTTTCAAAAACAGCTCCCTAAACATTTTTCCTACCAACCACTCACCGCAAATTACTATTAAAAGAGCTAACAATTATAACCAACTCTCACGTTTCTCCATTTTAAAATATGCAGCTTTCAATGCAGGACGCAACAACCACCAAGAAAACACACGAGGAAACTGAATGGGAGTGGATCGGGTACGCATGATGACGTTCAGCATCGTGGCGCCGATAAGACGACAACTCTTATTACACAACTGATATTAAGGGTGGAAATCCAACAATTCAATGAAAATTTGATGACGGCATGAAAGAAAAAGACGTCAAGAATGTGATGATCTAAGACCATCGTAAACACACCGATAATTAAAAAACGCTGTGGGTTAATACGCATCAATTACCTTCAATTTTGGTCGCGATAATTACTAGATCGAATTAATAATAAAAGCGTACATTGTTGTTGTTATTAGACCTACTTTACGCTGACCTGCCCAACTATGTAATCGGCGGAAACGTACGCACTAAGGTGCAATTTGTATTGTTTGTAAAAGACAATGTTATAAAGTATTTATTAGTAAAAATCATCGAGCACAACGAAAGGTTCGATTTGAAGTTTCATTAATGAGGACAATGCTTGACGGGTCTTTGTGTTTCATGAAAGACGACGCTTTGAATGAACGTGTTGTTTGTTTTGTTTAAAACAAGCAAACCGAAAACTTGATGACAGATTTGGCGTGTTATTAATAATGCATGGTGTTCGATGTTAAAGTTAAGAACATAAAGAACTAGAAAAGTTAAGTTAAACAGTGGTTGTTTATACAACAGTTTTTTAACCTTCCGTTGTATTTTACGTTTATAAACAGATGTGCGTACGAAATGTTCTATGTGATTCACATTTCTAGGTTATCGTATTTTACGCAGTTCACCGATAGCAAAATATTTAGAAAGCATTCTGTAACGCGCTGTGAGTATTTCCCTATCTCGAGGAAATTCAATCCTCTGCTAAACAGTTTTTTGAGCTGAAACCTCAAAACTAGTTTCCTTTTTTTCTCGTTTTATTTATTTCAATTTGTCCAATTTTCAACAATATGTACAATGAATCACTTAAAAGATCTCGTTGCTTTGACGTTCGTTGCATATTTTGCAAAATTAAATCCTAGTGACTTTCTAAGAACAAAAAAAATGTCGATTTTCTTCTACCTCTAAAAAATTTAGAATATAAAAGAATTAGTAAATATCTCGTTAAAAATGGTGAATGCGCCGGATCTTCTGTTACCAAAAATCTAGTTTTTTCTACCACAAAAAGTCAATTATTTCCTTACAAATTCAACTAAACATGGTTCTATTTCAATTTAAAAAGCATTTTTGAAGCTTTCAAGATTTTATGTTAAAGATTTGTGTTAGAATTTGGTGAAAAATAACCAAGAAAAAAGTTGAAAATACCCAAATAATACGCATTTTAGGCATCCAAAAAATACAAAAAGATTCCAAAAATCCAAAAAATTCCAAAAATATTAAAAAATTATCGCCACTGCAAATAAATCTGATTTTTTTTCCTAATCTAATCTATTAAAAAATAATAAATAACAGAATAATTGTACCGCAGTCTATTTAAATGGTTCATGAAATCATAATAAATAAATAATGTATAGTTTTTGAAACTTAGAAAATGGAAGAGAATAAAAATACTCTCTTTTGCCAATATTTGTTTTATTAAATCGATACAACAAAGTTGAAATCGAAGAAATTTTCTCTTTTTTCTCAAAGTCCTTGTTAAGAAAATCAATGAAATTTAATTTTCCAGAGATATAATGAAAATAACCTGAAACTAACAACTGCCTGAAATCGAATTTTAATCCCCAAATGAAATCGTATATTATTCCCACACTCATCTGAAACCAAGAATTTAATTTCCGGTAACAGTTGCTTTAAAATTCTGCTACTGATAGATATTAAATATGAATTGCAACCTACAAAGTTCCAGAAAAAGGTTTCTTTTTTTTTAGTTGACTAAATACAACTTAAAACTACTAATTCTCTTATCTGCAGAACAACACCACACTAATGCACGCGAATGAGATACTAGTCCGACAATCACATAAAAACAAAGTTTGAAATATAACACGCAAACGTAAAGGGAGTGTTACTACCAACATTCACCCCGTTTCGCTCTAAAACACTAAATTTACATAATCGGCACAGTAGAAGTAAGCACAGAAACATTTAAAACGCTTCAGGCTAGAGTAATATGTAATAATTCATAATATACAGTTTGCTCCCATCGGAATTTAAAAAAATTCAAAGTTTTTCTAATGTATCACTTTCGTTACAATATTTCAAAACAGTAATTAATGCTGGTATTTTAATTGATAAACCTTGAAGAAGGCCTAGTTTCAGCGCCTGTGGACGGTGACTTTTCATAAAAATTTAGAAAATTTTAACGGATAAAAAAAAGTGTAAAAATGTTTTGGCCTCAGTTGGTAAATAACTACTTTTTAAGTAGTTAATTTAGAAAATATGTCCCATAATTTTTCGAGCATAAACTCATATTAGTCATATTTCACGATTACATCGCATGCACACGATTAAATGGTACTGTCGCTGTACATCCTAATATATGCTAATCCGAGTTAATGTGCATTATTTTTAAACTCGCTGAAAAAAGAATCTGGTGACAAACAAAACCAAAAGAAGACGTGTTAATCCGATAATTTAATATTAACAGAAAAGATCAAAATTCATTATCACACACCTGTTTCATTCTCAACGACCAAATAGTTCTTATAAACGCCACCTTAACTTTCACCGCCATTTCACAACAACCTCTTTTGGCAAGTAAACGAACGTCCTTCGTTCTTTAATAATAAAATTACTAAAACGATTTAATCTATCCATACAGAATTTAATACGCACAATAGTAACAGGTTGTTGAACCTTCCAACGTTATAAAATAATTATTAGGTACAGTTTTTGTCATGTTTGATTAAATTTGTTTTGATGTTTTGGGTGTTCTATTGACAATTCGTCACGAAACGCGGAAGTCAGCCACGTAAAAAACACCTCAAAGCCACAAGTTGACATTTGGCAGATGGCCAAATTCTTCGATCGATGGGACTAAATTAATGCTAGGTTTCAGAGAAAAAGTGAATGGAGCATCGAGTTTACAATTTTTTGTAGTTCGTTCTTAAAATAATGCATACAGTATTAATCAAATGCATTCTCTTTAATATTATTCGGAAATTGTTAGATTAGTTTCCTTTAGAAAGACACGACAACATGTCAAATGATAGTCCAAAAGTAAAAATAAAACACACTTCCTGTTTTAACTGTACTTAACGTTACGTTGACGACAAAAACATGGTCACATGTAATAAACCATCGCAAAATCATCCTGCACAATAAAAGCGCAGTTCCAACCGGTTTTTAAAATATGAGTGAATTTCTACTCGATTTAATTACATTGCAACATTAAATTCATTTAACATTTAATTCGTTCCGTGAACTGTAGCACATAATGAAAAAACAAGAATAAAAGACCTTCCAAGATTGTAGCTGGACATAGAATTAACATTTGCTGGCGCAGCTACGCCATGATACCAATAGAGGCTGAATTATTAACAACAAATAATATCAATAGAAGTGTAGTATCGATTCACCTGTCACTTTCACATGACCACGGTCGTTGACATGACGTAGAAATACAACTTGTTATGGATTTCAACAGCTACTGACACCACCTTTAATTAGGTGTGCAAATGCACTCACCTTCTTTAATTCCGAAGGCGAGCGTTTCACCCAGATATCTTCAGCACTTCCGCTACAATCGATGGTAGAACTACTGGAATTTTCACTTTTCATTTCAATTAACGAGGAATCAAAAAATCTAGTATCGTAATGAGGTGAAGGGAGCGGTGTTCTAAAGATGTTATAAACCGAAGGCCTGTTCGAATCAATTTGTGGAGGTATCGCGTGCACTGTATTAGCTTGTCTATATTGTAGTCTATTAGCAAAAATTTTCGCAGCTTCCGAAGGCTGTTTGGTCTTTGTAATCACAAATTTATGAGTGGGTCCACTAACTGTATCGATCACAGACGTTTTAGAACCACTGGAAGATTCCGACAGGCTCTTATCACTACCCGAAATTGTCGACATGTTGCTGTTAGAAGGCACTTGGTCTTTCAAGTCTTTCTTCTCTTCATCTTCGTCTTCTTCGCGGCACTGGGACAGTCGTCGAGCTGAAACTGCTACTCTTGAAGGCAAACTGTTGCTGTGGTTTTGAAAATAGCGTTTGAGGAACTGTTGACTGCCAAAATCCCGATCTTCACCGCTTATATCTTTTAAGGCGGCGATAGTAGTTTCGGTGTTGTGGTTGATAGTGGAAACTAATTCATCGGGCTCGATATCGCTGTCGTCCGAAAGAGAGATTGTAGAAGATGAACCACTTTTAGAAGGCATCGTTGAAGAATGATGATTTGGTTCTAAACTCACTGTATCGTTGATTGCAGAATTTGGAAGGAGCGAAACATCAGAGTCCATCTAAAACGTCACTGTCATGCGAAATCGCGGAGAGTTAAGAAAGCAGTGAACTCATAAGCTTCAGAAATCACACCTTCATAAAATGACGCACGAATTAACTAATTGCACTGTGCGTGCTTTGACGCCCTCTTTTCATTAATGTTAATTTAAGTGGAAAACATTGTTGATTGGAATTACACCTTTCGCATGTGCCAAGTTCAAGGTCCTATTCACGCCTTCAAGTCAATTACAATATTTAAAAGCATTTACATATTGATTTATGAGGAACTCTTGGGAGAGAATGTCACAAGTTAACGCACAGATTTTGTTACAATGTGTTTCGGAATTTTCCACCAAAACTTCCATCTAGGTATGCCCACACGAAAACTATGACCGGTTTAGCAAGAAAACGTTCCTAATATCAAGACTATTGGAAGTTTGTATACTTGCAGTTTATTTCATGTGCATAAAAACAAGGCGAGGTGCATTCTGTTACATCACATTTACATAATGTATACGAACATCACACAATAAGTAGACGTAATAAAATATATGGTCATCGCTGTATTACAAGTTGAACAGCTGGTTTCAACACTGTCAAATCCAAGTAGTTTTTCAAAAATCAAGCATGACGAGCAAAACTACACGTTCGAGCGACATGAAAATTTGCAATTGTTGATTGTTAACACGCACAATAATTTGACGACCTTGTTTGCGGACACTAATTATAAAAACGGTAATTTGTTATCAAGCCTATACAGGGTGGAAAACTTTTTCACTAGTTTTGAAAACAAGCTAAAATTAATTAAGACAAGATTATTAAATCTGATTACGTTATTATACTTAGACATGTGGTCTACATTGTCTGGAGTTCATGTGTCATAATTATAGGATTTTTCGTGTTTATTTATTAAAGTGGGGAAAGTTCCAATTGTGTTCTTTATCTTTGACGTTCAAAGATCTCAAAGGATTTATTTTCTTAATTAAGTTTTTTATCACAGCTCGTGACAATTTTTATTAAAACTGAGTACTAGTAAAATCTTATTGAAGAAATTGATGTGTACGATAAGATAAAAAATACAAATTGCAAAATTAGAATCAAATCCTAAAAACGAAAAACGTATAATTTGTAGGTTAGTTCGCGTTTTGGCATGAAGATTTAAAATTCTGCTCTGTGAAAAATTCGAATCAAGAATCACACTTTTTCTTATTTCACCAACAAAGTTTGACGCGCTACATTTATGAGTACATTTATTAATGCAATTTTAGGCCTTGAGATTTTAATCTGTCAGCGCACGATTGTGGTTTGTGGTTGCACAACGAGAACTTTTGTTTCGATTCTGACATCTTCATATCGTTCTTAGCTCTCTCAATTAGTATAGTTCCTTTTTATCTAGAATTTGATCCCCCCAATTCTCGCTATTATTTTCCAAACCGGAAAATTCCATGTTTACAATCCCTTGCATTAAGATAAGAAAATGTTTCAATTTTGTAAACACGAATCAATCCACTCACTTCAACAACTCCAAAGTGAAAAGCTCAAGGCTTACCACAATCATTTGTCTCTTTTACGAGCAATTTGGCGAATTCAATAATTGTAATTATCATGTGAGATGTTCACGCAGTTGTTGCCAAAAATAGGCTTGAATAATTGCTTTGTTTGCACTTTCAATAAGCTTTCCGATAAGCAGAACAAACTCGGCACGTGTAATGATAATGTTAAAATGTACAGACCACTTACTCCTTTTCGGCAAACTCGGGATTATCAAAATTCGTGTCTAAGACTATCCGAAAGTAAGAATTTTATGAGTCACTTCGGCTGTGGCTTTTGTAAGTTCCAAGTTTTCTTGTTTATAACCCACAACAAAATATGGAGGTGTACATGAATAATAAAGTTGTAAGAATTGATTATTTTATCGTGTCATATTTATTGTGCGAATACTGAACAAATTGCAGGTTTGTTTGGCAAATGCAAACAAAGATGAACGTTCGCAAAGAATTAAACACGAAGATGCTTGTTGGGTGTGTTCGAAGAGCAAATGTACGTTTTTAGTTCAATCAGAATGTTTTCCCAGTTAGCGCAAAAATTACATGTTCGTAAACTAAACGGTATTACACATTCTAAGAATTTATTGTGGCTAAATTACTGCTTTGATGCTATCATTATTGCAAGCACGTGGGTGTGGATTTCATTTTCCTAATTTGTTTCATTACATATGTACCATCTGCAGACATGTGATTTTTAATTAAAATTTACAGTGGCGTTTTAACGAACGTGACTTATTAAAATATCAATGGTATCGGGAAAATTACAATAACAAAAACTAATCTTCTTTCTTTTTCTAGAAAAGTGAGAAATATTTTAAATTGCTAATAATACACTTTAACGAATATGACGTGTGTGTAAATAAAAATCAACCTACGTTCAAAATAATAATAAGAGATTTGAGTTTTGTCATTTTCTTTATCTAAATTTATCATTTAATTTAAGGTACACCACTTACAACGGGATTAATATTTTTGTTTTAATGCAAGCGAAACATTTTAATTTGGACAATTGGATGGGATTTCGTGTGCGATTTTTGAACGTTTAGGAATAAATTAATATTAATGTCCGCAATAATTTTGCGATTTATAAATGTTTAAATTTGTAGTTTTTCAGTTTACAGAATTTACATTTTAGATTTAAACTTAAGATACATTTGAAGTTTTATCGCCACTTTATTAAGTATATTTAAATTTTCAACAGTTGCATTTTCAACTTCAGCTACAAGAATTTTCAGCTTTAGAACTTAAAACGGTTTTTCTATTTTTCTAGCGTCCAACTTTAACTTTTTCAATTAAAAATTTAATTTAACAAAATATGTTCCTCTTATTTTCTGAAAAACTGAGACACTTGTAAATTTTCATTATCACTGTATTTTTTTTTTAATTGTTTCTGGAGTTTTATAAAGTAAAATTCTTTAATTATATTTAAAAAAAAACACTTCACAACAAAGTCGCAAGTTTACAAGTTAAGAAACTTTCAAATTACCACAAATCTGTGGATTTAAAAAAATTCCAATTTTTCCTTCTGTTCCAATCCTTCAATGCATTGTTCTCAAGATTTCCAGTACTCTCACTTTCTAATTTGTGTTTTAAATCAATTAAACCATGATCATTTTAAATTGAATTTTAAATTTCCATTCGGTTTTGATTCCATAACTGCTACTTTCTATAAAAAAAAAAATTGGTTTGTTGTCTTCAACCACATGAAATACAGAAGTACAAAAAATTATTAATTTTATATCAAACATTTAATAACATATAACATATATTTAGTAACATTTTAGAAATCCTTTAGACTGGCTTAGATTTATCTGTGTGTACATATTATTTGAGCTCTCTAATTTTATCACATTACATTACAACGATAAGATAGACCAACATAATTAGGTAAGTAGAATAATTTGTGTTAAGGCCTCAATTAAGATCATTTATTACACCCACTGCAAACAGGAAAAAATTTACCGACCTAGTCATGAGAGAAATTAATGATAAGAGAAAAATGACACCTCAAAAGGTCACAAAATGTATCATCCTTCGTGATTTATTTTTATAACTACTGTAACCTCGAAATACATTTTTTGCAAATTGTTTACTGCGAAGTGCGAATTTTTCCACATTGGCGTTCAAAAATATTCTTATCAACAGCTATACAATCAGCACAGAGAAAACGTTACACCGCAAAATAAAAATTGTACAATATAAATAAATACGTTATCGTTATGAATAAATATTGATATCAATCCTCCTTGACATTAATCGCGGTGGAATTTTACTTCTTATAGGATTATTAAATTTTATAATTCCTTGAAAACTGAATCTGAGTCACCCGATTATTTTACTAATTACTACAAGAAAATCAAACCAATAAACACGTATTATATATGCAGAATATATTCGCAAACGCCGTGAAAATTATCCTCACGTGTTCGCAATCTCAGGTAAAATTTAAATTACCCCATTTTGCATATTTAATGCGCCACACTGCAGCACAATCGATTGCTCATACCTAGAAACATGACATATTGCTACAAATAAAGCATTTTTCATGCTGCTTTACACATTTGGGATTCACAGCAGTTTTCCATCCTGACCTCAAAACGCATCATATACACCTTGAGGAAGCGAAATTTTTTCGATCTTACTATATTTGTACTGACCCTTGCATAGTTTCAACGTCAATTCCAGCAAGTGTTTTTTTAATTGGTTCAAAGTACAAACGGAATCATATGAGAATAGAGAGATATTAACAGGAGCCGTGATGTCTGACGCGACTTGAACATCGTTCAATTCGAAAACCTGACATATTTTTAGTACTTTTTCTACAGACCACACACGTTATATTTGCGACCACAGATTTTAGAATAATTAGCAAGAATTTTAAAGTCAACGACCCGATCTTTAGATGAGCCGTAACAAAATGTTTCCGGGGAACAAACACATTTCTTTCCAAGAACATGAAAGAGCGTTTCAATTATTGTCCATTTTAATTGTTCTCGAGATACAATCTACGTGGAAATCACATCTAAATTCAAAAATATAATCTCAAAACAATGACAGTGATAAAATCTGGGCTCTTAAAGCAGAGTGAACATTATAAGTGCACAAAAATAAAATTGATAAGGCCTAAAAATAGCAGAAAGATCAATTATTTTCTCATCGTATAAAGATAATATCGACAGGAAAACGACAAAATTGTTAAGTTTTGACGGATTACTCAATTTTTTGCTAATAATAGATGTCTGACATTGCATGGGATGAAAATAACCAAGCACGCCTCATTCGACGCCCATAATTATCACAAGTACAACTAAAAGGTTAAAAAACAAATACGCTCCACCTAGTCTGGAACGACATCTCAAAATATTACGTCACTTCCGGAAGATAATGAGTGGACACGTAGTAGTTAAATAGTTAGCAGTTGTTTTACAAAACCTGCAAACTAAAAAATAAAATGAATGGTTATTTGAAGTTTTTTGCGACAAAAAAAAATTGATCAAAATTCAGTGATCGCATGGGTTTTTAAAGACAGCTAATTGTCGAGTACAAAAGTCAGGTCAAACGAGACAGAAATTTCCAGCTCTATGTCATAGGCTTAACAGCTTCTCTTTTTCAGTTACGTGAACGCCTAACTTTATCGCCAATAAATCAAACTGATAATTCGCAACAGTAAGAAATCATATTTCTACATTTATTGGCATTTAAATTAGCAAATGATGCTTTCTTTCGGTCGCTTCTGTTATTCTATTGAGTATTATAAATTTACTACATCAGTGCCCGCATTCAAAGTTAGGTCCTAACAATTTTTTCAAAGATTCTGCTTTGTGATTCAAAGTCCAGTTAATGGTAACCTAACTTTATTGAGAAAGGAATTGATTTCGTAAGTGAAACCTTAAACAAACTTAAACAAAATCGGGATATATATAATATTATAGCATACTTGCGTAGGCATATTTGAGGCATATTATATCAAGGCGGCAATCTCACAAATAATAAAATTTTTGTAGACTGATAGAGTTAGATTAATTTTTAATATTCAACGATTGTTACTGAAAAAAATATCAGTTTTAACTCTATTTTGTCACAGCTGAAAGAATTCAATTAGAAAACTAAAAATATTTTGCCTTACAGTTTCATTACTAGATTTTTGGACTTTTAAAACCGTCTTCGTTTTTGGCTGAAACACCTGTGCTTATAATTTATGGATAATAACGGAAGTATTTTTCTCGTGCCAAAAGTAATTTTTGGCAGGATTTGTTACGTATCTAATAAACAACACAATTTCTCATAACGTCATCTAGTGCAACAATAAGTAACACAAATAGTAGAGGTGACCAGAAGTGATAATTATTACTCCCAAAAAGACTGGCTTTTGCCGTAGCTGTTCTTTTTATGTCCCTCGATAATTCCATACTCTATAACTACCAAAATAAGGTTATTAGTGGTTAGGAATTCAATAGGGGCATTATATTTATGGTAACAGATGTGCAAATGTTGGGTCTTTTGCACCTGGTGTCACAAATGCATGAAAATACCTCACGATTTTGGTTCTTTCATTGTAACAAATTTGTGCAAACAATGGACATTTGAAATTTACCTCTTCTAATTGAAAATTTTTAGTCCTAAGCTTTTTTGAGTCTCTTCCACTTTCAGAAGAAACTTTCAAGAAACTGCAGACTACCACCAGACAGTGTCTAGATCGAGCTTTCTCCAGTGAGCTATCTTTAGCACATTACTCAACATCCACCGATTGATATTAAATAAGCATCTACTTATGCTAACAGAATGATTTTGGAATCATTGACAACACAATTCCCAACAACTGGTGCAATTTAAAGCGCATTTTGTGTTCTTTTGTTCTTATTCAGGCCACAATTTCATCAACGTATAATGAATGAAAATTTATTATCATCGATTACAAAAAATGGCGTCATTAATTACCATAATTTATCATTATAAATTTTCAAAAGCTGTTGTTTATGCCCTAATTTTGCTTTGATGCTGTTACGTCACTGTAAATAACAGAAATTTGCCTGAATATTTTATGAGTGAATTTTTTATTTGCTGTGAGAGCTGTAATTAGTCACTTGCGTCACATGTAATTCCATAATTAAAAACGTACAAAAATCGTCTAGTTATTTATTTGTTGCTTTCAGTACATGCCCAGGAAGCGTAAAAATCGCTGTTACGCCACTGGAATGATTTATTCATGAATTTTCTCTAATAGCCATTCTTTCGCACGTGACCTTCAAAAAACAGGATATGATAGCAACTATCAAAGGTTGGTGCCGGGTTTTGAGAGATAAGAATAAGAGTGAGTGCTTTTAAGAGAACAACGGAAAAAAAGGTTCATGTGATTCTATGAATACCGTTTTTTATTTTAAAAGTGTGATTTATTTAAAGGCGTTATGTCATTCCTAACCACAACTGTCATTAACGTCAAACTTCTGACAGATTTATGAGTTCACCGCAATCTGGAGATCCGAAAATTTACCTTATTGGCAATAAGTAGCGAATCCGACGAGTGCAAAATAGATTTTCCAAACCATGAAATTAGAATTTTCTTTGAATTTTAGAAGAAAAAAGCAAAACCCAACTTCACGCACAAAAAAACACACTACACTAGTAAAAGCAGTAGTACTTAAAACAAATGAAGTATGTCGAAAAGCCACCTAATGCACTTTGTTTACTCTAACCGAAAACGAACAAAGTGGAAAAATCGCACAAACGTAGCCGATGGAGAGCGCCAAAACACGTGTAAAACATCATTTCGCCAAACACAAATGCAGTTCACGCTCATAAGGCAAACCGGTGACTAACAGAAATAAGTAAACGCAGTCATCGCTGGTCGCGAGAAAACGAGAGTCATTTGTTAATACCAGCTGATGACGCGGGCGGCGCGCTCAGCTGATTGTTGCCAACCGAAAAATGAAATGTTACCAAGTTCATGGAAGCGCGAATGCGCTGGCGGAATTTTACAGATGTTGGATGTTCGTAAACAAACCAATAATAGAGGAGAGAGCCACGTGAAGGCGCGGGGTCACCGTACTTACAAAAATACAGTTTTGCGAAACTTTTTTGTTGGAACAATTACGCGGTTTAAGTAAGGTTTTTAATTTCACGCATGGCAATCATCACAGCTAACTATTTTTTTTTATTACGAAAAGGTTGGTACACCCTCTAAAATTAATACAATCAGTAATAAAACAATAGGGCTGCCAACTCTCACCTATTTTTGGCTACCCTGTATTTTATTTAATTACAATTAAAAAGTTAAAAACAGATTTTCTCGAAATAACTTTGTAACGAAAAAAGAAGTTAAAATATAAGTCATATTCAAGTTTTTACGATGTGGTTGTCATTTATAAAAACAACACATGGGTTCAAGTAATAAATTTGAATATTTATCGAAAGTCATAAAATTTGTCCAATAACTTTGATCCGTAAAAAAGTGTGATAGAAATAGGCGGTGGAATTGTGAGATAACTTCTATCTTGCATTGACATGACAATAATTTCGGATGTTAAAAATAATAGCTCTGACAAAAGTTTTAAAGGTCATGTTAATTAGTTCAAGCACATTTTAGTTCAAACCAGTGGGTTGCATTGTTTCACAAATAAACTAAGAACCGACATGACTTAACATTATTAGTTTCATTATAAAAATTTATTTGTTTATTTGTAATTAGTAGATATATAAATAAAAGCTGAATAACTAGTTCGTAAAATAATGTAAACAGCTCAAAGCGCTTGGCAACATCGCAGCGGAAAAAAATAGAAAATTGAAATTAAAAAATATGAATACAAGCAATAAGGAACATATGTACAATTCAGTTATTTTATTTTATGAAGTTTAATTCAAAATTAATTCGCATGGTGTATGGCTGGTTGCCTAAATAATAAAATTGATGAGTCATTATTTGTTTATAACAAAAGATATTGTTTATTGCAATAAACCGCTATTAAAATATCAAGTCGAATATATAAAAAACTAAAGATCGAATAAAAATTATAATGATAAGTAGTTAATAATATAAATTTAATTATGCCACTTCTAAACGCATGATATTACATAAGATGTACATAAAACTGCTATTAATTCGACTATAAAAAACAAATAAATATTGGTCCCAAAAAAATCAATTTCGAGTGCAATAAGTTAATTAGATGCAAAGATTTTATCAATAAGTAGTGTTTTTTTGTTAAAAGGAATTTTAATGAACACAGTTCGATAAAATATCGTTTTAATAATATGTTTGTATTCATTAAAAAAGTGAAAAACCCAGAAATATGACTTTCTATGCATATTCAACACACTTAACTCCAAAGTAGTTATTATGCTAATAATGCATTTTTACTACTTACATAACTGCAAGACACAACAATCAGTCCGCAGCAATAAACATTTTATTACGTTTATACCACACCCTCCTTTCATGTACACTGTAATATTTCACCCATAAAATATAATCGTTGTCAGTTTATTTTTTAAACAAATAAAACTTTACTTTGGGTACGTGGGCAAGTCATAATCTCGGCAATAAATATTTTAAAACGTAACATATGTGGAACTGCGAAGTAGAAATCCTAAAAATGCTCCACTTTTTAGTCATTTTCCACCCTTCATTTAAAAGTAGTTAGAGAATTTGCCCCTAGAAGGCGGTAGCTGTTAGGAGTTCCGTGTGCTTATCTACCAAACTGTGTATATCATGCAACTGCGGATAAACCTCGTCAGCTTTGCGCAGTGGCAGTATCGTAACCGATGAGGTTTATCCGAGGTGCGATTATTGCTAGTTGAAAACTTTAACCAATACCCCGCCATGTGTACGTGAAATACCGTGCGCTAAGGCAATTTTTGGCAGCCTCTACGGGGGCTATTAAAAAATAAAAACATAATTTTTGACGTGTTTAGAAGCACACAAATAACTGCGTATATTTCAATGGTAGCACAACAGCCACAATATTGACAAATCCGCGCAAACGTAGTTTTTAGATCCGCAGCCCATATGAAAATAAAAACGTTAAATGGGCTCAGTTTTTTTTTTGCATGTTGGCACCTCTGTTATCTATCGATTTATTAATGACCGTTCAGCCTCAAATTAACTCAGAGCAACCAATAAACAACCTCTCAGTGTTTAAGATAACAGCGGTTCAGCAATTTTCGATGTGAAAATCTAGACAACTTTTTGCAATGTTGACACATTTTCAATTTGCCTTGACCTAATTAAGTCAACAAGTGCTTATATGAAGCAGCTTTTAACACTTGTTTAAGCTCATTATAAACTTTGGGTCGGTACTTAGTTTTACGGTCAAAGTTTAAAGTGATAACTTCAAATTTTCACGCTTTTACTCTCAAGTAAGAAATAAAAAGAAATTTTATAACAAGGAGTCGTGTCAAAGAGTGTAGCTAAGAGTGCTCCAAGACAGTGAGTGCCACAAGCCAATTTTACGCGTGTTTTGAAACGAAAAATTAAAAATTCCGTAAATATTAGTAGTATTATTTAGGGACTTAAGTTTTTCTTTTAAGTTAAGTTACGCGACTTAAGTTTTGTGTCAAATGTGACCGCAAAAAATAAACACAATTGTAATTTTGACCGAGTAAACTATCCAATGTTACCAACGCAATAAAATACATACAACTTAATTCTTGCACTGTTTCTGTAAACTTAAAAAATAAAAAAAAAATGGCAGTACAAAAAAAAATTACCCAAAATTATACAAAGCCGTAGAAAGCCAAAATAAGAAGACAAATTATTAATATTTTTATTATATTTGATATTTATTCAAGGAAAAGGAGCTCAAATTCGCCTTAGCCACACTTTTGTTAAACTAGTACAGTCAAATGTCATATTTATGTCAAATTTCAAAATATTCATAAAAAAACTAAGAAATAAAAATTTGATAATTGTTTCTATTCTAAACTCTCAAGGCAATTAGTTAGTTGTAATATAATTTATATGGAGCAATTAAGACAATTTGTAATCGAGTCATCTTTGAAACCGAAAACGTATTTTTTTTGCGGTTGATACCTTATGTTGCGACATGTTATTAAGGAGATTGATAAGGTTTACAACAAAATGGAGTATTTATTATAACAGTCGAATAAATGTCCTTTTTTGTTTTTTTTTTTATTTTTCTCAATGCAATCCTAATTTTTAAATTGACATTTTATTTGACATTTATAAATGTCAGTCAAATATGGACATACGTTTTCGTTTTCAAGGCTAACTCGATTACAAATTATTTTGATCGCTCGGTATAATATAAGGCTGAAAACTGACAATGTACACCATCAAAATTTGAAAGTCTTTGTTTTTATGAATACGATAGTGTTCATAATTTTAAGTTGAATTATTCAAGATTGATGTCATATTATAAAACATGAATAAAATAAAGCGTTGGCGGCAATTCTAGTGTCTACTAGGTCAACTTTACAAAAAAAAAAAAAAACACAAAAAACTAGACATTTATTTAATTATTTCCAACTTTTGCATATTCGTAGTTTTTCTTCTCGTCAGTTTTTCTATTTTCTCGTAATGTTTTATTAAATGCGTGATTCATTTTATTTGCTTTTATTTCCTATCGTTTGTTATCAGTCTTCCAAAATTTTCGTCAGCACCTTCCTTGTAGTATACTTTTGTATTTTGGGTTTTTTACGTTTTCCTAACATTAATTATTATCATTATATTGCTTTTTCAGACATTTATTTCCAATCTGTACTTTTTTACTCCATGTATCAGAAAATCATATCGTCGGCATATAAAAATTCTTCCTTCCATAAATTCCTATACCATATAGTTGTTTATATATTTCTGTCATTACCAAATGGTATTGCTCGCTATTTTATTCACCACTGTGTTAAACAGGAGTGGCCTGAGGCCTACTGCTTTGTCCTTCGAATCCTCCTGGATATACTATTAATTACTTCTTTTAGGCGTTTTGTTATATCGAGTTCTTTCTGGAAATTCCATATTGTTCTCTATCAATGATGTCAAATCCAGCTTTCAAATCAATAAACGTGATATATATTAATCCCTCTCTTGTCTCGATCAAATTCGTTATTACAAAATATTGTCAGTTGCTTATCTATCTCCTGACAGCCATTTGCTCTTCGACTAGATTATATTCCACTTGTTGCCTTATTCTCTGTTCTACTGTTGTAGTGTATACATATTTTAAAAATACCAAATGTCAGCTCTGCAGTTGTCACAATTTTCCTGGTATTTCATGTCTCTCTTTTTATTTCTACTAATCCTTTTTCTTCATCTCATCTCTGAAACTATCGATCGCCTTTCACACTCTTACTTAATGTGTGATCGAATTGAGCTGTTATTATTTGTTTATCCTGCTCCTCCTTTTCACTATATCTTTTTATCACTTCTTATATCTTATTCTTATATCACTTCTTTTGTTGTTTTTGGTCTTCACTTTTATTATATCCTATTTTAATTTGATCGCTATTTGTTTGTCCGCATTTTCCATGATTTCATTGTTCTCTTCACTTCATTTTGTATATTCTTGTCCCACCATCTCTCTCCTCCACTACCTCTCTTTCAGATTGCATGATGTTCTGCGGTTGTCATTTTCAAAATGCCATATTTTTTTCTTCCTAGTATTTTTCCTTGTTACGCTGTCTTTGAATTTTATTGTTCTTGTTTTTTTATACTGCGATTTTGTTCCTTCCTGTATTGGCCTCATCTTTATTTTAGACAGGACTTCTTCTGATTTTTGCTAATTAAAAATTCTAAAATTCTTATATGTAAGTTCTAAAATATAAAATATTCACAGATTGCATAGATTCTCATGAGTTGCTCAGTTTATTCCGTCAAACAGTTTTTATAAAAAGAGGCTTGAGAATTTGAAATCTGTTGGTAGCTCTGCCTGTTTCTAACAGTTTGGGATAAATCGTTAATTGATTACTGACATGATTGTAAAATAACAGTCCTACCAAACTTGTAAAAAAAAACTGCTTTGTCAGTTACAAAAGTTGTTTTTTCCCACAATTACGTATATTATTGAATGAAAACAATAATACTTCACGCCTTATGGAATTTTGTTTATCGACAATCACCACATGTTTGATAAAACTTATCATAATAATATGTTACGTTTACTGTTATGCAACATTATTATCAATAACTATAAAAAGAATAATAAAACGTATTAATTAGATTGGAATTAGTCATAAATTGCTATTACCACTCAAAAAAATATAAAGATTATTGGTTAAAGCCCCAAAGCAATAAAACCCACATAAACCTCATCGAAGTAAAACAGAAATGACCAGCAAAAACATGTCTGGAATTTTATATCGATTGTGACTATATTTTTAATCATTTTAGGCAATTCTTGTACTTACTAAATCACCATCTTCAAAACTGAAATCCCAAGAAGGAGCAGGGGATGCACATCTACTTCCGGTACCAAGAGTTTGGGCTAATAGAGTTGTATTAGGAGAAGTATCATCCAGAGCGTGATCTTCAGGGATGCTTGCAAAAGGTTGAGCCCGATGTCTAGGGACAGGTGACACTGACCCTGTTGACCCCTCCGCGACAACGGGAGGGGCCCCAGAGACAACCGTTACATTGAAGCGGCGAGCGGGAGTCGAGCTCCCTTTTCCTGAAACAAAAAAACAATCCATTTTTTCATTTCAAATGTCAGATGATTTAAATATTAATGAACATTTTGGCATTCGAGATTCGTCTATTAATAATTCTGTTTGTGTGAACACCTGGGTTTAATTTAGTTTGGACAAGTGACAGAGGCAATATGTGAAGTCAAATGCTACTAATTTTCGGACAAATGTTAGTCATTTTCTATTTTTCTGTTGGACAATAAGAAGTGATGGTGCACTGAGGATTTGCAATTTTGACTTAAGGTAACGTGAATTTTTGGACTCCAGGTCGTGAGCGGGAGAAGTTTGAAATTAATTGTTCTTATTAAGAATCAACTAGGCAAATTTTTGGCTCCTTGACAAAAATGTAGCTCGACTTGATTGGGATCCTAGGGATTTCTGAGACGCTACGTGAGATAAGCCCTATTTCTAGAGCCCAGAAAGTTTTACGACTATTTCAAATCAATTAACTCGTTGGAGTCTGTGCCAACTCACATTAAATATTTCATAATATGTCAAAAATTTTCTTTATTTTTGAAAAAGTTACAATTGATACAATTAGTATAACTTATTTATCAAATATCTACATTTATAAAACGTTACAAAAATTTTTTTTTGCATAATTTCTAAATATTCTCATTTCATTGTTTCCACAATTTCGGGTAATTTTTGGAGTTAGACATATTTCATATAGATCAAAAGCAATAATTATTAATAAAATAAATTTTCAGTAAATTATAAAATAAGTTACAATTTGTTTAAACTTTTGCGAAAAAAAAGTACAAAGTTCAGTTTGTTTCGTAAATTGTATAATAAAACATTACAGGAAATAAATCTTATAAATTTTTATCGTTTTAGACCTAAAATAAAATTATATAAACTTGCCAGTTTTAAATTTTTGTAACATTTTGTTCATAGTTTTGAAAGTTTGGAATTAATTAAAATTGTTGATCCTTTTGTTCAAAACTTTTCTAATAAATTAACTAAATTTTAAATTTTTTGCTGTAATAGTTACAGTTCTTAAGTTTTTGGACATTTTTTAGAATTTAACAGTTAAAAAGAACTTTTTATGTACTTTGAACATTTTTAAAGTAATTTTTTTATTATTTTCTTAATACAGTAAATGAAAATTGTGAAAAATAATATTTTATGCTGTGATCATTGTAGAATCCAATTTTTTTGTTATAATTTGTCTAAATTATCTACATCTAAATTTAAATTTAGAAATACTGTTATGATTTTTAAATATTAAGCTCAGATTTGTTCCACTTTTTCTTAATTCTTGTGTGATGTAAAAATTTAGTAACTTCTTAAAACTCATAAGATAATTTAATAATTAGGTATTATTGAATAATTATTAATTTGTTGTTTATTTTTATTTAATTTTTTGTTTTTATTTAATTTTAAAAGAATGAATTTGTTTAGACTCGTGCGGATCAATTAACAAAGCTTATTATGTTCTGTGAATTATACAACAAAAATTTTCCAAAAAATAAATCTTAGACTTTTTTATCGTTTTTGTCAATTTTGAATTTTTAACCATTTTATTCATAGCTTACAAATTTTGTTAGTTAAAATAATAGATAATTTTTTCTAATACTTCTCTAATCACTTTCTAAAATTTTGTATTTTTTTCTAAAGCTGTTAAAATTCGTAAAATTTTAACTACAATTTTTAGTAATTTGTAAAAACTATAAAATTTCTGAATTGTTTGTCAATTTTTCGTTTGTGCTAAAATAAATTAGAATGTTTAACTCGTATTTAACTTAATTTTGACGTAGAGCAAAAATCCAAAAACCGGATTTTCAATAATTCGAATCTCGTAGTCTAATTTTGTAAATTTTTAGTCTCTCTAAATTCGGGCAGTTTTAAACGCCGAGATCTCTACCACGACTGCTCATAAAATTTATTTAAAGAGTTTGTTGAACAATTTTGTCTAAAATAGAATTGCTACAACGGTGTGCAGCCAAATATCCATTTTTAGAAAGTAAATTTACAAAATGTTCACAGCTCCGCTTATTTAAAAAAAAATCTACTCCTCCATAAGGCCAAATTTGTGATCGCAAATCAAAATTCACCTCCATCACTATATGGAAGATATAGACATTTTTTTTAGCTTCCAATTTTCGTTAGTGATTTGAGCCTGAATTCGAAAAAAATACTCTCTCTATACCGTTAAACACAAAAAAAATGCTAAAATAGATGGAAAAAATTTTTAGTCTAAATCATCAAAAAGTTGCAAAATTGTACTTTTCCATGAAACTATTTGTGATTTTCGCTCATGAGAAAGTATAAACATGACTCATAACATCAATATTTAGGTACAACAACCATCAATTTTGTTTCTCTGCGAAAAACTAAACTAAAAATACATTTCAAATAACTATTTTGATGACAAATGTTTATAATTACTGTACTGGAAACTTAAGGTCTCTATTACACATAAAACGTTCTCAACGAACTAGTGGGCGAAGTAAACTAACGTTCTATTACAGCATTTTTAATTTAAAATTCAATTTCCGCCAAGAAACGTTGAAATTCTAGAAATCTCCACGTCTAATTACTGCGAATAGAAAAAATAAACTACTACAGATTTTTCGGTAAATCGTAGCCCGTCTAATATTTTTTTTAATTAGCACAATTCACATTTCAACAGTTGCTTTTCTTGTAATATCGTTCCCTGTAACGATTCAATTTGCAACTTTTTAAAATGAGGAATCTGAATTATTCAGTTCTAGCTTTTTTTGGCCTTTAGTTAAAACATTTACGGATCTCGTAGCGGAGAAGCAGTTCTGGAACGTTTCATGACTCCAGAACTACAATAAATTAAAAGTTAAGCAACATTCACGTACGATCTTGCTTCGCTTAATTGAATAAGACCCAATATTGATTTTGTAATTTACAAAAAGTTCCTATCAAAATCGTAGCTATTTACAGGCTATAAATATCACCGACACGTGTAACGTCAGCAAAAATGAAAAATACAAGGATTTAAGCGTAGAAAAATAGAAAAAAAAATTACCTTGTCGTGGCTGACGGCGCCACGAAGTCTTGTGTGACGACGTTTTGGCAGTTTTTAAGCCATAATCACAAATATAAATTCACAAAAAAGACATTTTCTGGAAGCACAGCAGAACTAGGCATCTCGAAACCACAGCGACACTTGATTCAACTAATCTTATTTAAATTCGCAACCTACGAATGCAACTTATCGATTCAATGTACAAAGAGAATGTACCCGAATTAGCGTAAACTTGAGCCGGAACAGATAAAACAAACAATTTTATTTGCGGAATTTGTTAGACTGTTCGAAAGTGAAGATTTCGCCGGTGACTACATCTGAATTTAGGATTTCGATTAAAGTGTCCAAAGAGATTCGAAAGTGTTCATTAAGTCACCATTTATCCCGCTGAAAATTCGCGATTTCCGTTTTCCTGAAAACCCAGCGGAGGGTCACCGGACATTACGTAAAACCTAGGTTATGGCGCGATGCGGGTTTAACAACTGAAAAATCAATACACGTGGACATTAAGGGCACACACCGGTTACTTGCACTGAAATTTGTTATTTTTCAGCGACCGCTGCTGAAAGTCAACTGTTCTGCAAATATTCAGGATTAAACGCGGACGGTGGCGCCTCACTTTCTAGGTCATGTAACTAAAACGTCGCCAGCAGGACTGTTGGCTGAAATTTTCCTGAAATTGATTGAAGAGATGCGGTTCTATGCTAGCACGGTTCTAAATGACGCAACAACCACACAAGTTGCACTGAAATTGCACTTTCTAGCTGAAACTGAACTGATTCTGTTGTTGCATTTAAACAAGAGCTCCACTCGGAGGATTCTATTTATAGACGGCATGTGATTATCGAAGTGATTTACTTTTCCGTTCAACATTTTGTTGAACTATCATAAGATTATAAATATTTTTAGACATGTTTTTAGTTGTGATGATATTAGCGGTATAAAAATTTCATGTTACTGCAATAAATTGCTTCGTCTCCTTTTTTTAAATACGCCCTTGGACTAATTTTATTCTATAAATATCACTTTATTTAACTCACTAACAGCAGGATACTTAGTCATTGACACTTTTTTTCTCTAAAAACATTTTTTCCTTGTCTGTATTATCTTTTTCGTTTTCGAAGCGTTCTTGGATTTATTTTTACCACACTTGTATTAATTTGTCGTGGAAAATTTACAACTGCGTTGTTTACAACTCCCATTTCTTCAATACCTTGCGTTCCTTCGTTAATTAGATATACATACTTGCAAGATAAAGACAAAAAAAAACTATTTTAGTCAACCATATTCTGTAGTTCTGGCATATACCATTTTTATCAATAGGTCAAGTGTCCAACCGGTTTGAAAAAATGTAAAAAAGTTGAAATATTTTTAATTAGCACAAATGTCCTAATAAGCAAGAAAAATACTCTTTAAACTCTTCTAGTCGCTTACAACGATTTTTAAGGGCATTCTAATTTATTTATCTCACAACAAGCAGCGTTTGTCTGTGTTTCGTGGAACTCAATGAACAACAGAATGAGTAATACAACACCATGGGAACAATTAACTGATTTTTGAACCATTTATCAAAAAACTGGAAAGACACGTTTTCCGGCATACCAAAGTTAGAATCCTTACGAGTGCCCTTGTGAAATCAACTTTTTGTAATCCTGCGTTAAAGCTTGACGTTTTGCCGGGAGCTTTAGTTGAAAGCTTTGGTGTTTTCTCTGTTTTCAAGTTTGGCAGCGCTGCTCACCAAAATGTCAATGATTATCAAGTGAGGTTAGGAAATCAGAAATATCAACATGAAGTATTTTTCGAATTATTTCTAGTATTTTTTATTAATAGTACTAAGAGTAATAAACGCACAATGGTCAGTATAAACAAGTCTTTCCTATACGGAATTTGCGTCGCTTCCGTAACTTGGATAATCTCATTATATTTGTATATTAAATTAACGTACAATGAACCAAAAACTACTTTAATGCCAATACCTTCGTCTAATAGCTTTGTTGCTTATCATAATCTCATAGAACAAGATGTGAAGCCGGGTAAATACAACAAGGAGAAGAAGAAAATTTCTGTCAACAGTAAGAAGTTAATTGAATCATTACAGCCAGTTTATAAGAAGTTCAACACTAGTGGTATGTTGATAAACAGAATTTCTTAGTGGTTGATTGATTGTTTTAAGAACTCAATGAACTTGGTCTTGTTAGAACCGTGGAAGATCAAAGAAGTAAAGAAGAGGGATATAAGAAACATGCTTTTAATGTCTTAATTAGTGACCAGCTGAGTTACCACAGAGAAGTCCCTGACACAAGAAACCAATTGTAATGTTGTACTAGTGCAGTTATGATTTTAATAATTTGTTTTAGGTGTAGAAAAATAACTTATTCTTCTGAGTTACCCACTGCCTCCATCATAATCTGCTTTTATAATGAGCATTATCACACTTTATTAAGAACTGTTCACTCAGTCATTGATAGAACACCTGAATCTCTGCTTAAAGAAGTCTTATTAGTAGATGATTATAGTGATCTTGAGCACCTACATGATGATCTCTCATCCTACATCAAGAAAAACTTCAATAACAAAGTTAAACTGTTTAAAACTGAGAAAAGAGAGGGTCTGATTAGAGCTAGATTATTTGGAGCGAGACGAAGTGAAGGAGATGTAAGTGCTCCTGATTTATGTATCACTAATAACGCATTATCTTTTAAAGGTGATCACTTTCTTAGACAGTCACGTTGAAGTAAATGTAGGCTGGATAGAACCACTACTGCAGAGAATAAAAGAGAATCACACTAATGTAGTAATGCCAGTTATTGACATTATTAACGCCGACACTTTTGCGTATTCTGCCAGTCCTTTGGTAAGGGGAGGATTCAATTGGGGTCTACATTTTAAGTGGGAAAATCTCCCTAAAGGTATTGGATAAAAACTGACTTAAGAGATGTTAGTTTAGTTTTTTAGGTACTTTAACTAATAAGATCGATTTTGTGAAGCCAATTAAGTCACCAACTATGGCTGGAGGACTGTTTGCAATGAACAAGAAGTATTTTACAGACCTGGGTGAATATGATGCTGGCATGAATATTTGGGGTGGGGAAAATTTAGAAATATCATTTCGGGTAAGGAAACTTAAGATGAGAATTATCAGTAATTCAAAAACTGCAGATCTGGATGTGCGGAGGCCGGCTAGAAATAATTCCGTGCAGCAGAGTCGGTCATATTTTCAGACAGAGACGCCCGTATGGCTCTCCAGATGGAGAGGATACAATGCTTCACAATTCTCTCAGAGTAGCAAATGTCTGGATGGACTCTTATAAAGTACCTACCATTCTAACAATCTAGTTTCCTACAATTTTACTTTTAGGACTACTTCTTAAACCATCGTCCCGATGCTAAAACAATCAACTACGGTGATATATCTTCTCGTCTTCAGTTGAGAAAAGAGCTAAAATGTCATGACTTTGATTGGTACTTAAAAAATGTCTACCCTGAGTTAACACTACCCAGTGATAATGAAGAACGCTTAAAAAAGAAGTGGTCAGCTTTAGAAAGCGATAAGTTTCAACCATGGCACTCCAGAAAAAGAAACTACATTGATCAGTATCAAATTAGATTGTCTAACAGCTCACTTTGTATCCAAGCAGCTAAAGACGTGAAAACGAAAGGAAGCGGATTAGTTCTCAAAACCTGCGTTAGAACAAAGAACCAGTTGTGGTATGAAACTGATAAAAGCGAGCTGGTTTTGGGACAGCTGCTGTGTTTACAAGCAAGCAAGCCACATCCGATTTTGTATAAGTGTCATGAAATGGGAGGAGATCAAGAATGGAAACATAAAGGAGAGGTGAGGAGATCGCTTTCTGTTGTTTTATCTAAATTTGAATTTTAGAATCAATCAGCGATTTATAACATAGCAGCAGGTACGTGCTTGGGTGCAAAGAAGAGTGAAGTTGATGCACGTGTGACGATGAAGTTATGTACAGATCTAGGTTCAATTTCTTGGGATATTGTGAGATGAACGCTAGTGCTAGCTTCCAAATCAAGACTGATGTAATTCCAAGAACTCCAATTAGGCTTAAGATCTGAAATTTTCTTTGATACGTATTTTTGTGGGTTTTTATGTTGTGTAAGATTGAATTAATGGTGGCTCTAATTTTTTGTAAAATTTTGGCACAACTAAGTTGTAATTATTAATTTAATATTTGTATGTTGAATAATTATATTTTTTTATACAGAGTTGAAATAAATATATTTGTTTTATATTTTTATTCGTTATATATCTACCCAAAAAATGACAGATTTCTAGGCTAGCTTGCATACTAAAGTACTGGGAATAGGGGATAAACTCATTGATTTCATTTTTGTTTTTTTTTTCTAAATTTTCGGAAATGTATAAAAATTACCGATTTTTTTTAACTTGAGAGAGAACTAATTTGCGTGATCTTTTTCAAAAATACGAGCCAGAATTGATTTTTTGAACCTACTAAATTAAATTTGAATGAAATGTAAGCGTTTGCTTAATTATTTTGTAATTCAAATCTTTGCATTTCATTTCGTGAATGCCCGACTTTTCAATTGCTCCTATTTTATTTTTTGGATAACCGAGAAGAGTTGGTTCAGAATTGAAAACTAGTTTCAGATCGATGACCTATAAAATTATTTCCGATTTTATGGGAACTGACGGATCGTGGGAAATGAAGTCTTCTCAGATGTTTTTTGAAAACTTTAAAATTCAATGACTATTTTTTAAATGTAAATGTCTTAACTATTTTATTAACTACCATGGTGTCAAAATTATCACATCTCGCTGTATCTTCAATTAAGATAGGTAATGATTACAAACTTTTCTGGAATAATTTGCGATGCCTGTCAAAAACGACTTGGTGATGCCCGTAATATTCCGGGCCTGAACAGGAAAATTAACATTTTTGAAATTGATTTGAATATCTTTTTCAATACAGTTTATTTGGTTTCGATGTACTTGTTCCAACGATGTTTTAATTAAGGCCGTTAGGTCAAACTAATAGGTCGATTTATCAAGGTTTCCAAAATAGTGATTTACAGCGTCTACGACTTCATTATCATTCGCAAATCTTTTCACACACAGCCACTTTTTGAAATTTGGAAACTGATGAAAGTCGCACGGAGCTAAATCTGGTGAGTATGGTGGATGGCGATCCAATTCAAACGTTAATTGATGGATTTTAGCCATAATGGGTGTCATGTGAACTGGTGCATTGTCTTAATGAAACAGCATTGTCAGCTAACATAGCAAGTCTTTCAAGGGTTTAAAAGATTTTTTTAATATAATAAAAGAATTATTATACTCAAACTTTTAGGTATAATAAAAAACAATATTCAAACAATGTTTTATGAGATTTTTGTTTAAAAATTTTGAAATTTTAGCCGTTAGGACCTAGTTTTAGAATACCTCTTAGAAAAGAGTATTTTCGCGATGGTCACGATCCAAAAGTGACATCAATTGAAATTTTGCGAACATTACAAAAGATTATTGAAAAAAACTATGGAACAGATTACAAAGACAACGTGGAATATAACAGCCAACCAACTGCAAGAATTAAATTTTGATAAATTTCAACAAGCAAGGAATGCTTGTGATGCTAAACGGAAATTATTACAAAAGAATCTAACTAAAATAAAGCAAAGCTCTAAATTTTTTACTCCTGATGAATACCATCTACTATAAATTTGTTAATGAGGATAGCCGGTCTGGCCTACAACTAAAGTTGTAACGGCAGTTTACTGCCGTTGCATGTTTGACTATTTTACAGCAGAATTGAATAACAAACGCATTGTTTTTTTGAAAAATTTTAAGACAATCGTATTGCAACAGGTAAATTATTTGACAATAAAAACCAGAAAACTCTGCGGTACTAAATATTTCCATTTTCAAACAGAATTAAATGTACCACAGGTTCTTTTAAATCAAGACATGGAGGGGCAAAAAACTGACCGCAATTATAAATTAAATTCCTGGATCAAACATAGTCCCCAACAGTAGTACAAAAAAAGTTTTTTGGAGATAAAGAAAATTTCTAAATAGAATAAAATGCTGCTAAAAATTGGACATTCCAATGCAAGTTCCATAAAACCGTACTTGCAACGCAAGCCTGATCATCATTTCAACATAATTTAAAAAATGAGAAATACTGATACTCTGCCCCGACTGAAAGTTCAGAGTGTGCTTTTAATCAATAGTTTCCGAATCGGTTTTGTTGGTTGCATATACTAAAATTTTGTAAATAGTGTCAAAACGATTTTTTTTCATTTAATAAAATACAAAAAATCATTTTCATTTTAGTTTTTTATCTGGACAAAATTTATTTGTAACCATTAATTTTAAACGGTAGTTTGTAAAAACTGAAAAAAAATATTTTACTTCTTATATAATACAGATAAGTTAACAACGATTTTTTTTATTAACGGCAAAAAACAACCACAAAATTATCATTGGTATATTTTATTCTAAATTTCAAAATTTTTTTCGACGTATCTTCACCGTTTGCCCATCTCTCTTTCAAAATCGTTAAACTTTCAGCTGTCTTTACCCACACTCTTGTTCTTCTTATCTGTTCTGATCTTGGGCGCGAAACCGCGACCACGAATTGCTTTTAATTGATTTCCGATAAAAGGTTTCCACGTTTAACATAATAGCGGTGAAGTGTTGACATCCACTCGGTATGTGAACGGAGCCACGTGTTCTCTTTAGAGCCACCCTGACACTCTTTCAAATCTCACAGCTCTTTGTCACCCTTCGCAGTGAAAATTTTTAAAATATATATCGTAGAAAACACACCTCATATCATACCGATCAAATTATTAAACTAATCATTTTATAATCTCAAAATGCAAGTTTTTGGTTGCGCTACGAGCTAATCTTTGGTTTGAAAAGATATAGGTTTTGAGAGCATCAAAAACAGTAAACGTGAAACTGACACGTCGTAGAACATGTTTGTGGACACTTTTGTGTTACATGTATAGACTATATTGGCACTGAGTTTCTATTGATGACACAGAGAGCAATAACTTGAGGGGTTCTGGCATTTGACGTGTTGGGATAGTAAGGTCTTACTTAAGTCTAAGATCACTCAAAGTGTATCAAGGGAAAACAAGAGACAAAAGTTTAAACTATTCGTTTTTTAAACAATACTTTTTGCTACTTGCTAAGCTTTAGATAAGCTAGTAGCTTAAACCTGAAATTTGATTTTTGCAACCTCTTTAGATTTTAATTTTTGATATTTTGGTAGAATTAAAAAAATACAAAAAGGTGAACAAAAAGTTATTTATTATACAAGAGGATAAAGAATTACTTTAACCATCAAGTGAAAATGGTTAATGCTCGAATGACGTAGCCACGAAATGGTTAAAGATATTTTACCGTCATGCATAATACACTATTTTTTCTAAAGCAGCTTTAAAGAGAAACTTTGATTTTGATTTATTAATTTTAAAAATAAACACTCATTCATTGTGATATGCAAAATTTGTTGTTATGAAAATTTTGTTATAAACAACTTTTTTTTTTTTAATGTCGAAAATTCAATGTGCGAGAACGAATTTGAACTCCCTGCGGACGTGGAGGAACAAACTGCAGAAGCAGAGAATAAGTTACTCCTCAAAAATCTCGTTTCATATACGAGAAAATGGAAAAGTGGGAAAAATATCAGTGGAGTTAGTAAAAACAAGCTTCTCGCATATTTTTCCGAAAACCTAAGAAAGTAGCCTTTGAGTTTGTGGTTCTATTACTCAATGCTAAGCAAATTGATTATACTGCTGAAGAAGCTGAGTGAAGATCTAAGCCTAAAAAATCGAAGATATTTGGGTTGAATGAAATGATAAAATTTTTGATCTTTCTGTGAAAGCTAGATAGTTAAAGAATCACAAAGATTAAATTATATGTAAAATGGGGTCTTAAACTTACAGTTTGCTGTGATGGCTTTGCACGGACCTTGCAGAATTGATGAATTTTACAAGTTAGAAGCTTCCTGTATTGACGATCGACCATCGGTAATGACTGTTTCACTTATTGAAAGTAAGACCAAGAAAAATCGGTCGCTTAGTGTAACCAATGAAGATTGTGGAGTAAGTTTTCTGAAAATTGTATAAAAATATTTAGGTTTGCGTCCTAAAAACCCCGCTCACAACAAATTTCTCGTCAACTCCAGACAGAAAAAGTATATCATTCAGCCTGTAGGAATCAATACATTGTATAAAGTTCCGAAGATGATTTTAAATTTTTTGAAGATGTCACATCTGTCTTTCGCCGCTCTGCAGCTACGATGTTGGCAAACACGGCTGCTAATCGCTACGATGTTGGCAAACACGGCTGCTAATCTTGTCACTTTTGAACAAATAAGCGAATAAAGATCATCTTCGGTAGAAGAAAATTGTACTGAAGATTTTGTATCATAAAAAATTGCTGTTTCAAATCAGATTCTTTGCGAAAATCTGGCCCCAACAATTTCAGCTACGAGTACAGTGTAGTTAACCCACACAACTAACAATGCGAATTTTATTCTTAAAATAAATGTTTCTTGAAACGTTATTTGTACCACTAATGTTATAGTCAACCTAAGATGATAATGTACTGAAACTAAAGCAACTGAGTTTTTTTTATTTAAGCTTCAAATTTCAAGTTTCACGTTTTTAGAACAATATAGAGCTTTAGTACAAAAGTTTCACGTTTTTAGAACAATATCGAGCTTTAGTACAAAACTGATAAATATTTATAAACTTATTAAAAATGGTGGATGCGCCAGGTGAAAAAGTTTTCTACTTTTACGATCTTCATCTAAGTTTTATTTAAAATTTTGAAACGTAGTTCTAAAAAGCTGAAAACTAGAAACAGAAATAAATTTTTTATTGCCGTCTATTGTTCAAAGTTCGAATTACAATACGATAAGAAAGAACAAAGTTTCTTTTCACTTTCAAAAAGCAAACTATAATAAATTCTTTCAAAGCTCATTAAATTTAGGACTTTGTAGCCCCATCATTAGCCTACCAATCTAAATAATTTCTAAAGCTCCATTATGAAAGAGCCGCTATATAACTCAATAATGACAAATTACACCCATCAATAATAAAAGTTGAGCTTTTCCAAGCTTATCTATAATATACATCATAACTACAGCTTCGTGTTGTAGAAAGAGGTAAAAAAAGCAATGTTCAGTGACAGGTCGAAAGGGTGAACAAAGCCAGGACACAACCAATCACAACTAAGCACTCTCATTACGAGCGCCAATGAAACATTTTCAACTCGACCGAGCTACCACTGATCGTCGGCCTTTTAACCCTCTGAGATCCGGGGGCGGGTTGTAAGTTCAGGTTGTTTTGTGGTCGGTATTTTACTGCATGTGGCGGCTGAAAAGAAAATAGCTACTGTGGAAGTCGACTTCAGAAGGGACGGATGTGATTGTGTGTAAGAATTTTGTGACAGAGGCAAAAAAGGTGAGTGTTATGTGTAAGATGCTTCTAGTTGTTTGCTTACTTATTAAAAATAAGTTAAAATTGATTAAATAATCGTTCTCGGTGTACTAGTTTCATTGATGCATTATTTATTAAAGTTGATTTAGCTTATATTTTTTTAAATGTTTTATTTTACAAAAAAATTGCAATGCATTTAAATTTAATTTAGTAATCTATTATGTAAAAAGGCTAATTTTAGTAAAGTATGGAAGTTTGAGGAATAAATTCTCTGTTCAAATATTACACTATATTGTTTTTTTTTTTAAATTCGGGAAAAAAAATTTAATAATTTTTTCTCGCTTTTTGAAACGTTTGAAACAGATAATTTTAGTTTTTTTGTGCTTTTTTGCTAATAAAAATGAACTAAAAAATGGAAATGACAAAATTTTGTAAAAATTATTAGCTTTTCTGTCGTAGTCTTTTAGCTTCTTTCAAAGTTTTGCAAAGCACTTTTTGAAAAACAAAGTTGATATTTACTGATGCCAGATATTAAATGAAAAAAGTTTCCAAAAAATGCTAGAGATTTTTTTTAAGTATCTCACTAATCTAAGGCTTTTTTTGCATTAGCCTTTTTAAAAATTTGATTATTTTATAACTTTACAAAATGAAATAATTATTTTATAAAAAATTAAAATATGTATTGGCCAATGTTAATTTTTTGTTGTTTTTAGAAAACTTTATTATTTTAAGCTGCAGCAACAAAATCTATTAAAACGTTTACAGTTAATTACTACAAATTATTTTCTAACCCATCTTCTATAAGCGTTTACTTTAAAAACTTTTTGCGACAGTAAACTTACAAAATATAATTTTTAAACTGAACCTCAATTTTTGGTTTGACCGTATTGTAACCCTCGCTCCGCTCGTTCTCCTCGTCGGTCTTTTAAAAAAAGTATTGTTTTACCGCTTCGTTACATAAATAGTTATTGCGTCATCGTCTGACCTCTTAACTCACAAACTTATTAGAAAGCCGCTTTTCATGAAATAAATAATATTATCTGGAAAAACATTATAATAGATGAACCGAGACTGTATTTAATAATAGATGTGAAAATTTTTTCTTCTCTCAGTTCTGTGGTTTGTTAATTTGTGTTTTTTCTACTGTAATTATAAGATTGAGGTAAAATAAAACTAAATATCTAAAAGATTAAAGCCGGTGGTAATTCAATTTTTACCAATACTGAAATTTTTATTTTCCGGCGCATTCACCATTTTTATTGCATACAATGTAATTTTATTAATAATTCAGAATTTTCTGTTTTTTTTTAACTTTTAATAAAGATTCGAAAAAATCAAAACTAGGCTAAAATTGCTAGCGGTTTTAAGGTTAAAGTACTTAAAATATTAAAAATTAAAATCTACATATATAGAATCAAAAATATTTTACTTTTGCTATTAAATTTCTTCACAAATTCTGTATTTCTATTTCTAGGCAGATTAAATCTAATTTTAATTTTAATTTACATTTTTTTTTGGTATTTTTAGTGAGGGTGCGTTAATAATAAGAAAAAAATGTTTTCTTAGAATTAATTTTCTGTAACAAAACTAACACAAATAAATTATTAAAAGTATTGGTTTGTAATAAAGATATTTTTTATTTATCTTAGCTTTTTGTTGTTTTTTAAAATTGGTTATTCCTAAAAATGCAACTAAATAGTTCTGTTAGTTTTTTTCTCTTCTAGAAAGATAAATATTTGTCTTTAAAATAAAATAAAAAATATTTTTTACATAAAATTTTGAATTTTTAATTTTTTAACGTTGTTTTGAAAAATAGCAGTTATCTTTTTTATTTAATAGAACTAGACATTTGTACACAAGAGTACAACATGATATCTCTTCAAACAGACAAAATTTTGAAGAAAGTAAGAAAGATTAAGATATTACCCTGAAAAATTATTAGAAATTTTTGTTATAAAATAATAATAATTTTTTCCATTAATTAGTAGATGCACTTATGGTAGTAAAAATAATTTTATTTGAAAAATAACAAGAAATAGAAATTTAAAAAAAGTTAAATCCATTTTTTTCTGTTTTAAAAATGTTTTTAATTTTTTTTAACTTTTAATAATTTGGTTCTTCAGCAGCTTCTATAGCAATTTTTGTGACTTTTATAGTTCTTTAAAATTTCAAAATTTTTAGTAAACTAAAAAACTATAACATAATTTTTATTTTTCGAATAGTTTTTAGTATTCCAGATCTTCAATATTTGCCAAATTTTCCGTGATTAAGTTTTTTAAATTTTCTAAATTTTTGACTAATAAAATTTGCATTTCTTATTATTTTTGTGTTAAGTGGTAACCATCTTATTGTCAGATTATTTATTTTTTTGTATATTAAGAATTATTTCTAGAAGAGTATTGAAATTCTTAAAAATCATCGATTATTTATAAATACTTTAAATGTTCAGAGTTTTTAAGCAATTACCAATTTATTTTAAAAACTGCCATACTTATTTTTTTATACTGTTAAAAAATGATTTGTTGTTAAATTTTATAATTAGCTGAAATTGGTAAAATATTTGAATGAGATTTATCTATAGAAAAATAAATTTAGCAAAAAAATATGCAAGCTAAAAATCTATTGAAGCGACAATTAACCAAAAGTTATCTGTAAATTTGCCACAAGCGGTCAGTTATCATTATCTGTGCAGGAAACTACATTACCTCTGTAACAAGTCTAAAAAAATTAAAACCGAGATTTGTAAGCATCCAGGAAAGAAAGTAGGCGTTACATACAAAATTTTATCTACATTTACCTTAAAAGAAAAATTTTGGAAAATCGTGATAATTTCTTATTATTATTATTTTTTAATTCTTATACAATAAATGTTTACGTCAGCTTTAATATGGCTTAAAAACATTTTAATATGCCAAACACTTATTACTTTTTCTTCTAAGCAAAAAAAAATACAAAAAATGCAAAAATTCCTAGCTAAAACTAAAGAAAAAGTAAACTTTTTCCTACTTGGTGATATTTTTTTTACATTTTTGATATTTAAGTGATTATATAATCTATCAAATAAATGTTAAAATATTGAACCAAATGTACTTGTTTTTTATTATTTTTTTAATACAAGTCTACCTTGAGCTTTAAGAATTTAATCATAATTAAAATGAGATAAAATATTAAATTATGTATTTATTTATAAATATGTAAAGTTTTTATTACTTATGTGAAGTTAACAAAAAAAATAAAAATATATAGTTTATGTAAAGCATGTTTGACGGCTTTAAGAAAAAGTTAGACAAAAAAGCAATTGACTTAAATTGCAAATATTAAATTGTTTTATCATATGGCACTGCTCTAACAATTTATTATTATCATTTCGTAACTGGTTATTATTAACGCTGATTGATTTAAGTAAAAGTCTTTATCTGCAATTTTTTAATTTTTTTGGATCATAACAAACTTTATGACTTCTTCAGCTTGGTAAAGTTATTTTAGGCCGTCATCTCCAGTAAGTTTATGCACCCCAGAAGCAGCAGCTGGCAAAAAATGCACACCTATGAGATGAGTGGCAATTTTTTTCTCCCTCGAGATCACGATTATAAATTTAAATTTGTCTTTGATAATCCGTTATGAATGAAATCAATCAATGAGAGGATTGAACTGACAACATGAAAAAATAATTATTTAATCGTGACTTTGAAGTTCTTTTAGATTATAAAATTATGCATTGTTAATGACATTACATGTAGGTCATATTTACCTATAGTCACAATATCCAAGAGCCAATAAATATCAAATGAACTTTTTACGAGCTCTTTAATTTTAACTTTTTTTTTTCTGAATTACTTACACACACTCAAGTCTCTTTTTATTTATTATTTACATAATCTTACGTGGCTGTAGTGATGAAATTAAAAACACATTTCTTGCGTCATATGTGGTCCCAACTTTTTCACACTGACGTATTAAATTCACGTTAAAAAGTTCGTACATCGTCAAAGGGCGAACTTGATAAATGATTTCTACTTGAGATATAAAACCGTGCATTATGCTGATATCAAAACATTCACACCCTGTAATTAAGTCCCCTTACTTTCATATGTTACGAATTGTTAAATGACAACTAACATGTGTCTCTGTTGCATTCACCGAGTCATGCATGGTCCTTTCTTTGTTGCATTGATTCATAAAAGTGACTCTTTTGGGGTTGAATGGTTCGTGGCTACCAGAAGCAATCTGGCATAGGTAACATATTGTCTAATTTGTACTTACATTATATAATTAGTGGTCCGTACCAAAACCGGAGGGTCATGCCACGAGAACGTACAGGTGTTAAAGTTGACTTCAACCCCCAGTATAGGTATATTCGTACATGGCAACCACCTCAACTTATTAAAAATTCATATAGTCTATGTTAATAAATAATGATTTATACGAAGCGTATTTATTGTTGCATCCACGTGTTAATAATGAATAATTTGCTTGTGTCTATTTATTTTTTGAGAGCGCTAAAATTTCCTAAAATAACTAAGATAAGAGTATTTTGTTTTAGTTGGTGACAATGTTTGTTTTGAAATCAGAATTTAAATTGTGTCGGACAGGTGGAAGTGTTCTCACATTAAGAATTCAAAATGATGGGAAACCATCGAGATCGACGGTAACTGGCCATTGCAAGCGGAATAATGGCGGCCCGACGCATTAAAAATAAGCTTGTAGTCGAAGACAGTCATCAAAAATTCATGTGGTCTGACCACCGCCATTGTATGAGTACTAAAATAGACAGTCACCGGTAGCGGTCAATAATTTAATAATTATTATTATAGAAATTTTAATTTACGCAAATTTTATCTTTATTTTAAACCGAAAACAATTAATATTTCATTTTAATTTCAGGTCGGTAATAATTTATCTTGTCTTAAATTTGTCACGAACTCGACGTTGTGATTTATAATTCACAATACTGAAAAGTTTGGGTATAATAATTGTGGATAATAATAATTGATTCTGGCTGAAAAAGTTATTATTTCGATCGATATGTATTTTTTTGTACGTCTCGGTGGTTAAGTTTTTGCTCAAGTTTAAGTTCTATTCAAATCGACAAGAATTTTCATCAAAAATATATCAATATTTTATAGGTTAAACATTTATTATTTGGATAATTTTGTATATTTCAAATGCTGCACCGGTTTTGTTATTATTTGTTATAGACCCGTTTTCATCGTAAAAAAAAATAAAAAAAAGTCCAAAAATTCGTTAATTTCGTGCAAGATATAAATTATTCATTCATATGAAAATGCATGAGAAATTTACTTGTGTGCGCAAAATCAATCTAAGACCATTGGTTATGAAGAAATAACCGAAAGTTGAAACTATCTCAATTTCAGGCATTTTCGATTGTCTCTGATACTTTCGAAGCTAGGAGAGATGTCACGATTCTATATCTATATTTTTCTATATTTCTTTTGTATTCATTTATGTCTTCTAACAAACTGCACTGATTAGAATATCATTTGATGTAGTTGTAGATTTTCAGGAGTTTTTCTGATTAACGTCCAATCTAATGAGACCATTTTTATTACAAAAATTTATTCAGAGAGCAGGTCCAAAAATGTGACCCAAATTATTTTGTAGCGAGGACACACTTTTTTAAAAAAATTACAAGAAATTTATTAAAGCGTGCAAATTCTTTTTATAATCACTAATTGTCTAGTTATTTACATTTGAAATAGCATTTAACATCAAAATAAAAATTGTTTGTCCAAATAAAAAAAAAAAAATTGTATTTTGTTCATAACTTTTAACACCGTGCACTAATTAAAATACATTTTAGCATGTTCAGTAGAGTATGCAAAATTTGTCTAAAATTGTTGGTTGGTGTGTTATTCGGTTTTGAAATTTGAAATTTAAAATTTCAAAAAGTTGCATTTCGAGTCAAACTGAATTTTCTAGTTTCATACATTTCCGGTTGTTTTATATCTTCAGACCTAGGACAAATATTGCAATTTAGTTAAAAGAAGCGCATTTCTGAGACTCTTTGTGCTAAAAATTTGGTTTTAACTCAAATATAAAACTTTAAAATTTTGTTGGAAAAAAAAATCGTTTATAATTTCCACACTAACAAATTGTGTCACGTATTTTCTCCTGTTGTCTAATTCAACTGGATCACAAGATGCTCAAAACAAGAGGTTGGGAAATACGTATCTTCAAAACTAAGATAGATAGCGTTATTCGGTCAGTTCTTGTTTTCGAAAATTTAAAATTTCACGGACTTAATGATCTATCATACAAAACTTTTTTTTTCTTATACCTTCCAAAATACTCCACTGATGAAGATAAAATTTCCAGTGCTCTTCCGATTAACACCATTTCCAATATGACTTAAGCACGTTTCGATCATAAAAAAATCCGAAATTTTACAAAAAGTTATTAAATTTTTTGAATTAAATTACTCTCAGTTATTATAGATCTTATGCAAAATTTTATAAAGAATTCCGTTTACAATTTTGGAAACTTATATTTTGCCTCGAAATGCATAAAAGTGATTGAACAACTCGGTTTCATTTCCATTCTAAAGATTTCAAATTTTGACTAAATTTTCTCAAATACAATATGATATAAAAATTTATATTTTTGGAAATAACAATGTTAAAAATGAGTGAATTTTGACTCTTTTGATAAAAATTAGTTTAGTTATTTTTATTTCATAGTAAATGTAAAAAATTCTTATTTAGCAGAAAACAGTCGAAAATATTTTTTAAATATGCTATTGTTCAGTACATTCATATTGTTATTACAAATGTATTGATAAATCATTTAATAATACTTAATATTCATTTTATTTTAGACAAATAAAAATTGTTGATTGTTAGACATTTTAACAGATTTGAACACTTTAACATTTTAGATGATCAATATTATTAATAATCATTTTTTTTAATTTCTAAATTCTACGTTTAATAACATTTTATTTAAAACAATCTTATTGAATACACATACACACGGGAACATGGTATTGTCGATTATAGTTCGCATGTTGCAACTTCTTTTAGAGTTTTTTGGTTTTGGAAGATTTTCGAATATTTAATATAAAAATCTTCGCTGAATTTCTGAATCGCTATTTTAGAAAGCATTTATTACCTAAGCCATCAGAATCTGAAATTCTGACAAAGAAAATAACTAGTAAAAAATGACAAAAATATTGTGCTTAATTTGTGTATAATTTAATAAAAAAATAGATAAAATAGCAAAAAAAATAATTCTAAAAACCCAAAAACGCAAAACACCATTAATTCAAATGTCTTCTGAGATTCAATTATAGATAATTCAATTACCGTTTAAACGATTGTAAGCTTAACATATTTATAATAAAGTGAAACAGGTCAAAATGAAACAAGGAATAAAAAATAAATAAAAATGAATTAATAATAGTAAGCAAAAATAAATCGTTGATTTTCATATTTTCAAACATTGAATTATACATACTCTGTCCACAGTTTAATAAATTATAATACATACTAACGAACTATTAATAGAAGAAAAGTACAAAAAAAATCTATTGGACGTAAAATTTTCAAATAAAAAAAAAATAATAATAAAAAGATTATTATAATTAGAATTATAATTCTTTTAATTCTTTTCGAACAATATCGAAAATACTTTTCCCGAAAATATTTTGGATAAAAATCTGTTAAAATCAACTATTTTCATAAGCCCAAATTGAAATAGAATGAGTATTAAGCAGATATGATTTCTAATACTTCGATTGACGCCTATTTTTAATGAAATTTGATTACGTGTTTATCATGATGAAAATTTTGAAACACGGAGTCCAAAAAGGCATAAATATAAATTAATAAATTTTGGCTTAACTAGTACAAAATGCACATAAATTCTTCTTGGCGCCTCTTGTTGCAAAAATACTTGCATTTAGAATTACAAGAGATTTTTTTTTTGCGTTAAAACGGTGAACATTTTTTAATGTCAGTTTTTTGTTAAGTATATATTTTTTTAATTTAATTTTTATCTTAATTTAATTAATTAGTTAAATATAAACTGTTCTGTTTCTCCCATTAATAGTTAGATGAATAAACTCGCATCTCATTTTTCAGATGGATGACAACATTTCCAACAGTAAAAACGAGTCTCTCTGTCGAGTTTGCGGCGACAAAGCATCCGGAAAACATTACGGAGTGGCAAGTTGCGACGGCTGCAGAGGATTTTTCAAAAGGAGCATACGACGGTATGCCCCCCACATTCTTTATCCACACTCTAATAATAAAAACACCATCCCCTTCCCCAGCAATTTAGAGTACGTTTGCAAAGAAAACGGCCGATGCATCGTGGATGTCACCAGGAGAAACCAATGTCAAGCTTGTCGCTTCAAAAAGTGTCTACAAGTCAATATGAAAAGAGATGGTATGTAATTGTGTAGAGTAACATTTGAAGTTGTTATTACGTGAAAATTATTGTTGGCGTTTTATCGACGTATCGTGTTGAAGAGGAAAACGCGGCATTTAGATAGTAATTAAGTAAATCGTGGCCCATAAACCCTCCGACCACTACAAACGGTGAAGCCAGAAGTCAGGGTATAAAATATTCAACAACTCCCTTGTGTAATCATCATTACCGGGGGTTCTACAAGCTCGATGCCGACCATGACATGACAATAGGACAACGTGTTTGGTTACAAAGTGCAGGTGGTTGTTCCCATGCCTTCAAACAGACACGTTTACCTTGTATTTTTCTGAAATTAGTTAAACTGCGAGGCAATAATATGCCTAAAATATCAGTTAAAGAAAAAATGTGTTTTTGAACACCCAATGGAAATGAACTACATTCTCTTATTACAAATCGTAAAAAAGTGTCTTTTCTCTTTATAGCAACAAAATAAATTATTATTAATTATTTATTGGAATAAATATTAAACGTACAACTATTAACGTTAAAAAAGTTATACTTGTTCACTGTTGTTAGTGTAAATCATTAAATCATAGTGACGATTTTGATAAAACCTCCTCATGGACTCCTTCCTCTATTTAATATATAAGATTATCACTACATGCAGGAGCAAACTGTAATGCAGTAGGTTCTAGAACAAAATCTGATGGATTGAGACATCCACTGTCTGGCGATGACGGCTGATTAAAAATCATTTTCGAAATCATCATTTTATTGTTAATACGTTCTAAGAATCTAAAAGGATTGATAGGTTTTGGATATCTCCTGTACAACTCAATCTCAATAATTCCTCCCATTTCCGACATAACGATGAATATGCGCTTCTTCCTTGCCTTAGTGTCATGGAGAGTGACAACCAAAATAGAGCCGTTATCCTTGATATCCTTAACTCCTTACTACGACATGCACCATACAGACCGAAAATTAAAGCCACTTTCATCAGCAGAAAACTATCATATCGCTCGTGTCAAAAAAATTGACACATTATTCTGCGATAAAATTTTTGATTTTTTTATATTCCTCTCTTTGGCGCTTGAAATGTAACTGTAACTTACCATAATTCGATATATCGACGTTTTCTTTCACTCTCATCGTACTTTTTAACATGGACTATCTTGATCACAGGTTGAAAGAGTTCAGTCTCTCCGCCTGTAATCGAATGTAAAGATAAAACTTGAAAATTTATAAATGTGTTCAGGAAAACTAACCTTTTCATGAAAAAGAACAACTAAAAAAAAACAACAATTTCGTCGTCCTCTAGGAATTAAAAATGTTGTACGTGTTCTCATATTTATCTCGTGATTTCGATGGTAATAAACTAGAAACAGCTTCAAGCGGCGATATTTCAAAATGATTCTCATTATTTATTTCCACTCTCACAAAATGTCATGCGATCACATAAACAAAATTTTTGATTACTTATTGGTATTTGGTTGCTGCAGTGATTTGATTTGATTCACGCACTTATTATATATTTTTTACTCTTAAATATTTTTTTATAAAAAGTAATCCATTTCCATTTAAATGTTCGAAAGAATTTTATGTATTATTTTTAAAGAGAGTAAATTTTTCTTTACTCATCGCGTTTTGCAAAGAAAAATACTTTGCCTTACTTATAAAAGTAAGTATTTCTCAATACCACATGCCACTGACTTCGTTTATTTTTTTTATTATGTTGAACGTTTAATTTTTTTATTTAATATTTTTTTTAATCGCAAGCGGATTTTCCAACGCCATTTTTAATTTCAGCGATAAAATATTAGATTTTTTTTACTAAACCAATTTTTTTAAAATTTGCACTGAATTAAGAAAAATGTGTTATTTTAAAATTATTTCAAAATCAACCTATTTCGAAATAATTTTTTCATCTATAGGAAAACCTTAAACTGTATTAAGGCTCTGATTTTGAAATATATTTCGACTCACTTGGAAGTGCTGCTCCCACTTGTCCCCAAAATAAATTAAATCATTTCGTAACAGAAGACGTATTTATCTATCTGCTTATGCCTATAGTTTTCTTCTTTAACACTATTTTAACCCTCATACGAGCTAAATCGAATTGAGACGTATCCGGACACCTCAAGTCCGATCATAGTCCTATTGAACAAATCTATGCAAGTAGTTTCCATAAATTTATTAAATACAAATATTATAAACAAACAATGTTATAAATAAATAATATAAAAATAATATAAAAAAAGTTTTGATATTTTGAGCGATGGTAATTTTTATTAGGCTATTTTTCATCAGACAAATTTTTACCAAATGTAACATTAGTTGAATATTTTGGTACCAAAATTACTACAAACGCCACTTTTCACACAAGTAACAATCTTAAATTCTTATACACGGTGTCCGAGAACGCTCGCACTTAATTCTAATAAATAAATTAAAATTTTTCGTCCAAATTTGAGCCGACTTTCTTCAGCATTTTGGATATTTAAGATACAAGCATTTTAAGTTGACCAATAGAAATAAATTCTGTAAAAATAATTCAGGAAAGTAATCTATGTTAGCGGTCAATTGTTAGGCGATGAGAAAATAAAAATTCATTTGCTCTACTTTAAAAAAGTCGTTAGTTAGATCTGTTCTCTACTTTCCTGTTTATTTTAACAGGTTGTTAAAATTCGTAACCGTGGCTCTGACCAATCAAAATTTCGTATTTACAATTTTAACAACTTGTTAAAAATAAAGCAAAGGGTAAAAGTTTAGAGAATTGACATCTGAGATTTTTTTCTAAAATTTTAAAATTGACGTCAAAAAAAGTTTCGTTTGAGCCTCAAACACATTATGTGTGTTAATATAACTTTATTTTAAATTTGGTTCTTGAAATACAGTGAGATTTTTGAAATTTGCGCTGCCACCAAGTCAAAATATTAAAATTTGTTTTGACACTGTTGGAAATTCACAAAATCTAAACTAAAATATTATTGCATGTAAAACTTGAATTAAAGCAAGAATTAAAATCATAATTGCATTATTACTTGGTAGTGTAAGTTGTAAGTCTGCTACCTCAGTTTTTTCATTAACTTTTTTTTATTTAATAATAACATTGAAATGTACATAATTCAAACCTCAAGACTAAGCAAAATGTCACAGTGATTTTTTTTTAACGTAGGCTCTATTAATTTGCAATAAAATATAGTTCACGACTTTCACACATCCTTTGCTTTTCCATCCTAACTTTTGTTATTTTATTACAAACTCTCAAGATTATCATGTAAGATTATCATGTTATCATTTTTCTTCTCGTATATTACACAAAAACACATTATATTCCCAAAATAATTGATTGATAAATTGATAACTGAAAGCATCGGATGGCCACAGCTCATGTTCACACTCGAGATATTTTTTCTGCTATAATCAACCCAAAGTAAATAAACTGGGAACCCTCAGTGTCTCTATTAACACAGGGGTCAATATTTATTTCACCCTGCGATTCCCTCAATCCATTTAGTTAACACTCCAACACTAATAATTGATGCATCTATTCATTTTTCCACCCTAAATTATCTTGATTATTAAATAAACAAAAAAACTTGCAGCAGTACAACACGAAAGAGCACCCCGAACCACCCAATCAACTCTACATCAGTATCCCCTAAGTTTCGGTAACAGGTTGCGAGGACTTCACACTTCAGTTTTCTCGACTCTTCCACTTCATCCTCCAGTTTTAGACAGTTCAATAAGTGGCTCGTCGTCTATTGCTAACCATTATTTCCATCAGAATTATATTTATCCGGGGATGTTGGGGAGTTTTCCGAAACCGGCGGGTTTGGTACCTGGAGCTCTTGGTAAAAACTTGTTTTAGTTGGAAGAGAGAATGTACTTTTGTTTTAGGGTTTTACAGTAAGGTGACGCCACATCCTAGTATGATAAACCTGACGAGCAGAACTCCTTTGAAAGATGATGAAGTAACAAGTTCTGAAGAAGCAGCAAGAGATAGAGATAAATGTTTAGAAGAGAGCTCAGAAGACAATAAACCTAGTTTAGAGTTGCCTTTAATGAGTGAACCTTGTAAACCAACTCTTCGACCTTTGGATATTCCATGCCTGAACTTATTTCCTGCTGAAAATGTTTACGAGTCGGCTGCAAAACTCCTGTTTTTGGCTATCAAATGGGCAAGGAGTATACCGTCATTTTTACAACTTTCCTACCGCGATCAGTCTATCTTACTTGAAGAAAGTTGGAGTGAACTTTTCGTTTTAACAGCCGCACAATGGGCTTTTCCAGTTGATGAAAGTAAGTTTCCACGATCTAAACTTCACGCTCTTACTCTTCCAGTTACAGGTCTTTTGGTAACCAACGCTATAGCTCCAACTTCAAGACATGCAGCTTTAGAAGAAGATGCCAGACGTCTTAGAGAAATAATCACAAGATTAACCCTCTTAAGAGTCGACCACACAGAACACGCTTGTCTTAAAGCTTTAGTGTTGTTTAAGTCAGAATGTAGAGGTCTTTGCGAACCTAGTCATGTGGAATTGTTACAAGACCAAACGCATGTTATGCTACATGAATACTGCAGTCAGCGACAAAGCTCGCATAAAGGAAGATTTGGGAAACTTTTGTTGACTTTGCCGGCTGTCCAAGCTGTCACAAGAAGAGGTTTGGAAGAACTTATTTTTCGACAAACTGTGGGGGATGTTGCAATAGATCGATTATTGACAGATTTGGCGAAAGCGACACATTGATTTGTATCAATTAGTACAAAAATATAATTGTCTGTAATTAGTGTTGTTTTTCTTTGAATAGCAATCTAGTTTTAATTGAACAATTAAAGCTATTAAAAAAGAAAAAAATAGTAATATATTGATTTAGGAACACATGAAAAGTCAAAGAACAACCACGTATATTATACACGTGTAGATGTCATGTTGTGGAAACTTTGTAGTGAATCGAAACACCAATGATTTTATGCATTGTTATTAGTTATCTGTCTAGTCAAAATTTTATTTAAGTTGTTTCTTATTTGTAAAACTAAGTTTGTAAAATCTAATAAAAATTAATATTTTACGAAGATTCTTAAGATTAGTAAGGTGTAACAATCTCAATTACAAAAAAGATTCAATTTAATAAAATTTCAATTTCTATTTTTAACTGTAATTAAATAATCACAAGAAATTGTTTTAAGTAAATAATAAATTCGCTGCTTAAACGTTGTCATAATGAATATAGTCAGTCTGAGAAGAATTACACTGTTCTACTGTTAAAAGTGTAATTTTAGTTTTCACGAAATTAATTTATTTTTCTTACTGTATACGATGAAATTTTTTTTAGAAAAATTAAAAATTCAGAGTATATAAATATATTTTTACTTATATAATTATATACTCGATAAGTTGCTTCTCAGAGTCATTCACATCATTTCTATTGAATCGTTAATTTCACTGAAATAATAAACGACTCAATATATTAAATAAAAAAATGCGTGATATTTCAATTACGTAGTGAATTTATATTGTGAAAAATTGGAGCAACACTTTAATAGAGTAAAAATTGTTTGTTCACTCAATTTACACTTCTCAAGTGTTTTTATCTAAAGTTTGACATGTTATTTCTGCTGTCAATAACATGTTTTTCTGATTAACTACTTTTTAACAAATCTACAGTCAGTTGCACAGATTGTCTTCAAAAACGAAAACCAGTTAACGGTTTGATTTTTTATTAACTATTTCTATTATAACAACAATAGTTTATGTTCTAGATGAATGAGTATAAAGTTTTACAAGCTAAAGTTATGCAAGAACGGATCAAACATGATATTTTAATTCCAGTAAAATGTAGAAAGTAAATGTAACATGATTCTGTTAGTGTTATTTTGTAAAATCTGACAAAACCATAAAACATAACTTTTCGTTGAATTTTTATGTTTTTTTTTTAGAAATGGTATTATTTTATTTGAACTTTTATAAATTATTATACTAATAATATTTTATATTTTTTTATAATTTTTATAAATAATCAGAAATACATCAGCTATTTTCTAATATTGTTACTGTGTTCAGCAATATGACAATTTGTTCAACTTTTTGTGTTAATAATTATTTACGTAAATGAAAAAGTGCTATCTTTGTAAACATATGCTTTTAGTATTTTTGTTTTTTAATAAAAAATGGTTTTAAAAAATTAGAAAAACATTAAAACCACCCGTTAATTATAACAGTTCTATCTTTGATTTCAATTTATTGGTTCTTAATAAATTGGTTATTATTTTTTTATTATTTAATTAGCCAATTATCTCATACACCACAAAACTGTTAAATTATTTTCATTACCTGCATTTGATGCACTTAGTGGGGATAACAGAAATAAAAGTATAAAATGCAACACACATTTCGTTTAACTCGAGAATCTACAAAACTGAAAAATGATTCAAAAAAGTTTAATCTTAATTTTACTTTGCACAGTTATTGTGGCCGAACGGGTAAGCAAAATAGTTTTTGTGATCAATGTTTATCAATAATAAATCGCAGGTGAAACTTCCACAAGACCTACAGAAACAGATAGAACAGTTACACGCTCACTGTCTCCAAAAAGAATCATTAACTGAAGGTTCAGTTAATCTGATTTATTTACAATTTTTAATCATAGTGTTTTAGATAAATTCAAGACTTTTGATATTTCAAAAAAAACTCCGGACATGATGGTAAACCTCAAATTGTAAATTTATAAAAATTAATAACTTTTTTTTAGTGCTACCTCAAATGCATCTTTATTGGGTTTAAATGGGTTCGTTAAATTCGTTAAATTGAATAAAATTCTTAAAGTGAGTTAATTTTAGATGAACGACGATGAGGTTATTCAGTATGATTTTATAAGGAAGAATATTCACGAATCAATCAAAGATTATACGCTTCCACATTTAAACAATTGTGGGAAAAAAGCAGGTAATTTGTTGTGGGAATGTTTTTGTCGGCATAACTGTGTTTGATCTTTTTAAGTCGGAGAAGGACAATGCGAGAAATCTTATAATTTCTTCCGCTGCATGAATCAAGCTGAACCTGAAGTAAGACTTTTATTTGATTTTTACAATAATAATTGTGTGATTTTCAGAACTGGATAATTGTGTAAAATATAAAAGAAGAAAATTGCAGATAATCTAAAATAAAATAGGTACTATAAATAGGTATATTTGTATTTTAATCAGATCTAGAGTTTTCTGTTTTAAATATAATTTTGTTTGAGTTAATTTTTTTTGACCTATTTTTTGACGTTAAAATTTTTACTTTTAAGAAAACATTCTTAAGTTTAGAAATATTTTAAACTGTGTGTACATGTATTAAAACTTTTAATACTATGAACCTTCGTGTAAATAATCATTATAATGTCGCTGGCACTAAATCCGGTAATGATATAATAATAAATGCCATACCAAACAAAATTTTTCTACTACTAACAAAGTTTGAAATTTTATTGCCATTCTAATAACTTTTTTTTTTATTTTAGATCTCTGTTATCAGCGGTAACATGAAATCAAAGTAATTACTTTTTTTAAAGATGTTTTAATTGATGTAACTAAAAATAAACAAAATAAAAAATAAACCGACGGTGAAAAATACCTTGTAATAATAAAGAACAATAAAGCATGTCCCAACAGCTTTCAAAATAAAAATAAATTAAATTTTCCGGAAATAACACCATTTAGAAAGTTTGTTTTCGAGCTCATTCTTCTAGCAATTATAAATTAACAATTTTTGTAATATTCAGTTATAATTAATTAATAGAAATCAAATAAATTAATATACTACTTTATATAAATTGCAGTATCCTCTTTGCGGGTAACAAATTAAAATTGCAATTTCTCGCCTTGAAAGTTGTGCATTTTTTTTGCCAATATTTATGGAAACAAGAAAACACCACATCGATAAATTGAAAACTTTTTGTTTTTACTTAATGTTGGTTTTAGTTAAAAATAATAATTTAAGTCATTTATTAACCAACGGAAATAAAAAAACATCAATTTTTTTTGGTAAAAATGTCTAACTTATTACTTTTTTTACACGGTAGAAATATGTTGATCTTTTACATTTATCAAGAAAAAATCTTATACATATAAAATACATAAAGTGACAACCTTCGTAATAAACATGACCTAAATGACAACGTATCTAATTGAGAAAATAATAGTCTGTGTTAAATACGTAGGTACTCATCAGACAATGTTACCGGTATTAAAACTTTACAATGTCATCAATATTTCTTTACCTACCTGACCATGGAAGAAGAAGATAATATTTTATGTAATGGCTATATTGTTTTATAAGTTCACCAAGACGTTCTGTTGCAACTAACGATTTTGAAGTACGATGAGCGAATCCAAGACTTGTCAACAAGTATAATACACTATTTTTTATACTTTGGGCGTGTGTTTCAACAGTTGTTTAAAAAAAAGTTGTTTTAAACACTAATTGGCAATGCACGTAAATTAATTATGTAGCAAATGGTTATGTAACCACAGAAAATTAACACAATACTGTAAAGTCGGTTACTGAAGCTTCTTATTTTTGCCAACTCAGTGAATTAAAAAAGCACCAGAAAGCAAAACACAGTAGATCTCGTTGTAAAACCGCAACGTATAATTTAAGTTTTAATAGTTATTTTTGTAGACAAAATTTATTTTGAATTTATTGTAGGTACCGTAGAAATTAAAAAAAAATTAATATATAAATCTCCAAGATTATTCCTAAGATTATGTAAGATATAACAATCTCAATTATAAAAAGGATGCGCTCGTTTTATTTAATGCAGAAAGTGATGATTCACTTTGTATTTTTAGATGCAATTAAATAATTTCAAGGAGCTGTTTTGAGTAAACAATGAATTTATTACATAAAACGCATTATGCTAGAAAAAATATGGCCAATTTGAGGAAAATTAAACCGTTTTGCCGTTAAAATTGTAATTTTAGATTTTTTTTAATAGAGGATATAGTTATTTGTGATACATAAATTGCAAACCTAAAAATTCATTTTTTTTCATATTGTTTAAGACCAAAAATATTTTCAATAAATTTCAAGGCTTAAAATCTAAAAAAATTAACTGCTGTTTGTTTTACGTTTCAATTTAAACGTCAATTACTCTTTCGAAACTATAATGAATTTGTTATCTTTTTAATTATTTACTTTTTTACTATTTATTCCAGAATTCTTTGTAAATTATTCCGAAACGATCTATTTATTATTTTATTTTTGTTTTTCTGTTAATATACTAATTTTCATTACTAGAAAGTCTACATTTAATAAATTTAAAAAACTTATTTTTTTAAATAAATTTTCTTCTTTGTTTAATAAAAAATAGTAAAGTAATTTTTTTTTTATTTCTTGATGTAATCTATTCTGATCTACCATGAACTTTTTATGAACTTAATGGAATTATATTTAGAACGTAAGTGTCAAATTTTAGTTCACTAAATATAAAATTTTTAATAAGATAAATTGTTTTCAAAGTAATTGTAATCAATAAGAAAAAAAAATTTTGAAAGAATTGATAAAATTTGGTTGCTGTAGTAAGTATTTTGCAAAATATCAAGTTTTTTAAGTTTAGTAGAATTTAATTTTTTCAATATTCATTCTCTAATAAACGATTTTTTGTAATAACAGAAAAATTGTTTTAAAAATTTTTGGATCATTGTGAACTCGGGTTCCATGATTCCGACTATAAAAGAGTAGATCTAATAAACATATTACGTTATTTCAAAGAATACATACCAATTCCCTGAAAATAGCTTATTAAAATTCTCTCAGATCCGACCGAATTTTTGTATTCCAGTTTTTAAATTTTTGAAATCCTCTCTCGTACAAAGCAATTCATCAGCTTTTTGAGCTCCTTCCTTTATAGCTTGCGTCCGTTGCACAAAATGTACCGCACGAAAAATTTTTGCAAAATAAATAAACTAATTACCATCGCCATAGGGACCAGACCGAGCAGGCTTAGCTTTGCTATGAAAGCCAATTCGAAATTTTGAAAGCAAATTCGAAATTTTCTGCAATAATTCGTATTCAAAGTGAACAATAAACCGTATTATGTGCAACGGATATAACTAGATGTTTATAAATCTCGGGCAATTTACACAGTCTTGAGCCTACGGCCCATAAACTTGAATATTAACATTTTCATTATGCCCTTAATACATAAAAATCCATTTGAAAAAGGGCTGGCACAAATATTTATTAAGGTTTACTCCTAATTTTATTAGAATTTGTTTGTGCAGCAAAAAAAATTAAGGCGAGACAAAAATATCTTGATAAACACATTTTTTAAAATTACGTAGATTTCTGATCACTTCTGTAATTTATAAAACATGAAGGTAATGCACATTCACGTTAATTCATAATTAATTAATCAACTAATACAAGGTTTTGATGCTTGTTCTTGCATAAATTGTTTATGTGAAATCGCAGGTTACAAGAAAACTTAGTTTTAAAATTTGAAGCCAAAATTAACGTGAATACACCCCAAAACTAAGGTGGAAAATGTCAAAAAAAAAAATCAAATAAGTTTTTTGAAAAAGTGCTTGGAGTCTTGGAGAGGACCACAAGACAACATTTTAAGAAATTTTTGGAGTTGAGATGCATAAAGGCTTTATTTACGAATAAGCACTTTTTAATTTTTATTGACTTTTTTCATAATTTCTGTTATAACAATAATAATTTTTGTTCTAGATAAATGAGCATGAAATTTTACAAGCTAAAGTTCTGCAAAAAATGGATCAATTCTAATTTTAGTAAGCTGTAGAAAGTAAATGTGAAATCATTCTTTTTTTACTTATTTTGTCAAAATTCAATCAAAATTATTAAACACTTAATTAAAACTTCTCGATTATTGTGCTCAATAACGCTCAGTACAGTCTCAAATTGTGCATTTTTTTTTAAATTGTAAAATAATTATTTAATTAGATAAAAAAACTAGAAGCCATCTCCAATTATATTTGTTAACATGCACTTTAACTATGTTTTTTTTACCCAAAAGTTAAAAAAAAAATTATAACTTTACCTTTGCTTTGAATTGCCAGCTTCTTCAAAAATATCAATAAATATAAATATACCAGTTGGTGTTTCTTTATATTTTGCTTAGCCAATCATCTTATATAACTCAAATCTATTAAATTATCTTCATTACCGTGCATTTAATGTACTTAGTGGGGATAACAGAAATAAAAGTATAAAATGCAACACGCATTTCGTTTAACTTGAGAAACTAAAAAACTCAAAATGATTCAAAAAGGTTTAGTCTTAGTTGTCTTCTGTGCCGTCATCGTGGCCGAACGGGTAAGTAAACTGTTTTTGAACTGTTTTTCCAATAATAAATCGTAGGTAAAAATTCCAGCAGACCTACAGAAACAAATAGACGAGTTACACGAACAATGTATCCAAAAGGAATCACTAACTGAAGGTTTGTTTAATTTGATTTTTTCCAAACTCCTCAGTCTTTTTGTTTTAGAAAAATTCAAGGCCTTTGATATTTCAAAGAAAACTCCAGACATGATGGTAAATCTCGAATAATAAATTTATTTAAGTGGCTAACTTTTTTTTTAGTGCTACCTGAAATGCATTCTAACTGGGTTTAAATGGGTTCGTTAAATTCGTTAAATTTATTAAATTCTTACAGTAAGTTAATTCTAGATGAACGACGATGAGGTTGTCCAGTATGATTTTATAAAGAAGAATATTCACGAATCAATCAAAGATTATACGCTTCCACATTTAGACAATTGTGGGAAAAAAGCAGGTAATTTGTTATGAAAATGTTCTTGTCCGTATAGCTGTGTTTTATTTTTTTAAGTCGGAGAAGAACAATGCGAGAAATCTTATAATTTTATCTACTGCATGAACCAAGCTGAGCCTGAAGTAAGACTTATTGATTGATTTTTTCAAAAATAATTGTGTGATTTTCAGAACTGGGTCATTGTGTAAAATGAAAAACAAGAAAAATGTGGATAATTATAGATTTTATTATAGAACCATATACATAGTACTTATGGGTTATTTTCAACTTTTAAGCAGATGTAAGCTTTACAATTTTAAATATACTCTTATTAAAGACAATTTGTATTTTTTTTTTGTTAATCTTGTTTTAAGCGGGCGGCATCTACGATTGAGAAGAAATGGTTTAAACATGTTGCTACAAACGACGTGATAAATTATTACAATTTAACAAGAAATTTAAATTTTAGATCACGTTTAGTTGATGTGAAGATGAAATTCATATTTATGAAAAAAGTTGAACTAATGATGATAACGTAGTCTCGTTGTAACATTGACAAAACTAAAAGATGAAATTTTTGTGGATGTTAATTTTTCCTTAATAACATTTCTGGCAACCTTGACACACTAAGTAACATCTGCAAACTTTAAGCTTCCATTTTCGCACTTAATTAGCATTGTCCATTTTTTAATCTATCTCTTTGTTTTTTGCCGTTAAGATTATTATAATTAAAAATAATATACAGATTTGTTATCTTCGTTTTTAAATTTCAAGCTATGTACATAGATCATATTTCCTAGTATTTTACTATACAAGTTCGTGTAAATAATTTGTTGATTATAATGTCCCTGGCAACAACTCTGGTAATGATAATAATATACTGAATGACATTAGAAATGCAACACCTTGAAATAACAATTTTTTAAGTTGGTTTTATTGTTATTTATTCGCCTTAAGTTGCTAAACATCTGATTAAATTTTAACCCCAAGCACTAGCAAACGAGGAAAAAAAATTAATAATATGTTTGACGATCCTCGTTCCTAATGCACCCATTGACACGTTTAGGCATCGATTCAGTTAGGCGATCGATTTCCTCCTGAGGTAGTTCATCCCAAGCAAGTTGAATTTCTTGCTGCAGTTCAGCAAACGTCTGTTCTGTAAAATCATCAGTCTTCTTTCCATCATATCCCAAACGTGCTCAATTGGATTTAAGTCGGGATATTTGGGGGGGGCCAAAGCAAAGCATTCAGTCCTGCGTCTTCAAAAAAGTCTCTGGTTCGTTGTGTTCTGTGAGGATGTCCGTTGTCTTGCTGGAATAACATGTTTTGGAGTCTATCTTCTAAGTCTGGAAGAAAATAAGGTCCTGAACATAAGGAGCTGCTCTCATGTTGCTTCTGATAAACACCAAAGGTGTTACCACGGGCAATCGCTCTCCAAACCATTGTTCCTACAGTACGGTGTACATGCCTTTCAACGGCAGGCTCAATATTGGACCTTTCTCTATTACACGTTCTCACTCGTCTACGGCCAACATGCATCCTTAGGCAGAAGCGCGATTCATCACTAAAAACAAACCTTTCCCATTCGTCTCTTCACCCTTGGTGTTGTCGGTACTAATCTAACCTTTGACGTCGGTGTGCAGGAGTTAAAGGCAAGACCAACTGCGGACGATATAAACACAGCCCAAAAGATCTAATGCGCCTATATAAAGTTCGCAGACCAACCGGTCTACCCTCTTCAGAAAACCATTGGTCTCCCAGCTGTCGACTTGTGGCAAATCGGTCTCTTAGGACCATGAGTCTTAGCCGACGATCCTGGCGTTCTGTAGTTCGTCTAGCTTGCCCACGGGATCTAATTCTTGTTTCTCTGCCATCTTCATTCCATGTCTGCAAAGCTTGAATCACAGTGCTCACAAAACGAAAAACCACCTTCCTGGAGCCCAACAATTCTACCCCTATCAAAGTCACTTAGGTGCTGAAATAGTTTAGGGCTTCGTGCACTAGGCATTGTGTTATGACAGGGAAACACTACAGATTTGTAAAGTTCAATTAAGAATGATTTTCAATTTATGGGAGTCAGAAAATGAGAGGTAAAGAATTTTTTGCACAAAAACTGTTGGAGATAGTGAGCTGTAGTTTTTATTACAACCTTATTTCTGAACATGAAACTCATACACAAAATATTATCAAGAAGGAATTATTATTTCTAGGTGTTGCATTTCTAATGTCATTCAGTATACGTATCATGGAAATTTTTCTTATAATTAATAAAGTTAAAAAAATTACCAACCTAATGGCAAAGATTTTTTTTAAATTTCAGTTTATTCAGTCATCAGCGCCAACACGGAATTAAGATAGCTATTTTCTGGAGATACTCTTGTAGTTTGTAACTGAAAGTAAGCAGTTAAAAAATATCTTGTGACAATAAAAAAAATATATATTCACCACAATTCAGCAGAAATAATTTCCCGGAAATAATATTTAAAGAGTCGTAACTGCTTGCTAACCTTACATAATAATAAATGAGCTTGTTCAAATGATTAATCATCAGGCATTTAAATTTGTTTTCACGATGAGAAAGCTCTTTTTTAAATCCATTATTTTTGCATTTGTACATTAGCAATCTCGTTAATATTTAGTAACAATTTCTTAATGGCAATTTAAAGAAATGCATTACATTATATCAAATATAACCTAATATCTGCAGAGTACAAATTAGAGTCGTAATATCTTTTCCCTTGAAAAATTCTGCATTTCTTTGTAAACTGTTAGTAGTTATGCAACCAACAATACACACACCCATAAAATTAAAAATATCACCTTTTGTTTTTACTTGTTGTGAATTTGGTTAATAATTATAACAGTAAATAATTTAAGTTAATTAATAAAGAAAAGGAAACAAAACCATACTTTTTTTTTTACTTTATTTAAACCAGAAAAAAAATGCCAGTTTTTTTTCTGTTATCTGAGGTAATAAATAATTGTAAGTTTTTATTTCCCACTTATATTTAAATCAATGGTTTTCAACCGCTGATTCGTAAGACATCAAAAAGTGGCGAGCGAATTCTTCATCAGAAATAAATAAAAAATGTTACCTTCAGATCTAAGCGGTTGAAATTAGCGTTGAGGAGAGGATTAGACAGAAAAATCATATACCATCTAAACGTTTATTTTAAACCCATCTTCGTACGTTTCAAGCGATTATTTACATGCAAATTATTCATTTAATATTATTTGGTGTTTCCGATACTCAAAACTTTCATTCAGCATGTACTCACATCACCACCACACACTTAAAAAGGAGGTTACAAGATACTTTCCGGAATGCAACGATGTCAAGAAGGAAGCTGTTCGAAGATTAATTCGGGACACTTTCAGTGTCAACGTAGGAGAGCTTCCTAACGAAATCCAATTCAACGATACGTTCGAATCAGGCATTAACTTCGCAAAGTTCTGCTGCAAAAAGGCAATCTCATATCGTCGGTTTCGAGTGTAAACCTGCGAACTCAATATTAAGAAACTTTAGAGGGCACCCCAAAAACTCCAAGAAATTGATTCGCATTTCTTTAGAACAAAAAGTAAAATAAGGTAGATTAATTTAGTATTATTTTCTATAGTTCACTTTGAGAAAAGAAACAGATATTAATATTTACTTTTTATGAGCTGTTGCGGTTATGAAATGCAAGCCCAAAAAATTATTTTTTTTCATATAACACATCGCATTATTATAACATCTATTCAATAACTAATAAACTAATTAATTTTAATTAGATTTATTTTTCATAAGGGGTTCCACAACACTTTTGCCTCGGTGGTCCGTTGCAATTTAAAAATTGGGAACCACTGATTTAGACAAATCCCTAAAATGAAGACCTTCGTGATAAACGTGACCTAAATAACAACCTATCTAATCAGGACAAATAATAGCCTGTTTAAAAGCTGACGTCATAAACATTTTGCGACTTATCAGACTAAGGAAGAACATAATTTTATATAATACTTATAACTGATTTGTTAAACTTTTAATTAACTTAAAAATTAAATAGGAAAATATTGAACAAAATGAGAAAACTTTATTAAATCTACATTCAGAATACAGTAGGTACGCATAAAAATTATAATACACACTATCAGAACAAGCTTTAACTTAAGAAAGCAATTAATATCTAAAACATGATCAAATGATCGATTTACTACTAAATTATTGATTTGGTATACATTAACATTACACATATTCTGACATTTGTTGAAGGAACAAACATGGACGTCCTAAAAATCAGCAATTTGACTCGCATTTTTGATTAACCAAACAAATTTGTTATGAAATTACAGATCTGTCTTTATTAGTTATTATTTTATTACTATTAATAAGGCTCAGGGAGTTCCTAATTGCTTTTACAGTCAATCTTACACAAAGTGTGGTTACTTTGAATCACATTTATTTTGACGACACAGTTTACAGTACGAGTGTAATTATCAGGAAACATCAAATATACTACTTATTAATTGATAATGAAGTTAACCACTCATACCAACAGGTCAACAGGTAAAAGGAAATGTAGGCCGAAATCCGAGTTTAATTTTTGGTTTCTACAATATTTTACAGGAAAGTAACCCACAGATAACAGTCTGAAATGAAAAAATAGAAAACAGCACAACCGAAAAAGTCAGTGTAGTTACCAGCTGTAAACATACGAATTGACAATGCTAGGCCTTATTTCTACATTATCCTAAAAGCTGTGGATCTAAAATATCGTGGGTCACTTTATCACTTATTGCCACTCGTACTCTAAGAGTAGTTCAATCAGTCAATTAGTCCTACAGCTCTACCTAATTGTATGAAATAAATTATTAATGATATCAGATACATGATATTTTATTTTATACATGAGTGTGAAAAACAGTCGGTTATTCGTATTGTACCTTAGAATTATCTGGATAGCCCTCCACGTCATGTTAAAACTCCACAAATGAACTCATTAAAATTGCTCGAAACGTTTGGCCATCATAAAATCTGCAAAATTATGGACGATCCAAATATTCTAATCAAGTCAGTAAGCACGAAAACGTAGAAATCGAGAAGTCTAAACAAATTATATCTAAAGAACACTGTCACTAGCACTCTAGTCCCAAGCACTATCTTCGTCGTCGTCTGCAAACTCATCTTCATAGTTGGGACTATGACCCATCTGCCGGGCTTTCTTTAGTGCTAATTGCGCTAATTCTTCCTGGGTGCGCTCCTTACGAAACTCATAAACCAAAGGAAAGATGTATTCGATGGCGGCTTGCACGTCTGCCACGCTCGGAGCTGCAAAAAAAAAGACAGTCACCCCAAAGAATCACTAAATAATCATAAAAACATCATTGCGACACGTTAACGTGACTAATTATGGGACTTGTTTTGTAGGAATTCCGTGAACATCATAAAAATTCCCCAGAAAATAAGATAATCTACTACGTGGCTGCAAATTCAGTGCATCTAGATTTTAGTCTTTCCTGGACATTCAAAAAATTTCAACACTTGCTTAGAAAAAACTGTAACAGAATTCCACTTTTAATGCAACAACAAACAAAATTTTGTTTATATTAATACATAATAAACCGAATCAACAACTGGTACGGATTTCACAACGATCTTAGATTTCCCAAGGTGTGTTAATAATGCTTTAATATAATTCTTTGTTCATATGTGTAAAAAATAATTCCCAATTTATCTAATTCATCATTTTCCAGAGTTTCATTTGAATATTTAATGACATACAGAATCCAAATTGAACGGTAAATCCGCGAAAACTAATGACGCATTTGATAAATTTGATAGCATAACTACTTTAAACTCATTAGATTAGTTTATCGAATTAATGACCAACCATTCCATTTTCACAAATGATCGATAAAAAAGGGATCTGACTCATTAATTGGAGAATCCAAAATATTAAATTCATGAACGGGTACAAAATTAAAGCAAACTGTAATTATATGCAAGGTCTCAAGGTGATCATGAACAGGCATTTTTTTTGTTTATAAGCGTTGGTCAACAATATTTTAAAGTGAAGCATCACCTATGATGGATATTTTTGCAAAAAAAAAACTATTTATTAATAGCTGCTGCCTTCTGTTATCTACTTCTGCCAACGAAAAAACTTCGTTTTTCTGTTGTTTAACGTTCTATATTAATGATTTTTTCAATTCAAAATGAAAAGATTCCACAATTTTATTTTTATTTTCTAGTTTGTTTTTATTTATGTGCAAAAGACTTTGAACAAAACAGAACCATTCAAGAAAAAAAAAAACGGGTTTCAGAAAAGTATTTAAGTTCACAGTTTTCGCATTCATCATTGACATCAATATAAAAACTTCCTACTTTTTTTAAAACAATAAATAATTATTCCAACTAAGAGTAATTTCTTGTATAAATTTCTAAGCTTTTGATTTCCCTTTCTCACCATCTTTTAAATTCTTATAGGCACTATTTAGAACATTAGAGATAATAAGCTTCTTATGAAGTCTGAGGGTTATTGTTAACTTTAGCACGTTTAAAATTTTCAAAAACTTTCGTATTAAAATCTTTAAAATGTATAACTTTTACGATTTTTGTAAGGCCACCCACATAACAGTAGATTCCCCTTTTCGCCCATGTTTGAAAGAAACGACTCATTCTTAGAAAACAAAATGTGGATTCTTTTTTCTGAGTATTTACGTAATAAAAACTTTGTTTACGTTACTAAACCTTTGTTAAGAATCGCTTGGTAAAATTTAAACCAATGTGTAAAACAGAAACGGGAACTTGGCTCCAATTTCGAAACTCGGGTTTTGATTGTAGCGAAGTGCAAGAAGAAAAATTAATAAAGGATTTGTTTTCCAGACTGCAGTATAATTCTTGGCCAACATTTGAACACCAGAATGACAAACGAATAAATAAAAAATAAACGTAAAATGCTTTATTGCGAAAAAACACAAATGTTACTTTTTAGCCTCCAAACCATTATCACTGTCTGCCATATATTTAGGAAAAATTTAACCATTCGTGTAAACAATTATTCATTTTTTGTGTTTACAGCTGCCGCTACTTCACTTAAACTTGACCTGCACGATAAACGTTAATACACTTTTTTATTACCAAAGACTTATTCATTTTAAAATTGAAAAATTTGTCATTTCTAACACGAAAATTTATTAGATTACAGGTTTTGTTAATCCTCTCGGTAACGGACACAACCACTGGTGTCCGTAATTGAGAGGTTTCACTGTAAAAAGCAGGTGTCTTCTTTTACGTTATGATAATAGTATTCATGGGTCATTTGCATGAATCAGAGTTCAAGTAATATTTCTCATAAACACGTAACAAAATATCAAATCGCTAACTAAATTCTTTACGTTGCAATGTGTAGCAAAAATGATTCAATTTTCGTGGTAGTTAAGTAATCAAATTCAAGTAATCAGCATATTTCGTTAAATGTAGGATTCAAAAACTACAAACGCTCAAAAGATCAAAGAAATGTACGAATCTCTGTTCTACCCACGTTATGTTCAATCAATACCGGCTCTACATTACTCTTCTGTTTTCGAAGACTTCAGTGAACACCTATTACATACGGGAGATAACAGAGCCTTTGACGTTTCAGGTTCATAATAGGGTTCGTATGTTGATGGCCAATTACGTTAAGTCGAGCACACTAATTGATGCAGACGTAGGTTTATAATGAATTTACGTAGTGCATCTATAAAACCTTAGTTCCTATGAGTAATATTTGTTAAAATAAAGAATTCAATTAAGTTAAAAAAAAATAACGTCTACATTTGGGAGAAAATAAATATCAAGATTGATGGTACACTCACTGATGAATATTCATTTCTCATTAATGCATTCATTTTAAACGCGGTTGAAACTCGAGATTTTCCCTGAAAAATCTTCGCTTCTATCGAGAAGACAATGGTGTTTACTTTAGTATTAAAATTTTCATCAATTAGAACACTTCTGCGATTTTACCTTGAATCATTTCTCGGGTATTCAACGGAAAATAAAATTTGCATGAGTGTCGTGAGATAGAATAGAAATGCACATAATCAGAACGGTTCGATGAGTTATCAGTTGAAAAAGGATTCCTGAAATGATAAGTCAATAGAACAAAAATATATATACATTGGCGTCATTATTTTAACAAGTTTTTTTTCCTTGTTTCAACTAATGGTCAGAATTAAAAACGTCATAAGCTCATTTGTGATTATGACAGCAAAATTTCACTATCCTTAAGTTCGGACCCACTCTAGTTTTCAGAATTTCTATGACGTTATGCAGAGAACCTGGAATAGCCTAAATTGACTTTTTACAAGATGATATAATTAGGATGACACCAAGATTTTGTTTTATGCGGTGCCAATATCTCACTAGAAATAGTAAATAAGAAATTAAGCGGTAGCGGTGACAAAATTCCCACTCGTGAAGTCCATGGAATAGTTGCAAAAACATCAAATAATGTCGGATATAAAAGAATAGAAACTGAATTACAGATAAAGAAGGATCAAAGATATCAAAACTTTTCAAGTATATTTCTCTAAATTGGTGCCAAAAATAGAAACAGGAAATATCTCAAAACTTCACTCAAAAGAAACACCTAATTTTTTGATTTAGCCAATTTTTTTAGTATTTATTCTGTATTTTGAATTTAAAAAAAAAACAGTTGTGCCATCAGTAATGTAAAATGCAGATATACTTAAAATAACAACTCACGTTGTTTATTATAAGATTAAAATTAATTCAATAACCTTTGAACCAAGGCATGCCTAAAAACTACTTTTTAACGGGTACGGAAAAAAGTAATCTAATTCTATTTTAAATTCGTCAGTTGCTATTATTGATACTGGTTGCAAAATTGTGAAAATTTTGGGTCAAGGTTGGATTTGAATTATAAAGGTTTTAAGCAGCCCCACGAAAAATCAATGGATTTAAGTGTGGCAAATTTGCTGGTCGTCGTAGTACAACGACGAGTGCAAGAATTTTTTTTTAAGTATCTTACAGTACTAGAACTAGTTTTTCATTACATTTTTGTGCGACTGTGAATCGGTTAGGCCTATATTTTTTAGTTACATTGTTCATATTAAGGTTTGTAAATAACAAATGCATAATTATTATTTTTTTAATTGAACAGTCTAATATTTGTCAAGTTGCAAGAAATTACTTAACCTAATGAATTAAGATGATGGATGAATAAAGCCTAATTTGAATGTACTGCTGTTATATGATGGAATATGACAAATAGACTTGTCTCTAACTGATGGTACCCCTACTATTTTATTGATTACTTTTTAGCAACATCTGGAAACATAAAAACTATCAATAATTTATGAACTGACGTGGCCTCAACCTCAAAGTTTACACAAATAGGTTTTATCGCCGCTGACAAATAAATGCAGCAATTAGGCATGTATATGTAATAATGAAAATTACCTGTAACAGTAACGCTGCCTGTTGAGAATATCTTTAGTGTGGCTTTGGGATTTTGTAGTTTGTACGTGACGCCAGGATGTAATTCAGGTTCATAACTGCAAAGAAAAACCTTAGAAAGAAAAATTAAGACTGATAAGAACGCTTACTCTGCCTCTTTATGCCTCTCAGAGAACGAATTGATCTTGATAGCGAAAGGCATGGAACACGTGCCCAGAACATTAACTACCCTATAGTTGTTAAACCGCACCTTAAACCCTAGTTTTTGCAAGCATCGTGCAAACCTCCGCGCCGCGATTTTAGCTTGCACCTCGCTGGTAGCGCCAGTGCACGTGACCTTCCCCGAAGACCAAATACTAGCTGTTGTATAGGGTCGTCGCAGTTTCATCGTAATCTTGCCATTTTCTTTGCGGTATTCCACGTTGATACCGTTCAAAGCGATCTCACGTAAGTTCAAGTGGCACCGTACACTGAAACTGCACACCACGTTGTTTATCATGATGTCTATCTCGGGCTCTTCGGCCGCACTGTCACTGGGCACGAGAGAGGGTTCAGCACAGTTCTCCTCGACTGGGGCACATACTTCCTCGCACACTTGATCTACATTGCCGTAACCGTTGAGGGGTTGGTGGACTAGTCCGTTGCCATTTGGGAGTCCTTTCAGGCTGTTTTTCTGGACAGCCGTGGCCATCATACTGGCCCTTTGATGACTCCTGGAATAACAGCTTATCAGCGACCATTTACCTCACCCGCATCGTGTACCCGTGAACCCCAATTCAAAAATTTATAGCTTCCCTTGTTTGTTAATAAGGACAAAGTGCTAAATTAATGACTTGCATGTCATGCAACAAAAATATCTGACAGAACGAGGGGTGTTCCCTGTGTGTTTCTAGAACAACGAAAACATGTTCTCCCAACTTCGTTCCCGAACACCCAACGAAAAAACAGTGAAAAACAACAAGATTCATCAAAATGCACCACGAGTTTGCATCTTTGAACACACAGGAAGGAAGTCCTTAAATGTACAATTTGTCTAAATTCGAAAAACGTATCAATTCACACTTATCTTACCTATAAACACTTTGTGTAAGTTATACAAGTTTTAAATTTTGATGATTTGGTCCGTTTTGCACGATTTTTGACGTAAATCTTATTTAATGAAATTCTTGCCATTGTGCGAAGCCATGATACACTCACTACAGACAAAATCGCACTGACGGGAACGGCGCTGCTTGTTTTTAACTTTCAGAATAACTCATTTCAAGGACGTAAGAGGGCGCACTAATTTGTCAAATTTAATTACATAATTAATTAACAAAGAGGCACCGCAAATTCCAAATACTTTTATCCAACATTAATGTACAAGAACTATAAGAAACAATGTTTGTTTTTATTTATTAAATTAAAATTTAAGAAATTTTATCACACATGAAAAAAATCAATTTTTACAAAAAGGTGTGCGTCTCGGCTATGTCAATCACCTCGGATTTAAAAATAAAGGCGGTAATTCAAAAAATTAGATAAAGGTGTAATTCTTCGTGTACACTTCCAAGTGAGTGATAGATTGTAAAGATAAGCGTTTAAAAAAAACAGGCCGATTTTTACAAGTTAACTGATTAGCTACAAGTTGTTATTTATTGCCTTGAACAAGTCTCGACCTTTTGTTGATTTTTTACTTATTAATTATAGTCTTATTTTAGTCAATTTTTGGTTTCAGACACAACGTGTGTCGACTTAATATTGCTGTTAATATTTTACAATATAAATACGTATTGTGCAATCTTGTGGTCAATGTTACAATATAATTATCTTAATAACCGTGTGAAGTAAGGCTTTTACTTTAAAAATTGTTATAAACTGCACTAACAAATTAAATATCAAATGAATTATTTTATTTTTTGCGGATTCATCATCCTAAACACACAAGAATCCCCACAGCAAAGTATCGTACTCAAATTCTCTCTGGGGGGGTAGGTAATATCACACAATTTGTTTCGTCGAGTTAAATCATATGGTAATTAAATTATGCAGCTGTTGCACAGATTGTATTGTTTACAGAGTTAAAATTCTAGAATAATATTCTGATACAAACACAGATTTTTAAAATAACAAAATTAGAGAGAGTAAACCAAATGTCGTAGAAAATGCTTGTTAAATATATCGATTACCTACAAAGAACTATAATTACACTGATCAACAAGTTAGTTTTCTGCCAAACAGAGGGGCACCCTAAAAAAATACATATTCAAAAGTAAAATGGTTTTGTACAAGTACAAAAATTATTTTTCTAATTTGAAATTGTTACATTGTCTGAAAATTAATACATTGAACTACTAATAAGCCATCTGTGCCTACCAAAGCTAGTTCACTTGTTTTATTTTTTTAATGACAGTTAGTACTAGAGTATTAGAGTAGCTAATTGAAATGAAGCTCCAGATTATATGTACCTACTCATTTGAAAATGTTTTGACGCCTAAATGTTGTTATTTCATTCACCCGCTTTACTCAACAAAATTTTTGAAAAAATGTTTTCCAAGGCTTGTACCACTTTAGTTTGGCCGTCACTGTCTAAATGTTTTTTTTTTGGTTAATGACAGTGAACGAAATGTCAAATGTCATTGTGAGTTTGAGGTTATAGTTCTAAACCGGATTACATCGGCAGCAAATTAACCGTGGCATTGTTATCAATTTGCCATATTTCTGATTTATTTTGTAATTTCCTTTGCAAAAAATAACTACTATGTTTAGTTTACTTGAATCCGATTTAAAAATTTAGTTTAAATGTTGTGGTAGTGTCACCAACTGTCACTAAATTCTCTAGATTATAATACAAAAATGGATTGTTTGAAAAAAAAAAATATACAAATTAGAAAATTAAAAAAAAATGCATCAACAACTCGTTTTATAAAATTTCATTCATATTGTATGGGCACTCCTGTCTATCGACAGCCGTGTTGCAAACTTGGACTTGTGTCTTTTTTTAAAACATTATTTTGTCTTTTTATAGCCAGAAAAAAGCTACATAAATTGTTTCTCCACTGATTTAAATACGGTCAAAAATTTTTTGGTAAATTTTGGAAACAGTAAGTTGGTATCACACCACAACTTGATCCAGTATTTTATGAAAATTTTTGAAAGTTGGCAGTGACAAAACTCAGTGCCTGGGTTTTTGTCAAATGGCGTGTTTAGAGTATTACATTACGCTGTGGAGCTGTTTTATCAAAATTCTGTTAAAAACTCATCGAAATGAGAAACTAGAGGTAATTTACTTTACATTTAAGTAGCGGGACACAATTCTATGCAACTTTTTCAAGAACTTAATCTAACCTTATTTTTTTGTTTTTAGGGGAACTATTGGCGGATTTCATGAATCGTGGGTAGAAAAACAAACAGTAGTGAGCTTTTTTACAAAATGATGAAAATTATTGATTTAGAACGTTTTTAAAATTGAAAATTGTCTTCACGAGCTATCAATCAGATTGCTTGATGCGAATAGCCATTTTGATTAAAAAAGTTATAACTTGCTTTAGTTTAACACATTGTTTACAGCACATGTGTTGGAAAGAAGAGAAGTCGCGAGTGTTTAACTTCAAGTGTAGCTTTTTACAGTCACAGTAACAAATTGGCTTTTAAATCAAATTATACTGACTGGTTCCTGAGGACGTTCTAGGATAGTTCATGGTCAGGATATCATCACAACTAGTTAAAAAGGTGAGTTCATTTTTTATAACTTGTAGTTTTACATTTTTACTCAATTTTGAGTTAAGTTGAGACATTTTTTCAATTGTTCTTTAATGGTTTGAAGTCATGTGTAAAATCTACTTGAATTTGCTGTTTCACCATGTCTAATATTCTTCCTACACCTCAATGAACACGAAGTGCAAATTCTACTATACAACAACTTCAGAGTGCTGAACCCTGGCAATATCTAAACACCGTACTAAATGCACCTCATGTCGACTTGAACCGTTACGACACGATTCGTTAAATTTCCATTTTTTGTTATAATCTTTTTGTTCTTAAAATATCATTTTCCTTTTTTTTTACATCAATGAGCATAAACGACTTTTTTTGTGAAATAGATATTATAAATGATCATAAATTTTAAATGCATTGTAGAGTTGGAATTTATAACAAGACCTGTTGTGAACAGATAGCTGGAAAGCTATTTTAAGCAACATGTGAAATTTAAAAATCGATAAATCTAGGAAAACCTAGCAACGTAACTTTACAATAATTGCGATATTCTAACAAACATGTACTGCATTCAAGCGTTTTAATGTTACGGATTTTAATAGAAAGTTTCTTTTGATAATTGTTTTTTAGAATCCATATAGAGCTTGAAGGAATTTAGTAGGTAATTTTTTAGCGATTTTTTAATTATATGAGAAAAATCAATAGAGAAATTAATATACACAGGAGACTAAATGAATAATTTGCTTAACTTACTGTCAGTCAAATTGATTTCTTAACTACTTTATTTGTTATTGTGTACAGTCTTACTAGATTTTCTACTATATTTCATAAACATTAAGTCAACAAAAAATTGATGCATAATTGTCACTTTTGACTTTAATGACATGAGCACTTTCATAACAGCAGTGTTTCTATTGACCTCCTTTCTTACCATCTCACTGTGCGAAAATCTAGATGATTTAACATTAGGTATATTCTGCCACTTTTATTATGAGAAATCGAACTTAAAAATTTTAGATCTAAGTCAAGACTGCAAAAATAACTACTCAACAAGCATTCATCTACCCTTCGGAGCTGGAGTAACAGATGCCCGAGTTCTTATATTACGCTCCATTAGTACATTAGAGAGATCTTGTTCTGTCTTGGTGGTAGGTCCAACTTTTCACCACTGTAAAGATAAATGCTTGATGGTGTTGGTAGTAGAACTTTATAATTACGAAAAATTGAGTGCGATTAATGGAGAACTAAGTTTGGTGAGGTTTAGTTTCTTTAAGGTTTTGGAGCTAAATTTAGAGCTTTTAGAATCGCGGTGGGGATCAAATCGCAGATTTTTTTGTAGATATTGCTAGATATGACTCGGAGGATAATACATCAGAGCAGAACATGAAGACATATCTGGTATTCGATAAAAAAGCGGTAATCGATATTCGTTTCACTAACTTTTCTGGAACGATTAAAATTACGGCCACATCTGCTAGAAGTATCTACGTTCACTTTTTTTTATTGTTCTTACTCTTTAGCATTACAGGTGTTAAAGATTACGGAAATTGTACTTCAAAAGAAGTTTATTGCATTTTCGATGGTCACGTATTCTGTATTAGTAGACTTCTAGAATGTGACGGAAACATAAATTGTGGCACTCCGAAACTTTACGACGAATATTACTGTCACTGTAAGATCCATTCTAAATATTTTCCATGTCTTCATTTCTGTTTTTAGACGATTATGATCCTGATAACTTATTATTCGCAATTATATACGGCACTTTTTTGATTGCAGTACTTATCTTTTTCTTCGTACAGCTTTTACGACTTTACATATCGACCGTGGCTAAACATTTCTTCATCTTTACCGAAGATCACGATTACAACTTCGTGTTAACCTGTCAGATGTTGCCACCTATCAAAATCTACAAAGAATCAGATGAAAGTGAGACAGAACGTCATGAAACAGTCACAAAATCTACAGATATCCAAATTTATTAATAAAGAATGTGTGTTAATAAATTTATATATCATCTCATTTCGTGGTCGCTCAGTCAACGAAAATCTGAAATTATAACACTTAACACTAATTTTGATCATATTGTTAATTACCTCCGCGTCCGTGGTGTGAAATAATTAATTTCCATTTAAGCGATGAACTAGATCCTCTCACTTCTCCGATTTCACCTTTACCGAATGTATTAAGGTAAAGTTGTGGAGAAGGGGGCTTTGTTTTTCTTCCGTAGTCATACTCGTAATAATAGTCTCTGTTTTGGAGACACTACAAGCAAAACGTTGAGGTGATTCTGGAAGCATGGAACCGTGAAACTTACTACACTCTCAGCACGTGGAGTACCTGTCGGAATTGATGATTTTTCGCAGCTGATTTCGTATCGTAAGAAAATCGCAGAGTTGTCTCCAAAGCATTGAATGTCTTCTAAAGAATTCTTGAAGATCAACTCCAACTTCTTCTTGGTCAGTGAGTTGTCTCCAACGTTGTCTTCGGTACCCGTATCGTAGCTCTCATATTTATTATCTTGTTGTTTGAACTGGTTCATTTTTTGACAAATATCCGCGAGACTATCATGAGCGGTACAGTTTGTGGGAGCGCTTCTGCACTTTGTAGGAAAGTCAGCTCTTGCTCTTGGAAGTGGTGTTTTCTTACGAGGGGTGTGCATATTGTCTAAGAGAATAGTTTCAGCACTACTACTAGAGCAACATTCAACGTTTAAACAATCGTTGTTTTGAGGCTCAGGTCTGGGGAAATTTCTGCTTTGGTTATTGATTACAACTGATTTTTCGTTCAACATTTCTTCTCTTTTTATCGCCAAGTACTTGCCCAAGATGGATTTTACCAACTGGTCTTTCTTTATTCTCTCTATTTCTTTATTGGGATCGACGATTGGTGTTTGATTTGGAGTTTGCTCGATTTTTTCAATGTAAGCTTTTGAAATGTAGGCATTTTTCGGAGAAATTTGATCAAGTTCTAACTCTGGTCTTAAGAGACCAAAAGAAGAGGACGAAGAATTTATAAACCTTTCATGTCTCGTGGTTAATTTTGGCGAATGTGCATGTTCATTGCCATCGTCTTCATCCTCTGAATTTTTTAATATACACTTCATGCAATGATGGAAAACACCAGGTCGGGTTTTAGGTTTCTTTTTATTTATTTCTGTTCTTCGGTTCATTTCATGCTCAATTTAGAAAATCATTTGTCATTGTTGACAGTACGGAATGCTGGTGATTTTCGATGCTTTTTCGTGATTACGAATTTTTTAGCTTCCACCAACCACCAAAGTTAGGTTTATTTATTATATTCTTAGACATTACAACCAAAACCAACTTTTCTTTTATTCTTGTTTTAAAGCTACCCGTCCAGTTTAAAATGTTTCCGCCTATGGTTGACTTTAAACCGTCATCACCAAACAGTAGTAACAGCTGTCAAAAACAAATATAAAAAACCCTAAATGTCAAAACCTTCAAGCATTCGACTAAAAGTCTCTGAAAACATGTATTTGTGATAAAAGTATCAAAATTGGACCAACATTTTCACAACTGTCTGATGCATTGGAAATGTAAATTCGAAAAATGTTTCGTTTAGCGTTAATAACAGTACTGTCAATTTTGCCCCTGTCAGTCCTAACCTCAAAGTCGGACAGATTTTCCGAAGAATTATTCATAAAACCTTTGTTTAGTGACCATCTATACGTTCACTTCCAGTTTGCGACAAAATGGGACACTAATCCAGATCAGGAGTCATGTAAGTTTGTAGAAAATGACAGCTAGGTTATGTTTCAATGTAAATTTTAGTTCGCCACACTCACATTTTTCCACGAGCTCTTGGTGAAATAATAGCACGTTATAATGTACAAGAATTGCACGTTAGTTTGACTGGCGGCTTGTGGCGGTATGAAACATGGGGGTTCCCAATACTGGATGCGGCTCCTGGGGCTGAAGTGTGGGCTTGGTTCAAAGAAGATACGACGGATGTTGATAAGAACTGGAAAGAACTAGCAAGTTCGTTATCTGGTTTACTGTGTGCTAGTTTAAACTTTGTGGATAAAGTTAATAGTGTGAGTCCTGAGTACACATTTAAACCTAAAGGCGCATTTTCTACTCCCAGTGTAAATTCTAGCTTTGTTAGGTAAGCTGACACTTAATTTATGGAGACTGTACTTAAGAGGATGTTTCAGGTATTCAAGCCTCCCACGTGAAATCGTATGTACAGAGAACTTGACCCCATGGAAGAAGTTACTGCCATGTGAAGCAAAAAGTGGCTTAGCATCGTTGCTCAATTCAGGTTACATCCACAATACTCGCTACCATTCTGTGGCTATTCACATGCGCCCCGTTTGTCGTGATAGTTCTTGTGAATCCACGTCGTTAGAGCTCCAGCAGTCTGTTTCCTTAGTTTACGATTATTTAATTCTGGGGACGAAAAACTGGTCTTTTAGGAAGTTGTTTGGGCAAGGTTTGATGGGGCGTTGCCCCTTGGCTGAAAGTAGTACAATCTTCGTTGATACCACCAGTAATACAAGTGTTCCATTTCAATTAATACCAGCTCCTGATGAATACATCACTTCGATTCGTGGGGGACACGTTAATACTTTTGCTAAATATGATGTGAAAACGTACGCGATGAGTCTGAACGCGAATTTTATAGGAAAAGAAGGTGTTCTTTTAAATTCACCTCCTGCGATACACGCTAATCAGTATATTACTGGCTATGGACAGGAACGAGGAGGGATCGTTACGAAAATCTATAATAACCATTGGGGTACTTTGGATGTTGTTGTTCTTCAAAATATCCCGTGGTACGTGCCTATTTATCTCCATACTCTTAAGGTGGATGTAAATGGGGCCAGAGTTGAACCTGTGCGAATTCGTTACATTCCAGGGCGACAAAGAGAGCGCCCTTATCACTTAGAAATCCTTCTTAGATTGCCTTCACGTTCTGTTACGTCGATTTCAGTAGACTTCGATTACGTGTTTTTGAAATGGCAAGAATATCCACCTGATGCAAACCACGGTTTTTATATTGGTTCAGCTATCGTTTCTGCTAACTTACCACTAGCTAGAAATTTCACAGGGCTCCCACAAGACGGGGCAACTATAGCCGATAGTTTTAACGCTTCAAGAAGTGGGTATTTGGTTCAAGTGCGGACCGAGAATATGGTCATCACTCTTCCAACTCCCGATTTTAGTATGCCTTATAATGTAATTTGTTTAGCGTGTACAGTAGTCGCGTTAGCTTTTGGACCTTTGCATAATATAACTACGAAACGGTTGATTTTGACTGTTAAAGACAATGAAAAACTCATCGTCAAGTTGAAGAACAAGATTGTTAGAGCGTGGACCGAAAGGAAAACCGCAGAGTGAAGTAATTCAAAGTGTTCAGTAGTTGTGAAGTTTTATTAGTGTTTTTTTTTCACATCCAAAGACTAGTTTTTAAAATAAAAGGCATAACAGTGAACTGCTTTTCATCAATTTACCTTTAACTACAAAGTTACTGAGTGTGTGACTAGTAGTGTTAGTAACACAGTTTATTGCGTTGTTTCGCAATTGTAAGTCATTAATTCAAACAAATATACAAAATGGGTTATTTTGTAAATAGTTCTAGATGCATACCTGGAGAGTCAATTTTCTATATTAATCGATTATTTTGCATTGAAGATTTTATCTATTTCTGTTACAGTTCTTGACTCACCTTGTATAGCACGCAACAACATGGAGCTCACCAACAGGATCTGCCTAGTGACTTTTATCCTGTTAGCAAGTTCTACTTTTCTCCCTGATTCCCCAACCAACGTAATCACAATATTCACATAAAGTTTGTCTAAAATTAAAAATATGGTGTCTTTAGACAAACCACACCTAAGAACTAAGAATGGCAAAAATGGCAATGATGAAACTTAACCAACTAAAGTACAAATAATTTCCTTTATTCCTACTTTCCCCAGTTTCTCCATCCGCAATCTGTTTCTTGGCTTCCGACGTGCAGACATCTCCACAATCTTCGTTATCGCAAATATCACAAAGAGTGGAAGTCCTTCCTCTATAAAACAGACGCGCTCGTTTTGCTACAACATCATCGATAAATTCAAAAACAATAATTTTACTCTCAACTTACAGCTGTCGTAATAATCGTAAATAACCACAGCTACTGGTTTTTGTTTTGCAACTTTATGGGTGCGGAAGGCTGAAATGGTTGGACAATATTCATATAGACTTGTGACGTTGTTGAAGTAGAGAACAACTTTGGTGTTGGAGTTTTTGGTTTCTACTTTTTGAACATTTTGGGATACTTCCAAACTTGGTAAGGAGTCGGTGTCGGCAGTGAACCCGGACGGTAAATTAACCTCCATGACTGCCATGTTGCTTATGGGACTTTCGCTCAAGTTGCGGCTAACAAAACTAAACAAAACAGTGAAAGATACAACACTAGCTTGATAATTACCCTGTGCATATAGAAATCTGAAGGTGATCCTTGTTAGAGTTTTTATCTACTTGAGGATCGAGAGTGAACATAGGCCAAGGTCCTGTCACATTCATATTGTACTGGTACGCCACTCGCAGTACCGCTAGACCTCGTCCTTGTGCTGTTACGTTAACCTCTCGCGAAGTTTTCGGCAGCTGCAACCGTTGCACAATCATCGCATTGTTCGTGTTAACGTTAAAGTTGTGCGTCTGGTCGTTTCCGTAAGTTAGCTCAACTTGCATGTTGACGTTGCTTGCTAGTTTCGATACAAGTTTGTAAATTGCGTACAGGCCAACGGTGGTATCTTGTGAAGATGTGAAGCCACCCAAATTATTTTGTTGGTCTAATAACCAGTTCAAAACTGGAATTGCATCTTCAAAGTAGTTCGCTTCGAGGAAAGTAAGTAACCCGTAGGCTGAAGTTTCTATGTCAATAGATCTGGGGAGTTTGGTCCATGGATTCTTTGTTTCATCGGTTGGAACGTCTTTAGACCACCACTTCCGGTCATCTTTGGTTCTAGCACGCCCGTCTAGTACGTTGAAAGCACTTTGTTTGGAAGGATGTCGGGCGCGTTGGAGGACGTAGCTGCAAAGAGCGATGGTGTAAGTTGACTCTTCTTCACCGATATAACGAGCAATGTAGTCCAGGCCTTTGTTAAGAGTGTTGGCGTATATTGAGTCATATCGCTGTAAGAAAGGTTTCTTCGACTTTGCTTTTATCTAAGTAAGATCTAAAGACTCACCTGGTTTTCGATAAAGGCCAGAAGCGTAAATGCAGTAAGTGCAAGACTGTTACCATCCCGACTTTGCAAATCTTCGTAAATTATTGATCCAGTCTCAACGAAACTGCCATTTCTCGCTTGGTTGTTTGACAACCACTCTAAACAACCTTCGATAATCTTGTCATCGACGTAAATATGACCTTTGGTGTGTTTCAACGTCAGAGCAGTATACGCGGTCAACCTGCAAAGGTAACAATAATAAAAACATATCATTTTCCGTCAGTTTACCAAACGCTGCCGTTCTCATCTCTGCTACCAAAAGCGCTAAACGAACCATCACGTCTTTTGAAACTAAGTTCTTGTTGATATCCTCTCTCAAGTAAATCTGTAGCTTCATTTTGAATCGCTGGTGTTATTTGTCGCGTCGACCGTAAATATTGGAGGATAATCACGTTTGGTAGAAGGTGGATCATGTTTTGTTCTCCGCAACCAGTCGGGAGTCTTATTAGATTCTCTAGATTGACCATGGTGGGTCCTAGAAGATCGCCAACTGCGGAAATTTCGATTTTTTCAGAACCGGCGATTAAATTTGTAGGAAGAGTAAAATTGATTGTTTTTTTATAGTTTCGGGTGTTTCGTAAATCGATGAGAACCGTTTTGGTGTAGTATTCCGTTTCACCTTCGGCCTGTAACCAACGAAAAATTAAAGAAAATATAACCCGTTAATTGATCAGGCGACTTACAGTGACTAGAAGGTGCTTGATAGCAACATCCTGATTCTTTGGACTATTTGCGGTGACTTTTATCTCAACCAAATCCTGTTTTTCGAGCTTTATCATGAACGAAATCGAAGCACCGCTGTTTCTTTTAATACTGAGCTTCTTCCGACGGTACAGCTCAATTCCTGCAACTCTCGTTATATTCCCAGAAACACAAAACTACGACTTACTCTTAGTAGAATTGATGCTATTAGAAACTTCAGCAAACTCAAACTTTTGCTCGGGATTATGAAGAGTGACCTCGGCCACCACGTCTTTGTCCAAGTGGTTGTAAACCACAACAGGAACAGCTAGGATCTCACCACGTTGCACCGAATACGGTAAATCCAACGAAACCACGAAACTTTTTAACACTTTAACTTTCTTGGGAGTTGTACTCAAACCTAACCCGTGAATGGGATCTAAAGAGAACCCTGTAAAAACCCAAGTGTTGAGGCTGCTTGGTACTTTTCGTCGTATCGAGGTTTTTCCTTCGTAACCAGAAGAAAAGTTTGTGAACAACCAAGTGTCTGCTATTTCGTCAGTTAGGTAGACTTTCGGTTTATTCCATACTGGTTTTGGGATTCTGCTAAAAGCGTATGGTCCTGCTAGAGGTGGTCTCGTGACGGTGTGAAGAGGTAGACCAAAACCTCTGTCGGGTTTAACTGTGCTGGTTCCGTAAAAGACCGGTCGCAAATAAATGTCTTCCACTGAAAGAATTTTTCTTAATATTGTGGAAAAAAGCAAGGGAGAGAAACGTACGTGTGGGTTGATGCCTATTGACGTGTGAGTTGGTCAAGAGATCCGCTCCGGAGTTCTGAAATAGTTTGTAAATTAAAACACACCGAGAGCGTGTGACTTACGTAGATGGCACTATGAGGATTTGCTGCTCCAGGCTTCCAAAAGAAGTGGTACTTCGAATCTTGCATTATCCAAGAATACGGTGACTGTTGCGCAACATCATATTTCTTTAGTTCTTCCGCAACTTGGGCGTGTGTTATATCATAACCAGAGCGCAGATGAACCGCGTTTTGATCAATTGCTGTGAGCGCTACAAAAGAGTTTGGTTGAGTTCTTATCGTAACGTCTATATCCATGTTCGGTAGAGTTTCCACCGAGTTCACTTGGACCTCCATCTGTAACCACAACTTCAGTATTAGTTCAGAGACATTATTATCAAACTTACAAAGTTTTGCAAGAGACCATCGATCTCAATGTCCAGCGCATCACCAACTAGTTCCCCGTCTTCTCGGACATAAGACACTACAAGATGAGCAACCGGTACCATGGCTCGAGTTGCCGTAAAATGGAAGCGGTATTCGCGTTTGTTGTCGACTTGGAACGTGTTGGCATTAAGGACATCGCCTCGTCCTAAGAGTACGTAGCTGATGTATCTTAACGGTTCGGTACAGTTGACGAGGACCTCCACGTCTAGATTCACGATGGGCCTCTCGGTTTCTAAAGTGACTTGGAGAAAAGTGTTACTGTATGACACTGCAGCAGGTATTGGGGAAATTCGTTCTTTGAGACCTTCGTACTCGGCCTGAAACACACTCTTAAAACATATGCCACTATTTCTAGAATTTCTACCTCGATTCTGAGCGCACTAGTATTAGTGACGTTCGTCGGAGTGTGGTACTCTAGCTTTACAATTCCATTTCTGTCTAACTTGTGTTTTTCGACCACGTAGATTTCGTCAGCGCGAGAGTACCCATGTCGGACCGTGATTTGCTGTCCAGCTTTTAAAGGAGTACCATCATGGTTGGAAACTTTAGCCTGCAATTGTTGGTTAGAGTACTAAAACGACAATCAGAAGATCTTACATAAGCCGTGTACTTAAGACCAGGCTTGAAGTAGTCGGCAGTTTTGATGAGATCTATTTTATAATCGTATTTATGCAAATGGACTTCGACTGAGTTGTTTTGCCGACGCCCTGTTGAAGCTTCTTCAACAGCGACGTCCACCATGACAATTCTTTCGTATTCATCACTGAGTTTCAATTCTTTTTCAATATCGAACTGAATCGTAGAAGAACCTTCGATAGGTACAACTTTACGGATGGGATTTTGGAAAATGGGCTGGATGACTCCGGAGAAAATTGTTGGGTAGACCGTTATAGTGGCTTCTCCTTTGACTTTTTTTCCATAAATATATCTAAAAATAAAGTTTCGGATGGCGTCCAGTAATCCTTAGCGCTACGTACTGTGTTTGTACATTGACGGTCAACGTATTTTCCTTAAACGTCAGATGTTTGGGAGCTTGAATATTGACCATGAATTTCGGCATTATATATTCAGCGACTTCCACTGCTTTACTAAATGTTTGTCCATGGACTGTGACTGAAATATTCCAGTTACCCAGAACTGGACTCTCGCTTAGTTTGATTTCTCCAGTAAAAACACCTCGAAGGGCTTGAACTCGTTTCCATTCTTTGACTCTGTTCCCTTCACCGTCCTAAAGAAGAATTCTTAAAAACTAGAGGAAACCAAAGAAAAAATACTAACAGTAACGAAAATATGCAGAAGTTCGTTCCGAACTTCCGCCGCTGGTTTAAGGTGTGCGTTCAGCACCACAGCCCTAAAAAGAATCTTCGTTCCGGGCTTATAAACCCCACGATCTGTCTGTATAAAAACCGAGTAACTCTTTTCCAAAAACTCCACAGGATAATCAGAATAAAAATCAACTCCTCCTTTTCCCGACACGACTAACTTATAATCTGCATAGTCGACATCGCCTACTTCCAGTCTACATATTCTGGAAGTGTAAGGTTGCACTTCGATTCTGTCTTCACTGCTGTAGATGCTACCATTCGGGGAAATACCTTGAAGAACCGCTCTGATTGTCGTCGGTTCTGACGTTTGTTGCACAGAAATAGCAACATGGTATTCGCTGTTGGGGCGGACAACTCTTGGCCCAACGACCTTGTAAAACCTACACATTACCAAAAATTACTTGTGGGCAAAATATTTGGACAGTCAACGTTACAATGTACAATTTTCAAGAAGACGAACTTTCTACGAAATGATGTGGACTTGTAAATTAATAGGAGAAAGTATGAACCAGTTCCTTTCCTGAAATTCAGGAATTTGCAAGTAACATTTGGTGTAACACATTGTTAAGTAATTAGCAATTATGCGTGGAATTAAAAAAGTGGAAATTGTATTGCAGGTCATGCGGTAACTTTCACGTTGGTGAGAATTCGGTTCATTAAGCGAAGTTTACAGGTGTGACGGGGTGGGCTATTTTTGTGATTATTTAACTTAGTATCTAAAACTCGGAAAAACATGCTATAATGAGTCAATCGTTGAACTGTACTCTTTATCTTTATCGATTAGTTCAGTGCACGATTAGAATCCTCAGCACGCTTAAGTTATAATTACCACAAATTATATCTTTAAATTTTATTTATATGTTAATGATAACCTTTCGGAAATGTAAATTATGCTTTTAGCATGTCAGCAATTATTGGCATTCTAAAGACCCGTCATTAAAACTGGCAAAAAAAGGAAGATTAGAGGAAGCCATAATTTAACTAACAACGCGGCGTTGCTTAAAATTCAGTTTCTATCCATTTAGGACGTTTCTATTTTTTAAATGTCAATAAAACCAGATCTTGGAAAATGGTTTTGTTTGAACATTTTATTCGACACGTTCTTTGTGCACATGTAAAGTACGTGGGTTTAAGGTTTTCGCTCACGCACTTTTTACATCACATGTGACACATAAGGAAAGTGAAACTGTACATAGTTGATGATGGGAAAACTTTTCACTCATCGCTCATCTGTGTATGGCCATATAAAGTAAGTAAAATCAGATTTCGAAAAGAATGAACGCTTCATATGAAATGTTTTTAATTAATTTTTTGTAAAGTTGATTTTCAGTGATTTGCTCGACTTGGTGTTTAGATTATATTGCATCGTACAACAACCTTGTATAGGCAATGACTTTTTCACCATGTATAGAATAACAATAAAGAGATAATCCTTGAAGGAGACAAATGACAATGTCATTATACAACAGTTGAACAACTACCGAAATAGAAATTATTTTAGTTACTCTAAATAAGCGTAGCGTTGTTTACAATTTACATATTCTTAAGAAATGTGATCAATAACCGCAAAACGTGAGCTAAGGTCAAATGAAAAAAGTCCACACTAAAACTTGAAAGTTTGCATTTTTTAATTGCTCCCGACCTTGCAATCTTAAGTTTGATTAGAAGTAACATTTGGGTCTTTAGCCGAATTCAGCAATGACATCATCGTTCAAACGGTATTTTGATCTACCAAAAATTCGTTGGCAACACAAAATTCTTACCCCTGGCATGTCACTTGTGTTATCAAAAAACTAAAAGTCACAAACTTCAACATATCACTGAATTTTTAGCACCACTTCACTAAATCACTGTTCATTTTTCGACAGTTTTCACTTTTTTAATCCTGTTTGCATTAATTATAATATTATCTTTTTTTGTGGCGTATTTCGGATTTTCTACTAGGGTGAACTTGCAGTTGTTAACGAATCGCGAACCGCACACTACAAAGTTGATTCATGGTGTGGCCCCCAGCGCCCACCTTACTCTAGTCTCCTGCTGACCAATCTCCGTTTCCTGCGAACCTCGTGGCTGGAACTGAACGGTCTTGGCATTGCTTTGTTTACTTTATGACGCCTAGTTTGCAGTTGCACTTTTTACATAGTTGCTGTCATCACTGTGCGTTGAAGTCACCGTGACTTACATTGCCTTTTATAGTAGATGGTTTTTCACCTGTTAGGAATTTTTCGTTGTGTTGATGACTCTTATTGCAAGCTATTTTAAAAAGTAGGTTGTCTTGTGGAAATAAAGAAAGTGTAATTTATTTTCGTGCATTCATGTCGAGATTATCTTGCATTATTATAAGGAAATGATATTGTTGAAGACAATGCACATTTTATCTCATTGTAGTTGTCGTGTTTAGACGATTGTATTCATAGTTTGAGCTGCTTTCTGTTTACAGAAAAAGGATTTCTAATTTTTAGTTCAAATTTGAACTATTGTTGCTCAAGTACCTGTATGGTTTTAGAACTCGTGATTAACAGAGCCGGCTCGTTCTGTTTAAAACTCAAACTCGCTTCTTTTAGTTCTTGTGCAAATTATTAAAGATGCAGTATTTGAGTTTTAAACACTATTTGCACGTATTCATTCCCAAGCCTTTGCATTGTATTCAGAAATTTGTTTGACCTTGCTGACTGAATCTTCAAAGAAATTATTTCATGATAACTCTAATTACTACTGTATTTTCTTAAATCCGGTTTACATTCATTAGATAAAAAGGTGCTCCTTCAAAAGTGCGATTGTTATGATTCAGTGTTGTGTCACTTTGCTGTTTTCAAAGAGCAAGGACGACTGACTTTGATAGCTCTGATTAATAAACTTATAATGCAAATATATGAAAATAACTTAAAATTAATTGTAGACTTATTTCTTTTTGTTGTCCAACATTAAGTGATCAATTTTTAGGTGTTATGTTTTTTCGAAATACAAAATATTTTTGAATATTGTTTTGAGGCAACCAACAATGCACATACAATTTGATTCGTTTTCAGAAAACTGATTCGTGGTAAAATTTTGTTTGATTATTAATTTGCCGAAAATGGTGGATGCACCAGAACAAAAATACTGCAATTGTTTTCTGCGAAAGCCTTTAGCATCTTTATAGTCATACGAATTAAAAAAAACTCAAATCATTAGGTTCGAAAATGTCAGGTTGTTGAGTTATTACCACTTTAAAGTAGCACCAGTTCTTGGTGGACTGTAGTTTTTAATCCAATGGCAAAAATGAATTCACTAGTAGCCTATTAACTCATAGCAAATGTTTTTATTTGACATTTACAACTGTCAGTGTGCCATCGAATCTAATTTCAAATAAGTGTTCAAAATGCCTAAAACGTTCTAATACTTCAGAACTATTTCGAATTCGTTCAAAAGCCTGTGATGGTTTCTTAAAGAATCTAGCGAGTTGGTATTGGTGTACGATGAACAATGCGTTTTAAATGTTCCCACAAATAAAAATCAAGCAATCTGGAGAACATGCTGGCCACTCCACTGATCCTCCAAGGCCAATCCAACGATTAGGATAACTCCTTTTAAAAAAAAATGCGGACATTTACACTAAAATGGGCTGGGGTTTTGTTATGTATCAACCACAACTGTCGACATGTCTGTAAAAGTATATCTTGAAGAAGAACAGGTAAACTGTTTTTCAATATTTATTGTAAAATTATTTTTATAATGACAAAATGTTGCATTTTCTAGCCCATAACTCAAACATCATCCATTGAATCGACTTTTTCAACTTTCACTGTTACACTTGTATCCCACGGGACTTCTTCATTGTGTAAAGGAACGTTTTCTGGAGATGTCGCTAAATCGTACAACAGTTTAGTAATCTCCATTTCCGCCCGATTTCGAAGTTCCTCAGTTCTCAAATTTCTGATCTTGTGACCAACAAGTTCACCAAAACATGAATATTCGTCAGAAATTTTACTTTTCGTCGTGTTATTAGGATCGTGACCTTCCAGATCTTTAAAATTATCGTCTCTTTTCCTTTTGTTAACATTTTTTAGGAGATTTTGTTCTTTATTGATTTCTGCTTCTGTCTCATCCACATTCACTTCTGTTTTTATGGTTTTCTCGTCATCCTCCGAGCAGGAGTTGCCATCCTGTAAAAATACCGATGGTCAATTATATGTATTGAATAATCATCGATTTGCTTACCATGTGTGCTAAATTCTCATCAATGAGATTATGTTCTAGAGTCGTGTTAGTTTCCGGAGAAACCTCATTTACTGCCACAAAAACGCTATAGCAAGGAGTTTCTTGTAGATTGTTAAATGTAAGCGAAAGATTTTTCCGCCTCTAAAAAAAAGCAAAACTAGAATAAGTAATAGTTATGTAAGTTATTTATATAGTTGATTAAATTTTTATGCCAGTATTGAAATCAATATTTGAATATCAATACGTCATAAGTTAATGTAATATTTATTCAAAATAAATTAAAACGTTGAAAAATAGTTAAATCAGTGCTTTCTCCTTTAAGCTGAAAGTGGCGACGCATGCACGCTCACCTCCTTTGATTCTTTTAAAATAGTTTTATACATTTTTTCGGATATTCCGGTAGCTGCCATTACGCGTTGCTTGTAGTTTGTAATAGGAATACCAATTGCACTGGTCCTTTGATAATATTCTGCCTCATTTTTCATGAATACCACAACATTTGCAACAATTTCTCGGGCTTGACTGTGTAAAGGCTTGCCTTGTTTACCAAATGTTTCGTGAGTGGCCATTTGAGACAATCTACAAGAAAAATATAAAAATTTAGGTTATGTCTGCTATATTTTTCACTTGCCCAAGATATAATTCTCCTTCAAACTGTCTTACAATTGAGCAGTAACTTTCACAAAATGATGAATAGTTTCGTTAGTTTCTAAAAATGGACCACGACACATCATGTGACAGGTCCTTTTTGAAGTGACACTACATAACCTAAAAAAAATATGTTGTAAAATCAGTAAGCAAGTTATCTAGGGTAAGACTTCTACCAGAAATTGGAAAATTTATACGCGGAGCAAAAGTGAAAGCTCAATTAACCGAAAATTTCATTATCGCAGTTTTTATGTAAATTTCCTCGAATTTAAAGTTAGCGCTGCCCTGCTGTCAATCCGAGAAAAATGACAGTTTCGTGGTTATGTCATGTTACCAACTTAAAATCCAAGCACCCACTAAACGTTGGCTAATAAACAGTGTTAAATGTTTCAAACCGCGTCTACTTGTTAAAAACTGAACAATAAATCCCAATAGGGTGTTTTGAACGCACAAAAATCAATATTTGTTTTCCTAACCTCAAAATGTTCAACCAAAATAATGAAGAAGAAAAAAAGCTTGATTGGATGTACAAGGTACATTTAGACATTTTTATTAAAATAGCCGTTAATTGAGCAGTTTTAGGGCCCCAATAGTACGGTAAACCGTGAGGAGTATTTATTAGGAAGATCAGTAGACAAAACTTTAGAACAATTAAATGAAGAAGATAAACAAAAGCAGCAGGGACTTATCACTATACCTAAGAACCGCGTAGAACATGAATGTATCCCTCCCTCAATAAGAGATTTTAATAAAGTAGTTCAAGCAGAGCAGGTATGTTTAAGGTCATCTTTGTAACTTTTATTTTAGTGCTTTTTTAGGTGGATTTGTCAGCAAAGCTCCAAGAAGATCCTTTGGTGGCCATAAAAAAACGTGAAGAAGAAACCAGACGTCAGTTCTTACAAAATCCTGTCCAGTTAAAAAAATTACAAAAAGCTCTGAAAGCCCAACAATCAAAAAAGACAAAAAAGAAGAAAAAGAAGAAACAGTCAAGTGGTTCTGATTCTGATTTAGACCTGAAACTGGCAGAAAAGCTTCTTGGGAAGAAAAATAAAAAAATCAGTAAAGAAGAAAAACAGTTAGACACAATATTGATTCACAAGTTTGAAGCTCTAAAAGACAAACTCACTGAAAGTGATCTCCAGGATATTTTAAATGGGAAAATAACCGACAGTGAGAGTAGTGAAGATGAGAAACCAAAAAAGTCCAGGAAGAAACGACATGACAGTGAAGAAAGTGAAGACGAAAAAAAGCAGCGACGAAGAAAGGATTCCAAGAAGCGTGAAAATAGAGAAAAAAGTAAAGGCAAATCACACGGTAGAGACTCATACAGAGAAAAACACAGAAACAGAAGTAGAAGTCCACAAAAATCTAGTTCTGACAGTGAATCAGAAATTAGAAATGGTCGCCATTTTAAATACGACAGTGACGACTCGGATTCAAGAAGCAAAAAAATTAGCTATGGTCTTGTGAGCTCAGATGGAAAAAAGATACCCCTGACAAAGAAGCGTGAAGATAAAAAAGAGATTAAAGTTGCCACAGCTAAGCCTGAAACTCCACAACCCGTAAAACGTCGGGCTCATAAGCTAACAGAGGAAGAAAGAGAGAAATTAAGGCAAGAAATGATGGAGAACGCAGTTTGGCGTGATAAAGAACGGGCAGACAATGTGAAAAAGTACCGAGAAAAAGAAGAGAAGGAAAAGAAAGATGAGAAATTTGATCCTGACTTTATCCACAAGCAGTTGTTGAAATCTGCCGATAGCAGCAGTGTTGAGAGTAGAATCAAATCAAATTTGAACAAAATTCAGAGGTCAAGTAGAGACATGGACAGAAATTTTTCTAGGAGGTAGTAAAGTTGTTTGTACCCACATTGAAGACATTGTAATAAGATGAATAAGTACAATAACAGTGTATATTTAGGACTGCATTTTGTTTTTATTCTTTTAAGTTTCCAGTTGATAAAATTGTCTACAATTAAGAGAAAAAACAGATTTCGTTTTTGATATATTTAAAGCACACTACATTCAACAATTACAATTGTTTTCGTCTGCAAACGTTACAGTTTTAGCTTTACGAACTTTGGCGCTACAGTCCATTTCTTGTGGAAGCTCTTCAGGTTTAGGACTTTCACAAATATGTTTGTGATCTCTTAAAACTTTGTCGTAATACTTTTTAATCTTTTCTTCCTCAGTGTCGTATTCGGTTGATGCTAAATTCAAGCGTGTAGTACTCACTAAGACAAGACTAATTCTTACCAATTCTTTGTGCTTCGTCTTTACACGCCAGATCCCCTACTGGTGGCGTCGTAATTGGGTATGGACACTCATTGTTAAGTGGTTGTATTCCAAACGGCGGCACATTGTGTTCAGGTATTACCAGTTCTTCTTTGACATACTCCTTCTGCTGGGTCAAATCTTCATCGATCTTGCCAATGTGGAACCTTTCCATACATTTGTCCATTTCAGTTTGCGTTACTTTAAAATCTTTTCCTGAAAAATGATTGCAGTTGGGTTGTGAAGTTTTGCAACTCACCTATAGCGTCGCGTTCGTCTTTTTCAATTTGGAGTTTGTTATCTTCTATTTGTTGGTATATATCGTCCTTCAAGTACCCTTTATCGAACATGTAATTGCGTATATTTTCGATAACTTCACATGGGAATTTACTGGAGTTAACTTGCATGTATCTATAAACGTACAAATCGGCTCCTGTTATTATAAACCGCTGTTGGAAGACTGTAATTGTTGCCCCGATTGTAAAATCAATAGGACTGTAAAATTCAGGATCCAGAGGGTTAGTGTTGGGTTTGGGTAATAAAGTACTCTTCAAATACTTCCCTCCGATAATTCCAGAATTCATGATTGGTGGCTCAAAAATCTTGCAAGTGCTATCAGCCAAGGAATAAAACAACAAAAAACGTCTAACAGAATCCTCAGGGTGGATCTCTTCCATCTTCATTTCGTACCGGAGGTACTTGTTTGCGTTCAAAATTTGTCGAACCATGTCTTTTCTTGGTGTTTTTGGCATGAATGTTAATGTGTTTTGAATGGAGTCCTCCAAGCTCCCGATTCCATCATGTGGAGGAATCTTCTTCTGAGGAGGAGGCTTAGGTTTCTCTTCAATATCTATCGGTGGACCTTGTTCTATACAAAGAGCCTTTTTAAAATAGTTTCTAGTGAAGACATCGCAGTCGTAGAGCAACATTTTTCGACCTAGGACAAAAATTGTTTCACCAACTCGTAGATCCTTTGGTTGGTAGTACTCAGTGACTTCAGCATCGGACGATTCGAGGTAGATAGAAGGAAAAGTAACTGGTCTATCAGTGTAGATCTATAAAAATGAATTACAGAGAATCAGAACAATTCGAAGGAGTACTTTAGAGAGTTTCGTTTTTCGTAGTAGTTGTGAGTAGGGATCTCTACCGTCGTTTTGAGTGTGAATTTCTTTTACTGCCACAGTGTCATCCGCGAGGAAATAGAGAACTTCGTATTTTCTCATTTCTCCGTATTCAGAGTCGCGATCGTCCCAAATCGCCTTGAATCTAGCAGAGAAGAGGTGAAAAACGACCTAAAATTTTTAAGATACAAACTTGAGAATTTTGCCGTCGTATTCCAAGAATCTCCGGAATTTATCATCAGCTGTTGGAGTCTTCGTAATGCTGTGCTGATAGGAACTCATTAATCTGTTTTGCGTGTACGGATCTGGGGGTAATTGCTCCGCCTCTCCCATAATTAACCCTTGACTCGCCATGTACTCTCTCGTAAAAGTATCACAGTCTACCATGTGGTAAACCACCCCATAAAACACAATATTTTTTCCCACCCCCAAGTCTTTCCAATGCCACAGTTCACCCCCTTCGTTTTTTGGAATCCTATGTCGTTTTAAGAGTCTTCCTTGGTCAATTCCACTGTTCTAAAACACCACTTGTAAAATGTGAAATTGTTTTTTGTGCCGTACCGGTGTCTTAGGCTCCATTACCGTGATGGTGTCATCTTCCAAAAAATAAATAATGTTAACATGTCTCACTCTGTAGTACTCATTAGGAGACTCAACAACGCCTTGTTTAAAAAAAGCTTTGAAAGTGAGACACTTCTGGTCATACAAAGCGTAATGTGGTTTAAAAACTTGTACATTAGCTGCTTTAGTTTTTCCATATGTTAGAGAAGGATCAAAACGGACAGGATCATTCGTGTATAAATGTTTGACGGAGTGCGAATCGAGTTCTCGGTTTCCAATTCCGATAAACTCGTTTTTTGGTAGTTTGTATCCGTTACAGATGTTAAAAGTTTGAGATAGATGATAACTAGTGATCTAGAAGTTTGATGATTTAGTGAGAAAAAGGGAGAAGGAAACTTACTGTTGGATCTGTGAATGATAAGCCCGGTAATTTCGGTAATCCTGCCATTTACACCAATTTTCGAGCAAAAATGATAAAATGATGTGATGACTGATATTGATCAAACTTGATTGTCACCATAGTTATTTAAATGTGGCGTTTTCGTGGTGATTGAGGTTCGACATCTGATGCAGTGTTTTGCAGTATTTTTATTTAATTAGCAAAAATCGGAATAAACCGACCATTCGTGAGTGATTAACATAATTCTGGAAGAAACAAAACCAAGTATTAAAAAATAAGGGTAATAAAACTAAAAGAAAAGATGGGTAAATAAGGAAAAATTTTAGGAAGAAAGAGACATAAAATTTAAAAGAATGAAAGAATTGAACAATGCAGGCAATTTAGTTTAAAAAGGTATTAACAAATGTGATAATTAGAATATGTTAGTTAAGAGAAACGGAAAAAAAGATTTTGGAAAAAAACTAGAATGTTCTAGAACAAAATTAAAATGTTTAGAAATAAAAAAAATAATAAGACAAGGAAAAGAATGAAATCAGTTTAAAGTGGAAACAAAAAACATTATGAAGAGGTGTTAAAAATAATATATGCATCAATCAACATGTAATGCATCAATTGGCTAACGCGTTTCCTAAAAATAAGAAAGAAAATAAGATGATTTCATAGGTCCAAAAATGCAAAAATATTAAAAAAAAGAAGAAACAGCGTGGAAAATACCTAAATATCGAAAATCTTACGTAGAATTTCACGAGGAATCCAACGGTGCCACGGGAATTCACGTACGACCTATAGTTCCCGAGTTATCGCCATTCGAAATTTTGGAAAGTTGCATTTTGCGTCGAAAGGGCAAAATTTTGGCGATTCCGACGATTTTTCAACTTTTTTATTTGAAGAGATTTCTTTAATATTTCGTCGTTATCGCGTTTCTGGGGTCCGAAATGATAAGAATCCATTGCTAACTCGACCTCGAAAATGGCAAAATTTTTCGAAAAAATTTCTGACTCAATCGATGGAAATTTGTTGATTTTTAGAAATTCTCTCATAACTTTTGAACCGCTCGATAGATCGGGATGAGTTTTTGCACGTTTGTAGAGCTCCACGGGAGCTACTTGGTGGCGCAAAAAGTTCCAGGATTCTATTGTGTTATCATCGGAAAAAAGGCTGCCAAAATATTGGTTCAAAAAATCGCTTGAAAAGGTAAGAACCCCTATAACTTTTTTATTATTACATTTCTGGTGGTTAATTTGGTCCTATCTTACGTAGAATTACACGAGAAATCCAACGGTGCCACGGGAATTCACGTACGACCTGTAGTTCCGAAGTTATCGCCATCCAAAGTTTTGGAAAGTTGCATTTTGCATCGAAAGGGCAAAATTTTGGTGATTTTTACGATTTTTCAACTTTTTTATTTGAAGAGATTTCTTGGATATTTCTTCATTTTCGTGTTCCTGGGGTCCGAAATGCTAAGAATCCGGTGTTAACTCGACCTCAAAAATGGTAAAATTTTTCGAAAAAATTTCTGACCCAATCGATGAAAATTTGTTGATTTTTAGAAAATCTCTCATAACTTTTGAACCGCTCGATAGATCGGGATGAGTTTTTGCACGTTTGAAGAACTCCACGGGAGCTACTTGGTGACGCAAAAAGTTCCAGGATTCTATCGTGTTATCATCGAAAAAAAGGATGCCAAAAAATGGGTCTAAAAATTCTCTTGAAAAGGTAAGGACCCCTATAACTTTTTTATTATTGGATTTTTCGTGGTTAATTTGGTCCTATCTTACGCAGAATTTCACGAGGAATCCAACGGTGCCACGGGAATTCACGTACGACCTATAGTTCCGGAGTTATCGCCATTCGAAATTTTGGAAAGTTGCATTTTGCGTCGAAAGGGCAAAATTTTGGCGATTCCGACGATTTTTCAACTTTTTTATTTGAAGAGATTTCTTTAATATTTCGTCGTTATCGCGTTTCTGGGGTCCGAGATGCTAAGAATCCATTGCTAACTCGACCTCGAAAATGGCAAAATTTTTCGAAAAAATTTCTGACTCAATCGATGGAAATTTGTTGATTTTTAGAAATTCTCTCATAACTTTTGAACCGTTCGATACATCGGGATGAGTTTTAGCAGTTTAGTGGAACTCTACGGGAGCTACACGGTGACGTAAAAAGTTCCAGGATTCTATAGTGTTATCTTCGAAAAAAAGGGTGCTAAAATATGGGTCCGAAAAATTTCTTGAAAAGATATGGACCCCTATAAATCTTTTATAATTGCATTTCTGGTGATTAGTGTGGCCCTATCTTACGTAGAATTTCACGAGGAATTCAACGGTACCACGGGAATTCACGTACGACCTATAGTTCCGGAGTTATCGCCATCTGAAATTTTGGAAAGTTGCATTTTGCGTCGAAAGGGCAAAATTTTGGCGATTTCGATGATTTTTCAACTTTTTTATTTGAAAAGTTTTCTTGAATATCTCGCCCTTATCGTGTTTCTGGGGTCCGAAATACATAAGATAAGTAAAGAAACAAATTGCAACAATTACAAATAGGAGAAGGAAGTCGACAAAAAGCTTATTCTGCGAGTTTTCAATCCTATGTTAGCGAAACTTGGACAAAATAAACGAACCATGAGAGCAGTATAATTGCAGCAAAGAAGGAATACATGAGTGAAATAAATGAAATAATAAAAAAACTAAAACAGGAACCAAAACTAAGGGTGACAGAGAATAAAAGTTAGGGTAGAACTGACACATAAATAAAATAGATGAAAATGGACTAGTTGAGAAAATATACAGTAAAATATAAGTAAAAAGAACTAGAAAGAGAAGAAAACGAAGGTCAACGAAGACGTGGAACTAACAAATAAGAGAAATGGAACTAAAAAGGAGAAAAACAATTACTGAAATGAAAGACGAGATCTAAAGGAATGGAGGAAATGAAGAGTTTTGGGTTTATTAGTTCCAAAGTTCTATACTCTACAATTTTTTTATTAAAAGTTGAAAATAAAAATTTTGTCTTGGTGGATATCATCCTTTCTCCAGTTTTTAAAATAATCTGTTTTCTCATGTTTAAAAATGGTAGATGCGCCGAGTTTTTAATAGATATTTATGTATCAAGAGCATAATGAAGATGTTTATATTCGAAGGCTACCAATTTACTAAGGAGAGATTTAAAAACATCCAGTTATGCCCACGGTTCATCCAACGTTTTATTTCTCACTTTAAATGCTGAAATTAATTTATAAAAAAAGCTTGAGTTAACTTACTTATACAGCGTATTTCTTTACAAACGCATCGTAGGAATGATATAAATTTTAGATGGATTTAATAGTTTTTCTACCACATATTTTAATTGTTTTATTTGTTCTTAAAATTTAAGAAGTAAATTGCTCTAAACAAAAATGAAACAGTTTGATGCTTTTTCCTGATTTTTTGTGTTTTTAATAAAAATAGTCGATTGTGCCCAAGAATATGGGCGAGGGAAAATCTGCACTTCAAGAAACTCACACCCAGTGGTCTAAAAAATATGTGGACAGGCTTTTAGGGAAACCTTTCAATTAAGCCGCTTTTTATCGACGAATCACTAGATGGTGAAAAATGTGTCGAACTATTGAGAGTGAGAATTTTTTCAGCTTTACAGAGAATTCCCGTAAATGATAAAATGATCTTTTAACACGATGGAGCTCCTCCTCATAGTATTCGGACAGTTTATGAATTTTTAATAGACATTTTTTTCACTTGAACCTTCTCGACTTCTTTTATTGAGAACATGTTTCTACAAAAGTTTTTGAGAATATAAAAGAAAGACCACAGAACTTGGAGGAATTAAAAAATCGAAAAACGCAAGTTTCGAATGAAATTACTGCGCGACAATTACAAAATGTAAAAAGAAATTTTAAAGACAAATTAAGTTACTGTTTATCTGTTTATGGAAAACAATTTGAAGATTTATTTTTAAAAAAAGTTGTATTGTGTGTTTATCATTTCCTTTATAATTTTTTTTTTTATCAGACACTTCAGTATTTAGTTCAATATTTAGCTAAAATGCAGAGCCGACTAGCTTTATCAAAAAATTAAAAATCAAAAAAGAAGATCGAATTGTTTTATTTGTTATTATTATTAATATTAAAAAATTTCTACTTCTTGGATTTTAAAAACTATTAGAACTTGCAAAAAATGTGTGCCAAAGAGATGTAATTTTTTTTTAATTAGAAAAATCATTAGCAAGACGTTATATCATGTAACTCCCTATGATTCATTCATAAAGAAATACGCAGTATAAATTAAAAGCAGTGTCGCTTTGTTTGTGTAGTTTATTTTGTGTCTATGGCAACACCATGATTTGTTTATTTAATTTGTAAAACGCATGAATTGTGTTTTTACGCGTGTGATGGAAGAAAATATTCCGGGCGAAATAATTAAGCAAGCGTTGAAAGCTGATGGGGAGTTACTTCTAAAAAAATCACGAATTCTGTACGAGAAAAATTTCACAAATTTGAAGACTAGCGAAACAAAAATTTTACCGCAAAGTATTATTATACCTAGTCGATCTTTGTTTTTAACATTCTCAGTTAATTGTTATAATCTTTTATAGTCGGGAACACTCAGTCCAAATTTGCTCAAAATTCTCGACATTGATTGCTGGAGTTTGCAGAACTGAAAACGAATTCTTCGAGTCCGAAGTGAATTTTAGTCTAAATATCTATTTATGATTTATTATATAGGTACATTAGAATGAATGAATATGTCAAAGTATCAAGTAGGACAAGTAGGACAATGGTTCGTTTAAACAAATAAAGTTTTCAAGCTCCTACCTCATCGTAAATTCAAATGAATAACATCTATCATCGAGACCATCGCTAGTTTTGAGGATTTTCATAGTAAACCATTTACGTTCAGTCTGACAGACTATAATTTACCCACCTTTCGATTATTTTTACAATCACAATTTACAAATATTATTCATTTTACCGTAAATATTTTTTTGAGTTCTCTTTTCCACCTTATCAATAATTCAGAATTATAAATGTAAACAAAACCTTCTGTTTTTTAACATGTAACCAAATGATCAATATCCATAAATTTCATTCAGAAATGAATCACGTATCATCAACCCACGCTTGCTTTTATTTCATGTTGAAATTCGCTCAATGTTGTGGAATGTTACCAGTATCGGGGATATCCAGTCAAAACTACCAATCGTTAAACTTTCGTTGGACTGCTAAGCGAACTATTTATTCTGTTTTATTTTTTATATTAGCACTTTTGAACGCAGTTTTTCAGCTTGTGAAAATGGTGAAATTGGGAACCCTCGATTTTGGACGGATCGGTGATTCTTCATTTTGAAATTATAACATTTCTAACGGTCACTGTTGTAGTAACTTTTTTATTTTTCCTAGTAACTGCAATAACTGTGGCTATTTTTCTTGACGTTGCTAAAAACTGGCCCAAGCTCATGCAGAAGTGGGGTGAAGTTGATGACACTTTAAAACTTCGTTACGGATTTCCTCCAAACCTTCATCGGACACTAAAAAAAGTTACCGGAGTGATTATGGCTGCTGCTCTTGGTAATAAATTTGCTGAACATTTTTAGTGTTCAACTTTAATTTTAGTGGAACACTCATTGTTCCTATCAGTTACGATTAAACATGCTAAGAAAGTTGACACAGTCAGTGGAACAGTTCAGTTGTATTTTGAACACACTTTTGATCAGATTTTCAGTGTTATTCCATATTCTATTCCTTTGGGAATAATTGTGCAGGTTTGTTACATCACTGGATTTTTCTTTGTCTCATTTTTTTATTAGATTGTTGATATGTTCAGTACGATTTCTTGGAATTTCATGGATCTTTTTATAATTCTCATTAGCCTGGCACTGTCGGCAAGGTTCAAACAAGTAGTGACAGAAATCAAAATTCTAACAAAACTACGGGTAAAAATAAGTGTTTTTTTTCCTTTTTTAACTTTTTTTTAAGGTCAATAATGTAATTTGCTGGAGACTTGTTCGAGAAGATTACACCAGACTGGTAAATCTTTGTGAGGTTGTCGATAATATTATATCGACCATTGTTTTGGTTTCTTTCGGTAACAACATATTCGTTGTTGTGGTTCAGCTGTATTACACATTAAAGTGAGTAAATTTCGAAATTTTGCACAAATTTTATCGATTTTTCTAGGCGCCCTTCGAGTAGTGGAGTTTTAGAAAAAATCTATTACTCTTATTCTTTTTCATTTCTTATTCTTCGAATGTTAGCAATAATCTTATATGTAGCAAGTGTCAATTCAGAGAGTAAAAAGCCGCTAGACGACCTTATTATGGTGACAAATACCGTGTACAATATTGAAGTAAGTTGATTTTAGCACAGTTAAAATGGTATGAGATTTTTTTTAGATTGAGAGATTCCTGTTTCAAGTCAAATATAATACAACTGCTTTAACAGGTCATAAGTTGTTTAAAGTAACCAAATCATTGATTTTACAGGTAAGATTCTGTGGAAAACTGTGAATTTTTTAATGATTTATTTCATTTTAGACTGCTGGCGCTATTGTGTCATACGAATTGATTTTAATCCAGTTTAATGTTGTCGAAAAATGAATGTAAAAATAGTAAAATTGGAAAAAATTTGACAAAAGTTTTCCAAAATGGACAACTTCGGGTTCTCTTTAAAAATCTACATAGATATTAGCTCTTTATTGTGAATATGTCAAAGTAAATTCTTGTCTGATATTTATTTTTGTTGTTTTTTATCTCGAAATGTTAAATCTAAAAACGCACAGTAATAGTATATTAAAATACAAGTTTGAGAAAGCATTGATTCTAGCACGCGTTTGCAATTCCGATACGAGCCGCGTAGCGGCGAGTGGAGGAAGAAACAAGTGCTGGAAGAGCTTTCTGAACGCGTGTTTTATACTATTTTTTCTATTTTGCACCACTTAATTTCTTTTTATATAAAAGAAATAAAATTTTGAAATTTAGGGAATTTTATCAAGGTTGGGTATGCGATACGAGCCGCGTGGCGGCGAGTGGAGGAACAAACAAGTGCTGGAAGAGCTTTCTGAACGCGTGTTTTATACTATTTTTTCTATTTTGCACCACTTAATTTCTTTTTATATAAAAGAAATAAAATTTTGAAATTTAGGGAATTTTATCAAGGTTGGGTATGCGATACGAGCCGCGTGGCGGCGAGTGGAGGAACAAACAAGTGCTGGAAGAGCTTTCTGAACGCGTGTTTTATACTATTTTTTCTATTTTACACCACTTAATTTCTTTTATATAAAAAAAATAAAATTTTGAAATTTAGGGAATTTTATCAAGGTTGGGTATGCGATACGAGCCGCGTAGCCGCGAGTGGAGGAACAAACAAGTGCTGGAAGAGCTTTCTGAACGCGTGTTTTATACTATTTTTTCTATTTTGCATCACTTAATTTCTTTTTATATAAAAGGAATAAAATTTTGAAATTTAGGGAATTTTATCAAGGTTGGGTATGCGATACGAACCGCGTGGCGGCGAGTGGAGGAACAAACAAGTGCTGGAAGAGCTTTCTGAACGCGTGTTTTATACTATTTTTTCTATTTTGCACCACTTAATTTCTTTTATATAAAAAAAATAAAATTTTGAAATTTAGGGAATTTTATCAAGGTTGGGTATGCGATACGAGCCGCGTAGCCGCGAGTGGAGGAACAAACAAGTGCTGGAAGAGCTTTCTGAACGCGTGTTTTATACTATTTTTTCTATTTTGCACCACTTAATTTCTTTTTATATAAAAGAAATAAAATTTTGAAATTTAGGGAATTTTATCAAGGTTGGGTATGCGATACGAGCCGCGTGGCGGCGAGTGGAGGAACAAACAAGTGCTGGAAGAGCTTTCTGAACGCGTGTTTTATACTATTTTTTCTATTTTACACCACTTAATTTCTTTTATATAAAAAAAATAAAATTTTGAAATTTAGGGAATTTTATCAAGGTTGGGTATGCGATACGAGCCGCGTGGCGGCGAGTGGAGGAACAAACAAGTGCTGGAAGAGCTTTCTGAACGCGTGTTTTATACTATTTTTTCTATTTTGCACAACTTAATTTCTTTTTATATAAAAGAAATAAAATTTTGACATTTAGGGAATTTTATCAAGGTTGGGTATGCGATACGAGCCGCGTAGCGGCGAGTGGAGGAACAAACAAGTGCTGGAAGAGCTTTCTGAACGCGTGTTTTATACTATTTTTTCTATTTTACACCACTTAATTTCTTTTATATAAAAAAAATAAAATTTTGAAATTTAGGGAGTTTTATCAAGGTTGGGTATGCGATACGAGCCGCGTAGCCGCGAGTGGAGGAACAAACAAGTGCTGGAAGAGCTTTCTGAACGCGTGTTTTATACTATTTTTTCTATTTTGCACAACTTAATTTCTTTTTATATAAAAGTAATAAAATTTTGAAATTTAGGGAATTTTATCAAGGTTGGGTATGCGATACGAGCCGCGTGGCGGCGAGTGGAGGAACAAACAAGTGCTGGAAGAGCTTTCTGAACGCGTGTTTTATACTATTTTTTCTATTTTACACCACTTAATTTCTTTTATATAAAAAAAATAAAATTTTGAAATTTAGGGAATTTTATCAAGGTTGGGTATGCGATACGAGCCGCGTGGCGGCGAGTGGAGGAACAAACAAGTGCTGGAAGAGCTTTCTGAACGCGTGTTTTATACTATTTTTTCTATTTTGCACCACTTAATTTCTTTTTATATAAAAGTAATAAAATTTTGAAATTTAGGGAATTTTATCAAGGTTGGGTACAATGATTTAATATTATTTATTTCATAAGCATTGAGTTTAAGTTATTAAACACATTGCTCACATTCACATTTTGACATTTGATGTTGACGTTTTACGACCATGCCGCCAACGCCACAAAACTAAAATACACCAGCCGTAGTAACGCATCCAAATTCTCAGTAACGAACCCAAACGGGTGCTTTACTGGCTCTAGTAACGACACAAAATAAAAAAACATGTTTTTTAAACATCACTGTGATATAATACTGTGATACAACGAAAACAACAAGAGTCCACGAGTGTGATTTTTCAAAAACAACTGCATTTACGAATTATTTTTGGTTTGAAGATTCAACGAAAAAAATGATTTAGACAACTAACAAGTTCTGTTGGACAAAAATCAAATTATTCAGTCATTTGATTGGTTAAAAAAAATCGTGTTGAATTGTCAATATAACATTTGTAATAGGTGTAAGAACTGTAATAATAAGTCCGTTTTTACATTTTTTACAAGCGTCACACGCACTATTTTTGTTCGTTGCAATAATTTACCCTTCGTCCAGTTTCCTCGGAATAGTGCAAAAATGTAATAACATTTATCAGCACTTCAGCTTATCATAGTTTGACTTCTTTTATTTAGTCATGCCGCAGATGAGAGTTCCGCCAAATGTTACAAGTATTAAAAACTGAACAGATAATATTAATGAAGCTGGAGATTGGTGATACATCATCATGATAAAAAAATTATCTGACTGCCATTCACATAAAGTGATGAAGAAAAACAACATTTTTAGGTAGGTGTTTCTCCCTTTATTGTATTGATATTGTTCTTCAAAAATGTCAAGAAATTTGACGCAATCATCTCTACGTTCCGTATTGATTTTCGCTCAATGTTTCGGTTTGTTACCAATTACTGGAATAACCGCCGAAAATTGTGACTCTCTGGAATTTAAGTGGACTTCAAAGCGAACAATTTATTCTATCTTTATCCTTGTTTGTGCCACTTGTAATACAATTTTTTTTCTCTTGAAAATGATTTCCGATGGAGCTATGGAATTCACGATTTATGGTAACCACACATTCTGTGATTTAATTCCTATTTGATTTATTATTTTTAGTTAATTTTCTCTTCTTTTTTGTTACTGCACTTTGTGGAATAATATTTATAGACGTAGCCAGAAAATGGCCCTCTCTTATGAAAACATGGACCGAAGTAGACAAAGCAATGAGCACTTACGAATATCCTGTACATTTAAAAAGAAATATAAATATAATAAGTGCTATAATAATGGGAGCCGCTATCGGTACGTTTAATAAAAGTATTATTTATTTTAAGTGACTGTTTTAGTTGAACACACGCTGTTCGACAGAGTCCAATTCATATCTTGTGCTAAGGGAGTAAACTTTATCGAAGACGTGGATCAGTACATGAAATTTCGTTACGACTTTGTTTTTGACAGGATTCCATATCATATCGCACTAGCTATATTTCTAGAGGTGTATTGCGTTTAATACAGGGTGATTCTTTTTTGGGAATCACCTTGTATTTTCTATAGTTTGTACTAACTTATTATCAAGATACTAAATCTTTTCAGCACGATATCTTGGAACTACATGGATTTGTTTATAGTCACTATCAGCATGTGTTTATCGGTCAGATTCAAACAGGTGGCTAAAAACATTGAATTTCTGGCGACAAACAACGTAACGCGTTACTGAATTCATAAAATCAATCATAACTTGTTTGTTTATTCAAGGTGACTAATGTCAATGTTTGGGAAAGAGTGAGAGTGGATTATACACGTCTTACAGCCTTGTGTGCATCTGTCGATCGGGTTACGTCAAGTCTTCTTTTGGTTTCTTTTGGGTACAACGTGTTTGTGATACTTATACAAATTTTCACGACGATTGGGTAAGAATTTTACATGTTTCAGGAGATGCTTTTCACAGTTACTTTATAGTTTATCGGACAGACTCGGGATACTGGGGAAAACTTATTATATTTTTTCGTTTGTATTTTTAATTTTTCGCCTGGTGGTGGTTGCTTTGTATGCCTCAAGTGTTCATTTTGAAAGTAAGAAGCCGAAACGGTATCTAGGGGCAGTCCCTAAGTCGTCTTACAACGTAGAAGTAGGTAAAATTTTCTAGTTTTTATTATGATTTTTGTTTTTGCTAGGTTGGGAGACTTTTAGATCAAGTTACATACAATCCAGGTTCACTTTCGGGTCATAAATTGTTTAGAGTGACCAGAAGCACAATTCTAAGAGTAAGATATCATTTCATTTTATTACTTGCTACTACTAAGTGTATCTGTTCGGGACAAAATGCTTTTTAGGTTTTAACAATTATTAAATTTTAAAAAAAAAATATCGATATTTATCTGATATTTTCACTTGTCGAAGTTTTGACCGCTGGTATTCTTTTTGATAAGGAATGAAATAATTAAATTAGAAAGTCTAAAAAATTAGCAGTGTCTAAAATTATGCAGGGGGAGTCAAATCGGTCAGTACTGCCTTTCGGAAGATAAGAGACTTTTCAACACATGAAGCAAAGAGGTACATATTTTAAAAACATTTTATTTTAGACAGGGTGTTTCAGTAGTCCAGGACCGTACTCAAATTAATTATTTTTTTACATACTCTAATTTGTTGGATTAAAAACTTTAAATGCAGATCTTGTTTTTAAATTGTGATTTAAATTGCCAAGTTGTTCAATTTTTTACAAATTGATGAACTGCATATGTACAGTTAAGGTACATTTTTAGTATTATTATTAGTAATTGGTTACTGAAACTTGGTATGAAACTAAAAAATCGTTGCCCTTTCGTACAGCACTAATATTAGTTGATGCTTTTATACAAGGTGTTCACTAGAAAAACTCATTTTGTACAATTTTTAAATATATATTTTCGTTTTAGGCAACTTATACTTTTTGATGTATTGTAGCTTATTTAACGATTATTACATTTAGAATATAACATAAATGTTATAATTATTTGTCAGAAGTGGGATCTGATTAGATTTTAGGAAAATAGAAGTTTCTGTACGCAGATAAAATATTAAGTGGAATATTGCTACGTACATAAAAATGTTATTCTGAAATGTTGATGAATTTTTGGAATAGGTTCTACATAAATTTCTGCCTGGATGTTTATGAGTTTTTGGATTGCTTAGAATTTTTTTAAATCGGATTTTTGAGATATATGGAATTCTTCGGATTCCTCGGAGTCTTTGGAATCTTTTGGATGCTTGGGATATTTTGGATTAGATGATTTAGATGCTTCAGACGCTCTAGATGCTTTAGATGCTTTACATGCTTTAGATGCCTCAGTTTCGTTTTTTTTAAATGTCAAAATTTTAAAAAATGAGTGCAATTTTTAAATTCTTCGACCTTTTTTACATATTCTGGAATCATTTCGATCTAGTTTTGTCAAATGACCTGGGTTTTTTGTACTAATTGTAGCTTTAGAATTTTTTTAATTCTTTAGATAAATTGACGATTTAAAATTCTTTAAATTCTGTAAATTTGAGTCAACTGAATAAATCAGGGAAAATTCCACCTAACATTTTTCTTTGCGTACATGAACTTTATGTTTTGGAAGCAAAACTAAAAGATGTAAACAGTTACGCTGAAGAAAAAATTAATGCATTATTAAACAAAAATACTATTATACTGTTAAATACAACAATAAAGAACAAGCGAAAACATGTTTTGAAACACTCTTTTCCTTAATGATTATCAATAAATAATTAATAATTTATTGTTTGTCCTGTACAGACAATTAAAAACAAGAGACTAGATGATAAAAATTGTTAATTTTTTAGGAAACAGAATAAAACTTGAATTTTCTTCTCAAATTTTCATGATGCTAAACATGAGGTTTTTGTTTCAAAAGGTTCTACAGGTAGTGGAAAACTTAATCATAAGATTTTTTTGTCTAGAACTTGTTTAATAATGACTAATTTAAATAACAGTAACACCTATTTATTTGTTACTAAAAATTGGTGGTTATTAAATTAATTTAAAATTATGAATAATAATGTTTACTATTTATAAAATCCATTGATTATCGGTCTAAACATCATTTTGTCCTGAACAGGTTTGGTAGTCTTGCTTCTAAATGAACCGTTGTGCACTTTTTCCTACACTAATTGTATTCACTTTTCAGATAAGTCTAGCAATTGTGACTTACGAGTTAGTGCTGATCGAACTGAACTCCTAAAATAATAGATGCACTCAAAGTAATAAGTTATGTAATTGTGGAAATTAAAACTTTGTAATAACAAGGATTTTTGTAAACATGTTTTATTATAATTTTTTTATTTTCGTTTTCTTTCAGATTCTAGGTGTGTTATTCTTTTTTTGACAGCAATGAAGAAGTGATTACAATTTAAAAATTTAAGTTATTAATAAATGACATCTAAATATAAATGTTTTATTAGTTTAGGGCAGATGGTTTGCTCATAATTTTATTCTAAGAAACAATATCGTGAATATAATTTTATCATTTTTACACAAATTTTAGTAATAAAGCTCTTGGTAGATTAGTTTCCAAATGAAAAAGTTTTTGATAATATGCAAAATGCTAATGATCGAAACAGACACACTTTTTAAGATTTTAAGATACTCAAAATACCTAATCAAATTAAAAAAAAAGAAGAAAAAAATTGCCGAAAATCTAAATGAAGTAATTAATTAAATAAATTAATATAATAAAGCAAATGATTTATAATTCTAAAATAGATAAAACTTTAAAATACGCGCAATATTGAAAAATGCAATGATAGTTTTTCAATATTGCGTGTATTTTAAGGTTTTATCTATTTTCAGAATTTTAAATAATTTTTTTATGTAAATTCGTTTTTTGACCATTTTTGATTTTATTCAAAAAATGGAGGAGGCAGCAGGATCAATTTTTTTCTACTTAAATTCATAGTACGTTATTTTTGAAAAATTTGTGAATAGAATTTTTATCACCTAAATATTTCGTGTGCTTAACTTAATTGATATTTGTAAATAATTTTTGTTTCTTTTATTATACACCACGTTCTTTGAATCTTTGTTTACAGGTTCTTAGTTCTATTACGATGTTTGCATACTTACTTCGGGGCCGTTTAAATAAAAATAAAACATTTACGAAGCTATTTTTCTGAATTTATTGATCACTATTTTTGTACAACAAAACATGTATAAGTATTTTTTAACGTGGTCACGGCTACATAAACAACTCATTAAAAACATTCTCACAAACCACTGTAAAACAACAATAAGGTGCTTTCAATCGATTTTTCACAAGAAAAACACTTATAAAACTCGAGGTAGGTTAATGTTGACTTACATATGTAAAGCATGTTTGTTAGAAACTTATCTAATCTAATCTACTTGATCGACAGTAATTTCATTCACATTCACAAAACTACATGAAAATGAAAATCCAACCAATTGGTAAACTTTTTGACAACGTACAGGCGATGAAAGTCGAACATAGTGATCTAGTTTTACCAAACAAAAAAACCCCTGAGAAAAATAATTTGCATAAATCGTTTAGTATAATGTTAATAGTGGCACAAGTGTTTGGTTACTTGCCAGTTCAAGGAGTACTAGGGTCTGATTTTCGATCCCTTCACTTTACTTGGAAATCTTTGAGAGTGGTGTATGCTTTGTTGACTATTTTGGCAGCGACGTTTGTGTCCATAATTCAGGTACACCAGATATTCATCAAAGGTATGAATTTGATGGAAGCCAATCGCTTTTTCTTTCACTTTAATGGTGTTGTTGGAGGAACGTTGTTTTTGAAACTGGCGAAAAATTGGCCGATTTTTATGAAGGAATGGACTGCCGTGGAACAGACCATGGCGAATTATGGTTGGCCGTCTAAGCTAAATAGAAAAATGAATGTTGTACTAGTTGTGTTTCTAATGTTGGCTTTAGGTGCATATTCGAATTGTAACTTTTTTTTCCTAAATCAACACTTTCAGGAGAATACATTTTGGGACAATTAAGTAAAATCTTCTTAGCTTTACATTGCAAGGAGAGTACTATTGAAGCTGTAATTTACTTTCTGAATAATATGTCCTTTTCCCAGCTGTTTTCCTTAATGAGCATTGATCTTTTAACGGGAATTATAGTTCAGATCTCCAACTTCCAAGTCTGTTTTCTTTGGACTTTTAACGACGTTTTTGTTATGATTCTCAGCCTTGCGATAGCAAACAGGTTTGCTCAGATCACCACAAGAATTCAATCTATTTCTGATGCGAAAGTAAGTACCACTGTAAAAATTTCGTCGTTATCACGGTTTTTCAGATTGATGCTGAAATCACTTGGAAAAATGTAAGAGAAGATTACAACAGACTCTGTAGGCTTTGTAGGCGAGTTGACGATGAAATCTCATACATAGTTCTATTGACTTTCGCGTCGGATTTATTCTTTATTTTGGTACAGTTGTTTAACAGTCTAAGACCCATGACAAATGACTTGGAACGTCTTTATTTTTATTGGTCCTTTGGTTTTCTTATTATAAGAACGGTTTCTTTGTGTTTATTTGGTGCTAAAGTTAATGATGAAAGTGTGAAGCCTATGTTAATTTTGAATTCTGTTTCGTCAAATGTTTACAATTCTGAGGTAGAAGTAGAAATCAATTAGTAACTGATGATTTTTTTCTAATAAATTTTTCTAGATCCAAAGGTTCATTCAACAAATTGGCACGTCTGAAGTTGCCATCACTGGTAAAAACTTCTTCAGCATTACCAGAGGATTGATTTTGAGTGTAAATGTGAGTAGATTTTTTAATTAAAAAAACTGAAGTACTACTTTTAGATTGCTGGAGCTATCGTGACTTATGAGTTGGTTTTGATTCAATTTAACGATACTTTGCTTAAGAGTGTTCCTGAAGTAGAGGATTGTTTTGTTGCTGTCTAAGCTTTGTATTTAATTTTTTTAGATTATCTGCATTATGTTGCTTCTGACAATGAGACAAATTCCGAGAAGGGAATATATTTACACACAAAATTATCTTTACTTTTTAAACAAATTTTTGTGCAAATGTAAACAAGTGGTCTATGTAAATTGACTTTTTTAATCAAATCAGGATATTTTCCACAGATTTACGAATAAATAAACATACTAAAATCAATTGGTCAGTTTTTTTTAATTCTTGATGCGTCAAAAAATGAATGAAATAATCAACAAACATACGCAATAATATAAAGGTAAAAGTGGCTCAATTTTTGTAATTAATTTATTTATATTGAAAACTGTGTTAAAGGAGTTAAAGGAGTTGACGAGTTTTTTACTACTTTGGAAAACTAATTTTCAACTTCCTATGAAAAATTTTTGGAAATTGCCAAAGGAAATTATTTTAATGGGTCAAGATTTCTCTTTAGTTACTTAAGTAACAATTACTAAGTTATTTTTAAGTAAAATAGCAATTTTTGTATGTTCCATAAAAAAAAACATTGTCCTAGTTTTTCTCTACTTTACTACTCGATAAATAGATTTTGAATTAAATAAATAAGTCTGAAAGCAAACAGTCCATTAACTTGAAATTTGTATAATTTGGGTTCCTTTTATGCAAAAAAATTCACGCATGTGCGGAAAGTTGTACATAAAAAAATGTTTATTTATGTGAAATTTCGGGCGTTCCACATTAGAAAAATCATAATCAAACCACATCGCAAAAATGTGTTTTGTGGTCATTTTCGGGGTCTTATATTTCCGAAACTATAACAGATATTGCGAAACGATAAACGCGAGCGATTTTCTAAGGGCTTGAAAACTACGGACTTGGCTCTATTTTAAAGAAAAAATAAATTGTTGAGTTTGGAGTTGCACTCCATAAACTGTATAAAATTTTGTATACTTGTAAGTGCCGATCCGCTTCTTGGATGGAAGTCTAATTTATCTTCGCAAAAAATAACAAAGTAAGAGTCGAAAAAATTCACCACAGTCTTGTTGTTTATAAATAAGTTAATTTTTAGTGAGTCATAATTCAATTTTCCAAGAAACTTAGTGATGTACAAAATTTACTTAGAGCCCCAATCGGCAAAATTTTTACATTTGAAGTTTCGGAAGTTACGTTTGGCGTCAAAATTTAGCTACTTATGGTGTTTCTGGAACGAGAGCAAATATTGCAAACAGAAGACTTTCTTTATTGCTAAAAATGTGATATTACTTCAAATTTGAAAATTTCGAATCAATTTCAATTGAACTTCATAAAAAAATATTTAAAAAAAATTGTCTAACTTTTGCACAGATTAGGAACAAAAAATTATGCTTTCATAGGATTGATGGCTTTTCAATTGACGTCATGTTTTCATCGAAAAATAAAGCTACCGCAGTTTGCTCATCGCGATAAATCTATTGATTTAAATCAGACATGTTTAGTAGAGCATAAGCCGAACTTCCCAAGAAAATGTGTGCAAGATTTATGGTTACTATTTGTATTTGAAATGTCAGACAATTACGCAGAAATAATTTTTTTCTTTCCTGTAGATTTATATTTCCAGAACTATGACTATTCGGTCAACGGGAGCATTTTTTGAAGTCTTATTAGAATCTGACCATATCCCGATTTCAAAAGTTTCGTTTCTTGATTGAAAACGAATTTCCATTCTTGCTTTTTGTATCATTTATAATGTTGTAGTGATTAGGGTAAAATTGTGGATACTTGTACATATCAAACACATTTCCTAATTATATCCAATAAGGAAATATTGAGCTATCTGGTTAGTCAGAAACACTCATGTTTATTACAATTTGAACGACAAATGACCCACTTTCACTAATAAACAAAATAATTAGGAACGAAATTACCTTCAATTGACTCTATTGTCGGTAAATGAATGTTCAAGTTAAACATAAATACCACGTGTCAATAACTACGTCAAAATCAGTTGTTAAGATTTAAATAATTAAATTTATTTTGTCACATCATTGTTCACCTTTCATGTTTTTATTGACAATATTATTTCAGTAATTATAGACAACGTTTGTTGTTTAAATGAATAGAATTGTGGTTTACAATTTTCTCTAGCTATAACTCTCTAACACCATGAATTTCAAAGTCGCAAATGATATACAAACTTCTATGAAAGTTCCTTTATGCCTGCTCCAAGTTTTAGGGTATTTTCCAGTAAGTGGAATTTATAATTCAGACAGCCGATTTTTGAAGTTTTCTTGGTTCTCTTTTAAAACTTTGTACTCTCTCGCGGGTCTCGTGGGTGCCTTCATCTTCACTCTAAACGAACTGTATAAATTCCGGTACATAAAAGTATCTACAATTGAAGCCAGTAAGTTAAATAATATACATCATAAGAGCTATTAAAATGTGACTTTGCAGACGGATTAGTTTTTTTTTCAACAGGAGTACTTTGTAACGCGTTGTTTATAAAATTGGCAAAAGATTGGTCCTTTTTTATGCAGAAATGGCACAAAGTTGAAGTTGCACTAGGAGAAGTTTGCATAAGTGGTAACTTACGAAGAAAACTAAATATGATTAGTTTTATTTATATTGCTGTAGCTTCAGGTAAAAGTTCCTACAGCGTGTTACTTTTTGTCATATTGCAGTTTCAGTTGAACACGGTTTGGTAGAACTGTATGATTATACCGAAATTTCTATAAAATGTGGTCGTACTAGCGACAGACTAAAACAGCACTATGTGTATACATTTTTTCCGATATTTCCGTACTTTCTGGACTACGCGTTATGGAAAGCTATCTTTTTACATGTTTTAACAATTCGATGTACTTTTATTTGGACTTTCTTAGATGTTTTCTTGATGTTAATTAGTACTGCTTTTGCAATGAGAATGAGACAGTTTGTAACAAAACTGGAAAGTGCGGTATACTATCAGTTTAGTTTTACTGATACAGTAACAAAAAACTGTTTCAGATACGAGCTAAAAATTACACGTCGTGGAAGAAATTTCGACTGGAGTATTATGAGCTGTCTTCTTTAAATAATCTGTTAAACAACAAGCTGTCACTTTTAATTTTTTTGTCCTATGGAACGAATCTATATTTTCTTCTCATTCAGTTATTCGGAACCATGAAACCCTTAATCAGCACTTTAAAGAAAGTCTACTATTTTATTTCATTTGTACTTTTGATAGCGAGGATATTAGGAGTGACTTTATATGGCGCTTCTGTTGACTTGGAGAGCAGAAAAGTGCTACCCTTTTTATTTTCCGTACCATCGACAGGTTATAACAAAGAAGTATCTATAATCACGAACTCTGGAAATATAGGTTGAATTTTTTGTTTTTAGGTAGAATGCTTGATCGAGCAAGTTAGCAAGAATCAAATAATAATCTCAGCAAATAATTTTTTTAAAATAACAAGAGGTTTTCTGATTACTGTAAATATTCACACTTATTTTGAAACGTTTTTATGGTTGTTTTTTAGTTTACTGGAGTTTTTTTGAGTTATGAGCTTGCATTGTTGCAGTTTAATTACTATTCTTTTGTTGCTGATGAAAGCGAAGAAGTTGATAAATGTTGGAATTTTAATAATGATACTATTACCGCTTAATTGTTTTGAAAGTTTGTCAATAGAAATATGCTGCCCGGTATTAGAAATTTTGTGTATAAAACACTTAAAGCACAAAGTTTTGGTCTGATACAGATCGTATTAACCTGTTAAGTGCACATTGTAATCTTGACGATAAAATCAGCACTAAGTGCTTTTTTGCGATAAGTAAAAAATAATAACACCATTCAAATAAAAATAAAGACGTTCCATTTATTTTCCCCCCTTTAAATTTCTCATAAATCGTAACTTTTGAAGTTATTTTTCAGTCTGAGAGAGCTCTAAAATGACATCCACAATCCGCGTACAACCTGCTCTTCAATTTGCTTTATTTCTTCTCAAAATAATGGGATTTTTTCCAGTATCAGAAGCTCAGTTATCTTGTTGGTTTCTCGACTATCTGTATGCTCTTATATGGTTGATGGGCATTTTGTTTTTTGCTTGTGCTCAACTATACGCATATATCCTCATAGATCACTCTTTAGCACAATTCAGTGAGTTAGCAAACAAATCAATTCCAATCTATTTAATTTTATAGAACTGGTGGTTTTTTACTCATCTGGATTACTATCCAACATAGTGTTCTTAAAACTTTCAAAAGAGTGGCCACTTCTGATGAGCAAATGGCACCAAGTTAAAACAACAATCGGCAAGATTGGAATGCCTGTGAATTTAAGAAGAAAGATTAATTTAATATGCTTAACGTATCTCATTGTGGCCATAGGTACTCAAACCATTGTACTCTACAATTTCTATTTTGTACTTTCAGTTGAGCACAGCATTATTCATTCGTACTTAGCAACAAAAATTTCTGATGAATGTGGTCCTACAGACGACTCGATGAAACAACATTATGTCTATCGATTTTTTCCAATATTTTCGTCCATTCTTGACTACTCTTTATGGAAAGGTCTTTTTTTGCATGCTGTTTCACTGAGAGCCACCTTCTCGTGGACTTTTATAGATGTTTTCATTATGTTGATGAGTGCTGCTTTTGCAGCACAAGTTAAACAGTTAACTGTAAAACTGGGAAAACTAATTAAGGCTAAAGTAACGCTTATCTACCCCATCTACCGTCATTAATCTATTTTTACAGACAAAAAATCCAGCAGCGTGGAAAAAACTACGCCAAGAACACCATGAAGTGGTCATTTTAAACGATTTGTTGAACAAAAAATTGTGTTATATTTTCTTTCTATCCTATGGCGTTAATTTATATTTTCTTCTGATGCAAATTTTTGGAAACATGCAATATCTAACTAGTTTTATAAGGAAAATTTATTATTTTGTGTCTTTTGCACTTTTGATATTGAGATTAGTGGGAGTCACTTTCTACGGTGGTTCTGTAAGTGTGGAAAGCAGTAAGTTGTTACCACTTTTATTTTGTGTGCCATCGTCGTGTTATAACATGGAGGTAAGAAATTAAGTTTTTATTTTTGTTACTAAAATTGTTTTAGGTTCAGCTTTTGATCGATCAGGTCAGTAATCACGAAATCGTGCTATCAGCCAACAATTTTTTCAAAATAACTAAAGGATTATTGATTAAGGTACTTTTGAAGCAGTTTTTTTTTAAGTATCTGTGTTCAGTTTACAGGCGTTATCTTCACTTATGAGCTTGGTTTGCTACAGTTGGGTTCTTATGCTTTACATTCTGATGAACCAGTGCTGCTTAATAGGTGTTGAAATTTTGATAATAACACTGGCTATAAGTGGTCACCAATTTTTGTTCTATTCAAATAAATTTATTATTTTGTGTGATTATTTAGTTTTCTTGCGCGTGATTACAAAAGCAAACATGCCCAGAGCTAACAATACACACGAAAACTACTTCGACCAACGATTTACCGTATGAATTTTTAACGACTCCAACGTTTTTTGTGAATTTGAGCCAATTGATTGATTTTTTAACGCATTGAGCAATTTCACCTTCTGCTGACAGACGAAATGGTAGTTTTTAAATCAAAGGTTACCGAAAGACAGGCTGAATTTAATGTTCATTCCTCACTACGTCTCGCTCTGATTTGGAGTCAGCTTCTTGGATATTTTTCTGTTCAAGGGCTCTGGAAAAAAAACTCTAGAGATTTGAAGTTTTCGTGGTTTTCGTTTCCAACTTTATATTGCGTGGCTAGTATTGTGTTACATTTTTTCTTATTTCTTCTAGTGTCTGCGAGTGCTAATGAATCAGTTGAAGCGTGGAGTAAGTTCGCCCAAAAATATAAAAGCAAAAGAGTAGAAAGTAAAGTTTTGTAGGTTACATTATGTTCTATTTTAGTTCGTTTTTGTCCGGGATCTTTTTCTTGCAATTAGCTAGAGATTGGCCACAACTGATGAAACAGTGGCACAAACTTGAGTACCAGATGAGAACCTACGAAATGCCAACGAACATGACAAGAAAACTAAACCTTCTCACGATACTATTTATGGTTTTAACGAAAAGTTTGCTTGAAATTCTCCTAAAAACACGTTAGATAATTTTTATGTTCCAGTCGAGTACTTCACGATAGTTACTACAAAACTGAACTTTACAAATAATGTTTCGAGAAATAAATGGGATACTTTTGAATTTTATTGCGTTAATGTTTCTTTCCAGGCTGTTTTCAACGTGATCGAGTATTCTTGGTGGAAAGGAGTAGTTCTGGAGGTTTACGTCACAATCTGATCCTATTTTAGCTTCAGTTTTTAAATTTTAGATATCAAACTTTCAAACAACGTTTGTGTTTACTTATCTGTCAGCGTTTGTAATATTAGTAACACAGGCTTTATCGGTTCGAATGGGTCAAATCGTTAACAGAATTGATTTCCTCGTTAAAAAGAAGGTGAGTGTTTCATTTTACTTGCTTCTTTAACGTTTTTTCTAGGTACAACAAACAATAAAATGGAGAATAATTCGTGAAGATTATAACAGTCTTTGTCAACTCTGTTACACAGTTAATGATAAAATATCGAACATAGTTTTGTTTGGTTTTTTCAACCATATTGTCTTCATAATGGTGCAACTTTTATTTTTTTTACATCATAGATATGGAGATCAGGGCAGAAATGACATTGCTTATTCTTTTATTTACTTGATAATGAAACTCTTGGGTGTCTGTTTGTGTGGATCTGCTATTAATGAAGAATGTAAGAAGATTTTGCCGAAACTTACACAACTATCTTCTTTGGCTTACAATGTCGAGGTGCTACGTTTTGTTTTTTTTAGTGTTCAATAAAACTTGGATTTTATAGGTAGAAAGATTAACTTATCAAGTATCATATGCACCGATTGCATTTTCTGGAAAGTTGTTTTTGATCACAAGAGGAGTAGTTTTGAAGGTAGTTTTTTTTTATTACTTATAAATTTCTGACTTGTAGATTTTAGATGGTTATAACTTTAGCGACGTATGAACTAATTTTAATTCAGTTGTATTCTGCTTAAAATCAAAATTGGATTCTTGGGTGTCACTAGAAAATATTTTTATTTGTTGCAAAAACTTTGTAGCTCTAAGAAATTGTTTTTAAGCTCTTACATTCCTTAGTTTTCATATTTTCAGCTTTTTAAATTTCTAGATTCTTGAATTTGGTTCTAGAGTTTCAAGGCTCTTAGGTTCTTAAAAGTTTGGGCTCTTAAATTTCAAGTTACTTTATTTCTCAGATTCTAAAGCTTTATAATTTTTAGATACTTAAGAACTTTGGCTTTTAGGTTTTACGTTTTTAGGTTATTATGTTTTCTGGTCCTTAGCGTCTTAGACTTTTATGAGTTATTAGCGCTATCAAGGTCCTAAGGTTCTCAAGGTTTAGGTATTTAAACTATCAGATTCTGAACTTTTCTTTTTTATTTCAAATTTCAGATTCTTATTTTCTATTTTGAAATTTTTAGAGATTTATTTTTTTTAGTAATTAGAATCTAAAATTAAGTTTGCGATTTTCATAATGTTAGTTGGTTTTATTATAAAATTTTTAGATTTTTACATTTTAAGTTTCCAGATATTTTACATAGTTAGAAGTTCTCGGGTTTACATATTCGCGATTTCTCAGGACTTTCAGTTTTTGTTTGTTAAAATTCTTTTCAGGTTGTCAGGTGCTTAATTTGTGATTAATTTATATAGATTTTCAGATAAGATTTTTCGTAAATTGTAGATTTTTGTACTTTTACATTTATGAGTTTTATAAATTTTGTTTGTATTATCTAGATATTTTATAGTTGTGCTGCTTAAAGCACGTTTACGTAAAATAAATAAATAAATATGGTGGATGCGCCGGGTTGCAAAATACTCCTGAATTTGTATAATTCAGATAACTTTAGACACTTTTTAAACAGTTGGAAACAGTTTATTTACGCTTTAAAACATATACATACGTGGATTTACGATGATTACTTAACATTTAAATATAAATCACTAGTGAAATAATAAGTAAATTTAACGACAACATAAAAATTTTATGTTCGACATTTGGTTAACGCTTTTTATTTTGTTATGATCAGAAAGTTGTTACAGCTTTAAACTTAAATTACTGCGTAATTCTTATCAAGTAAATTAAGAACTTCTAGTTTCAAATCAATAACCATTTATGACAAATTAATTGGGCAATAATTTTAGTCATTTATCATTTACGTGTGTAAGTGTACGAAATTATGTTGACGGAGTGTTTCATAGTTGTTATGTATTTATTCTTATGATTTCCTGTTGTTTATTCTTATAAAAGTAAATCAACAACACGTACAAAACTTTTGGTGTTTTCATGCTTATAATGGAAAATCAATGCAGTGCTTATTTTACGATGGAATTTTTTCAACTTTTAATTTAATATTATTTTCCCAGTCGGGGTGTTTGAAAAGACTGATTACAAATCACTAATATTTATTTATTTATTATTTTTATTTGTTTGTTATTTTTTTGATAATGTTTAAAAAGGAGAGTTTTGGAGATTATCGTAGTAAACCTATCACAATATTTACTCTCCAACTTGATTCCAGCTATGGTAATGTATTCTTTTGCTCAAATAATTTTAATGTAGCCTTATATAGAGTTGGCCCAAAAAAGAAAGCGCTCAATGTGTGCTTGGAAAAATATGGAAATAAAATGTTTTTGTACTAAACTAAAGCAGCTAAATGAGTCCCTAAAAACGGGGACTAAAGTGGGTAAGAATTCATTATGATTCGTCTTATTTATTTGTATTTTTATAGTTACCTACCGCGACTTCTATTTAAACTGATTCAGTAGAAAAAAAAAATTAAAAATCGTAACTTAGTTCCGGAATAATTCCGGTTAGCTTCAGATTCTAGGAATACAAAAAATCTCGTATATGCCACAGGACTAAAGAATCTTTTTATTCCTTAAGTTATTGTGGCCCTCAACTTCATTTCGGGCTGCGAAATAAAAAATAATTTTTTGGTTCCTTTATATATACTATGCTATTTTTTTGAGTACAAGCAACAATGATAAAGGGAGCAAATTTTTGTCATTTAAATTTTTTTTTCAAACGTGTATTTTTACTACAGACATATATTTAACACACTTTCAAAACATTTCAGTTATAAGTAAAATGTTTATTTATTCTTATATTTTCGAATTTATAAAATACAATTATTACGTTATATTCTTTTTTTGATATGTGCAAATCATAAAATCTCTTAAAAATTCAATTTCGTTAAGTATTTTAGATTTCGGTCCTCAAGATTAGATTATACTTACATTGCTTAATTGATTATTTATTGATAGTAATTCATATCTGACCAGTATAAACAAATGGAAATAAAACTGATTTTAAATTAAAAAAGACAGGAAAAAATTGAGAAAATAACACTAGCAATTTTGCTGTTTATGTCATTAATAATAGATTAGGATCTTTAGTAATTTTGGTTTAGTGCAGTAAATGAAATATTGATGTTTAAAATTCAAAAATTTGGGCACATGTTTTGTCATCTTCTGTTTTCTATAAATATTTTTTTTGATGCTGTCTTATAGGTCTGGAGGTTTATAGATTAATTACTGTATGTGAAATTGTGCTTTTCGAGTAAAAACATGTTTGCAGGGACAAAGAGCAGTTTTCAACAAAAATTTTGATAATATCAACAATTATTCTAATGTATCCTGCAGATACTGTGCGGTGGCAGCTTATCAACTCTTTTTGAATAAAAGTTGGCACAATTAATATCAAATTTTATTAGTGAAATATTTTAATTAGATTAAGAATCTTGTTGAATAAAATCTGTGAGCGTAAAATTTGATTCCATCCAAACAAAAAATATAAATAAAGATTTTTCTAACGATCGGCTAAGATTTTTTTTTTGAAAAATTTGCAATTTTTGAAACTGAGATAACTCGTAATTATTTAAGACTCAAAAAATACGATGGCGTTTACAGTTTTAAAAGTGCGGGACAAAATGCGACATTCCGAAATTTTATGTACGAATTTTTCAAAAACTAAAGGTACAGGCGGATTTTGCGAATATATAAATTTTTTTAAAAATTTGTACTACCCAAAATCTAAATAGGGAGATATTTATTTAGCAAGGACTGATCAAAAATTTCACAGCGGAAAGAGAGAGAAGCAGGAAACTTAAACTGATCTAAGGAGGGGGAAGGGGGAACCCAAAGCAGGTTTCGGTCCATTGATGAAGCATCAAATTTCTTAATCAACTGATTAAAATTCGCTTATATACTTTGCTGATTGGAATGCAACTGTGCACGCCTACAGATTTCGACTGACGAATTTGATTACGTTGTAATATAATTGTACAATACCTTAATTTTTATTAAGATTATTATTATTACTGGTAAATTTCCAACTGCTTATTCTTTAAACTTTTTGTTCAGCAGTGAGATTTTCCCAGCCCATGGCTTAAAAGTTTAAAAAGTTATTACAAATGGATTTCGTGGTTGTCTTGGGACACTTTTATCTTGTTTTTATTATGTTTTAGAAGTCATTTAGTTTTTCGACATTAACAATAAGAAGGTTTTAGAAACTATTTCAGTAAGCTCCAAAACTGTTGTTTGCAACTTACTTAGAGTAGTTGTTTTTTAGAGCAAAGATAAGTAAACACAAAATAATTGGTAGTAATTTGTTCCTTACAAGTCTACAGGTGTACCAAATTATGTTGACTAAGTGCTTCATATTTTTTTGTGCTCACTAAAGAATTGTAATTTGTTTATTAAGTTTATTTTTATAAAAGTCAACAGCGCCTACTCACTTTTGTCGTTTCCATATCGAGAAATGGATCAGTGTAGGGTTTATTTTGTAATGCAACAATTTTTAATTTGTAATTTAATGTTGGGATTTTTCCCAGTTGGAGGTTTGAAAGACAATAATAATTACAAATCATTAAACTTTTCCTGGTTTTCTCTGAAGACTTTTTATTCTTTGTTAATTCTTTTTTTATACTCACTAATCACATTATTGATTTTTCCGACAATGATTAAAAAGAAGAGTTTTTGCAACTATTTCAGTAAACTTAGAAAAAAAATTGTGCTTTTTTTATAACTATGTTTTAGCGATGATACTCTATTCGTTTACTCATCTAACTGGTTTATGGCTTTATATAAAATTGGCTCAAAACTGGAGACACCTAATGTTGGCTTGGAAAAAAGTGGAAGATAGAATGGGTTTTTATGGATTACAATATAAAATGATAAAAAGAGGAAAATTTCTGATTCTTATTATTATTGTTTTCCAAATTGGTATAACCTTTGTCCTCTCTGTTAACTGTTTTTGAAACTTATTTTTAGTGCAGGCATTAAGTTTGTACATTTTTAGATTCATAAGGATTTTCCAACGGACGGAAACAGTTTCCCAAGCCTTTCAGATTTTTATTTTAAAAGTGTTCATGTATTCTCACATTTTCGAAATTATTGGATATAATTCGTACGTGGCTCTCTTCGCTTGGGTATGTGTAAATCATGAAAATTCCCAAAAATAAAAAATATTTTAGATTTTCGTTCTACAGATTGGATTATTTCTACATTTGTTAATTGATTGTCTGTTAATTCTAATTATGTTCGTCTTTGCCACAAGAGTGCATCAGCTCAAACGGAGGATTAAACTTGCAGTCGAGGCAAAGGTTTCTATTGCTGAACAATTTAACCAAATTATTATAAAAATGGTTTCAGATTAAAAAAGAAAGAGTTTGGAAAGGATTGAGAAAAGAACATTACCAACTTTGCCGCTTATGCGCTGTTATTAACAACCAATTAGGATTTTTGATAATGTTCTCGTATGGTACAAACATATTCATCTTCCTCATAATGTGGTCGAGTGCAGTGAAAAGTTTTGGAAATATTTTAAAAACATTTGTTTATTTATCTTCAGCATTGATTGTTTTTATAAAAATAACTTCAATATCATTTTGTGGCGCAATAATTCAAGAAGAAAATTCTAAAATTCGCGCACATGTTCTGTCATCTTCTGTTGAAAACTTAGAGGTAAAAAAAGACTGCGTTATTATCACATTTGATCGTATTTTATAGATCTGGAGATTTATAGATCAGTTACTGTACATGGATATTTCCATTACGAGTAGAAAATTTTTTACAGTGACAAAGAGCGTGATTTTGGATGTACGATCTTTGATAGCTTAACTAGTTTTTTCAAAGTTTTTTGCAGATAACTGGCGTCTTAGCAGCTTATCAACTGTTTTTAATCAAGACTTCGATAGAGTTAATACCAAATTTTAACCACTGAAACTTAGGAAATGGGCCAAACAAGAATTGAATGATCTAATCGGTGGTAAATTTAGTTTATATAAAACACATTTTTTGAATTTTGAATAAAATATTAGTGTTTTTTACTTATATTATTTTATTTTCTACTGTTTTTTTTTTAAATTGTGTTAATTTAAACTGATGGAAACTGATAATCAAATCTGATAGAAGATTCAAGGTCATAGAAACAAAAAAAATCGAAACAGTCTGCCAGTATAGGGAGATGTGAATTCTTCAATAAAATTTTGAGATTGTTGAAAATGTACATTTTGATTTTATACATATTTAACACTGCAAAAACTTCGAATTTTTAGAGTAGTAAAGAAATTTTCTGAATAGAAAGATTTAGAGAATCTTTTTGGACACATTTTATTTATATTTTGTCTTTGTATTGATTTTTCTTTTTATTCTTATTTTTTCGACAATGACTAAATAAAACAATGTTACTACAATGGTGTTATTTTTTTACTACTATATTGAAAATAATAGCTAATTTTTATTTTCCGGTTAATTATTTAGTTAATTTATGTATGTACATTAGCCCCAAAATGGACTTGCATTTTTATGGATAATAGTTTGAGTAATAAAAAATTGGAAAATTGGATTATTCTAGCGGTTTAATTTTTGCTGTTTTTTAAGCTTAGTATAAATGATGTCTCCACACTAAAAAACTTATTATTTTGTTAGATATAAATATCCATTTTTACATCTTTTAATTTATTGGATTATATATATAAGCATACAATCTAGTTATAAATACATATACATATAAGTATAAAAATAAATAAATACAAATATAAGTAAAAAACTGTTTTAGATTTTTTTAATAAAAAAATTATATTCCCACTTAAATTACGAGTTTAATAAATATTAAAACTTTTTTGTACGTATTAACATCATTAAGATTTAAGAAAACTTTTTATTTAATTTTATGCTGTTACTTGTACATTTTTTTAACTCCTGATGTACTGCAGATTTGGAAATTTACAGATCAGTGAATATTTTCTTTTTATTTCTATTAGAGGAGTAATATTTTTCATACTATCAATTGTAAGTTGTAATGTCTCTAACAGTTGACTGCTGAAATAACTAATTTTAAAATATTTAAGATTTACAACCAAACTAATTTTGTATTTTTGGAGAAAAACTAGTGTACAAAACAACAGAAAAATGTACATCACTGTAAATTTACTTGCGCACTATTTTTTATAGTGCCATTAAATCGTCAAGCTCATTTAATTTCATTTGAATTGGAAAAGAAACGATTTGCTCTGCTTCGTGTTATTAACAGAAAATTTGTAGAAATATTTTATGCTTTATTTAGAGTTAAAATTTACCGAGTTTGAGTAACTATAGGTAACCTCAATATTTTGCAACCATGGTGACAAGATAATTTTAAAATAAATTTCACATTAATAATAATATTTACATATTTTTTCGATAATAACTTCATTTTGTTATCCGTTCGCCTTCATATTAAAGATTAACAAAAATTAAAATAATCTGCATTTCCTCCGAAGTGGTACAAATTATTGTAATTTGTGTAAATTCATTGATAGCCACTTACTATAAAACGTTTGTTAAACACTTCAGGATCATGTTACATCTAAATCACTTAGGTAGAGCAGTAAATCATGAATTTCCTATTAACTTTTGTGCTCTTCTTGTTTTGCACAAACGCCGGTAAGTGTCATAATTGCACTAATTATATAACTAATTAACTCTAATTTCCCGTGTTGCAGTGTTTTCGTACCAAGAGTGCATAATTGAAGGAGAAGAGTACAAAACTTGCGGTACTGCATGTCCTGTAAGTTGCAGAAGTCCTGAAGTGCAAGCATGCACCTTAGAATGCAAAAGTGGTTGTTTCTGCAAACCTGGACTCTTCAGAGATGAATCATCTGGAAACTGTGTCACGGAAAAACAATGTCAGATTATTATTTCAGAACAGTATAATTACCTTCCTTAGGCGGACAATTAATTTTGTAACTTCTCGTGTCCTCTTGTAGTTTTAAGTTAAACGATTTTAAATCTTAGATTGGGAAAACGTGGAATAAAAAAAATTAATGTGTGAAAGGTTTAAATATCTACTGTCAATAAACTATGAGAAAGAAGTAACAGTTATTTATTTAAAAATAAATATTGGTTAAACAAATAAATTAAATAATAAATAAAAATGTAAACAATCGTAATTATACTAATTTTCTGTACATAATCTAAGCTAATTATCACAGCTCGTGTTTGTAAGCAAATTATTACTGCTGTTGTCCATGGATATGTTTATCAAGATCTTCAAATTCGAAAAAAGATATTCAAGCGATAATATTCTGTTCAAATAAAGTTAGCACCGACTTATAAGAAGTACGGTGCAAAAAAGTGGTTTCTTTTGCGCCTTTTCCTAGTTAAAAAAATAAAATCTTATGCATTTGCGGTACATTTTGGTTTTACAGTTATTTAATTACTATCTACATCAGCATTGTCTAGAATTGACGTAAAACTGCCGTCACTCTTCAAAACGCACTTCTTAAAGTGAGTTCTCATGTTGCTGCTCTGAGAAAATGCTAAACCGCATTTTTGACAAGTATATGGCTTTAATCCTGTGTGAAAATTCATGTGGGTCTTCAGATGATGTTTCTTCGTGAAGCTTTTTGAACACAGATTGCAAGAATACGGTTTGATACCTGAAAAAAAGAAGAAGCAAGCTGTGGTTATCTACAGATCCGATCCAGGTTGCTATAAAATATGCCAAAAACGTAAATCTGTGTTATTATCTTGTCTGTCATTTATTAGCTGTATGTCTCACCATATAGAGGTATGTCATAAACGTTACATACCTGTATGCAATCTTGCGTGTAAGCTCATGTTTGAGCGGTCCGCAAAGGTCTTTCCGCATTCTGGACAAGAATAGGGTCTTTCCCCCGTATGGACACGTTGATGCTGTTTTAGTAACATCTTTCTGGAGAAACTCTTTCCGCAAGTAGGACACTCATGGGGTTTTACACCTGAAACGACATTTTATTACCGATAAGAACGTGACTAGATATTTGAGGCTGTCGAAGATTTTCAAGCGGAAATAATATTAAAGGTGCCCCATTACAACTTTATTGATCATAAAGTTAATTAAACGAAGCGATAAATAAATTATGAGATTTTACGCAACCACAAGTTTTCGTGGTTGGCAATTTTATTACCTGTGTGAATCCGGAGGTGCATATTGTAGGCCACTCTCTGATTAAATCGTTTGGGACAGTGAGGACAAGCGTATTCCTTTCGGTCTCGATGGATTTTCATGTGACTGCTGAGATAACCGCGGTCGTTGAAATTTTTGCCACATTCTGGGCACTTGGCGGCGAATTCTTTTGTCCCTTCGTGGACAGATCTAGACAAAAAGTGTGAAGCTTTCTGGTGCGTACTAAAAACATTTATTACCTGTGATACTTGTAATTTCTAAGTTGACTGAACGTCTTCCCACAATCGTCACATTTGAATGGTTTCTGCACTTTGTTTTCATCCGATGAGTTCTTCTCTTCTTTTTCCTCCTCTTTGTTTCTAACTCCCTTTTTTATTTGTTTTCTGTGATCAGATTTCAGAAATTTATCATCTTTTTTATCTACACAGTTTGAAGTCTGAGGTAGATTAGTTTTTTCACGAACTATTTTATTTATTGAGGTAGATAAATCTAATTCTAGGCACGAGTTTTTTGAAACCGACAAATTTTTCGGATTTTGATGAGAGTTATTATTGGGGTCGTTGTCTTCGAGTTTGTCCCGAACACGATGCAAGCTCTAAAAAATACAATAAATTGAGAGATAAAGTGTTTTTCAACAAAGGCAGTGTAATGTTAAGTTGAAATCACGAATGGAATGTAAGAATGAATTCAAGCGTGCAATTTACAGCTTTCCTTCTAAGTGCATCACCGCCATTGTTTAAAAATGGTTGTTTTTGCGTACAAGTATTTTAAACATTAGCACACTATAAATTTGAGGAGACAAAGACCTACTTCCTACTGAACATAAATTTTGTGTGGCTATCTCCTACCCACATTGTCATACAAAGTCACGACCTGTCGTGAGAAAATAAGAAACTGCTGACAGATTTATAGCTTGATGGTCAAAATGGGACAATGTAAATACGTACGTTGGTGTTAAAGGTCTGCAAACCAAGAGTTGAATATTGAGTTTAAAAAACTTTTTCTGAAAATGTCTGTAAGAAACTGAAATTAATTACTTAGGAGAAAATTTATTGGTTGTTAGAAAAAGTAACCTAGATGAACATAGTCGAAAAAATCAATCACGGAATGCCATATGTTGAGAGATTCTTGGAACTTGCAGGCAGTAGCAAAAAATACAATTTATTGTCACGCTTCTGCAAATGTCTACGATTTATGTCGTATAGCCGACAGATTTTTAAATTTCATAAAAGCTGTGACAAACTCTCGTGTTGAGAGTGTGTTTTGCTCACGAAGTGAAAAATTATTAATAGTCGCTTATAGTGACGTCCACAAATGATTTATGAAACAATTTTTGTTGTTCGTTTCGATAACAAAATGCAGCTTTTTACTTCTTGTCAAAATCCATCGTGTAATGCTACTACAAATCATTAATTTCCCCTCAATTTCTATTGTGTTATTACAACAGATCAAAGGTTTTTTCGGTTGAAATGTAACCCATTGATACCTAAGTAGAATAGGATTGACTACGTCTATTCTTGATTAATTGGCCATTCACCATCACAAGTGAGTTGTAATGTTAATCACCATCGACATAGTCCAAGTCATCATTGAATGAAATTCTCTCAGAGATTTGTTTATATTTCGCCTAAAAAACGGTGAATATATTTTTAAAAAATTGTAATACTTTCTATGTTCTTAATAAACAGCCCGCACTTCGCTCATCTTTAATTCAACACACTTTTATTTTATAAAATCCTGTTCGTAGTCATTATGATCCATTAGTCACTAAAATTCTACAGTGGTCTGTAATTAATGTAGCCGGTTATTTTTAATTGACAATCAGTAAGCTACTTTGAAGCATCCATACTACGTAACATCAACAATTATTAATTTGGGCGGGTACCGCAACATGACGTAGCAATATCTCCCTAAAAATAAGTGCACTAATTAAAAAGTAGCCGTTATGTATAGGTAATTTGGTTGAGCTAACAAATTAAGCATTACTTCAATCTACGAACAGCCTGTTGCTTGTTAAGTCTATAGAAATTCGGAAAGTCCAGTTATAATTCACTGTTTTAGCATTTTTTATTTTCTTGTTACAGTTACTTCTTTCTTTTGTGTCATGTTTTTAAAGCAAGAAAAATTAATTTTGCCAAATTCGTAAAAAACTAGTCACGTAAAAAGGCTGGAAAAATTTATCACAAGTACTGACCGTCTTGAGTTACCTTCAAATTTACCGTTTCTTTCTCTTTGCCGGACGTGGAGCTATGTTCGATGTAGGTAACACTTTATAAAATTAATAAGCATGCTGTTTATTTGAAAGGTATTAATTTTACACCGGCGATTTACAGTCACGAACAAAGAACGGACTTAAATAAAATTCTAAAGAAAATATGTTTAGTGTTTTTGAAAGCAAACTGTCCACGTCTGAAATCAAAAACTGAAAAAATTAAACACTGATTAAACATTATTTATTCAGCAAATATTAATTCTTTCAACATTAAAAATTCAGTACTCATCACTGGCATAAAATCCTCACAAATCCAGGTGTTCAAACAGTCAGTACCAATAAAATTTGTTTTATCGCCACGGTGTCACAAATTCAACAAATCAACAAGTTAATTGATACAACGGTAGTACCTAATACATTAATCACTAACCTAAAAATAAGACAAAACATTATCCGAGTTGTGAACCATATCACAAAACAAAGACACCGCCTTTACACGAAAGCTATTTTAATCATAATCAGGATAGTTAATTACTGAAAAGAAAGGATTGATTAATGAAGTTGTCAAATCAACGATCCTAAGATTGAACCTCCTTGATTCTATCACATAATCATCACAGGCAAAATCTGAGCTTTCATTAAACATTCTTGATCTAGAAAGAGAATCTTTGGGATACTTTTTATTGTCGAATAACGCCGAGCGCTCAAATAACTAATGGTTGGTTGATCACTTTTCTCCACGTCACGTTCCTGTATTTTTTGCTTGAAGAGGATACTTCACATTTTATGTTTTTCAATTACTAAGGGCCATTATTTTTATTTCACTTTATAAATAACCACTGAACTTTATTCATGCTCAATTCTAAGCCGCATGAGAAAATAAAGAACTTTGGTCACAAAGAGAACTTAATTCCATGCTATGTATGTAGGTCCAAATATTCCAATTTAAAGAATGGTGAATCCGGACGGTGACCTCACCAAACCAAACTAGTTTTATTAAATTATAGTACTCATAAGCACAATGGACAAAGCTTTGGAGAAATGCACGACGTGATCAGATTTTGAAAGAAATTAACAGGTAGCTTTTTGCCCACATATCTTGTAATTCTTTGCCGACCAAAATAAAATCAAAACAAGATTGTTCTATTTATTTTTTAGGAGTTGCCTTTCACATTAATAATAGCTCTGCATATTTTTGCGGAAGACTTTGATCCAAATGATAACTCGTCGATTTAAGGCGGACATAAACATTTTTGTGCTGGTTGCTATAAACCAGTCGATGGATTAACATCGGTTTTTACAGATATTGGTCTTGTTCATATCAAACTAGGTCCACTAAATAAACATTGGAGCTGTGAAGCTACCCGTAATTTCCAGTTTTACGGCACCGTTTGTGCAGTTTAAAAATGAAATGGCGGTTTTTTTACTCATGGTGTTGAAATTATTTGCTTCGGATAGATTTAACTGTAATATAATTTGATGCAATCATGTAAGTGCTTATTATAAGGTAGGAAAAAGTAATTCTTACGTTTCCGTGCGTTAACTTTACATCTCAGTGCGTTTTCAACAAGTTGCAGGCATGTGTATTTTAATATAAGTAGGTTACACATATTCTAGATGAAAAAGTATGTGTTATACAAAATACAACTTAGCCAACTTCTACCTGTTTTTTTTTATTAATAATTGAAACACATTTTATTGATTGTTTTAATGAAACCGCTGGTCGATTTTGATTACTATCAACGTTGTTTAAATTAGTTTTTTAGTTGTAGTGCTAGAAATGACTTTGCACAAATGTTCTTAGAAATTGGGTGCATGTAGTACCCCAGATAATTCATTATCGATAACCTAAAGAACCAGAAAACAAAATTTAAACTGAAAATTTGGGAAATTTCTTTGTGTAATTGTTAGATATTTTATAAATTTTTTGATATTCTTGGATGGTTTTTATTCTCTAACATTCTTGTATTTTTAGAAAGTTTTAGATTTAGTTCATTCGTTATAATCCTTGGAAATTGTCTAGGTCAATTCAATTTTCTTGGATTAATTAAATTCTATGGAATTCCTTCAGATCTTTTCAATGCTTTGATTTTTTTGTACCTTTTTGTATGTCTTAATTTTCTTCAGATTTTTTAGACAATGTAAATTTTTATACTTTTTCAAATTTTAAAATTTGTGTATTCTTTTACATATTTTTGGATTTCGAGACTTTTAAATTTTTTAATGTTTGGATATTTTGGTTTGGTTTTTAATGTTTTCTAAATTTTTAACACAATTTAGATTTAGGAAAAATACAATCATTAACAGTAAGAATATAATATATTTTCACACACTGTTAAACAATTGTTACATATTTGCATTACTAAAAAGGGAGAAATATGCAAGAAAATTGGGGAAAAATATGTTTTTCTCTTATTGTTAACAGAACTGGGTTTATCTATTTTATAATTTTCTTGAACAGATTAAATGTTTTAGATCTCTACTTTTTTTTTGTTTAATAAGATTCCGTAGAATTTCGATAAATCCTTAAATGCTTTGAACTGATTTTCAATAAATTTTCATACACCAATTTTTTTCTAGATTGAGTTGGCTTCAAACTCAAACTTCAAACTTCAAACTAATCAAAGTGTCAAGACTGTCAGTAACAATTTTTACTATTTCTGTTCATTTAATATAAAATAATCAAAAAATTGTCAAAACACTGTTACCTTATTTTTAAGATGTAGGCCTATTGATTGAAAGCCAGTGTATTTGTATATTTCAAATTTTCTGGACTTTAAATTTTTTGTCTGATTTTTAGATTTTCTGATCAGTTTTTATTGTTTGAAACTCATTTATTCTTGAATGGTGTTTCAGACTTTTTCAATTTCTCACATTTTTTAGATCTTATAAAGTTTCTAGATTCCTAGCACCATTTGGATGCCCCGAATGCCTTGAAGTTTTTACATTTTTTGAATTCTTTAAGAGTGATTATAAAAAATTGGATTTTTGGTGGTAGTCTTTATATTCTTCGAGTCTTTGTTTTCCTAAATTCTCTAGATTTTTGATGCTCTGCTGGTTTTAAGAATTTTTAAAATCTCTTTGCTATTCTCTTTAAAATCTTTTTATTCGTCACAATCTTTTGGTTTTTTTAATTTTCTAGAGTTTTCTTAGATTTTAGTTTTTTCAATTTTTTGTTTTTCTTTATTTTCTAGATTTTACTGACTTTTCAAATTGTGTAGATTTTCTACATAAATGTGTAAATTTAAATAAATTGTAGAAATAACAATGATTTCCAGAAAAAAAAGCCCAACAAATAAAAAAAAAATACGAATTCCAGGAAACTCCAAATTATAATTTTAATTTTTTAAAAATAGATAAATACTTACACACTAAGCCACAAAATATGAAGCTTGAATTAAAATTAATTGAATTAATTAAATTATCAATGGTGGACTTAAAGTCTGTTAAATGAGTTTTAGTCTTAAAAACTCATGGCGTGTGAATGTAATTACTCGTGATGTGAATCATTATCTACCCAAAATATTTTGTCATCATCATCAACTGCTGACAAAGAATTTGTAGCTCCTAGCGATGTTCAAACTAATTTCTCTTCCAAATATCGCGGACCCATTTCTGTAGCAAATGACTCTGCATTATATTCTGACAAACTAAATGCAAGTAGATCAGTCTACAAATTACTAACTTACAAGCTCCTTTTACGTAAGTTGCAATAATTCATTAAAAGTAACCTTCATCAGTTAAAAGGCAGTTTAAGCCAAAGCTGAACTACCAGTAGCAAGTAAATTCTGTTATAATCCAATTGTTTAGACCCTACAGCGGGCACCCCCACTTTGCGGGTTGAGGGTGGGGTGGCATCCCCAAATCTTGGGAGTTGGAGTCTTGAGTCATGAGTTCAAGAGCATCAGTTGAACAGTCCAACAGTACAAGTGTAATCAGTACGGGACAAATTACAAATCTATATATTTAACAATAAACAAGTTCACACACCAGAAAAAGCCCATTACTTTTTCTAACCAGTGTACCAGTGACCCATTATCACATCGCACATAAACTGGAGCATTTCACTTCATTTACATGGTCCTTCGAGCATTTACACGCCAACCGAATACAACTCTACAACATTAAACATGGTCCTTCGAGCCGGATCGAAATTCCAGTGACCGATCAAACCAATTCAAGACGAGAGGACTTCCTCATTAGAAGTCGGATACCAGAGGCGCATTGGTGAGTCCTCTTTACATGTTTCATACAGTTTAATGCATCAAAGGTTGATCGCTATTTGTATGTAAAGATCAAAAAATGGCCGAAGCCGAAGATCAATTAAAACCCTTGATCGCGCACAGAGGTTTAATCAAAGCTAAAGTGACACGTATCAAAAAATATGTTGATAAATTTAATAACACCAAAGATAGCATTAATCAAATAAAGTCCCGTTTAACAAATCTCCGCGAGGCCTACAAAGAATTTGACAACGTTCAAAACAAAATAGAGCTAATTGAGTCAAGCGAAAAACAGTACAAAGAGCGTAACGACTTTGAAGACTCTTATTACGCGTTAGAAGGAGACATGCAATCCTTACTTGATAAATTCAATTTGAATCGTCAAAATCAGTCATCGAGTGGATCTGATCAAGGTAGCAGTAGTCAAGTCCGTGTAATCAATCCGGTAAGACTCCCGACTTTGGATTTACCTTCATTTTCCGGCAACTATTTAGAGTGGACATCTTTTTCAGACACATTTAAATCCTTAATTCATAATAGCGATTTATATAGCAACATTGAAAAATTCCATTATCTAAAGTCCAGTTTAAAGGCGGATGCATTCAAAACCGTGCAAATGTTAAGCATGTCTTCAGAAAATTACGAAACGGCATGGGAATTGCTAGAAAAACGATTTAACAATAAACGATTAATTATTCAAGAACATGTTCTATCAATTCTAAATTCACCACCGTTGATCAAAAACTCATCTAGTTCTTTACGAAATTTACTGGACAACGTACAAGTCAACATTAAGGCGCTAAGAGTTCTCAAACAAGAAGTAGATAAATGCGACATTTTCATAGTTCCCATTATCACGGCCAAATTTGATTATTTTACCCGAAGGGAATGGGAATCAAGCTTAACAAATCAAGTCCCATCGTTGCAGGAACTTCTTGAGTTTCTAGAAAAGCGCACTCTATTGTTGGAGTCTCTAAATTTCCAAGACGTGGGACCATATAAGAATCAAATATGCCCGAAAAACATTAAAACGGTATCAAAACCAAATAATTCATTCAGAAGAATCACATCATGCAATGCCGAGGTGAACAATGTTTTTAACTGTTTTTTATGTAAAAATCCACATGCGTTGTATAAATGCCCGGAATTTCTTGCAATGTCCGTCCCTGAACGTTTGAATAAAGTAAATGCATTAAAAATTTGCCACAATTGTTTTAAACGTAGTCATGTCACTGCTAATTGTAAATCAACCTCATGTCGTTCCTGCAATGAACGACACAACTCACTTTTACATAATAATGACATCAATTCATCTAATCAATCGGTAGTGTCCCATGTTATTAGCAAGGACACAACAAAAGAAACGTTGTTATCAACCGCAGTAATTTTAGTACAAAACAAAATAAAACAATGGATCAAATTGCGCGCTCTACTAGATGTAGGAGCGCAGCAAAACTTCATAACCGAAAAATCATTAAAACGTTTAGGGATCGACACGACCACCACAAACTGGTTAATAAGTGGCATTGGTGATTCGATTAACAAAAGTCACCGTCTTGCACAAGTAAAATTTCAATCTAACTTTGAGAATTCACCTGAGTATGATATTCAATGCTTAGTTCTAAGAAAAATTACGAACGATCTGCCATTAGTCACACTAGATCTAAATAACTTGGAAATTCCGTCAAATATGTTACTAGCCGACAAGGGGTTTTATAAGTCCAGCGAAATAGACATTTTATTGGGAGCTAGCATATTTTGGAAACTCATAAAACCGGGTCAGATAAAAACTAACAATGGAGATTTGCATTTCCAAGAAACTACCCTGGGTTGGATTGCAGGCGGCGACGTACACTGTCCAAATCCGATTACTTCGTCGGTCTGTAATTTGTCCCTAAATTCCTTAAACAACCAGGTCAAAAATTTTTGGGAAATCGAACAATGGCCGTTGAAGGTACCAGATGGTGCACAAGTTTTATCTGACGATGAACAAAAATGCGAAACACATTTTAGTAACACATTTAAAAGAGACAAAACAGGACGATTTGTTTTAAAACTACCTTTTAAATCATCAACTAACAATTTAGGAACATCGCGTGATATTGCTATACAACGTTTCACAGCTCTTGAGAGAAAATTCATTAATGATTTTTCATTAAAACAGCAATACAAGTCTTTTATGGATGAATATCACAATTTAAATCACATGGAGGAGGTACCCTTTGACGACAACAACGAAGGTTATTTCCTACCACATCACGCGGTAATGCGGCAAGGGAAAAATGGTCCCAAAATACGCGTAGTGTTTGACGCAAGCTGTAAATCGTCAACAAACGTTAGTCTAAACGACATTCTAGCTGTAGGGCCAAAGATCCAGGACGATTTAGTACCAATTTTATTGCGATTTCGGTTTCACCAATACGTTGTCTCAAGTGACATAAATAAAATGTACCGCCAAATTTTAATTGACGACGAGCATCGTAAATTACAGAAGATATTTTGGCGAGACAATCCAAACGAGGCATTACGCATATTTCAATTAAAAACCGTGACTTACGGAACGGCTTCAGCCCCCTTTTTGGCAGTCCGTTGTTTAAAACAATTAGCTGAAGACAACGCGACTAATTTTCCAAATATGCGACCAATCATAAATCACGATTTTTTCATGGATGATGTATTAACGGGAGCGGACACAATATCAGATGTGATACAAATTCGTAATGAATTAACGGAAATTTTGGGAAGCGGGGGTTTCGAGTTAAAAAAGTGGGCCGCAAATCATCCAGAAATTCTACCTGAGAGACCGGAAACATCCAGCGTAGACGACGATTTCATTAATTTTGACAAAAATGGTGAAACAAAAACCTTGGGGCTATTGTGGAACTGTGTGCAAGACAATTTAAGATACGAAATTGACCGCGAACATAATCCAATCCAATCATATACGAAAAGAAAAATTTTATCTTCAGTCGCAAAAATTTTTGACCCGCTAAATCTCGTCGGCCCAATCACAGTTAAGGCCAAATTAATCATTCAAGAACTGTGGAAACTGAATTTGGGTTGGGACGAAAAATTACCATTGAAAATATTAACGATTTGGGAGCAACTACTACACGAATTACCGAGATTAAATGAAGTCCAGATTAAACGTAGCACCATCGACCATTATCCCTATCGGTGCATCGAGCTGCACGGGTTCAGTGACGCATCCCAAAATGCATATGGTGCTTGTGTATACGTACGCACCGTATCAGCAAACGGAGAAATTTCGTGTAATCTGTTGTGCTCGAAATCGAGAGTTGCTCCACTCAAAACAATCACAATTCCACGATTGGAGTTGTGCGCGGCGTTATTACTGGCAAGATTATTAAATTCAATCAGAGAAAACCTAAGAGTTGTCGTTGACAACGTGTACTACTGGACAGATTCCACAATTGTTTTAGCGTGGCTACTGCACTCACCAAGTAATCTTAACACATTTGTAGCAAATCGCGTAAGTGAAATCCAGTCAATTTCAAAAATTGATAATTGGAACCACGTTGTATCCGAAAACAACCCTGCCGATATAATTTCCAGAGGGGCTTATCCCCATGAATTGATTAATTGCAAACTATGGTTTTATGGACCGTCGTGGCTGAGCGGAACAAATTGGCCAACATCGTGTTCAGCAACAGATAGTGAAGTACCCGAGCTAAAAAGGGTTTCGTTGACCATCATAAATGCTAAAGATCTTTCGCTACTTAATAAATATTCGTCTATATCAAAATTAAAATCCGTGGTTGCAACATGCTTAAGATTTTGTTTCAATTGTAAAAACCGCGATAAACGCACAGGGCCACTATCAATAACAGAATTACGGGATGCATTCAAAATAATAATAAAACTCTTACAAGAGCCAGAATTCTCATTAGATTTAAAGCGATTAAAAAACAAGTCAGAGTTAGACAACAACAGCCGCTTGAAATCACTAAACCCTTTTTTGGACGAGTCGGGATTAATTAGAGTAGGTGGACGATTAAGAAACTCAAATTTTGCTTACGATAAAAAGTTTCCTATTGTTTTACCAAAACACCATCTAACCGAATTAATCATAATGGAAGAACATGTCGCGCATTTCCACGCAGGGCCATCAGCCACTTTAGCTGCAGTCCGCCAAAAGTTTTGGCCTTTAGCCGGAAAAAACTTAACACGACAAGTCGTTCGGAAGTGCATGACGTGCGCAAGATTTAAGGCAGAAAGTCCGAATCCGATAATGGGTGATCTACCGGCCGCGCGTACTAATCCAAGTAGACCTTTTCTCAATAGCGGCATTGATTACGCCGGTCCACTCGAAATTAAAGACGGGAAATACCGTAATAAGAAGGTAATCAAGGCATACGTTGCCCTCTTTGTTTGTATGGCGACAAAGGCTCTACATTTAGAGCTAGTTTCGGACTTGACAACCGCAAGTTTCCTAGCTGCTTTAAAGAGATTTGTTGCTCGGCGCGGTGTACCACTTAACATTCATTCTGACAATGCTACTAACTTCATTGGTGCAGACAACGAACTTCGAAGCATGTTTAAAAAACGCGAAATGAATCCTGAAGTTCACGACTATTTAAAAAACAAGGGTATTAATTGGCATTTCATTCCACCCAGAGCACCTCACTTTGGTGGTCTTTGGGAGGCCGGTGTTAAATCGGTTAAAATCCATCTCAAAAGAGTTATAGGCGCGCAAATTTTAACCTTTGAGGAATTAACCACTGTGTTGACATGTATTGAGGGTTGCCTCAACTCGCGCCCCCTGTGTCCTCTCTCCAGCGACCCAAACGACACTGAAGTACTCACTCCAGGTCACTTTTTAATTGGTTCACCATTAACGTGCATCCCAGAACCAAATTTAGAGGAAGTCCAAATCAATCGTCTCAGTCGTTGGCAACTAGTGGAACAAATTCAGCAACACTTTTGGAGACGCTGGTCAAAAGAGTACCTTTCAACATTGCAAGGCCGGACTAAATGGAAACGCGGCGAACCCAACCCCCTCACGGTCGGAAGTCTGGTGTTGCTACGCGAGGAAGCACCCCCGCTCACGTGGAGACGAGGTCGTATCACCGAAATCCATCCGGGACCAGACGGCGTTATCAGAGTGGTCTCCATCAAGATGGGCAACCGGATAGTCAAAAGAGCAATTAGGACTCTGTGTGTGCTACCCAGTGTGTGAGTGTGCGACCAGTGACTTAAACGGACGCAAACAGTGCGATTTCTCATTCCTTATTTTTTTTGTATTTTTTTTTCTCTTTGTTTTATACCTTCTCACTTGTTTGTACATAATGTTCAATTAGTATGTAAGTTACTTTAAGATTTTTTTTGTACATTTTTTCTTTTATTAATCATTAATTTATTGTTAATAGTTATAAATATTTAAGTTTTTGAAACCTTCGTTCCAAGGAGGCCGGGATGTTTAGACCCTACAGCGGGCACCCCCACTTTGCGGGTTGAGGGTGGGGTGGCATCCCCAAATCTTGGGAGTTGGAGTCTTGAGTCATGAGTTCAAGAGCATCAGTTGAACAGTCCAACAGTACAAGTGTAATCAGTACGGGACAAATTACAAATCTATATATTTAACAATAAACAAGTTCACACACCAGAAAAAGCCCATTACTTTTTCTAACCAGTGTACCAGTGACCCATTATCACATCGCACATAAACTGGAGCATTTCACTTCATTTACATGGTCCTTCGAGCATTTACACGCCAACCGAATACAACTCTACAACATTAAACACCAATTTGTCATCGCAAATGAAGGTTACCTTATAATTTCTACAATCAAACAGTCTGTAATTATTTTTACGATCGATATTTAGTCAATTTTTTTGTGCCTCTAATAAATCAAGAGAAACATGTTGCAAACGACAATTTTAATTTATACGACACGATGTTCCGCAGAATCACAAAAGAAGTTCAACACATTTAACATTTCTTACATAAGAAGAAACGTTGTAAGTAAATTTTTATTAAGTAATGACCGGTTTTCTGTGACAACATGTTGTGGTACAGAACTAATTAGTATTTTCGCATAACGTAGTTGCTTTACCACAATGGTAATTAGTAAACACGTGGTGATTTTAAGTATGCTACTAATCGTGGGTGCGAAAGTTGGAAAGCTAATAAAAAAGACGTAAAGCTTTACCGTTTCGGTTTTTCCAGGCCGTTAAACAGGTGAAATCTAATTTATTTACGGCCAGCGTAACTCAAAATCAATATTGACTGTAAATATTTACATTCCATCGTATAGATTGCTAACTTAATAATAGGTACTACAGATCTGTGTATTGAAAAGCGTTATGTGTAAATAATTATCTTTTTTCCAACTTAGTTTTAAACAAATATTAACATAATCGGTGTCTTAATATTTACCAATGAAGTATAGCACGTCCGAGGATCTGAAAGAACGGGCATTTCGCGAGGTGACCACGGACTTGGAAGCACACAACTTGTCAACGGACGATGGTCTCTAGCTTTTGGGATAAAACTAGAAATTGGAACTAACTTGGGCAATTTTCTTTGGTTTTTTTTGCTGCATACTTCAGTGCATACTTTTTCTTCTTTTTTATCAATCTTCTGTTCCCTTAATTTCCCACAGTTTCGAAACGACTCCGTGTCTATCTGTAATTTTAGAAGAGTTGCAACGGTGATGAAGTCGCTCAGGGTGCTCGAGTACACCACGACACTTCCCGTGTAGATGTAATCCAAAATTAAAGACATCGTGTTGCTGCTGATGTCGGGAAAAATCAAAACTGTTGGTTCTGTTGTGTCTTGTTGCAGTAGAGCCTGAAAGAAGAAGAGTGATGAAAATGACGGTAACTTTCGTCCTGGTTAGTTGGTTTAATTTTATTGCAATGTAATTTTTTCCTTAAACGTTTAATGTTCTTTAAATTAAGTGATAAGGTTGAGTAGTTTTCTCATAGTTTATTATTTATTACCTTTGTTGAAACAGCTCGTTATTTCTATGGCGGAAATTACTGGGACAAACTGGCACTTTACTTATATTTAGCACACAAATCAGACATAAAATATAACAAAAAATTAAGTACTGACTCTACGATTACTGTAATATCCGTCGCAAACAATTTTATATTTATATATTAAATCAATTAGTTTGCTTCAATTATGGTAATAAACGTTCAGAAAAACTTTAAACTTATCTTTTAAGTGTAGTTATGTAAGTTCGTATCATGCATGTGGTTTTTCAATTATTTTCGATTTTTTGTAGTAGTAATAGTAATAGAAATAGTAATTTGCTTAGAACTAAAAAATTGTGCCGGTTTAAACTTTTTTCAGGACATTAAAGATTATTTATTTATGTTAGAAACAACTCGTAATAATTTAAGGAAAATTTGAAACACAGCAAATTTGATAGTTTAAAGTTAAGTTTTAAATAAACTCCGTTTAAAAAGGACACTTAGTTTTCATTTTTAGAAAAGTTTTTTCTGAAATTTTGGGTTTTTGGTATCTCCCGGATTTTTTAAAAGTTTAATATTTTAAGGTAACGAGTTAAATTGTTCAGTTTTGTATCCAAAATGCTTTAATATTTTTAAACATCCACAGAATCTTTAAATGTATTGTAATATTTGCAACTTTTTAAGTGTTATGAAATCAACATTTTTAAGATATTTAAATTATAAAACATTTTAGAGAAAATTAATATTCGGATTTTTAATGGTTACTATGCTGAGAACATTTGAGAAAATGTGATCAAATTTTTGAAATTTAAAGGTTTTAAAATATTTGATAAATTTTTTTGATAATTATTATGCATAGGAAATCGTAAAGATTAAAAAAAACACATAAAGTGCTTTTCAAATACATTTTAGAGGTTCCAACAATTTTTAAGTAGTAATTATTATTTCAATTTTGTAAAAAAATATTTATTTATTATTAAGTTTATACTCAGTTAAGTGGATTTTTAGAATTTTCATTTGAAGTTTTTAAAATTTTTTGATTTTATTAGATTTTACAAATTTTCATTGTTTCAAAATACTTTATTTTCTAATTGTTGATATTCAGATTTTCTAGACTTTTTAGAGTCCTTATAACTCTTAAGTTGATTAGCTTTCTCTGTCATATAAATCTCTCTACGAATGATAGATATAGATTTGTTAGAGTTACTACGTTTCTTATTTTTTTTAAATCAATATGCTTTTAAAATTTCTCAGATTTAGACTTTCTAAAGATCTAAACTACTTTCTTACATTTTTAATTTTTTAAGATTTTCTGAAATAATGTTTTTATAAATTTCTAGATTCTCTTAATCTCTTGCATTCTGTTTTTGTAAAATTATCTTTGTTTTCTTAACATTACAATATTTAGAAATTTAGAAATATGAGGAAAATATCACTAAATCCTTGAATGTTTTAAAATTCACAGATTTTCTAAATATCATTAATTTCAAATAATCCTTGGAGATCTTATGTCACTTGTCCTCTTTAAAGCCTCTACAGGTTTAGGGATTTCCGGTTTTGAAATTTGCTGTGTCTGTTAGATTTCTTAAATCTTACAACTTTTTTTTTATATTCAGATTTTCTTAGATTCAATAATTTTTTTGATTCTGTAGATTCTCTAGATTACTTCTCTCCTACTATTCTCAGTTAAATAGATCTATAGCATATTCATTGGATTGAGAAGTGTAAGTTTTAAATATTTCCTGGTTTCATTAGATTTCACAATTTTTTAATAGTTTTAATTTCTTCTTTTTTTAGATTTTTTATACTAAACAAAATTTTCAGGAAGTTTACTTTATTTTCTATATTTCATAATTAAAAAAAAGTTGATATTCAGATTTTCTAGATTTTTCAGAGTCCTTATAATTCCTAAGTTAGCTAGCTTTCTCTGACATATAAATTCTCTACGAATGATATATATAGATTTATTACAGTTACTACATTTCTAAGATTTTTTTAAAATTAATCTGCTTTAAAAGTTTCGTAGATTTTGACGTTCTGAAATTTCAAATTTTATAGATTGCTTATGTTTTTTACATTTTTTCCCTGAAATAATTACATGTTTAAAAATGTAGATTTTATAAATTTTTAAGATTTTCAGATTTCTTTAATTTCTTACTTTCTTTAACTTTCTAGATTCTGTTAATCTCTTACGTTCCAACTATTTGTTCAATTATCTTTATTTTCTAAATTTTCAAGTATATAGATCCTCTGGACGAATTAGATTTCAAATTTCAAGTTTCTTGATTGTTTTAATTTTTGAAAAACTATACGAATTCCAGCTTACTTCTAGTTTTTTACATTGTTATGTATTTCCTGAATTTAAAATGACAACGTATATTTAAATTTTGACCATTTGAATAATTTTTGATTTTTTTACCCCATCCATTTTTTCGATTCATCTTCAGGTGAATGAATTTTAATTGACAGGTGGAAAATTGTCTCACCATATAATTTTTCATAAGCGAAATTTCATTTCTGTATTTTTTTATACTCAAAAACATTGATTATTTTTACATAAAAAGTTTCTTAAATCACACAAGTGTGTTACTTGGTCAGTCTTGGCTCTACCGAAATTCGCAACACCAATCCTGACTTTCTGCAAATTGATTATTTCAATGATTTGACAACATTTTCGATTATAACATATTCAGGTATTATAACGGTCATCTAACAAAGCAGCTCGTGTTTCTCGTCCATCTAAAAAACCTCAATTGTGAAACCCATCGAAGTATCAATCACTTCTTAGCTGACCATAATCACATATTTACCTTTCATTATGTGCACGATTAGGATAAGAATACCTGTCTAAATCAAAATTTAAACAGGCGTGACAAACAAATTATGACGTTGCACAAAAAACAACTACAATCCCTGGTATTGTACAAATTCTAATGGGAAAAAAATACTCCCAGTTAAACTGCATCCTCATTAATCTTATCATATTTTTAACATGTTGTATTTCTGATTGTAACTTATGATTAATCTTCTGTTTACCACTGTTATTCTTCAATCAATGCTCTGGTGTTTGTATGACAGACTAATTAAAATCTTCGTAGAACAATAGAGACTTATCAACTCTGGAAAAATATCAGTAGCAATTAACCGCGTTAATATGATTATGCTAAGATTACAATTTCTACTTACACGTAACATGGGACTAGCGATTGAAAGTACGAGTTTATGGGCCATTAAGCGATGGCCTTGGCAGCTTAAAATCACATCACAAGATGTTTCGGAAGTCAGGAGGCGAAGAGTTCCTTCGCGGATCACCGTTTCCATTTTCCTGCAAAGAAAACGGATGTTAGATGCAATAAACCGTCAATTAGGTAAAATGGATCGAAAAACATGTAATTGTATCCGTTTGTGCTGACAAGTTCTGCTTGAAAACAGCATTTCTTCTGTTTCCTTTTGCTTTTAGAAGCAATCGAATAGTTATATTTTAGTTTATGGCTACACTATCTGTAGTTTTGATGTTAATGAGGTATAAACTTGGTTATATACACTGCTTTTTATCAACCTTCAATTTCCTACATACACACCTTGACTAGAAATATGCATCCTTTTGTAGTTGTGCCTAGTTATGCAATAATTAACAGCAAAACGACTCAGCTCCTCTACATTACGAAGACGCATATTCTGATTCAGGACTTGTATTTTAGTCTCAGAGTAGTGACGTTGTTGATATGAATACCATGGTATTATTTCCTCTTATTTACAGTAGACGTGAAGCGTAATGCATCTGTAATGAGAGGCTCGGAACATCTAAAGCAGAACTAATGTGGAACAAATGGTCAACCTCATCATGGACATTGCTTTCAAGTTTTTTTTATGCCTTGAATCCATTGTGGAAATAAGCATGCATTAGTGTAGATTGTAAAAAAGGTAATAGGGAAATAATAACAAATTATAATACATAATTTTCCACAATTCCATTGTAGCCACGAATACCTACTTAAGATCCTAACAGTACGTGTTCTCGGAGTTTCATACCTATTGATTTAATCCGACAATTTATCCATCAGATGTGACAAGTGCGTCAAGTAAAGTAGTTTTATAATGAAAGAAAATATCTAATAGTTTCGTAACAGAGCTTTGATGGAAATATGAGAGATGAGGTTTTTTAAATGTGGAAATTTAACTAATTAACACTTTTGGGTGCTATATTAATATATATAATAAAATCAGTGCGGTCAAAAAAATGCAGGAACATGGCAGTTTTAATATTTTTGAACGGCATGGCACGACAAAATTTGCATTGTAAAAATGGCATTATTTTCTTCAATTGTTCCGCTTTCTGGTTCAATTTTTTTGTAAATAAAATATTTAAAAAAATATTTAAAAAATTAATGGGGGGTAAGAAACAAAGAGCACAGGGAAATAAGAATGCTAAAATTGCTCCCAGAGCGTATCTTAACGATATTTTCAGGATATGTTCGTACCATATAAATACTTTGATTCTGAAGTTTTTAGATCTCAAAGTTAACTAGATTTTGAATAATAATAAAAAAAGGCAAAAACAGAAAAAAAATTTTTACTTCATAGACTAAACCGATTTAAATAATTTTTTATGGTAATTTAATATCTATAGAGATACTCTTTTAATAAAAATTTCAACTATATTGCTCTACATTTTCATAGAGAAAAAAAAAAATTTTCAAGAAAAATTGGTTTTTTATTATAAAACTTAAAAGTACAATTTTGAAAATATTTTTTTTGAATTCCCTAGCAAAAAGTACATAAAATATATTTTTTTCAAATTTTTTGTAATGGTACGCCATATTGAAAAAAAATAAAAACTGTCAAGTTTTCGAAAAAATGTTTTTTTCGATTTATACTCTCTCTCTCTTTATATATATATATATATATATATAAAGAGAGAGAATAATTTATAATATTATAATATTTTAATAATATTTTGAATAATAATATATGCACATATATATATATATATACATATATTATTATTCAAAATCTAGTTAACTTTGAGATCTAAAAACTTCAGAATCAAAGTACTTCTATAGTACGAACATATCCTGAAAGTATCGTTCAGATACGCTCTGGGGGCAATTTTAGCATTCTTATCTCCCTATGCCCTTTAGGGCATTTATCTGCTTTGTTTAAGCTTAACATTTCTGTAGGTCTTTAGGCAAATTCAGCAATTTTTCAGGATAAGATATTAAACATTTAGTAAACGTCGTAGTTTTTCTGCTCTTGTTCTTGTTAAAATGTTACATTTTTAAATGCAACAATTTCTTTAAATTTTACAATTTTATTGTCTTTCGTATTCGCGATGTAACACTTTTCTATACGACATGATAGATGAGGCAAAAAAGAGCGTATTCTAAAAATATTTTACCTTAAACAGGGTGTTTCAATATTACAGGACCGTACTCAACTTAATTATCTTAAATGGAACGCTAGATTAACTGCATATTTTGTTTTTTGAATCCAAGATTCAATTTTTTTCACAATATTTTTAAAATGATTTATTTTTAGCATTATTATTAGAAATTGATTACTGAAATTTGAATTGATTTTGAGCTGATTTTAGTTGATACTATCATACAGGGTGTTCACTAGAAACAATTGTTTTGTACAATATTTAAAAAGCTATAACTTGTTTTATATATATATATATATAAATATATATATATATGGAACATCCTATATCTTCTTGTATCATAGGATTTTTTTTAATTATCTTAAGTAGAAGGTATATTTGAAATTTATACTTTTTTGAGATATCGTAACTTTCTTAAAAATTGTGACATAAATGTAATTATTCGTATAATATTAATTATTCGTTAGAAGCGGGCTCTGATGAGATTTTAGGAACATCAAAGTTCATTTATGCAAAAAAAAAAAATTAGGTAGAGTATTCTAACATACATTCAGTTGGCTGAAGAACTTTATAAAAAAAAAACTCAAACATGTAACACCGTCTAAAGCAAAATATTTTTAGAATATGTCATGTATTGAAAAATTTCATGTTATAAATGCAAAAGGCAAGATCAACCGATATCCCACTATTGAATCACCCTGTATATTTTTTAGAGAAATCAAACGTGAAAGTCAAGATTTCTCGATTCATCCAAAATTTGCAACTTTAAGAATTTTACAATTTGTTACAAAATGAAAAAAAAATGTGTAGGTTTTGTAGGTCCGTTTAAAAAAAAATTATGGACTATAAGCAAAAATTTCCAAGTAAGTAAAGATTCACGCTTGTTTAAAAGTTTGTTGAAAAAAAATGCTCATCTATGATTGCAGAATCAATTTTTTCTACGCTCGATTTCATTAATTTTTTTCTTAAAATAGGAAATAAATAAAATAGTAATAAATACTTTTAAATTAAAATGGAAATTTTAATTTTTAAGAATGCCCATGTAAAAAAAAAACTTTCAAGTATGTCCAGTTGTTCATTCGAAAATTCTGGTGCTTTATTAGGACAAACGGAAAGTTGCATGAATTTAACCGTGGAAATAAAATAAATTCAGAGTTGTAAACATATTTTTATTTTTTATTTTAAAGGCAAAAATTTCTACAAAATCCTTAAAAAATTACGTTTTATTAGTGTAAGATATAAATATGTAAAATGTAAAAATAAAACCATATTTTAGTCGGTGTTAGAATGTTTCAGAGAAAAAAAAATCAAATATAAACAAATCTTGTGTTTGTAAGATTTTCAATTTTCTGTTTTTTCATTTTTTTTCTAGAAATTTTCAGACTATGTAAGAAAGAACTATCAAAAATTTAATGTTATTTACATATTTATTTCTTTTTTTTACTATATTTACAATCAAAATTTCTCTAAATTGGATTACGTTTTTTAAACTGAAGTATAAGAAAATATATTTTTAATCAAACATGATAAAGAAATTTTCACATTTGATTTAAAATTTCGCTGAAGACACTTTCTTAAGAAAAAAATCGAGTTAAAAATTAAATTATTAAAATAAGAAAACTTGAGTTTAAAGAATTTTGTTACCTAGTTGTCCTTCAAATTCTTTATTCAAAATCAACATTATTAATTTTAAATAAAAGCAAAAATTTAACTTGACACGAGCGGAAACTGTTATTTGGGCTTCACTTTTATTCAATACTATAATCACGATATTTCCGTGTGTCTTGTCAATTTTAAATTAATTGCTATAATTAATTTCCGTTTCTTCAGTCACGAGATTCTTCATTTTTTCCAGAGAAAGCAAATTTTACCACCTTAGTCGGTTTACATGCGATAGAAATCTGATTTCCGGTCTATATCTAAGAAAATATCATCTAATTATTGACTGTATTTTACAAATACATTGTGGCATAAACCTACGCAAAGTTACAATTAAATGTTAATGAGAGATCAAGATACGCTACCAATTATGCCTGGTAATAACCATGAAAGTGAATTATAATCACGAAAGAACCGTTGTTGATTTATGCCTATTTTTTGCTTTTTTCTCTTGTTTCTCCCATTGCTGTTCTGATGCAGCTTTCTTTATTTTTTGTTATAACCAATTAAATTAAGAGTTTGTTTACGTTAATTAATCAGAAAAACCGTAAACAGATCCGACCATGTTTTTCAATTGTTGGCTACTCATTCATAAAACTTATGTTATGTAAGTAATTAATTGTATGTTAAAAACTACGATGTAAAATTAATTAAATAGAAATAATTAATAATTGTATAATAATTGTATAATTATTGGATAATTATATAACTGTTATACTTAATCGAAAACATATAGCTCTTTTAAATATAAATCAAAAACATTTCCGGCACGAATTCTTCAATTGATGCGTAAATATTTTCGAATTTGACTAAACCGAAATCAATTTTAATTGTGGTAAATACGTAAAATTAATTTTACCAATACGAAATTTTGGATACTTTAGTTTTCACCAATCGAATCGAACACGTGTTTTTTGTCTGTGTCAACAATTATAACAGAAGTTGGTAGTAATTTTCCTTTTGTGCTCAAAAAAATGGGAGTCAAAATTTGAATATAATAAAAATGAAGAAAACTCTTTTATTTCTGATAATATGTACTTTTAACTGTTAAGTTCAATCATTAATGCTGTAAATAAAAACAGAATGACAGTTATACAGCAATAAATCATTGCAAAACATGTGAGTTAAATATTTCCCCTTTATTATTTTTTTTAATAAGAGTTTTCTCTGTTTTCCAGGTAATAATATAATTAAAATCATTAGCAGTTTACGCTAGTATGTTGATCATGCCCATTCGTGCTCTGTTTTTGCCGGTAAACTTGTGGCGCTCGTTCATTAATGCAGAAGTTATTTTAATTATTTAAGTTGTTGCGTTGATGCGCATAATCACGTCAGTTTCTACTTATTTCAGCAATTGCACTAGAGCTAACTTAATTCAGCCACGAAAGAAAAACGTTAATGTTATCGATTAAATCAATAATTGTGACCTGAAATTAAAACCATTTGTTAAAATTTGTTTCAAATTAAATAGAGAACAAACACTAATTAATCACTCTAGAAATTTTCTTCCGCCAACGAAAGTTGTGTTGAATTTAAAATTAGCCGCTAACTAGAAGAAAGTAATTTAAAGAAATGAGTCTTAAATTATAGCTGGTCCAGACAGTTTTTAGGTCAAGTTTATAATGCGAGAATTTCGTGCCGAGTCTTCGATTTCGTATGTCGCTGTAAAAACAGATATTTTTCAATTTTCATTTTAATCAGGGCGCAACACAATGCAATAAAATATGGTGAAAATTTCAAGAAATAGCTGATGCGAAAGATTGTTTTGATACTGCGACATATTACATCCTGTTCTCTTCCGGATAATGTAGATTCCGTGGTTAAGCCGGGCTTAGACGACTGATGTACTTGCCAAGTGAACCGGCTCACAAGGACCAATAATAATAATATTAATAATAGTGTGGGTGGAATGAATAGACGAGAGTTCACCATATTTGGGATCCTTTTGACTTGTGTCCTTTTTAGCGGTAAATTGTACCAGTAAACCACTCACACATGGCAAGTATACGCCAAATGTTGGCCAAGTGCACTAGTCGTCTGAGCCCGCCTTTATATGGGCAAAAAAGTGAAATATCTAGTTTTTGTGTAATAAACCTGAACAATGTGGTGTCGTTTGTGTCTGCCGACAATTAAGGCGAGGAAAGAAAAGTCGGCTACCCACTTAAAAAAGGCCGCACTAATAAATAAAGAATAATGTTATAAACAGACGAATTTTTGTCCATCCGATAAAATAACTGTAAATGGTATATTATGATAATAGTTTATTATGGCACCAATGAAAGTTTAGCGCATGAGCGTAGCAAATAATATCATGAGAGCCATAATGCCGCATTAAAATATGTTCGGAAGCATCATCATCATGGATGAAATTAATCAAAAGGCTGCTGAGTTTAGTTCCTAAAAAAACCGAAACTGTATACACCAAAGAATTTGAAAAATTTCGCAGATTAATTTCTATTTGTATAGTTTTTGGACCAGGTATTACGAGTGTAGCTACCATATTATTTTCGAAGATATACAACGCTTTATCATTGTGGTGTACTTTTTCAAAGCTAAAGTATATGCTGCGAACAAAAATTAAGGTGGATTTTGCCAGTTACCCAAGATTGACTGATTTCTTGGAGATGCTTGACTGAGTATACACAAGAAAAGTTAAACCTATTTTCAAAGAGTTTTTGACAAATATATTTACTTTTGAAGCTACGATTTCAAGGTGTCAACGTTTCTGTCATAAATCTACTATTGTTTAAGATTGTTTTGGATCCTGTAGAAGAGTAGAATTTTACAGAGGAAAGTTTGGTTTGAGTTGTTTACCTTAAGGACACCAAAACACATCGACCAAAAACTTTCATCATTTTAAATTAAACTGGAGGATTTGATTATATTAAACTGATTAAGTAATATACGAATTTGCGATCAAAACATGTTAAAATTTAAAAGTTCCTTTTGTATTAAAATAACGATAAATACACCTGCAATCCCGTAGGAATCAACACATTTGGGCAAATCCCGAGAAAAATTGCAAACTGACGTGCTGATGAGTTCACGAAGCACTCCTTCCGGAGGACGTCTGCCACAATTTTGGCAGATAGTGGTGCCGATATTAGGAGATTCACGACACGGCGATTGGAGAAGTGATGCTGTTTCGGAGGATGTGCCAAACGTTTGTAAGTTTAACAATTTGATAATAAAGGGAAACATTTCAAAATGAAATAAAGAATTAAAAAAAAAAGAATAAATAATAGAAAGCAAAAAAATCGTTGATGCCCGTATCCTGTAATATTGAATTATACATACTTTATTGACAATTTGATAAATTATGGCACTAAGGAATTATTCATAAAGTAATACATACAACAAAAAAAAATAAAAAAAAATAAAAAGAACAATAAAATATAGGTATGTAGTTGACTATGATGTCCAATAAGATTGTAATAACTACAATTCCACTGAATGTAGAATTTAACAATTAAGTAAAAATAAAACGATTATTATTATGATTAGAATAAAACTCTTTTCAAACAATATCATAAAAATGTTTTGCATAAAATTTATTAAAATGTTAAAAATCAAATCTTCATTTTTCTAGAATTAAATAGAATAAATATTAAGGAGATCTAATTTATAAATATATTGGTAATAGTGACAGCATTATCACAAGTAAGTATTTTTTACAGTTATTTTGGGACCGAAACAACTATTTTACACCGTTAATTACTTTTTATCAGGGCGACAAAAATTCGACTATTTGTCCTTTTTAATATCTTTAGTGGATTAATAAAGACTAAATGAAATATCAGATTAACCGTTAAAAAAGTCTTCTCAAACTAAAATAAGTTAAAATTTGACCTAACAAAACGAGGCTAAACAAACTACTTCTTTGGTCAATTATTTTGAAACACAGGTGATCCATTTTTCATCGCTTATAATAAATTCATGCATAGTTAACTAGATGATAATCCATCATTCGCATTTATACTTAACTCAGCTTCAGAGTAAGAAGATTGCACCATTTACTGCTTTTAAATTTCTGCATGACTTCTCTCAGCTGGAACCGCAAAGCCGTCAGGTTTACGGATAATTAAGTAATAAAAAACAATTTTAAAGGTAGTATCATCTACTATTATAAACAACCATTCTCTTCCGTTTAACAAAGAGTATTTTCTTAATTGACGGAGATTTATAACTTAATTAGATTAAATCCTGTACTCGTTTAACAAACAGGAAAGCGTACGTAGAGCATTTAGCGAAAAATATCATGATTGAAAGATCAATCCTGTTACAACCGACAAGATGCAAATAGACCTAAATTTCACACGATTAAAAAAATTATAATGACATCTTAGACATCTTACACTGAGATGCTTTTATTAGGTCGTTTAAATAAACGCGGATGTGATGACTTCTAGAAAAAATCGTTATTCCAATGAGAATGTTAGTACAAGACAGCGCGGCTTCGGATGCCTTTTTTGGAAACAAATTTATTGCGGACAAGAGCGATTTTTACCATTGGATAAATCGGTAGAGTCTCTCGGGAATACGAAGATAAAGATCTTTTATATTCCATATATTTCTGCGCTTTCTATATGTTAATAGATGATGTAAATATTGGCTACCTTTTGTAACAATTTGTGTTGTAGATAATCACGCCAAAACAATAATCAAGTTCTCTTATTAATTTATTTGCATGCCGACTGCTTGCGGTTGTAGAAGATATCTGCAGTCAATTTCTTGTCAATCACGTCTACATCTTGTTTGCAAAAAGACATATGAAGGAATGAGAAAATCATCGTAAATCATAATTTGCAGGATTAATTGCTCATCATATTCTAATAATTGTAAATTTTCGCTTATAAGCAATTAAGTCCGAGATTAATTTGTCTTGATTTTTTATTTATTACTATTTGCACAATTTCCCGTCAATCTACATGTTTTGATTATTTAATAAGTATTTAATTCGTTTTTGTTGTTTTTGCTATCTGGTGCAGTTTTACTCAATACTCTCAATAGTTTTAAAAGATTTTTGGAATTCTTTCACAATTTTAATCTTCCTCCCAGCATTTCACGAGGAATTGCTAAACTATTAGCATTCGAAACAAGCTTTACCGTGTCAAAAATTGATAATTTCGGAGGTCTTTTTTTTATAAATAAGAAGCAGGTATCCCGACGTGGTAAACGCGAGCAATTTTCTGCTATCTTGGGAGTAAAAAAATCACTTTTGTTTTATATTGACCTATTTTCATTGGTGGCGGTTTTTTTTTACCGTATCATACATAAAAACGTTTTCTTTTCCTAAATATATAGATCTAGTATCAATTATTGTAAATTATTTGAATGTTTTGCTTTTTTGCTGTTTTTATTATGTGTATTTATTTATTATTCAAGATGTTAAAATACCACTTTAACCATCAAATGAAAAATGTTAATTTCACGAAATGGTTAAAGATTCTTTATCATCGTGTATAATTCACTATTATTTTCTACAGCAGATGTTAAAGAGAAACTTTAATTAAAATTTATTAATTTGAAAATAAACATTCATTCTTCGTGACCAAAAATTTGTTGTTATGGATATTTTGTTATAAACATTTTTTGTGTCAAAATTAGAACTGCCCGAGGCGTAGAGGAAGAAGCTGCAGAGGCAGTGAATATAATGCCTGAAAAATTAAGTTTAATATACGAGAAAGAGTACAAAGCGTTCGAAAAATAAAGTGAGAAAAATATCAGTGGAGTTAATGAAAAAGTGCTTCTTGCATATTTTTTCCAAAGATCTAAGAAGCACCAAAGAACACATTGCTGGTGAATAAAACCCGCGACATTTCAAAATACTGTCAAAATAATGTCTTGTTAATTTTCAGATACAGCAAACTGTAGCAACTAAGTGAAGGATACAAGTCTAAAAAGCAAAAGATATAGGAGCAGAATGAAATCATTGGGCGCTTCAGATGATGATTATCTTTTTGTAAAGATTAGATTTAAACTCACAGTTTGCTGTCATGGCTTTGCGTAGGGCTTGCGAAACAGACGAATTCTACAAATTAGAAATTTCCAATATTGACAATCGACAATCCGTAATGATTGTTTCACTTATTAATAGTAAGGCCAAGAAAGATGGGTCGTTTTGTGTAACCGATAAAGAACGTAGAATTACTTTTTGGGAAATTGTAGAAAAATATTCAGATCCTAAAAACGTTTCTCACATCAAATTCGTCGTCAACCACAGACAAAAAAAAAGAGTACCATTCAACCTGTAGGAATCAATACATTTAAAGTTCCGAAGATGATGCCAATTTGCTGAAGCTGTCAGGTCCCAAGACTATACCGGATGTTGTTCGCCGCTCTGCAGCTACAATGTTGGCTAACACGGTGCGATCCTGTCACCGTTAAACGAATACGCGGATGGAAATCATTCTCGGTAGCAGAAAACTGTATTCAAGATTCTGGATCGAGAAAAATTACCGTTTTAAATCAGAGTCTTTTCTAGTTCAGCTGCGAATCCAGTGCAGTTAGCACATAAAACACAGTGCGAATTCTATTCCGAAAACCAATCTTTCTGGGAACTTCAATTATACCATTAATATTATAATTAATCTAAAATAATAATGTACTACATTTAAATAAAAGATAATTTAATCTGGAGATTTTAGCAAACTTAGAATTCCTATTTTTTATGTGAATTATATTTTTTGGTTGTGAAGTTTTAAAATTATTCAAAATTGATTTTAAAATGTAAAAATAAAACAAAGTTAAAAAACAAATTTCTAAACTAATACGATGAAAATGTTAAAAATTTTGGAGATCCTCAAAATTCTATCAATTAAAAATCTGTAGATCTTAGCCAATTCAGTATGTGCAAAATTTTTACGTAAAATGTTGCCGCTCGGATTTTTCTTTCTATTTCGTGTTTATTAAAGTTTGGACAATTTTAAAAATATTCCAAATAAATTAAGTTAGACTTTTTTAATAAAATTGTGGAAAAATTAATCCTCAAAAATTAACACTTTTGAAAACAAAGATCAAGTTGTCAAATTAAAAAAATGACAAATAGAATGAAATTGTACTATTTACTTTACTAGACAGTATTTGATGCGACTAATTTCCCTTCATTACTTCAATTTTTTCTGCCTTCTGCAATAAATTTAAACCCTGAAATGTCTAACTTTTCTTCAAACATTCTTCAGACTAATTCAAACAACAATCATTAAACCGCGGGATACAAATGACATGTTCGATGATGTGCTAAAAGACATTTACTCACATGACATCAAACATCAATGCCTGATAAAAAATTAACAAATCGCCCGCGGCGCACACACACGGCTTCCTTTTGTGAAAAGAACTACGCCTGAGATTGAATCGCAACATTAAAAAACTTTCCCTCGCATTATTAGATTTATCTATAGTTTGTTGCAACGGATGTCCAATAATTATTAACGACGGAATTTCTGCAGTATCATTAAATTGATGCATTGCCACTGTCATCGTAGTTTTACGACCTTAATCTTGTGCAACACGTGTGGGTTAGAAATAAAAATGCATCTGGTTCCTGAAGACCGTGAGCTTTCCAAAACTGGATAACAAGAAGTTCAGATCAAATTTTAGCAACGATTCGGGAAATTTTTAATGAAAGAGCGGGATTTAAATAGTGTAGAAACTTTCTGGACCGGCTTTCAGTTAATTGATAAAAAGTCTGTTAACGTAAAAGAAATTGCTGTTACAAAGAAAAAGGTGGATTACTAAGAAGCAAAAAAGTTACAAGATTCTTAAGAAACCCGCCGAATTCGTCATTTTCTTTTTCTGTATGATTTCTTTGATCGTAGAAAGTAAGCAAAAAATGTTATTCAACGGTTAATAGTCGTTGAAATGCAATTTTTACTCTTCAATGGAGACACAAAGGGTTTTCATTTAGTCTGAAAAGACGTTAGAACACTGATTATCTCTTGACACAAAATAAAACGTATACAGTACGAGAAGAGAAAATATCTGATAATGATGCGTGCGTGTCTCTGAATGTCTATTATTAGTAAAAGTACTAGTACGTTACATTTAGATTTGTAGGCGCTCATTACATTAATTTGAACATCCAGTTATATATTTTATTTACCCAGCTTGAACACAATTAAAAATCTATCAATAATGAAAATTGTGACCGTCACACAATCAATGATAAAACAGTGTCAAAGTGGCACGTACTTTAGGTTACCGCTATCTATGAATTTATTTTCTTTTAATTACTTAGTATAATACTGAGGTTAAGTACTTTGTACCTAATCTCGTATTCATAAAAGCAATAAACGTCTCATTGATAATGTACAATAATGTATCAATTTTTAAACGGGTATCATAAATTCTCAAGACAATATTCATGGATGTAGCTACAACTAAATTTTATTGTGTGATCTAGGATTGTAGGCCTCAAAAACGACAAGTTTGATCCCAGAAATATTAATACGTAAAATAAATAGCGTGTTGCAAATAATTAATTTAAGCGCACGTGCTCATGGTCGGCGTTTTTTCGCCAAGTTTCCTCTATTAATCTTGTTAATAAATAAAAACTGGACAGAAAGCAGCAGGAGTTGATGGATAAATGTCGACCTATCGTTGTTTAAGTACTTTGAAGTACAATAACCTGTGGGTCGTACGTGTTGTTATGTAAAACGTAATTGGAGAAACATTTTAATAATTAGGTAACCAAATCTTGCTTACTAGAATACTTATTCAATATGCAAATCGCTAAAAAACAACTTATTTGAATACCTCCAGCGTGAAACACAATGGGGAATTTATCGCGTTGTTGGTACCGTTTCGTATCTTCCTACAAGAGAATGTCTTTTTTTAAATCTCAATTTACATAAATGTGACAATGGAAGTAGGTAGTTGTCATGGTGCAAAGAACTTTAAATTTTTGCTGGTAGAACCGGTGAATGTAGACAAGTTCACTCAGCTTTAAAAACCTTTCAAAGATGATTGTAATTACGTCTGCGTTAATTTTACCAGCCTTCCAATGTTTACATTTTTTCTGTACATTGAAACATTAAAAGACATACGTATTGGCGGCTTGATCAGAGAACCATCTAATATCGTAGAAGTCAATCATGACTAAGCTAGTTACCGAGTGGGGCCAATAGTTGGTATTGAGATATTATCACGGAATAACGCTTGTCATCTTTTTGCAACTGAATAACTGATTAAACTACAACGAAGTGCTTTGAGATTTTGATCTACTTAAACTAAAGTAATTTAATAATGGATACACCCATGTTCGTCCATCTACATTCATTGTAAATTTTCACAATCGGAATGCTGTTAATACTCAGAGGAGATTAAAGATAAATGTAACATTTTGTGAAATGGTAACCAAGAAAAGAAAATTTTAATTACGTACCTAACAATAAGTTTCTTACAGCTCTTATCAGCTGGAGTATCATAAATGTTTCGATTATCTTTCAAGATCCGATGAGATGAATCTACAGATATCTTTAAACGTCGCAGCATGCCTTTTATGGTCCGTAGACGCAATAAATTATTAAGTCACTTTGAATGAAACAAACTTCAAGAAGCGTGCAAAAGCTTTGTAAAAAATTAAAGATTAACGTGGTACTATGATTTAATTTTATTCTTACAATATACTACTAGAAGCAAGAAGATATTTCTGTTTCCGTGTTTGACATAATTTCAATCAAAAAATGGATAATTCAAAATCAAATGGGCTACCCAAAATTATTTTTTTAAGTACTTAAATTGAAAAAAAAACGAATAACTTTCTAAAAACGATTATAAACAATATAATTATACCGCAAAATTAACGCTTTTTTAAAAAAATTAACAAATTATGCTAATTTAAATTTCTCTTATTTTAGGATAAAAAAAGCTTAATAAACGTATTAAATTTCCTGTGAAGGAATTTGTGGAAAAACTAGGTTAGATGCAAAACTTTTTTCCAAGCAAAATGGCAGCAAAATACTTTTTTCTGAATAAATGTTCTCAAACTTACTTTTAATAATTAACTAGTGTCTAAAATTACAAAAAGATTTAATTATTTCATTCAATCTATTTCGTAGCAATTAAATTGCGAATATCTCGTTAAAATATTTTTTCTTTTCTATTAAAATGTATATTATAAATCCATTTAATTATTAAATTATAAATATTTTTTTCATATGCTTGCTGGAAAATGAAAAACCTTTGGATTTGTAATTTCTTTATTTTTGATCCGATTTTAATAAATGATACGTCAAACTCAATTATTTCAAAAACTTTACATTTCGATCGGTTTAATAATTTTTCCTTGAGCTTTGATTTTGACACTCAACTTTCTTTTAATGACACCATTATATCTTTCACTTAGCTTTATAAATATCCATGCATGGAAAAAAATGACAAATTAAAAAATTAAAATAATTTTGTTTTAATCAAGTAGGCACTGTAAACAATAATAAAAATGCATTCAAATTTTTGCGAAATGAATACGTAAGCTGTGGACGTCCGTCAGTCATGTATTTAATTGTTTAAGTTATTAACAACAATTTTCCACTTTTTGTAAGTAAAATGAATATGTATTGAATCCGAGTAAAAAAAATAAACCGATCTAACTGTTTGAAATAATTTTGTTTGACGTGTCATTTATTAAAATGGGATCAAAAATAAGGAAATTACAACACCAAAGTTTTTTTTTATTGAGACGTCAATTTATTTGTCATTTATATGTCACCACAACCCAGCCCAAAAATGATTTATAATGCCCCAAACCCTGAGTTCCAATATTCGACGAATGTATAATTTTTTTATTTAAGTTTACTTATAAGTTTTAACAGCATTATTTTTGAGTGCAATTTGATCCTTTAGTGCATAAAAATTAATTCAAACGAGCAATGCAAATTTACCCCATGTACTTGGTATTTTTGTTTTTTTTTCTCTGCGTCTATTGGGTTTAAAATGGCATTTAACACATTTTTACTAAAATATGTTTTCAAGATATGTCTTCAATTTTAAAAATTTTTATTAAGTAAAAGATTGTAAATTAAATTGATTCTGAACCGATTAAAATCAATAAACGCAAAGCGGCGCTAAACTTTGAATGGGTTTTCTGTGAATCAACGACTCAAAATGCATTTTAAAAGAAATAGAACGTAGACAAAAAAATATTAGAAAAACATGTAAACTTACAGATAGAACAAAAATCTGGCTGCAACCATAACTCTACGTGAAGAAGAAAAACTTATTCTATCTTGTCTAAATTCTGTCATTGTAAAACTTATCTGATTTTAAAATTAGATAATTGACTTTAACTAGATTATTGATTGATTAAAATACATGTTTAGGGCATGTTTTTATAAAGCGGTACTGACGAAACAATATGTCCACAATTTTCTTTCTATAAAAATTGTCATGGTTTTTAAAAATTGACATTTTCATTGTCATTGTGGAGCATTTGGTATGAAGTAACAGAAATTGAGTAAATTTCCCTTAAATGAACATTAATTTTGCTCAAATACATTTCTTCTAATTTGTGTATGTAAAAAAGTAAAACACAAGAAATTTCTAGAATACTTTGTTTACCCGGATATAAAAGTTCCGTTGAAATTGGATACCAAAATTATTTTTACCAGTTTATCACTAAAATTTTATATTTGAAACCCCGAAGTAATCTGCACTTTTGAAGACATTTCATAAAAATAATATTCGAACTGCTGTCAAAAACTCGAATAGCCTGCTTATCAAACATGGTTTATTTGACTTTGTTCAAGCAATTACAAACGCGTCGACTCAAAAAGCTTTCTTAAAGATAAACACCGACAAATAAGACAAATCTCGGTAATAATTAAGCAAACAGACCTTTTAACACGTCTTTGATGTATTTGTTCGTCATCTTTAGACAGATATTTAAAAAGTGATCACAACGGAATAGAATGTCACGTATTCAGCTCTATCACATTTCTAATATTGTGACATATTCTGATCACATAGCAGATTTTACAGGTTTATCAACAATCTGACAAAATCTACATTCGAACAAACGGTACAAATAATTTGATTCTGATCATTGTGCAGTTTGTCTGCATGTTGTGGTTTGAATGTCATGGAACATTTCTGCACAGTTGAATTGCTTCGATTTGTATCAAGAAGTAAACAGATCATTTCTTTCAGAATTCATTCATGGGCGGAATATTTAACATTAAATGGTATTCTTGTTTACCCGACTGGTACGGATAAATACTTTAATTGCAGCCCTAACTCTTGGGGCACTTTTAATGGTGTTCTGCTTACATAATTTCTACATACTCTGAACTACTTTTTTGTCAATTACAAAAAATTGACCAATCTAATCTAGTTTGAAGAACATGCGGTTAGTAACAGAACTTGATTTAATTTTCTTTTATTGTAATCTTGTAAGATACCTCTGCTTTTAGTGGGAAAATTCCCATGCCCTCCTGAATGTAGGTTACTGTTTTTAACGGTAACGACTTTAACCATTTTTAACTATAAATTTCTAAATTTAGACTTTACTTTCTAGACGTGCTAATATTTTATTACCAACATTCGGTGTTCATAACTGCCACATAAACTAGCAACTAAAAAGCATAAATCATATTTAGTAAATTATTAAAATAATACATTCATTGTGCAAGTTACCTATCGGAATAGAAAACATGTTCGTAGAACCATAAATTTTAAATTTCACGGGCAATCCGTTAGACTGGACAGAGGAATAGGATGTTTTGTAATTAATGTGTACCAACATATGGTTAACTGTAATTTAAAATTTTCCATTCAACACTAACATAATTGTTTTCTAGGCAAAAAATATTCGGATTCAGTGAACACTCCCATTTTTGTTGAGTTTCGTGATGTTGTCATGATTATAAAACATTTAGAAAGGCTAATCGAGCGCACTTATGAAGCTTTTCTTTAGGAGCACAGTGTGCATAAATCTAAAGGATGTAGAAAGATACAAGAAAAGCAAAAGCTTACCACCTGCCGGAACAATAATAAACTAAAGCAGCGGAAAACTGTAACCTAACCTTAGGAAGTACTTCTAGATGTTGCGATACAAAATACGAGCCAGAGGCGCACGGTAAATGAGAAAATAAAAGTACCTTGGCACGTTCTATATGAGATATTTTCAACTACCATAATTAATTATTAGAGCATTGTATCTACTCTCGTTCGTTTATTAAATTGACACCAAACACAGGTAGGTACCATCATTGCTAGTTTTTTATCATCAATTAGCACCATCTGTTTCAATAAGTAGCAGTCCGCCCGCATAAAATCGTATAACTTGAACCTATCAATAAAAGCACATTTAATTACATGCAGAGACCAAAGTCGTGCTAACGTGAATAGGCACTTATTGATTCGATACCTACTTAACAACCCAAAAGAAGAATTGATTTTAATTGAGTGTATGGGTTTTTGCCAAGCGGGTGGTCAGAGATACGAGTATTTAACAACACAGGTCAGATCACCTTAATAGAAATCATTGTTTTTATTTTGTATAGCCCATCGTAATGGAATTTTAGTTATGTGATCTTACGTGGTGTGATGAATGTTTAATAAATGCTTTCATCAATCACTGTTGCTGTTGTTATCGGCTTAACTGTAATAACATCGATAATATCTGAGGCAACGTTTTTCCAATTAAAAGTATATTTGCCTAGTTGAAGATGAAATATTACCCGTATTCAAAACGATAAAAGTACAGTTCACGGTTCTTTAAACGCGGATCCGTCCGTTTTCTATGTTTGAATCGTACCGCACTTTTTGACAGATTTACAGCTCCTATCAGAAAATTATTCGCTGGCGTGCTTCATCTGATAAGTTCTAGTTTCGAGTAACATTATCGTAATGAAAATGTCACCTATCGACGTGTAAACATGTTTGCTGTTACTTTATTGATGAAACTAGCGACAATTGACAGTCAGCAGCATTCCAAGAAGTACGGTTTCTGAACACCGGAGCTTGTAAGAAGAACTGCAAGGAAAAATGTGGGCATACTCTGTCAGACCAAATATGTGGGTTTTTCTATAAAAGCTACGGAATGTGCAAGTTCTGATGAATTCTTAAATTTCTAAGCTCTCATAAATCCAATAAATGTTTATCTCATTGGAGCTTTTAAAGATATAATTCGTTGTTCTTTAATATGTAAAATTTAAAGTCATTAATTGTTTAAAATATTGTGGTAGGTATAGTTGACGCTACAATTTCCCAAAATTTATTCAGCAGATTATCATATTGTTATAAAAAACGTGATTAACATAAACTAAAGTAAAAGCGGTTTTGTAGCTAAATATATCTCTGTCTAGCATAAAACTATAGAATTTCTGTAGCTTGTAAACAAAATTTCAGCTTAAAATTTAGATCAACAATTTAATCAGTAAAGTAGAAAATTGAACGGGCATCATGTAAAAAATTCCAAACACAAATTGTTATTGGGACGAGCAAACAAAGACGCTTTAGAATTTTAAAAAGGTCGTTATTTATTTAAGAAAATTTCAAGTCTTTACGGCTGATGTACTGATTATACAAGACGATTTTAAGAAAATGAGATAGTAACATTACTGCATCAATCGCGCAAGAAGAATTGATTAAATAGAGAGGTCGTAATTTTCTAGGAACTTTTAAAATCTAATTAAGAATGAAATCTTTTCCGTTTCGTCTGTGGTAAAATTCTCATAAACGTTATTGCTACCTAGTTATTTTCTTTTGTGTGATAAACTGTTAAGTCATAATCTGTCATGGTCAACTAACTTTTAACAAATAACAGATAGAGGAGTATTATTTAACTTTTTTTTTAAATTAATAAATTAATAAGTCATAAACATTATTTTTTTAAAATGTTGGTTGATCTACGCAAAACGTAACGAAAAATCTTGAAATTTTTATTGGCCACCACCGATCAAAAACATAGTGCCTGGCTCTGTGACCGGAAAAAAAGATTTACTGTTAATAATTTTTAGATATGTAGAGTGCGCATAAAAATAAAATGGGCAATAAATACCTACACTTTTTATGGCATCAAAACGAATCGAAAGCTTTATATGACGTTATTTCTAAAAATAAAAAAAAAATATTAGAGTATGCTTATAAAGGCGAAAGATTTTCATATTCTTGCTTCTTTACATATTTTTTCGCTATTATACTTCGTATTATTAATTTTAAATGAGACTGTGTTCTTATAACGATTGTTTTTTTAAAATTCCGGTCGAAGATTGCCATGAAATAAGTGTGAACGAACCATCGAATCGAAGTGACATAATTTGACATCTCTACGCCGCTGAACTAACCTCACTTTTAATTTAATTAATCAACAGTTCAACACGTTAGCGATTGAAAGCAATTGTTGTGTTAAAGCAAATGAAAAAAAAAACTTTAATTGAAAAATTCTGTTGCTTTGAGAAAACCATTTTAAATTCAAAAATAAAAACAAGTTGACAAATTTGGTAATTATTTATTTATTTTGACATTTGAAGCAATTGTTTTAAAAATTAATGGTCCTCTCACACAAATTCATAGGCATCGCCAACTATGATGCGGATTTTTAAAAAAGACTCGTTATTTTCATTCTCATTTTTTCACCTTTAATTTTTCTAATACTCTAGTTCAATTTTAATAAACTGCGTCAAATGTTTTTTTTTTGAGGAAGCCCAAATAAACACTTTTTTCCGCTTTTGTTTCTTTTTTGATTATTTAGTTGTCTTACAATAAATATTTGGCCTTGGGCGCTTTTTTCACTATGAAAGTGACTTTGTGCGTGTTTTCTACTGTTTTTCTTCTTACTTCCTCCGTCATGCTTCAGGATTCTTTCGTAAAAGTTTTCAACAGCGCTCATGATGTACCTCTGAAATTGCTGCATTCTTAGCTGCTTCCTCCCTTTTCTCCTTCAGCTAATTAACTAATTCTAGTAAATTATTTTACCATTCATCGTTTATTGCCATTATTATTTCTGTCATCGTTCCTTTGGCCGTTTTCCTGTCTTTAACTTTTAAATTGCTTCCTTTACCTTCAATATTGTTATTTCATATTTATGTTCTTATGGCTGCTTCCCCATCTATAATAAATTTATTTTCAATTTTGTACTGATTTATGAACCATTTACCAAGGCAATAAAAAAATACTGTACTATTTTTTTAATCAGAAGAATACTCTTGGCTATCAAATGACACCCACTGTAAAAAAAGTGCAAAGACATAATTCGTATTTTTTTCTTCTCACTGTTACGCCGTCTACAAGAAGTCTATCAAAACTGAAAACTTTATCTATCAAAAGCTATAAAATTACGAAAACAAAAATATAGTTACGAGCAGTGGAATATATCTACTTTTCAATTTTTAATCTTTCGCATTATTCAACGAAATCATATTACTAGTTAACTATTTCCATACCATTTATGTCTATTCAAAGAAAAAATAGAATATATAGGCCTCTCAGGGATTTGAAATCACCCTTTCCATGATATACTTAAAAAGTAAAGATTCTTGCATTCTAGTTATTTATATGATAAATATTTCAAATTTTTTCAACAAATATTTTCACTTTTTCATATTTTCAGTTTTTGGAACCCTAATTTGTTCAAATCTGAATTTTTCAGGTTCTAGATTCTAATATTGTAAGGTTCCGAATACAATAATAGTTGAGAATTTCATATCAAATTCTCAGGTTTTGGATTATAAATTTTCAGATCTACAATTCCCAGAATTAAAATTCGTACATCCTCCGGTTCTCATTGTCAGAATTTGTATCCTAAACTACGAGACTCTTAGAGCCAAATTTTTTAATACAGATTCCATAATTTTAATCTTCTATAATGCTAATTTAGAGAGACGAGAAAAAAATTATTAATGACTAACAATCGTTAAAATTAAAAAATGTATTCTACTAAAGTTAGAGAAAAACTTGTAAACTCTGTTCACCACCAATACTCAGCTGAATTTTTCTACATTTAATTTGTCTCGGATTGAGTACTTTTAAATTTAAAAAATTAATTTACTTAGATGCAGTGCGATCTCGGTCAATCATGCCTTTCACGAGACTTTTCATCACGTTATAATCCCTGAGGCAAAGAAGTGCATATTCTTCTAAAAATATTCTCCTTTATATAAAAAACTCGAAGAATCCAGGACCGTAATCAAGTTAATTTTTTGGATGGAACGCTGTTTGTTATATATATCAAATTTAAAAATGCATATGTCTATTACGATACTTTTTTTAGCATTAATAATAGCAATTGATTACTAAAATTTGATATGTAGCAGAAAGAATTGTTCCTGGATACTAATATTAGTTAATGACATCATGTAAAATATTCAAACAGCTATAATTTTGTCTTTTTTCTATATCTATATCTTTTTGTATCATCGGATTTTTTTATTATTTTATATTTTTGGCAAGTACGAAGAATAAGTTTTATCAAAATTTGACTGTGAAATTGAGAGCGCTCGAGCTTGAGCACTTGAGTTTGGATACACATACAGAATTGAATTCACTCAAAGTCCCAATATAAAAAATATTGCAGATAATTGACACTGCACGCATGAAACAATTAAGTACATTCTGGCCGTATTTAACGTTTTGAACATTTAATTTACAACATTTGTGTTAAAACAAGAATCGCACATGTATTTATCTACACATGTCAATGCTACGATTACATCGAAAGTTTGTTTTGTTTTTTTGCTTGAATGCACGATGATAACAGTCGCACGTGATACCTCGAAGGGTGTATAAATACGTAAGCATGTAATTACTTTTGATTAGTACGACTGTAACTACAAAGTGATAATGGCTTATCCATCTACCTAACAATAATGAAAAATAGATAATTGCCAAATTACAGCAATCAAGTTGTTACTGAGATGTAACAAAGAAATTACTAAAAATTTGTATCATCATTCTGAGTTGTATTGTTCGCGCTCTAAATTTACCAAGCATGACAGCTTAAGCGAAATGATATTTTTCTATAAAACTATGTCTACATTAGGATTTTGCCGTCAAGTAGAATTGAGAAACGTTTGCTTGTATAAAATAGTTTTCTTTCTCTTTTATAGCGGTCAGCGTCACTTATATGTGTAGGAATTTTTCTCCACAACAATAATTACAATTCCAACTCACGCACGTTCTAGTGCCGTATCGTATAGCAAGTCGCCATAATTCACTAAGAATGTATGTTAACCGTTTTATTACTCTAATTCTAGAACAATGGGAATTGTTGATTTCGGACACAATAGCTGCAGGAGCGGTGGGCGTTCATCGCTTCCAGTTTCTAGACCGCAACAACCCGTGCATGAACACTTAAGTTCCGTTTTACCCAACTTAAGGTTACAAGGTTGAAGTCATATTGTCAGTTACTGATTGCTATGTAATCAATCACCTTTACATATGTGAACTAATTGTCATCGAACTCTACCGGAGAACATCAATCAAAAAAGTAAACTCGAAATCACGGACTTTAGAACGACCAAACCGTTTGAAACTTTCGCTAATTTTTTAGGGTACCGAAACCGCATCATCTCAACTAAAACAATTTAAAGTAAAAGTCAGGAAGTGAGTTTTTTAAGCGACTTACCACCAATTCTTTTACCGGTGAACGTTAAACACTGCACGTACCACTGGGAAAAATCTCACACAATTCTGATTAAAGTACATATCAAAGTTACAATAATAAAAGTGTAACATGAGACCGGGCCTCCTATCCAGGCACGAGTCACGATGAGACTGACTTTGGTTACAGCCGGTTTGGTGGTGGTCTAAGACAGTTACCACTCTTTATTTCACTTTTTCCACAGTGTAAACACTGGAAGATCTTGATGACTCTTAAGACACTAATGTTTTGAGTGTAAATCAGTGCTTAGGAAAGTAATACTCGTGTCCATTCATAAGATCTCATGCATTGCGTGAGAAGACGAGAGACTTAAATGTTGCGTTACAACCTGAACACACGAAAACAAAATTTACATATTTGAGAAAATCGTGACGCTGACTGAGCGATGGAATGCGTGAAAGACGACACACGAAAAGAACAGTAAAAATCAAAATAGTGGTTAGATCTAAGACCAATAACGTTTGCGTTTAATCCCACTGCAACTAAAATTATATCTGATTAATTAGTGCAGCAAAAAAAGGAGAAAGTATATTATTTTTAATCCTACCGGCGACTAGGCAAGTTGCGGTTGCTTTTTGTTCCTATTAGTGTAATCATTTTTAACCTGGTTCCCTAAATTAAAATCGGTCGATGCTTATAAGGACAATATTTGTAATTGCATTTGTCACAATTCAGACTACAGATAATCGTACACATTACATTCTAATTTTATGTCAATTACTGTTAGTGTTTATGTAACTAAAAAATGTCGTCTATTTGTTAACAATTATCTTAGTTCTCGCACAACCCGTGGTAATTTCCTGACAATAGGAACTGGAATCGCTTGTTAGCTTAGCTGCTATGTCAGAAATAGCGAATATCTAGTGTAGGAGCAAAGGGGAATCAGGGGAAACCTGTCTTTGATGGTATACCCACAAAATTTTTGGACAATTTGAATTTCGGGGTCAAATCACCTGTTCAAGAAACAGTCATTAAAGGGGGGTGTCGGGCTGTTTCTTGGAAGTGAGAAAAAGAAGTGAAATATTGGTCAAGGGGTTCCATGGGGTATCGAAGGGAAAAAAGCATATTTTATATATAATAATTTTATTCAAAGTTTTAAGTATAACAAAAAAAACATTTAAACAATATTTTATTAGATTTTCATTTTTTTTTTTAATTCTGCCGATGGTACCCAGTTTTCGGATCCCTTTTAGGAAAGAGAGAGAGAGTATATTTATTTAAGAAGAAATCAAATATTTTTTGTTTTTAGATAAGTGTAGCTCGTAATTAATCATAAAGGACTTAAAAAAATAAAATTTGTATTTTTGGCAAAGTTTTTTCTATGCAAAAAAGTACAAATCTACAAAACATACTGTCTTGTAAAATAAATTGTGATCAAAGAAAAAAAAAACCGTTCAATCACTAGTCCATCCTTTCTAAGAGAAGTGTGCAAAATTTCACCAAGATCGGTGCATTAGTTTTTGAGAAATCGTATCCACCGACTGCAGAAATTGTTTTGAGGCAAAAGTGATTAATTAATTAATTCCTCTTATGTATTAAACCTAACAAGGCCTAAAGGCTTTCTCTTCTAGAGTTTTATTCCGGCCGACATGAAACTTTGAGAAAATATTCTTGACATTTAAATATACTGATTTTTTGAAATTTCCAAACCAATGTATGCCCTCAATAAAGTTCAAATGTTGTTCTTAGTATGCTAAGGGGTACCCATCTAATTCATGCTTTTCATGCATGTGCTGCATTTAATAAAGAGTTATATTGTAATTAAAAAAATACAGAAACTGGTTTCATTAAAACCTCGAATTCTCCTCTAAGTTGTTCCTTTGATAGCATAATATGCCATCATAGGCATAAGGACTTGATTTTTAAAACTAACAAGTCTTTTTTATAATAGAGAAATATCATTTGCAGTCTCAAATATCTGCAATGTCCACTAAGACATAGAGGTAAGAATGGCGCAAGCTTTAAGAAATGTTAAGGCAATTAACGTCGATTCAACGTTCCTGCTACAACACTACACAGAAGATTCAAAAGCAAGTGTAACAGTACAAAAGGACATTTGGGGAATAATAGGTCGGGAGATGGAAAAAGAAGTTATTTTTGAATTTGCCACTAAAAATAATACAAAAAAAACTCAGTTGGTAAATTTTAAATCTCTCTATGAAGTTATGGAAAAATATTTGTTTCCACCAGAAAATATCTACAACGTCGACAAATCTAGTCTCAGTACAACATAAAAACGACCACAAAAAATTCGCTACAAACGGACGAAAGCAAGTTGGAGCGGTGTCTAGTGCTGAACGAGTATAGTTTTTAACTATGGTGTGCTGTATGAATGCCATGGGCGCGTTTGGCCACCAACTCTTATATTCTCAAGAAACAGAATAAAAAATGAGCTGGACAACGCTCCAATAGACAGCAAAGCTTATTATCAACAAAACTGTTGGAAGGGTTTGAAAATTTGTGTAAAATTGTTGAAACGTTTTGTACATCGCACTGAAAACAAGGTTCTCCTTTCTTCGGACGGCAACGTAACCACAAAAGCCTAAAAATGCGCTAAAGATAATGGTGTGATACCCGCACATTGTAATCAGCGTTTACAGCTCCTAGATGTAGTTTTTTTTCACCATTTCAAACTTATTACGCCCAAGAAATTCACACTTAGGTTAAGCAAAATCGTTGCAGAATCGTCACACATTTCCAAGTAACTGGTCTTTTCAATAAAGCTTATTTGAAAACTGCTACATTCGCAAATGCAATACACGCTTTTGCCAAACTAGGAGTATATTCCCTTGACGATATCATCTTTCCAGACTTTCCAACTCTCTTCCACAACTTATAAACCGTTAACACAACAAGACCAGCTTCAAAATGATAAAGAACAACCACAACAAGGAGGCGTTAAACTGCCTAAATCAGGCTGTGAAACACCCCAGCCTACTGAAGTTGAACCTTCAACATCAGGAATTCCACAAGCTTCACCTGGAGCTTAAAAAAAATTAAGAAAACTTAAGAAAAAAAAAAGACATTTAAGTTCCACGCCTGACATCGATGAAGAAAAGGCAAGAAAAGAAAACAAGAAAAGCAAAAAAAGTTGAAGAGCAAAAGGTCAATGTCAGTGAGAGGCTGAAAACCTTGATGACGATGAAACCGATGCTGCATGTTTATATTGCAATGACGTGTTCTCTAAGACAAAATCAAGAGGTTGGATTTCATTTCATGTCGTTTCTGCTCCCCAGTGAGTGCAGGAGTATCGCAAAAAGAATCAAGTAATTCGTCTGCGAACTTTGTAATAACTCTTTTTGTTTAGTTTATCTTTGATGTATCGTTTATTTAATGGTTGTCATTTTGTTTATTGGTTTATTGATTTGTTTTGCTACAACTTGTAATGCGGCTATAAGTACTTCAAAAAAATTAAATCTAGGGTGTGCTATCATAAGAGTACTGCCTATGATGGCACATTTTGTAGATTTGGTTCCATTTTTTTTTTTGATAAAAAGTATTGAATATATTGAAAATTTGATGAATTACTATCAGTGTCAATATAATTTTCTATTTGAATTGCTCTTAAAAATCCTTATAAGGTGTCACAGTTACTTAACTTACTTAGGCCATCATAGACAGGTTTCCCCTATGCATCTAGACTGCAAAAATAAAGTCATATACATATCAAAGTAGCTACAGAGTGGAAAATAATTGTAAATAGCCGCCCATTTAAAACATTTTGATACATCTTGCTTGCATTGCATGACCGGCAAATACATTATTTATAAAAATCGTGCTACGAACAAATGCTTTTATTCACAATAAATCATTTTAATTAAATAATCTCTGACTCAAATCGGAGGATAATTACTTCTTGCCAAAACTTTCCGATTTTTTTGGAACGGAAAGTTATTTGAATTGGGTACCCACTTACATTTTTCTCGTTTCTAGTTTATACCGTTCGAAACGAAAAGCTCGAGGGAAATTTGACGGTTTATATTTAGAAAAACACGATCTGATTAATTAAAAAAAAATCTATGCTCTGAACAAATCCAAAGATTTTTCTGCAGTTCCAAAAATAAAAACCGATTTTTTGTGTTTTTCAGGCTTTTTCATTTTTCTAATTTTGAGCATTTCTAGGAGAGTAAAGGTTTATTGAATTCAATTTTTATAACATTTATATTCTGGCTACTTTTGTACATTGTACACATTAAAACTTTAGGAACTTTTTATTGTTGGAATTTTTGTAAATCTTCACAATATAACAACTTTTTGACTTCTAATCACTCAATTGTTAGCCAGTTTTAACTTCAAAAATTTGTCAATATTTATGTGTATTCTCAGAAAGTGTCCTTCTTATCAGAATTTTATTTTTTTTCAAAATTACCGAGATTTTAGTAATTTTTTAGCACTGTTGACGTTTTATAACATTATAATATTTTTACAAAAGGTTTCTAAAGATTCTAATACAAATAAAGACCCAAAAAATGTAAGAATAAGGATTACAAAAAACGTAAAGTTAGTTTCTTTATGTTTTTTGAATTTAGAACATCTTTTATGTAATTTTTAGCTATGCAAATTTTTGATACTTTTTCTAGTTTTTTTTAAGTCTTGTCTTTTTTTAGAATTATTAAATTCATCGTTATTTTGGATCTTTATTAATTATTTTTTTATTTTTTTGAATGCTTTGAACTCTTTGTTACTCTTTATCTCCTTTGAACTTTTCACAATTTCTCAAATTTGACTTTTTTTGGGATATTTGAAGATCTACTAATTATTCTTTGGTTGTGTTCTTTATATCCTTAGAATCTTTCATATTTTCTCAATTCGTAATCATTTTTAATTCTTTTTCTGATTTATAAAGAGCTTTATTAGATCCTTTAGTTTTTAGTTTCTTTATATTTCTTGGGCTATATTTAGCGTTTTATTTTTTTTTTAATTTTCTAGATTTTTAAGCACTATATTTTTTAGACTTTCCAAATTCTTTCTAGAAAATGTTTTTTAATATTTTTTGATTTCTTAAATGTTGTATATTCTCCTAATTCTCCAAGTTTTATCTTTTTTAAACCGTTTTATTTTTCATTTTATTTAAAATTTTAAAACTAAATTTTTAATACATTTTTACATTCTTTTTCATATTTTTTGAATTTTTGAGTACTTAGTTTACTTACTTTAAGTACTTAGGATTTCCAATTTTTAGTTCTACTTCTGTAGATGCTTTAGATTTCCTATATTTTTTTTAATTTTTTAAAATTGGCATTAATATTACGTTGCAATGAATATCGGAAATCTGAATAGTTCGAACTATCTAAAGAATACAAAAATCAATGCATTTAGGTGTGTAAAAAATAAAAAAGAAAAACAGCAAAAGAATTCGATAAATTTTAAGTAACCAAAACTTGTAAAGGTTTCAAGAAGTTCATTGAACTAGAAATAACTATTTTGTATGCTCCACTGCTCCATTTGAAATATCGTTTTCTTTACACATTTTTGTTGATAAAGATGACTGCGGTCCTATTACAACATGTAAAGCTGTAATTAGTTGTATTGTGCACAGTGTGAATAATGAGTGTATGTAACTCTTTAGGAAACCAACTCTGCGTAATGACGATAATAACAACATAATAGCATAATAAACGGCGATAAATATTCTCCGTAGGACAGTAGAAAACGTAAAACGTCTAGTGTAAAGTCTACTTAACAACTGCACCGTTTATCTTTTAAATACAGTTGTTAAAATAAGTGCATCAATAATTTGATAGAATTATTTTATATTATTTTACGCATAAGAAGTGGAATGTATCATGTACTTGGACCGAACATGCGACTAGATTTTCTTCGTATACTATAAAATAACACGTAATGTTTAATCTACCTTGAAATATTTCTACCACATTTAATAATCATGCACCAACCTGTTAATACAGGTTAAAGTAACAAGACTTTGGTGTCGTTTTGCATTGATTATAAGACCTCTGCAAACATTTTCTGTCTCTATTAACGATAAGTGAGATTTGTGTAATTTGAGAACTTACTGAAACTGAGCAGTAAACTTAATAAGAAACGGTAAAACATTAATGTAAATGGAAAGTTTTGGAAGTCTACTTTAGTCCGTCGGTTTAGTTTTATTAATTTGTTTTGACGAACAAGATTCGTCTAGTTTAAAAATAGTATCATTCTAATAAATATTCATGAGATTCTAAAAATATCGGCTTTGGGAAAAATACCAAAACTAGTTCTCGTTTCAGGAACAAATCGAAGTAAACCTGCTAATATAATAGTTACATTCGTCTACCATAAGATATAATGAATTATCTACTAATAGTGTTAAATTTGAGAGACAACAAGAAGAGCAGTATTGAAGCTGGGAAAGTCTGTGTCGTTAAATAGATTTAAACTCACCGCTCTATTTGCTTTTATATTCAACAGTATTAAAACACATACGTGATATGGAGTTTATTTTTTTATATTTTTTGCAGTTATAATTTAGTAATTATAGTAGTCATTAATTTGTAATTTACAGGTAAAACAATCGGAAAAATACGGTCTCTTATTATAAGTTACGGTTAAACAGGAATTTATGTGGTTACTCAAATTTATATAATGCACTTAGGTGTCTGTAATAATCCTGCTCATAATTAGGAAAACAGAACACAAATTAGAAAGTTCATTTTTCTTTTTGAATTGGCGCGTGTAACACGTGAAAAATAAAAGTGCAACAAAACAATATGCAACAAAATTAGAGTTTTTACAACGTGTCGCGAAAGTGGCGTCCAATGCGTTAACAACAAAGTTAAGAATGAAAAAAAAACATATACTACTTATTATGGAAAATGCAGCACCCAGAAATAGTGAATATATTTTGAAGAAATTTGGTACAGTAATTGGGTGTTAATCAAAGATAAACGGCCGCATGTTGCCAACATTAGTAGAGACTTCCTAGATGAGGTGGGTTTACTTCCCTGGCCGCCGAGATCTCCTGATCTATCCCCGATCGAGCACGTGTAGGATTTAAAGGGTCGAAGACTGTGACCATTTTGATGACTTTGCCTGCACTCAGACACAAAATTCAAATTGCTTGGGATACCGTTAGTCGTGCTGCAAACAAAGTGCTCATGCGGGAAAATTAAGTTTCCGAACTTATTAGGTAAATAACTATTTCTGTACTTGTCTCAGTTCAGCCAATGATACCAATGGCCAAATGATCCGCTAATATTTTACAATATTTGAATGTTTTTCTTCATTTTGCAAATTTATGCAAATATAAAGTGTAATATTTTACTCGTGATGTTGAAGAGAAAATTCTGAAACATGCTTGAACAAGATTTCGTTTATATTTTTTTCTTGACATTTTTTTTAATTATCGTTAAAATTTTTGTTAGCTGTATATCATTTAGATTTATTTTATTTTTGTGCATTAACGCTTTGAATTTTGCATTTAATTTTTATTAATTCTAGAACTTTTCACTATTATAACAATTCTCAATGTTTTTGTTAACCATAGATTTCGTACGCTTTTCATAGATTTTGCACTATTTTAGATATTCGTTTTCTTGATAGCTTATATTACATGTTTTTTTATTCTTTTTTTTTATTTTTGAACTGTTTAAAGTATTTCGACATCTTACAGCTTTTCTAGTTGATATTTTAGAATTAAATTGTTTAATTTTATAGCTATTTATTTTTTGTTTACATTTTCTTAAATTAATTACGTTTGAATTTGTTTGCATTATTTGGATCTAAATTCTTTAATTTTTTCTTGTTTAAGATATCTGCATTTATTGCTTTTTTTTATTTTTTTTGATTTTTTGATTATTCTTCGCAACTGGATGCTTTACATCTTTGTATTTAGATTAACTTCTGTAATTTTTTTAGTTTTTTGAAGTTGTCTACATTCTGTACAGGGTGCTTAAAAACCAGTGCACTTCCTTGACAGTGCACAATTAAAAACTATTAAATAACCAGAAAAAAGTGTGAGGCTCAAAAACAGCAACCCTATTTTTTACATTAAGCCACAATAAGTAACAGATTATTATATATAGTAATATATGTAGTATATATAGTAAAGATTATTACCATTTTCAACAATCGTGCCAATTTTTTTTTGCATATTCTAAATATTGTTTCCTGGGATATCAAATTTTTTGTTTTTACTGTTGCTAAACTTATTTTTATAAAACACTCTTGGCAGCGTTCTGTCTTTCTTAATTTTAAAAATGCATTTTTCGATCGATCTTCCTTAGCATTTTTGTGGATTTTCTCCATTTATTATCCTTCATTGTTTCTTGTTTTTCTTGGAATGCCTTCATCTTTATCTTGTTGTTCCTGTGTTTTTTATCTCACAATTTTCATATTTTTCAAACATTTGAAAGTGTAAGATTGGATGAATTTCTTTAATAAATAATTAAATGTTTATTTTTTAAACATTCTTGGATTTATTAAAGTTTTGGTCACTATTTTTCAAATTTTTTATAGTAGTATACCGGGTGATTCAGTTTGGTGTTCGCGCCCTTATATCTTCTTTATTTAAAAAATATCTATAACGAACTATAAACTTATTTAAATCCTCTGTTAAACTACATCATATGACGTGTCCATTTCAACTTTGCGATGACATGTGTCAAAATTACGACAGTGATTAGAGTAAACTGCCATTTTATAGATATCCAATTGTAATTGCAAATTGCGCACTTTTCACTTGACGTGCAATGCCAAAATTCAATTGTTTCCATGACTATCTTAATAAAATACTTAACAAAATTATATCATTTTTTTTCTTCGATTTTTCTTATTCAAGAGAACACGTTTTTAGGTAGTCGAATGTAGAAAATAAACCTCTACAAGAATAAGCAATAAAAAGTATAGGCTACCATTTGAAAAAAAAATTGACTGTCGTAATTTTGACACATGTCATCACAAAGTTGAAATGGAAACGTCATTTAATGTAGTTTAACAGGCGATTTAAATAAGTATATAGTTTGTTATAGATATTTTTTTAAATAAAGGAGATATAGGGGCGCGAACACCAAACTGAATCACCCGGTATATTTTTAATCTTTTTTTTAGGATTTAAAAATCATTCAGATCTTTTTTTTTTTTGGAATGTTTAGAACCTTTGAATTTGATTGTATCTTTTGTTTTTTTTTTTTTAATTTTTCAGATCAATACTATTTTTATTTTTTGAATGCTTCATATACTTTGTTTTTTTTCTGAATTTTTACAGGAATTAGACACTAGATTTTGAATTTTCTTCAAACTTTTTTTAAAACTTGAATTTTTATATAAGTATTGGAGCATCATTTTTTTATAATAATAATAATAATAATAATAATAATAATAATAATAATAATAATAATAATAATAATAATGTTTATTAACCGATTTAATACATTTTTTCGACAAATTTGGTAAATAAAATAATGAAAAGAAAATTAATAATAACAAAAAAAGAAACATTATAGTTATTAAGGGCATAGAACTTGCATTAAAACTTGCGATGCTGATATTTGACAAATCTGAACTGAATTTTTTCCATTTTTTCCTTTCTTTCTTAATTTTGGATTTTTTGAATGCTTCGGATGGATCTTTTACTTCTTTATTGTCTTTGATTGCTTTTTTTTAATGAATGAGGGTAAACTTTCTAAATCTTATAATAATTTGTAAAAATGACTTTTTAACCTTATTTCTCAATTTTGACCTTTGGAATATTTGGAATTAACACACATAATGTTAGATTATTGCACCCAAAATCTGAGTCAGCGCATGTTGTTCTTGTTTATTTATTTAATTTATTCAGACAATTTGTATTCTTTTCTTGTGAGTGCAATTATTTTCATGTTTATTAATACATCGGAAATAAATGAGGAACTTAATTTATTATTGTAATTAATTACAGATCTATAATAATTTGCAGTTAACTAGTGTCAACTTCTGGGTTGTACGGTTGGACATGTTTCTTTGTCCCTTGATTATAGCAATCTATATTTTCTATGAAATAACCAGTTTTTGTGCGACAATGTGTAGAAGTCTTTTTCGTTTTTCCTACATATTTTAACCACCCAAGGCGACACCGAATATAAAATTTGAACGTAAATATCTCAAACGAAAGGAACTTTTTAAGTTATTAGAGATACGAATCACTTTCTAGATGGCTAATAGATTTTAAATAGCACATTTTATATTGAGTGTTTTTTGGTTCAAAAAATAGCATGCACATGCTGCAGCACAACTTTCATAAGATGAATGTGACAGTATAACCATGAAAAAACGGTACTTTCTTACAAGAAAATAGGAACAGGAATGGCGTTGCATATCGCAGCTCGCACATACTTCCAATGGACAGATACGACATTTGCATCTTTGTAACTTACACTTTATATGTTCTGTCTCAAGAAACAGTTATGCACTGAAGTTATTCAAAAAAAATCAACTTTCCCGTGTCGCACTCAGAGTTAAATCAAATTTAGGTCTGAAGTTTAAACGTGGAAAATTATTGGTGAAACTTCCACGATTTGCATGCTAGTCGCGTTCGCTTTGTTGCATTTGAGACGAGTTGTGGACACGTGAACTTGAAAAATGGGAATTAACCTACTTCTATGGTAACGTGTTAGGAATCATGTCTAAAATTTTTATGGTATCTAGATAAGCCTCTATGTGTTTATGTATCTGTCTATCAGTCGATCATATGGAATTAATAAGCGGGTTCGTTATTGTTAATTTAATATATTTTTTGTACGGCTACAGATGATAGATTACATGATTTACGTATCAGTTGGAGGTAATACGGTTTCTCTATTTGATTTTTATCTTGACACGTCAGCAGCATAAAAATGCGGTTCTTGTAAGTATGTTAGGTACTAACTTTGATAAGCAGATGTGGGGCTATATAAAGAATGAACGTAGGAAATCTTTTATGATTTATCTTTCATTTTTAATCAAAATGCGCAATCTAAATACCAAAGAACTGGAATTTTGACACGGTATTAAAAATATGCACTGATAGATAAAGTCAGGCAAACACATGTGCTGTAAATAATAAATCACTTAAAATATCTATCTAGTAATAGAGACTCCCACATTACGGTCGAAATTAAATTTTGAAAATTATTTTTTGCTTTAAGGTGTATAGCTAACCGATCAGTTCCTTTAGTTTGGCTTCACAAACAAAACGAATTTAAGTATTAAAATTTTTACTTTGTTCTTTAAATCATCAATGGGAGCAAATTGAATATGACTGTTAAAAATACTTATTTGTTGAAAAATATCCTGGAATTGATTTTTGTACTTTTTTAACAAAAAACTAAAAAAAATATCTTGTTTTTGTTCTTTCATTGGACGATAAGTCATAACAATATTTGCATTTACACATTTTTTACTTTACAAATTATATCGGGAACTAAAGCGTTTTGGCGCTTTGCTGTAGCTAATGAAGGAAAATCTTAAAATATATATAAAAAAAATATATTATTAGCTTACAGCTGAATGTGAAATATTTTAAGAAAACAAAAAGCGACACTTTTCCAGGGAATTATATTTTTAACTAATAAAAAGTTAAAAAAATCATTAAATAAAAAGCAGGCACTACAGTAAGGATGATAATTGAACAAACTAAAAAATAAAGGATGTTTTTAAATATTTCATCGAGTTCTATTTTATCTGTTCAGATCTTTTTAATTATATTATTTTATTTATAATTTTATCTACATTGTTGATACATCTATTTTTTTTTTGGTTATATCTTACACGTTTCGGGACACCTGTATATAAAACTTTGTTGAGCAAAAATAATTGCATATAACGCTTATTGCACGATTAATCAAGGTTAAGTTAATCAAGATAATACCGCAGATTTTAAAAGTATATCAATGAGTTGGCAACTTTCTGTTGTTGTGGTAGTTCGTCTTCATCCAATAACATTCAAGAAACAAGTACAGAAAATAGGGTCACAGACCATGGTAAGTTTACTAAAAAGATGATTTAAAATTACTAGATTTTTTTATCTTTCAAAAAATTTTCAATCTTCTGGCCCAAACTCGTATACATGGTACGTTGCAACAGCAACAAGCGCAAAGTGAAATATTAGACAATTTTGTTAAATAGGATGAAGATTTTGGCAGACGTTTACATGATGAAGAAGCGAATGCAGCTGTTAAACAGAACAAGTACAGAAAAAAAAAAGTTTTGTTAATTTTAAAGACGTGACGAACTTCCCTGAAATCCTCGGATATAGTTGTTAAGTTGTATAAATCGTTCTAAGGATGTTAGATAGCAAGAACAAGTTCAAAAACAAGTTCGAACAGTAATTTTTTAAGTTGAAGAAACATTTGCTAGGACTTTACTAGAGGAAAGGGAAAATGCAGCGGTGGCTCCTTAGCTCACAATATATAAATTAGGTATAGTAATCTTATCGAAGTAGACAACCAACTTAGGAATAATTCGCATAGAACACGTCCAAACAAAATATTAAGCTCAAATGTATATTTACACATTTCTATTATAAGTATGGAAACGCAGTCAGTTAAAAGATTAAATAGATTTTCTTTAAGAAGACAAACGCGAGAATTAAATTGCCGTTTCCATCACTGCAGTAACCATTTAAAAATAAGTAAAGAAAAAATTTTTGAAGTGTTTTTTGGGTGTAAATGGAAATAATGAAACTCATCCTGAAATATCAGAATTACCGACTGAAGCTATTGCTAGTTTAGCTCCATCGAATTAACGAGTTAAATATCAGAATTCGTACCATATTTTTAATTTCTTAATTTATTATTTAAAGCGCCAAAATAAAGGTTATGAAGCTAAAAAAATCAAAAAATCTATTAATCAGCCATCTTCACCAAACAGTGGATGCCATAATCCATCCCATTTTGTCCTAGAACCTATTGAACGGTTGGCTCCTGCATGTAACACAATTTGTCACCTTCTACATGAAATGGAGTCATCTACTTCAAAGTTCATCGGGAACTTTTTAAAAAATTGTCGCTATCATTTAATGATTTATGGTTGCAACAGTGTAGAAGTATAACTTTCTCTAATGTTAATAGTTGAACGTTTAATATGTATTCCAATTAATAATTCATAATTATTTATTTTGTTGCTATAAAGAAATGGTTGCTATAAAGAAAAGAGACACTTTTCTACGATTTGTAATAAGGAAATGTAATTAATTTCTATTGAGTGTCCGAAAAAAGTACTTTTAAAAAAGTAGTTTTAATATTTTATATTTAGTATTTTTAATAAAGTGATCAATTTCAAATAAGCCGAAATTTACTACATTTTGGTGTCCCCCCTCGTGGACTGAAGATGAGCTAGTACGAAGAAGTCTCTTGATTTTATGGACTAAACCTCAGTTTCTCATACTGTACTTGTTTCTTATGTTCGGTCAAAAAATTTTATATGCACTTCTGTCGCAAAGACAGTTTTTTGCCTCAGCTGATTTGTAATCCTCGCTGCAGGCGTCTTCCAAACCTATCGTTTTTATGATTTCGATACATTTGTGCTACCTGGGATCTATTGAGGATTTTTTCCACGGTTTTGGTACAATGTGTTATTGTATCTTTATCCGCAAATCTTATCAGTGATTTACGACAACGTACGGTTGCTTTACAGAATCTTAACGACATTTTACGGGTACACCTGTTACGAATTAAAATATCATTTAATTTCAGTGATTTTTGCCTGAAAAACATCAGGCGCATGTAGACTTTCTTAACCTCTATTAAACTGTTAGTAACAAAAATGTTAAAAAGATCATCATACCGACAGACTATAAATTATATATTAAAAATAGCAAAATCTGTTCATCTGCGAGTTACAATAGTTATTTACCGAACGAGTTCGGAAACTTCATTTTCCCGCATGAACACTTTGTTTGCAGCGCGACTGTAAAGAGTGCTGCATTTAGTGTGAATGCGGGAAAATTAAGTTTTCGAACTCGTTAGGTACAATATTTTTTATAACAAATATAGAAATAAAAAATAAAGTAATTTAGTTTTTTTTTAATGGTGGGTGGGTAACATGATCTATCTACTGTAACTACCTACTAGATTTTTAAAATTTAAATCATCTGTCATATTTTTTTTAATTATTAACAAAAATTGTTAAAATGAGTGACAGCGAAGAATGTATGTGTACCCCTCCCTAAGTACAACAACGTGCCAAAGAGGCCGTTTTGCGTCTGCCGCCCGAGAAAAGTCGTAAACGCTATGGACGCATTTATCAAAAATTCGTTGACTAGTGTCGTTAAAAAGTCGCAATACCAACTGAATAACGCAAATATCCCTTGCCGCTAGCAGAAACTAAAAAACACCGGCGTGCGGGAAAACCGTTTTTCCGTGCATCGGGATTAAGCGGAAAAATTCTCTTTCCATACAATGAGTACAAAAAAAAATGTCTGTGTTGACGTATTTTTATGAATTGTTTGTACTACTTGTTACAGTTACAAACATTGACAGGCAATTGTTTGAATTCATTTTAATGTGGTACATAATTTTCACTATTTGGTTAAAATTACTAAAAAATAATTTAAAAAAAACTAGAAACTCAACAAAGAGACTGTGTTAGGAAAATATTAAAAACACGTGGAGAATTATAGAATTAGAATAAGAAGAAGTAGAATTATATAAGAACTAAAACTACCAACATATAGACGAGAGGTGGAGAGATTAGTGACGCAGCCGAATAATGGCAACAAAAGAGTGTTGCGATGTCACAAATGAACGCAGAAGAACGCAAATGAAACAGAAGCCAAAAGGAGAGTAGTACAAAATATGTATAGAATTTGCAAATAGGTTAACTTCGTGAGAAAATCAGAAATTGTACGTGAGGATACCAAAACAAACCAAAACCAAAAAACACCACGACACGAATGAGGAGAACACAAGAACCAGTCCATAAAAAGGAAACAGCAAAATTTTAAGGAATAACTTTGAAAAGTATATTGAAAATGTCAAGTCCTTGAGTTTTTACCATTTTAAGATAGCAGCAGTTCTCATACAGTACATAAATACTTTTTTATCAGATGGCAAGACTTTAATTAATTTGTTTGTCATCACTAACCGTGAATGTAACATCAAATTTATTTTTAGAGAATGTCGTTGCCATGTTGTACGATATTACCTTTAAATGTTCCACAATTAAGAAGACTGTAGTCTGCAGAATGTGCTGCCCATGGCGCCTTGGTCCACCACGGCCAATTCAACGGTTGGAATAATTGGTATTTAAAATATTAACTCAATTATGCAGCAACCACAACTGTCAAACTTATTACATCTGAGATTTCAAGCGAAGAAATATGGAAAAATGTAGGGAACCAATAAAAAATGTTCTTGCTTAATTAGATTTCAATACCTATCATCCATAAAATGGCTGGTTAACTTCATTCTTGCGTTGTTGTTATACAATTGCACATAACAGAATTAAAAAAATATATTTGGTAAAATAAAACATTACATTTGTATTTTTTCTTGTCGAAATATCTACGTACTGATAAAAAATTTGTACGTTTTTTTTTTCATATTTAATTTATTGTATCTAGAATTTGCAACCTAAAAAATATCCCAATGTTTGCTAGAAAACTATCTTTGAACTGACATTTTTATTAGAATTGCAATAACTATAATTTAAGTTCTCTAAGAATTTTTTTGAAAGTTTACAACTTCGCAAACCGTGGCATAGCACCGTTAATAAATTTGGCGTCATCCAACCATGCTGGAGTGTAATTTTATTGCAATTATTTAAAGGAAAAAGGATCAGCAACTACCATATTTCTCTTAATTTTATTACATTGTTTAACAAGACAAGACGTAAGCTGAAATACTTACTATTTTTTTTTTTTAATAAAACATCTCAACTTCTTTTGTAAAATCCTTCTATGTTTTTTATTATTTGTCTGGAGAGTGCTATAATTTTATGATGTTAAACTGACTGTTTTATGTATTTAAGTGCTTGTAAAGCGATTCTAGTAAAATATATGATTACTAGAGAATCGGTGTTCCATTAGGTAGTTCACAAACAACATGATTTATAAGAAGGAGCGTCTCAGAGGCGCACCTTACGCAGAAATAGCAACGAATTTTTGAATTGTTGAAATTAACAAACAACCACTATAAATTCATTCAAACTGACATCAGACATCTAACAACAAGTGGCGATAATTGGTCACTTCTTATTATATTCACTATAAATATAAACAACTCATTTTGTATAATTAATCTTTTAAATTTTTATAATTGACACTTGACAGTCCGCTGTCAGTAATAAAAATTGTGTCACTTATATAAAAAATAACACCATATACACATTCAAGTTTACCGACAACAATTTTAATTATTTATAGAAGTACAGCAAATTAGCGAATTTCTTTGAGCGGCGTTCAGCTCAATTAAAGTATTCATTCTCATGTTCCACATGTTCGAGAGTAACTTGGTCTGACTTTTGTCTGCTCGAACTGAACCAACCATCATTAAAATTTTTGAATGTAGGATGTGGCGAACCATAGAGTTTAGTAAAAGTAATTCTTCATAAAAACCTTCACAACCTAGAAATTTTTGTAAACGAAGAGATACACTGTCCCAAAAACAAAGCATGACCCCGCTGCTAATAATGAAATTAAGTTCAATTTTAATTTATTCCACGTTTTATGTAATATACTGATGTCATCTCGATTAATAATTATACGGTATTACGGTTTTCTTTTTATTACGGCAAAGGACATAAAACTAAGGTAGGTAAACATAAAATTTTATTAGCGAAAAATCTCCGAGTTTCCTGATGCATATACTTGTAGTTAAAAACGTGTGTATGATCTTAATTAACCGGTCACAAGACTTTTGTAGTAATTAGGGCTGAAATTAATTATAGCAAGAGGCAATTCATTTTTATAAAAATGGTATCATTAGCGTCACTTATGTTATTTATTGCTTAAATAAATTTCTTTTCAAACAAAATTACCGCATTTAATGATGACAAGTCTTCAAGTGCACTTTAAAGAATTCAAGGTAGCTCTAATTGTACAGTTTTCAGAAAAAGAATTGAAATTATTGATAGTATAATTTATGGTAATTAATCTACGGCACAGGATTTGTATAAACATCCAAGTTCATTACGTTTACTCACTGTTTCCTGTGCTGTTTTTTTGCTAAAATCGTAAATTTCCACTTTCGTGTTTTACGAGGCACTTAGGTTGAGAAGCTATTCGTGTAATGATGTCGGAACATGAAAGGTTTGTATTTTAAGATCATTTTTAAATGGAATTTCTGTGCAAAATCTCCTGTTTTATAGTAAAACGTCTAGCAACTAAATTAATTAACCTTTCATATTGTCTTAGTTCATTTCTAGTTTTTCTCAAAAGCTAGTGAAATATTTGCACCAACTTATGCGGTGGCAAAAATGTCAGACTCGAGTTCGTTTTTAAGTGACTTTAAATGAATAATTTAACTAGATTTGTATTCACATGCAAATTTAAAAATCAGAAAGGTCTTTCACTGTCGCGGGTTGCCATTGTTCTGCCGATCAATTTAGAGGAACATTCTTAAATGCAGAGATTTCTGTTTAGAATTTATTCCTGACCCGAAAAACAGTTTCTAATCCGTAAAGAAAAAGTGCAAATGTTAGCTGTAGTTTTAATAAAAAAAATATTAAAAGGTGTTTCGCAGTCGGAGTCTTGTCAATTTTTCAATGGGCGGGTCACTGAAATACGACAGACTTGTCTGTAGTTGTAAAAAAGCAATGGCTGCATTACTGTGTGGAAAAAAGTCGATACAAATATTTCTAAAAGTTATTTGTTATTGGTCGAAAGACATTTCTATACCGGTACCAATAAATTAACATAGCTTAGGCCGCAGATGCAAATGACAATTTGTAATGCCGATGTGTGGATCTTATTACGATTTGTTTAAATAAAGAACAAATACTACAATTAAGATATTGGTGATTTTATAGAAGAAAAAAGAAAAAAAAACACTAAACCCGCCATTGTTTTATAATAAAATGTCCATTTTAGCAACATTGCTTCTTAAAACTAAGGGGAATTTTTGATTTGAAATTATTTCGATATATTGATATATTTTATAAAATGCAACAGGAGTTCACATCATAAAATAGCAATACTTTGCTCCTGTTACGGCTGATAGTCTCTGCACTTGGTAGATTATAACTTCTTTTCAACTTGATAGAAAGCAGTTTTCTTTGACAATAAGAAGTCCACAGTCGGATACAAAAACACAAATTGTTTTTCAAATTCAAATTTTGCAGTTTACTCATTTTGACAGTTCTATAGCACCTGCTATAAATTTAGATACCAAAATATTTTTATATTTTTTTTTCTTTTTTCCACTTTTATAATTTTGTCCGAATTTTTTTCTTAGTATGACTTTAATTTATTCTCTTTTTTTTTTATTGCTTTTTTTAAAAAAAAATTCCATCTATATTAAATTTGGTTATCCCGTAATCTTCGTCAACTGAAGCAACGGTTTTTCTCTTATAATTCTGGAAAACATTTTTTTTAGTTTATTGAATTGAAATTTTCTTTTTGCACGTAGCATATAGGTACTTTTTTCATATTTTTTTGTCTCGTCATATCTTTGGGTATTGTATAACAATAATTAACTCTTTTCATACGCAATCGTCGAGCGTCGTATTAGAGCAGTTTTTTATTGAAAAATTTATTTTTTTCCTCCTGTAATTTTACAAATAATTAAATTTTAAGTATTAGTAGCATTGTTTTTTCATGTTTATTATCAAGTTATGAGCATTCTAAATCAGTTTTTTTCAGTCTTTTCGCTGAAAATTTATAGTTGATATAATGTTCATTGTTGAGTGATGCATAAGTATTAGTTATGTTATAACAAAATTAATAGTATGTATTTAATTGTCTCGTAAATACCAACCAAACATCAAAAATCGAGGGGGCAATTGTGTTTTGAAATTTTATTGCAGTCGTACAAAATTACCATATCTCTTAAGGGGGGAAATAGGTGTAAGTGAATGTATGACGTCGTATTTTAGGATTTTTTTTTACACATAAGGAATAAATATATTTCATTTATGTTATGGAATTATGTTATGCATATATTTAAGAGTATATTATGAAATTTTCAAACATTTTTCTCGAAAAATTTCGGAGAGGTCAGCTGCCGTGCATTGTAAGTTGCCATCCGGCTGGCTAATTTGTGTACATCCTGGAGGTCACAATTTTCATCCGAAATCAATTTTTCAAAAAAATTTACTTTCTTTATGTGTTTCTTCTATTTGAACCTCAATCCCCCAAAAAATATCGAAAATTAATATTTTTCTGAGGAATGTGAAAATTTAGTATGATTTTTGACCATTTTTTGCAATGAAAAAATTATATAAAGCAACTATGTGCTGAGTTTGGTAACGAATGACCAAAAACTGTAGAAGCTAGAGTGTACACAAATTCGAAAAAAGTGATTTCGAGAAAAACGCGTTTATTTATATACCTAAGGAAACGCTAAAAGTCGGTGTGAAATTTAAAATTTTTCACACTTCTAAAATTTTTTTTCCAATGAACAAAAAATCATCTTCTATAGTGTTTTTTATCCTTAATATCTTCCACACAGTTCTAGAGTGACTAGCTGCTCGACGGCTCCGTACTACATGCCACGCGCTCCAACTGTTCCACAGAGGGACATTCAGTCTATGGCTAGAATTTAGTTAGAATAGAATTTTGTTTTGAAATTTTCAAAATATATTTTTAAATGGTTCTACGATCGATTTATGGAAAAAAAAATTTTTTTGGAAGCTTCTACACCTATTTCCCCCCCTTAAAACTGTCAATCATCGGATCTGATGTCCGTCACTCCAGACCAGTGTTCGTTGTACCATACCACAATTTAATTCCGTAAATTTATGAAAAGTTGCCTTTTTTTTCATAGTTTTTCTCATTTATTTACCAAAATTTTGAGTAACTGAATGTCAAAAAATTAATAAAAAAAAAAATACTTTGATGAGAAAGCCATCACGGTGCAAAAATATATATACGATCCACAAACACTTATGTTTCGGCCTATAAACTCATTTAATTATAAAATTATAAATACCTAGAAATTTTGGCACAAAAATTGTTGGAGATAGTGGCTGTAGTTTTTATTACAACCTTATTTCTGAACATGAAACTCATACACAAAATATTCTCAAGAAGGAATTTTTATTTCTAGGTGTTGCATTTCTAATGTCATTCAGTATATTATGATTATTTCTCACTAAATTCTAACAACCGAGCAAGTTTCGAAAAACGGCTCCCAGCTTTCGCTAAAATTTTACAGTGATAAAACTGAACCTAGCTTTCAGATCCGTTTTTTGAGTAAGTTTGATATTAATCGAAGCAGAATTTAAACAGATTATTTTAAATTTTATTTGTCAGTTTGACAGTTAAAAAAAATATGGACTGATCGGACGAGTTTTTAAAATGCAACGTTTTGGTGATGCCGATAACTCTGGAAATTGACCTGAAATTAAAAACACTATTCTCAAAAATCTCAACATCTCCAAAAAAAAAACGATTAGAATCAGTTCCGTGTATTTTATAAAAAAAAAAGTTCGTTTTAAATAAAAGTGTGTCAATTGAAAACCTTGAGACCATCGTGACAGATTATTTTAAAATAATTTTGACAAGTACCGGACCTAAAATTTGCATAGACAATTTTTTTGCATTTTTTTTTTCGGAAAATTGTTCTGCGTCTCGAGTTTTTTTCGTAGAATTATTTGGTCTTAACCATCTTTCAAGAAAAATTCCTCGTAAATTTTTTATGGAAGGTCTCCGATTATACTTTAGATGCCGATTTTATTATTACACAAAGGAAACTGAGGTAAAGAATCAGAAGAATATACAAAGATGAATATCTGGAATAGTTGAGAGAGCAGAAAATTATAATGCAGTTGGTTACGACAGAAACTAAGCAAACGAAGTCTAAAACCAATTTTTAGCACAACATATTGTAGCATATAAGTACGTCGTTTACGTCTCGTAAACACACAAGCTGACACTTCTAAAGCTCACAATATGAGCTTAAAACTGCTTGTTCATAACACATAATTACATACTCGTTATTCAAAGAGACATTAATTTTTCGAAATATTTATGTCCCAACATTGAGTGATCATGTTTCATCGACTAGAACCGGCCACATTTGTCAATTATGATTGTAATGGTAGATAATACCTTCGAAGGCGATGAAATCATTAATCATAACTCCAGCATTTTACTCCCGTAGACTGACCACGATTCTGAGAAACATATGGTTTAATTAAGAGCTTGCAAGTGCTCTGGCATTTTTAAATACACAATTACATTAATTTTATTGTCACTATATTTTTAATCCAACTGTGACATGAGAATGAAATTTAACTAGATGAAGTATGTACACGTAGAAAACACATCTTTTCACACTGAAAGAAAATTACCAAGAATTTAAGAATATTCTAATTGCCGCTTCTCAAATATGTGTAGAGGCATGTTAATATTTAGTTAGCAAAAGATAAAATCGTCGAGTTGACAATTAGGATTGCATGTGGGTAAGTTGTGGTGCGTGCAATGCTGGTATGGCATAGCAAGAATGCACTCAGTGAAGATAGTTTCTAGATTTATCTTTGTTGTCTTTGCTTGCGCCTTCTCGTAAAAATTCGTCCGCACCCCATACAAAACGTTGTTCTGCAAGAGTGCTTCGTTTCGTTCATTTAAATGCCTTTGGCTAACATATAAATTGCAAAGTTTGCAGTGTTTTAAAAAAATGCATTCTAATATTTTATGTACACATACCAACGTGTTGATTATTATTAATAACAAGTGCAGGTTCATTGCACACGCCGTATATGCATGTAGAATCATTCAAGATATTGAAGTAAATTATCTAGATGGTGTTGAAGTTTAATAGTTTTCTAAAAAGCAACATCGATACATATGCATGTAGTTTGTTTCAATTGCTGGTTTAGTAATATAAAATTTTACGATTGCTTTTGATCTTCTTATTTTATGATGTTTCTTCGGTTAATATGCAGACTCCAGTTAATAGTTGAACATCAAAAAAGCCAAGCAAATTAAATGACTACTTGATTTTTAAAACATTTTATTGCGATTAAAGTATTTCAGATATATACGGGGTGAGTCAATAGTGTGATATCGGTCAATTTTGCCTTTCGCATTTATGATGAGAGTTTTAGGTGTACCTTATACTTAACAAAAATAAAAGACAAAAAGAAGAATCTCTTTCAGTTATAGCTGTTTAAATATTGAATATGATAATGATAGCATCAACTAATATTAGTGAATTAAGTGATCATTTGTTAATAAAAAATGATAAAAAGATACCTTCATTCAAAATACGCATTTTCAAAAATTTTAAAAAAATGGATATCTTGGCATTAAACATTTGTTCCAACAAATCAGAATTAGTAAAGAAATGAATAGAGCTCCATTTAGAATTATTAAGTTGAGTACGGTCCTGGACTATTGAAACACCCTGTCTAAGCTAAAATATTTTTAGAATATGCACTTTTTTGCTTCACGTGTCGTGACGTATTTACAAGCCTCATATGATGAATGCGAAAGGCAGGATCGACCACCAATAGCGCATTATTGATTCACTCTGTATATGGATTTTTTTGTTTTTTTTAATTTTTATTAATTTTCAACTATAAAGACTTTTTGTACCTATAAAATCCTTCCGATTAGAATTCTCTTTCCCAAATTTAAAAAAATATCTAAAATTGCAAATTTGGACATTTAAAAAATTCTTCAAATTTTGTTTATTAATTATATAATAAATATTTTTTGGATTTTAGAATATTTGAAATTAACTTATGCTTGATTATAAGATTTTGGTAATTATTTTTGCTTTATGATGGGAATTTTAATTTAATTAATATTTAATTAATATTAATTAATTAATTAATATTTTGTTCTAAGAATTCAAAATTCAAGAACATAATGAACATTTTGTGGAATTAATTTGTATTTTTCTTATATTTTTTGAAAACACAAAATTTTAAGGAATCGAGAATTTTCCTTGATATGTAATACTTCTATTTTTGGGATTTTAGAATCTTTAATACTAATTTATGATCAGAATTGTTTTAATATTTTAACATTTCTATAACATGTCAAAGCATGCGTTAACTTAACACATCTCACAAATTAAGTACATTTTCAAGATTATAAAGTTTTGCTAGAAATAAATAAGTTGTTGAAAAATTACAAATTGTAATTTCAAAAAATAATAAAAATTTTCCAAAACCAAAATCTTCAAAGACTAAAGACATATCACAAAGTTTTCAAAAAAATTGCCAAATTCTAGAAATTCCACAAAAAGTAAAAAAGTAAAGTAAAAGTCAAATAGGAATATTCCAATTATTTCGCAATGTTTATATATTCTACATCTCTAAAAGATTCTCTACAGATCTTGAGAAATTTAAAATTTCTAAAAAGGTCCAAAAGCTCAAAAATTACTATCGAAACATTCTAAAATTTGTAAAGAACCCCAGAAATTTAAAGTTTACAATTTATCAAAAGCTAAACGAAATATACAAATTTTAAAAATTCTACCAAAACTAATTATTTTAAAGGCAAAAGAAGATTTTGAAGACTTCAAACCGACAATTTCAAGAATTATAATACGTTAATGTTAGAGAATCTAAAATTTCTTAAAAGAACAATCAAAAAAGCTTAAAGATCAAGCTATTTAATATTCGTCTTGCATTAGTTTTAAAATTAATTAATGATCAAAATTTTTGCATTTTTTAGGTGTTTGAATTGTGTGAATTCATTTTTTCTTAGATTTTGACATAATTTCTTTTTGCGATTTTGACATTTTAATAACCCTTAAAAAATTGGTCTGGTAAATTAATATTTTTACTGAATTCCAGGGTCTTTGAAATATCTTAAATTCTAAAGCTTTAGGAGCTTTAATATTTAAAACTTTTATAAAATTTCAAGAATTTTGCCTGTGAGTTAATATTTTCTTTGAACTGCAAATATGGAGCATTGAAACATTGAAATTCAAATTTGTTTGACTTTTTGTTATTAAGATCTTTAAAGTTACAGCTTTAACAAGAATTTAAAACCCAAAAATTTATAAGCTCTACTAAATTTTTGGAAACTGAAAATCTAAAAAATTTGAATAAAACTAAGAACCTAAAGATTAAAGACTTAAAAGCCTAACACCTTGTAATTTAGAAAACTAAAAACATGACAAATAAGTAGCAAAGGTCTTCCAAATTTGAGTCTAGTAATTTAAGAACCTGAAACTTTAAGAACTTTGGAGATTTGGCAATTTTTATTTAAATTTAAAGCTTTGGAAAAATTACAAGAACTTACGAGCCTATAGAAACATACAAAAAATCATTTTTGATTTTTTTATATATTTGAACACGTGAGTTTATTTTTATTTATATTATTACCTGCATATCTTTAATCTCTAAGTTTTTGGACTTAAGGAACCAATTTTAGGTATATGCACGATCAAATTTTTGATACACGTTAAAAATTGTAGAAACATACACACATTCACATTTTTTCGATATCTGCTCTAATTTTGAAAATATTATGCTGAAAATATCGAGCTTTTAAAATTCCAGAGGCTGAAAAGATAAACACCATCGCAATTACAGTGTTGCGCTAATATGTTTCACAACTGTAACCCGACAGAACATACAAAAATGTACTTATAATACTAACTCTGACAGTAGTAAAAACTGTTGAAACCCGTCAATACCCACGTATTAACCAGAAGTGTTCTTACTGATGGCCATTGGCTACATTTTAACGAGAAACACGTACACATACGTGTATATTAAGCCACCCAGTAAAGCGTTTACTTACTGTGCTTCAGCTATTTCGTGCAATCTCAGAGTATCTAAAGTAAAAGATAAATTGCGACTCTCATGCCTCCTCCATCCGTACCGTTAAGAAAGGTGATAATTGCGAATTTATAAGGTATTCTTAGTTGTATTAGAATGTAAAATTAGTCAAACTTTTATAGTGTAGAGTGTTAACTGGGTAGATTTATAGCTAAACATGAGTTATTTGACAATCACGATTTTAAGACGAATTGCATCGTAGAATGTGGAGCAACAAGGCTCCGTGATTACTAGAAAGGTGAAATGTGCAATAATAACACGGTGCATACATCCAGGAAAAAGATTAAATGAAGAATGCTGATAAGGATATCTGCTGTATGACTTCAAACGTGATGATCAGTAACGTGAGAGGAAATAATAAGTAGGTTTTAATTTTACAAACATGAAAAATCCCTGGTAGAATTGCTGAAATTTCCACTTTAGAAAGAACAGATTGTTGGTTACTCATGGGCTTTTAATGAGAGCCTACGGTATCGAAGTTTTATTTTAGATGAATGAATCATAAGCAAACTGTGTATACTTTTATTAATTTTTGATTTTTTCTCCGGTGAACATCAATTTATGCAGATAACCAGGAAGAGTGTGCCGGATAACCATACATTCACTTGTCTAACGATGTGACAAATCGTACCATGTAATTCAAGATCTGACACAGTAATTACTTTTCTATCATCATTTTATTATATCAGACCGTAAAAAAATTGTTTAGTTTTCTTCTGATTATATTTACCGTTACCTGAGTTTATATCCAATTTTAAAGCGGCGATTCAAATAAACTTTTAAAGCACGAGCTTTATTCGGTCGTAAAGTTGACGTCGAGCTTGATACGTCATACATAACCCGTCATGAAATTTAATTTAACTTATGCGAACCATTTCTCCTCTGACATTAAGATCAGTTTTCAGTGCGCAACTAGACATCGAAAAGAAGTCTAACTGTACATTAGGTGAAGAAAACGACAGAGCACAGGTAATAAATTACAAAACGTTCGAAATTTTATACATTATAATGTAAATGAGATCAATTTATGATTAATAAAATTTATTTGTACCTGCAGAATTGTCAATAAAACAAAAATTAGATTGTTTCCTGGAGCTGTAATTAAGAAACTATACAAATTTTTATTACGGTCCACTTTAGTTCGTAGATGCATTTCTAATCGTTTCATTTTATGATGGTCATCACGGTTTATTTGACTAACAATGTGTGTAGTATTTATTACACTCAGTAAAACCTGTTGTTTTTAAACACCATTCGCAACATAGAAGATCCTATCATGAAATGCAAGCATTCTCGGCAATAAATCACCGATGAATGCTTGACCATCTGATTAATTTGTTTATTGTCCCATTTATACACACATCTATTGCCTGTAGAAAATTTCCGATAGGTCACGACATTAGATTTTTCTTTATTTTATTTTTTCCATTCTGCACCAAGCGGTGAAACGGAGTGGTAGGAAAAATTTATCACTTCGTCTTTTTTCTAGCAGCGCCTTTAAAATTTCTCATACGTTCTTGGCAGTTACCTCCTCATCTTGTAAAATAATAATGACACCAATTAAAATTTCTAGAAGGTCAGCTTACTTAGTATAATTCCGAGACCAAGTTAATTACAAAGAATACTTTGACCTCAGTCTCCGGCTCAAACACATGCTGCATACATTCCTTCAAGAGTTGACAAAATTATTAAACTTTTATATTTACCTCATGTGAAACTGTGAGAAAGATGTCGTGATGGAACGTAACAATTTCTTCTACTTGAAGCCAGTGATTTATTAATTCTTGGTAAAAGTAAGCGGATATTTTACTTGGTTTGTTTACCTCAAAACTAAATAAATACAATAACGAAGATCGTCTGACGAAAACATCACCTATTGATTTATTGACGTGTTGTAAAATTGCAAATCATAAGAATAAACAGTATCACCAGTTTAACGGTGGGTTGTTGTCATCTAATGAATAATTAATCATGGAAAAATGGTACGGCATTAGATTATGAAAATTACTGTTTGTTGAAAAGTTTATCACGTTATAAATGAATACATTAATGACAAGATATTACAAGCCGTTCATGGCATTCGTGCAAAGAAAAACATGAATGTGACGAGCTATTTCTAAATTATTATATCGTGCCTTTTAAACATCAACTATGCGTTTTTGTGAAATAATAGAAAGGCTTTCGTTTGCGATTTTCTGCACATCTTAGATATTTAAAATGTTGTTAATAGTTATGTACCGTATTTAATGTTTTTATCACGTGTGAACAGACTTTACACTCTCCCCAAGATTGCAAATTTATTGTAATTTTTTTACCTAATTTTTAAGCATAAATGAAATCGTCGTTTTTGTACTTTACAGGGTGAATTCAAAATTCTAATTGTTCTAATAAATTTACGGTTGTTTTAAGCTCTTGACATTTTTCTTTCACCCTGTATAAAAATTATCGTTTCGAATATGCTTACCTCGTTTTTTGATTTCGTGATCTAAAAAAACTGAATTCCCACAACACCTCCTAACTATGTCACAACGGAAAAAACATGTTGACTTTGATCGAAGGAAAATTTTCCACTGATTTTGTGTGTTTTTTGATAGTCGTGAAAGCTGAGATGTATCAGGTGGAATAGCTAAGTTAATTGATAAAATTCTTCAATGTATCTTAAGGCAGGATGTGTTTATAAATGTTAATCATTCAAATGAAGGTCTTTTCGCCCACGGAAATGGAGGAAACAGAAAAATTCTATGACGTAAATTTGACCGATCATGTAACTGTTATTTTGAATCTCGTTCAATGGAATTTTTTCTCTTCAGCGAAAACATTTTTCGGGTAAATAAATTTGTCATTACACTTGTCAAAAGAACTTTGATAAAATTAATATTGCTAAAAAACAAAGATTTTAAATTTATTGGGAAGATATAATTATTATAAATGACTGCGTTTTCGAAATAAAATTGTTCTCAATAGATTGTCATACCAAAAATAATTCGTGGTCTCAATTTTTCAATAAACGTGAAAAATAAAGTGTAGATGTTGCGTTTGGATAATTTCACTAGTAAAAATATAGATTTTACATTTTTTTATATGAAAAATTTTAAGAAGAAACTAGAAAAATACCGAAAAAAGCTATAACAATTAAACAGGAATATTTCAAAGCAGTAATCGTAAAATAAGAATATTTAAAATAATTTTATATAAGCACACCAGACACAAAAAAACGATCAATAGATAAACGGTATGCAATCTATCAACATTAACAAATGAGATAATTAATAAGCACCTCGAGATATAAAATAGCGTCCATTTCACCAGATCAAATAAACTAATCAGCTAAAAATATAAGAACGCACTGAGGAGCAAGTGCAGATGCAAATCACTTTATGGCAAAAGCGACGATGAAGCAAAATGCCAAATATGGTATTATGAACGAACAGAAGCTTATGGAACGTACAAAAGCTAATAACGAAGATAACACATTCCATTTGAAGGAAAATTAAGTGAACTGTGAAGAAATAAAGGTAATAGAAATATGTAAATAGGACAACATAAGGTTCATTTAGAAATATTTGAAAATAGAGTTACTCACTTTTATTGCTCTCGCAGTGGGACATACTGTAGATTCTACCATAAATGTTTCAGTGCAGCACCACAGGTAAAAATTATGCACTACACTCCACGCATGTGTGGAAATTACTTAGGATACATTTCACAGGCGTGTTCTAATTAAATTTAAAATATATAAAAAAAAAATCTAAAAATTATTTTTTATTTAATATGAAATACACATTAAATAAATATTAAAAGGTATTTAACATCGTTATCGTAGATACTGTTAGAACTTATTATTCTTGACTCTTTTAATACGTGTGATTTTATTTCCAAAAATTGTCGATTTGCATGTTCTTTTTTTTTCCAAAAATTGTCGATTTATAAGCCAGCAATGTAATCTTATGAATTCGGCAATTTTTCCTTGCATATGTGTCAGTGTGGGTACATAATTATTTTTGCATCTGTCATAAATTATTTTTCCTACAGTATATGCATGTTCTTTTACTTTCCAACGAATCTTTTTTTTAATCTTACATTTTTTAATGTAATGTTTAATTTCACAATTCACCAAATAGATTTGTAAGGAGTTTTTGCACATTCAGCTGTTGTGACAATAAGTTGTTCTTTTCTTATTTTTTTTAAATATAAAATTATAAATTGTAAAAAGAAATGCTTCACCTAAATTTTTATTAACCTTTTGACTCCAATAAAAGAATACGACGGAAGTGAAATCTTTGGATTCTTAAAGTTTAATACTTTCTGAAACTTAGACTTTTAAGAGCTTTAATTTTCGAGGTTTTCTATAGATTTTAACTATAACTTTGTTTTTTAAATTCTAAATTTCTCAGATTCTTAAATGATTTGGGTCTAGGCCTTCAGATTCGAAAGCTTTTGTTCGTTAAGGATCATAAATTCTTCTGCTCTCATGTACTTAAATTCTCAGGTCTTCAAATTTTAACCTTTTTTCAACATTCTAGATTCTGATTCTGATATTTAAAGATTTTAAGATTCCAAGTACATAAGATTAGAGTCTGAAAAGATTTTTATCTGGAAATCCAAAAATCTGAGAAAAAAAACAAGAAAACCATAAACCTGACAATGTAACATGAAAAGTTAAAAAATCGAAAACAAAAAAATTCAAATTTACAAGTACAAAAAATACAACCCAATTAAAATTTAAGAAGCTGCTGAAAACATCACAACTTGAGAATTTGGTGGCATAACAACCTTAGAACTTAAGTGTTTTTAATAAAAACCGAAAAATTTATAACAAAAAACTGAAAATATAAGAAGCACAAAATTTTAAAACCTGTTAAGCTGTAATTAGGAATTTAAAATTTTATAAGCTCGTAGTCAAAGTAAAAGGCAAGCTTCGAATTTTTTAATCTAGAAAACTAAGAACCTGGAATTTGGTGAGCTTAGAAATTTGAAAACCTGAGAGCCCAGGGAGTGTTTAAGAGCATTAGAATCCAATAATGTAGGAACCTAAAAATTCAAAATCAAAAGAGTCAAAATAGGTCTAAAAACTTTGAAACTTGAGGCTAAGGCTAGGAATCTAAGAATTTGCAAGTTTAGGGATCTGGGAAATTGAAACATAGGGAACCTGAAAAACGGGGAAATTTATATTGTTTTCGACATTGTATTTTTTTCCTGCGAAACTAGATTGTCATGTTTTTAATAAAAAACATTCAAATCAGACTCAAAACTTATAAGAAAATTTAATTTGAAAGGTGTTTCGTACAAAATTTTGCATACCGCATTTGAACACTCTGGTGAACTCTCTTAAGTTTTTTGTGCAGTGTGAAACCACACTAAAACCGATTGGGTTTAAATTAAACAATTTATAGTAACAATCGACTGCGGTCATTTTTTACTTTATTTTCAGTATTTTTTTTGTGTTTATAACTTTTTATTTTTCTACTCAAACCGAAACGTGAAATTTTCGGGTAGATTACATTACTAAAAGTAAAAAAGGGAAATGTTTTTCACTATAATTCCTAAAGCTACGAAAAAGCTGTAATTTTGAAAGTGCCACCGTTTTTTAGAAATTATTTAAAATTTCTGTTTTTTTCTGGATTAATTAAATTATTACGATTGTCTGGAGAATTTAAAAATCTCAAAGTTCAATGCTTGTAAATTGGAAGTTGTGTAATTCCTAATTAAAATTCCAAAATTCGGTAAAATGTCAATTTTACCCATCCGAACTTTATTATTGAAATTTCAAAACTTTGTAATTAAAATCTTTATACCACAAATTTTAAAAACTGAAATCTTACTTATATTACGAGAATATAAGATTTAAGAAATTGAAATAGTTATTTATTATACAAGCGGATAAAGTGTTTTAATAACAGCTCATTAAACGGACACTTTGCTCAGCGAGTTTAATACAACATTTTATTCAGTTTTGTCTTTTAGATCTTCCGATTTTAAAGATAAAAATAATATCAGTCATCAAATCGTCAGACATTTAAAAATCTCATTATTATCCCAATTCCTAGGCGCGACCATGAAAACGATGTAGTTTTTATACACAAGCTTGGAAAAAATTCTTGCGCGATTCGAGTCGTTTTCCGTGAAAAAACTAAATAATTTTACGAAGGAATGATTCATGATGTTTTTTTCTGGTGTGGAACGCTTTTATGCCATGATTGGCGAGCGAAGAAAAAAGCAGAAGTTGCTGAAGCGGTGATATTAAATTATATTTCGGATCAGTTTAGAATCATGAAACCATCGTCGCTATAGAGTTATTTCTACGGCATTTAAAAATACTAATATTGGAAAGTAAGCGAGAATATTGTCTTTAGAGACGTCATGTAATTCTTTATTTATCTGATGTAGATTTCCGAAAGAGAAAGCTCTCCTAAAGCTTTAAGCCTAAGAAGTCGAAAGGTCTTAACCGTGACGAGAAGTATTTACTTGCAAAGGTAAACATTTTTTATACTTTTCTTTTATTATTTAAGTGTAAAATTACATTGCAGGTTATACTCGTTATGGGTCTTGCTGGTGGTTGTTGTATTGGAAAACTGGTCAGAATGAAAATTAACGATGTGGACGACCGAGGCAGCGTCCTGGTTATTACATTACCAGATACGAAGACTAATAAGCCCACAATTATCAACGAAACGGCAATGAATGGCATGCATATGTGCAGAAAATATATAAAGCTGCGACCAGCTTAAGTAGCGCATAGACAGTTTTCTTTTATAAATTACCAAAATGGAAAATATACAATTTAACCCAAAAAAGCAAATTTCGAAAAATCTCTAGTGATATTGCGACGTTTCTGGATCTCCCAGATCAAGAATTATTTGCTGGCCATGCCTATCAGCAGACCTCCGCTTCGCTTCTGGTGGATGGTGACGCAAACGTTCTGGAGCTCAAAAAACGTGGTGGTCATTAAGTTCACTAGCTGAGAATTATATCGTAGATTCCATCTGCAAGAAGAATCAAACGTGCGAAAAAAATTTTGGAGCAAGCTCTATTTGAGTTCTGTCCTCTGCTGATTCAACGATGGAACCGAAATCTTGTTGCATTTATTACAAATAGTTTCGCAGCCAGCTCTACTTTAACCCTTCACCAAAATCATCTGTTGCACTCTTCCTGTGGAAGCGTTCAAAATTGTACCATTTTTATTGTTGCTCAAACACTAATTGAGAATCTTTAGAATCTGATGCTATAATCATTTTAAGGAAAATACGATGATGAATAAACAAGTGCTAATAGTTTGTTTTGATATAAATAAATGTAATGAGTAATGAGGCAAAATCGAACAAAATAATTTTAAAAGGCGTAGAGGTTTCGAGAGTTTAGTTTATGCAACTTACCATACACCTTCGATATTTCACGATTCTCGTGAAAGATGTAGACACTTGGCAGAACTTAATTACAGCAACCTGGCTTACCTCTGTTTAAAAGTGCCAATAGAGGTCATGGTGGTTTATAAATAAAAATTTAAACACTTGAGGTAATTTAATCTATTCTTTTAGAAATTTTAAATTTAGTTTAAAAACATAATAAAAAACAGTAACAACTACAAGGAAATCCTAGGCAAAAATAAACAAACGACGTTTTTGCTTGCCTGAAATTAAAACATTTCAACAGCGAATATAAATAGCAAATAAAGCTAAATACATTTAGAAATTTTGGTTCATATAAGAAACAGCACAAACAGGAATTACCCTGTCACTGATTTACCCTTTTTTTTTTGTAAATTCCATATTTTAAGGTACCGATAATTCACTTGTAAATGGCAGTGAGATTAATGATGCATATAATTGAATAAGATTTGTATGTAAGAACAACAATAATAAATTCACCAGACAGTAATAAGTTACACATTTAAACTAACATTTTGAGGTTTTGTTATCGCATCTTTTTATTTTTTCACAAAATGTGTGGAAACTGACACATTAATCACAAATAATATGAAAATAAAATACAGACTTTGAATTGAACAATTGCCAAAAAATGTTCCGTTTAAAAAACAAGAGTTCGTGTAGGTACTTTTATTGGATGACTTCAATGGACGCTTCTCTGCGTGATGGACGAGTGATTCACTTTTCTGATATTTTTTGTACACTTTATTCCTGTTTAAAGCCATTTACGTTCGTTTCTGGACGTTCTGATTCTCTTCTGGTGAGTTGGTAGTAAACAACGAGGCGTCCACTTAACATAAATAAAAATACTAAAGCCGGCGCAGTCCTTTCTAGTTTATCGGCTACCATATAATGAGAATAAACAGCCATCAGCGTCAGCAGTAGCAGACATAAGTTTGCACCATTTTTCACTTTATCTGGAATAAAAGTATTTTTAATTTGTCATTCATAAACACAACAGGCGCAACATTTTATACGTTGGGCTTATTTTTGGATTAACATTGACAAAGTATATAGGTTGCGGTCGAAAATTTGGTAATAACGGACTAAAATAAACACATTGCTCACAGATCCACAAATAAAATGTTACTTTATAAATATTGTACCAGACGGTTTATTTTCACAAAGATTATTTACACGATTTTATTTTTCAGTAAGTTATCGTCGCCTTTGATTTGAATTGACTAATTTGACTTCGCTGATGATAATTTGATAACTACGAGTAGATTTTGTTTTACTTACGATTTGGCACAAACGCCATCGCTAGTCCGCAGATTATTTCTAACGTGCCCACGGTCCTCCTGTACCATTTCGATGGGATTTTAAAATCCAGTGCTTCCGATAATGGAAATACTTTCGCATATTTTACGTATTCTTTTCGCTGGAAAAACGGACAAAATTAAACCAAATCAATGGACATAAAATTGGAAAAATACGCACATTTTTAATGCTACATAAATTTTTAATAGACCGCCATGAATCTAGAAAGTTTTATTGCAGCGCAGGTAAAATGGTAACATTTTGTTCCAACAACAGGATGTTACTTTTCTTGGTTCGTTTATTAATTTATACAAATGGAGAAGTGACAATTTTACTGAAAGCTTTGCTAACATTTTACTGTCGCGAAAATATTTGCAACAACCTAGGTAGGCATCGGGCCAACGATTTAAAATATCATTCTCTTGTGTAACAATAATTTTCGTGCGTAAAAATATTTCTACTCACCAAATCTTTATGCAGATCTTTTGAGATGTAGCTTGAAAGCTTAATGAATCCAACAAAAATAAAAAACAGTCCTAACAATATAGAAAGGGATTTTAAAACGATTGATCCCATGTCGGTGCTTTAAACTATTTATCACTTTTATTATCTATTAAAATTTTCACTATTGTATGTACATTGTTCTTGAAATTATATACACTTAAAATTTTTGGTGTTGATTTTTAGGGCACGATCTTTCCATCTTAAATGACGACGACGCTCTAAACAAAATCGATATTGGGCGCCCAGTTCTACTAACCGTTCTTAAAATATCATAGACTCGTGTATTACCTGTGGTAAAAACATTTCTGGATATTTGAAAATAGTGGGGCCCCGGCCGCCAGTTTTGAAAAAGGCGAAGCTTGAAAATAGATTTATACTTTGAGAAAGCACTAAAACATGTTGAAACATTAAATAAATCGAACAAAATTAAAAAACAACTATTTCAATCGTGTATGAATTAATTAAATAATTTATGAAGTTGTTTTATTTAGATTTCCAAATATCTGGTGCAGAGAATAAAGTATATTTAACCAAGACTACACTTTTGTTTATCATAAGATTTTTAATTTTTATTTATAGTTAGTTATTAAAACAGCTTTTTACAACTTTATTTTTAATTCCCACCCAAAAAATTAATAGCAATCTGCATGTAACTTCCTCGAGGTAGTTTCCTGACTTCCAAGAGCAAAACTATGTTACTTAGCTCGACCACAGATGACCTGCGCATCGTAAAACTACATTAAATTACATCCAGTAACTGTTGGATATAATTTTAAGCTTTACAATATTTTAACATTTTTATTCAATGTTTTGTTGAAACAAATATTAAAGGACACCAATAATTTTTTTGGAAAATTCTACAAATACTACAATTGAGTTAAAATTAAGAATCTATTTCGGTCTGTTTTATATCTCATTTTCAAATTTTTCAATTTTCATTTTCAATTTTGTCATACAGGGAAATATTTTCTTATAGTTTTTATTTGTACAAGCATAAAAAGGTGAAGTTTTTGAAGTGGCTATAGAATTGAAGTATTTGAGAATTATTTAGAATGTTGCAAATGCTAAGTAAAATTTATAATTTTTGTTAAAACCTGCAGTTTCATGAATTTGTAGAGATTTATTTCAGATTTCATCCTCCTAAACACAGGAACAGAATATTTTCCAAATGAGCAACCATTTTATAAACATTTATTTAAGAATCTTTTTACGGATGAATTTTATAGACTCATTTGTCAAAGTATACTTTCCGAATTGAAGGTTTTCTTCGTGACCGTAAAGATACATTTTATGGACTCGTCTATCAAGATATAATTTACAGACTAAAGCTCACTTTTTTCTGCCTAAAAAATCTTTTATGCACTTCGAAGAATTCGAGAAAATTCTTACATTATTTTTTCTGTCCAAACAGAGAAATTTTCAAAAGTTTATTTTAAAGAATTAAATACGATAATAAAAAACAAAAAACCGCGAACATTTCAGATTTTTATTCTAATTTTAAATTAAAGCTTCAATTTTATCAAATCTGTGGATTTTTTTTGAGTTTCTACCTGTCTTAGCACGGAGACTAGACATTTTTATATGATTGCAATTAAGTAAAATATATATGTATTTTAAATGTTGCAAAATTTCAATTAAAATTTTATTTTTTTTCTAAAAACTTTATTATGTATTAAAAATTTGTGTAAATTCTTTTTTTGATTTTTTTGTGAAATATGAAAGCAAAAGATTTTTTATTGACTATAAAATTAAACAAATAATATTTATAAAAAATACTCCAAAAATGGTGGATGCGCAAAATTAAAAATACATCTGCTAAAAGTTTCAGATTCATGAAATGTGAGATTTTTTATTAATTTCATCTGACCAAACAAAGAAACAAAAAATTCAAGCATTCAATAAAATTAAAAAAATATATTGCAAAAATCATAAATGAGAAAAATTTCCAAAAAATTCTAATTTTTGCCTAAAGCTTCAATGTCATAAACAATAAGATTTTTTTTAAGATTTTAGCTATCTAAATACGGAAACGAGAATTTTTTGATATGACTAAAACTTGGTTGAATGAGATTCTTTAAGGATGGTGCAAAATTATAAATAAAATTCCCAATTTTTGGTAAACGTTCTAATTTTATGAAATTTGTAGATTCGTTTTTGATTTTGTTTCTAAAATAATTTTTAAATGAGATTTAAACAAATTAATAATTTTTAAGTACTCCAAAACTTGTGCATGAGCAAAATTCGAAAAAATCTACTAAATGTTTCGATTCCATGAAATGTGGAAAGAATCTATTGCTTATTTTATCTGTCCGAACAGAAAATTGAGAAAATTTCCAAATTACGATAGTAATCAATAAAATAAAAAAAATATGCTGCAAAAATTGGAGATTTTCTTTTAGATTTTATCTGACTAAACATGAAAACGAAACATTTTTCTTTATAATAATTAAGTAAAAATCTAATTTTAAGAATGTTATAAAATTCCAAATAAAATTTCTAATTTTTGCTAAAAGTCTCAATCTCATGTGGAGATTTAAAAATGTGGTCTAAAAATAGTAAAAAACCCTAAATGTTTTAATTTGATGAAACATAGTAGGTACGCAAAAATACTAAAAAAAAATATAATTTTTGTTAAAAGTATGAATTTCAGGAAATATATTTATTTGAAAATGCCATTTGTCTAAATAAAAAAGGTAAAAATTTTTAAATTGTGAAAACAAGTTGACTCAAGGACTTGTTAGCAAAAAATTATTTATGTTAATTAATGGAGATGTAATATATCAATCAATTAAATCTAAATGCAAAATTTTGAAACCACGTTTACCATGTATTTGATACTAGCTAATTTTCAATTAATGTAGTTTTTTTTATAGAAGATTTTCTTTTTTTTGTAGAGAAGCAAGGAATCTTCAAATACTCACAGAAATAAAAAAACATACTATCGCTATAGTAGGCATGTGTATTGTTGGTTGCATATACCACCACATAAAAGAATATGTAGGGACGATCTTTTTCTTTTGATGTAATCATTATTATCATCATTATTATTAATGTTATTATTATTATTGTTATTATTTTTATTATTATTATGATTGGTTTTACGTTATATTATGTTTTAAAGGCCTTAATTTATATCCATGTATTTCATCACAAATAAAAAAAAATGTATATAGAGAATATAGAATCATACTAATCAGCTTTATTTAATCAAGGATGGCACTCTTTTAACAACAAAAAAACAAATTATGATAAGTCAAAGATTAAAATTAATCACAATTTATTAAACTGATGTTTCATGTAAAAGACACATTGTTTTTTGTCGCAAATTTGTTACAAAACAGAGTTCTGTAAACCTTAAAAGCTCTGCAAAATCCTGGGGACAATAAAAAAGTTATTTGACACATCACAATTCCAGGAATTGTAAAATAGTAAATCGAATGAAATTGTGAATCAACTTCGTCTGGAAAGTTTGAATGTACTTCATTTAGTCTCACGGCGCATGCGGATTAGATAAGTTCATAGCCTACCTTGTGTGTGACGGCGAGTAGCGAGGACGCGGTCGAGGTGTGTAGGTACCGTTTCGTGAAAATTTCAAACATTCTTTAGTAAAACTCTTGTAAAAGTGTCCGAAAGTGTCAACAAAGTGCGTGAACACCATGTAAGCATTCCAAAGTGTTCAAAGTGACGAGTGTAGTGTTCAAAGTTGTTCTGAAACCATCAAGTGGTCTTTGATTATTAAATAAATGTTTGTGTTTGTAAGTGTTGTTTTCCCGAAATCTACCGGATAACCTCAAACAACAGGTAACTGCTCCACGTATTTTATGTTTCTTCAGGTATTTTCTTATCAGTTGTTGGTAAAATGCGTTTCGCGGAAGTTTGAAACTATTGAAAAGTTGCGAGAACAGGTAAAAGCCAGGTTTACACCGACGCAGTGGACACGCGGTGCTTTAAATCCACTGTTTAGGTCAAGATCGAGGTTGTCAAGTTGGCCGAATTGGTTTGGGCGGTGTAATTCATGTGTCATTTGTGGAATTTTTCTTGTTAATAAACACGCTGTCGTTTAACAACGATTGTATTGTATGTTTTTAAGTGCTGTCCGAGAATGCTGACGATCCAGAATACTAATTAGGCTTTTTCTTACGTTTGTATGGGATTGAATGCAAATTAACCAGGCAAAATAACCGTTGAAATAAATTGTTTACTTTATTAACAAGTAGTGCAACACGTTGCTAATTTCACACCGTATTAACAACCAATGACGTAATTTTTTCGGTTAATTGGTAACAAACGGAACTGGCCAACCTCACTTTTCCAACTGTGGAAGTTTAAAACTGGAGTCCTTTAATCATAAAGGTTGAGAAACGATAAGGAATTCCAATATTTCATTGTAAAAAAAATTCTCGATGTTGCTGTGAAACACGCAATCCAAGTCTTGAGTCACAGCCTCGGTCACACAGCATCAAAAGTGCAAAGGCGGAGCACATTAGCAGTCATCAATGACGTCATATGCAACTTCTCAAATTCTTTAGACAAAATATCGAGTTTTCTGTATTAAAAGTCGAAATTTTCCATACTTCATTGGTATTCGCAGGTTCTTGATAACCTCAGCTCCTGCAGATGACCACTAGAGATAGCGTTTAATTACATTTTGCTGACATGATTTGTGCTCTTGACGTCTATGGTTTCTTAACGTAACAATGTAAATGAGTCAAAAAAGGAAAAGAAAACTTAATATGACTCGCTGAAGAAAAAATTTAGTTTATAGTCGCAGTTTTATCGATATTACGAGACGTCAACATTTTTTTACGAAACAGGTTGTCCAACTTTTAAATCATCTAAAAAGGGAACTTGCTTTGGCATACCATCGGAGTCTAAAGGACCTTGCATTTTGTTTATATGTTGGTAACTCGGAACTATCATGAGAATGACACTTATCGATTAACCTCAAACTTTAGTTAAAAAACCAGCCAACAAATTCCATAGCCTGTTTAGACGCCCTTGATGCGATCAGTATTAGTATTCCTTTAAGTGAATTGTTTGTTTTCTTTTACGGCCATTTTTTAGCTTTTTCTGTTGTCAACACCTAATTTTTTTGAGGTTTATATACACGGGAGAAGAAAGTAGCTAAAAATAAAAATTGAATTAACAACTTTAAATTTAGATCTTTTCACACCCAGTGCTAAAATTGCTAATTAAGTCTAAGATTGTGATAAACCAGATTAAAACTGTTGCAGGATTGAGGACCCATTTGCTGATTTTTTTAGTTGCGAATAATTATAGATATCATAAAATTATTTAAAATAGACTTTGGAATTAGAAATGGGTTGGTAACCGTGTCGACCGAGCTACGATAAAGATTGATCATGTCCACAACATCGGCACTGCATATCAATTAGCTTGAGGTTAAATATTTGAGTTATATTTAACCTCAAACTGCCAGTGGGATGCTTTGATATACCGAGCAGAGCTACCAACAGATTTCAAATTACAAATCGTATTCAGACATTTTTAATCGTTTTTTTTTTTTTTAATTATTTGCATTTAAAAGTCAATTTTATACAAACTTGTTTCTTAATTTAATGTGCTTAATATTACATGTGTACCTACACTATATAGCTCATATTATGCAAAAGAAGGAGATCAAAGTCGTCTTAGCTACAATTTTGTTATCGCGGAGGTACTACCTAACTTTATTGGAAGTGACAGTAGTAGTTTTCAGCATCTATTGTTTATAGCAAACAATTTCTTTTAAAATTGCATTTCATTTGTTTTTTAAAACTTTGGTTAGGAATACAGTAGTTGTGTCTAACTGACATCTCAATATGAGCTCTACTATATACTTTACAAAAGAAACATAGGTGACCTGATCTTTTTTTTGAGCCCTCGTTATAAATATGCACAATAAAAACACTCCACATTGGTAAGAAAGACAAAAAAAGGATACAGCTCTTACCTTATTAGTAAGCCAGAATTCTATAATTTGAATAGGGTTTGGAGCCTTGAGGTCATGTCTGTACTTTACCAATATACAGCAATGTATTTGTTGTTTTAACCCATTTTCTTACATTACCAATAATTTGAAAAAAAAGATATTTTATAATCACTTTTGACCATTGTACGTCAAATAAGAATACACTTGACCACGAATGTAACGGCTACTTTATCTATAAATTCTCTGTTACAAACAGTAGAATGGTAGAAAGAAAATTACAAGAGTCGTTTGATTGTGAACTTTCATAAAAAATTCTAAAAATGGCATAAACCGCAATCTCAATGATTATAATTATATACCGAGCGATCCAAAAGATTGTGCTACATTCGATAATGCACATCTGCCTATCCGGCCACTCCTTCATTCATACATTCTATATGTATATTTATATTGTTTTTCATGGTCCGTGAATTTAGCAATGAGTGATGTGGGTGTTCAATTATGGGTGTTTGTAAAAGAATTAGCGAGATTTAAAGTTGTCACATTTACACATTCTTACAAATTTTCTCTGGAGAATACACGTCTCAACACCCACCATCACCAATTTACTGTTATAATTCTTATTATGTAATTGTTTGAATGATGCTAAGAGTTTTTTAACAATAAGGGTTAGCGCAGCGTGTAAAAATAATCTGTTTCTCGACATCAAATTGTGGTGGATCTGATTTACATCTCTCAAAATCAATCTTGATGTAGATTGATTGATTTGTAAGTGAATTTCAAAAGGATCTGTTCTGCGTCTTGTGCTGTGGCCCCTTTTTCGTAGTCCATTTAAGGATGAAACGATCTGCAAGTTCCACCCACATTGTTATCAAAATTTTGAATATCACAATAGATAAATCAAATTGTTACTCCTAGCTTTCTTGGTCGTTAATTCAGAGAAAAAGCTTCGTCAGAGTTAAGCTGTTTATAAATTTTCTGCAAATAAGTTTTATTATGTTTACAGAAGTCTTGAATTTTTCCAAGAATTAACATAAGCTTTACAGTTTTAGCGGTTAATGATAATGAGTAAACTAATCATAAAGCTTCTTTATTCAAGGCGTGCACATAATTAAACTACAGTCGAAATTTTTTCTGAGAATTCTGTTTCGCATCAAAAAACCGTTAGGTGAGTGAATCACCCTGTATACTGTTTTAACGGCTTAAAATAATGGTCCACGACACGGTAGTCACTATGATCAATATAATTTCAAAGTTCACTGTTCCATGAGTTAACGAATGCTTGTTTGTGTTTTTCTTGTGGAACCAACAAGCTCTTTCAAGCTTCAGACACAGTTAACCCTGCCAAAAACGTGTCTCTGTAAAAAATTGGTCTAAGAAGAGTGAAAGTGTCCACGGAGGCATTCCTGCTTAATTTAATTAGCGATTAACACAAATACTCGGTGCATATTACAAATTTAAATGAGTGCTTTGTTTCGAATCTCTAGATTTCTAGTACACCGAGTTTTAAGTAGTGTGAAGATCGTCTGAATAGATTTTCCCATTTTGAAAGGAGCGTTGACTGTAGTTACAGCGTTAAATATCTAATGGTTGTTGTCACGCGAATTTTCGTTTAAAGCGTGAGATTGTGGAAAATCCTCTAGGAAATTTAAACCATTCAAATGTAGAAAATCACCACCGCGCGTCCATCGAGTCGCTGACCCAAGAAATATAAACCGTGTCACGATACAGGAAACATATCTAATAAGTAAAAGCAGAGGCACAGTATAATGTCGTTAGATGTATGTTCTGAGCATGGACCATTTTGTGGAACATCCTGTGTAATTCGACGGTTTCTAACCGAATTCTCTAGTTTTACAGCGTCTGGAACAAAACGAAGTAATTCGTGTTCACACCTTTCAAACTTAATGAATATTGAATTTGAACGCAATTATTAAAAAAAAAAGCTACGTTTATTAGCAATTTCCTCCAGTTTAGAAAGCTTTGTCACGGAAAATGAGACATATTCAAAGAACGGTAATGTTATAGTTGACGGTGATTATCTTGAAATGCGAATCCAAAAATGTTTATATTTTCCCGGTGTTATTAGATAAACGCTTTATCTTTCTGGGAATATAAAAACCGAAGTGCAGTTCCCACATTTATCTATCATCGCTTAAATACGTAATTACCTACAAGGATTTATAAAAAGTGGAACCGGATAATTTCGGTTGTAATGAAAATTCGCTCAGTTGTGGCCTAGGCCGCAAAAGCGGCTTTTACGGACTCCGACAATATCGCCAACAATCTAAATATTTTTTTAGTCATTATGAAACTGTGGTCATTCAACTGTAATTTGTTATTTTTCGATTACTAATTAAGGTAGATAAAAACAAATTTGAAACCGTTGGTAAGGTTGTTGTAACCTTGCTTTGACCATAAAATTAATTATCTTATTGGTTTTCATAAGAAATCAACACTGTTGAAAATATAAACAACACTGTTTATATAAGTAATATAATACAGGATAATGTGAGCCCCAGATGACGAATTGTCGAAGAACGCGCATTTCCATGCAATTTTCCACTTTTTTGAGCAAATTTATGTTGATATCGGTAGCAAGTGTTGGTTTTAGTGGTTGTAAAATTTCTGGTAGGCATTGAGAAGCAAGTTAGAGGTGCTTGTTGCAGCTGTATTGCCAACTAGAAGGTCAAGGTAGACATTCTCAAGACAATTTGACGGACTGAAGAGTTCGTTGCCCCTACTTTGTCAATATTGCTATAATCACATATTTTTGTGACACACTGGTTTTAATTTGTTATCGTTGTACAGAAGCAAACATGAATTTTCTTGTTTGTTTAGATTTTCGTGGACACTCGGGGGCATTAAATTTTATTTCGTGGAGCAGACGTTCAAAGCTAGCTACAGTTATTTTTAAATTTTTTAAGGCCATAAATAAAATTTATTGACGACGTAACAGGATGACATTCGTTAATTTAATAAGAGCCGACAAGGTGTACAAGACCGCGAATGAAACCTTTTCAAAACTTGTGTAAATTGGGTTAGTTAGGTAAAAGCAACACTCAGTTGGGACAATATGAAGTAAACAATTGAGAAAAAAACTAATTACTGATCAGAGGGAAAATGTTACATTGTTTCAAAGCTATAACTTTAATCCTTGAAAATTCAAGGAAATACTACCAGAAAAATTATCTTTAGTTTCAAAATAAGGGTGATTTTCTCGGAATTTCATGTTTTTTTTTTCGCATTAAAATATAATTGGGGCGTTTTTAAATGCATATGAAACACGTATTTGTAGAAAAATGACATTTACTCTCAAAATAACAGTGGATATCTGTGCCTGTAAGTCAACCAAAAATTGTTATATTTTAGCTGCAAAAATGCGATAGGTGATGAAAAACTGAAGCAAAAAAAAAGTTTTTTCTAAGTGGTAAAGCAAAAGCAATAATAACCGAATAGAAAACATTAACAAAACTTTGTTGCAAATTGACATGCTTATTACTTGTACAAAATCACAAAACTGTACAACAGAAAAGAAATTTAGAAATTATCATTTTTAGAGCTAATCAAAATTATGCCACATTTTCGTTAAAATGCTATAACTTTTGTATTTTCAAGGTTATAACGGTGAAATTTGAGAAGGCTGTGAAATTTGATATGGTTATGATTTATGTGAATCTATAAAACTGTATAACAAAAAACGTTTTCAGCCATGTTTAAGACGAACCAAAATTTTGCCAATTTTCTTTAAGATTCTTGAACTTTTACATACAAATTTTTAGAGGTTGATAACTTTGAGGTGTTTATCATTTAAGTGAAATAAGAGAGTTGTACAACTAAAAGGACAAATTTAAAAAAAAAAAAAATTAGGACGAGTTAAAATTTTGCCACTTTTTTTTTAAGACTCTGTGACTTTTGCATTTATAAGGCTATAATTATGAAGGTTGCTAACTTTGCCATGTCTATCATTTGTGTAAAATTACAGAATTGTACAACAAAAAGGACAAACTTTAGAAATTGTATTTTTAGGGCAATCAAAAATTCTGTAATTTTTGAATTTATAGTATTGTAAAAATGAATTTTGAGGAGGTTGCTGTTTTAGAAATGCTGATTGTGTAAATTTACAGAATTGTCTAACAAAAAGGGCAAATTTTATAAAATTTCTGTTATATGTCCATATTCAAAAGAATGCAATATTTTCTTTAAAATTTTCTATTTTTTACAATTATCAGACTATTGCAATAAAATTTTAAAAGGTCGGTAACTTTGTCATGTTTATCATTTGTGCAGAATTACAGAGTTGTACAATTAAAAGGACAAATTTTAGAAATTTTTATTTTTAGGACGAGTCAAAATTTGGCCACATCTTTTTAAGACTGTAACTTTTGAATCCATAAGATTTTAACAATGAATTTTGAGAAGGCTACCACTTCATAAATGTTCATTATTTTGGTACATTTACAAAATTGTGCAACAAAAAGGACAAACTTCAGAAATTTTTATTTTTAAGACGCCTTAAAGTTTGGCTACATTTTTTTATGATTCTGTAACTTTTGAGTTAATAAAAGTGTAACAATGAATTTTAAGAAGGTCACTACTTTGGTAATGCCCATTATTTGTATCAATTTACAGAATTGTACAACAAAAAAGGCAAATTTTGGAAATTTTCTTTCATAAGACGATTCAAAATAATGCAATGTTTTCTGTAAAATTCTGTAATTTCGGCAATTATCAGGCTATAGCAATAAAATTTGAAGAGTTGGGCAACTCTGATATGCTTGCCATTTAAGTAAAATAACAGAGTTGTATAACTAAAAGGACAAATTTCAAAAATATATTTTTTTTGGTAATTCAAAATTATTATTTTGAATTATTTTCTGTAAAATTCTGCAATTTTTGTAATTATCGGGCTATAGCAATAAATTTTTTAGAGGTTGATAACTTTGAGGGTGTTTATCGTTTCAATGAAATAACAGTTCTACAATTAAGAGAACAAATTTTAGAAATTTTTATTTGTCAAAATTTGGCCACTTTTTGTGAATTCTGCAGTTGTGAGACTATGACAATGAAATTTAAGAAGATTGGCACGCTTATCATTTTGTAAAATTATTGAATTGTTCAAGACGTGTATATTTTAGCAATTTTAGAACGTCTCATGAATTTGTATCGTTAAAAAATAAAATAAAATTTCATTGAATCACAAAAGAGCCACCTTATTTCGAGAATAGAGATCATTTTATTGAGCGTAGTTGCTAAAACCATGAAATTTGAAAGACTAAAGTTATTTGAGTTTGAATTTTTGGAATATTCATTTTGTGGTCAGTAAGGTAGGCAGACCCGAAATTCGATCGAATATGCCCGAATTAGCGAGAGGAAACTCCACATCAGATACAGACGCACGCAATAATTTTTTAAGGTTTTGGTTTTGTATGTTTCAAGGATATTAAAACGAACTCCAATTGTTTTAGCATTTTATGCTAACAGTAAGATTATTGTTCGGATGTGTTTTATAACACGCAATTCAACTATTTATACCGTTCTAAACTACGCCGTTCTTTTTTGCACCAGATTTTTCTTTCGCCACCAACTTTGCAATTTTTATTAGTCATGTAAAGAGAATATGCAAATGTTTGTTTACTGTATTCGTTCTATGTCGTTTTCTTATTGTTACAAATTAATTTGCAATTTGAATAGATTACAGCGACTTACTTTTAATTCAAGGTTATGAAGATGGATAGCTTCACAATGGTAACCCGCAAGGACAATTCAAGGAATGTTGTTTTCAAGATTCTTTGCCTTAAATCTACTTTTGTAATGTTCTGCATTTTATCTTGACATGAAACTATCGTTAAGGATTTAAAATAGAGAAAATCAATGCGAAACGACGTAGGTTTTGATTAAAATTCGTGCTGCTGTTGCTCGTGTTTTAAAGAACTCTTTTTATGTTAGTTGTTAGTATATTATCAACACAGAAACTCTAAAAAAAATCAATTATTTAATTTAACACCATACTAAGTGTGTTTGATAAGCTTCTAAGTGATACTTTATCACGTTTAACAAAGACAACAAAAGTAAATATCAAAGCCCACATATCCTACAAAATGATGACTTGGTTCTTAAATAATAAATGACTCATTTAGTACGCGAAGGGTAAAAACGGACGAAGTCTCCATCAAATAATTCTTCATGAACCGCTGATCTCTTCAAATCACATCGTTTCAAAAAGTATATTTAATTAGAGCATACTTTACTTTTCGTTCTCGTGTAATTAAACATTATGAATGCAGATTTGAGAAAGTTGAAAATTTGATTCCCTTTCAAGACAATGGCTAACATAACATATTCGCAGAACAGTATTGTTACGCATCGTTCATAAATATAATAAACGACATGAATATGTCGGAGAACAAAAACGTTGTCTCAACTAAGAAAACATTATTCTTCGCCTAGTTCATCATAACAATTACTGTACATGAAAGACGTTGATAAAAAATCAATAATCGTTACAAGAATGTTGATAGTGAAGTTCTCTGTTGATCTCGGTAAATTCCAATTTACTATTTTCTTGCCATGGTACTGCGTTGTACGATTTATCGAATATCTTTATGGACTTATCTACAGTCGGAAATATTTCATTGGAGGAGCTATTTCCGTGTGTTGTATATCAAATTTCTTTTCTTATTACTTCGAGTTCGTTTTACACACCAGATGCACAATTTATTAATAGTTTTTGCTGAATTTTATTTCTGATTTGTTTATGTCAGGCTCTAATGTAGAGGTTCCGGTATCTCCACAGATAAAGCGAAGGGCCCCAAGAAGGGTCCTTTATTTTCATGTACCTAACAAAATGAGGTGTAATTAATGAATACATTATCTTGGCATATTTATAGCCTAGACCGTTTTAAAAGCAATGATAAAGTATCTGCTTTAAGAATGCCAGACGTAAACAAACCCTAGAGGTGTTCTGTTTAGCGTCGGTGGCTGATTCTCAACATTTTAAATAGCGGTGTGGGAAATATCTTGATAAACTGTGATGTAAGATATCCTTCGTGGAGAAGCGATAAAACGAGGAAGAAGCGACAAGATTAGTTTGTTTAAAAAGCGTAAAACAAATAGACAGTTTAATTATCCACGACAATTTCTAATGTAAAAGTACAATGAATTATCGAGACATTATACTAAGCTTTTGTTAAAGTCAGTCATTAGTTTAATGGCTGGCTTCACAATGGATAAACGGCCTCGAAAGACGATTCACCCTTTTGATGCCAAAAGTCACGTTTTGTAAAGATATAGAGAATATTAATTACATGATATTCGATATTTATACCTATATTGCAAAAGTGTATAGATCCTTGACTTATTAAGAATTTGTTCTAGTTTACATATGGCATTGTGCCAGAGACACGCAAACAGGAGATCATTTGTTGGGATAACTGCTGCTATTGTTAAGACATATTGGTTCCATTAACACCTCTAATTACTGACGGATTTCATAAATTCGAAAAGTTGGTTCAAAAGTTTTACAAAGCGAATAAATACTAAAATACGAAATGTAAGTTAACTATATCACTATAAAATCGAAATTTTTTTGAGAACAGTGATCGAAAATGCACTTTTGCTCCATAAATGTCCCCAAAAATTAATCAATTTACAAATAATAAACCGTAATTATTTAAAAAAAAAAACATTTCTTATTTTGGGACTTCTGTGAATTAATTTACAATTTTCAAATCAACTAAACGTAAATTAACCTTAGTTTTCAATTTTTTTGCAACGAGAAGTTCATTATTTTAAGAAAATTACTACCAATTCTTTGATTATTTTACAACTTGTTTACCAGATTTTTCTTTAAAAAGTTTCTTTCAAAGATTCAAAGATCTAGATCCTAATTGCTTATATGACAAATCTCGGATGTAAAGTTTTCATAATTTTATTATAATTTTAATTTTATTATAATTCATAATTCATAATCTAAATTATCAGATCGAGGTTTCAGTCTCGTGTTTTCAGGTTTTGGAATACCATGATTTGCTTAGGCTGTAGATGCAAAAATCTTAGATTTTAAAATTCTCGATAATAATTTTTGATGTTCTGAATCTAGTGATATCTGAAGTTTATATCAAAGATTTTTAGATCCTAAGTGCTCTCATAACAAATTCTTCAGTTGTAGATTCTAAATTTTAAATTATGCGAAATTTTTATATCCCGAGATCATAAACATAATTTTTTAACATGATCCATTAAGAGTCAATTTTTAGGTGCACAGTATTTTTAGAGTTTTAATTTATGGAATTTAGAGGGCTGAAGGAAAATCTGATTTTCCTAAAAACAGATTTTTCATATTTGTAAAATTTATCTTCAAATCTTTGAAAATTTCAAAAATATTGAGAGTCTCGTCAATTAAGAGAAAACTAAAATTTATGTCATTCCATAAAAAAGTTTCCGGGGGTCTAATATCTCACTTCAGAAGCTTAAAATTTTTAAAGTACTCAATAGGTTATTTTTAGACTCATCATTTTTAGATTTTATTTTTTCTAAATTAAATTAAAATTAAATCTTAAATCTCGACTACTACTATTATTTTAATTATAAAAGAACCTTTCAAAGTTGCCTAAAAACGAATTTGCTCTAATTTTTTTTTTCAAGAACTTTGTAAAACTAAATCTAAAACTTCAGGAATGCATTAATTTTATTACTTAAAAATTATGCAAATTCTCGCTCTTTCTGGATTTTTTGAACACAGGAAGCCTGAAATCTAAAATATTAAAGAATAAAATTTTACATATATTTCAGCAACACGTTTATTGATACCACTCAGGTGAACATAAATTGTAAATTCTGAAAAAAGTACAAAACAGACTTAGTGGAAGACTTTTTCAATGTTTTAGGAATGTAAAAAATCACTCTTAACGACGAAGATTATTTTTCTTCTAAGCTAATTTAACACCCTCATCTCATTTGTTGATTAGGTTAATTTTTTTTAATGTTTTTAATAAAAACGAATAATTCTAATTATTGATTTGTCGTCGATTTAATAAAATATGTAAAACTCAAACATTTCAAAATTTTGCAGATTTTAAAGCAGGTAATGTGTCAATCTAAAAATTACAAAACTTCAACGTACTTGATGTAAATTTCAGAAATTTACGAACATTGACATCTTCTTTTGTGAATAGTTCCATCAATTTAGCGCTTCAGTACTATTCAGACAGCAATATCCGGGAAATACCAGTACTACTAGAATTTTTCGTGTCACCAATAAAACACATTTCCCAGTAAAATTCTCGTGTATTACATCGATTTCTATTTAGGCCTACAAAGAAACCGTGTTTAACATTTTTGCAAACGAAGGAAGCAAGAAAGTAGCCTCTACTGATGAACCGACATTCCAACCTTTGTATGACAAACGCTCTCTCTTGTCGGACTAGAGATAATTTATGCATATTGGCCAAATTCTTTTCATTCGAAATTTCAATCGTGCAACAATGTCAAGGTAAAAATGCAAATTCAGCAGCTTACTTGAAGGGAACGTTATTGTTGTTGAGAAATTTCCACAAAATACCTTGTTGTTTGGCTAACAATGGCATAACAAGGTCCTGCTCGCTAGACAATTTCATTTTAGCTGGATTGACATATTTTGTGCGAGTAATCAAAACAGCTTGTTAAAAACCCGACTTTATTCCCACGGTATGACGGACGAAATGACGGCTTTCTGGTGGTAACCCCCTAAGAACGAGGGCGGTAGTCAGAGCGGAACAACCCTTCCGTTTTCGGATAGATGCTAATGCAAAACACGCAAACCGGAAGCTATTTTACTACATAAACTTATTTTTGTTACAGACGCCGATGCACGGCAACACCAACGACCGCAGAGCCCTCGAAAGAGAGGCTCTGCGAAATGTCATCAACCAATGGAACGCCAATCGATTGGATCTTTTCGAGTTGTCCGAACCAAACGAGGTAAATTATATATTTTGTGTTCATTACCGAAGGAAACAACGGAAAAATGTTGTGGTTGGAGCGCACAACTTGATCTACTTTCAGTCTAGTCTTTGTCTTTTGTCTGTCAAGATAGGAAATTACCATAAATTGTATCTGAATAGGTCGTTGTTTCGCGCAAGAAGTCTTTTTAATGACACAAGAATGTTCAATAAGTTCAGTTATTCAATATGGTTGGATGAATTTAGACAATGTGCCGTGGGTACTTCCTCGGGTTGGGTCCATTCAGCCGACCATATCTCCCGTTTCACATATCGTACTCTTTACTAGGGCGAGGTCTTGCTTTTGACCGATTCTTAGAATTTGGGTGTCGCAACAGGTGTGGAGGAGGATGAAAAGACGTTGGGACTTTCTCATAGACGCTATATGAAGTTTTTTTTATTTTTTTTTTCAAAAGCTGTAATTGTGTAATTAAAAAAAAAAAGATATTGGTGACGTAAGAAAAGCTTGTTGATATTTTGCAAGATTGTTCGAAAGGATCTCGACCATTCTGGGAAATTTTGCAAGATAAATTAGTTCTGTTTTATGCGCTGTCATTTACCATTGCATTAAAAAACTTGATATTTACATAATGGGCCTTAGATGAGGGGTCCCACAAATAAAAGTGTCAGAAACACTGACATAAAAAATAAATTATCATATTTGAAATAAATTGGCCCCGGGAAGACCCAAAGCTATGAGAACTTCTCTTCATTAGTCCCTCACATTGGTGCTGTATTATTTCACCAGTTTTTTAATTCGATGTTTTCCTGCGACTACACAGTAACCTAATTGTGTGTGCAATTATCCGACTGTGAGAAACATTTACCATCCGTAAAAACTCCATGAAAGTAGGTGAAGATTTGATGCATTTAATTTGGTCACTTTCACAAATAAATCTACAATTTAAATCAGATAATGAGAGTGTGTCATTTTAAATAAAAAGTTGAAAAATTTTGGCAAAAATCATCTACCGTTAAAATCAACGAAAGTAATCGAGATTTCTGACGTAATTAGCAACTACCACAATGTGGTAAGAAATTTCCAATTTTTGCGAAAGTTCTTGTAATTAATTAGAAACACAGGGAAATTATAGTCACCATTTGTGGCATCATCTGATAATGTATCGAAGGAATTTGTACACCTGTTACTGTGGGAAAGAGGCGTGTCTTAAATACTATGATGCGTAGTAGTGGGTTACTATATTCTTGACAAGGTAAAGGACAATGACCTGATTGGTTCCTAGATGCCAATCAGTTATTAATTTAGCGTGTAAAATATTTTGCAACACGGTATTTGAAATTTCGAAAGTATTCTTACAATTAGCACATCGCCATTTCTCACCCTATTCTTTGTTTCAAGGATCTGGAATTTCACGGAGTTATGCGCTTCTATTTTCAAGATTGCGGCCAAAAGGTAGCAACAAAATGCATCCGGGTCGCGTCAGACGCCACCGTCGAAGATGTCATCGGCACTTTGGTAGAAAAATTTCGCCCAGACATGAGAATGTTATCTGTTCCTTCCTACGCTCTCTACGAACTCCATGAAGGATGTCCCGAACGACGAATGCTCCCAGACGAAAAACCGCTTTTGGTCCAACTTAATTGGCACGTTGACGACCGAGAAGGAAGATTCCTTCTCAAAAATATTGACGATAAAACGGTAAACAATAGACTCAAATATTTGAATTCCGAACTAATTGTTTGTCGCAGGCTAATTCTGTTGGATCTCTCGACTCGAATGCCAGCTTTAGACGAAAATTATCGAAACGAGAAAAAAAGCAGCTAAAGAAACAGGAGAAACTCTCGAGGATGAAAAGCGACAACGGTGATATTAATGATAAGGAAGATGGAGTCGCGGAAAAACTTTATACAGGTTGAATTAATTTATGTGGAAGTTTCGTGACTTGATATTTATTTTTTAGAATTGCCTGAGACATCATTCACTAGATCAATCTCGAATCCAGAAGCTGTGATGCGAAGGCGAAGACAACAGAAGTTGGAAAAGAAGTTGCAACAGTTTAGGTCGAAAGACGGTGGACCTGATACAGGTAACAATAAAATGATGTAATAAAAAACAGCTCTCAAATTTTGCGGTTTTCTTGTGTAGTAACAAGCTACTTAGTCAAATAGTCCATGATGCTAAAAAAAATTAAATAATTTATTTTTTAAACCACAAAACTGCACGAAAAATCAAAATTAAAAAATACTCATTTTTACAGTATTCATTAAACAATTTTTATGATAAATGTTCCATTGTAATGTAATTTGTGGGTTGAAACAAGCAACAGGTACTTTATCATTAAACACTAAAATAACCAGTTGAAAATGCCAATTTATTTAATGGGTTTTTATAATCAGTTTCCATTCATGTTTTTCTAATTATAGTGACTCATGCCTTGTCTTGCTACAAATTTCGATTAAACAGTTTAATAATGGAAAGTTGTAAGGGCAAAACTTGCATTCTGGAAGCCCACATGCCAGGAAATTAACACCAAAAATGTGAATAAACATCTATAAACGCCTAGTACTAATTTTGTTATCGCTAAGCACATATGTATACAAATTTGTTAGCATCTCCAGAAAACGATGTAATCATTAAACGAAATAGTTTCTAAAGTAGTTCGTGAGTCGATTACCCTTCTGCTGTTTGTAGTTCTTGTAATTAGTACTAAAATCCAATAATAAAAAGAGCAGTAAACCGTCCGCAGATGTTAAAATAAATAAAATCGTCTTCTCATCAACATTGCACCATGAAGTAATAAATAAACTGGAGTGAAACTAAATAGACAAAATGCTAGTTTTGTTATTGTGTAATTAGGACATGTCAGTTGTTATTATTACAGACTTGTTTTTTTTTCTTATAGATATTGGGTTTCATTGTTAGAGCAACAGGGACAGAATTGTCTCATTAATTTTGATGTATCTTTGACATCTAATTTTCTGATCCCTTGGAAATACACCCAAATTTTAATATACCGGTACGGTAGAAAATCAATAGCACTCGAACAAATTAGAGTGATTCTGAATAATAGTTCAGCGAAGAAAAAGTATAAAAAAGAATGGAATCTTGTTCCAATATTATAGATAAAAAATGAATATGGAATAACTTACATCGAATAGAATTTTTATTACTCAATGCTGATTACCAATAAGATAAATTAATATTCGAATTATTGTGTTTCTTTGGACAGATTTATTTTTGTTTTTCTATCAAGTGATATATAATATAAATATACAATAAAAAAAGTTACGGCATAATGGGATTGTTAAAATAAACAGCGTTGAAATTTAAAATGTGTTGGTAGCTCTGTCTGTTGTCCCATGCGTCTGACAGTTTGAGTTTAAACACTGTATCAAATGCAATGATGTCGTTGATGATAGTCCTGTAATGACAAACAGTCAAACATCTCAAAACAATGGAAAATACACTGGACGTTTTGTTTTCATTATATGGTACTTTGTATTAGTTACCTGTAGTAGCACAGTTCTGCTAACATGAATTGTGTAAAAATTACAATATCTAACGTTAATTATATTATTGAATGGGACTCATTAGAGCGCGATGGAGTAAAAATTCAATTTTCATTTCTTTTCCTACTGAGATGGAAAATTATGTTAAAACGGAAACAAAGGAAATCAAAATGTTTGTTCTAATATACAAAAAAGAAGAAACTGTTTTTATCAAAATTAGATAGATCTAATTAAAATTGTGCTAATTAAATAAATATCTACGTAGTTCTTTCAACTAGCATTTTAACATTTTTGCGTATATCTTTAAAATATTGCACCGATTGTTAAAAATTTTTGTATATTAATAGGTTTTGATATGCTTTTTCTTTTGCTGCGGAAATCAACTAAATCCTCAACTATGGGCTTCAAAAATGTCACTAAATTTCAATAAACAAGTCGCTGGTTTCCAAGATATTCGTATTTGAGATTTTAAAACATTTTGAGCCGTTTTCGGGGTCTTATTTCTTCCAACTTCAGTTCTCAGATTAAGAATTTAATGTATAATTAGAAATCAAAAACTGGAAATCGTAAATGTTTGTAGCAACATGTTGGTAAACCTTAATAGGTTTTAAGGTAATAAGTACTTCAATTTTTTAGTACTTTCTGGCGCTCGTTTTTGTTTATTGTTTACACTCCGAATGTTCCTAGAATGTTTTTCAAATATCATGATTTTTTTTAATTCTAAAGTTTTTCGTTTCTAAATTAAAAATACAAATAAATTAACAGAAGTTAATGAACTTGCTGTTCAAACCGTATTAACAAACAAAAATTTTTTGGATCTAGAAACAATGAATCCAGCTAATTGTTTTTAGTCAGTGGCACATTTGTGTAGCATGCAGAATGAGAGTATTTTAGACTTGTGAGACAGTTTGCAGAATTATTGTTAATCTGTTAAACTTTGACTCATTGATGAGTCATCTTGTGCACTCGCGGTTAAAAAATTATTCCACAAAAAAACACTTCCAAAAATTGAATTTTGATGACACTTAATGTAATGTTAATCGTAACGTAACACTGTCTTTTCACCATGTCATGTAGATTAAAAATTTGTCATTCTGAAAGCAATAATAAATTATTTTAATGATACATATTCTTCAGTCTTGTTAAGGGAAGACATTTTTAAAATTTTAAACTTTTTAAATTGTCTCTCTGATACAAGTTAATTGGCAGTAGAAAATAGTTATTTTGGTCCCAAAATAATATTAATAATAATAATAATAACAAATATCCATTCTATTTAATTTTAAACGAATAAAAATAGTTAATTTTGAACTTTTAATACATTTTTATGGAAAACTTTATCGATTCATTTATACGATTTTCGAAATAAGTTTAATTCGAGTTATAATAATCGATATTCAGTAGAATTACATTTAATAGAATCTTATCGGACACACACATGCAGTTGCAAAGTGGGACATGGTGGTGGCGGCTGTTGTTCGCTGTTGCAAGTCTTTATGTAACTTTTATGATTTTGGAAGATTTTTGAATAAGATAAAAATCTTTATTCAAATTGTAAATGACTATTGTAGAGAGCATTCTTTCTTTGATGATTCCGACAAAAAAAAATAACGAGTACAAAATGAAAAAAATATTTTTTATAATTTTTATGATTTAATAAAAAATAAATAAAAAGAAAAAAACAAGTTAACTCTAATTCTAAAAAACGCAAAAAAATCGTTGATTCGAATGTCTTTTTAGATTGAATTATTTACAGTTTATTCAATTGTAAGCTTAACAAATTCATAAAAAAGTGAAACATTTCAAAATAAAACAAGGACTAAACAGTAGCAAGGAAAAAAATCGTTGGTGCTCATATCCTATAACATTGAATTATACATTTTCTATCTATAGTTTAATAAATTATAGTACTAACAAACTATTAATAGAATAAAACTGCAAAAAATGTAATAAAAAATCGTTGACTTTCACGTTAGAGAAGATTGTATTAAAACAATTCTACTGAAAGTAGAATTTACAAATTTTTAAACAAAGCAAAAATGAATAAAAAAAAGATCATTATTAAGTATAATTAGAATTAAACTCTTTTCGAACAATATCAAATCGCTGTATCTAGAATGTTTTGCATAAAAATCTGTTAAAATGTTAAAATTTTTGATTTGTCTAAAATGAAACAGAATGAATATTAAGTAAATATGAATTATAAATAGGTTTGTAATAATGATACATTTATTTTGTAACAAATTTTATAATATCAATTCAGAGGAGCAAAAATTCGACCATTTTTAACATTGTTCTTTATTCGATGAACCCAGACCAGATTTAATCAACTAAAATTTCACAGTTTTTTAACCACCATGGTATATTGTCTGATTTCGATTTTCTTTTTGTGCCCTTGAAATTTTTATTTTAAGATGCGAACACTAAATTTAGACACTAATTGACAAGACTTTTAAAATAGTCTTATTTAGTCATTTTTATTTAGAATGATCTTCAGAATTCAGACGTAGCTGTCAATCAGAATGATAGTAACGTGTAATTTACATTCGATGGTGAAAGATGAGAGACGAGTGATTAGCAATTTATTAGGAGGTAAAATTTCGTACTTCTTTTACAAGATCGCTTTAGATTTAATTGCAAAATTCAGAATTTCAAAAGGTTTTAAATATTTGCATTTTTGGATGTTGCTTCTTTCAAAGATTAATTAAGAAGGAAGAGATCAAAATTTAATTAATTTCATGTTTTAATTAATTAATTGACTAAATGTGTTTTATTTCTTTCAAGGTGGCACCTTGAAAATCTACGGAGAAGCCTTATGCAAAGATGTGCCTTACAAGACCTTACTATTGTCAGTTAGAGACTGTGCCGGTGCTGTGGTTAGAGAAATGTTGGAGAAATACGGCCTTAACAAAACCGACCCCAGCCAATGGTGCCTGGTCCAGGTAACTCAACAACCTGGAACCCCCGACACTGAATACGTCCTCGATGACGACGAATGTCCTTTATCCATCTTGATGAACGCCCCCAACACAGGTAAGCCGGCAAAAAACCTTTAGAGAAACCTAAGTAATATTATTCCACGCAACAACAGGTGGCGCAGTAATGTAAAATAACCGAGAAAGTTCCATGAAACTTGATTTAGCTCAATTCAATTATGAAAATCAACGAACGGAGTGTTGTTATTGCATACTTGCAGACGTATTAACTAGTAAATTATCTGTGATTCAACTGATAACTACGTTGCATATTGCGGTTCTTTTGTATTTTTTTCTTCTTTGAAACGCGTGGGTGAGGGGCTTTTAGACGAAGTGGCGCATGCTTGGGTGCACACTGTACCTTCCAAGTCGTGCGTCATTCTCGGCGAGTCTTCGCCGTGAAAACATTGTATAGTATACTCGAGGACCAAACATGGACAATATCGATATCAATTTATGTAACCGGGACCAATCCGGCGCGAGTCCGGTTAACCCGGAGTGTGATTTCGGTGTTTTTGTGATCTCCGGAAAAGTCCAGAGCTTCTCTGGACTATGGTAGTTTTCGTTAAAAGATGATGGACTGGGGCATCAGACGTACGTATGCTGTGCTTTGTACTTTGTTTAGATGCATAAGAGAGTCGGCCAAGCAAACTAGTTTTCTTATCCGCTGCGGCTTGATTTATCGACTAGGATTTTCAAAAACCAGTTACGCGCTGTTACTAGTTCTGTTTTTTCTACGGTTTTTGTAATGAAATGTGATGTGTTGACATTTACTTCCGTGTAAAAATACGTTGAATGAACAGTGCAACCTGTTGTGGTTGGGTTTGATTGATGGCGTTGTTTTCACATGTATTTATTAAAATAAAGATCGATTTTGCACCGGGAACGCTCATCCTTTTTTTTCGTGCAAATGTTACCATGTTCAACTACCAAGACGACAAATATCATTATTTATTCAAGCACAAATTTCAGGTTTTATTACAAAGTATATAATTTCTAACAAAAAAATCTGACCTATGCTAGACTAGCCTTGGAAGACGTCAGTTTGTCCTGAAGCGTTAAAGTTCACGGCGAATAAAGAGGGTATTATTTCCGTTTGCTGTAAAAGGAAAAGCTTTATTACTTTCCTTCCTCTTCTCAAAAATAAAATAAACTTTGTTTTAATGCAATTACCTCATCACTGCATTATTTTTCATTTTCACCCGAACGTTGGAAAACAATTCAAATTTCATACTCGGTATAGAATTTCTTTTAAATTACTGATTTCATATCGATTCATCATAATTCTTGCACCTAATAAAAGCTCTCTTTTGACATTTATAAATTTCAAAGGTTACGATGAAAATGGACTCCAGGAGAGAGTAGTCTGTTTCTTTATGCATATAAATGTAGTTCTGTTTTGCATTTGCTATTTTAAACTTACAGCAAACAGACAGACGTCTTCAAGCTCAAGTGTTGGGGCAATAATTTTGAATTTTTAAATTTATTAAATATTTTTAGTGTATGAAAACACCGTTTTGTTCTAAACACATTCAATTGAGGATTTATTAATTGTCATACTTTAACTAGTCAGATACAGAACTCTCCCACATTCTGGGCGAGACGGTTTTTTTTCTGAGGCTTATGGAAATAAGTACGACCCACCGATTGTTGAGTTTATTTAAATTTTAAATAAATTTTGTACCATTTTTTTTTAAGAAATAAAGTGTTACAAATCATGAAACGGAAAATTTCAATCAAAACTTAAAATCTCACCAGATAAGCCGGCATTATTTTTAATTAATGTTAATATTTTGTCAGCTTCTGTGGTAGTTTATGAAGTTATTGTGTCGGAAAACATTTTTTACAAACAATAAGTAATAAGTTTTACGCGAGAACGTAATGAAGAAGGAACCCGTACATTTTTTACTCGCGCGATTTAAGATCATTTTTATGCAGTGTGGGAATTTTGAAGAAATTAAACACTCAAAATATACAGGGTGTTTTTGAAGCATCTGTAGGGATTTGAGGTGAGGTGTGCTCTTTTACCATGACAAAGTGCATCTTTTGTCCTTCGGATGGAAATTACCAGTGGCCGCATGCTGCGCCGAGAGACAACCCTGAACTACATTATAACCATTTATGATGCAAGTACTAAGCTAACATTATTGATCATTTCTGAACATATTTCATAAATAAATCAATGTCATTCATTGACAATAAGAGAGACAACGTGGTTTTATGACCTCCCTACTATAACACGAATAATGATTTTCATAGATTATCACGTACATGCGTACTCTTGTTACAAATCTTTGAATATTTGATAAACAAAACTCGAAAGGGCAACAAATTCGTAAATTGTTACAACAGAGAGGTTATTAATAGATATTGGTTATTAATTTATCTAAATTGGTACGAAATAGTTGTAGTGTTTCATATTTTTGTTTACAAAATTCTGTCCTCGCAGGGGCTTCGTGATGGATTCTATTGATAAGGGGGCGGTTATAACCTGTCCGCCGTCACCGCATGCTATGTAGTGCCTTCAAACCTAATTATCGTCGATAGTGGAAGTATTAGTCGTTCTCGAGCCGTCGGGGGTGGTTCATCACGCGCCGTCACCGTTCTTCCGTCGCTTCTCTTTGTTCAGTGTCGTCTGTATATCTCGCCTTTTCAAGCGTTCATATCGTGATGTTGATGTTTGTTGACTTTACCGCCTCTTCGTCACACCCAATCCATCTTCATAACCGACTTATTTTTCTCGCTTAAGATGAAGTCGTGATTGAACTTTTGATGTGTTAGTGATGTAGTTTTTAAATTTTTATTTCATTTCTTTTTATTTTACTAACAAAATCGATCACATGAATTTTTCTATAATCGAAAAAAATTCTGGTGATTATCCATACTTGATTTGTTGGTGACTACAATTCCTTCAGTTGTGAAGTAGTTTTGACAAATTGTTAAAAACCAACTGCGCCAAGATGATGGGATTTAGGTCTTATAAAAGGCTGCGGAATGCCAAGTGTGAAGTTATGTTAGGTAGGTTGGAAAGCACTTTAATTTTTCATAAAACACTAATTAATGTTTCAAACATTGGTCAACTCCCCAACGAAATTGATTTTTAGTGGGCACTCTATAATTATGTTTTGTTCAGTTGAACACGAACTGTAGCTAATGTCGTTAAATTTTATACAAACCTTCGAGAACAATTAGAGTTACACCGTTCCACGTATCTAATTTATCGTTTTCGAATTAAGCAAGTAATGATAGGCGGAAACGCCTTTAGATACACTGTTTCGATCTGTCAAGGCCATGCAAATACTCCAGATAAAACCACAAGACAACAACGAAAAGTATGCGCAAAGCGTACTCATCTACTCTTCAATTCGGTTCATTTTAATATCACTTAAATCGATAAGTTTGGCACAAATATGTTTTTTTAAAGGGTACATCATGTCCTGTAAGGAATTTCACACGTAAATTGCTTCATTAGTATTTCCTGCATTCATTTCATGTGTTAGAACACTGTGCAGTGTAAACATTTCAGTGTTCAGTTTAATAATAAAACTCACTTTCATTTCATTACTCCAATCGACTTTTACATTAATTACTTTAACTAATTAAAATAACAATGTATCTGAGAACAGTAGGATATCACGTGAACATAAATGCTCATGATAATGCTGGAAAATTGTCTAAATGTCATCGATTTCATTAAATATCAAGTAGCAAAAAGTGGATGGTTATCAGAAGTTAAGTGGAGCAGATATAGCCATCATGGAAATTGCAGCAAATGAATAAATTTGCTTAATTTTTGAACATAACTGCATGGAATTTAAAATTTAAAATAGGGTGGTGCAGTGCAAATTTTATAAAACAAAGAAGGATTTTTGTAACTTTTTTTTTGCACAAAATTGAACTAAAAAATTGGAATTATTTTTTAACACAGTTTTCTACAAGTTCCGATTAGAAAAAAAAGTTGCAAAACTGTTTTTAATAATCAAAATACTTAAAATTTTCAAATTTTGTCAATCGTTCTGTGAACTTTTCTTTTCACCTTTCCAGGATGCCGCTTCTTTAATCGTTAAAATCTATTTTTTTTTTATTTTCCACATATTTTGAGATATTGAATTCGTATTACATACTTCATTTTGTGAGTTTAATTTCAATTTTTGAGATTCTAAGGTATTAAATTTTAGGCATCAATTTTTCTAAATCTGATTTGTCATTTTTTATTTTTTATTAATTGTTTTTTAAACTTTTCAATTTTTTTTGCTGTAATTTTCCTCAGACAATGTTTAAAAATTTTTTGTATTGAAATAACCTTTTCAGGTTTTATTTTTTCAATCACAAACATATTATCAAAACAGATTTACCCTCAAATGCTAAAGACGGTTATTAATTTTTTTTTGGCAGAACCTCGTCGGATACCAAACTTAAATTTTTCAGGGAATTTCTCAGATTTTTTGTTTCTGGTTCTATTTTCTCAGGCCTAAATTTCTATTATCGGGAAAATAACAGATTTCGGTGGTTAGATAGTGTTTATTTTACGTTTGGATTTTGACGGTTGGTATTTTTAGTACTTTTGTTTGATATCCTTTGATTATCTTTCTCAAATTCACAAAATTTCAGGTTTCTCAAAAAAATGAGGTCAGATGATTTAATGGTATTTTACTAATTATTTTTTTTATTTTTTGCGTCTGTTTTTTTAGGCCTTGTGTTATAATTTTGAACTTTATTATCAGGTAAATCTACTGGTTTAACCTTGTGATAATAAAAATCTTTCATTTTTTAAAACTATATATTCATTGGGCAACCACACTATGAAACTATACTTTAGGGACTCTTTTTCGGCCGTAAATTTAAATTTTATGGATTCACCTGTCAAAATATACTGTGATGAGTTGATGACTGAACCTCAGTTTCTTAAATTCTTTTTTGCTCTGCCCTCGTTACATAAATAGGTCTTTTTAAGATTCGTTTTTTTTTTGCTTCTAACGTCATCTCTCATGTTTAGTGCCACATTTAAATAAGATGTTTTTTTTACACGTACATATCTTTCAGATTATTATTACATATTAGAATATTACAATTATTTGGTTTTTAGATTTATTTCCAAAAGTCAGTGCAGCTAATTATTTATATTTTATCAAAGATAGTTTTGTGTACTCGCTAGATCCCAACAGTTTGTTGGGTGTCCTATCAGAAAATCAACAAAATAATCTACCTGTAAAGCCGACAGGTCATTCCTCGAAGCTTACACCTGATGCTCATGTTTATTTGAATAACATTCATACATATTGATTCATTATCACAATATTTACCCATCTACAAATATAGTTACCATACACGCGAAAATATTTAATGGTTGATACACATTACCGTAAACTAAATTATGGTCATTAACTAGCAGTTACTTTTAAAAAGAGTTAAATACTTTTAACGGGTTAAAGATGTAATTCAATTGACTACGATTCTGGTTATTGTATTACACTTTGAAAGTTAACCTTTGGGGTTAACTCCAGAGTACGGTGTTCTACCAGTTAAAATCAAATTGTTATTGTTTTTTATGTGAACAATTACCTCACGTCTTCATGTGATTTATGTTCAATTTCATTGTTGAATTCATTTCGTTGGTTGTTACTTAAGGGGTTTTACAACAGTAAATTAATAATTGTCTGAAGAGAAAATGAGATTTTGCGTAAAGTCTGTTCACTAATGAATAACGTGGGTTGTGACCACAAAAATCGTCGGACCGTTCATAATATGACATTTTGCCGAAAACCACTGAACCCCAATGAACTTTCATAATCGCAAACTTAGTGAATATAGGGATCAACGTAAATAAACATCCGCAACTATTTCAGGAGATTTATGTAATCATGAAGTTGCCGAAGTAAACCAATAACATTCCAGGTAAGCGTGCTCCAACAAATTGCCCAGGTTTTGAAAAATACAGGAATCCGGTTGGGGATACACATTTATTATGGGGAGTGAAAAATATGGTGGCTGTGCATCAGTCGGGATAAGTTTGGGAATTGAGTTGGGCAGCCTTGAAAGATGGATAGCGCTAAGAGAACGATTTCCGATAAATTTTCCAGCCTTGTGATAGTAGGAGTACAATAATCGATCAATAGTAGTAGCTGAACGTAGGTTTTTACGTGTTGCACAAGGACACTTGTTTTGAAAAAAAAAAAGTTTTTTATGTATACTTTATTTGAATATGGGTATTCTTGTCAACACGCTTTTTCTGTTGACTTTGAACCTTTGCGTGTACCTACGAATTATCTAATTTTTTCTGTGCCAACAATTGATCAGGTCGCAGTAACTAAAACTATTGATTAATCGAGATGCACACGTGGTATTTCTTTTATGCCTACATTTTTGTTCAAGTACCGTGATAAATATTTACTAATCCTTCCAAGTAGGTTGTTAAAATCCTTAAACTGTAAATACTTCGAGCATTTCAAAGCTCGAATCGTTGCGAATTCTATTTTCTGATCCACACGTGCAAAGTGTTTTACTTGCAACGGACGCGTTGTCAGTGTCAACGTTATGAATGCGTTTAAAATTGTGCCACGATTCGGTCTGTTAACTATTTTCTTTTCTAAATTCATAACGCTTTATTTATATCGATAACCGCGAGTGTCGTTGTCATTGACCTTAAACCATGCTAAAATGGTGTTTTTTCTTTCCAGGCTCCATCATGTTTCATGTTAGAAGAAGACCAGCAGATTGTGCTCCACGAAAAAGGAAAAAGAAACCAGGAGCCTTAGGTACGAATGCAACAAATCCTCGCGATGTTAGAGATGCTGTGCCACTTCTCGTCGAATTGGGACCGGACGGATCTGCGCCTCCTCCAAGTGATACTACAAGAACGATACGACTTACGAATGATGTCATGGAGGTGAGTTCTGTGTCAAACGAATACATTGGTTCACAATCGACGGTGTTGATTCGTTTCGTAACCAGGTTTGGTGCAAAAATGAGCGGCGATTATATAAACGGAATTGTGGTTGGGACGACAATGCAATCTCTAATTTCACTGGGAGAGTCCAAGAGAACATTTGTGGATATCGTGCATAATACTACACTGCACCAAAAAAGTTAAGGATGCTGTAATTAATGACCGTGAATTAGGGGAGCAAATAATAAGACAATGCACTACAAAAATTGGTTTGCTTTTAATTGTGAGAAACATAGATTAAGAATTTTTTTTTAAATGCCAAAATTAGACGCCTAGAAGTATTATTTGGTGAAGAAGAAGAAGAAATAAGACAGAAGCTACTCCATTCAGAAACTATAAAAGGTACCTACCATTTTTGAGAGTGGGGGACCTGTCAAAATACAACAATATTCAAATCAGTAATAAATACTCGATTTCTGTTTATCAAAAAATTTACGTATCGTTTGATGGAAATACAATAGAAAATATTTTTTTATTTTTTGCTAAAACTGACGCCAAGAAGCGTCTTCTTTGAATAACAAACAAATTTGAAAACAAGAAAACCCTCCTAAATTGTACTGTGAGCCAACCTAGGTTTAGAACCGAAAATAATAAGGTGCAAAGACAAAGAAATTTGTGTCATTCTACATCTTCCTATGGTTAACAAATGTTAACGTTGACACAATGACACTTTGACACAGGTTATGTTCCACTATTTGGAAACTACCTTGAAAGTTTTCTGATGCCGATTGTCTAAGATCATTTTTGTCAACTGTTCAACATAACAATGCATGCAACTCATAAGTTGTAAAAATGCCCTGACAAAAAAAATTGATCAAATTTTGTGAACAGTCCCAAAATTGAGTCGTATTTTGACCTTTGGACCTCAGGTTCAAAATAAACAAGGTATACAACAAGCAGCGTACGTTTTATTACCTAAAAAACATAAATAACAGTATTGAAAAGAAACATCTCATTTCCGTTTTTTCCTAGAAATGTCACAATGTCTAATTTAATTAAATTATAAACAAAGTTAGTACTATTGGTTTGATTTCCAAAATAACAATTCCCATAAACAATTTACCTGGCATTGAAAATTAATGGTCGCTACTAAAAACAGCTGGATCCATCAAAACCCTGTAAATAATGAAATCAATTATTATTTAAGGTCAAACTTTCAATAAAAAGTGACATTTTTTTAAGTGGATATAATTTTTTGGCATTAATATCGGTCGCCCGTGTTATTTTTTACTAGAAGGATTTTTTTGACACATTGAATTTTTTGATAACTGGTCCAGATTAAGACATGATTTGTATTTTTACATGTAACATCAAACAGTATTTATATAAAAAAAATCATTCCAAACAAGAAAAACAAGCGTGACCTACTTAACACCTCTGTCTTTATAAAGACTCACCAAGCAAAGTGTCATTTAATTACCTTGAATTATGATACACAGTACGTTAACTTTATTATAAAACAGCAATTAACTTTCAATTGTCACCTCCGACACCAGATGAAACAGAACGAATAATGTTTATAAAATGAATTTGTTATCGCCAGATACAAGTGCCGTTTATGAAAACATAATCCATTGATCTATTTAAAGAACAATCAGGGTTTCTATTTTAAAACTCCCCAGAGTTTCTTAATTTATGTTTATAACCAACGTCACAGTTCGCAAGTATTGTCTAATACACCAAAATCGATCGACATTGGGGAATTGAAATAAGGACAAAAATTATGAATAAAAAATAATAAACCTCATTAATAATGAATCAGTACTCAACATGAAACATTTTTCTGACTTATCTGCGACTTATCGCGTCAATATATGCATTCATGGCTATAATTAAAATTTATTAAATTCAACAGGGAGCGTTCTTTTAACCAGGAGATTACTATTCAATTATCTTAATTAACTTATAATTTGATGATATTGAGGGAGTATCCATGTCTGGTACACTTCACCCAGCCATGTGCACTGTTTTTGTGGGAACTTATCAAACATTTAAAGTTGTTACAAATTTAGTTGTTTTCCTTCGAATGCTTGGATATTTATTTATATTTCACATGCTTTATCACTGTTATCTGACCGCAGAACCAATATCGATCTGCACATAAAGGTTTGACGTGTTGATTTTTTTTTTGTTTCCAGGTTGGTTCGGCGAACGGTATAGCATTACAATTATATGGTCCCCACATTCAACCACGACATTGTGTCATCACCAACGCTGACGGGGTTACCTCGTTAACACCTTGTCATGCGGACGCCCATACTTACGTCAACGGACAACGAATCCATCAGACGACGATTTTAAATCATGGGAGTCTTGTTAAATTTGGAAATAGCAACACGTATCGATTTTTAGATCCTGTTCATGAAGATAGGATGAGGCATCCAGCTGTTATGGATAACGCTAGGATATATGATAGGTGGGTTGATTTTGTTCTTTATGCATGCGCATAGGTTTTTTTTTTCGCTTCATGTTTTTAAGTTGCTTTTGCGATCATATAGCCGGTCACCGCGTGCACTAAGTCCCACTGAGCCGTCCAGAGAAAATATAGAGACTACTTTTGATTTAGAAGGAAATGTTGAGACTATTTCTACAGCGAGTGGAGCTAGAGAAGATAACAGGTCTTTAGGATCATCGTCGGAAAATAGGTCAGTGTGCTTCTTTTTTTTGAGAATTTAACGTCGCTTTTTTTTAAATTAACTTGTTGTGTAGCTCTAAACCCTTAAATGTCATGTCAGTACCGTTACTTACACAAACTTACAGCAGCACGTATTTAGAAATTGGGAAAGTCATATTCCTGTCATGGAACTTACTTATAACTTTGACCTCAAAAACGAGTTTGCAGCTCATGACAGTACACGCAGTTTCTATTGGAGATAATTACCAAAGCACAGTACTATATTGTTGTGTTGTTGAAGGTTTTGTTGCGTACTTTGCGATTTTGAAATTTTTAGTTCTTTTCATGCAAGGAAAAAAATTCTGGAATTTCACGAAACGCGAAAAAGAATTTATTAACCATCATTTTTGACACCTTCCGTTATACTTATTACGTCACTGCTTCTGGGAATTCGCCAAAACACAATTATTAATGTTTTCATCCTAAAGTATGTGTCGTAAATTGCCAGAGTCAATGTTGAGATGGTAGATTTTCTCATTTTAGGAAGATTCACACGTTTTTTGGGTGTAAATTATTAAATTCGCACGCTTTCACCGTTAAAGACTTTGGTTTCCAGCACAGCTAAAGTACAGACTGTTGGATTTTAGATTATAATGTTTTATAGACTGAAATTTTGGGAAACGGAAGTTTCAAGATTTTTTATCAGAGTTTGAACATACGTCTGTGATTTTTATTATACATGATCGTAAAAATGTTTTGGATCTTCGTGTTTACAAAGGCTCTAAGATTTTTTATAGATTTAGATTTTATTTCCGAAACATCCGCTTTTTATCACGGTTTTAAATGAAGAATTAAAGTTTCCAAGTCTTACTCTGTCAGAATCTTGAGCTTTTAATTAGCAGACTCTTACTCTTTTAAATGATCTTTTATTGAATTTCCTGCGTAGATTTCATTTTTTGTGATTACAAGGAAGCAGATAGAAAACTATCTCGCCTTTCTAACAATGTGAATCCCTAGTTATAATAGGTGTTTACATTTTGCTGTTTTGAAGAGTTGTGGGCCAAAATTTCTCAGGTTTTCTAGATGTCAGTACCATTATATTATCTAAAATAGATTATTGCGACGTATCCGGAAGCAGCTTGAGACTTTATAGCACTCGAAACTCTCTTATCTTAATTATTTCAGCAAACTTGTGACGTTTAAAACCATTAGGTCGTGAACATTTATCACTTGAAACTTGAAATACAAACTTGAAGAGCTGAAACCTATACTTTTTGAAAAATTAATTAAATTCTGTAAATCTGCGAACTTACTAACTTAAAACTTCTCGTCAAACTTTGATCTTAGGCGTGCTTTGTAGTTTATGATAATTCGCACAGTTTCTGGGGAAGATAATTACTAAACTTCCATAAAAACAGATCGTAAAGCTGCGCCAAAGTTTACTTACATGAGAAAGTCTAAAACCATTTATTCAGAAATGCAGGGAGATTCGTCTTGACACTGACAAATCCGATGCTTTAGTGCAATTTTATAACACGCGAACTTACGTGCTGTTTTGATGATGAAAAGAGAAAACGGTAATAATTTTGTCGAAAATTTGCTTGTTTTGTTGTTATTTGTGACTTTTCCTTTTGTTCTTTAGACTGAGCGGAATGGACAGATATCCTCGCGGTCAAGATCCTATTCTTCCAGCAGTTCTCGAATTTCCAGAAGAACCCCAGGAACAGTTTTTGGCACGTGTTATTACACATTTAGATGTAACAACACCAACATTTCGATTAGCGCCCGCCTACACTTTATATCTCTGTGCCCGGTACCGAGCGTCGACTCATTATCGACCAGAGTTGACACCAACAGAACGGGCTCATAAGCTTACAGTTCTACTACAACACGCAGCTCTCTTAATCAGACACACTGTACAAGACCGAAGCACTGAAAGTACGTCTCAAGCTTTTTGGTTAGCTAATGCCAGCGAATTACTACATTTCTTGAAATCGGACAGACACGTCAGTGCTTTTTCCATCCAAGCTCAAGATACTCTGGCGGATGCCGTGCAGCTAGCTTTTAAGAATCTGGTTGCTTGTTTAACGGATGAATTGAATTCGGCTATGACCCACCTGATGTCAGTAGGTGGAGACGATCATCCTAGGGAAGTTATTAATATTTTAAGTGGTGCTATGAATCTCTTGAGAAAATGTCGAGTAAACGCGGCTCTGACGATACAGTTATTTTCGCAACTGTTTCATTGGATATCAGCGAAAGCTCTGGCAAATGTCATCAGTAACAGTAATCTGTGTACTCGAAGTTTTGGTAATAAACTTTTCAATCGATTGAGAAACCTGCAAGCGTGGGCCGAATCACAAGGGCTGGAATTAGCGGCGGAATGTCATCTTGCCAAAATTGTGCAGTGTGCTCATTTAATGCAAGCTCCTAAGTACACTCCAGAGGAATTGGCCAATTTGTCTTCAGCGTGCTTTAAATTAAATTCCATGCAGTTAGGAGCTTTGCTCCGCCAGTATAAAGGTGAGTTGAAATAGTGTTTAAACGAAAACTGAAGTTATTTTCTTGCAGCTGAACCAGGAGAGAAATTAGCCCCTCCGGCTCTTTTAGAACAAGCAGCCAAAGCTGCCGAAAGTGTCGCCGACGAACTTGCTAGAGCAGAAGGTCGTGAAGTAACTTTATACGAGGACCCAGCACCCCCCTTGCAGCTACTACTTCCCGACGACGGTTTTAGTTGTGATGTTGTCCAAGGCGTTCCCCCGGGACTCGCTGATTTTCTACATCCTTTACAAGCCTCGGGTTTATGTCGCTTGGCAGCACAACCTACGAGTTCTGGACATTGGACGGTTTATATGTCAGCACCGAGGCCCCCGAGCGCTTTGAGCACAACTCAACCTGAAGTAAGTTTCTTTATAGAGCTATTTGCAACGTTGTTTATTTGTTTTTTCAGGTTCAAGTAATTAGATTACATAAAGCTGGTGGAGGAATGGGTTTGTCAATTGTGGCGGCGAAAGGTGCAGGTCAAGAACGATTGGGAATTTACATAAAGTCGGTAGTGCCAGGAGGCGCTGCGGATAGAGATGGAAGATTGGCCGCTGGGGACCAACTGTTATCGGTCGATGGTCAGTCTCTGTTGGGGATCACACAGGAAAAAGCGGCCGAGTTTCTGGTTCGGACCGGCAGCGTTGTAACGTTGGAAGTTGCGAAAGGAGGCGCGGTCTATCATGGGTTGGCGACGTTGCTCCAACAGCCAAGTCCTACTCCTCATCGAGGTGAGTTTCGTCAAATAAACATGACGGCGATTATTTAACGTCTTTTTCATACAGTCAAAATTATAACGGTGTGGAAACGTAAATGTAAGATTCATGAATTTTTATAGGAAATAGTACCTACTTTTCCTTAAAAAGTAGATAATATTTATAAGGTATTAAAAGAATTGTAGTGTGTATTTAATTATTAGAACTGAAGTAGGCTAATCTCTTCCTAGTCGCAACAGCCCGGACACGATTTTTATCCGTTCATCAAAAATTCCATTTCTTGTTAAATGAACATGAATTTTAAAGAGGGGGCTTGACAGAAAAGTCAGGCGATTTTTCGACTATCTTGAAACGAGAACATATAATCGTGAATATTAAATATTAATCTCTCACATGCACGATTTGATAAACGCCACACTAACTAATTAAATCGCCTACATTCATTCATCTTTCAACTAGTTTGCAATTCCGTGCAATATCCAACGTGATTTGTAAGTATAATCAAAGTGTACAAACAAAGAAGGCGTTCAATAGTAATTTACATACTTTTAAGTCTCAAAACTTGGACTATAATTCACTTCTTACAGGCTGTGATTTTAACATTTCCAATTTGTGTATTTATTGATACATTTTCGCATGCAGCTGGGGATTTTTATGGTGAATCTTACTACGGACTACAAAGCTCCCAAGAGTCACTCAATAGTCTCAATAACTGTCGTTTATTTACTCCGCCGGCTACGAGACCCAAACACAATATATTTTTCAATTCCGACGACACTTTATACAAAAAAGAATCTCGAAAGTTTACGATACCACGGATCGAAGTAGAATCTGACGAGCCAGTCTTTAGTTTACAAGTCACAGATTTTTCCGAACCAACACCTAAAAACATTATCCTCGGATATGATGAAACTGGCACCAATTTCGAAACAAAAAAAGTCGAGGAGTTCGACGCGGAGCCACGAAACAAGTCGTGGAAAGAAAAAGCAAACAGTTTTGTGCAACAAAAGAGTTACTCTATAGATATTCCTGAAAACACTTTCATGGATATCGACTGCGTTTCCGACACTGATAAGTTTCTGAGTATAAGTGCGAAAAAGTCGCGGCAACAGAGATTGTACTCATCCTCGATGCAAGATTTATCTAGTTCCACATCTAGTATCAATAGTGGTGTGCATGAGTCTAATCTAGATCTTAGTCATATCGATCCGGATACTCCGATTAAGCACAAAAATTGGAAATCGCCGGATGAGGTCCGTCATGGTCACGCCGAGAATGTGTCTTTGGAAAATAAAGCTATAAGTTTCCCGGATTTAAATAGGAACGAGTTGTTCGGAAGCAGCAGCAAAAGCGCTAGTGAAGAGAAACTCAGTGATAAATTGACAGAGTATGAAAGACTAGAAGTATTGAAGTTACTGCGTGATTGGAGTTTGCACGGATCCGAGTCGAAAAGTGATTTTAATCTTAAATTTTCACGCTCGTCAGATCATCTAGAAAAAGAAAATCTCGAAAGATCAGAAAAATCCTTGGTTGAAAGTAACTTGCGGTCAAGTAGCGTTAAGTTTAATTCCGAACCGAATTTGTCTCCAAAGCATAGAGATGATGTCATTATAATTTCAAAGTACAGCTCTGATAACGATATTAAAGATAAGAAAAAAAGCGTTGACCGTGAATTTTTGCACAAATGCGAATTTCGGAATTGTATTTTTAACGAAGATTTTATCCACCACTCGAATCCTAAAAGTGTTAAACCAAAAAGTATTTTGAAAAATAGTAGGGAACGTCTACAGGAAGCAGAGTGTCTTAATAATATAAATAATACTCAAAAAACACCAAACGTGGGCCCAAATAGCAGACGCTACAGTGAAATAATCGAACCAAAATCATTTAACAGTCAATTAGTTAGATGCGATAGTCTGGAACGGTTAACCCACCTCCAGAAGAAACCAACTCTTTATAAAAAGTTTCCAGATTCATACATCGTAACTAGACGTGGTAGTTTTATTAGAAATCAAAAATCAAAGAATTACGAAAATTTTAACCGATCACCAAAGAAGAACCCAAAAATAATCGTTTTGAAGAAACGATCCTTCCCAAAAACCTGGAAAAGTTGCTCTGATATCAAAAACCGCAAAACTGTTCGTAAATGTTGTCGCTACGCGAAAAAGAACTGTCCAATTTTAAAGAGCTCCTCCGAGACTTCAAGGAAGACGCAGAGTTGCGCGGACATCGAACAGGATTATGCTGCTAGGTTAGCTGCGCTAAAGGATAACGGCGCTTTTGATTGTAAGATAATGGCATTCAATGTTGGGCACCACTTTATTTTCTAGTTTAGCCGCCGTTACTTTTAGTTACATGCAATTATTGTTTTATTGAATACGCCTTGATTGTTATCAATGTGTTTGGGATGAAGGAAATAATCCTCTTGTTGTTATCTAGGTCCTCGACGCATGTCTGAACGAGATTTGCCATCGAGGGTGGATTCAGAACGCACTATACCTTCATCGAAATCAGTCCCTGCACTTCATCACATTTCACCAAATTCAGAACAAATGCGAAATCCACACGACGTTTTCAATCCTGGCTATAGTCGAACTTCTTCAAATAACAGCATTAACACCAACAGTGCCAACCCGGCTCCCACCAACGGACCTGTTACCAATCCAACAAATTTACGTAGCAGGTCTACGCATAATTTGCATCAGCAAGATGGGGGATTTTATCAGAATCTTAGCGTTTATAGGAACAAAATTCCCAGCCCACAACACTTGGGAGACAGGTGAGATTAATTTTTATTACTGCAATACTGCAAATGGATATTGTGCATGAAAGTCATTTTGATAAGAGTTTCCGTATCAGTCATTGATATGAATCGAGCGAATCATAAATTGTGAAATTTAATTGATCCGCGTTTTTTCCTCTTCCCACAGCGTCATTACGCAGAACAATTCTTAATTAACTTTTTTTTTAGAACTTCGGCCCTTCGGAGTTCGCAAAACTCCCTCCAGTCTTCAGTGGCAAACTCCCAGCGCCCCGCATCAGCATATTACCCGCCTCCTATGGCTGTTAACGCGTCCCGTTCTAATTTGCATCAGTCTATTCCAAACTTGAAAAGTCCCCCATCAACCCATCGATTGCACGGTGAAGACAACAGGTCCGGCTCTTACCCCAGCGTTAATCAACACCATCCCCAAAATTACCCTCCTCAGAATTACCCAAATACTAACTATCATCCACGCGATGAACCTAACAGGACTTATAACTCTCCACCTTATCAGTCGCAAGTTATGAAAGATGGGAACAATACTTACGGTGGTCCGTTGCATAACACTTTGCCCAACTACACGAATAATGTGCAACATGTGCATGCAAACGGACAAAGGCAAGATGAGAATCGTTATAATAACGTTGGAGGTTTGTTACGAGAAGATATAGTAAGACAGTCGCAGAATTCTAGACATGAAGATATAATGAGATATTTAAGTACAAATAATGCGAGAATGACGGAACAGAATCGTGTGCAAGAAGGTGAAATGAGAGTTTCGAAAAGTGACGACATGTTGAAACATCATCAAAATAATGACATGATGAGGTATGCTAGCAGCGGAAATATCAGAGCCCATGAAAGTAGTAAAGTAGAAATACCGTTGTACAGAATGAAAGATGAAGAGGAAGTCGATATGAGGATGGCAAACAATGTGAGATCTCAAAAATTGGTTGATAACAACACCGACATGTTGAATAGGAAAAAGCAGAACAGAATGGGTCCCGTCCATCCACAACAAAACCAAACGTATCAACACTCGCCGAATAATCCTGGCTACTATCAACACCAACAATACTACAATAACTCTCCTTACTCTCCAAACTACAACATGCAAATGGCGCAAAACACCCAAAGCATGCAAAACTTGAATTTGAACCAACAGTATTCCCAGAACTACCCGAATTACCATCAACAGAACCAATATTATCCTCAAGCAACGAGCCAGGTCAGCACTCCAACGTCTCCTACTTACAAATCACCGCCCATTGCTCCCAAACCCGCTAAGAAACTAGAAGAGCCCCCAGAATTACCACCCACGAGCACTCACCCTTTATATTCAGCGAGCAGCCAAGACCCACCAAAAATGGCGTTTTATCCAACGTCAGCGGTGACTCAAACTAAAACTCCACGAGATCCGTGGGCTCGAGAAGAACAAGAAAGACAAGCTGAAGCGAGAAGAGAGGCTTCAAGACAATGGCAGGAACAACAAATCCGAGAACTGTTGGCGTTGCCACAGAGGACCCCACAACAAGAAGAGCAATTGAGAGTGTTACAGTTGGAAAGAGAGTTCCAGAGAAGAGCTATGGAGGCTGCTGAACAAGATGACGACGATACCGAAAAGGTTTGTTTGAGATTCTCTCACAATACCGACGCTTAACTCTCATTTACTTGTTTAAAGGAAAGTCCGAGTCCCAGTATGACCCAGTCTGCAGCTCAGAATTCAACCCCAGTGGCCAAACAAGAGATTCCTCCAACTTCGATTTTAAAACCGGGAGTTGTGACCACCGCTCACTCCCAACCGCCACCACCTGAACCCGTTGCCCCGCCCCCACCGGAAAGAGGCTCTAGTTTCGCGGTGATGTCCATGAGAGCGAAGGAAAACACAAAAAGAGTGTCTTTTGACACGTCTACCGCCACTCCTCAACCTCCTCCAAACACTTTACAGTTGGAAGAACCCATCAGAGAAGATCCAAATGTAAGCCAAACCAAATCCAGCAAGAAAGATCTTGATTAAACTCGTTCGTTCTTTGTAGAGCTTTATTCGCCAAGCAGAGTCCATGTTGGCGTCCCCAACAACGCCAACAGACGCGTCTCCTGGAATGTCGACGGCGACTCCTGGAGTGATCGGTGCTCAAGAAGTGTACCGAGATCCTCGGGCACGTCGCTTAGCCGAACAAGCACAACAAAAGAATCAAACAATGCCAGCTGTTCCTGAAAAACTTTCATTTAAAGAGAAAATGAAAATGTTTGCGATGGAAACTGGAGAACAAGAAACTCCAAAAGATAAAAGTAAAATAAGTAGGGCACAAAGAGAAATTGACAATTTGGGATCACCAAGTTCAGGACTTGTTCATTAATCTTTGTTAATCAATTTAGTGAGTTTTACTTGTTAAATATGTGTGATAGATTTTAAAAACGGTATATTTTGACCAAAATGACCAAATATACAAGATACTGTTAGTAGATTCTTATATCTCGTTATAAAATGTAATCCCACCAATTATACAAGTCTGCTAATTTATCTTGCATATCTAATTGTACCGTCCAACCTGCAGCTAACGTGTCCGTGTACAACGACTAATTATTTAAGATCTACTGAATGTATTGATTTAAACGTAGTGGCTTATAACGTGATTCAATTATAAAAATATGGTTTTTGTTTGATATAGAACTTTATTAAAAATATATATTGTAAAATATTTTATAGATCCTATTTTCGTCATTTTATATATAAATTATTCTCCTAGAGGGTAGAATAACCATGATATTGTAAAAGCAATACTTGCACGTAAGGACCAATGTTATACATACACATACATATTTTTCAAATTATCTCTACATTCCTTTATCTTCACTTTTGTCAGCTTTTCAAGAATGCAATCTTTAATTTTCTTTATTAGAAGCAATATGTATGTTCATTTTATTGAGATTTTATGACGTAGTGTATATAAAATATGTAAATTGTCATCTGAGGTAGAAAAAGAATTCATTAGATTGTCATATATTTAAAATAATATAGTCAAAATTTATTGTTTTATTTCTTTATTTTATGTAATATGAATAAATGATATATTAAATACTCCACTTTTTTATTAAAACAAAACACGGCCTTTACTGAATTTATAATGAAAGAACAGATTATTTTATTAAGAAAAAGTTTTCATAACAAAATATAGTTATTCATTTTTTAACGATGTAGAGTAATTTCAAGCTTGGAAATTAATAGACTTACATTCTAGAGTTTTAAGGTTCAAGACGCAAGCTTGGAGAGTTGTGCTGAATTGGGGTATACTAATTAGAGTCACTTTTTGGCCATCATCACCTGAAAGAAGACAAAATTTTGTTAATCATCTAAAACTGAAATTTCGTAAAGTTTATTAACGTTGCATGGTGAGATGGGATTTATGTGTGTTTTGACTTTAAGCCTCTCTGGAGTAGTAAGATACCAGAAAAAGTTGTGTGCACAACACATTAATGACTCATACCTCAAATCAAGATAGAAAAACAAAATCATCTCTTTGAAAAAGTTCTATGGTCTATTTTTTTCACAATTTTAGGATCATTAATTATGTTAAAATTGAAAAATAAGTTGTAGCTGATATTTTTTTAAAATTACTTTACATGTACTCATTATGCTCCATTAAGAAAGAGTTCATGCAACACCTCTCAGATGCACAAGTAAAAAGATCAACTATAACTTTTATTTCAGTTTTAAAAGTATATCCAATTATTCAAAAATTATGAAAACAAACATGACCCCCAGAATATGGAGCACATTTTTCTTTGTATTTCGCAGCTCCGATCTGGAACCGACAAATATATAAATCGGGTTTTGTATATCAACTAAATACTACTATCATTTACATTTCCATTTGGGGGGCTATCTCACCATGCTCACCACGCCTTTATCTTTTGGTAATAAAATTAAAATCACCCACATTACCACAGTTGACAGAACTAACAAGCGGTAACCTCACATTTGTGCCAATGTGACGTTTAATCCAAAACCAACTGCCATGTCAGTGATATTTTGGTAACTTTGATTTTATACCCAAAAATGCGAGGCAAGAAATTTGAACAATAACATTCATTTTACATTTGAATTTTCTACCTGTGCATTCTTTCACTCCAAATTCCTTCTGGTTCCCTGCAAAGAACACATGAGGGCACTCTTCAATAATAAAAGGGTCTGTTTCATAAAACGGAAAACACCCTAAAGTGTCTGGAGCTGTTGGAGCGAAATGATTCCACTTCAAGCAGCATTCTAACACCTCCAAAGGATCCGTTATTTCTGAATACCTCATAATATCATCAACTGGTTGTCCAGAGGTTCCAACAATCTTTAGGCCACCCACAGAAAAGTAATAAGGATTGGAAACCTGGTTCACAGACTTATAAACTGAAGCTTCAGGAAACATGCAATAATGCATTGGTTTTTGCGGTAAAATATGATTAGAAGGGTCGTTTTCTCCAGGCATTATATCAACGTCAATAGTCTGACCCAACTGTTGTAAAAATTTATCCAGTAACTTCACGGCTTCATAGTTTTCTGTGCATTCAGGTAATCTTGATAACATAGATATAGATGGTTTTACTTCTTCAGGAAAGTTTCTCACACAATTGCCTGCTACTATGACTCTGCAAATTTTTGATGATGGGAGGCTTTCTAGATCTCCAACTAAGCCTGAGATCCAGAAAGTTAGAAGTTGTAAATTTATTGCAAAGTTAGCACTGTTGATGAAATCTAAACCACTGATGAACACTATGAAGGCAGAATCGTCGAAAAGTGGTCTAGGGATTTGTTCTCTGAAACCTGCAAAGATGTGATCTTCCACCATAAATCTTCCTTTGTCATCACCTGTTCCAAGGATCGCACAAGAGATGCCAGTAACTAAATTATCACTTTCTGGAAAATCTAGAGAAAGTATTAGTATTCAATGAGGACACGGATTTAAATACGTACTTACTAAGAGATACCTTTGCAACTCATCCTCGATGTACAGCTCATCTGACTTATCCGTGAAATGAGTAAGAATGGGCTGGGGAACAAGTTGATTTCCTTCAGCCAGTTGTTTGAGTATTGAGGGTTTCAGCTTTTGATTTTTGAACAGAGTCCCAATTACCACACACTTGGCATGTTTTTCTTCAGATAACTTATGGAGTTTAAACACTGGGTAAGTTGTGCCCCATTTCTTCTCAATTCTGTCTTCCAACAATTTGTACATTTCTTTCATTCGCATCAAATAGATATTACAGTACTGTTTACTGTAATTAGTTTCAGATTGGCACCATTTTTGGGACAAATTTTGGTAATCTAGTGACAGGCGTTCTGTTTTTTCGGGCATTTTAAAGGATTGAAAGACCGAGCAAGTAAACTTTGAGGTTAGGACAGTTATTTGTGTTTGCCTCCAAACATACAAGGTAGCCACCACGAAAACGAAAAAGTTTCTATACAAGTTCTGATTTTAAATTTGAAACACTAAAATGTTACGGTTTAAAAAATGTGTTTACTTTAATTCAACGCATTTTTAAAAATTTACGGGTTTGGAAGAGTGAACAAAGGAACTTTGAGGTTAGGATAGTTGTTTCTGCTTTGTTTCCAAACGAACAAAATAGCCACCACCGCCACGAAAAAGTTTCTAAATAAGCGCGAGTTTTAAATTTGCACAGTCCAATCAGTGGGTAACTACTAAATATGTTGTTTAAGTAGTGACTCTGATTAAAAACAAGTTTTCGACCTTGAGGGCGGTGTACGTGAGCCCCCATCTTGAATGAAAGGTATGCAAAACACATTTTCACAGAATAATTCGGTACTCGTTCGTCCTATGAAAAAAATATTCAAATAAGAGTTGCAGAAGGATAAAATTTCGCTTTTTTTGTATTTGTACTTTTCAGTTTAACGGGAACTGAAACACAATCGAAAAAAGACGCAGGAAGAATAATATGTACCAAAACAAACAATAAAACCAGAAAAGAATAATTTATTACCATAGTATTGCACATTAGAACAGAATTTTTTATATCCTGATTCTTAATGATTAATATTGTCTGAAGTCAACGCCAGCGAAGTTAGCGCACTTCTTCTATTAGGGCTCACTCCAAGATTCTCCCAATTGATCCAAGACAACCGAGCCGTAAGATCTACAAAAACACTCCAAATCTACCATCATTTTATCACTCTAAAAAATAAATACCACTAGTATTCCAATTAGCTCTGTCAGCTTTAATCTCCCCTCGTAGACACCTTTCCACATAAGTCAACGGATCACAGTCTGCTGTTAAAACTTCTCTGAGTAAAGCTATATAAGCTATAGCAAGTCTAAGTGTATCAATCTTGCTCAGTCTTTTTTCATATGGAAAAGTGGGCACATGCATACGCAGCTCGTCGAATGCAGAGTTGATACTGCTGCAAACCGATATTAATTAGGAAATAAAATTATTTATAACCTTCAAAACGATAATATACATCTACTACACAAAAATTGACAAAAAAAAAAAAATCACCTACGTAAATATACAACAAACAAGCAAGCCACATATTAAGACGGGTGTACCCGGTGGGTCCAATAGCAGACCTCAGCATCCGTTTCCGTTCCCTGATGTTGGCAGCGTGTCTTTGGACTCTGTATGGAGATGTGCCGTAATAGTCGGTGTTGGATAAACTGGTGCCACCGCACTGCGTGCTGTCTGAAGAAGGAAAATGGTGCAGTTTTACTGGTTCTAATAAAGTAACTAAATTCATACTTTAAAAAAATAACTACTTATTAAAAAACACGGATAATTTTGGAATTTATATGAGCAGTTGTAGGATAAAAATGGTGGATGCGCCAGGCCTATTTTTGCGAAAGATTTTCAGTTTTCACAGACTCTGACCTTAACTTCAGTATTTTTTTTTTTAAATAATCGTACTACAGTATCATAAATAACTGTAAATAATGTCTGCAGAGACTCTACGAGTTACTATAATGCAAAATGTCAATATCTACAAACATTTACTTATACTTATTATACCCGATATTTAATGCAAATTGAAGTTTGTACAGGGTTCCACAACACTTATAGCCACCCCCAAAAAAGCCTTTGATAACTTTTACGTCTATAATACAAAAGTAATCTACAAACCGTAAAAAATAAAAGACAACTGCAAATTTTCGATGTAGTCTTAAAAAAATAAAAGTATCTTCTTGCTAATTAAATGTTTAACTATTTTAATATCGCAAATAATGTCTCAAAGTTTTCATTTTGTTTTAAACGTAAAACTTAAGAGCGTACATATTATTAAATAAACTATTTTTCAAATTAATGGCATAGTCTTGCTACAAAATTTTGTAGCAGTCATTCAAAAAACCTCATAATAAATATTGAGGTTCCGTTAAAATTGTTAAGAGATTCATTAACTAGCCAATTTTCTGGAAGTGGATTTCCTACCGTTGTGGATAGTTTCTCGCAGGTAAATTCTTTTACCTCATCCTATGTAAAAAACGTTATCAGCGCTAAATCTGTGGTTTTATTATTTGTCGATAGTCGTCCGGAAAAAAATAACTTTATATTGCTTTACCCCCATTATGATGGTCATAATTCAAAACAATGGAAATGCAGGGAGGTATGCTAAAGCCGGGCTCAGACGACTGGTGTACCATGCAAGTACACCAATATTGGTACACTTGCCAAGTGAACCGGCTCACAAAGACCAGTACAAAACGGCAACATTGCTACAACGTTGATAGAGTGAATAGACGGGCATACTCGTACTTGACTCTATATTTGGGATCCCTTTGACTTGTGTTATTTTTACCGACAGACGATAGGATCGTGACCAGGATTCACCAGCGACCAATAATTGTACCAGTAAACAACCACTTACACGACATGGCAAATATCGGCCAGTGATAAGTTTTGGCCAAGTACATCAGTCGTCTGAGCCCGGCTTAAGAAACTGAGTTTACCAGCCCTCATTAATTTGCAATTAAGTTTACCTGGACAGTTTTTGTTTACTTTAAGATATTATTATTGTTAATGTCGATCCGTGTAGTCCAGCAGCAAGAGTAATGTTTTGTCCGTGGGAAAACAGTGATTTTGAACAAATCGGCCCATTTCAGGAGCAACATATTACAGTTGAAAGTTTAGAAGAAAGTGCGTCTTCTAATCACGTTGCTAATGAAGATATTGGCATCGAAGAAAATCCGCGGAAAAAAAGACGGCATCTTCATCAAGATGCAAAAATCTAATTTTCAACGTTTATAGCACTGATAAAAAGAGGATGTCCTAACCAGATAAAAGAAGCTAGCGATTTATTACAATTGCCGTATTCTTCTGGCCAAATCGAATCGAGAAATTAGCGAAAAAAATGGGATCACAGTATTTTAAGGCTACCTCATTATTATTGCGTGTTTAATCCCATTGGGAGTTAGAAGAAGTAATAAAACCCCAAACTTAAATGTAAGTGTCGTACATTTAGTAAGAGAAGAAATTTAAAAAATTAATAAGCAGATCCACGAAAAATGCGTCAAGCATGTAGTCGATGTAGAAATTTTTTACATTTCTCGGAATATTTAGTTATATCTTATATCATATTTTTTCCATTAACCATATGTGAAATAGCCAAAAAATTCACATTTTCAAAAATCAAAAGCCATAAGGTAGAAACAAACTTAACTTACTTTGTTTTGTTTATAGTGAAAAACATAAAAATGAAATTGAAACACAAATTAAAACATCTAAGCCGAGAAATTTATAGAATTCACTGGTAAATTACAATAATTTCATTCATGCAATAATTTCTGCCTTGATATCTTTAAGTTGTAGCCGATATACAGGGTCGGCGTGAAAGCTTTTTTCAGGTAGTAATATTTATAAACAGCAAATACCAAGAAAAGTTTCAGTATATGGCCAACATTAATTGAAATATTTATTAATTTCTCAGCAGCACGTTTTAATTCATTCATTCAAAGATTTTTTTCATACTTAAATCTCACATATGGTTTACAAAACAGGTTTATAGATCAAGATATAAGTGTTGGTAGACCCTGCCTGTACCAAGAGATTCTGCATTTTGATATAATTTTAAACAAAAGTTTGACTCACCTGAGCTATGATGTAACGTTGATAAATAATGATGTTGTAAATTCGAATTAGAAGTGTGACGAGAGGCAAAAGCACAGCTGGGTAGATCAGAAACTTCTTCTTCTGAAAGCTCTCCAGCACTATATCCCCCAAACTGCATGCTACAAATTATAAAAATTTAAGATGGCAGCTGATTCTACCAACTATTTGTCAACAAATTATAATTAATATTCACAAGCTCAACGGTAATAACATTTTTTTGTAATAAATGTAGTTAATTTTTTATTTGTTTATAATTTAAACAAATTTGAAAGAGTTTATAGAAAGTCAGGCTAGTTACATTATGCAACATAAGTTTTTTAAGTCAATTCTGCGTATTTATTTTATGAATATGAATGAGTAATTTGAGTAATGACAAATTTTATGAGTATGAATATTTTTTATTTTAATAATGTTTTTCTCTATTTTTTACAAAGAAATAATGGATGTATGTCTTACGTATTTTTTAATTTGGCCAAATTTATTATTAAAATAATAATTAGAAAAAAAGAAAAAGCAGTAAATACATCAGAATCCAGGTAAGAGAAAAATAAAAAAAAATAATGTTGACAATATGTTAGGTGTTACTATCACTTCAAATGTTGGTATTATTGTCTCTCCAATTAAAAATATTTGCTCTTTCACATTAAGTACTGAGAAGTCTTTTTAAATTTGTGATTTTTAATGTACACTTAGAAAAATATAAATTTTTAAGAAAAAACTAAAAATGCGAATGAGGCTTCTAATTTTTATTTCTAAGACGCGTTATTAGAAAATTAGTAATTTTTAACCTCCAGAAACCACTTTTGCGGCCTATATTTTTTGAAATCAGATATTTTAAGACATGCAAATCTTAAAGTAGTTATCAGAAGTATAGTCACAATTATTTTTCGAATTGAAATCTTCCAACCACTAGGTTAAGGACAACCTTTTTGAAGAATTATAAAAAAAGTTAAAATTGCGAAATTTATATCACTGAGTTAAATTAAGAAAATCTTTTTTGGTACGTATAAAAATCACAAAAAATATTATTTTCTTACTTTATCGGTGGCGAAGATGAAGAATCTGGAAGTTGACCCCGATTACCACTCATTGGTAACAAAATTTTTAATCACTATACACTAAAATAATTCAATATTTAATCCGTCGACTATAATTGAATTACAGGATCAAAATGCGAACATGTCCCTGGGGACCTTCAATTTATAACTTTATTATTACAAGCAAACTCCAGTTTCTAAGCGAATAGACCCACAAAACTCACTTACCATAGAGACCTAAATGCTACAAAACTGATCAGATGAGCTACGAGCTGGAGAGCATTTTATCCTTTATGTTAGCAGAGCTGTAGGTAACTTTTAGTGTGCGTTCATCTAGCTGCTGTAATATTGATCTGAAGGTTCCAACCCTTGAGTTAGCCAATCATGTGTTGACTGCAAATTACTTTGCTTGCTATTGGAGGAGAAGAAAAATAAGGGTGGTTCCTCGTTTAATTGCTGTGTTTTCTGTTTTTGACGTTCTCTTTTACGATATTCGTGAAATGCCCATCATCTGCAGGTGTTTGTTTTTGTGTCTACAGAATTCAGTTAGAAAAATTCGGATTAAATAAATGAGAGAAAGTTGTTACACCCGAAATTGTAAAAATGATTACTCATTTTTTATAAGTATTGAATCGTTTTTATAACTGCTTTGTATTGTCTTTTAATTACCTCCTAAATTGTTACAAAATTAAAAAGTATGAAATAGTGAATGGATTATAATAGTAATGGATCGATGTTCAAATCTATTTGATAATGTTAATTAGGGCGACCACTCATAAACATGTACTTTACGAACTCTTTTGGGGCCATAAAAATGAATTTTATGGACACAAATAATTAATCTGCATCTTACATTTTGTTAGTTTCGTATGATCGTTCAAAAAATCTTGAATGCTCTTCCGCTGTAAAAACGATTTTTTCCTCGGACGATTTGTAGACCTTTTATCGGTCTTCACCTTGTCGTTGCATAAATAGTTATGAGTGCTGTAAAAATAGTGGATTTACAAAATTTAAAAAAATTGCTAAAAGTTTAAATTTTATAAAATGTGAAGAGATTCTGTTGATATTTTCATCTATCCTAACTAACTAATACAATACTAAAAAAATGCTGCAAAAATGATCAATTCTCAAATTCCAAAGAAATTTTCTAATTTTTGCTAAAATTTATTTTCTTCAATTTCATAAATTTTGTGGAAATTTTCTTTTATTTAAATTTAATTTAAGGAACAGAAATTTTCCGAACGACTACAGAATTTAATAAAATGAGATTGTTTAAGATGAGACAAAATACTAAATAAAATTTCTATTTTTTGTTAATAGCCCCAATTCTATAAAATTTGTGGAGATTCTTTTATACTATTTTGTTTCTAAACACAAAATCAATTTTTTTTTCTAATGACTATAGATTAGAATTAAATAACATAATAATTTTTAAAAGTGGTGAATGCACAAAATAAAAAAAAATTGCTAAATGTTAGAAAGTTTTCTTATTAATTTCATTTAGCCATCTAAACACAGAAACGAGAAATCTTAAAATTTTCTCCGTCTAAGCACATAAATGAAAAATTCTAACATATATTTAGGTAAAATGTGAATTTTTAAAAAAGTTATAAAATTCACGCTTTAATTTTATAATTTGTAAAGAACTTAATCCCTTTAGAGAGAACAGTGGAAAACTTTTTAAATAACAAAAGAATTAGCCAAAATAATATTTTTTAAAAGTGCTGCAAAATTGGTGGATGTGCGAAGTAAAAAAAAGTTGGGCTTAATTTGAGAATTTAATTACTGTATTAACTTAGTATTAACATTATCATTAAGTTATTACTGTGACAATATGCCAAAGTTAACGAGATTTATTACACTACAAGATAAAATAAAATAATTTTTTTATTAGTATTTGCGGCCGTAAAGATGAATTTTATAGACTCCTCCATTAAAACATACGTTACAGAAAAAATCTTGTAGTACTTTAGACGTAAGGACTACTTTTTGGCAAGGCCGATTTGTAGCTCCTCTGCGCCCGTCTTCTTCAAATAATCTTGGTCTTTACGGCCTTATTTGATAAATACCTACTTTGGTCACATACATTTAGCTAGTTGGCCGCGTATTTTTGATTAAATGTAAACTTTCAATGATGACAGAAAACATCTAAATTTTTTATTAAGACGTTTTAAATTTTTCTTTGAATATTTATAAATTATCGTTTCAACGTGACATGTGGGCAAAGTTGCAGAAACTGTTGAATTTGAAAAATGTCCATCGACAATTTTTCAAAAATTACTCATCCAAGAACCCAAATCATCACGACATAGGTATGACTGCTATAGCGATGACAACTGGCAGCGCTTTCTTCTCGTATTTCTTCTTCGGTGGTCATGATTAAACTCAGGGTAGCTCTTCCCAGAACTTAGAATTCCAATAAACGATTGATTTAGTTATTACAGCCCTTGTGTTTATTTTTTGGTTAAAATACCAAACGTACTCCACTTAGCTACCTATCACCCCAAAAATCCCATCTACGATGACAGTAATCGTCACGCTTAAGTAGATAAGCAAACAAATAATCAACAATTGAAATAATGATAGCATTTCCGCTAGTTCCCATGGTTTCAACCCCACTTTAAACTAGGGCTATAATATTTTTTGAACAAGGCCGCGATAACCACCGGCACAAAGAGACTAAACATATTGCCAGTACTTATGGGAGTGTGGCTTACCAATTAGGACTGTTTATGAAGGGTCACTTCATCCCTTCAAATATTTGCGTATACGGGGAGATTTCAGTCACACAAAATTTCAATATTTTTTTAAATTCAAGATTGTGCACACTCTAGAGATCGTGTCTTTCGTAGACAAAACTAAGCATTGATGCATTCACATTTTGGGGAAAAAACTTGCTCTGCAACAAACTGTGTTATTATTGCATGCAACGGTGATGATTTTTCTGAACAACCCTTGTAGAATTAGAAGGGGAGCATCCGTCGTGTGCAGAACTTTGTGCCCGGGAAATGGGCGGAGATCTCATCGATTGTGGGGAAGTGTCAACATAAGAGAACGTAGGCATAATTTCACGGCTCTTCGAGTACACGTTTTTGGTGGTGACGGCGATTTGTTAATAGCTGTCACAGTCACGGCTATTTCAATTAATTTATCGTGTTGAACACACAACAATATGTGTGATATGCTGTGTGGTCATGTATGTAGCCACAATGAAAAAAATAATGCGCAGTAAGAGTGTTTCACGAAGATGTACAGAAATTTAAACCTCGAATTCAACAACCCACAAGGGTAACTGGAAAAATGTTTAATAAATTCTTCATTAAAAATTAATAGTCACAACAATTTGAAGGTCACTGACACCAGTTTATGAATCAATGAATGGAGGTCAAAAAAATCATAGCAAATGGCACTTTCAAATTTAGATCGGTTTACGTTCAGTTTCGTTGAACATAAGCATCTTACCCTGTCCATATCAGGGTAGTTTATTATTACAAAAATTGTTCTAAATATCAATTTTTATTGTCTATGCAGGCCCGGTCGCGACGTATTTGTTCAGGAGTCATGGTCACTAACTCACGCAATTTCTTAACAGTGTCTACAGGAGTATCATACATTAATTGTTTTATGTGCCCCCACACAAAAAATTACAAGGATTTAAGCCCCAGGAACGTGGAGGTCGCAGTACTGGAAAGGAGATTCATCTCTTGCCAAAGAGCTTTGAATGAAGCGAGCATCACCGTCTTGTTTGCGTAAAAATCAAAGCAAAATTGCACCCGACATTCCAAATCTTTGGGCTTCAAGGTCTAGATGCGTTGGACATGATAGGGATGTAGAGTTCACGCCGGGGCCACTTTACCCTGTGTGGCTCCACAGAGGAGCCCCATGTTTACATAGGTCACAACACGGCCGATTTAGAAACAAAACTAAACGAAAACAAAAATAAAAATGGTCTAAAGTTTTTGTCGCTTGGCCTCGTGATAATGCTTACCACTTTTTCCAGTTTTCGTCATTACACTTCTTTAGAAACTGACCCTTTTTAGTTTTTTGCACCCATAGAAACAATGCAAAATTAAAACTACTTATTTAAAAACAATATTGCTATACGTATTTTCAGGTAAAATCGAAAAAAAAATATTGGAAATGACGTAAACTGAAATTAAAAACGCACTATAAGTCTTCAGATTCTACTTAACTGAAGAGAAAATGAAAAATGTACAAGAAAAAGAATAAACAAACACAAAAGAAGCTGGAACAAATAGCAGAAACAGTGAAAAAATATATTATCAAAAAATCATAATCGAAGAAAAAGGAAGAAAAACTAAAAGAGCATAAAAGAGACACTCCAACTAAAAGCTCAAAGAACCTAGAAGAAAGCAAAACAGAAGACGGAAAGACAAAGCACACAAGTAAAAAAATTTAAAGAATAAAAATGCACAAGGAAGCAAGAATAAAAAATAGAGAAAAACAAGAAAGTTTACAAATCTGTACGTGTAGGAATATAAAAAGGAAGAGAAAAAGAAATTTTAAAGAAATAGTGAAGGAACAAAAAGATAGGAAAAGAAAGGTACAATCAAAATACACAAGAGCTACTGGTCATTTTAGTTACTATAGAAATAGATGGAAATATAACACTAGAGGAACTAAAGAACATAATTCAAGAAGACTATGTAAATGAGAGAATACTAAAAATGTAACTGAAGCTCTCAAAGAATGGAAAAGGATAGTAATTATTCACTACGGAGTATACAAAGATACAAGAAAAGATACGAAAAGTAATGAATGAAAAAGCGAAAAATTTAATGTTTACAACAAAACAAAAGTATACGAAAAGAATAACAAAATAATAGGAAAGGTACCAAAAGTGAAATAATTTTAAACTGTTTATTAAATGTAAAAAGGATGGAAAATATTAAAATTGTAATATTCTCGATAAGATATAGGAAGTGATCATTTTTTAGTACAACTGTACATTCGCAAACAAAAAAACAAGAAAAAGAAGGTAAAAAACAGTAAAAAAATTAGGAACTCAAAAGATTAGGACAGACGAGAAATGAAGCAAATTTCCACTTTAGAACTACAGATCTACTTTGAACATTTAACTTGTTAAAAAATTGTATTTATTGAATATCGATAATTTATGTTTATGTTTTGAAAATCGCAAATATTTTATAAAATTCAAAATCTAGAATTACAGATGTGGTTAAATCAAATCAGAATTTTAGAACTTTCAATTAAAACAAATATTTTAAAAATCCAATAATTACATAAGAATCGAAACATTTAAGGAGATTTAATAATTAGTTTACAAATAAAATGTCTCAAAACTGCTGTCATTTAAAAAATTCAAACTTTGTAACATTTTTTTCAATTTTAAAAATTTTTAAAATGTGTACAGATAAAGAAGGAAAAAATAAGAAATTACAGAAATTTTGTAAAATGTTGAGATCTACAATTTCATGATCATTATTTAGTAAAATTGTTTGTAATTTTTTTCTTTCCGTGTAAAGCAAGCAAAAAGTGATAAAAGATATAAAATGACCAAAAAATAAGTTTTAAAGTAAAGGAAAGTTAACGTATATAGAAAGAAATATCCAAAAATGTAAAATAAAAAAATTGAAGAATCAGAAAGAGATAGGATAAACTATAATACGTAAAAATAACAGAATGGTGAAACCGAACAGCACAGAAATAATACAAATAATTAAAAAGGAGATAAACAGTTAGAAAAGATATACAGAGACAAACAATCTATAACGAAAACGCAAAATCTGAAGAGGGAAACGAAGAAAGGAAAAAAACATCACGCATAAAAGAAGAGAAAAGACAGACAACCAAAAATTATTCTGTAGTAGGTGCAACAATTCAGTTAAAACAATAGAAGATTTACAATATGATTAACATAAAAAACAAAGAAAACAACATCATCAGGTGGCAGCAACGTTTTTAGGAGTTGACTCATAGAGGTAGAGAGAGAGGATTAAACTAATAAAAAGAATAAATTACAGAACTAATACAACAAAAAAATTATTAATGCCCATAAAAATCTACAAGTTGGAAAAGCACCATGGAGAAATAATGTAACACCTAAAGTGATCAAATTTATGAGAAAAAAAAGTACAAAAGTACAAAACAAAAAAATCATTGTTATTTTTCTTTATAAACACTTGAATTAGCTACATCACTTATGGGAGTGTCCGTTTCAGCCCAGTCTTCTTCCTGCATGTGACAAACCGTTCTTCAGCTCTGTGATTTGTCCGCCACGTGACCTAGTCACGTGTCCTACACGAGTAACCCCACTTACATGTGTCAAACATGGTTTGCTGCCACCCCTGTATACAGCGTTACGTTCAATTGTCAAACTATAAGCCAAATTGTTTGGAAAGATAAGCCAACAGGATTTGTTTTTGTGGCCGGCTTTATGAATTTTATTAGCGGGTTTTGAATTATTTATTGAGTGTGTGTGATCTTAATTTAATTTTAAGCTTATTGACAGAGCGGGTTTTTTCTCATCGCATTAAAGAGAGAAGAGATTGTTATTTTATTTATTTTATTTGCAATTAACCAATGTTAACAAAATGTATTGCGCACGATACACCTAAAAAAGAATACAAACTCGATAAAAAAGATGTTTCTCATACATTTTTACAAGAGTTAAATTAAAGTAAGTTTTAAAATTATTTGTACAGACAGTAATGGAAGAAGAGACGCATACAGTGGAATTATTTATACAGTCTTTAGTTTGAATTAATCAACTCGACGTAAGTTGCAGGGAAGATACCAACATTTCCTCTACATTCCCCTAGCCACCAACCATCATCCTGTTGCTGATAAACCGAAAGTAGATCCCCCGGTTGTAAAGCTAACTCGTCTGTTAAATTTGGAGTATAAGCATACAGAGCTTTACATTGTGCAATGGGTTGCACAGGGTTTTCTTCCGAATTGCAGATATTTTCTGCACTGCTGCACTGCGAGGAAAACTCGTCTAAAAAACAACCACGTCACTCCTACTGTTTATTTGAAAATAAAAGTTACACACCAAAGTCTGAATCAGGTTGATTAGAATTTCCGTCGGCAGCTCCCCTATCTGTCCAATCTGGATCAGCAATGTCGTTATTATGGGGGTCCGAGTTATCAGATTTGGTGGACTTAACGGATTTTTCACTTACAGGGCTTTTTTCAGGTTCCACCCATTCTTCTCGTAACCACTGTGGTACCTAAAGAGAAATTTGAGTGTTTTATCTAGAAACTGCACGGACTCACTTTGAGGATGCTTTGTTGCAATCCCGACTTATCTCTGGTTATCGTAATGTGAGCTGCTAAAGGATGGCCAGATCGCGGTTTGCTATCTAGTTCCGCTAGTGCGTTATGTAGTTTATATCTTGCTCCTTCGAGGTAAGTCAACATCGATTTCATCTGCAAAGAGAAATGAGAAAAGAAAACACACTTTTGGATCTTACGTGATATAACTTCTCACAAACGCTCTGTTGAGAATCTTCAGCGCCGAAATTGGGCGTCTGTTTGATAGCCTTAGATAAGTTCTCCAAGCCGTTCTTCGATTTCCTTTCCCTTTCTATGTCTTGCCGAATTAAATGGAGTAATTTAACTAACGCCTGGAACAATAGTTGTGCAAAACTAATAATAAAAAAAAAATTTCATACTTGTTTCCGTCGTTCCCTGTTCATGGCTAGTGTAATGTGCTCGCAATAAAAGTCTGGTAAAAGCTGTTCGGCGACTTGTTGCGACGATTGTCTCAGATTAACGAAAGTACCCAAATCTTTTCCCGCTTCGGCCTGCACAACCGGGCCTTTGAGTCTTTCAGTAGCCTGAAAAAACCGTGGAGTGGTAAAAATCATCACCGTTAAATTGCTCACTTCTATGAGTCTAGGACCGAGTTCCGAACCATGGTGAAGATACGAAGTGAGAACTGTTTTTAAATGACTAAGTCTCTCTTCCTCCAACGACTGGAAAGTGTTGACACCCCTGAGAACGGCGGACTCCCATTCCAGTCTACAAACAACGGTTGATAAATGAACTAATAACATTGTAACCATTCACCTTGCTCTCTCTGCTCGAACGCATAGCGTGTAATACTCAATATCAGCTTTTTTCACGGCATCTTCGGCTTTCCGTTTCTTCCCTTCGAGCTAAAACCAGAAAGGTTAACATACCAGACTACAACTGACTAGGTGTTACCTTGGTATTTTCCTTCTCCGTGGTATTCTTATTATGCATATGTGCAAGCTGGATCAAACTCGCGCTTCTGGATAGCCTACAATTGAAAATTCTACTTTTGCTAACACAAACCGACAACTTACGTCAGCTTTCCTGATCGGGAAGTATCTAAAATAGCCGCATCTTGTAGTTTTTCGTTATCTCTGGCACATGTATGGCTTTGTTTTTTACTTTTTGCTTCCGCAGACCTCCACTCCGCCAATGACTTTGCAGCTTTGTCTACCGCCGTTTCGCATTGTTTTCTCGTTCGGTGTTGATTTTCGGTTAGATTTCGCAAAGGTTTGGCTGTTTCTTCTAAAAGAGCTTGCCCCAGAAGTCTATGGACTTCAGCGCGAGCTTCTAATTCTATAGCTACGGATTTCCATGCTTCGTTCAGACCTCCGACGCCGTCGCGACAAGCCCTTGATAATTTAGAACTAAGCTTTGATAGGTTTTTTGCGTATTGTGTCTCGGTTTCGGCCCTGAAAAAGTTGAATAATAAGTTGTGTAATTTTTTATAGTCGTCGGTTTCCTTTTTTATTGACAGTGTAGGCAAGGAATCTCATAGCCATCGCCTAATCTAGACTGAACGTGCCTACGCAAGAATTTTTACATTTCATTAAAAATGCTGTTTTAAATGCGATGAACTTATGAATAAATATGTCTGACTACTAGAACCTTGACGTTTTGTTAAGATATCACAACAGACCCAGTTTTGACATAGTTGGAATTAGTTCATAATCGGTGAGAAAGTTGTGAATAATGAAAAGAAGCGCTCAGACGTGATACTTTGACTAGGAAAAAAACAGTGAAAGGGCAAGCACGCGGAGATGATCCGTCTGGAAAAACAAATCTTTTACTAAATTAACACTGACCATTTCCTAAACGTTTACATGCATTTCTGCTCCGATTACCGTGTCTAGAATTATTCAATTTTATCGCTTATAAAATACAAAAGGATGTAAAATTGTGTTATTTTCCTTTCGTAATTTCTGCGATAAGAAAAAACGGATGTTTTACCTTTCTTGAAGTATTGTTGCTAACTCCTTGCAAAAATCGCCCCCTTGTTTAACGTATCTTCTCAGGTCATCAAATCCATTTTGACCCTGTAACAAAAGTTTTATGAAATAAATACACTTGCAAAATAACTAGAGAAATTCCTTTGATCTAAGATCTTTTTCTTCATGCAAGTAGAGTATAATCCCGAAACAATGCTTTAAATGTAATAAAAACAAAGCCGTGTTACAAATGTGAACTTTTTAACCAAATTACTACATATAATTACAACGACGCACAGTGATCACAGTGGCTTAAATGATAAATAGAAAAATAAGTATACAAGAGCATTTTTTCCGAAGAAAAAATTACAACTAATTTAAACAAATCTATAAAAGAGTCAAGATAAAATTACCTCCATCAATTCTAAAAAAACCTGAAAAGCATAAATTTAACTCAGCCTACAATAATTCTAGAAATGAATATGTAAAATGTTTAAACTTTAGAATTTCGAAAGCTAAAAATGTTATGTGTAAAATGTCGCTTGTCATTTCAGCAGTAAAATTGATTGATTTTGAGCCTCAAATATTAAACAAAAAAAAAAATGAATACAGCTACAACTCTTTTACGAACACTCAATTTCACAAAAAAGATTATTCAAATGGTTACAAAATAATAGTTTCTCAATATGCATTTAGTCTTCCAAAGATTTAGAGATATCTTTGGCGAACGCGGACGCTATTCTCATCTACCAAAGTTTAATTAAACCCAACATATTATTCATTTTTTATATGCTGCATGACTTTGAACATTTTTTTTTCACCTCTAGGTATTTATTTTGCAAACTAAGCGAGAAAATTTCTATAATCAAAGTCTTTTAATATGACGACAAGCTAAAAGAAAAAATGTTTATTTGACCTCCGCAAAGTTGGATGAGTACGTAAAAACTGTAGCTACACTAGCTTAATTCAACAAATCAATGTAAACAAAAATAATTAAAAAGTTATTAACTATTAATAGGAATAAAAAAATTATTATGCAAGAACACAAGAACAGAGTTTTTGGAAGCCATATAATCGTGAGAGTAAATTCATTTCATCGGAACTATAGAGTTTAAAAATGTGAAAAAAACGATCCACGATTATTCGATTTTTTTGAGCAGTTGGAAGACTATAAAGTTTGAGTGTAAGAAACTGAATGTTCAAAAATCTGAAAGTTTGAGAATCCAAGTGGCTAAAAACTTTAAAATCCAAGAATTTAAAATATTTTAAAAACCTGATATTTCAAAAATCTGGGAATAAAATTTTAAAAGCTTCAGATATGTGATTCTGATAAACTGGAAATTTTGAATATGAGGAACAAGAATCTAAAAATATTCTTCCAGAAGTCTAAAAATCTAAGAATCAGTACAGACAATCTCAAGGTCTATGGAGATTAAAATATATAAATTTTGAAGAGGTAACATTAAAATGATGCAAGAAGAAATGGAAAATTAGAAAAAACGGAAATCTAATTTTTTGAAAAATCACTGAATATTCTTCGTCATGAAGAAGTTGCAAGAAATGGTTGGGTCGTTAGTGAATTAGAAAAAAAAAACAACTTTTTTACAATAAACAAAAAAAAAGGTCTTTGTTTGTTAGGAGCTGATAATGATTTTCCTCAAGTATCTCCAAAACTATTGTAAATATTGGTGCTACCACTAAGTAATCAAAAAAAAAAAAATTTTTAAATGACTAACGTACCTAATTAACAAATCACAATCAAAACCCATAACCATAAAATGCAGATCTAATTAAAACTCAATTTGTGCAAAAAAATAAAAAACGACATCAACTCAAATTTTCTCATCAAAATTACACGTACAATTTACTCGGCATTGTTCGCTATTGAGAACTTAATTTGTTCCGTTCACATTTCGCATATGTATCAAACTTGTTACCATTATTAGCGAGTGCAGAATAGACCCGACCATGTTACCATAATGTAGCTGATAGTGTATTCACAAAACGACAATAGATTCTACTCGCAAAATTTTCATCAGTCATTCAAGAACAATAACAAGTTATAATGAAACGACGGCATGTACAAACGTCGCTGGGAAAAAGGTGAAAATAAAGACATTTATTGCATCTCTTCTTTGAATTACGTCTACGCGTAGCAACTGTTCCTGCTATTCATTTAAAGTAGATAAATTTACATTCTCCACTGACTGTCTTTATTTTCCTTCTTCACTTTACATGTGAGTACCAGCTGTCAATAGATCAACGTATTGTCCACTCTTCAAACAAAATCTGCATTCACAATGAATCTACTTCCTGCGCAACTTTCATATTTCTTCCTATAAATTTGCAAGTGAAGAAAAGTGCAGCCACGCGCCGGTGGTCATTATTATTGTTATTATGAACAGTACTGTGGTTTATGTGTGAATGACCGGACAGCTCTTGGTATTTTAAATCTAGTTCCGCTATGCGGAAGTCCCTTTGCATGGAGGATGAAATTGACGAAGTTACTTATAGCTGTCATATTTTAGAACGCGTTGACAGTAGAATTAGTTTCATCTGACATTGATGACGAAAAGATATTTAAATGACTATTTGCTTCAAAAATGTAAACCAAAGCTGAGTGCGCAATATGTAATTAATACGAGGTTGAAACTAGACAAGAGAGTGTGGTAATGAATAATGACCTATCGTCAGCTCATCAATACATGTAGACCACACAAGATCAGAAACTGCAGTTTTCATTACAAGCTTTTGTACTTTTTGGGTTACATGTTTATAACATACAGTTCCATATTTTTTAGGAATCTACAGTTATTAAACAAGATAATGAGAAAAGGTGATTATCATAGAGAAAGTTTGTATTATTAAAGACTAAGTAAAAATAAATGATGTTTTTAGATTATAACTAAGTACGTAATAATGTTAACCATACCAAATACGTTCTGCATAGTCTTCCCAACTCTCACTGCCAAAGGACAAATTCGCACAGGTTTCAGCGAGCTGAAGAGTTTATTAAGCAGAACTGTTATTATTACACTATAAACGTCATTATTAAATAATAATAGTAATAAACAGACTAATAAAATGAATTATTGTTAAACATCAATTAAATATTTTTGTACAAAAAAAAAACTAGTTCTGTTCTTTGGACTTACAAGAAAAAAATACAAAAACAAACATAATTCGATTTTACAAGAAAAAACTGAGTATTTACTTCACCTGTTGGCTTTAAAATAGTTATTTTCTATTTTTAGCAACGAAGAGATAAAATTCCGTTGCCGCAGAAATGTTTACTAAAGAATTAAATTTGTGCAATATTTCATAAAAATACATGTTATCAAGGACAATTAAATACTTTGGAAAATTACTTATCGGTGAGCACTTTTCTGCAGTTTTATAGTTTTCTTTCAAAAATCACAAAGCATCCTTCGAAAACTGATGATTCAGAAGCAACAACCTCTCACCTTTCATTTAACCTCTTGCATTCTAACCAAGCCGCCAATTACTCTCTTGCTCCACTTAATTCAATTAAAAAATGACTTGAACAATAAGGAAATACAGTTCTCGCACGATTTCAGATCATTCTTTAATGTCCTATAAAACTAGTCTCACCTCTACCACAATTTTGCTCCTGCGAAAAGCTGATTTAAATGAAGAAAAATCAAAGTCCGGCTTCTCTTCCGTGTGCTCGTACTTTTCAGCAATTGTGCTACTCGAAGGATCCGCACTGACTTTTTTCACGCTGTTGTAATTAAATTTGTATTCAATGTCCTTCGGTGTGATTGGTACTCTGGCAAAAAAAGCTTCGTTCTTCACGATCTGACTCGAATTCTCACTATCGAAACTCTCTTGGTTTCTTTTAAACAATTTCGTGGTGCTTCTGAAAGCGTTTCTGCATTTGTCTCTTGAGGTTTTGTAGACTTCTTCAAAGTTGATGATGATCTTGTCTTTGTCAGGATAAGCTCCCACGCGTTGTTGCGCGGCGTGTTCTACCATGATGTTGTTCAATTTTTCTTTGAGGTTGTTCCAGGTGTTCACGGCTCTTTTAGGTTTTCTTAGAAAAGTAGGTCGGCGCATTCTTAGGGGTAGTTTGTTTCTTGTTTTACAGTAGTCCATGTCAGAGGTCTGAGGAGGAGACTCGTCTTTATGCACGAGAACTTGGCTGCAGGAGACGTGTTCGATACTAGAATGGTCAGAAGTGTAAGCTTGAAATTCTTCTAATTTGAAATCGTTCAAGGACTGAGAAAGTCTGCACCTGGCAAGTTGGCGTGGAATCTTATAAAGACCATCGTCGTCGTTCTCACTTTTATCTCTTATCACTAAATTAGGGTCGCTACCACATTTAATTATTCCCACCACTGGTAACATTTCGACATTTTCACTCTTCATTAGGGTTTCCTCAACGGTTTCTTTTTCAGGGGTTGATACCTCAAATGTGACTTCAGTTTTATGAGTTTCTTGATTTTCGGGCGCGTTGTCGTCCTGCTGCGCATTGTTTTTCGGGAAAAATTTGAAACTAATTTTAGGCACGTCGTATTGGTAGGACTGTGTCTTTATGCCCTCAGTTTCTTCCATTTTATTGCTTACAAGCACATCCGCGTACAATTCCGCGTCAAGAAAATCACCATCACTAGTATCGATGTTGCTTGTTCTTTCGGACGTTTTGGCGTCTTCGAAATTCTCATTTTCACTGTCACTGGTGTCACTCACATAAACACTAGTTGGTAAGCTTCTACTTTTATCGTATTCTTGTTGGGCCTGCTCCAAATCATACGAACCCGAATTTCTGCTTTTAATATCCTCAATTTTATTCGGAACTTTTTTTAGAATGGAAGTGTTGATGCTTGGAACTGTAAATCTCCACTGTTGGTGTGAAATTTTATTGCAGAGTTTTTTCATTTTGTTAGCACAGTTCGTAATCACAATCGTTTTATGTACTCTGAACGAATCGTTACTTGACTCTGACGTTTATTTGTAAAAAAAGTAGAAAATACAGCATAAAAAGTAAATTGTTCGTACATTTACATACGCGAACCGCTGCGGTCAGATAAAGATGAAAAATGTCGACGTTGTTGAAATTGTTAAGCAAAGGTAAATTATTAGGAAGGTCGTATTATTGTGTTTCGATGTCATATGATAGTGACATTGCACAGTACGCGGATATACACTTTAAGCACCGACACTGTTTTTCGGTAGAATTTTCGCCACTTTCATTTTCACGATGTTTGCTTGAAGCACTAGATTTGAACTGCTACAGGGCCAACGCAGTGCAAGATCTCACTATATTAAGTCTGTGGTGCTATAATTATCACATGTGTAGATCCTACAACCTTCCTCCACTAATAACAGACGGATACATTGAGCCCATCGAACCACGTGCGAACCATTCTTGCATTGAGTAACTACAACTTGTTGAGTGCACTATTAAATTTTAATTGTTGATTACTTAATTTAACGCTAAGGTAACAAGACACCGCGCGACGTTGATTTATAAAAGTTTCCAGACATTATTGGCATAGTTGGATAATGTGACTAACGATTTTAACAAATATTTTGATAACATGTAATGGCAAAAGGTGTGCATCAGCAATTAGCAAAGACATTATGTAATGAACTAGTTTTGGGGAAAACAAAGGTTAAACATTTTGCAAATAAGGCGAAAAGTTAAATATTAGCTCGGCAAATTCTTTTATTACTCTTAAATGGAGCACTTATCGTCACAAAACGAACTGGGACAAAAACTACGATCGCTAGTTTCAAGCTTATATTTATTTGCGCTATTTAATCGGCGCTGGTGGCTTTGGTACAATCAGAAGATAACGACAAATACGTGCTCCCACATATATCAACAGTCACAAAGACTACTCATTGTTTGAAAACATATTTGAAATTTTAATTAAAGTTTATAGTGATTACATCAGAAATATTTAAACATTTAAATAAAATAAAAATAACAATATTTTTAAAAAATGGGTTACACATTTAGTTATTTTTTTTTTAATTTTCTTATAATGATTTATTTTTATTTATTTTTTATATTTAAATATATTTTAAATTCTGATTTAAATTTACATTGCCCCGTAATTCCATCAGAAATATTAAGAATTTAAGATTTCTAAAATTGGATTATACCTATTATTTGTTTATTTATTCTTATATTATTTAATATTTCTTCACTTAACATTTACAAAAGTAAAACACAAAATTTATTTTAAATGGTTAAAAACTGGTTTTTATGTTATGTTATGTTATATGTTACCCTTTTTTTTAAAATTAAATGTCTACTCCACCGCTTTTGACAAATTTGACGTTTTACTGTAAAATATTAATATTTTAGGCAAAGTAAAGCCTAAATAAAATAATATATCTAATTTGAAGAAAATCTACAGTATATGAGAATAATTTACAAAATAGTTCACAGAAACAGAATTTCACAATTTTGCGGATTTTGGAAAAATCGACGCTTAGACCCCTTTATTTTGACCTTCTAAAATCAATATTCCAAAATTAAAAAAGTTAAATTTAGAATTCAAAAACCTAAAATTAGATTTTTTACCGTTTAGATTTTTAAAACCTTAGATATGACAATTCCAAATATATAATTATATATAAAGTTTTCAGCTATTATTAATATTATACAAATGTTCAAATTCTTTTTCTTTTTAAGTTCGCATATTTCTAATATAATTTTTCTCAAGTTTCAATTTTTACCGTTTCTCACTTTGACATTATTTCAGATTCTTAGTTCTCTTAGCTTCTTCGTTTTGTACTTTTCTTAGACTTCCTACTTTTGAAACAATTCATATTTTTAGATTTTTATACTTTTAAGTTGTAATTTTCTCAACCATCAATTTTCTCCATTTCTCACTTTTGTAGTATCTCAGATTCTCAGACTTGTACGATCTTGTTTTTTCACATTTTAAGCGTCAAATTTCTTAGTTTTGTAGCTTCTCAGAGTTGGAGGCTTCTCAGGTTATTATTCTATTTTTTGTAACATCTCAGATTTTCAGAATTTTATGCTGGTGTCTTTTTAGATTTTAAGCTAAGCTTCACAGATATTTAGATTTATTATTTATTGATTTCTCATCATCTAAATTCGTTTTTTTTTTTAAATTTTGTAGCTTCTCAAAGTCTTATTTAATCCCGTATAATTTTCAGTTTTGTAATTTAGTAGATTCTTACGTTTCTCAGATTTTCTTCAAATTTCAAAAACTAAAAATTATATAAAAAAAAATTTAAAAATTAAAGAACAGGTGAAATTTTGTGCATTACAATATTTGCTAAGAGTCCCAACTTCAAAAAAAATAAATCAAGGAATTTAAATTTAGAATTTAGAAAATTTACAGGTTAAAAATTAGAATCTAGAATTTAAGAACCTTTAAAATGTTCTCAAAATCTGTTAATACAAAATTTTAAAATCCCGAACTTTTATATCATTTAAATAAAATCATAACATTTAAAAACATAAAAACTATCAAAATTTTATCAAAATCCATAAAATTTCTAAAAGTTTTTCAAAAGTAAAAGTGTATTTCTAGATACCCTGAAGATTTTATAAAACACTTTTTTCATTAAATTGAAAACTCTATTTGAAAGTGATCGAGTTGAAGAACCGATTAAATTTAATTACGCAATGAACAAATCATAGGATTGGTGTAAGAAAATTATAGGAATTAGCTTTTAGGAAATAAGTTGCAGAAAGTTAGATAAAAAAAATATTTTCAGCTAATCCTATAGTTGAATAAATCTAGAATTAATTTCTGTATGCTAGAGGTTAATTAAAAAATAATTTCAGACTAAAAAAATGCTAAGAAAGTTGTCTGCTTAGTTTTTTATATTTATTTACTGAGACCTTGAAAACTATCTTATCAAAATAACATGTAAATTTACATTTCTAAAGTAAGCCAGTTTTTAGTGAAAGAAAATAATGACTCAACAGAAAAAATATAAATAACATATTTATTATAAAATTGTAATCGATAGCTGTAATATTTTTGATAAATAGTTTTTTTTTCAATGTTGGTAGTGGATTTTGGAATTTTTTACTTAAATTTGCTGAATAATTTGTATGAATAAACAGTGATTATTGAATAAAATTATATACAGGTTTCTACAACAATGAAAATGTCTCCTCTAAAATTGGCAAGGTAATTTAAAAACTAGAAATTCAAAAACCAATTTATTTTTTCTGTCTTCACACTTTGGTTTATTTTTGACACGTGGGCAAACCAGAACTTACTTCTAAACCAAATTAGATATCTCAACGTTTGAATTAATTTTACTACAAGCCTACTCTCTTAAAAACGGCAATTGTGTAGTGGGCAGCCCAGCAAATCAATGTTAGAGCCCCTAAAACCCAAACAATGGCAATTTATCGCAACATTCTTCGTTCCCACCGTGTGCAAAATAATTAGCGTATCAAAATAAAGACATCAACTACTACCGCTACTCATTTCCACACGATAAACCTTAAAAAATATCGGGTTTATACGAAAGATGAGTAACAGGATATGTACCAGCTCACGAGAGCATAAAGAAGAATTACTGACGCAAATCATATCATGTTTCTTTCCTCTTTAGAGTCATACGACATATGCTCACCACTTTTAATCAAAGAACAGACTTTAATGGTCTAGCGTTTGTGGTTTCAACAATAGTCATTTTTTACGTTATTAAATATCAGCTGGAACCGAAACTGTACGTTCTAACGTCCTTAGAAAATAGCTGAACTTGGCTTATTATGTAGAAATCGATTAATTAGTTATACGTAGAGACCAAATAAATCATGGTTAAATTAATTCCTGCAGTTTCTCTAATGAGACGCGGCTTGCTCCACTTAATTGGTAAAAATAATGGTTTTTAAAGACCGGTAATTTAGAACAGTTGCAATTTTGTAATTAAAGGTAGAAACAGCGTCGTCAAACTCTGGGTACAATCTCTGGGTACGGTAAGTAACCTTTCGGTGCAACCTTCCAGTCATCTCGTAATTGTTGCAGGATCTGGTAATAAAACGACTTTGGTTTTGTTTCTTTTGCTGTTTTTTACCTCCAAAGGTCACAGAGTCATTTGTCTTATTTTACATAATCCGACAAAAAATTATCCAACATGGCCAAATCCGCATTGTCCAATTCTCTATTTTCTACGATTTGTTCCAGTCCAATCCAATAATACTCCAAATGTTGCTTTCATTGAGATTTAATATTCTCGTTTAAAATAATTCTTATGAAATTAAGGCACCTGTTACAATTTCTCAATCAGGTTTTTCAATGTCGACCGAGCAATAATTGACTTCATTATGTAAAAAATCGGTTCTTTGATATGTGGCATGCCCACTCTTCTAGAAACGGAACCAATTTTGACTGGTCATGAATTCATTATTTTCCTAGAATGAGTCGGCATTCTAGAATTGACATCACAATTAAAAGATGTGAATGAAAGTATTTTATTTACATAACAGACACAAACAACCTAAATGCTGCTGTAAATTTACAAATTATATTACGTAACGTTTTGTTGTACATATTAACATAATAATTACAGCCGAGTTGCATAACGCAAGCAATCATTTCGATTGTCTTCGATTTTGATTGCTTTGATTTTTTTATTTTTGACCCCAATTTCACCTTTCTAAAAAACTCTGGAACTTCGCTTTCTTCAATATGCGATCTAGTTATTTCACAGAAAATTTGTTTTGCACAAAGTTCGACGTTCTCAACAAATAATTAAGGTTCCTTTCCTGTATTTTTTCACATCTTTCAAAGTCATTACCAGCTCTCTATTGTTTATAGTTGGCTGTATTTCATTTAAAATTATACACTGGCATATTTTTGATGAGAAAGTCCTTAGAATGCCTGTTGTTTTTATCCAACGTGCATCAAAATACTAATAATTGTTGACTGATTGTTGTAATCCTACAAAAAGGCTATAAATCAACGCAAAAACTTCAAAGTGTCTAAGTCAACAGGAAAAAGTTGTTATTAAATTTACCGGGATAGTGGGTCAGTTAGTAGACCTTGTTGATTGTACGAAGAAAGAAGCTATTTTAATTAAAACATTTAAATGAAACAAACAGGGTCACGACTGTTATCTGACGATCTGATAAGTTCTATTATCTGATTTTTTATGAAAATCATTTGTTAATTTCCGGTCAGTTGTTGTCAACTGTTGCAATAATCTCATGAAAAATACAGAAGCAGGTTTGAAAATAGAAAGGAAAACAAATACAAATTGAAGGATTTTTAAGAGTGCCTGCCAAAAATGTTACCAAAGAACATGCCAAAAAACCAGTGTTGCATTAATAGTGACACTGTGACATTTCAGAACCAAACAAATAAAAGAGTGATTGTAATTTTCGTTAAATTTATTTTCACTTTCATTGTATTGTTAGGTTTAAAGTAATTTAATGTTTTTTTTCCACCAGTAGGTTGAGCTAATTTCTTGCCCCAATGGTTTACGTAAATTATGTATTAGATGTTTTTGGGTGTATTAACTACAACTGTAACCATTAAAAAAAATACAAGGTTTTGTGTTAGTGGCTAAAATTTATCTGTTATGAACAACGAAACGGTTCAAAAACAGAGTAATTATGCTAAAAAATGTATCTTTTTAAGTCCTAAATAAGTAAATATTTGGAAAAAATAATAAACATCAGTTACGAGTATGACCAATAGCTGTTTTTCCTTTATTTTTCCATACATAAAATAACAAATGGTCTAATATTTCGACAAAAGTAATAGTTATTTACCTAACAAGTTCAGAAACTTAATTTTCCCACATAAGCACTGTGTTCACAGCATGACTGTAAGGAGTGCTGCATTTAGTGCGAATGTGGGAAAATTCTTTCCGAAAAAGTTAGGTACAATATTTTTGTAACGAATATCGAAATAAAAAAAATTGAGTAACTTAGTTTTTTTTTATGGTGGGTTGGTAACATGATCTATGTACTGTAACTACCTACTAGATTTTTAAAATGTAAATCAGCTGTCAATTTTTTTTTTAACATTATTAACAAAAATTGTTAGAATGAGTGACAGCGAAGAGTACGTGTACCCCTCCCGAAGTACAGCAATGTGCCAAAGAGGCCGTTTCGCGTCTGCTGCCCGAGAAAAGTCACGAACGGTATGAACGCACTTATCGTTGGTGTCTTCAAAAAGTCGCAATACCAACCGTAGAACCGTAGAATATCCCTTGTCGCCAGAGGAAACTATAAAACACCAGGGTGCGGGAATACCGTTTTTCCGGGCATCGGGATTAAGCGGAAAAATTCTCTTTCCATAGAATGAGTACAAAAACAAATTAAAGACAAGCTACGTGTTAACTTTCACACAAGCTTCTAAGAAAATTAAACCAAAAACTAATTTTTGCTTGACAAATCAATAAAAAAAAAATTTTTTCGAAAAAAAATAAGTAAAAAGAACTGGACCCTTCATTACTTTTCTGATAATTTTAGTTAAATTCGTATTAATTATTTTAAAGCTGATTTGACAGAAATTTTTTCGCTGAAAACCGTGTTGCTTGGACTTTTCGTTAATTGATCGATTCTATTAATCGAAATTTATTTTATTGGCTACAAATTTTTGAGTTTAATTGTCGCAGTAAAAATTAGAACGTTTCCTAAATTAGAACAATTAATTCTCATTAACAAAAACAAATTTAAATTGACAATTTGAAATGGAATTTCAACAAAAATAGACCTGTTATGTTAATATCTACCAGGAATAATAATATTTCGCAAACAGTAAACAAATTTACAAAAAATGTATTGACAGTAATATTTGAAATATCTGTAACATTTATATAAAAAAAATAGATCCGACTTTCGATAAAATTACTGATACTAAATGGAGAATAAAAAATAATTTTTGCAAATTTTAGACCAGGATTTCAAACACTGCTCATTTTAATTAATAAATTATTCGATTTTATAGACAGGAATACCAATCTATTTCCAATCACAAAGTTTTTTTCCAGTTTTGCCGGACAGCCTCACGAATGACTATTTGTGTAAAATTGTTGTACACTAATCTTTTTCGTTTAGTGAAGTTGCCGAAAAGATTTGATAAAATTTCAAGAAAATTCTTAAATTTACAAGATAAAACATATTCCCTGGAATATTAATTATCTATCATTATATCAATTTAAGCCTGTTAATATTAATTAAATTTGTAATAAAAACCTGATCACGAAATAAGTAATAGATTTTTATTGAAGATTAACTGCACTATATAATTTCATAAACTAGTAGTCATAAAATTAGATTAAAAATTTTACTCATAGTTTTATTGTTTTAAAATAACAGCAGAACCATAAATTTTAATCACTTCCATCAATACACCTTTAACGAGTGATTAATTGCTACAGTTGTAAAGGTAACATCAAATTCCAGCTTCTAGAGTGATCTTTCTCAACCAAATTACATCATCTCATGTCCAGTCTTGACCTGGAATCTTAAAATAATTAGCGTCGAATCTTCAACTTTCATCGATTAAGTTGTGCATTATTCTTCAGTTTCTTGTTTTAGGTATCTGTATTTACGTAATAATAAGTTTTGCATTGGTTACAATCGTGGTAATTGGATTTATCGCTGCATTAGAAGTAGAAAATGGCAAGCTTAATACCACTTACACAGTTTCCTAGACAAATAATCGTGATTTATACTGTCATTTTATAGTTATTGTTGGAGGAAGTTGATAAATAGTTGAGATAAATTACGACGCAGATCTTCCTAATTAGAATTGTATGGTAGAAAAACTGTCAAAAATATCGCAGAGTTTTACACATTACGCAAACATTACCTTAATTCATCTTTTACCAAAAGAACGCGAGACTTACTTTTACCCACATTTTTCAAAATTAATGGAAATGTTAATGACACACATAACTTAAAAATTTCAGCTACGACCATACAATGGCTTTTTAAATGGTTAACAGTTATTAGACACAGTTAAGGTAAATCTAAAATTTTCTCATTTCCTTGTAACATTATCACTACCGTTGAAAATGACAACAATTAGATCCATCACATTTTAATTTCACAACTTTAGCAACACATAATAAATAATTACCTCGACGTAAAGGTAAATGCAAGATCAATTTTGTTAAAAGTTAATTACCTGTTTGAGAAAACTCAAGTATGTTAGTTGCTTCCACATTACGAATGTCAGGGACATCGCTGAAACTTTCACAACACACGAAATACATACGAAAAAAGACTGGATAAAACCGAACATGAAAAAGTGTGGAAAGCTAAATCTACATAAAGTTTTATTCAAAGATGATTATTATCCTTAATTAATTAAACCGGTGATTATATAGAAATAGACAGTAAGTATAATTTATTTTATCAGACTAGGTGTAAAAATTTACCATCATACGTGCAATTGTTAACCTTTACGAGATATTAATATTTTCATGTTTATAACCATACAAATCGCAAGGCGTGAAAGTTAAAAATTGGACAGGAGTTTCTGCATTAAAAATCTATTATGGCCTCAATAACCAATTTGCATACGAAGCGAGGTTGTTTTTTAAATCCATATCCGACAACGAAATGTTACAGAAATTTGAAAAACGATATTTATGCTGTTATACGTACATGTTACGATCTAGAATTCGAAAGGACTATATTTATTACAAAATCGTGTAATTTATGTAACGTGGAATTTGTAATTTGACACACATAGACATTAGTGTGAATTAAAGTGACAGTTACAGATAATAACTATACTAAATTATTTGATTTATTTTAATGATGAGAAAAAGGTGTAAGTGGCTATTAAGTTTTATGAGAATGTTGTAGTAAGTACTGTAAAGCGTAGCCACCTTATTGTATTGTATTAATTGTAACTAATTTGTAATTTAATAAAAATCAATAAGCGTAACGGTTATGTTTTTTGTCTACCGATTCATTTCCATATTTTCACACACGCGTTAGAAAGCTCCTTTGTTTTAAAATTTAATTGAGTAGAACCATCGAATTGTGAAAAACTGTTGTTAGCAATGAACTCTCTAGAAAACGGAAGCTAATACGACACTCACATGTGCATGAATATTCAACAATCCCATCAAAAAGTGAAAATATCGTTTACTACAAATTATTCACCCATCAGCTGCTTTTCCAGAGTATTTTATTTCACCTTCAAAAAAATTAGATAGTGCTAAAAAGTTAAAGATCTAAAATAATAGATTTTTTTTTACAGTATTGTTGTTTTTGGTTTTTAGAAGAGTTACCCCTCTGCTGCTTATTGTAGCTTCACTCTTACAGATTATTTCTTTTTTCCCAACAAATAGTACTTTTGTACATTTTATCAAGTCTAGATCTCACTGTACAGTTCACTAATTGATAAAAATGGAACAAACACTCGATTCAAGCTTAGATCAATCGAAATGCTCTAAACAGGGCGCTTGCAGATCAAAGTCACTAACACCTTGAAATTGGTCACAGTCTAAAAAATAAGCTTTTGCGACGCTTTGAAGAAACAAATTCTGTTAGAGAACGCTATAGAACTGGTAATCTGAGAAGTGCCACGGCCCAGCAAGTCCGTTTTATAGTGGTAACAATCAGAAGAGTTCGTCACACTCAAAATGATTTATTTGGTACTTATTATCCATTGATTTATCACTAGACTGTTAGAAATCGGCTGAGAGAGGCTGGACTGTCCAATTTTGGTCCATATTAAATCATCAAAAATTTAGAACTTTGTTTTGTTTGAGAATGAATCTCATTCTGAGTGGGTGACAGTGGACGTGTTGAGCTTTTTATCTAATGTGTAGTTCTTTTTCAAAATAAATGCAGATAATTGTGTTAGAAGACGCACTGAATATTTGCCGAATAACCGTGACGGAATAACATCTATGCTAAAGACATTGTCAACAATATCTTGGCAAGATTTCAAGCTGTTGTTGGCAACAACTTTGTAGATATTGATAAAAGTGCTCGTCCGCAGGGAACTCGCTTGATATTGCAAATTTTTGATTGACGTTTACCACTTTCTGCGCTCTCTCCAGATCTTAACCCCATCGAATATAACTAAGAAGTACTTGGTTAAATTATAGACAAAATTATAGCAATATCTTTAATTTTATGTGAGCAATGTGTTTGAAAAAGTCAGACGTGGAAATACGTTCTCCATGTAATTTAATGTTTAAATTTCTGGTTTCGTTATTTCCTATAGACCATGGCTCGTGTCACATATGCAAATTATTAATTGTGTAAGGTTTTCACTCTTAAACAACTTTAATTTTATTGATATGTAAAGCATTTGTGATTAAAGTAATTAGATCTTTACGCAATATAAACGTTAACACTTACAATGTACCTTTAGGTATGATCTAATAGCTCAATTAACATGCCAGTTTCCAAAGAAGGTTCCAAGAAAATTAAAAATATTGGAAAATATTTTTTTCCAATATTGACTTTGTTTTTTAGAAGAGTTACCAACAATATAAAGTATGCTGCTTATTATAGCTTCACTCTTAAAACCTATTAATTTTTTTCACCAAATAGTACTTTTTGTAGAGTTTATCAAGTTAAGGTCTAACTGCACAGTTTATTAAATGAAAAAATGAAACCGACACACCATTCAAGTTTAGATCAAGCCATGAAGACACCTGGAAATTCGACAATGTGGAAAAAAGCAGCGATGCTTTCAAGAAACGATGGTGTTAGAGAAGTGCCACGGCTCAGTAAGTGGTAATCTAAGAAGTGCCATGGCTTAGCAAGTCCGTTTTGTGGTGGTAGACACTTCCCTCTGTTAAGTTCTTCACACACAAAATGTTTCACTTTATACTTATGATCCATTGATTATTCCCAAACTGTTAGAAATCGGCTAAGGGAAGCTGAGCTGACTTTTTTCGTCTAAATCAAAATCATCAAAACTTTGACCTGTTTGAGAATGAATGTAGCTGTAGGTTGGAAAGTGACAGTCGACGTGTTCAGCCTTTTAACTGGTTGTTTTTCGAAGTCGCTCTTTTAAGGTAAATACAGAAATTTGTGTTGGAGCACGCATAGAACATTTGCCCAATGACGACCATAAGGGGGTAACATCTAGGCTAAAGGCACTATCAACAAGATCCTGGCAAGATTTCAAGCTACTGTTGGTAACAATTTTGTACGTGTTGATCAAAATGCTCCTCCGCATCGAACTCGCTGGATGTTGCCTTTGATCTCCATGGAGTTCGACTTCACCACTTTCTGCGCTCTATAGAAATCTCAACCCCATGGAATATACCTAAGATGTGCTTAGTTAAACTATAGACAATCATCTGCCACCTCGTAAAAACCTAAAGAAATTTAGAGAAGTTTTTAATTTTTTCCTTTTTTCTAGGCTAATTCTTTCACAATTTGTTATCTGATTATTTATTATCATCTTAACTGCAATATCTTGTGCGCAATGCGTTTGAAAAAATCAGACGTGGAAATACGTTCAATTCTTCATGTAATTTAAATTTAAATTTCGAGTTTCGTTACTTCCTATAGACCATGGCTCGTGTCACAAATGGAAATTATTAATTGTGTAAGGTTTTCATACTTGAACAACTTTTATTTTATTGATATGTAAAACATTTGTGATTAAAGTAATTAGATCTTTACGTAATATGAATGTTAACACTTACAATGTACGTTTAAGTATGATCTAATAACAGCTCGCTTAACATATCGGTTTCAAATAGTTCCATGAATGCATAAGAAAATTTTTACTTTATTGTGTTATTAATTTTTTTGTTAGTTTTTTATTTTCTGTGTGTCATGACGTAAACATAATTTTTCATGGTTAAAGCGGCCTGAAAACTAAAGTAAAATATTTATTTAAGTGAGAAAGTCCACCGATAATTTTGCTTTTTATGAACCAAAATCGAAAATAGTCTGTCACGCTAAAATATGCATTATTTTTACTAAGTTATCATTTAATTCTTTGTTTTTCCTCTTCTACACATTCAAGTATTTTTTTACTATGCTAATAGAAAAAGATAGGTACCAAGTTCACAGATTTAATGGTCCAGTTAAAGTTTAAAAAGCAGTCGGACTTGATTGTTTCAAGGATTTCATCCGTAGTAAAATAACTAACTAATAAAGAAGCAAAATGAAAATTAACACGAATTAAAAACAAAATAGTACAATTAACGGCAGAACGCTATAAGAGGAAGAAATTATTAGCAAGGAAATTGAAATTTCCTTAGTGGAACTAGACGATCTTGTAGAAGTAGATGATAAATACAGTTCTGAAAAGTCGAATAGAAATTTTGATTTTGAATTTTAAAAATCTCTTCCTGAAGTGAATTAACATCGTTTAACTGCAAAAAGACAATAAAAAACTAGTACTGTCAAATTTAAAACTTGAAACGGACAAGCAAAATAATTACACTGTGGATACCCGAGCTCCTGTTGGAAGAAATCAACAAAGAGAAAAAAAGAATGAAAATTTGAGAGATTGCTTCAAAATTTTAATACTCGAAGAAAACATGGAAGAAAAAAAAAAGAAAATTCAGAGAACGAAAGTACTGGTGACTGATCTTTTGAAGATATTGGTAAGAAAGTAGATGGTAGATGGTGGATGTTTAGACAAAAAAAAAAGAAAGGTAAAAAAAAAGAATTTAAAAGATAGAAAAAAGTAAACTAATCGCATAAATAAAGATCCAAGTCGTGGAAGGAGCGCACTGATTGGAGAAATAAATAAACGGATTGAAGAAAGAACCAAAAGGTAAAGATTTGGATGATGAAAAGATCATCTTTTTATAGCTAAAACAATAGATTTGGATAATAATTGCATAATAAAAGATCAAGATGACTATACTAAGAACAGCTACCGAGAACAACCTTTTAAAAATAATGTCATGATTTACAGATCAATAGAATGGGAAAGATCCTGAAAAAAATTACAAAAAACTGAAGAACCAGAAAATAAAAATTATGAAAAACAGTAATATGGAAGACGTTTAGTAGGTGTCATCAGCTTGTTTAAAGAGAAAAAACCAAAAGCTAAAAATGCCAACAAAGGGGACAATTTTAAAAACGCGGAAAATCTTCCTCGAAGCTGTTGACAAAATTTGCTTTAATTCATTTCTCTTCCAAACCAAGCACTGCCTTGGCCATTTTCCGACGACGGTGATAAGACGCTTTAGATTCTCTCAGACCTTTTTGGAACAATAAAAGATTTTCATGAACTTACATATTTCCAAAAACTACATCATACTAAACATAAACTTCAACACTGGAAAATTCTTGACTAGAATATAAATATAAACGAAAAAAGAAGATGATTTTGTTGCTTCTCAAGAAAAAGGGGCACAAAGTTGATAAAGATGACGCCAAGATCGATTGAAACAATGAAGGTAAGAATTAAGAGTTTTCTGTAGTTTCACTTGGAAATGAAAAAGAAGAAACATATAAATGAAACAAACAAGAAAAAAAATGAATTTTAAAAAAGTGGTCAAAAAAGCAAGTTTGATCGGAGTTTAAAAAAACCGATAGGAGCTCCCCAAAATGAAACATAGCAAAGAAGAAAAAGCAACACAGAAAAATATACCCATGCACAATTTTTGCTCAAGACAGAAGTAAAAAAAATGTGAACCAAAAATGAAGAAAACGAATGGGGCAAAATATAAAACAAAACTTAGTAAACAAAAACAACTTATTTCTTATTTCACTTCTTGATAACGTAAAATCGATAAATAAACCCAGAAAAATATCACATTACTTAACAGCAATTTATCAGTTCAATTCGTAACATTTTTTTACTAAAATCAATTAAAATAACCACACCAAAGCGATTGCCATATATAGAAATCAGCATTACAGAAACCAATTGAACTGGTATAGATTTCCATGTTTTTTATATCCAAACAAGTTTACCTGTTTTGAATATTCTGAAAGGTACGTATTTGTTATTTAAAGCAGTTGACATATTGAGCAATCAAACGTTCGCGAATTTCTAAAAGTTCGCTTTTAAAATTTTGCACTTGTCTGTTTATAGTCATTGTGAAAGTAAAACACCAAATTTGAAAAATAAACATTCAATGTTCCCCGTGTTGGAATCAAAATCTATATGATCTTCTAGGTCATTTTTTATGGTCAAATTGTCTGTTAAGATAATAGAGACGGATGGAATTTAAATTTAATTATAATCTTGACCGGAGTTTTTGAACGAACACTTTACGCTTTCTTTTCTTGTCGAATCAGTGAAGCACAACTGGACTGTAGAAGAGCAAATATAATGTTCGAGTGATTTATACTCTTCAAAAGACATGAAAATTGTACAAGTAAAGACAATGGACGTTTGAGAAAAAGTGGAGAATAGAAATTTATATCATAAACTTATGTATTTGCAATTTTATGGGATTTTTATTATTTGTGACTTTCTTCTTTTTTGATGCCTCTCATATTAATACAAAATTTGATATTTAATGTGCAGAGAAAGTTTTATTATTGCATCATAATTAAATCTTAATTGTAATAAAATTATCTAGGTCTTTGACACCGGTGATGCTGAGTAGTTTCATGGCTCATTATTGCCATTGTCACTGTCACCTAGCAAACATTCGTTAAAATAAAAACGGTGTAAGGGAAATGCTGTTTCACCTACTTTAAATTCAAACAATGTGGACTTAATGTAGAATTCTAATGTCTAATGGACTTGTAGCGACCAAAAAAAAAAACGACGATGCACATCCATGGTACTTGCTGCACTCACATTTGTTCAATATTGCATAAGATAACAGCTCTTTCAAAGTGTACACATTTATAAATTATCGAAGGCGAGTCAATAGTTACGTTTAGACCTGAGGCTATGGCTATGGCACGCCATGTCTTATTTATACAGAATGGAGGAGAAAGTGATTAGACTATATTTCAGCTAAATCCTTTATTAACGTGAAACTTACAGAACGAAAGAAGACTTTGATAAATGTCAGAAAAGTTGCGGTAGTTCCACATATTGTGAGATATTTTGAAATGAGAACGTATCAAATGAATGATTAAATTATGTAATTACTCGGTGTAGGTCACACTTTACTCATAAAAACATTGCTTTTGAAATATGCTATAAACGTGGCAGTTTAAAATACTTTCAATGCGCATTGTTCCAAAATTTGCTATAAAACGGAAACACCCAGATAAGCGTTAACAACCTAGTTTGGCATTTCCATTAGATTATGCTACATCTACACATCTTTGCACACTCATCCTGTCATCAGAATAATCCCAACAAGGCACAATTTGAATACAATGCAATTATTTTTGAACAATACTTTCTAACAGAAAAAACTCTTAAACTATCCTTCAAAATGTTTATTTAAGAAGCAGTAGTGACCTTATTTTGACTAAAATAATCAAAACCTTCTTCAGTATGCGACTTAATTCTTCAAACTTAACTGTTCTACATATTACAGAGACAATACTCGTACACATTACAACAGTACTCCAGTTGATGAATAGCGGCTACCAGTGTTTGTTCTCAAATAAATACACCGCATAAAATAAACAGTAAGAAACGAACGTGATATAGGATATAGGTGTATTCAGTTAAGGAAGCTAAAACGATAATTACAATCGATGTGTAACTAGAACGACATGAACAGTTTTGTCCCATTTATCTAGAAAAAGTATCGCATTGTTAATTATTGGGTATAGCGGTTTTAAGTTCATTGCTGTATAAGTAATTGAATAAATATATATGTATAATCCGACTTTGTAAGAAAAGAAAGCCTTCACAGTGAACCTTAAACATGAATCCAGAAAAAAATATTTACAAGAGTTTGTTTTGGTGCTTTTAATTTTTAATTTTAGATCGCTCTGTAGATAATTTGAACAAAACGTGACTTTTATGGAGGTGCAGCAAATTACAAAATCATGGACTTTACCCAATAACGGGAAAAGTCTTGGCCAGGTAGCTCGCAAGGAATCGATAAACACTTCCGAATATATAAATTTCAAAAAAAAATGGTAGAAATGCTTAGTTGCTTGTAATATAAAAAAAAATCTTAATTCCAATATATCGCTATAAAATAACTTTTGAAATTTATGCACACTGAAATTTATCGCCCTCATCCTTTTTTTCGCGTTCATTGTTTTATTATTTTTTTTAATTAAATTTGGCTTCTAGATAAATGTGGCATAAATTCGTTCAAATCTAATAAAAGCTTTTTGGAAATATTGTCTTTATAACTAGTATTGAAACTAAACTAAAAATATTAAAATTGTAAAAAAATTCGTTATACTTTAGACTTTTAGCTACAAGTATAACTTCATCAAAATTAAATAAACTTAAATGTTGAAATTCTATAAAATACAAAGATAAATCCAAATAAAAATGTGAAAAATGTAAATAAAACAGAAGATCCTAAGAAGTCAAGTAATTCAATCCAAAAAAGAAAAAACTAAAAATTTATTATAAAATACCAAAATTTAAAATATCCAAGTGTTACAAAGATTCCAAAAGACAAACATTTTTAAAAATACTTAAAAAATCTAAAAATTGTAGAGATTATCGAAAATCTAAAAAAAAAGCAATAGAATATAAAAACTGCAAAATCTACGAAATGAAAAATCCAAAACATCAAACAAAAAAGTAGAACTAATGCAAAAATATACAAAAAATTGGAAGAGCCGAGAAATTATAAAAATTTAATAGATGCAGACATTCTTAAGACAAAATTTGAAAAACATAAACATGTAAAATAAATTTCTGGAAATTTTAAAGATCTAACAATCCTAATTGAAAAAAATCAAAATTTCTGAAATTGGGTTGTTTTATTTTTCTCTATGTTTTGTTTTTATGATTTCAATGTCATTTAAAAGTATAAAGGTTATTTAAACATATAACATGAAAAATAAAATTAGTTCATAATTAATACTCCATAAAAATAAAAGCTAATGGTAGCTCGCAAGGAATCGACAAACACTTCCGAATATATAAATTGTATTGATTTTCAAAAAAAAAAATGGTAGAAATACTTGTAAAAAAAATGTTATATTTTAGACTTTAAACTACAAGCATAAATTCATCTAAATTCTAATTAAGAATATTAGAATTTATGCAATGTAGTAACTTTTTCAAACAGACTAATTGTAAAGTTAAAATTTGCCTCATTTATGTCTTGTGCTTTTACTAATAATCTCAACAATTTTTTTAGCACTGTAAATATTTTTTGATACTTTGTTTCGTTTTCTATCTATTCCCTTATTATTTATTATTATTTTTACTAGCTAGTTGTAGCCACATCTTTGTTAATTTCTTTGTATTCTATCCTGCTCTTAGTTCTGTTTGATTTCTCGCCTTTAGTTTTTCTTTTAGTTAGTTCTCCTTATGATTTTATATTTTGTGATTAGTTTTTTCTACCGTATTAGTATTTGGTTATGTCGTAGAATTCAGTTACTTTTTTTGCTTTGCCATCTCTTTTGTTCTGTGTTGCTTTTTTCTTCTTTTCATTTCTCATGTTATATAGATACTTTGTTTTAAATTTAGTCCCACAACAAACCATTACAGTTTCGTGATATATTTTTTTAATCAAACAGACTTAAAATTGCATAACCTAACTAAAATTAATAGAAATGTTCTTTGTTTATGACTATAGACAAATAAACTTTATAAAAGTCAGACACTATACGAAATCCAAGTTTTTCAGCTAATTTAAAAAAAATATATATTTAGGGACGACAGAGCCACCATTTTCTTCTAATAAATCTGAAAATTCAAATTTTGTGTGAATTCTGTGGATAGTTAAAAAATTTAATTTATTATTTCTGAGTTCATACAGGTAAAATGCACAAGAAGACACACTTTTCATAAAATCACTGCTTTTAATAAAAATTACAAAAAAATTGAACCAACAAATCGATAATTATTTTTCCAACAGATCTAAAAACTCGCATTTTTATAACTCTGTGAAAATTTTTAAAACTCTTAAATCCTTAAAAGCTGGAAACTACAAGAAAATAGACACAATTTGTAAAATCCAAACTTGTAGTAAAAATTAAAATTTTTGTTTAGAAATAGAGAAGGTTTAATATTTTTCAATCAAAAATTTTTCTTAGTTCTGTGAATATCAGAATTATTTTTTTTCTTTCGGTCATCAAACATGAAATCTACAATAAAACAGGCATATGTTGTAGAATCTAAACTTAAAAAAAAGAAAATAAAATAGAAATATTATTTGGAAGTAACAAAACAACAATGTTCCTTCCAAAAAGTATAAAATTTCGCATTTTTCTTGACTGTGTGAACAATTAAAAATTTTCTCATTTTGTGTATAGACAGATGACATCTACGAGAAAATAGACATATTTGGCAAAATCTGAACTACCAGTAAAAATAAACAGTATTTTCAAACAGATCAATGTTTTTTTTTCAAACAGATCTGATTTTTTTTATTCTGTGGATAAATCAAAAATTCATTGATTTAGTGTTCAAACAGATGAAATCTACTAAAAACAAGCAGAATTTTAAATAAAAATTAAAAAAAATACAAACAGCAGATCGATTATTTTTCCAACACATCTGAAAATTCATATTTTTCTTAATTCTGTAAATATCTGAAAAAAAATAGATTCTGTGTTGAAACAAAAAAAAACTATAAAAAAATAGGCGCAATTGATGAAATGCAAATTTTTAATAAAAATTAAAATTTTTGAGAAGATAGACACGTCCTTGGCAAAAATTTAAAAAAAATACTTTGAAATAATAGATCAACAACTTTTTTCAAACAAATCTGAAAATTTATATTTTTCTTAATTTTGTGGATAATTCAAAAATTCGTCGTATTCGTGTTCAAACAGATGAAATCTATCTAAAAAAACACAATTTTAGAAACAGCAGAAAGTTCTAAATATTTTTTTTTCTTAATTATGTAAATATTAAGAAAATTTATCGATTCGGAACTCAAACAAATTAAGTAAAATAGGCTTTACGTAAAATTAGTAAATTTAGGGAAACTAAATTAATTAAATTAAATAATTATAAATTTGTATTTTGCATAACTCTGTAAGTGATATAAAAAGTCTTACAATCTAAACTTTAGGTAAAAATTAAAAAAAATGTTTGAGAACGGTGGTCAATGTTCCTTGTTCCCAAGAAATTTATAAATTCTTATTTTTTTTAATTCTGGAAATATTTTGAAAAAATCTCGTTTCTGTCTTCAAACAAATTAAATCTACAATAAAAAACAACATTTTATAAAATCTAAATTTCTAGTGAAAATTAGAAATAAAATTTGAACTTACAAGACAACAATTTTCCTTTCAACAAATATATTTCGCATTTTTCTTAACTAGTGAAACAGAAAATTCCCCGTTTCTGTGTTTAGACAGATTATAGAATCTACAAGAAAATAGATAGGTACATCTCATAAAATCCAAGCTTTCATAAAAATTAAATTTTATATAAAATTATTTTTGATTTCACAATTAATTTTGGGCAAAAAATATTTTAATTAGTCAATATTTAAAAAAAAATGCACATTAAATTTTAATGATAAAATCCAAAGATTGTTGTATTTAGCACATTCTAGCAAATTCTGAAGAAATCTCAGTCTTTTAAATTTCTTTTTATTTAATTGTTTAGAAAACCAAAAGGTGTATAAATATGTCAAACATTTCCCGTAACAACAAAAGTACATTAACCTATTGTAGAACAGAACGACATTCTACCAAATAATTGTGCCTTAATTAAAGAAAGTGAGTCTTTCAAAACGAAAGTAATTCTTCTCATTGTAACGTATTTAATTTTACAGAAAGATACACTCTGTATACTTTATTCTACTTAATTTAGACATGTTTATGTTTATTTACACACATTTGGAAGCCATAAAAGTCCAACGGTTCTAATTCCAGCCTTTAGGCGAGCGTGGAAACAAATCATGTTATTACACTACCACGAACCTTTGATAAGGTCCCCTAAACTTGATTTCTCATAATTAAACAAAAATATTATACTTAAGTTTCATAGGAAAACTTTAAACTTTCTATTTGATGATAATCACCATTTATCGGAGAGTTCAATGAAGCATTGATTCTAAAGCAACTAAAAATTAGAAAAACATGTCAACAAAAAAAGAACAGGTGTTTTAAAACTGCTCGTCAGCTTTGCAGATGACAGGTTATTTCGACTGATTTTCACACAGTGATTATTAATGAATCATATAATTAAGTAACATTGTTTGTTCATTAGTTTCAAATTGCGGCGTTCAATCAAAGAAGAATGAAAGTAAAAATTAAAGTTTTTTCTTTAATTTACATAAAACAATTGTTATTACACTTCTTTCATTTACTATACTTTCAGTTTCACCGAATATATTAATGGTACACGCAAAATTTCTCTAACGAACTTAGACGAGAAATTCATTACAAGAAAGTAAAATCAAACGTTTTCCAGATAGAAATAAATTATTTTAGTTACCGTACCAGTAATTTACGAGTAACGACAATAACAGGTGTTTCAAATAAACCGAGAACTTTATTATGGGCATTATTAGTAGAGTAGAAGTTTACAAATCGTTTATAGTCATTCAATCACGTTTCACACAGAAAATACGGAATTTTTCGAGACAGAGAAGCATGAAAAACTTATTAGAGAAAGAAATTCGCACACGATTCTTATTGAGGACAAACGAAAGACGTCAGGTAGCATCATTTGCTTTTTTGATTAATTTCTTTCGAGGATAGTTAAATTAACAAAAACGTAGTAGAACACGTTTTATACGACTTTCATACGAACGATGCGATTGCTAATTCTGAAAATGTAGATAAAGAAAACACAGGTTGGAGAGAAAATCAAAAAGAGTGAAAGGTGATGCTCCGGTCATTTTTTGTTACTTTAACGAGTCTATTTCTAATTCTAATAACTAAAGAACGGATTTCATGAAAATTCCTTAGGCGTTAACTTTTATACATATGCCTCTATCTTTAGACTATGCGTTAATTATTTTAATTAAGATGGTTAACTGTAAGTACTTAATTTATACTTTGCATAGTCAAAAAATTTAAATGCTCCTGCTTATTTAATTATGCATCCATTTTTTTTAATCTCAGCTATCTTCATTTTAATAAAATAGAGAGAAAGAGAAAAAAAAAAGAGAGAAAGTCTGAAAAACTCGAAGAATTTAAAGATTTTAAAGAGAATTTGTAAAATTATACGAATTAGGAAACGACGGAAATCTATGGAAACTAGAAATATAGAAAATCTGAAAATTTCAAAAAAATTTAAGAATCTACAATCCGAGGTAAGAATCTAAAATTAAAAAATCAAAAAACTTAAATGTTGAAATTCTATAAAATACAAAGATAAATCCAAATAAAAATGTGAAAAATGTAAATAAAACAATATAAACTATCCAGAGGATCCTAAGAAGTCAAGTAATTCAATCCAAAAAAGAAAAAACTAAAAATTTATTATAAAATACCGAAATATAAAATATCCAAGTGTTGCAAGGATTCCAAAAGACAGACATTTTAAAAAATAGTTAAAAAATCTAAAAATTATAGATTATATATATACATATATAAATTATATATTATAAAAAACTGCAAAATCTACGAAATAAAAATTCCAAAGCATCAAACAAAAAAGTAGAACTAATACAAAAATATACAAAAATTTGAAAGAGCCGAGAAATTATAAAAATTTAATAGATGCAGACATTCCTAAGACAAAATTTGAAAAACATAAACATGTAAAATAAATTTCTGGAAATTTTAAAGATCTAAGAATCCAAATTGAAAAAAAAAACAAAATTTCTGAAAAAAAAGTGGAAAATTGCAACAAATATAACTATTCTAAAGATAAAATTTAATAAATCCAAAGAATGTAAAGAAAAGAAAAATCTCCAAAATCTGTTTAAAATCAAATATCTGCAAACCCAACAGTGAAAATCTACCAAAAATTTTAAAATAAAAAATATTCCAAATTAAAAAAAAACTTCAATAACTTCAAAATATCTAATAATTCAAAATTAAAAGAAATTGTATATTTAAAAAAAAATCAATGAGAAAAAGCAAATTTAAGCGTTCTAAGGACAATTTGAAAAATCTAAAAAATTAAAGAAACTTTAAATATTTAAAAATGTTTCCAAATGGGGAATACAAATGTGTTCGAAAAAATCCAAAAAATATTTAATTTTAATTTAATAACATATTTTGCAATAATTTAATGTAAATTTTGATATATATTTCCCGCTCTTAACCAATAATGAACATGTTTACGAATTTTGAGTTGTTTTTATTTTTCTCTATATGTTTTGTTTTTTATGATTTCAATGCCATGTAAAAGTATAAAGGTTATTTAAAAATATAACATGAAAAATAAAATGAGTTCATAATTAATACTCCATAAAAATGAAAGCTAATGGAAAAGAAAAATTGCAGCATAAATGTAATTTACACATTAGAAGTTAACAATGATGTAACATGTCATATGATCCTGTTAATGAGAATAATTTTAAATTTAAATCCAACTTAACTAAATTATTTTAAGAGAAATAGAATTTTCCAGTAGATACAGATTTTTTTGTATAAATTCTTCAAAATTTGCCATATAAAACAGATTCTAATTTTTTATGAATTGTTCCAATTTCCTTTTAATTTTACATCCTCGCAACTTTCCACGATTTCAATACTTAAATAAACGTCTTATTATTTAAATAATTTCTTGCGATAGCAACAAACACGAAAAAGTTGAAAGGGACATCCGCAATGGAATTTCATTTAAGTAAATAAATTAGTCACTTCCGTTGCATTAGTACAGTAAGTACCACCATAAAATAAAACTATTTTTTGTTTAAATACCAAACGAAGTATTAACAAAAATATCAGTTTGATTGCCTGTAGATAAACAGACGATAATTAAAGTTTAATTGCACCTGAAATTAATTTTGTTGAAACAAATATATTAATCAGGTTATTAACCTTGCGGTAGAAAATGATAATAATAATTTTAATGGTAATCAAAATCGAATATGAAGCTGGATTTTTTTAGCTCTAACGTTACTGATATTAAAGTAAAAATTTCATATTATGTCAAAATAAATCTGCAACAATAAGTGAAACATCACAATGTTGCTAACTTCCGGTTAGCGTTCTATTAACTGCGGATGTGATAACTGATACAACTCTGTAGGTCGTTTTTCAATGAGCTCGTGCTAACGGAGGTGTACATTATATCACCAAAAATGGATATCGAAAAGAAAAAGAATTTTTTTAAATGGTGTCAACGTAGTGTTTAAAAATAAACGACAAAAACACTATCAGTCATGTTTTATCGGTTGCGCCTTTATTGACAGTTCAGGTGATCAGTTCGACTTTTTACTAATAAAACTGTTTTATTTTATTTTCCTATTGACAATATATTCTTGGAGAAAAAAAAAACACTCACCCAACTATTATCCTTAAAAACCGACATTTCCTTAATTCCTTGTTTCACCATAAATTTAACTTTTCACTAAATCTCGCACAAATATATTCATAGTCCTAAGACTGCAAAAGTTTCCCACTTTTAAAAATCGTCACTAAAAAAAGTTGTGTCCGTTTCAGTACTTAATCAGAGCAGAATAATAATTGGACTTATATGCTCGATTTCACGCATTACATCCAATTTAGTTTAATAAGAAATTGCCGTTAGTGAACTTTGTCTCATCAATTGACCTATCTCAAAATTTACGTTAAGACGCACCTCCGCGACATTGTAAATCAACAACAATCTAACAACAAACATGAAAAAGCACTGCCTCTGCGCTGTTTCAACGATTCGTAACAACCTGCCGCGAAATATAGACTTTCTAATTGGTGGGAAGAGAACACGTGGTAAGTGATGCACAACATAAACCGTAGCGACAACTTTGGTCTTTCGATTAAAAAGAGACTGTTTACGTTTGAGCATGATTTAATTATTTGTACTGTTACAAGGTCGCAGTTGGGTCATTTGTATTTCCCGCCGGAAGCGATCGAAGAGCATCTAGTGACTTTTGGTGGATTCTTATGTCAAGCAGACAAGCGCAAACGCAAACTTCACGCACTTTCCCGGTTAGGAGTGGATAGTTTGGTCGTATTATTTTGTTTAATTTAAATTAATACAGCCAAAAATGACCCAACAAACGTAAGTTGTGTTTAATTGTATGAAAGTGACGCCGGGGGCCAATTTCAAGTAGTTGTATGTTTCAATAGTTCGTTTTTTTCTCAGTTTAACTTCTTTTCTTACAACGGCCATGTTGTGGGCATTGTGTATAATCGATTCTAGAACATTCCTAATGTTGTGTTTTCGAAAAGTCATGGTATTTGAACTATTTGTTTCCTTTTGAGCCGAAAATGGCCCCCCTTTGATTACTAAAAACACGTTTGATTCTTACTATAGCATATTTAACCTCACTTTTTAGGTTACCTCCTCCAGTGATGTGGGCCCAAAGAACTGGTGTAGTTTTTTTAACTATCAACTTAGAGGATGTCAAAGATCCGGATATTAAGTGAGATACAGTCCTTATTCGTACTATAAATTCTAATTACAATTTTTCCAGATTTACAAAAGACTCGGTATATTTCAAAGGCACTGGTGGAGTCGAAAAGAAGGAATATGAAGTAACGATTCCCTTATATAAAGAAATAGATCCCGAAAAAAGCAAAAGCTTTAATAGAGGACGATGTATTGAAATTATATTAGTCAAAGCTAATTCTGAAGACTCTTACTGGCCAGCATTGACATCTGACAAAAAGAAACACCATTGGCTAAAATGTGATTTTAATAAATGGCAAGACGAGGATGATTCTGGGGATGAAGGTGTCGGAGGAATGGGTGGAATGGGAGGTGGTGATTTTGAAGAAATGATGAGACAGATGGGTGGATTAGGAGCTGGTGGTGATAAACCATCTTTTGATGACCTAGAAGATGGTGACGGGGCTGATTCAGATGATGAGCCCATTCCTGATTTGGAGTAAGCCCTTCTCGAATTATTTAACAAAAATTTCCTTTTGTATCTTTTCATTCTTTGTTAAGTTAACAATAAAATGTTTAGTGGTATTATCTGTATTTTATTTCATTGTTCTGTGTTTAGATAGATAAGAACCTCACGCATTTTCACCAACATGTATTTTCATGTATTTTACGCAAGTTTCCTGAAATAAACATTTGTAGTTAAAAAGTGTTTAATTTCTGAATAAAAACGCACTGAAATCATTGACAAAGCATACTTTATTTTTTTAGCTTAATAAATAAATAAAATCCTTTCCAATTACACTCCTTTACTTTCCTGCTGCTCAAACTTTGGGTATTTTTTCTCGATATCGCTCCAAGCTTCTTTATTGTAAGACAAATTATGAACTACCCCGGCGATTTCATCGAGCTGTGAAACAGAACTGATGACTTTGTAAGAAAATTGTCGACTTACCGGAATCCTAACTTGCCCCATGGAATCTCTTTCTCTCAGAGTGACACTATGCGGTTCTTTGAGAGTGTCAAAATCGATTGTAATACCGTACGGAATCGCTATCTCGTCGGTACGAGCGTACCGCCGCCCTATAGAGCCAGAACTGTCATCTACTTTATGTGATACATCGACTTTAGTTAAGGCACCGGCTGTAACAAACGAGAGATTATAAAATCCTTAGAGTTTGCTTCGCCAACTTACATAATCTCTTAACAAATGAGGTAAACTCCGGGTTGGAACTTAGTGGCAAAACTGAACATTTTAATGGCGCTATATAAGCAGGCAAAGAGAGGTACGTGCGCTGTTCGTCGTTTTCGCGCATTTTAAAGTTGTGCTCGAATATCGCGTACATGATCCTGCCAATACCTACAAATGAGATTGTAATAATCCAATTAAGTGGTTTTGAAAAGTACCAAAAGATGGCTCGATTACGCTGGGAATGATTTCTTCAACGTGGAGAGTTTTTTGGTAACGCTTCCCGCTAACCATGTCTTTCGTTAGAGCGAATTTCTGGTCGCCCACGGTTAATTCATATGACCTAAAACCGATCTAAAGAGGGTGTTTCAAACTAAGCATTATGTTACCCTTTATTTTCAAGATCCTTCTCAAGGACTTCAACTTCATCAGGCTGTAGTTTTGCCAAAGAATCTGTGATAATCTTAGCGTCCTTTTTGAAGGTCTTGCCCAAGACGCCTTTATTGGGCACTGCTTCAACAACATCAACAATTTTAGGTTCTGCTAGTTTTTTCTCCGCTGCTAATCTGATCCCGGTCGCTTGAGTATGTTGTGTTAAATCATAAGCTGACCTATCAGCGCACCCCACACATTCAATCCAACCCTACAAAATCATTAAATGATGGATAAAATGCCTTCATGGTAACTTACGTAGCTGGTAAGGCATTCCGCATCCCAACAATCTTGAGCATAATGCGCCATTTCGTTGGCCATGTGTTGCCTGAACCTTAATCTTTTAGGATCAACACCACATCTAATTAAAAATTTATAAATGCGAGCAATGAAGTAGCCCAAAGTAGCATTCGCTACCAAACCCTACAAAGCAACGTCAAAAATCGTCTTATCTCTCCTATCTCTTACTTTATCCACTGCGTTTCCTATCGTTACTTTCTCTGCTGGTTTTCCATCCATTTGATTGCATGCTGAGTATAAAAGTAACTCTGTGTCTCTAACGCTATCGAATTTGGGATGACTCTTGTCTGCAGGGTCGCAAAAATGCTCAATTTCGGCCATCGTGAATTCACGGACTCGTATCAAGCCAGATCTTGGAGAGATTTCGTTGCGAAAGGCGTTGCCTAAGATATTTGTTACCGTTGTTTTATTACCAAGGGAAATACTTGCCTATTTGGGCAGCCGCAAATGGTAAACGGCCTTGGTTGAATTCTAGAAGACGTTTGAAGTTGACGAAGATGCCTTGGGCAGTTTCTGGCCGCAGAAATCTGTTTAAAAATCATAATAAATATATCTAAAATTACAGTCTAATGAAAATGTATCAGCTCATGCTCATAAATATGTGAAGGTCGAAACTTTATCTTTTAAAAGAGCATGTAGTCCTGTGTAATGATAAAAAAGCGGTTTTATCACTAAATGAATATTCACTTTACCGGATTTAATGTTATTTTATTGATCTCACCCTTTGATAAGCCCTGACGGTCCAATCTGAGTCCCAAACATCAAATTAAACTCAATTGGCTCTGTCAAATCATTTCCTGTAGAAGGACTCTTCATGTTATACTTCTGCATTACTGCAGCCATTTCTCCTTTATTCATCCCATCAAGCTTTATAATAATATCCTGGCAACCTGCTCTAACTTCATCTGTTGTCTTTTTATCAGCAGAAACTTTCTCTAAATGAGCTTTAATTAAGTGATCCAATCTGAAGCATTCTCCAGTTCCTGTGTCTTTTACCATGAGATCAGCAAATCTGTCCACATGACCTGAGGCTCTAAAAATAAGTTTTAGACTAGAAACAATAAAAATTTTAAGTATTACTTTAAGACAGGTTCTGGAGTGAGAATTGAGCAGTCTACTTCCAACATATGCTCCTCTAAAATAAAAAACTGCCTCCAAGCTTGTAACAAATTAGCTTTAAATGCACAGCCCATGGGTCCAAAATCAAACTGCCCTGTGATACCGCCATAAATAGCAAACGACTGGTCATAGAAAAACCGTCGTTTTAATAAATCCTCCATTTTTGCTCTATCAAAAGACACAACATTAGGGGCCAAACTCAACTCTTTATCTTCGAGAACTTTTTTCCTCGCGTTTAATTCAGTCACCGCTTTTTTTACATCCAGAACAGGAGCACCTTCGGCCTTCAGCTTTCGCACTAAATCTCCCTGAAATTCACAGGTTTCACACAGGAAGCACCAACATATTGCAAAATACACACTTGTTCCTTAACACTCGCTCTCAGTGGAGCCAAGATTTCCTCCATCTGTGGATCAGCCATTGAGTCAAAATACAGTTTTAATCTCACGTCTCTATGCTTTTTATTAGAACCCCACTCGGTTTTAGCAAGCACAGAACCAACGTGGAATGTTCTCAAACTGATGCAACTTTTAACAAAATTTACGGGATTATAATTGGTACAGTCGTGGAGTTTAATCAATCGTAACGTCAGAGAGAACAATTTCATTTACTGCTGAAAACTGCCACGAGGCAGAGACGAGTATTTACGGAGAAAGTGAAAGGATTTAGAAAATGCAACTAGGGAAGGACCATGTGCCGGTTGGGGAGTTTTGAGATTTCCCACACTGGCTGTCACTGTCATTTAAATGTCAAGGCCGAAAGAAATTTATGATAATTCAGCGTCTAAACGATGTACTTATATTCCTATGTTCAGTTGTGGGTATATAATTTAACAAGAAGAGAGAAAGAAATTCAGGAAAAGCATTTATTAATAAAAAAACATTTTAGTAATATTTGTTTTTTTATGTTGGTCGCTATTGCTGTCTACGACTGTCCAATCGGGACACAGAGTGAGTTTAAATTTCAAACTGTATCTTTAACGACTTCAACTGCACAAAAACAAGATTAAAAAGGTGTTTTTTAAAGTGATTTGTGTTTTATTTGAATTAAGCGAAAATGAATGACCCAAAAGATATAGAACTTGCAGCAAAGCAATACCTAGAAAACATGAATGTTCCTCCTAAACTTCAGTCTCACACGCAGAAATTGGTCCAAAAGATGATGTCGCATAAATGTTATAATAATCCAGAGTGAGTACTAAATGGAATTACCATCAGTCTTCATTCGAAAATTTCAGATATAAATGGTCGTTGGACGATTTTGAGTTAGGTCAGCGCTTAGGCAGAGGAAAATTCGGCCGTGTTTTTCTCGCCAGAGAACGAAAAACTGGTTTTATTGTAGCCCTTAAAACACTACTGAAAAGAGAAGTGGTAAAAGGACATGTCGAACACCAGATTCTACGTGAGATTGAGATTCAAACACATTTAAAGTAATACTTGTCTAGTCTTTCCAACAAATTCTTTCAACTTATTTTAAGACACCCAAATATTTTACAATTATTGTGTTGGTTCCATGACGATTTCCGCATTTATTTGGCGGTAGAGTATGCAGGGAAAGGTGAACTATATAAGCATCTAAAGTCAAGCCCTGGGGGCCATTTTTCAGAGTCTTTGTAAGTTTTAAGTAGACAGTGCAACTTTGTTTAACACGTTTTTTCAGAGCTGCAAAATACACATATCAAGTGGCAGATGCTGTGAATTACTGCCATGAGAACCAAGTAATTCATAGAGACATAAAACCAGAAAACTTGCTTTTAACTTTTGAGGGTAATATAAAATTAGCCGATTTTGGATGGTCTGTTCATTCTCCGTCTCTTAAACGCAATACAATGTGTGGAACTCTGGATTATTTACCCCCTGAGATGGTGGAGAACAAAGTTTATGGAAAATATGTTGATCATTGGTGTTTGGGAATTCTTTGCTATGAATTTCTAGTGGGGTCGCCACCTTTTGAGAGCGCCACTAATGAAGAAACATACCAGAAGATTAGACATGTGAAAATTAGTTATCCCGATCATGTACCAGATGGTGCCATTGATTTAATTTCTAGAGTAAGATTCTCAATATTAATCTCACATTTTACTTATAATTTTTTAATTTTAGCTCTTAATTCGTCGAGATCAAAAACGGTTGACTCTCCTACAGGTTATGAACCACCCCTGGATTGTTGCTAACAAATAGGTTGTTCCAAAACATTGTAAAAATTATTCTCAGTTGATTATCAATTTACTGATATGAATAATAATAATATGAAAATAACTTTATTAGGCTAGATATTTGTTGTGCCGTTGATATTACAATCAAATGTAATTTTTATTGACAATGGTTAACTCAGCTTCTGGTGTTATATTTATGTACGTATAATTTAAAATAAAGTATCAAAAACGATTCTTTTAAAGCAACTAACGGGCTCAGAAGTTAATTAGAAATTCAATAAAATTAAACAAAAAAAATGTGTATTATTGGTTGCATAGCAAAAATGAGAATCCCTAACTTGTCTTCACAAATTTTAAAATTTAACAATTTAGAAGTTACGAAATTTGCGCAAACTCTTCCTATAGGTAGTCACGTTGAAGCGATGTCAACAAAGGTGGTGAAATTGACCGCCTCCAAGTGGTAGTCGTATTCTTCAACAGTGTTTAGAAAAAATACTGTATGGAACTTAATCCGTTCGTATATAGGGGGTAAATATATTCATTGAAATGCTTAGAAACTCATTTCGAAAACTCGCTTAAGCAGTTTCAATTATTTACTTGTAACTGTCATAATTCAAAAATCAGTTTTTATCATCGATATGTATTCCCCTAGATGCAAAATTTGTTTAAATATGTAAATACGAACGCACACATTGGGGAATTATTAATTTTCAAAACAAAATCGTTCTGTTATTTTTCTGAGCGCCCGTGACTCTTTCATAGAATATAAAAATGAGAAATCGCTTTACAATAGATAATCTGAAATCTTAAAGATATTATTTCGAAAATCGTAGACGTAAACTCACACAATTTTGCATTAAACATGTTTTTCGTATTCCTTTCGTACATGGTGGTACTCCAAATCTGTTGACAAACTTAGCTCAACAATAATTACCTAAGAAACAATCCTCTGCTTGGAGCCACAAATGATCTAATACGTTTCCGGTCAATCAACTATATTATCCTCATTTCCATTGTTGTTATTGAAAGAAATTGCTTGGCAACAATTCAACCCTAACATCGATGATTATATTAAATGTTTTTGAACGGAAAACTAGCTTAGTACATTGTCATTGTAATAGAAGACAGTTTGCCGATTTTTGGATTCAGTAGTATGAAGTGAAAACTTCGAAACTTATTGAATTAATTTGCGCATTCGGTTAAAAAAATATTAAAAAAAAACTAATTACTTAAAAAAAAACGCGTTTGGTCGATATTTGAATTCTCAGGTGATAAAATTCACACACCCTGCAACGTGTCGTTATCCGCATAATTGTTAAAGTTTGATAAGAGTTTGAAACGAGAACACAACAAACAGGTATGAATTTTTGGTGATAGTTTTGAAGCACGTTTGTATTGATTTGATTAATTAATTGATACTAGTTAATGCAGAAAATATTATGTCAATGTTATCATCGCAAACATTTGATACGATCGGAGTAGTGCACGCTATTCATTAGTGGCAACGAGGTGATGTAAATAAATTGATCATTTTCAGTTTGTGTTTTTTTTTTTAAATTAAACTTGAAAAATAGTAGATGTGATAAGTTACAAATTATATTTTTTAGGTCACTTTTAGTTTAATTAATCTAATTTAATTACTGTTTGCGGCAGTTTTTATATATTTTGATAAACGTTATCTTCGATAAACAATGAAATACTTATCTACTAAAATTCAGATAAGTAATGGTAAATTTCAAAACAAAAAGTAAGTTCCACGTAAATTTTTTGGTGCATTCAAAGCTTTTCGAAACTACAATAACATCGAAAACCCACTTAGAAATATGGATATTAACGAGGTTGAAACATAAAATATTCAGTGTTGTTAAATACTTATAGATTAGTTATTTTGAGATGGCTAGTCGTAAAAATGTTAACGGCACATTGTTCTGAATATAAATAAGTAATTTAGTGACGGATAGTTAACGACCTCCATCGTCTCATGTGAGTTAACTATTTACACAGTTACTGTTTGTGAGTTAACTATTTCAAATATTTTATATAATTCAGTTACGAATACGTTTTATGTAATAGAAGAGATTTGGACATGGAGTCAGTAATCTTAAATTCTTTTAGTTAAAGACACTTTTTTAGTTGCGACATCGAATAACAGAAAAGAATGCTTATATATTTTTATTGATCGGTGTCTCAAATAAATAGGTAATACAATTTGTCCGATTGATTTCTTTTTCTTTGTCTATTTATTCTTATTATATTCTGTACTTAGCTTTTTTATTGTTACTTTTTATACTTTCAAAAATTTTTCAAATTTAAAAAAAATTACTGTCCTAGTTTTTTTACGGCGACGGATGTCATCCTAGGCGTAAAAGTAGCGAACATTCTAAACAGAGTGGACTAAATATAATTTAATCTTTGGTATTTATGATTTGCTTCTAAACTATGTCAAATTGTAAATTAACTCTAACCGTGCAAAATTACAAAATTATAGAGCCGGAGAAATGAATTTTAGAAAATTTCGCTTTTACAACGTTTTTTATAAAATCTGTAATTCAGCAAGTTATACCTAGAGAAGTTTGCTTAGATAATTAAAAAAATCAAACAAAAAAGATCAATTTTACAAATTTATATTTTTTTGACGCAAAAAATTTCTGTATGAAAATCTTTAATTTTGGTAATTTTAACTATATAACAATTATTATTAATCATACTAATTTGTAAAATTGTAGAGCAAAAGAGTCAAATTTTAGAAAATTTTCCTCTTGGTTCGAACCAAAACTTTCCAACATTTTTCATGAAAACTTAGTTACTGTTACTATCTTACTTATTAACTGGACCAAATGACAAATTTATAGAGCAGAAAAGACTGACTGTCATAGTAAACCACAAATTTTGAACATTTTTAAATTAATACTTGTTAATCTGCCAGGATTAACAATTTATGAAAAAAAATTAGATAAGTTAGCACTTTTGTCTTGTTTATTAATTATACCAAGTAAGAAAATTTTTTTTTAGAAATTTTCATTTGAAATCAAAAAATTTGTGATATTTCTTATGAAAACTTGTAACTTTGACGATTTTAACCCTATAGCAATTAAATTGAATAAAAAAAAATATATTGTTTTTGACTTGTTTATTAACTATGCCAAATGACTAATTTAATAAACAGAAAAAATTAATTTAAAAAATATATTTACAAGACGAATTAAATTTTTTTAGTATCTTTATTAAATCAATAATTTTTGTAGTGTCAACGATACAACAATGAAATTTAATGGAGTTCCTAATTTTACTTTCCTTATTAACTGGACCGATTTACATAATTAAAAAGTAGAAGAGTCAATTTTTAGAAATATTGATATTTTGTTCGCAACACGAATTTCTAACATTTTCATTAAAATTTGTAATTTTGATATTAGTAACCCTAGAGCAACTGAATTTTGAGACGTTACATTTTCTGATTTGCTTATTAACTGTGGAAAATGACAAATTTAATTAGCAGAAAAATCTGTTTTTAGAAATTTTTATTTTCATAGTAAACAAAAATTTTGAACAAATTTTTAATAATATTTGTAAATCTGTCAGTATTAATAATTTATGATAATAAATTAGAAAAAAGTTAGTATTTTTGTCTTGTTTATTAAATGAACTAAGTTACAAAACAGGGCAACAAAGCAAATTTTTCGAAATTTTCATTTTAGCCCAAATATTTTTTATTATAACTTTTAACTGTAGCAATTTTAATTCAATACCAATTAAATTTGGAAGAATGACTATTTTTGGTTTGCTTTACAAACTGTACTAAATAACGAACTTCAATCAAGAAATCAATTTTAGAGAAAATTATTTTTAGATAGAGTTAAAAATTTCCAGCTTTTTTTATTTAAATCTGTAATTCTGGTGGTGTTAACGTTAAAGTAATGAAGTTTAATGGAGTTTTTAATTTTAACTTCCTCATTAACTGTACCAACTTGCAAAATTCTAGCGTAAAAGGTTAAAATTTTGGAAATTTTCCTTCTTGGTTCCAACCAAAAATTTCTAACATTTTTCAATAACAGTTGTGGTTTTGGTGTTTTTAACTCTATAGCAATTAAATTTTGAGACGTTATAATTTTTGATTTTCTTATTAACTGTGCTAAATGACAAATTTATAGAGGAGAAAAAACAATTTTTAGAAATTTTCATTTTCATAGTCAACCAAAAATTTTGAACAATTTTTAATAATACTTGTAAATCTGCCAGTTTTAATGATTTATTAAGAAAATTTAGAGAAGTTATTATTTTTATTTTGCTTATTATGTATACTAAATTAAAAAATGACAGCAACAAAGAAATTTTTTCGAAACTTTTATTTTAAGCCAAAAAATTGTTTTTAACATCTTCTGTTCAAACTTGTAACATTGACAATTTTAACTAACAATTAAATTTAGGAAAAGTATTATTTCTAGAGCTTGCTTATGGACCGGCTAAATGCCGAAATGATAAAACAGAAAAAATCAAATTTAGAGAATTTAATTTTTAGAACGAATTAAAAATTTCTTGCATTTTTTATTAAAATCTGTAATTCTTGTGGTCTTAACGTTGCAGAAATGAAATTTGGTAAAGTTTTAAATTTCAACTTCTTTATTAATGGTGCGAATTTACAAAATTATACAGCAATAGAGTCAAATTTTTCCAACATTTTTATTAAAACTTGTGATTCCAGTATTTTTAACTCTATAATAATTAAATTTTAGGAAGTTACAAATTATGATTTACTTATTAAATGTGCCAGATGAGAAAAAAATAGGAGCGAAAAGACCCAATTTAAAAATTCTCGTTTTTAGAGCGAACAAAAAACGTTTTTATTATAACTTGGAACTCTACTGATTTAATACTTTGTGGCTGCAATTTAGCGAGGATATTATCTTTGACTCACATAGCAATAGTGTTAAATTACAAAGTGAAAAAGTAAAAACTTAACAAAACTTAAAATATTTGTGACATATGTCATACATATTTATGACATATTTGGTTAGGTTACCGTTTATACCAGTTTGAAAAATTACTAACCAGACGAGGCAAATTTTACAAGTTTGTTCAGTCCAAAATTTTCCAACATTTTTCATTTAAATCAATAATTCCCATTTTTAATTTGTTTTTTAACTATGCTTAAATTACAGGTGGAAACGAAGAACACCCTTTATATATTTTCAAAGAAAAAAAACGAGAACAAATTAAATCGACGTTTTTTTTATAGTTTTTATCTTATTCCCAGCGCTGATAATATACACATTTAATTTGATTTCCACCTTATCTTCCTTAATTTTGCATTTTACCCACATGTAATTATGATAAAATCGTATAAAACCACAACCATATCTCGGTTACAACCGTTACAGTGTTCACCAACCCACTAATTGTTATAATTATGATTATTTAAAAAAAACACACGACGACAATTTATTTACATTTGAGCGAACAATCCATGACGCATCGTCTCCTTATTACAACAGTTTTAAGAACATTGCCTTGAAACTTTCAAGTGAAATTTAGTTCAACTCTTGTGCGTGAACCAAACATTTGTACAAACCTTTTATATTAATTTTTGTATTTTTTAGGATGTTTCGGCCTCAAAGTGCAACATCACGTCAAGAGACAGAAATGGCCTCAAAAAGCCTCCGCGAATTGCAAGCTTTAGGATCGAAAGCTAACCCAATGCAACGTTTACGCTTATTATGTTTGTCAAGAGGTGCTAACGGCATTTTAGGATTAGGACGTATGTTTCGTCGAATGGATGATGATGGAAATAAACAGTTAAATCAAGATGAATTTCTTCGGGGACTTAGGGAAACTGGATTGGAATTGACTGATGATGAAGCGATTGCCTTGTTTAAACAGTTTGATGACGATAACAGTGGAAGTATTAATATGACGGAATTTTTGGTGCATGTGAGGGTATGTGATTTTTCACCTCATGAGTCATTTATTTACATGTTTTTGTTCAGTTTTTGTTGAGTCAGTTTGTCGGTTGCAGCGAAAGTGCAAAGATGAGTGTGAGTCATTTTTTGTAAAAAAAAATGTTGCGTTAATTTATATTAAGTTATTAAAATTTGGAATCTTTGAAACTAGTTCTAATTATAGTTTAATTAATAATTATAAACACTTTTTTGCTAAGTATCTCCCCATAATTGGGGACCATTAATTGGATGGTGTCTAGAATTTTTTTAAATTATAAATGCGAGTAAATCTAAACTTTCAAAGCACGCCAAGTTGTGATATCTACCATATTGATTTATATAAATAAAATAATAAGGTCGTTCAGACTAGAACAGACATCGATACGTAATGAGTGGATCGACTACATTACTATACATGTTGTTCAGAACAACAATAAAATTTAAATAGGTTTAGTCATTACCAATTACGTTGTTTTTAAACCAAAAAGAAATTAAAGGGTTTTACCGAAAACAAGTTATTTCGTTTTCGTTCATATTTTATGGTTCTAAAATTGGTGGATGCGCCGAGTCTGCATTTCAAGCAGAATGTTTTTAAGCAAACAACATTCTAAATCTGAAATAATGAATTATTGTTTTAGCCACCAATGTCCGAATCGCGTAAAAAAGTTGTCGATGAAGCTTTTAAGAAGATGGATAGAACGGGGGATGGACTTATCACTATTGATGATTTGAAAAATGTTTATAATGTAAAATCGCACCCTAGATACATATCCGGAGAAGAAACTGAAGAGTCAATTTTGAAACGATTTTTGGCCAATTTTGAACAAGATGCTACAAAAGATGGAATTGTAATTATTACTTGCACGATGTAATTATGTTGTTAATATGATTTTTTTTTAGGTAACGCACGAAGAGTTCTTTAACTATTATTCGGCTATAAGTGCATCAATCGATAATGATGGCTATTTTGATCTGATGATAAGACAAGCCTATAAGCTTTAAATTATGAATGAAGTGTGTCACAACTTGAAATTTTAATAATCACAAATTTTATTCATATATTGATGGTTGTTTATGAAGCTGACGTCTTTATTTTTGACATGTTTCTTGTTCCTTATATATACTGTTCTCATACTTAACTATTGAAATGTAGCAGAAATATACAATACATTTGTTTGTGAAGTTTTGTGGTGGTAATTATTGAAACGAGCAATCTTAAACTGCATAACAAAAAACTAAAAAATTAAATATATTGTCACTGATTTTTTAGGTCTTATTTTTCTAGCTTTTAAGTTTTTGTTTCTAAATATTTGTCACGTTAAACACTTTGTACGGGTGTCGAATCTTCCTCGGTTAATTTTAAGACGTTTTAACTTGTTATAAAATCTAAAATTGAAAATTTACAACAAAGACACTAAAATTTGAACAATGGAACATATTTATTTACCACGTTTTAGGTTTTCTATTTACGAAATTACCCCTTATTCCGTCCGATACCACGAAAAGGGCAAACATGTAAATATTAAATATCATGATGATATAAGAAGCAATATTCTTGATATCAATCTTAAATTTTAACTAATGCTTCTTAATTTCATCTTTTGATTCGCCCTATTTTATCTTTTATGTTATACGTTCGGTGAAAAAATGATTGAATGATTATATTTGTTGTCCAATGAAATGAAGCTTATCTCTTGATATATTACAATATTATTTCTATGATAGAAATTACGACCAAAATAAAAGCAAAATTCCAAACATTTTGAACATTTTTTATAAAATTTGGAGAAGTTAGTATTTCTGTCTTGTTTATTAAATGTATTAAGTTACAAAATGACAGGGCAACATAATTTTTTTCATAAAATTTTCGTTTTAGCACAAATATTTTTTTTATATATTTTTTATTAGAACTTGTAACTCTGGCAGTTTTAACTCTGTAGCAATTAAATTTGGGAAAACTACTGCTTTTGGCTTGCTTATTAACTATGCCAAATGGCGAATTTATAAAACAGAAGGGGTCAATTTTAAAGAATTTTATTTTCAAGACGAATGAAAAATGTTTAACATTTTTTTATTAAAATCTGTAATTCTGGTGGTGTTAACGTTACAGCAATGAAAAATAGCGGGGTTCCTAATTTTAACTTTCCCATTAACTGTACTAATTTGTAAAGTTATAGAGCAAAAGAGTCAAATTTAAATAAAAATCTCTTTTGGTTTGAAGCAAACATTTTTCATTAAAACTTGCAATATGAATTTTGGAAAGTTACAATTTCTGATTTACTGAAAATTTATAGAAGAGAAAAAACTGTTTTTAGAAATTTTCATTTTCTTAGTCCGATTCTACAAGAACAACAGACATGTAAATATTAAATATCCTGATAATAAATTTAATTTCAATAATACTATTATTCATTTTATACTCAAATTTTAACTAATGCTTCCAAATTTCAACTTCTGATTTGCTCGGAATTGACGATCAAAATATATTTAAAATTCCAATTTTTATTTTACTATTAAGCTATAAAACAAAACATAAAATTTCTTATGTTACAGCGTTTAGTTTTACCAAAGGTAATTCTAGTTTATTTAAAAAAAAAATGTACGAATACTGGTTGTTACGTTTAAATATCCCGCCCAATATTAGTGCACGACTACACCACGTAGCAGCACTCGCCAAAATAATTTTCCCAATGAGAGTATGCGCGTTACTTGTTTTGCAATTTAATCGATGAAATACATCGTATAGAAGTGGGTGGTAGTCGTATTCTTGAAAAGTGTTCAGAAAAAATACCGCATGGAATCTAAATCATTCATATATAAAGGGTAAATATATTCATCAAAATGCGAGAAAACCCATTTAAATCGGAGAAATAAACCGGCCGATAAAGCACCATTATTTTCGAAATAACGATTTCTATGTATAGTTATTAACATTTGGGAGCGCCTATAAATTCTCGGCCCACTCTAGGAAAAGGAGTACTACCTCCAGTGATACAATACGAAAATCAGGACTTAGTAACCTCGAGATTGAGATTAAAATTTAAAACGTCGTAGGGTGACCTTCACCTTGAAATAATTTCAACTCTAGTGCAGGGATTTTGGAAAAAAGCAAAGCAATCAGTTGTCACTTTATAGTTTACGAGATTGATTTATAGATGAGGTTGTGAGGTAATGTATGTACAAGAAATGTTGAGGGTTGAATGATTTTTTTCTGTTCCTACAATGAATTCTTTATAAATCTGTTGTGGTGGTTTAAGAGAATCAACTCAATCAACTGACAAACTTGGTACTTTTAAAGTTTCACATCCAGAAAGAGCATATAAAATGTATGGTAGGTTTTTTTTATTTGTTGAACCATGTAGAGTGATCAAAAAGAAAAAACGAGAGTGTTTTGGAGAATTTTATTTTATCAAAACGTATGTGTTTTCTTGATGCATTTCACACACAGATGTTTTATTGACATAAATAAATAATCTTGAATAAAATGATCACTCGATATCTTCTGGTCTGGAAATGTAGAGTATTGATGTATGAATTATCGAGAGAATTTGTCATCATTTGATTATTCTTGCAATGAAAATTGATTCCAATCTTTATCCTATAATATATCTGGTGTCATTTAATATTCTAGCAGTATTACCGTTGAAATGTTGTAATGTCATTCATCCATTCATGTCATTCTTTCTTTCAACCGTCAATTTGAGGTGTTGATCTTGTTCGTATGCATTTGTATTGTTTCTTGTGATCAAAATTATGTTTATTTACGTTGTTATAACTACTTAAGCTTTTCTGTCATTTAATAGTAAGGGTATACCAGTTAATAATGTGACATACATTTTCCCAAACAAATGATTTACACAAGTAATGATACGGGTTTATTGAATGAACACTCGATATTTTTTTTTATTTAGATGTTGAAAGTAAGAGGAAATAAGCCATTTATCACCATATGATTGCAAGAATTTTATTAATGTTTTTTTTTATGTATGGCTGTATGTCACCACAGGGTTACAGTGGTACTGGCATGAAAGTTAGACAGAACAAGTCAGAAACTATGCAAACAATCTGACCAGGGTCGTCATTCATTGGTTTTAATACAACATATCCATCACTCTTTATACGAATAATATACGAACCAATAATTTATATAGGAGAAATATTCATTTTTATAGTTCGATTCTACAAGAAGAACAGACATGTAAATATTAAATATCCTGATAATAAATGATTTCAATAATAATATTCTTGATATTCTCAAATTTTAACTAATGCTTCCCAATTTCAGCTTCAGATTTGCTCGGATTTGACGATCAAAATATATTGAAAATTCCAAATTTTGGTTTTTATCTATCGTATTTTACTATTAATCCATAAGACAAAACATGAAATTTCTTGCGTTACAGCGTTTAATTTTACCAAAGATAATTCTAGTTTATTTTCTAAAAAAAATAATATACGAATACAAATTGGGACTACTGGTTGTTTCGTTTAAATATCCCGCCCAATATTAGTGCACGACTATACCACGTAGCAGCACTCGCCAAAATAATTTTCCAAATTAGAGCATGCGCGTTACTTGTTTTGCTATTTAATCGATGAAATACATCGTACCAAAGTGGGTGATAGTCGTATTCTTGAAAAGTGTTTAGAAAAAATACCGCATGGAATCTAATTCATTCATATATAAAGGGTAAATATATTCATTGAAATGCGAGAAAACCCATTTAAATCGTAGAAATAAATCGGCCGATAAAGCACCATTATTTTCGAAATAACGATTTCTATGTATAGTTATTAACATTTGGGAGCGCCCATAAATTCTCGGCCCACACTAGGAAAAGGAGTGCTACCTCCAGTGATACAATTCGAAAATCTGGACTTGGTAACCTCGAGAATGAGATTAAAATTTAAAACGTCGTAGGGTGACCTTCACCTTGAAATAATTTCAACTCTAGTGCAGGGATTTTGGAAAAAAAACAAAGCAATCACTTGTCACTTTATAGTTTACGAGATTGATTTATAGATGAGGTTGTGAGGTAATGTATGTACAAGAAATGTTGATGTTTGAATGATTTTTTTCTATTCCTGTAATGAATTCTTTATAAATCTGTTATGGTGGTTTAAGAGAATCAACTCAATCAACTGACAAACTTGGTACTTTTAAAGTTTCACATCCAGTAGGAGTATATAAAATGTATGGTAGGTTTTTTTATGTGTTGAACCATGTAGAGTGATCAAGAAAAAAACAAAACGATAGGGCTTTGGAGAATTTTGTTTAATCAGAACGTATGTGTTTTCTTGTTGCAATTCACACACAGATGTTTTATTGATTGAGTATTGATGTATGAATTATCGAGAGAATTTGTCATCATTTGATCATTCTTGTAATGAAAATTGATTCCAATCTTTATCCTATAATATATCGGGTGTCATTTAATATTCTAGCAGTATTACCATTGAAATGTTGTAATGTCATCCATCCATTCATGTCATTCTTTCTGTCAACTGTCAATTTGAGGTGTTGATCTTATTCGTATGCATTTGTATTGTTTCTTGTGATCATAATTGTGTTTATTTACGTTGTTGTAACTACTTAAGCTTTTCTGTCATTTAATAGTAAGGTTATGCCAGTTAATAATCTGACACACATTTTCCAAAACAAATGATTTACACAAGTAATGATACGGGATTATTAAATGAACACTCGATATATTTTTTTACATAGATGTTGAAAGTAGGAGGAAATAAGCCATTTATCACCATATGATTGCAAGAATTTTATTAGTGTTTTTTTATGTATGGGTGTATGTCACCACAGGGTTACAGTGGTACTGGTATGTAAGTTAGACAGAACAAGTCAGAAACTATGCAAACAATGAGACCAGGGGTCGTCATTCGTTGGTTTTAATACAACAAATCCTTCACTCTTTATGCGAATAACATACGAACCAAAAGCGGTTCCAAACATTGGTCTTTCGAGTCGGATTAAACCCGCAGCAGGGTAAACGATAAAAGTCGCGAATGCAAAAAGTGGACAAACAGCGACTGCAAAGTGTTTGTTCTCACAGCAGCTGGTACAACATCTTCCCAAGGAGGCTCCAACCGATTTCTTGGGCCAAAATTGCAGAAGTCCAAATCACACCCACGTGGGACTCATAGTGGTTCTTCTTATGTAGTTCTTTTTATATCTTTAGTGTATGTTCAGTTATAATGGAGAAGTTAGAAGCAGTGAAAACTCATTTGCGACAATAATAAGCGAACAACGATCTTAAACAAATAAATTTGCCCATAAAACACTTAGCAGATTTAGATTTTTACACTGCATTACACATTATAAAGAGTTTTAGGAAAATTAGAGATTTTGAATAGTTTAGAAAATTTAAAATTTATAACGTTATTGTATGCATTTAAGAATTATATAGATTTATAAAATTTTGGCCATTTAAAAATCGAGCACAATAAATTTCTCATTTCATCTTGGAAAGTTAATTTTGTAATTTCACTTAGAAAAAGTGACAATGATGTCTAGTCTGTATGATTCACCAATTATCACAAAATTCCCTAAATTCCCATTTTTATTTATTTGTAAAATAAATGCATTCAATTTGCAAACTAGAAAAAATAGCATAAAAAAAACTCGTTTCATGAACTTAAGAAAATTCGTCCTTTACAGGCAAATTTAGACTGCGTCTTAATACAAGCTTTATAAAAGTTTTTTTTAGTATACAATTTTTTGAAATAATGTGAAATGTCATACCAATTGTCATTTAACTGATGTACGCATTTTTTTTGTTTATCATCTGTTTTATATTATTAAGGAAATGTGATAAAAATGAAAATAGGTAAGTAATGACAAAAATAATGAAACCGGTCCTGACCATCCGTTTGTTCATTTGTTTATCCAATTTAATTGTCCTTGCGGTTCTCGGTCCTCCAACAACCCATAAATGTTAAACACTCCTAAGTACCATAATTCTGAAATATTGTGGGGCAACTTAAGCCATGGATTTACGTTAAAGGATTCTCTGTTAAAATTAGTTTGAACAATTATTTAGCAAACAATGGAATCACTTGTAAATCCCCATACAGCAGAACAAGATGCCTGGCGTCTGCCGCTTGTGGAACGCGAGTGCATTTTTGGGAGGCGGTAGCACCGAGTACCTGGTCCACCAACAGAAACAATGGAATCGTCAGTAGCAATCCTTGGTAATCGATCAAAACAGTTCTCTTGATGTATCAGCGTAGCAACGGTACACATTGCTGAAGGAACCCACAGACGTGTTAGAAAATTGTGCACTTTACCTATGAAGACTTGTAAAGAAACGAAAACTAATAAATGGCGTATGCGTATGTGTTAGTGGCGAGGATTTAGATTTCTTTGTTCGTTATTGTTTGTTTAGATATACAGCTTGCTTACGAAATTTCTGTATAGAAAATTTGTTATAGTAGTAAGTTTATTACTTGTATACAAACGAAATCTATCTTGCTCGTTTTATACTGAAAAACATGACAATGACTTGGGTTTAAAAGTTTGGTACTGAGAAACTTCTTAGTACAGTTTAAGCTATCTACAAAATGATTTAAAGTGCCCCCAGATGAAAGGCCCTAAACTATAGTAGAGAACAAAACAAAAGTCTCACGCCTCATTTTATACAATAATAATTTTATGGTTGCAAAAATAAATTTTATGGCCTAATCTGTCAAAATATACCACAGAATTCATTTCTATCCCTCCCAATCACTCGCTAGTGTAATTTTTTCGAAATTGAGTGGTGTAGGTTTATCTTTACGGAATTTGGGGAATAATTTGTCATCTGTGATTATAACATTTAAGGTGTGGTTGGTTTATTTTTTGTTTTTTTGAATATATTTTAAAAGTCAAATATAATTTGAAGCTTAAAACGGCCGAGAGGAGCTGCTAATTGAGGGAGAAGATAATAAGAATAAAATTTAAAATTGACAAGCATAGCTACCAATTATACAACGGAGAAAGAACTAGGGAGTAGCTGTACCAACCTTATTTTTTTATCGAGTCGACGGATACAATTGAATTCACCTATACTTTACGGATTGAAGGGCCCTTATGTGATCGTTCAGATGATTTTTATGGACTCGTCTGTCAAAATATTCTTGATGAACTGAACCTCAATTGCTTACATTATGCAGGTGAAAAATTAAAAACAATCTAATCGCACGTCTCGACACGCTCGTCTTTACAGCCTCTTTGCATAAATATCTATTGTAGTAGTTCGTCGAATCAACAATTAAATTCAATCGCAGAAATTGGTTTTTTATTTTTAAATTGTAGATCTACCTAAAGTAGTGGTATCTCTCTTAGCTTAAAAAAGCACCAATCTGTAACAATTAAGATAGAAGAAACAGGAAACTTTCTGACGGTAGATTATTTTTGGATGGGTTGTAATCAGGTTGGTTGCGATTACAGAGAGGAGCACTTTATAACCTAACAAGATTTATTCATAAAAGAACAGAAGACAAAGATTTGGATCACTAAGATATACTTACACGCGCCCCAATTTCTCTCCCGTAGCTGAGCCGTCATGAAAGATTCCCTCGTCCCTCTACCCAGTTCTAGGGGAATTTCCTAATCCCCGAGATCAGGGATGACATTCAAGATTTTTGAATTCGACCGCCACATGACTCCCTCACCAGTGACAACGTTAGCGGAAACGGACCGGAAGTTGGATTTTTCGTCCTCGGGTCGTCGTCAAGTGTTGTAGATTTCGTTTCACTCGACTATAATGTGGATTGCGTTTGACTCGACTGTAATGTGGGTTGCGTTTGATTCGACTGTAATGTGGGTTGCATGTTATCTTCTTCCTTTGCGAGAAAAGTTGGTGTCAACCTCTCTATGGTAATATTTGTTGTTTTGTGTATCATTTGGAGCTCGAACCATTTAGGATGCCCAGAAAGTACTTTGAAAGGTCCGTCGTATGGTCTCTGCAAGGATCTCACCGAATTGTCTCTGCGTACGAAGACATGGCTGCATATTTTTAATTCTTGAGGTACAAATGGTTTTGCTAAACTATGTCGACGTCAGGTGATGGAAACGTGAATTTGAATTTTTTGTTGCAGGCGGTTAACGAATTCGGACGTTTGTTCTTGATTGATGGCGTCGAAGAACGCGCCTGGTAAGCTCAATTGCCCGCCACGTACTAATTCTGCGGACGTACTTAAATCCTCTTTTAAGGCGGTTCGGATTCTGAAGACACTATACCCAGTTTTCCGTATTATGACATCGAATTGACTGTTTCAGTTGTCGGTGATGTCTTTCTATCATTCCATTGGCCTGGGGATGATGAGCTGTGGTGTGAATGTGTCTAGTACCAAGAAATTTCATAAGTTCGTGGAATAGTTCGGATTCAAATTGTCGGCCGAGATATTTTGTTATCGTAGATGGAATGTCAAAACGTGCTATCCAGCTTTTTTTTTAAAAAAAAAGTGCCTTCAAACTTTCAAATGAAATTTTAAAATAAAGCATGTGTACGTTTACTTTTGTATTTTTTTAGGGTGTCCCATCACGAAAGTGCAACTACACATCAAGGGACACAAAAGGCGACAAAGAGCCTCCATGAATTAGAAGCCATGGGATCGAAAGCTGACCCCATCCAGCGTCTACGTTTATTCTGTTTGTCGAAAGGTCCTACCGGGATTTTAGAATTAGGACGTATGTTTCGTCGAATGAATGAGAATGGAAAGTACGAATTAAATCGAGATGAATTTATTTGGACACTCAGGCAAACTGGATTGGATTTGACTGATGATGAAGGAAATGCATTTTTTAAACGGTTTGATTCGAACTACAGTGGAAGTATTAACATGACGGAATTTCTGGGGCGTATTCGGGTATGTGATTTTTTTCGTGACATTAGTCATTTATTTATGTGTTTATGTTCTTTCTATTGAGTCTGTTTGTTAAATATTTTAAATTTTGTTTATTTATTTTATGCAATCAAAATTTTGAGTCTTAAAAACTAGCTCTATTTATGGTTCCATTAATAATTATTATTATTAACATATTTTATATTGTGTCTAGAATTTTTTTATATAATAAATGCCGTTAAATCTAAACTAAATTGTGATATTCTATTGTATTGATTTAAATGAATTAAATAACATGATCGTATCCACATCAATATATAAAGAGTCAATCGACTATGTATGACTATACAAGTTGGTAAGGACAACAATAAAAAATATATAGATTTGGTCATTGTTCAAATGTAGCATGTTTTTTAACAATAACAAACCTAAAGGTTTTCGAAGAAATAGAGTCAATCAGTTTTTATTTAATTTTGATGTTTTAAGATTTCTACAAATGGTGGATGCGCCATTTCTATATTTGAACAATGAATGTTTTTCTGTAAACGATGTTTTCTGAAATAATAAATTATTGTTTTAGCCGCCAATGTCCGAATTGCGTAAAAGCGTTATTGAAGAAGCTTTTAACAAAATGGATAAAGACGCCGATGGAGTTGTGACTATGGCCGATTTTAAAAAAGTTTACAATGTAAAACTGCATTCCAGATACATAGCTGGAGAGGAAACCGAAGAGTCAATTTTGAAACAATTTTTAGCTCCCTTCATTGAAGATGCTACAACAGATGGAATTGTAATTATTGCTTGCACTGTGTTCATCGTTGTTCATTATAAATATTTTTCCAGATAACGTACGAGGAGTTCTTTAACTATTATTCGGCTGTAAGCGCATCAATCGATGATGACTGCTACTTTAATCTGATGATGAGACAAGCTTACAAACTTTAAGTCATGCTGTTCAGAAAGCTGACGCTATTTTTCAGATGTTTCCCTTGTATAATGTTCTCATATTTAACTATTACAATGTATCAGTAACAGAAATATATAACCAATTTGTTTGTGACATTTTTGGTAATTTTTAGAGCGTTCAACCATAAACTGCAAAACATGTAACAATAAAACACGTAAAGAAAAATGAAAAGGAATAACTGATGTCTTCTTGAAAAAGGAAACAATATTTGTTTTAACCCAAACAAAATATTTCCTATTATAACTTGTAACTCAGAAAATTTTAGCAATTAAATTAAGGAAAGTTACTGTTTTTGGCTTCCTTATTTAACTATGCCAAATGACGAATTTATAAAACAGACGAGATCATTTTTAAGACATAATTGTTTTAGCATTTTTTATTAAAATCTGTAATTCTGGTGGTGTTAACGTTACTACAACAAAACTTGGCGGGGTTCTTAATTTAAGCTTCCTCATTAACTGTATTAATTTGCAAAGGAATAGAGCACAAGAATCTTTTAAAAAAATCCTCTCTTGGCTCGAATCAAACATTTTTCATTAAAATTTGTGGAAAGTTACAATCTCTAATTTATTTATTGTTCGAGCTCAGGGCTTATTGAATCGAAGGACCATATATAAAAAATCGCTGGTGTAGTGTAAGCTTTTATTTTCAATGAATTTTGGCCATACAGGGATGACTATACAAGTCATCGGCACTTTCTATAACTATAGTTGCTCCCTTGCTGGAGTCTGACGAACTAATAATGTCTTTTTGCAAAATCTGGTCTCTCAAGAGGGTGGTGGCCTCCTGATATTCACCCCCCCTTAAGAGGGTGGGGATACAACCCAATCAGAGGTCCTGAACACTTATTAAATGTGCCAAATGAAAAATTTATAGAGAAAAAACTGTTTTTACATTTTTCATAGTCCGATTCTATAAGAACAGACATGTAAATATTAAATAACCTAGTGATAAATTTGATTTCAATAATAATATTCTTGATATTAATCTCAAAATTTAACTAATGGTTCCCAATTTGAGCTTCTGATTTACTCGGAATTGACGATTCAAAATATATTCAAAATTCCAAATTTTGATTTTTATATACCGTACTATTAATTTATAGGACAAAACATGAAATTTCTTGTGTTACAGCGTTTAGTTATACCAAAGGTAATTCTAGTTTATTTTCTAAAAAAAAAAATGTACGAATACAAATTGGATTACTGGTGGTTACGATTAAATATCCCTCCCATATTAGTGCTCGACTACCCCACGTGGCAGCACTCGCCAAAATAATTTTCCAAGTTAGAGCATGCGCGTTACTTGTTTTGCTATTTAATCGAAGAAATAGATCGTATCAAAGTGGGTGATAGTCGTATTCTTGAAAAGTGTTTAGAAAAAATACCGCATGGAATTTAAATCATTCATATATAAAGGGTAAATATATTCATTGAAATGTTAAAAAACTCATTTAAATCGTAGAAATAAACCGGCCGATAAGGCACTATTGTTTTAAAATTAACGATTTGTATACATAGTTATTAACATTTGGGAGCGCCCATAATTTCTCGGCCTCTCGGCCCACACTAGTGAAAGGAGTGCTACCTCCACTGATGCGATACGAAAATCTGGACTTGGTAACCTCGAGTATGAGATTCTAATTTAAAGCGTCGTAGGGTGGCCTTCACCTTGAAATAATTTAAACTCTGGTGCAGGGATTTTGGAAAAAAGCAAAGCAATTAGTTATCACTAATTTGCGTGATTGATTTATAAATAAAGTTGTGAGGTTATGTACAAGAAATGTTGATGGTTGAATGTTTTTTTGTTCTCGCTGCAATGAATTTTTTATAAATCTGTTATGGTGGTTTAAGAGAATCAACTGACAAACTTGGTACTTTAAAACTTTCACATCCAGAAGGAGCATAATGAAATGTATGGTAGATTTTATTTGCTGAACCATGTAGAATGATCAAAAAGAATTATCGGGAGAATTTGTCATCATTTGATTATTCTTGTAATGAAAATTGATTCTAATCTTTGCTTGATAATACAGGGCTGGTCACGTAAGGGGGATTTCTGAGTTTATTTTGTACGCAACCAACAATACAAATAACCCTGACCACTACCATATTAAAAGTGATTTAATTTAGTAATCAAAGTAGGTATTAAACGCGGCTGAGAACGTCAAAATGACAGATGATTAATTTATTTTTAATTTTATCAACCACAACAATATAACAAATAAACTAACGCAACAAATGTTTAAAATGTGCTCCATTAACTTCAAGACCTGCCTTAAGTCTATTTAGAAAGGATGGTCGCACATTTCGTGGATACAAAATTTTATTTTATTTTTTCATGAGGGAGCTAGTCGTCGCAAATTGTATTGCTGGTTGCGGTAATGAAAAATTCAAATACCCCTTACGTGACTAGACTTGTAAATATGTGGCTCATGTCACCGTAGGCTTACAGTGGTACTAGCATGTAAGTTAGACAGAACAAGTCAAAAGCTATGCAAACAATTAGACCAGTGGTCGTCATCCATTGGTTTTAATACAACCTATCCTTCACTCTTTATACGAATAACATACGAACCAAAAACATTGGACCTTCGAGCCGGATTAAACCCGCGGCAGGGTAAACGATAAAAGTGGCGAAAGCAAAAAGTGCACAAACAGCGAGTGCAAAGTGTTTGTTCTCTAGCAGCTGGTACAACATCTTCCCGTAGAGGCTCCAACCGATTTCTTGGGCCAAAATTGCAGAAATCCAAGTTCCAAATCACACCCACCTCGGACTCAGTGGTTCTTCTATATTTTCTTAACGTTATGCATTTAAAAATTATATTCTTCTAATATATAAAATTCTCGTATCTTGTAAGGTGTTTGTAACAAAACTCCTCCGAAACAGCTTGACTAATTCTTATGAAATTTTGTGTGTATATTCAGTAGATCTGAGAATAGGACGTAAATTATTTTTTATACCCCCAAGTGATAAGGGTGGTCCCATTTTTTTTTATTTTTTTTTTTTGGACAAAATTTATATTTTGTTTTTTTTATGATTCGGCATTAAAAAATACATACAACCCTAAATTTTCACCCTTCTAGCACCAACTCCTATTTTTTAATGGCGATATTGGCACTTGAATAATTTTCTACTCTCGGTGGTCGATAATTGATCAGTTACCGGTCGATCACCCGTCGTCAGCCGACCACCGGTATCACTTCTCACACCGTAAACAGCACAGAGTAGGGATGAGAACAAAGCCGGCTTCGTTCTATATTTTATATATTAGAGATAATAAAAGTATAATGAATTCGAAAAATGTTTGTTTGGTGTTTTCTTATTTTTACAAACCGTCATCGTACGCAGGGCTCCATTCCTCTTTCTGTTATATACCACATCCCCACACAGTTACAATAAGTTAGTTATTTTTCATTTGACTACCAAAATTTTCACTAGAAATAATTTATATGGCAAAACAACGTTTGCCGGGTCAGCTAGTAGATTTATAAAATTTTGGCCATTTAAAAATCGAGTTCAGTAAATTTCTGATTTCATCTTGGAACATTAATTTTGTAATTTTACTTAGAAAAAATGACAATGATGTTTAGTCTGCATGTAGTCTGCAAATTTAGGCAAATTTAGACTGCGTCTCAATACAAATTCTATTATAAAAGTTTTTTTAGGATACTGTTTTTTGAAATAATGTGAAATGTCATAACTATTGTCATTTAACTGATGTAAGTAAGCATTTTTTTTTGTTTATCATCTGTTTTATATTAGTAAGGAAATGTGATAAAGGTAAAAATAGGTAAGTACTGACAAAAATAATGAAACCGGTCCTGACCATCCGTTTGTTCATTTGTTTATATAATTTAATTGTTCTTGCGGTATGCGGTACTCCAACAACCCATAAACGGTAAACACTCCTAAGTACCATAATTCTGAAATATTGTGGGTCAACTTAACGTATGGATTTATGTGAAAGGATTCTCTGTTAAAATTATTTTTAACAATTATTTTGCAAACAATGGAATCACTTGTAAATCCCCATACATCAGAACAAGATGCCTGGCGTCTGCCGTTTAAGTGGCCGCTTGTGGAACGCGGGTGCATTTTTGGGAGGCGGTAGCACCAAGTACCTGGTCCATCAACAGAAACAAAGGAATCGTCAGCAGAAATCCTTGGTAATCGTCCATTAAAACAGTTCTCTTGAGGTATCAGAGTAGCAACAGTACACATTGCTGAAGGGAGCCACCCAAGTTGTTAGAAAATTGTGCACGTTACTTATGAAGACTTATAAAGAAGCGAAAACTAATAAATGGCGTATGCGTAAATGTTAGTGGCGAGGATTTAGATTTCTTTGTTCGTTATTGTTTTTTTAGATATACAGCTTGTTTCCGAAATTTCACTATAGAAAATTTATTATAGTAGTAAGTTTATTACTTATAAACAAACGCAATCTATCTTTCACTTTTTATACTGAAAAAGATGACAATGACTTGGGTTTAAACGTTTGGTACTGAGAAACTTCATAGTACAGTTTAAGCTATCCACAAAATGATTTACAGTGCTCCCAGATGAAAGACCCTAAAATATAGTTGAGAACAAAACAAAAATCTTTTTTTTTTTGGGTGGTGACGCCTCATTTTAAGCAGTAACAATTTTATGGTCGGTTTATCGACTCGGTAACCTTATTTTTTATCGAATCTACAAATACAATTGAATTCACCTATACTTAACGGATGGAAGGCTCCTTATGTGACAGTACAGAAGATTTTTATTGATTCGTCTGTCAAAATATTCTTTACGAACTGAACCTCAATTTCTTACATTATGCAGGTGAAAAATGAAAAACAATTTCATCGCACGTCTCGGTGCGCTTGTCTTTACAGCCTCTTTGCATAAATATCTTTTGTAGATCAGTTCGTCGAATCAACAATTAAATTCAATCGCAGAAATTCATTTTTTATTTTTAAAGTGTGGATCCACCTAAAGTAGTGGTACCTCTCTTAGCTTAAAAAAATCTATAACAACTAAGATAGAACAAACCGGAAATAGTCTGACAGTAGAGTATGAAACAAATGGGCAGTGTGTCGAATTAAATTCATATAAAACATTCACAGATTTTAATGCAACATATCCTCCACTCTATACGAACAACATACGAACCAAAAGCGGTTCCAAACAGTACTTCTTTTCATTTCCACGTGGTTTCACACTACATCTGCTTTCATCTCAGCTCAATAACAATTAACTGACACGGCACTGAAAAACAATCCTTTGCTAAGCAGTCACGAATGATCTAATACGTTTCTGCTCAATCAATACTATCATTTCCATTGTTGATAATGAAAGAAATTGCTTGGCAACGATTTTTGAATGCAAAACTAACTTACTGCATTGTCATTGTAAAAGAAACCAATTTTAGTTTTAGTTAAGGTGCTATAGTATAAATTGAAAGTTTTTATTTTGAATTAGTTTATGCATTCGGTTCAAAAATGAATCTTTTCATGAAATTTTAAATTTTAAGATTTGAAACGAAAAAACAGCAGACAGGTAGGAGGAATTTAATGGTAGTTTTTAAGTGTGTTTGTATTGATTTAATTAATTAATTGATACCAGTTAATGCAGAAAGTATTGTGTCAATGCTAACATCACAAACATTTGATAAAGTTGGGGTAGGGTATGGCGCCAAAGTGAATTAAATAAATTAATCAGGTTTAGTGTTTTTTTTTAATACTAACCTTGCACAGAATGAGATGGAAAGATATAGGGTTTCCATCCCAAGTAAAAAGAAATTTTAAACCTTGCCGGTTCATTTTTTTTGTGCATTCGAACCTCTCAAAACTGCAAAAAATCGAAATTATTTTACGAAGCTAAAGTCCACCATAAAACTAAACTAAAAAACTATTTTAACTATAATTTAGTTACGAATACGTTTTATTCAATAGAACAAGTTTAGGCGTAAAGATCGTTATTTCAAATAAATAAGTAATAAAATTTGTTCTATTGATTTCTTCAATCAAAACCAATTTAACAAACAATTTATTCATGTTTTAAATTAATCAAACTGTTGAGAAAATACTTAACTGTAACAGAAAGAAACGAGCGTTTGGTACTTTATTCGCTTCAAGTACCACATTAATCTTCTGAAAAGTGTCAAAAAAGCTGGGTAAGGTTTTTGCGCCAAATATTATTTGGCTAATAAAATATGTATCTACTTGAACTAAATTCAGTCAAGAGAAACGCAAATTCAAAATTTGGTATCCTATATTTGCGCGCCCTCTTCTTGACAGTAGCTGAACAATTGTAGTACATATTCGACCACAGAACCATAAAACTCTGATTCTGGTTACCATGTGACATGGTTTGTGAATTAACTAAATATTTTAACTATAATTTGGTTACGAATATGTTTTATTCAATAGAATAGATTTAGACATGAAGATCGTTGTTTCAAATAAATACGTAATAAAATTTGTTCGATTGATTTCTTCAATCATGATCAATTAGGATTTAAGACAAAATTGTTTGTCGCTCATGAATTTTTTATACGACCTATTTTCTACGTTACATCTTATTAGTAAAAAAAGTAGTAATTTGTGGTATTTTTGATTTACTTACTAACTGTGCCAAATTATAAATTGACTCTTGTTAACCTTTGGATCGAACAAAAGATTTCCAACCTTTCTTTTTAAATGTAATTTTTAAAGTAATATCTTATAGTAATGGAATTTAGGGCTTGCTTCAAATACAATTTTCACCGATCTCTAAATCTGCTAGTTTTAATGCTTAATCAATAAAATGCAGAAAATTTATAATTTTTAACTGTTAATTTTAGGTCAAAAACAAATCGCCAGGGAAAAATAGAATGTGCTCGGAATTCCGCGCACATTCTCGAAGCTGCATTTTCAAAGAGTGTCATTCAGGACAAGAAATATGGTTAAAAATACTATGAAATCAAGTTCTTGTACATTATTTTATTTTAAAAAAATAAGATTTTTCCAATACCACTATTTCCATGTTTTTTTTTTTTTTTTGTGAACAATGAAAGGTCTGGATGTTTGACTCCCAAAATAGAACATTGAGATTAATTACCACAGTAACAACATTTTAATTAAAATTCCCAGGTTAATTTTCTAACAGTGTTGCCCGTTTCCTTACTTTTAATTTGCGTGTAAATCGAAAATAGAAGACTATGAATTTTTTAAAATATTTTTCTCACATTATGTTACACCGTTCAATGTTGTACATCTGAGAACGTGCGTGACTTACCGGACACTTTCTACGTTTCTAACCTACTAATTGTTTTAGTTATAAATTATAAAAAATAATAACTAGATACAATTTATTTGCGTTTGAACGATCAATCTATGACACATCACCATAGTTTTAAAAAAATTGCCTTCAAACTTTCAAGTGAAATTTTGATATAAAACATGTGTACGTTTACTTTTGTATTTTTTTAGAATGTCCCATCACGAAAGTGCAACTACACATCAAGGGACACAAAAGGCGACGAGGAGCCTCCATGAATTACAAGCCATGGGATCCAAAGCTGACCCCATCCAACGTCTACGTTTATTCTGTTTGTCAAAAGGTCCTACCGGGATTTTAGAATTAGGACGTATGTTTCGTAGAATGAATGAGAATGGAAAGTACGAATTAAATCTACATGAATTTGTGTGGACACTTAGGCAAACTGGATTGGAATTGACTGATGATGAAGGAATTGCATTTTTTAAACGGTTTGATCCGGACAACAGTGGAAGTATTAACATGACGGAATTTCTGGGGTGTATTAGGGTATGTGATTTTTTCGTGACATTAGTCATTTATTTATGTGTTTATCTTCTTTCCGTTGAGTTAAACATTTTAAATTTTGTTTATTTATTTTAAGCAATCAAACTTTAGAGTCTTGAAAACTAGCTCTATTTATGGTTCATTAATAATGATAATAATTAACACATTTTATATGGTGTCTGGATTTTTTTTAAATAATAAATGCCGTTAAATCTAAACTAAATTGTGATATTCTATTATATTGATTTAAATGAATAAAATAACATGGTCGTATACACACCAATAGGTAAAGAGTCAATCGACTATGTATGACTACACAAGTTGGTAAGAACAACAATAAAAAATATATATATTTGGTTATTGTTCAAATGTAGCATGTTTTTTAACCAATAACAAACCTAAAGGTTTTCAAAGAAATAGGGTTATTTGTTTTTTTTTGACTTTGATGTTATAAGATTTCTACAAATGGTGGTGGCGCCATTTCTATATTTGAACATTGAATGTTTTTCTGTAAACGCTGTTTTTGTAATAATAAATTATTGTTTTAGCCGCCAATGTCCGAATTGCGTAAAAGTGTTATTGAAGAAGCTTTTAACAAAATGGATAAAGACGCAGATGGAGTTGTCACTGTCGCCGATTTTAAAAAAGTTTATAATGTAAAACTGCATTCCAGATACATAGCTGGAGAGGAAACCGAAGAGTCAATTTTGAAACGGTTTTTAGCACCTTTTATAGAAGATGCTACAACAGATGGAATTGTAATTATTGCATGCACTGTGTTATGTTGTTCATTATAAATATTTTTCCAGGTAACATTCGAGGAGTTCTTTAACTATTATTCGGCTGTAAGTGCATCAATCGATAATGACTGCTATTTTAATCTGATGATGAGACAAGCTTACAAACTTTAAGTCATGTTGTTTAGAAAGCGGACGCTATTTTTGAGATGTTTTCCTTGTATAAACTGTTCTCATACTTAACTATTACAATGTAACAGAAATATATAACTAATTTGTTTGCGAAATTTTTGGTAATTTTTAGAGCGTTCAACCCTAAACTGCAAAACATGTAACAATAAAACACGTAAAGAAAAATGAAAAGGAATAACAGATGTCTTCTTGGAAAAGGAAACAAAAACGCAAAATTTTAAAAATGACGTGTATATACTTTTATATATAATAATTTAATACTCACAATACATAAAACTGACAAAATAAATTTTTACAAAATTGTTATATTGTTTATAGCATAAAACATTCACAACCTTTAAATGCACTTTGTATCTCTTATCTCTTCTGCGCTATTGCAAAAACTCTATCAGACCATCAATTCTGATTTTTAATTGCCGTGACAAATTCAACGATAAAAACTTAATACTTATAACTACTTCAACGCACTAATAATACGCGCAAAGTAACATTTTAATATCAACTAGGAAAGTTAATCATTATCCAATACTGCTTAACACAAGAGGCACCTATATTAGATTAATCAACGATTAAGACAGTTTTGTTATTGCAATTGAAGCAATTAGATAAATAACTCAAAATTCGCAAATTATTAAATGTACTAGCCTGAAGCAAACCCAAATTTATACAACAAACTTTTTTCCACACACAAAATTGCAACCTTTGCTTCAAAATATGAATTTGTATTCAACAGGTAGACTTAATAAAGATGTAAAAAAAATATTAAACTATTGCCAAAATTTAACAACCAAAACTGTTATCATCTGAAAACAGACTAATTTCATTGCTTTTTTTTTTCATATTGCGCTTTATATTAAACTTTATTAACCACACCAATAAATGTGTCAGATTTGGACGGTAGTATGCGTGCAACTCTCTAAGGCATTATTTCCGCAGTATAGACCCGTTCATTCATAAAGAGAAATGAGAAAGTTTGCAAAATCTGCTTTAGTAGAAATCTCTTTACATATGAGATTTTTATACTTTTTTCTTCATTGTCTGGGCCGTTGGCAAGACAGTATATCACCTAGTCTGAAAAACTACTTTGGAATTCTAGTGTTACAGTTCCCATGCAATATTATAGTTGGATGTTTACACTTGAAATAATAGTCAAAAACATCCCTGTAACCATGATTGCGCCACCAAACGCAAAGTTGTCTATTAAAACCACAATTCAGAGTCTGAATCAAATGAGGATATTCAAAACCAACCAAAGTGTAAAAATCCTGATCGCCTAAATGCCCCCTAAACTTATACTTTAGAGTCAGCGCCGTCACGGTGTCATTTTTGATAATTTCAGAGTATTCTTTGGACTTCCTTATTGCACTTAAATTGATTAACACAACTCCAGAGTTATAACCTTGGAAACCTCTGGGATGTGGCAACTTCAAACTTATGTTTTGGGCATGGAAATATTCCCCAAAAGTTGAGTTATGTTTAGTTTTGTAGATCTGGAGCACATGTCTGTATACTGGAGTGAGTTCAGGAGCCAAGCCATAAAGTGCACTTGATTTAAACCTACAAAATAAGATGTAAAGTGTTGTTATAAAATATACAAATCAACCTATCAAATTCTTCAAAAACCAATCTTATGTCTCTCTTGAAATACAAATCACAGTCTAATAATACAGCCTTCTTCTGGGTTCCAGGGGCGATTCTATACAATCCCAATGAAATGTAAAATAATGCATCACTGTAGTAAGTACCTAAAACAACAATTTTTTTCTTTATTGGCACAGTTTCATATCTACCGGGCTTGGAGCTAAAATGTGGTGTCATGACTTCAACAATGTCGTTAATCTTCCTAGCACATTCTTCAACATCATAAAACATGTAATGAATGGGCTTCTCTGAATGTGACACTACATCTGATATTTCATTAACTGCCAAGAATTTTGAACTATTATCAACGATGATATGAAACTTTAAGGGCACTGTACTGATATTCAAGATGTTTTCCAACAAATTATGAAACTTGTATCTCAGCGGAGACTTTTCCGTTACTTTAGTAAATATGAGCCATACGTTATAATCCTTCGCTTCTTTAGCAGTTACTACGTTTAAACTACTACTTATTACGTTTTGTTTGGTATTATAACTGACAAAAATAAAATACACAACTGTTAAGCTACCAAAAAGAAAAATAACATGTTTCAAAACAGAGGTCTTTACTGAATACATTTTTAGACCATTTTAGCAACACTGATTAAACCTGGGAATGAGCAGTTTGTATCTGAGCAGAAATAACCGCGTTTAATTGATGAAACTGCATTGTGCTTAATTGTTTATTTTGTTTGTGATTCTAACCAAACACTGCTACAACTGACAGTAACGACACTAGAGATGTCGCTTTTGACAGATGACAGATGAAGGTTGTTTCCACTGAAAATCTGAGCAGTAAGAGCCTTTTTGTATCTGATTGGTTGTTTTCGCGACGTGCGAAATTTAAATTTTTAATTTTAAATAAAAACCAAAACAAAATTATAAAAAACCACGGATCAAAAATTTTTAAAAAACATCACTCAGAGGAAGAGCAAAGCATAAAAAAGTTTTATTTAGTAAATGTACTAAAAAAACTATAAAGGATCCAAAACATCGAAGAAAATAGAGAAACAGGTAATATACGGTCGGAAATAAATGATTCAAGAAGAAGGCCAAAGAAGAAATGACAAAAATTAACTTGAAAAAGTGCTTCAGTCGAAAAAAAAAGCAATACTGAGAACCACAGGAAACATGTTATTTAAAACAGAAGAAAAAGAAATGAAACAGAGAAAGACCAGGAAGAGAAATAATTGAAATGGAGGATCTTAAACTTTAACACGTAATTACTACGACAGTCATATCTAATTAATCATAGACCCGGTTCTACAGTCGTTTAGATTTTATCGCTCTGATGATGCGAAATTGGTTGTAGAAACGTTTATTTTAGTACAATAGTAATGGTATAATAGCCAATCAAGATTCAAAGTAGTGACTTGCTTAAAATTACTGAAATTTTGAAGCCACATTATTTTTATACAATGAAAGAAAATATATGCATAACCATTGTTCGAAAAATTGCAACAAAAAATGCATTGTTTGGAGCAACATTTTTTCCTCGAAATAAGCGATGAATGAGTATGTTTCTTATTATCCACATTTGCTACATTTCCAAAGATACGAAAGGAGATGTCATTTAGATTTCATAAACTGCAATAAAGAAACGTTGATAGTCATCAATGCGCTGATAAAACAAAGAAAAAAAATTTCAAAAATTCTTAAGTTCGTGCTGTAAATACATGCGAAACATCTGTCCACTTTCTTTATAACAGTAAATTTACACGTTTATCGTAACATTAACACTTTCTACTTACATGGTCGATTGTAAAGTGAAGGGAAAACACAAGACAGAATTTATAAATATAGGTTTGGTTGGATTGCTGATTCTAGTGAATTGAAACTCTTCAGTGTAAGCGGTTCATCCCCCACACAAAATGAAATTGAATATTGTGTAAGTGACTTATTTATAAGTTAAAATACGAACATTCGTTTTTTTTCTTACTGGGTTGAGACAATTCACTTTCATGTCTCTAATGTATGCACATAACATTTTTTTCAAGTTATTTTGATTATTATCTCTAATATAGCATCTAATGGTCTACTAAATATTTTTCTTTTATCGGTGCCTCCAGGTGAATAGCTGTGTACTTACGTAACAATGTGAAATCGCTTTTTTCTAAGAGGATAAAAGTGTAAATGTTAAAGCTCTAGGACTTTATCTATTAAAACCACATTCCCTGCTATTGCTGACATTGAAATGGGATTAAAACTTGCCAAAAATATGCTAATCACGAAACTAAATCCATCTTTTCATCGAAGTATGACCGGAACTCAAAAAAAAATTCAATTGTCGCATTTTAAGAAACAGAATGTGTGAAACGTGGAGGTCTTGAAGTAATTTGACAGTGAATGCCTTGAAAATAGAGGTCATCAACAATACCGCAGCTAACACAGACTTCCTTCTAGTTGCAGGAAATACGAAAATGCATAATTCTGCAAGATGGTGCGCATCAAGCAAAATTAACCTCTTTAACTCAGTAGGTTTCGTTGTGGATTGAATTATGAAACCGCAACTTTTACGTAACATGTCTGTCAATAATTAAAACCAATTTATTATTAAAAACTTGGGCAATCCCGTGTTTGACATAATAATTTTAAAATGGTGGACAAAATTATCTCAATTGCAACTAAATTAGGTGCTTTCTTTGACAATGATGTCTTTCGCAACCTCGCTGATAAAAATTCAAAATTTTTAATCCTTGAGAAATTTACATTAGCAGGAATTGCAGGAAGATAGACTGGCTGTTGTGACCTTATTTAAGGGCAGAAATGAAGTCGGACTACTTTTATTTGCATTTACATTTTTTAAATTGAGGAAAAGCAAAAATTGATGTAAGGTTACTAAAATCGGATACATTGCGTTACATTGAATTTTAAATGACAACAAACTATGTGAATATTTCGTTAAATTATGATTCCAAAATAATTACAGGTTTATTAGCTCAAAACAATTTGTTTACATCATATCTAGATTTCATTGTTAGATAATTAGAAAGCGAATTATTTTGGTATAATGATAATATTATGTGACACAGCTTTAGTTTAGTTTAGTTGTATTTTTTTAAGACGTGGTTGTAGTCCTTGAACTTTTAACGTGAAATTCGATTAAAAATGTGAAGACTTTCCCAGATCAAAGTCAAGTCACATAAAAATTCAAGCGAGTTAAGCAAGTCACGATGATATCGACGGAAAAGAAAATTGTTAATTTAAAATCGAATGTAATTTCTAAGTGGGCGATAATTTCTTCACAAAAGCTTTAAGGTAATGGTATTTCTCTTCTCCTTATCATCGTTTAAAAATTATTGCTATTTTTGCTCAAGACGGTACCATGCAATCGAATAAAAACGGCGAGGAACCAAGCCTTGTAATTTGAATTGTGTTGGTAACTCTGTTGACACAAAATGTCATGTTTATGTTCCACTTACTTTTTGTTCGTTAGGATATAGGTACATGCCTTCAAAAATAAATAATTTACAATTTTGACAGTTTTTTGGTAAACTGTAAAGAAAAAAATAATAAATATATGACCTTGACCTCCAAATCCATTTTTAAAGAAAGCTAACCAACGGATGAGCTTTATGTCTCTACATATCTACAATTCAAAAAATTTCTTATTTTTTTGAAACCGAATGAAAATTATAATAAAAGGTTTAAAATTTTGGTTTTTGAAAATAATTAAGGTGCGTAATAGGCTTTATTTCTTCATATATCTACAGTTCAAAAAAAAAATCAAACTGAATAAAAATTATAATAAGAGCTTTAAAATTTTCGCCTGATGATTTTCAAAATAAAAAACATCAACAAATCTAAATAAATTGCACATAAATTTTTATTTGTTCTATTTCTGACCACGTAATTCAATGTTTTTATCAATAGATTTGCTTATCTTGTTGATCGTGCTTTTTGCACTAAATATGCAGTTATAAAGTTTAAACAAAAATCGTTTCGTTGAGTGAAAGGGATAACTAATTAAATAAAGGCAAAATTATATCACTTGATCTTGAAAAATAATTATACAGTAATGCGGATTTAAGAGCGTTTCAGACTTTCGATATTTTTTATCAATCCTGAAATTCATAGCACAGAATTTTGAGGTAAAACATTGAAAACGATGTCAATGATATTCAGCACAAATCATTGGTTAAACACAAATATCTACACGAAATTATTAGCGATAACTGCATAGATAAAATCTAGAATGTATTTTTTCAAGAGTGTCTCGAGAATTAGACTTGTACATACGTTCGGCATTTTTTTTTGTTATTGGAAGTGGAAAGAGGCAAAGTTGCCTTGAGGTAATTCCTAACATGTACTTTCTTTTTTTTGAAAATGTTTTTCATTTCTAATGATCTATTAAACGTTAACCTTTACAAAAGTACATCTGATAAGTTAGATGTCAGTCATTTTCCTTTCAAGAGAAAGAGAAAAAAAAGAAAACGAATTGCTAAAGGTGAAGGACAATTTTCATCAAATTGTATTGTTTAGCAAGTATTGGTCACGATTTAGGTAACATTTTTGCGGTCGGTAAAAAAAGTGGAATTTGAAGAGTTTTAGTAAAAAATCTAGAGGATACAAACAGATTGAATTTAGATTTTTTCATTTTTTAAAAGGCAGAATTAATTAGATAACTGTATAAAACACTGTTGCACAATATTTTCAACGGCTTTGTGCTACGGTTCGTCTTGAGAATCGTAAATAATTTATCCTTAGTTTATGTAATAATAACCATTTAATTGAATTCAATAAAATATGACAAAGACGATTTTTTCTACTTCCTTATATGTAATTTTACACGAACTTTATAAATGTTTTTCAAATCGAATTCCCTCAAGAATAATGTTTAAAATGCAACCTTGCATTCTTTGTGGTCTCCTTAACTTTCAGTAAACGTGATGAAATTATCTTATGAGCGAATTTTTTTCAAATTAAAGATGCACGACACATGAGCTGTGAAATTTCTTCGTCAACAATAAAATTTACCATTCGTTCTAATCATTCCGCTTTCACTTACTCATCACATCAAAATGATTACTAATTGCTATCCAAGCACCAAGAAAGTCCGCAGAATACAACTTTATCATATTTTTTATTGTTAACAACCGGTTATGTTAACAGAATTTCAGAAGAATGATGTCATTCGGGTTTACCGAGAATATAATTATTATTGATTTGATATTCCAAAAATTTTCATTTACATTGACTTTGATGAGAACGAGGTATGTGCATTGTTAAGAAGAAATGTCAGTGATTACAAAATACAAGGATCGGTTACAGATGAACAGGTTTGTCGTGATATCGAAAGTGTAAAGGCCCGACAAGAAAGGAGCTCTGCCAAGAATTCGATTAAAGGCTGACATCATTGGCGTCTATTAAATCTCGATTTCATTTTTCGACGAAATCGAAATTAAGTTAGAGTGAATATCGATAGCTATCATTTGATCCTGCGAACGCAATACTTGAACAGGATATTTCGTTTCTAATATTAGTTTCATTCAGTGTAAAGATAGTAAAAATGATTTTTGATTCTCTGCGGCAATTTTTTTAAGTTTTGTAATAAACCTTGACCGAACACTGTCTTCACATATTATATAAGTACACAAAACCAACTGAGAGGTTTAAGATTTTATTGTTAATTTTGTTAAGAGTACTTAACTACGCATCACTTTAGATAAATTACGCTGTGACCTATGACCTATGACTTTCACTAAGAAATCACGTGATGGGCATTTTTCTAGTAATTTAGTATTACCTCATACAAAGTAAGTTTAATGGAGGTACTTACAAAACTCGCTTGCGTTTACTGTTATGGCACTTTTATGAGGTTTTAATGGGTTAATTCACCTAAAAGAGCTAAATTCACGTTTTTTACCCATTTTCGTGAAAAATACTACTTCGGATTAATTTCGGTTAGGAAATACTTCGTTTTGCAAAAAATAAACAAAAACACAACAAATTGAAGTAAAATCTTGTGTGTAACATGTGGCAAATTATTTATTTATGTAATTAACTAATTTACTACCCACAAAACAAGCAATGCAACTTTGCATTAGCAAAACTCAGACAATTATCTATTGAGTTAAGAAATTTGACTGAAAATTTTGGGTAATTTTTCTAGAATTTTAAATTTAAGTAGATCAGATCTAAATTTGTAATTTATTAAATGGAATTAAATTTTTAGAACCTTAAAATATGAATAATAATATCTATTTTGGACTGAAAATTTTGGGTTTTTTTTCTAGAATTTTAAATTCAAGTAGATCAGATCTAAATTTCTAATTTATTAAATGGAATTAAATTTTTAGAACCTTAAAATATGAATAATAATATCTATTTTGGACTGAAAACTTTGGGTATTTTTTCTAGAATTTTAAATTTAAGTAGATCAGATCTAAATTTGTAATTTATTAAATGGAATTAAATTTTTAGAACCTTAAAATATGAACAATAATATCTATTTTGGACTGAAAATTTTGGGTATTTTTTTCTAGAATTTTAAATTCAAGTAGATCAGATCTAAATTTCTAATTTATTAAATGGAATTAAATTTTTAGAACCTTAAAATATGAATAATAATATCTATTTTGGACTGAAAACTTTGGGTATTTTTTCTAGAATTTTAAATTTAAGTAGACCAGATCTAAATTTCTAATTTATTAAATGGAATTAAATTTTTAGAACCTTAAAATATGAATAATAATATCTATTTTGGACTGAAAATTTTGGGTATTTTTTTCTAGAATTTTAAATTCAAGTAGATCAGATCTAAATTTCTAATTTATTAAATGGAATTAAATTTTTAGAACCTTAAAATATGAATAATAATATCTATTTTGGACTGAAAACTTTGGGTATTTTTTCTAGAATTTTAAATTTAAGTAGACCAGATCTAAATTTCTAATTTATTAAATGGAATTAAATTTTTAGAACCTTAAAATATGAATAATAATATCTATTTTGGACTGAAAATTTTGGGTATTTTTTCTAGAATTTTAAATTTAAGTAGATCAGATCTAAATTTGTAATTTATTAAATGGAATTAAATTTTTAGAACCTTAAATTATGAACAATAATATCTATTTTGGACTGAAAATTTTGGGTATTTTTTTCTAGAATTTTAAATTCAAGTAGATCAGATCTAAATTTCTAATTTATTAAATGGAATTAAATTTTTAGAACCTTAAAATATGAATAATAATATCTATTTTGGACTGAAAACTTTGGGTATTTTTTCTAGAATTTTAAATTTAAGTAGACCAGATCTAAATTTCTAATTTATTAAATGGAATTAAATTTTTAGAACCTTAAAATATGAATAATAATATCTATTTTGGACTGAAAATTTTGGGTATTTTTTTCTAGAATTTTAAATTCAAGTAGATCAGATCTAAATTTCTAATTTATTAAATGGAATTAAATTTTTAGAACCTTAAAATATGAATAATAATATCTATTTTGGACTGAAAATTTTGGGTATTTATTCTAGAATTTTAAATTTAAGTAGATCAGATCTAAATTTGTAATTTATTAAATGGAATTAAATTTTTAGAACCTTAAAATATGAATAATAATATCTATTTTGGACTGAAAATTTTGGGTATTTTTTCTAGAATTTTAAATTCAAGTAGATCAGATGTAAATTTGTAATTTATTAAATGGAATTAAATTTTTACAACCTTAAAATATGAATAATAATATCTATTTTGGAGCATACAAACATTACACTTGACTTTTATTATCTTTTCACAACTTTTTAAGCATCAGATCATCTTTAAACAAAGCACGAATTAAGTTGTTTATCTGTGGAAACTCGAACCTAAACTGAACCCACACACTCCATTTTTTTCTAGTGAAACTTTTGTCTTATTTTTTTCTTTTTTTAGGGTGTTTTTTGGTTTAATCTGTTTAGTCGTTCTAAGTTCCGCTAGACCAGCAGAAGAAGAATATTCAGAATATGAAGATGAACCGGCGCCTCCACCAAAAAAGGCTCCCACTCGAAGTTCTTTGATTGGTAGACGCAATCCATTGTCTAGTCGGAACACAAAAACTTCAACCACCACAACTGCTGCTCCACAAGCGGTAATTTAGTTTTTACATCATCAAATAAAAATTAGACGAAAAAAGTCTCTAGAGGCCTTGCAGGTTTTCACATGTTGGTAGCTCTGTTGACAAATTTGACATTTTAAAACTGTCATCAATCAAAGCATGTTTAGTGATTATTTTCAAACTGCAAAACGACGTTTTTAGATAACGGACAGGCCTACCAACAAATTTCCAAATTCAAAGCCTAGTTAGACGTTGATTGTTGATTCTTAGAGTTATTGTAAAAGTGTTGTTTTTTTGAATTTAATTAATTGCAATATAAGTTTGTGGTCGTTCCTAGTATCACTTCATACCAACCTTGGATTCTTTTATTTCTAAAAATTAGTTTACGTCACAGTCTTGTCTCCTTTAGAAAAAAAATACGAGCGCCATTAAGCATCTCAAATTAAAAAACAGTAACACAGATTACAAAATTTTATCGCCGAACTTGAACTAGTTGTTTTTTGTTGTCATTTAGGAGTATTTTTTTAAACCGTGATGTAATTTTGACCGGTTTTGATTAGGTTAAGTACTTTTACTACGTCAAAGCAAAAAACATTGATGAGATTTTTGAGCGGTGACATAACTTGGCAAGAATTTAAACAAATAATGGCTCTCCAAAGTTTATCAATAAAATGTTAATAAAGGCGCTAAAAGAATACGGAAAACTTTCTACAAGACCACATTTGCATAAATCCTGAAAGTTCAAAAATGAATTGATTAAAGCTGATCTATATTAAAATATTCTAGATTAATCCTGTTCCATGACATTTTGGTTTCGTCGTTTTCTGCACAAAAACCACAAGATCGAGGTTAATCTAATCCTGACAAAACTGAGAATTTCATCACTGGTTTTAAACCACTACCGTCCGACGTGCAATAAATTTTCGTTCGTAGCAATAACAATCTGGTGGCGCCTAAAACTTTCTTTTGGTCTTGTGCAAAATCTGTAACGTTCCGCATCCGGTTCTGAATATAAAAAAGGTACATCAACCCAAAATAAAAATAACATAGTACGTCATCGGCCAAGTGAGAGTTATTGTCAGTTAACATCGACTTTACTTTCGACCAATTCAAGAATTCGTACATAAATCAACATTTACATACAACCATAAAATACAAAAAGTCCAAATAACAAACCATTCCACGCAGTCGTTCAATTGCAGCAAATGAACTAGTTCAACTTAGTTGCACAATTCAGACAAGTTTTCATGTAAATTACTATCGTAATTAAATCGGGTTTCTGATTTTAGGAAGAAGAAGAAGAAGAAGTCGTGGACGAAGAAGCAGGAGAAGAACAACAAGAACAAACTAGTTCAACGACGGAAGCACCTAAAAAATTCTTGAAAGGAGGAATTGTGCGACCTTTCAGGAGTAACGACGACCTTTTGGCAACCTTGAAACGTAGGAGGGAACAGGCTGCTCACAGTATGTCATACTTCAGATTACAAAAACGAAGTTAATTACTTTGTTTCAGATAAACATTCGAAAGTTAATCATGCGACTGAAGCTGAAGAATCGGCTCCCGCTGCCGTACAAAATGAACCTGCTCCTAAACCGACAAGAGCTTCAGCAGGAAGGAGGAGATTTAATAGTGCAAAGAGTAGTGAGCCTGCTGCCGAAGAAGCGCCTTCTACTGCGGCTCCCGCTAGGACAGGAAGAAGATTTAGTGCTAGAAGTTAACTAATTATAAAATAAAATTAAGCGAAGTAACTGTACAATAATGTGACATTCTATGCAAATGACTATTATTTTACATCCCATTATTTGTTATAGAAACCAATAAAGATGTTGTAAATAAATTTGCTAATTTCAGAGTTATTAATAAAGTTAATAGACTCGCCAGAGTTACAATATCTATTTCGCAGCAAAGTGAAAATTGTTTATTTTCGGTCCTAACAATGTTTTGAAAAGTGTTTATTATTTTTGCGACAATTTAGCTACAAAACCATAAAAAACTCGTTATAATCGATTATTTATAAAAGAAATGGTAAAACAATAGGATATTGTTTAAATGAAGGTCAACTTGAAAATCAAAGGATACCAAATAGGGAAAAAAGTAGATAATATCGGAACTAAGGTGTATTTTGTGTTGCCTAACTTAATTTTTTTAAATTATTTTTGTTTTTTTTTTCTATTTCTTTAAACATTATTTGTATAAATAAACTTTATAGACTCTAGAGTTATTATTAGTTTTTCAATTATTATCTCTTAATGTAGAAATTTGCATTTTTCATTTCTGATTAACAGATTTTTAGCATATTTTCAATCAACTTATTATATTCTCATTTTTTCAAAACTTTTTCAAAATATTTTCAGTTTTAACAATTCACCACTTTTTTTGTTGATAACGAAATACTCTTAGCTTAATTCTTTGGTTCCAACAACAGAAACATTCTAAGAAATTTGTCAAGGTTTGTTCACTGCTTCGTGCTACCTTTTGACCAATTTCTTTTAATTAATTAGCAAACAATTGATAATTGGCATTTTTATAATCTCACCTTCAGTTATTGCTGCTATTGTCTCGCTTTATTATCAATAGATGAATAACAAACGCTTGTCAAATTTGAGGGTCACGCATGCAAAAATATAAGAATTAGAAAAAGTTCTCCACCTATTGAAAGAGTTCACAATTTATATTTCACAATCCTTTGTTAAATATACTACACGATCCAAATAATCAACTGAGAAACGAAAGTTCTTTGATTTTAAAGGTGCGCCAATGAGTATGGAAGCTCGTACTAGTTCAATATGAGCCCCTAAAATACGTACAGAATACCAGACGGTCCACAAGAATTTTAAAATGATTTTAAGTTTGTCGTCATTACTTTAAATTAGAACGAAATATTCCTAAAAACTTTATAACAACAAATGTACTATAAAATCTATAATTACAAGTTATAAGACAATTGTAGGTTGTAAAGCTACAATTTTTTCGTATTCAACATCCGTAAAATTAAATTTTTGAAGCATGAAATCGACGCGATGTCGGTTAATTAATCCACTTATTGTCAAAATGCTTGCAAATAATAAATAAATACGAAAATTCTGTTCACTTCTGTTCGTAGTAAATAGTATCTTCTCCAAATTTTATTACTCTGCTGTGAAACTATCATATTTTTACATTTACAGCTTTTAGTAGAAAGTGTTGAAATTTTTGGTTCGTCCTAAATACAAAAAATTTTTGAAATTTGTTTCATCTGTTTTATAATCTTGTAATTTAACCCAGTTAATAATGATGCCAAAAATAACAATCTCCTGAAATTTCGTTTTTATATCTTCAAAATTACGAGAGTTGCAGATTGTAATAAAAAGAATGGAAATATTTGGTTAGTTCTAACAATAAAAATTCTAAGATTTGCCTCTTTTGCTCTACAGTTTTATATTTTGGTACAGTTAATAAACCTTTTAAAAATAGCAACTAACATTTTTTGATTTCCTTGCTACAGCGTTGAAACTACCCGAATTTTAGCTCTTTGTATCAAATGTGAATTTTTGTTTGGTGCGTTCCAAAAATAAAAATTCTACAATTTGTGTTTTTTGATTTATGGTTTTATAATTTGCTACATTTAATAAACTATTCAAAAATAAGAATATTTCTTAATTTCGATGCTACAGCGTTAAAACTACCTAAATTAAGGTCTTTGTATAAAATATAAATTTTTGTTTAGTTTTCTTAAAAATACAAATAAAAAAAAAAAAAGTCGTATAATTTTGTAATTCTGTTTAGTTAAGAAGCAGGTCAAAAGTAGTAACCTCCTCAAATTTCATTGCGATAGCGTTGAAACTACTACAAATGCAAATTTTAATATAAACTGTAAATTTTGGTTAGTCTTAAAAACGACTGTTTCGAAAATTTGGGTCTTTTGCTTTTTAATTATGCAAATTGGTACACTTAATAAACAACTAAATAGTAATCTCGCTGAATTTCATTAAAATAGCACTAAAATCAATAGAATTACAGATTTTAATAAAAAAAATTGAAATTTTTGCTTTACTCCAAAAATGAAGATTTATAAAATTACTGTAACTTGGCCCCGTTAAGATGCTAGTCAATAATAATGACCTCTCCAAATTTTATTATTATGGCATTCAAATAAGCAGAGTTACAGGTGTTAATATAAAAGATGTCTTTTTTGGTTTAGCCCAAAAATAGAAATTTCTAAAATTTACTTCTTTTGTTATATGATTTGATAATTTAACACATTTAAAAAGCAACTAAAAAGTGCTAACCTTGTTCAATTTCATTAGTACAGCATTAAAATTATTGGAATTACAAGTTTTAATAAAAAATTTATGTTCACTCCAAAAATTAAATTTTTGATTTTTTTTTAACTTGGCAGAGTAAATTAACTAAGAAAAAATAAAACTCTTTTAAATTTCATCATTTTGTAGTTACTAAATTTACATTTATTTTAAAAAAATGTTGATTTGTGAATTTTTGACTCACCTTCATAACGAAAATTCAAAAAAAAAAACTATAAATTTGTTATTTGAGACAAGCAACTCAAAAGCAAAAATATTAAAAAATTTCATGCCTATAGTATTAAAATTATGAAAATTAGGTTTCATTAAAAATATTGTAATTTTTTTTGTTTGTAAAACTTTTATCAAATTTGTTTTCTTTGTTCTTAAATTTTATAACTTGGTAGAGTGAAAAGCTATCTACCAACTTCTCTAAATTTCATTACTCTTAACGTAAAAACTACCAGAATTACAAGTTTTAAAAAAAATTGTTTTTGATTCGTTCTAAAAAAAATATTCTAAAATTTGACACTATTGCTTTATAATTTTGTAATTTAACGTAGTAAGAGAGCAAATGGAAATAGTTAGTTTTTAGCATTCCATAATTACAATGTTAAAACTACCAAATTTAATTTATGTTGGAAATTTTGGTTCATCTTTAAATCAAGAATTTCTAAAGTTTGTCTTTTTTGCTCTATAATTTTATAAATTGGCTTTATAATTTCGTTATTTGACACAGTTAGTAAGCTGGTCAAAAATAGAAACATCATTGCTAGAGCATTACTGTTGGCGTTACAGTTTTAGTTTCAAAACAATTTTTAGTTTGCCTAAATAACAAAATTTTTTAAAACTTTGTTTTATAATTTTGTTATATGGTACAGTGTGAACAAGCCTCCCAAAAATAGTAGTCTTCCTAAATTTTATTGTTATTCTTAGAATTACAGGTTTTGTCAAAAAAAGCTGGAAAGTTTTAGTTTCATCGAATAATAAAAATTTCTAAATCATTTTTTCGCTCTATAATTTAAAGAATAAATACGAATAAGAATAAACGAGCCAAAAACCCTAAGATGAAATTAAAATAAAATCGTGGCTCCAAAAATTTAACCAATGTACTAAACTATTAAATTTTTATATCGCTAACGACACAAAAAAAAAACTAGTTGCCAAAAATTTCAATGTTAGAATTCAATTAGAATTATCCAAAGCAGAACGCACCTAATAAATAAGTTAGTAGCAATTACTTTAATCTAGTCAATTTCATTTTTCTAGGCCAACTTTGACACGTCATCAATTTATCGAAAAAAAATTAATGAGCTTAATTCCCATCTTAAATTCCGTCATGGATTTTCCATTTTTCAACATTTCTAGCTAAAACCATGCATTAAGGTATTTAGTTATGTCCGAAGGCAAGGTCACACGATACTTCAAAGTAACATACTTTTTGCGTTCGCGCGAAACGTTTCGAAATTTCATTGTACAGTGTTGCTATAGGTCAACGTGCACGTAACATCTACTTTTTGCTAAAACAGATCGACTGATGTTAAGCAAAAAGAATGAATCGAAAGCTATTGAACACTTCAGTTCTTCAGTTCTATTGGGCTTGAATATCAAAGATGACAGCGAATGTCAAGACGTGGCCTCCACTCCTACATTAGACCAAAGTAGTACTTTACTTAAGAAAACACCCACTTTTGAACATTTACTTGATTGTGCAGCTGTAGGAATTCACGAAAGTGAAGGGGATCATGTATGCAAATGATAGAAAGTAAAGATCTGAGCTTCATTGGTTACACTTTTAGGGACATTTTGACACCTTGAAATACCGAAGAACAATTGCAAGAGTTCCAAACTACGTTAAGAAGTTTGCGCAAATGGAAATCACGGGAAATATCAAAATTTCTTGCGACATGAAACACGCCGAATTAGTTCGCTCAAAACGAGATGGTTTACAAAATCAAGGTTCTTCTTGGTAAACTAAATTTTACATAATCAATACATTCTTACAAAGAATAACTAATCAAGGTTATTTAAAGGTACTTTCGCACTGTTGTCAAAGTAAGGTCATTATTTCAGTCACTAATAGTTAAGAGAGACAATTTCTTGTCCCGACAAAGTCTCAGGAGAATTGAAGAATACCTTGAAAGTTTAACGCCTTATTTATTTTTAGCGACGTCGGAGTTTCTTCAGGTTTTTATAAGTGGAATTCACAAAAACCTGCAGAGAAGATGTTTGCCATAAATTTTGTCAATAACAAAGATATTCAAATTAATGGAGACGGGTTATTGTGAACGTGTCTAAAAGCTAAGGTTATTAGCTTCATCACGATGTTTGGAACATTAAAACACATTTCTACAGATCGAGTCTTGAACAGTTCAAACTGTTATTATCTATTGTCTATTGAAGCTTCTTCATTACCTACAAAACAACTTTTTCCAACGCAATAGATTTCATCGAGTTTCTTCGTGCCATTTTACGAATTAACGTGAGATCATTCAAGGCTATCTTCTTCAGACTTAATCAGTCAATAAGCAATTTCCTTTTTGAAACAGTTCAATTTTCCTGTTATTCCATCAGAGACAGATTTTTATGGTCTCGTGTAGTCTGGCCACCAAGGCTATCGTGTTCACTTTCTTTACAAAAACTTCGAACGTATTTCACGTATGTGAATCAAACAATCTCTTTGTTTATCACCGAGAAAATAATCCAGGAAGAAAATTTTCATAAAATACTGCAATTCTGAGCTAACTTATTTGCAATTACAATGACATAACTGGGCGTGCCGTCATTCCATTCCTACTCACGTTGAGATTCGTCTTTTTATAAAAATGAGACAATACATTGTCTTCTCTGCTGTTTAGTCGACATCCGGAGATTAGAATCACTTTTTGTTTAATCACGTCGTAATTAGTCGTTACAACATTATCTAATTGCAAATTATCTTTTATCTTGATTTATCTAACGTTATCAAGTTTCTCTCAACACTGTTTGTAATTATTACAACTTCATTATTTATGCAATGATAGTAATTACTCCATGAATTGCCACAGAGCGAAATTAAATCCAAAAATGACTTTCATTAAAACTGATGATACTTCTAATGGTTCCAAATAATTTGAAGACAATTTAAAGTGAAAAACACGAATAAGTTAACAACGTGTAACTAGAAAAGACAATTTTTATTGTGTTTTCTACTAAGAGGTGTTGGACAATTACGTTGTAAAGAAAGTGATTACACAATTAGCCAAGAATGGTTAAAAAGTGAATGCTTAGCAAAATTTTAAGTCATTTAAATAAATGTAACTCCTGCCATTGATCTCTTCCTAGAAAAAAAATTCTTGATGCTTTTATGATCAGCAAAAACAATTTATTCGTCACTTCTACTGATATAAATAACGTAACGAGTTAATGACATGTCAATTAAAACCTAGCAAAGAAAGATCACAAAAAGCAATCCATGTTTGAATAAATAGAGAGTTGATGGTCGTCTTCGAAAAATTGGACATGTGACATTAGCGACACTACATTATGCGAATTAACCAACATGTCATCTAGAGAAAGAACTATGTAATATAATTTTACATAATGTTATAAGGTAATGCACAAACCGAACTTTTTTAACACGGAAGTTAAACGACGAATTTTAAATAATTAATTAATCATAATGCAGGAAATACTACTAACACTATAAATTAAAATTATTCCTACGTCTATAAAATAATTTGATTCAAAGCGAAAATCTTCGTTTCCTAAAAGATCAAGTACAGTTAGCCTTGTACCTCCACCGCATTGATGAATTTTTTTTTCATCTCATTACCATTATTCAATAGACGCTCATATAATTTTAATGCTTTTGAAATGGTCGTGAAGAATAGTGACCAGTTGAAAGTGACTTCTGCGTGCAAAATCTTCTTCAAAGTTATAGACAATTGAATGATCATATTAATTTTGCAGGAAGTGCGACGAAAACTTTGAAAACACACCAAATATGTTAATTTTAAAGCATTAAGTTAAATCAACATTCACTAAAGTGGTCAAACTGTCAAAAACATGGAGTGAATTGCATAAACATCTAATTTAATTAAATCATATTTCGACAAAAGTTGCCCGAACAGGTTCTTTCAGGAGGTTGGAGACCATATAAATATGGTGCCGTGTAGCTTTGACTAGTGAAATGATTCTATTATTAATATAATAATGATTATTATTAATATAGTAATTAGGAACAATAAATCATCTATGGTAGTCATTTAAAAACAATATAAATTCATTTAGCCCGATTTTATTATTATTTTTAACTTCATCTATGCGCTTTCTATCTCTTTTTCGATAATTTTTACGGCATTCCATTTTCACATTTGTAGGTTGCAATCTTTTATACATACGACACAACTAAAAGAAGAGTAAATTGTAAAAATGAAAGTTAGCATTCCAAAAATTTTAATTCTACGTTTTTTTGATGAGTATTTTAAGCGCCATAAATTTTTTATTGTAAATCGAAATAGTTTAACCAAATTGCTATGACTGAATTTAGGTTTTTCAAAATTTTAAATCTAACAGTAAAAAATTTAAATGTTTACGTTATAAGATCATAAATTGAATTACCTTTTTGTTTCTTCTTATATTTTTTTGATACTGCTGGTTTAAACATTCTAAAAAATTCAAAAAATTGGACCTCAAATTTTTATTTTTAAACTTAGAGCTTTTATAATATTCAGGTTTCCACAACTTTTTTTTCGTCCTCAGTATATTTCTTGTCAAAGTAAAAATTGACACATTCAAATAACATTTGGCGAAATGCGGATGTGAGAAAAAAATCAAAAAATCTAAAGAATGCGAAGAATGGAATTTAGAAAAATTAAAAAAGAAAGTGTACTATTTAGAAAAAATATAGAAAATTTTCAAAATCCAGATCAATAAATTCAAAAGTAATGAAAGCTACAAAAAAAATCCAGACATTTAAAGCTTGATGAAATCCATGAGTTACAAATTTTGCAAGAAATTTAAACATTTCTAGGAAGTTTAAACAAAGTTAATAATCTTACAATTTTAATAAAAAAATGTAATAATCTGAAAGATTAAACATTAAACATAAAACACAAATTATCCAACGAATCTAAACATTCACAAAAATTAAAAAAAAAATCAAAGATTCCAAATAGACTAACAATAATAAAAAACACACAAGTCCAAAAAATAAAAAGCCCTAAAAAATCCAAAAAAATCAATCTTCTAAAAAGAAATTACAAAAAAATGAAAAACATGAAGGGGTCAAAGCACTTCAAAAAATTTGAATAAACTATGAAAATAATAAAAGAATTTTATGCATTCTAAAAAGAATAAGAAAAATAATCTAGAAATTTTAAAAACCTAAAAACCCAAAAATCTGAAAAATTTGAAAAATATTAAACATACACTTATTTAGATAACGAGAATTCTAAGAATGCAAATATAACAAAGAATCGAATGTATCTAAAAGATAAAAATAGCGTCTAAAACTAAGATATTTAAAGATACCTAAGATTTGAACAATCTAAGAAAACCAAGAAATTTGAAGAAAATTGTGTCCAAATCTTAATGCAAAAAATCGAGAAATTCAAAAATTGAACAAACGTAAAACATAAAATTTTATAAACTAAAAAATCTGATGAATTTGAATGATATTAAAAAGAATAAAAAAAATCAAAACATTAAAAAAATTTAAATGCTCAAAAACAATTAAGAAATCATAAGCATCTAAAGATAATAATGTCAACAATAAAACAAAATTATTAAATAAAATATAGCAAAGTCTGCGAAATTTGATAGAAATAAAAATTTCAGATAAATTAAAGATTTTAAAAAATACAGAAAATTTAAGTTTTACAAATGATGCTATAAATTTAAAAAAATTAAAAAATCTACCTAGATACTCCACATAATTAAAAAAATAAGTGAAATACAATAAATTTTCTCAACAATCTAAACATTTTAAAAAAGAATCCAAAAATTTTAAAAAAGCGTAAACATGTATCCAATTCAGAAATTTTTTTAAATCTGAATGATAATCAACATCCAAAACTCCAAATATTAAAAGTGTAATAAAAGTTGAAAAGTTTAAAGAGTCTAAAAAAATTGACGGATCCGAAAAATAAAAAAATCCAAACGAAATTTAGATTTGTAGTTATTTCTGATTTAAGCTATCATTTTGGGCCTTCATGTTCTCCCTCAATTCCTAAGAGTCAATGTTCAAATATAAACTTTTGACTTTTAATTCATCGGCTAAAAATTGAAATTGAAATTCTTCTCTAATGTTTCTGAACGTTTTAATATTAAATTTTGGACGTTTAACGATGGCATTTTTTCAGTTGTTACGAAATTCAAAACTTCTGGAATAATACTTAGAATTTCAGCTTTCTGAATGAGTCTAAACAATTTGAGTAAGCTTTAAAAAACGGAAAAAATTAAATACCTAAAAAATCGTGTTTTAAAAATTTAGGACGTCAAAGAATTCAACGCTCTGTAATATCCAAAACAACATCAATAGATCTAACAATCTGAATAAATAATAAGAAAGGCGTGCAAAATAAAAATGCAAACTGGTCTCTTGGATATGTTTACGTGTTGCATTTTTGCAATAATTTGTTGCATATTTTCTCAAATTTTATTGCATATATGTTCTTGATCACAATTGTAATATTTCAAAATTAGATAAGGTCTTAATATTATTTAACAAGAGGAGTGAGAAATAAACAGAATTTTGCTCTTAAAATGTAAATTACCATCATATTAATGACGAATTGATATTTGTAGCTTCATAACTTTCCACGTAATTAATTCAAAATACACACTTTCAACACGTCAACACCTGTATTAACATAACATTTTTACTTTTTCAAGTTAAAATTATTCTTATCGCTCCCATTTTCAAGCTTTGGTAGGTATTTTTCCTGTTCATTTTCTTTCTATAAAACCGATCGTTATTCAACTAAACCACTGTGATTTGGAAACAATATCCATCTATTTCCGCTGTTGTAAACGTGTCTTCATGCATAATAAGCTTCCTTATGTTTGTGCAGCAAAGTAAAGATGGTAACGATTAAAATTCTTCTGCACCGTTCCAAAATTTACGTGACTAGACTGAATAAAGGCTCCTCTTTATGTACCTCGATGTAATATCCACGATTTTCCACTAAAATTGTGAGCCCACAAACGAGGAAGTCATGTACTGAAAAAACCGTTACAGCTTTCTTACATTCAGTTAATTACTCCATTAATTGGGAAACTGTGATTTTCAAATTGGATTACTCAGCCGTGACTTTAATAATTTATCGATGTAAACACTTTTCACTTTCTGAGATTCACAGAACAACGTAGCTTACTTAAAATTATCAGTTTCGCTAAAATGATCTGACATTTGGATTTGGTTGCAAATTCGGCATGAAATATCAAGGTTGTTGCTCTAACTAGTTACAACATTTTGTAAATCTAAATCAGGAAACTATGAGGCTCATCTGAACTTTATTTAGTCCGTAATCCGACATTGAATTGGTACTTTCTAAGTGATTATCAACATGAGTCACAAATAGTATCAAAATCAGAAGTTCGATACACATTTCAGTTAACACTTTCTCCAGCAAAACGCCCGATTTTCAGTAGCAATATTTGTCACATGCATTGATAAAAAGAGAAACCACGAAATTGACTAGAAATTATTTGAACAATTCATTAGACAGAAACAAGCCCGTGTTCTGCATTACCATTGAAATCTCCAAAACCGAGTTGTTGAAATCTCTACGTTTTTGTGACATAGGTCCGGTTTCTCGCAGAAAGATGTCCAGGGACGTGTTTTGGACGTTTCAGGTTAAAGAGAGCGCTTATAAAAGGCAGTTTAACAGTAGCTTGCTGGTTACTCGGGGTCTCAATAGCGAAAGTTGCCCTGGCGGAGTTGTGTGTGGTGTTTGTTGGGCATGTGGCGTAGTGTGTAAGTGAGATTCTGGCTCTGTATAGTGACATAGTGTGCTTAGTGCAGCTCGGTGCGGCAATTCCTGCCGCCCTCAACTCAAAAATATTTCTCCCCGACCAAGATCCCTACACCGAAAATGGCAAAGATCACGTTACTGATGTAAGTGACATTTTCTCGAAATTACAAATGGCGTAACAATATGTTTAAACACGTTAATTCTACGTCCACGTTGTCATTTTAATACATTGATGCAATTAAGTACATTCTAAGTGAAATTTTGGAATGTTAACGCGTACAATATGCACGAAACTGTGCTGGTTAAATTAACATCTGGTATCGGTTATTCTTCTAAAACGAGAAAGGATACGGTTAAAAAAATATCAAAATCAATTGCTAATCTGGGTTAAGTGTTTTTTATTGTGCACCGTTGCAACATATTCATTTCTAATTCTGTTTAAATTACATAAAAATGTAGAAAACTGTTGTTAATAAGGTCCGTGTTATTCAGAATTTGATGAGATTGAATTTTTGCAATGGTTTACATAACAAAAAAATTTATCAAGCCGGTATTAGTTTCGTTCTTTGTTAGGTAATAGATATTGGTCAATTATTTATTAGACTGCGGTTATCAAATTAATACTAAAATGTACCATTGTACCAATCAACCCAATTAAAAATAAAATTAACAATAGAATTTCTAAAAAAAGAAAATTTTAAAATTATCGATCAGTTTTGTGAACAAAAAAAATTGATTTAGCCTTCCTAACATTGTGAATAGAAATTTTCAACACTCTTGTTCAATCACACCTAAAATTATATGCAAATTTTAACATTTCTTTAAATGTTGCTTTCTGGTTCTTTTTTTTGTTTTTCAACAATAAAATTGACATTTGTGTTTAAAAAAATATTTTATTACCAAAAATTAAAAAAAAGTAAAAAAAGGCGCGAATTAATTTAACTTGTCTAGAATATAAAATCAAATTTTTAAGCAAGTAGAAATATTAAATGTAAAAATAAATCTGAGTTTCCACACTTTTATATTAATGAGAATTAATTAATATAAATAATTAATTACGAAAAGTTGGAACTGCTAAAAAAATTATTTCACAGAGTACATCCAATTATTTTTTTCTATTTTTCAAATTTATAGTAAAACATAAAAACGCATTTATCACAATCTTGGCAGATAAAAATAAACTACATGCTTCGTCATATTTTTAGACAAAATAAAATGTGTTAAAACTGACCATGTATAAATATATTTTTGAATATTTTAGAACAATTTTAATTAACAAAAAATGAGATTAACACTCATTACTATGCAAAATTGTATGTTTTTTATGACAGTTTTAAAATGACAAGTCAGCAAACTGGAACTCATTTCAAATTGCAAAGCCAAAAAATGATCTAAAACGTGTTAAATTTGATGCAAACAACGAATGAAATTATATTTAATAAGACAAAAAAAACATGTTTAATTTTTTATCTTTAAGCTGATTTCTATGTATTTCACAGAAATCTGAAAATAATTTTATTAACGGCTAAAAATGTGCCCATTTCTGGTTGTCAGCGAGAAAATTAGTACTTTTTATTTATTTTTCAACTAGATAATTTTTGATGGAAAAAAGCACGAGGCAAAAAAGGTTCCTCTTTAAATTTACGTGTTTTTTCGTGTGGCAAAATTGCTGTTTTTTTCTAGTAAAAAATGAATTTTTTTTACTCTACTAACTTTTCCCTTTTTGATGTTCTTCAAAACTGTAGTACTTTCCGATTGTTGTTGACCTTACGATTTCCAGTTCGTTGAGTTGAAATGAATTTGAGTTTCACTAAAGAAACACAACTTTTGTTTGGAAAAAAGGCTTTTGTCTTTTTGTAGGTACGTCATGTAATTTTTTATTGATTGGAAAATCGTTTTTGAAGCTTCCCAAATTTTAAATAAATTAAGCTTGTCTTCGACAAAAACTTGGCCAATCCAAACATTCTAAATTTCATATGAAAAAAAAAACAGGTATTTAGATTTATTCTGTCTTTCGGGATAATGTAAAGTATTGCGGTAAATCTAACCATGTTCGCGTATCATTTGATCATCTGCAAACATGAAACAGAAATGCCGCAAACGCTACGCTGTAACAGTATTAAAATAACATAAATAATTTGCATAACTTTGCAGCCAACGCTTTATAAAATCTAGTTTTTTCCCTTCTTTTTGCAATACGGAACTCGGCGTTTTCACTTTTGGCAAGCTAAACCCAACTAATTTAAATATGAGACTCAAAATACAGCAACAATGATTGTTTACTCGCACCTAAATACCGGTAATAAATTAAAACGAATCAAGTTTTTTCTACATTTAACATTTATATAATAATGTTCATGGCATCGTCATTAAAATTTATGATCCGTTTGCCCCGTTAGATGTGTGCAGTTGAACTTTACTAACTCAAGGTTTTTACTTTTACCGCTTGGATAGCATTAATAAGTACTTTAGTCTTTGCCATCTTTCAGCAGGGAAAGTGGCCGAATGCGGTTATCTTTTTGTAGTTTGCAACCACGTTATTACATTGTATTGACTCTTTTGCAACCACTGACAAATATTGCAACCGTAACACGAGCCGTGAGAAAAAATTGACTCGTTAAATACAAAATTGGGTCAGATGAAAAGATCGGCAAGCATCCGAAAAATGTTGCAGGATTTAAATGTTTGCAAGAAAAAGTGTACTCCACTTACACACTTGAGGAGAAACTAAACACAATAAGACTCATCTTCGTGTAAATTAATAGTGCGTTTCTTGCAATGATGTTACAAATCATGAATGGGTATAATTAAACAGAAACTGCATGAAAGGGTGCAATTCTCACGGAAACGAATTGTTGCTGGCAATCAGACTAGAAAAGTTCCTATTCAATTCAAAAATGACAATATGGAGTCAAAACTGTCTCGACAATTTTTGGGGCTGCAACTTTCTTCTTGGCCGGAAGGTCGTCATCTGACCTTGATCAACAAATTTCTCCATCTTTCACTCTCTTCTGCCCAACCCAATGGGGATTGTATGTCAATGGCACCGACGCCACTGCCCATTGACAATGAAAGTGATTGGATTTTAATTCCTTATTTTGATAGTAGCCAAGTTTTTTCCAAAATTTATCTACCAACTTTCTTCCATGACATCAACGAATCAATTGTCCCTCATCTTAATATATTTATCAATATAATTAGAAAGTTATCGCGTAATGCACATGGATAAAAATCACCTTTAATCATACTTGTTTTCTGGTTATGCAACGATGGTATTTCTTCTTTGTATTTACTAAGAGCAACTTTGAATTTATGCTACGACTAAGCTTAATGTCAAATTAAATAAATTCTATTGGAGTAAAACGACTGTGGACTGTGTTTAGAAATAATGAAAAGTACGTTTGCAAAAACGAAGAGGAAAGTAAACATTCGAATTGATATCAAGTGAGAGTGTGGTACGGTAAATTACGTGATTTATACATTTTGTAGACTTGTAAAATGAAAAGTTCGCCCAGAAGGAGGTTATTTACGACACAGTTTTTAATAAAATATAATAAATTTTAAATTAAGTGTAGAAAGTATGTAAGAGCCTATCCGTAAACCATGTTTTTTGTCACGAGACCAAAGTCTTCAACCAAAAACGGATTTCCTGAATCTTTGAAATTTTGGAAACAAAATCATCAATGATTTCGAAAGCTCTTACTTTTGTAAGGACTGAGAATGATAGTAACAATAAATAACCAAATATTACTCTCGTAAGTAAACACAGTAATAGTAGTAAACACTGACCTCTATTGCAACAAAACGAGCCAACAAATCACTACAACAATGTTTAACAATCGTAATATTTATATAGATTGATAATTTTTTTTTATCCAATTTGCGATATAATAAATATGATTTATTCAACAACTACCATTTCAATCAATTCCTTTTGATTATGAAGGCCTTCAATTGTAGTATCCGGCTCTATCTAAGAAAAAAAAAGCGATAACTTGATAAGTGTTTTTTATGACACTTCAATTACAAGTTTTCATATTGTTTAAATTAGCTACACCACTTGACATTTAAAAATCATTATTTAACAACTGATTAGTTAAATGTCATTCTTCTATTTAATTACCATCCCAAACATTCTTGATGTAGTCACGGTTTTGTAACATGCGAGATCTTTTTTTTATTTTATTCACGAAGACATTGTTATTCCAAGACGAAGCTATTTATGTATATCAAATCAGACATCTTAAGATAGCTTTAACAAAGAATTGTTTGCAAAAACAAAGCCCGTGGATGAATACAAATGCGTTGTTTTGTTGCCTAAAACTGTAATAATTGGTTAACAGTCAAATTACAGCACGTTTCAAACCAAGCTCGTTTGATTTTTATTTAAAATATACACATTTCCTTCAGCATAAAAATATTACAAATGTTTCTGTTTAAGAATCCACTTAACATATTGTCTGATGCAAACAAGTTCTTGTAATATCCAGAAATTCTTTCAAACTAGCGCTTCTTTTAATCAACAACATGCTTAGTAATCACTAGAAATTTATTTAGCAAATATTTACAACCTTGTGTCAAAAAACCTGTTAAATAGCGCCAATTATACAGTTTTCGGAACTAATTTATGGGCATAACACAATAATTTCTTCCATCAATGACTCACCACGAAAATATTTCGGTATTTCGGAAATTGAGCATCCGTTTCAAAATAGATATTTAAATAAGTTTGCGGGGAAATTTTGTAAGCAACTAACATTTAAAACCACTCAGATAATAATTGATGTCATTGGTATTGCTCATTATTTCGTTAATTACATACCTAACCACGATTACCCTTTAAATGTCTTGTAATTTTAATAAACTGTAATCCCACGTGGATTCAGACTTACGAGGCGTTGAATTCTTTTGTGAGGACTATGTAAGCTGAAGAATAAGAGCGTGAAAAATTATGTAATATTAGAATAATAACACGATTTGTAAATATTATAAATATTGAATAAATAAATTATCTTGTGGTAAGTACTAATTCTCTTTATGATTTATGAATTCGTATGTATTTTTAAAGGTACCAGGCGGGTAGCATATCCGCCCAACAAAATTATAAAGCAGAAAAAAAAACAGAATTTTTAATTTTTGAATGAACTCAAAATTAATTTTTATTAAAGTTTGTAATTCTGGTAGTTTTGACATTATAGTAATAAAATTCAGAGAGAACACTGTTTTTGAGTTGTTTATTAACAAAATTACAGAGCAAAAGACATCAATTTTAGAAGTTTTTATTTTTGGACCAAACTAAGAAAATTCTACTAAGAAAATGCTAACAATTTTTGTTAAAATCTGTAATTCTAGTGACTTTAATGCTTTTCTAGTCAAGTTCAGGAAACTTACTATTTTGGAGTTGTTTATTAACAGTGCCAAATTACAAAAATAGAGAGCAGAAGACATAATTTTAAAAAAAAATTTTTTTGGATCAGATCATGATTTTTTATCTTTTCTATTGAAATCTGTAATTCTGGTAGTTTTAATGTTATATTAGTAAAATTTAGTGAGGTTACTATTTTTTAGTTATTTATTAGGTGTGCTAAATTTTAAAATCATAGAGTAGAAGAGATACAATTTTGAAACTGTTATCTTAGACTAAAGTAAAAATTTTCAATTTTTATATAAAAAGCCGTAAATAATTCTTTTTATTTTAATTTTCTAATATTCAAATTTGAGGACGTTACTAATATTGACTAGCATATTGACAGGATCAAGTATCAAAATTATAGAGCAGGCGAGACAAATTTTAATTCTAAACCTAACCTTCTAAAAATTTTTACGAAAATCAGTAATTCTGGTAATTTTAATGATTTACCTGTAAAATTCGGAGAGATTCCTATTTTTATTTGCTTATGAACTAGCGAAATTACAAAATTATAGAGTAGAAATAAATTTTTGAATTTTTTTTTTTTGATGTAGACTAAGAATTTTCAAATCTCTAGTAACCTTAAAGCCTGTAACTCCGGTTATTTTAACGCAATAATAATAAAATTTTAACGTTTTAACTGTGCTAAAGCCCAAAATTATAGAACAGAAAATACAACTTCTGGAAACTTTCATCGGCAAAAATAAATCAAATAAATTCGAAAATAAATCGTGGGCTTACAGTTTCTATTTTTAGGAGAGGCAAATGCTCTACCTGCCCGCCTTGACTACGCCCATGTTACCAGAATGTACATTTTTAATAAAAAAATACAAATTAGCAGAACAGTAAATTCTAGGACAATAAAATATTGCAGATCTTGCAACCTCAACCTACAAATCAACAAAATTTTAATTTAATTTTTTAATAGATTTCAGCACGTCTACACTTAAACTGTGAGTCGTTTTTAGTTAGAGCAACCTAGAACTAATTACTAATCTGTATATTTACGCACGATTTGTTCTCTTAATTAGGAGAGATAGATAACCTTGCTTTGAAACTTTCAAAAATACCATGAAGTAGTTGACATTTTTGTCTTTCTTTTTAGGTTTTTCGGCTTATCCATCGTGGCAACCCACGCATTTCCACGTCCAGCAGAAGACATAATCACACAACCTAAACCTGGCGAAGAATACGTGTTCGTTCAATCATCAGGTTCTGGTGCCCGCCCTATCGCAAGAAAAGACAAACACACCAGTGAAGAACGTCCTTTCGAAACAGCTCACAAACTGCCCCCATCGTTAACCTACGCCCTAAACCATGACGAACCCGAAGAAAAAATTCCTGCTAAAAGTAAACATCATAAAAGAGAAGCTAATCCAGCTGACGCTCCCGCTCCAGCTCCGGCAGGAGCCATCAAACTCGACGTTCAAAAACTCTTAGAAAAATACAAAACGGAGCTCAAAACTAGCACAACTCAAGCTCCTAAAAGCACAACAAAAGCAAGACGTGGTGGAAACAGAAGAACGAAGAAAGAAGCCAAACAAGATTTTATTGAAGTAACCAGTGCGAGCCCTGTCCTCACAACAGGAGCGGCAGCTCCGAAGAAAATTGATGATGATATTCCTCTTGTTGCGAGTGGTAGTGAGAAACAAAGATCTCGTATTCAAATAAAGAAAGCACCGAATGGACAAGAGTATGAATATGAGTATGTCTATTACTACTATGATGATGACGAAGACGATAAAAAGGTGACCAATGCCCATGATGGGCCAGCACGTGGTTCAACTTCGAGTAAAACACGTGGTAGTGTTGAAAGAACTAGTGCTGCACCTGAAGCTAATGAGGTTGTACCTTCATCGCGAGGTAAAACTAGAGGACGTCAACTTGGAGAAGAAGAAGTTGGTGAAGAACGATTACCGGCCAATACCAGATTTCCACCAAGAAGTAGAAATCTCAATACTACACCTTTGCCGGAAGAGGAAGTAAAGGCCACGCGAGGTCGAGGAAGAGGAAGGCCAACTACTGAGGCTGCACCTAGTGCTACGACGGAAGCTGATAATGTTTCGGACGAAACTCAGGTTAGAGATTTTACCTCGAAAACAGGAAAAGGGAAAATTAATAATTGCTTATAGTTAGTAACACATTATTTTTTCACAATTTCATAAAGTTAAAACTCTTAAAAGTGTTAAAAAAATGTGGAAATTATTCTTCAAATCCTTTTCTTTTCTTTACGTATTTTTAATACAGTTTGTTACCTAAATTGTCAGCTAATGCCTTTTTTGCATCTTTAGGGCACTAGAGGACGTACCCGTGCTAACGTAAGAAGACCATCACTCGAATTGGTAGATAACGAATCTTTTAACACTCACCCAAGCTCTGAACCATCTGGTAGCAGCCCTTCTTTTCCTACTGATCTTCCAGCAGGACCGGTACGTTTCTTAGGAGCAACGCCCAATGAAAGCGTCGATCCACCTGTAATTACTAATTTCAATTTGTTCAACATATAATTTTCTTAATATTTTTGACTTATTATGTATTCTTTGTAGGAACCCATCGACGACAAAGCTGCCGATCCTAAAAAAGAAGAAACTGCTACTGAAACCTCTGACGAAACTGGAACCACAATAATGTCCGCGATGGACAAGGTAGCCCTCGATCTTTACGCAATTCTTCAAGGAACTCAAAAACTCTCAGGAGAGGATGGAGATCTAAGCAGTGAAGACAACAGTACTGATACTGAAGCTGAGGCGACAACGTTGGAAATAACAACTGAACAGATTATTGAAACTACAACTCCAACTACTACAACCACTACTACCACGACGACAACCCCAGCACCTACTACAACCACGACAACAGAAGCGGCTGTTGGACGAGGACGATTCAAGGGTCGTGGAAGAAAAACAACACACGCTCCTGCTTCAACTACCGAAGCTACACACAGTGAAACAAAGCCAAAGAGCAAATTTAGTAGACCAAGTTTTGGAGGAAGACACAGACCAGGTGCGAGAACAACGCCAGAACCGGCAGCTGAACACGAAGTATCTAAAGAAGAAGCAAAACCAGTCAGTCATTCAAGGGTAAAATTTCGCGTTTTAAAACCAACAAAATTAATAACAGTTCTTTGTAGCCAACTCTAAGTCGATCTAGATTCGGGGCGACAAGATCAAGAACTCGAACCACTGCAGCTCCTTCTGAAGCTCAGGAAGAAAACGGTAGTAGCACCTCAGCCCCGACATCCAGACCATCATTGACTCGACCTCGTAATAACTTCAATCTAAGAACTCGAACTCGTACTACAACACCAGCTAGTGAAGGCGAAGGAAACCAAGAAGACGCTGCCGGTTCTGAAACCAGCAGTACCACGGCCAGAACCAGAAGAATTCAAGCTGGTTCTGGGGTGAGACCTTTAAGACCAGGACCTCGCATCAATTTAACTAGAGGCCGACCTGGACAAAGTACAACCACAACCACGGAAGAACCTACAGAAGACCATGTGACTGGTGATGAAGAACCCAAAAATGAGACCCCCGAAAACTCTGAAGAAAAAGTAAACATATCTTCCCTTCGTCATTCTTTGTATTAAAAAACCTTTTTTTAGGAACCCGAGTCATCACCCGCTCCTGTAGATAACAGTCCTCTCGGTCGACTAAGAAACAAACACAGAATTAACGTCCAAGCTAAACCTAAAGCTGCAGCCAGCAGCCCTGTGCAAGTAAGACGTGTTAATCCACTCATTGCAAGAAGAAGACCCGGTCAAACCACCGAAGCTTCGTCTAGTGAAACCCCACAAGAACCTGTGAGTACCGAGGCTAGTAATGAAGCCGAATCAAACGAAGAAACAGAAGCCCCACAATCAGCTTCAAGTACAACTGAAGAACCACGAGGATTGAACAAATTACTTGCCGGAAGAAGAAGGTTAGCGTCAAAATCTGCCGCTCACCATTAAGGCTGAATAATTGGAAACCATCACCATCGAATTTGACAAGATTTTTTGTGGTTTTCAGTTATAATAGAATAATTATGATTATCCTATCGTCATTGTTTGAATTAATTATTTTATTTTAAATATTATTTATTGTCTGGAAACTTTGTTGCAAATTTTTCAAAAATGTCGCTATTTTGTAAATACGACTGTTTTGCAATACATGAAAACGTTATTTGCTTGGTTAGGTTCATATTAATTACTTGAGCTTATCATTGTTATAGAATAAATGATAATTAAGACATTTCATAGCAGGCCCCCAAGTGCCAAAATTATGTACACGCTAGGTAATTCGGATTGTATGACGATAAACTGAATTACCTGCTCGTATTTTATTAGAAAAACGTAAATAAAGTGTAAATAATTTAAAACGGGTTTATATATGTTAGAGCCTTGGTTTTTCCCAATTCTCTCAACAAAATATCTTTTACTGAGCACCTTTTAAACCAAATAAAGAATAATCAATTTAAACGTGCTAAACACTTTTTTTTCATAAAAAATGCAGCTCTAAACCACACCTTGAAAAAACAGTTATCACAAAAACTCGTTTTATAAAACAATAATTTAATTATTGGTATTTATAAACAATTTACAGTATAAAAGTAGTTATACTATATACATTCTCTTAATTTTATGACTTGAAACATGGAATGTGGAATGTTTGTAACATCTCACCTATTGCAAGTACACACAACCATCACGTTAATAAAATAAATAAAAATAAATAAAATAACCAAACAACTACATAATCTCCTCCTGTTATTAGTTGTTTACATCCCTACTGTTTAATCTTTTGAATTTCGCGCCTTGAATTATTACAAAAAAAATATTGGCTTTAGTTTTACCCAGAATTGGGAGTGAAAAACTCAGTTTAATATAAAATTAAAAAAAACCTGCTAAAGTTCGGCCGCGGCACTCCAAAAACACATGAAAACTTGCAAATGTCATACGTTAACCTCACTTTTCGGTAACTTTGACGTAGAATCACAGGGAATTTGTCGTATCTTCCTAAAAACCTACGGCACGAAATTTGAAAATGACATCTAGTAATGCAAAGAAGAATTAACAAAAAATTGCTAGTTTCACCAATATTCCGGCTGTAAACAACCACACAGGAGATGTTTCTATAAATTGACATGAGCAGAATCACACGTTCTGAATGAAATTTGATTTCGCTAAATTTGAGAAACCTAAATTGCACGCACTTTCCTCTGAATTAAATTCACAGAACTCAACCTGTCATCATATTCTTGAGCTTTAATGTACATAAAAACTCCAGCTATCACAGTAATGGTTCCCACAGCACTCAGTAACGTCACTTGGTTTCCAAACATTATGACTGATAACCATATTAGAAATGCCCTCTTGGCCGTATTAGCAACACTAGAAAAAAAAACTTATAAAAAAAAACAAACTACTGTTTATTTACCTGTGGGTAACTGGACTTATATAATCCATTAAAACATACGCTGTGATGCTTTGAAAGTGGAAAAAGACTCCATTTAACATAAAATAAAAAATTATATTTAAATCAAAAACTTTGCTAGGACTTAGATCCACTAGGAACAAAGTTGCTGGAACTTGAATAACTACACTTGCAATGCTGGTGTAAAATTGCAGTTCAGCTGGTCTGAAATGATCAATGTATTACGAAAAAATAGCTGTTGACATTTACGTGTATTTGAATTTGTCTCCAGATATCAACATTTTTGAGTAGACGTTCTGGATACACTCTGTTAAGTTTGTTGCCATTGCTGCTAGGAATCCTCTAATTTCAAAGCTAATTTCGTTAATTGAACACAGTGCTAGACCTGACATTACAGGTAATAAGCTCAAGTTTACATAAAGACCTGTTTGTTCACCTAGAAAAATTAATCAATATTTTTCTAACTGAAACAAAACACTCACCTAACAAGAACCTAGAAATTAGCACGGTGAACAAAGGTGCTGAGCTTTTGATAGTCTCTGTGAAACTCACAGCTACATAATTTAGAGCAACTAAGCCCAAAACTACAGTTAAAAATCTGGAAAAATACATTAGCCCTGAATTTATTCCTCCATTATTAGTGACCTTGTGCATCCTACTAAAACCATGTGTCTATAAAATCCCGGTGGTTTACTTAACCTTTGCGAAGGTTTATACATTCCACAAGGAAAATATAACTGTATAAATCCACAAGTGGCAGTCATCATCATCTGACAAGCACCTATATTTTGTTGATGATTAATTCTAAAATAATGACAATGTTAAACTTACCTAACATAGTTGGGTTTCCATTAAGATAGGTCAAAATGTACTTATTCAGGAACAGAGTACACCCACTGAAAAAATACCATAACAGAAGAAAAATGATGGCTCGAACATTTGCCAATCCACTCCTATGACTATCAATATCATTCACTTTCTCCTTTTTACTTATGACACTATTCTCTTGTTTAACATCATTGGAATTTAAGTTGACTTGGTCCTCGTCCATTTTTCGGGACATTAACAATAAAAAACAACTTGATCACAAGCAGCGATGCTCATTACTGGTGAAATTTGACGAAACTGCGTAGGAATTTAGATTAGTGATAACCACAGATTAAGGTTTACTACAAAAATTTATTTTACACGTCAGAAGGTGAGAGACTGGCACTAACTCACATAACCTCAAACAATAACAAGTAGGTAGGAAATTTGACGTAAATCAAGAAGGTGAAAGAAATGTCAGTGACCCTCAAACGGTTTGGAACTGCAACACTAAAAAGTTTAAGGAAGGCTGCCCCTGTCAGTAAACAATTATTATAAAAAAAATTTTTTTCGATGCAAAAAAGCGCCCCTTATTTAATTAAACTTTAAAACTAAAGTTAAAAATCGTGATCATAAATGAAACGACAGGAAAAAAGTGTAAAGTGTAGTTATTTAGGGCTCAAGACAGTCAAGGTTTACGTTTTTTACAATTGTAAAGTAATCCATGCTACTAATAAAAAAAACTTTATTGCCGCAATTTTGTTTGTAATTATAAATCGTCCAAAAGGATAGTGCATGTTATTTTTAAGTAGTTTCATATACAGTATAGGTCTCTAGTGTCTAGTATATAAAAATAACTAATAAAATTAAATAATTAACTAAATTCTTCACTGGCAGTTTCGACAGTCTTAAATGCCACTTTTAGTATGTAATGTCAATTTTTGAAAAATTTACTGGTGTAAAAGTTGCAACGTCTGCTGAAACAAATTCTACGAAACCGTATTCATTTTTGTGTTCAAGTGGCACAATAGAAAAACAGGACAAAATCATTGAAAAAATGTTAATTTCAAAATATACCTTAAAAACGGGGGTGTTTTCACGATTTTTTCTGCTTTCCTGTTTACCCTTGAAAATCGGGGTGTTTTCCTTAAAAAGTAGCTGTATTCTCCAGGGACCCTCTTACTACTGATAACATATAAAAAAAATATTTAAAATACCCTAAAATACATTTAATTATTTTAAAAAAGAAAATTTTAAAATAAAAAAGATGCAAAAAAAACTTGTAATTGAAAACAGAAAAAGTTATGTTATGAAATAGATATATAAATTCTGACACCCCAAAACTTTATTAATTTAATGAATTAAGACATATAAAATACAAGTAAAGAGGTTGTATTATAAAACTTGAATATAAACCGAAAAACAAAACCAAAAATAAAAGATTTTAAAAATTTGAGCTTAAAAACCAGTTTCACAGCTTATTGAAAAATAATACTGAAATCGTTCAATTTAAGAAATCTAAATGTAAAAAATGACATATCAGGTATATTTCTATTTTTATAACAACAATTTTAAGTAACAATATATATTTTAATTTATTTAATGTAGTCCTAATCAACACCTTAAAGTATTTTATTTATTACCATAATCTAAATAACTCCGATAATTAGTTCTCTTAAAATTACACTTACGTATAACTTATCATTTAATGTCGGATTTCCTTTTAACATAAATGAAAAATTGTTATCATTTCAAAGTGTAATACATAACACTAAGCTTCGAGCAATAAACTTTGAACGAAATTTATATGCCACCTCTCAAAATATGACGTAATTTAACCTTTCCTATCATTTTAATTGACATCACGTTTAAATTTTAAAATAACAAAAAGTCACTATATTGGTTTGCTATGTGTCATAACGAGCTTATTCATTTCGTTATCATAATTAAATGGAAAGTTCATGATAGAAATCCAAGTATTATGCAAATAAGGTGACAACTTAATTCATAGCCGAATTTAATAAAGTTAATTAATGTTGGTGTGCAATTCAGCCACACGTCCAAGCGATACTTTAGCATTTCCAACCCTTTGACTCGTGTAAATACGGCTTTACGTTAGTCTACATAACCCTAAATTACTTAACGTTATAACCTAAAATATTTTTGGGATTTTCATTGTTTTCATCGGTGCGGGTTAAAATTGAAAATAATAAAATGAAAATTTAGTTTTGGACCGACTCAAACTGAACTGTAGACAAATAAAACTAAGCTTATCTAGTTCTTTTAACTACCTAACGTAAACAATGGGCGTTTCTGTTTCTGCAAAGTCCGAATTCCTGTAATACCTCTAATAATCTGAATTTAGTGATGTGGGTCAACAAAAGTCAAAGGCAAATCTTCCAAGAACTTGAAACCCTGTTGAAGTAGTATTGATTATTTCTTAGAAGCGTGACGGGGAGTGTTATGACAGGGAAACAGGTGCGCGGTCATCAACCCTCACTGCTGTAAACATTGATCTGTATGAAAACCACATAAGAGGCTGAAAAAATGGCCTCACTAAGTCAATCTGTCTTAATAACCAACATGTGACATCCGCCCATCCGCCTTATTTATCAAAATGCAGAAAAAAGAAGAAAGTTTTGAACAGAAGAGACTGGAGCTCGAAGCATGGCTTCAAAGAATGGAATCTCGTTTGGCATCCATGGCAGCTGTGGGGCACACGGCTGATGTCCTAGAAGTTCAACTCAGGGAACAAAAGGGACTACATGCTGAACTACATCAATTTAAAGCACAAATTGAATCTTTTCAACAACTCACTCAAAGACTGATCACTGCACACCAACATGAGGACACTAGCCGCTACAAAAAGGTAAATAGACAGATTTTCGTTTCCCAAACACTAGTTCTCTAAATTTTAGGCTGCAGAGTACATAAACCAACATTATTACCGTTTAGATGCGTGTGTCATCAATAGAGGCAAATTGTTACACTCAGCCCTGAGCTCTCTACAGAACTTGGACCGCTCTCTAGACAAATTCTTGGCATGGCTCAGCGAAGCCGAATCCGTCGTGGAAACCTTAGAAGGAGACGTAGAATCTCGTCGAGCCGCTCACCAATTGAAAGAATTACAAGCTGATATTGAACGACAAGCACCCACTCATGCCGCTCTTAGATCCTCAAATCTGGCTCTCCTCGGCTCGATGGCCCCAGAAGATGCCCTAATGCTACAATTAAAAGGAGACGAAATGGAAAGACGATGGCAAGCCTTAAAAACTAGAACCTCAGACCTTAGAAACCGTTTAGAACACAATGCTGACTACTGGAACGCACTTTTATTATCTTTGCGAGAGTTAACTGAATGGGTCATTAGAAAAGACACCGAATTGGGGCTAGCAGCTCGCCAAGATGACCATCGCGCTTTTCGTCAACAGTTGGAAGACAAGAGGCCACTGGTTGAAGCGAGTTTGAGAAGCGCGAGACAGTTTGTTGCAGGTGATCCCTCTGGAGAATTAGCGCGGAATTTAAGAAGAGAACTTGTGAAACTCTCTGATAAATGGAACGCATTGATTGATAAATCGGATCAATTAGCTGCTAGATTTGAGCAGAACACTATTGTAAGTATAGTGTTGCCGTAAGTTGGGTATTTGTTTTTTTGACTAGTACTGGATTTGCCCGGAAAAGTAGAGTATTTTGTATCTAAATCAATAATGATTTTGTCGTCTGACCTACCTATTATTCACCAAGGTTAATGATGTATAAAAAAAAACATTACATTATTATAAACGATCAAATTTCAATACCCAATTCGATCGATTGAACAGAATAGGTGTAGGTTCCTAACCATTTAGGGAAAATCATTTTTAGAATGCAATGGTAGAAATTAGGAAGGTCTCTGTAATGCACACGCACTTGGGGATTTTGTGTTGCTTAGGTTGAAACATGTTAATTAAAAAACAGAACATGTAGATAATGTATCTAGATATCCGCGTCTTTCTAGGAAATTAATGAAAAAATATGATCTTGAAATAATATTGTATTATTTAATAACGAATTTAAATATAAACAAGACGTAAACTGAAGTAAACATCTACTAGTCAAAAAAATAGTATATCCACCTTGGTTGAGATGACAGTTATAACCCTCGCGTCTTGTAAACCTCGGTGCACCTCAGTTTTATAATCTTGACGCTCGAATTGTAATCATAGTTGTCTCAAACTCGGTGGATAATGTGCCGTTTCTGTTGAAGAAATTGAAGCAATTAACACTGAACCTGGAAGAAGCGTCGGCAGCTGTCTCCCGCTTGGAAAGAGCCACCTTAAGCTGGAGTGGACCTAGAAGTGCCGCCGAAGCTAGAGAACTCTTAGCAAGTCTACGAAATTTAGAAACACAACTGCCACAGCTCCAAAGATCACTTGAAGAAGGGCGAATTCAAGCAGCATCTTTAGGAAATGCATTACCAAATAATCTAGCGACACAACTAGAAGACTGCAGCGCAAGATGTAGGGCGCTACAAGCCGCTATAAGAGAAAGAAGAGAGCAACTGACTAGTACAACACAAGGTTAGTACTCACTAATAGGAAATTTAAATATGGAAATTTTACGACAGACATCCCACATAGATGCAAATTAAAAATGTTGTTGACCTTACTTGAATGTATAGATAGAGATTTGAAAAAAAAGGCTTTAGTGGGAAACTTTCACATTTGTGTGTGATTAAATTATTTCGTGTGAATTGGTGGTGTTGACTAAAATTTAATGAGCGTGTGCGCACATAATATAAAATTAAGTAATTTCAAGTTGTAATTTACAGGTGTTAAATCATACTGCAGTCTTAAAATAAACAGTTTACATAATTTGACTGCAACGAAAAGACGTACTCTTTAAGTGCTACTCAAAGTCACGTGGGTGTAACTATTGTGAAAGATGTTTAAAAGGAGGTACTTTAGGCGTAGGTATCCTAACTTCCTATCGTCATTTGTTTTCTCCTGTCATTTATGTTTTGTTTATGATTCACTTAAAAGTGAATTTTGTTAGTGTTTACGCACCGATAGTATAAAAAATGTTTTTTGGGCGTACACTGTATAAAAGCGAATGCTTTTGCGGCTGAAAAATACTTTTTTTGGGCCCTATTTTTGCTTTGGAAAAGTAGAGTATTGATTACCTAGATCAATAATGATTCTGTCGTTCGACGTATTATTGACCAAGGTAACAATAATGTATAAAAAATTTAATTACATTAAAAAAAAACGTTCAGATTTCAAAACCCAATTCGATCGATTGAGCAGAATAGGTGTAGATTCCTAATCATAATGAGAAAATTATTTTTAGTACGCAGTGATAGAAATTAGAAAGATCTTTGTGATGCGCACACCCTTGG